>CM037875.1:7460081-8912443 GCA_021292105.1 Anadara kagoshimensis | reverse complement strand
TTAAATAATAATAAACAATAATCCCAAAAAGTCATAAAAATATAACAAAAATACCATAATAATGAGATAGACTAAGACCAGGATTGCACTTATAATGATATTGATTCAAAAAATTAATTTAAAAAAACACTAGTAAAGAATTAAACAATTAAAAATAGGGAAAAATATGAAAACCTTAAAATGTATTTGATTCATAAACATAGACGAAAAAAGAACAACTCATCAAAAATGAACTATTGTGAAAGAGGGACATATGTACAAAAGACCGGTCAATATAGTAAGGAAAGTGTAGGTATGCAGTATACTAGAAGAAGAAGATACAGGAGAAGACCAGAGAATATGTTTAAGATGGAGAGAGTTATACGAGCATATGTACAAAATAAAGCGAAGCTGTTGTAGCTTTCAATTAAGCCATGTACTGATTGAAATAAAAAAAATGGGCATGCCAATCCATGTCCAAATCACAACTTCAAAGCAAAGCAAAACTTTGAAAACTGTCTAATCATGATTAACACCTGGACTTTCACCAGGGAATTGAAGCCGCGTGCTGCTAGAGCGGGTGCGTCATTCCTTCATTTCTATGTAGTTTGTAACTGACATTGTGCAAACTCAGCTCTAATGCCATTGATAAAACAAGTGTCATATACCATTTTTGAATGTATTTTATGATTAAATTCAAAAAATGGTATATGACACAAGGATTTGTTACATTTGTGTAAAAGAATGGTTTAATTCCAAACAAAAATATACTGAAGATACCATCAACAAAAATTTGGAGTTTTTGATAGATAACATATTTGTTTTGTTTGGTAATATAGTTTTTCAGCAAACAATCGGTATACCAATGGGCACAAACTGTGCACCATTGCTTGCTGATTTGTTTCTTTATTCTTATGAAGCATAATTTATGCAGAACCTTGTTAAATCTGGAGAGAAGGCTGTCGCCAAATCATTCAACTCAACATACAGATATATAGATCACGATTTGTGTCTTAACAATCCTAAATTTGGAGACTATGTGAATGTCATCTATCCTAGTGAGCTTGAAATAAAAGACACGACTGATTCCTCAAGTTCTGCTTCATATTTAGACTTATACCTGAATTATGACGCACACTAAAGACTACATTTGAAACTTTATGTCAAATGTGATGACTTCAATTTTTCTATTGTCAACTTTCCTTTTCTATGCAGCAATATACCTGCCTCTCCTGCTTATGGTGTATTTGTTTCCCAATTAATACGCTATGGAAGAGCCTGTTCCCACTACAGGGGCTTTGTACAACGAAGTAGGCTGCTTGCATATAAATTGTTGACGAAGGGATATTGCAAGCCCAGACTTATCAAGGCCCTCGAAAAGTTTTATGGCCGTCATCACAGTATTGTTAAGTTTGACGGCTCTGTGTTCAGGATTGCTCTGGATATATTTGATGTCCCATAGTTCCATTTTCCTTTCACACAATTTTGATTACACACATGACAGGTGTAGCTAGCTAAACAGGAGGCGCTTACCCTTCCGGAGCACCCGGCCTCACTTCCCTGGTGGAAGTTCACGTGTCTAACCTAACTTGTCAGTTCCAAAGTGATTACTTTGCTTCTGGATTGTGATTCGGACATGGATTAGTGTGTTTGTTTTTTTATTAATAACATCATATTCATATGACGCAATAGAAGTTGCAGATTGTACATATTGTATTTTTAGGAGTATATATATTTGGCAAAACTTGACATACATTTGCAAAGCGTTGTTGTTATCGTTTTCCAACTTTACACTTACACTTGACGATAGACTTCTGTCTATGGGCGGATACTGGACATAACGAGAAACTCAACTACCCAGTGGCGTGGTTAAAGTACTTTTGAAGGGCGTCCCAACAGCTTTTAGATGTCCATGTAAGCCATTATCAATATCGATTTACACTTAAGTGTTTCCTGGAAAACTTTAATTTTCAATATAATAATTTGTGAAACCTGCTCAACTAACTAGTGGTAGCCTATTCTACATATATTTATATTTTTATTCCTTACTCAAGAAACCTATTTAATTCAAGACCACTCTCTTCTGTATTAGTTTTTTGGATGCGCATGTCATGTCATGATTTAAATACATGCATGTATACGTATGCATGGTGGCTGATTTGTGCATTTCGCTTTATCGCCTTCAAAACGCAAAAAGCACAAAAGGGAAATATTAAACTCGAAAAGTTAAAGCACCGAAGGAAAATTAACATTAAAGTGCCAAAGCGAAATATTGAACGCGAAAGGGCGCTTTTTGTGCAGCATTTTGGCGCTTTGTCGCGCAAAAGCGACACTACGCGCAAATACTAACTTTTCATTCAACCTTTTCGCTTTTTCGCGATGTTGAAGGCGAAAAAACGAAATGGCACAAATAAGCAACCATAAGTAACTTTTGTTGGTTGTAATGTTGTTTTAACGTCGCATCAGGAATTTTTCAGATATTCACGACGACAGCAAAATATATACTATCTAAGGATTAACCCAAGAACGAGTTTGCAGTGTACCTTGTGTTATATGGTCTGTCGTGTGTTAGTGCGCACTGAGGTCCGGGGTATGAAGTGCTAGCTCATAGAGCCAGCACGCCGCAGACGAGCAGTCACATTATACTGACAACATGTTAACCAGTTGATACTCTATCCTCTTCTGAGGAGACACTATCTCAAATTTAAAGTTTTGTACATTACCCGCCCGGGGATTTGAATACCGCGATGGCCTGTCATACTCTGGCGAGGCGGAGGCTCTACCACTGTGCCACCGAGGCGGTCTGAGTAACCGTGAGTAATTGAGGTCGGAACCTGACAAGTACAACGCAGAAAACATGTAGTCGAGTATCGTTTTCACTTTTCAGTCCCATGCATACAAGGAAAAATATAAATGGTGTTATGCACACGCATACAAGAAACATTGAAATATTATTCAAACTAAACACAACTAAAATGAAATTTTTTATGTATATTTATTCATTTATTTATTTTTATTAAAGATAAATAAATAAATAAATAAATAAATAAATAAATAAATAAATAAATAAATAAATAAATAAATAAATAAATAAATAAATAAATAATAAATAAATAAATAAATAAATAATACTCTTTGTCGCATATCAAATGGTGGTACTCCAAACATTGGTGACAGCTATACTGAAGAACAAGAAGAAAGGTTTTTACAAACGTTTTGCAAACCAAGATCTATGTGTTTATTATCGCGGGAAAGATGACGGTACACAAACCCGTAAAACGTAAATTCTCTTAACACAAAAGATTTCCATCATCATCAAGATATCATGGATGATGATTTCGAATCACAGTTTGCGGATGAACTTGATGCATTGGATGATTTTGAACGTAAGAAAACAAGAGTGACATTTCCATATCCCTGGCTAGGCCGAATAATCTGCGTTTACAAAGAAGATAGTTCAGCCTTTTTTACCCCCAAAGAAATATATGTTTTTGACCAAGTCGAATCCTTGAGCAATTTGTCAACTTAAAACATGTACTTGACAACAAATACAACCAAGAACAGACCACAACACAAACACACAGGAAAATAAAAAATGCCTAATGGGACCACATGTATATATCCCAACTTTGGACAGGCACTGGAATAAATATATTGTGATGTGTTTATACCTTCCACCACTGAAACTGCACAAGATCGATGTTTGGGTGGAGTATATGTTAGTATTTGGAATCAGTTTGGTTTTCATAATCGATAACCTAAACAATTGTAGTAACTGATCAAAAGTAATTGATTATGTATGATCTTTTGGAACATAATGGAATTTCATATGTTAGAAAGCTATTGTTTTGTACTGGTATTTTGCATTACATTTATTCAATTTGAAATTTATGTAATGCATACTTTGAACATTAACAAAAACATACCCATAATCTGCATCTGGTCTAAGTTCTAGGGAACAGAAATATCTCCCCACCCCACCCCTGACACACTGAGAGGCTGACAAACATAACCTTATTTCATTATTCTCCGTCCATAAATTTTTCCCATCAAAAAGGGAACTGATCATTGATTATCCTAGTCCGACTAATCAGCTCACTAAACCCCTGTCAGAAATTTCAAGAATTCAATAATGGAAGCTGTCAGACCACAAACCCCCAACAAGTCAAAAATTAAAATGGGGGTTTAGTGGGCTTCAAATCTGGTCTCAATCGATTGATTATTGATTATAATCGATCATCAACACATCAGTAGTACATGTAGATGTGTCATTGGCTGTTCATGTTTTGATCATACATATGGTTGGGAAAACATGGATTTCCCAGTTGGGATTCCTTTTTAGGGGAACATTTTAAATTGAATTTCATTTCATTTATTACTTATTAAATCTGCATTTTTTTCAGCACCAGAATATGTCCCGCCAAAATTTAAAAGAACACTGAAGTTTGAAACTCCTAAAAACAAACAGAAATTGACAGATTGCGATGATGAAGCCAGTAATTGTGTATTAACTCCCTTGGAAAGTCCAGTAAACTTGACTGACAGTACCTGTTTTAAAAACAAATTAACACAAAATGCTACACCTGTTAGTGGTAAAGGGAGACCAGAAAAGAGAAGTCGTAACAATGGATATCTCTCTGATGAAGAAAACCAGGAATTGCCACCTTTAGGTAGATATAGATATATTTCAATTAATTTCAATTCAGTTGAATTTTTACATGAAAAACGCATTTGTATTAACGTATATTGTATAAGAAGTAACATTTGCTGGGGAAAAATATTCACGATTTTCACTGTGTCTTTTTGGCAAATGACGATAGTTTCTTATTTCCCTTGGTACCCTTTAACAGCAGTTGGAATCGTGGAGATTTCTTACCCTGAAGTAGTTTAGAACAAAAACCATGAAAGTTTCCTACCTCTAATGTTTCTTTTTATACAGTAGACATAAATTTCCCTGTATTTGCTGTTAATGTATTTAAGATTCATGTTTAATGAAAAACTTATTATAATAATAATAATAAAACATTATATATGACAAATGTATGTATTCAGAATCATTAAAATGTTAAACATACCTATATTTATTTTATTTGTAATATACATATATTTAAATGAGTACTTGTAATAACATTATATGTACATTGTATATCCATTTAGAACCTCACCCAAAGAGATCCAAGACTAACAGTAAGTCAGCAGATTTGGTAGAAGATGATTTTGAAGTTAGTCCACCACCATCTCCTGATCCACTTGTTGATAAAATCCTAAATCAAAGGTCCAAGAAACCACAGCATACAACAGAAGGTTACCATGGACATCTAATGGATGGTTTGTACTGTTGATATTTATTACAAATGTATTTTATTAATATATTTTTATTTGAAATGTGTACTGTAAGTAATTAATTCAAATGAATTTTAAATTAGTGAACAATCTTTATAATCTGTTTTATACTTTATGGAAATAAAGATATTTCATTTGTAGTAAATAAAATATAAATTATTTCTAAAAAATACATGCAGGTATGTAAGTCTTTATCATGTACAGTAAAACCTGTATATAGAGTCCACACACTGAGCCAAAGAAGTAAGTTATTATAGACTGATATTTATTATACAATGTAGAGAAGCATTTGGTTTAAATTTTTCTGATGAGTGTGGTTTGCCAGCCTACCAAGTGATCAATGTCTCTTTACATTTGTGCAGAATGATTAGGAAAACGTTTATGTCCAAATTTCTCTGAGTAATGTCATTTTCACGGTAAAACATGAACTGAAGCAATTCTATTGCCAATGGAAATAATTGTTCCTCAAAAATATCATGGGTATAATGTGGTACACTGATGAACCCCATTTGTTGAAAATATTACTGTCCATGCTTACAAAATCTAACTTGCTTTACTTCTAGATTATGATTACGAGAGAAGACGGGTTCATCATCGTATACCATCAGGAGACTTTGTTAGTACAACGGGTACAGAAGGAGAAAGAGTTTACCTAAAGCTTAAAGATGAATATAAACTAGAGAAAGAGGTTAATAACTTATACATGTATATTCCATGGCTGGTTAATAACTTATACATGTATATTCCATGGCTGGTTAATAACTTATACATGTATATTCCATGGCTGGTTAATAACTTATACATGTATATTCCATGGCTGGTTAATAACTTATACATGTATATTCCATGGGTGATTAATAACTTATACATGTATATTCCATGGGTGATTAATAACTTATACATGTGTATTCCCTGGCTTGTTAATACCTTATACATTTATATTCCCTGGCTGGTTAATAACTTATACATGTATATTCCATTATCTGGTTAATAACTTATATATACACCATGGTTTCCATTCTGTACATGATACATGTACTATATGTATGTTTTATAGCCTGTACATGTATGTTTCCATTACTGGTAGTCGAAATTGCCATTGCTGATACATATAATACAGCCATAAGTCAAACCTTAAGTATCAGTTGAACAGTTCTGAAGTTATTGGCAAAATTAGTCAAGCTAAATCCCGATACAGTTGTGTTTATATGGTTATATGGTGAGATTTTGAAGATGTTAACTGACTCCTGAAAATCCAACCTTCAATAGAAAACTAACTTGTTATCATAACTTTGAATGGTGCTGGTTAGCAATAGTTTTTAAAACAGTTCAGTGTAGTTTTCAAGAGTTACCTCCCTTACAACAACACTCGTAGTTGCATTATATTTTGGGCATGGAAGCAGCATGTCTTTGTTTCCAATGAAAATTTACTGACCAAATGTAAGATTTAATAGGACAGTGCAGGGATTTATCAAGGGCCTATTTAGGGCCGAAATTCGGCCCCATTCCCAATGGAGAACATTGATTTTTTCCCAAAATGGGCTGAAAAAATTTCCAATTAAAAAATTGTACCAGATACATAGCTGAAATATGGCCATAGATGTGGCTGCTTTTCTCAATCTTCAATCAACTCAATACACTAAAAGCATTAGATTTAATCATTAATGGCATCAAAGTTTTCCCAAAATGAGTAAAAAGTTGATAGCTTTTCCCAATTTTTAGTTTAGGGCCTTTTCCCAAAAGACCCTGATAAATCCCTGCAGTAAATTTCAATTTTTGACCATTCATCACATAGAGTTTCTCAATGTGTTAGAGTTATGCTGTTCTCTTACTTTGTCTAGTTTAAATGTGTTTATAAAATCGTACTTTTTATTTGCAGTGTGAACAAGTTGCGAAGTCACGAAAGATGTCCAGATTACTGGCTGTATCTATTGATGAACTTAAAGAACAGATAGAGCAAGAGGTATGGACTAGGGCTAGAACAATGAAACCTTTGTTTAACAATCACCTGTGAAAACCTATAGAATTTGGCCTGTATAAGTTACTGGAAGACCTGTATAATATAACTGGCTGCAGTATCACAATTATTTTTTTAACTTAAAGTTTCCCGAATTTATTTTCTACGAATTTTGGCAATGTTTTTCCTTATTACAAATAAAAAAAAAACCACCCAAAATACAGATTCCACAAGCATAATCCAATGTGCAAAATGGCACCTTAAATTCTGGAATAGCTTGAAGACCAACAAAAAAATCTGATTTAAATTTGTTAAATGCAAGTTACGGAAAATCTTAATTAAGAAATGTTTGTGAAACAAGAGCCTGAAGTGGACTTATTTCTTAAATCCAGCGAGTCAGTTGTGTCAGTTTTACTCATTATGATGTTTGGTAAGCACCAAAGACAAAAGATTGAAAATGTGAAACTTCTTCGATCTTTGAATAATGCTTGACCCTTCTTTCATATACAAAAACATATTATTAGGTTGATGGGCAAATACTCTTTTCTATGTGAAATCTGGTATGTGCATTATAATGTAATAAACACACTGGTAGTGTTGATTATTTCAGAGATGCCAACTATTAGGGATTCTCCGTAATTATTACGATTTTATTACTTAAATTACGGTATTATGGTAGAGGTATCAGCAATTACGGCAAAAACAAATTCCGGTCAGGGTTGTTTTCGTTATCAACATGGTTTTTAGAATGAAGTCAGCGTTTCCTTTTATTGAGCAATACAAAATAAGCAGTCAACTGGCATCGGGAAACCAGTTATAAATGACGTAATTTTGATATCCGAGTAGCAAATCTCTGCCTTCTTCATTGTTATAGTCTCATATTTAAAATAGTTCCGAACAGTTGTCATTGATGACAGTAAAAATGGCGTCAACTTCTGCTGATGATGATCCTGGTACGTTATTATTACTGACAAGGTACCCAAAATTACTGAAAACATGAGCTGGTATTACTGATGACACTAAGACAAGGTTGGCATCTCTGTTATTTGTTGTAGTGCTGTTCATTTGAAAGTTTATGCATCACCGATACATAATAAGATGAAATGTTATGATCCTGTGATACACTGATGTTACTTTTGTTATAAATTTGGCATAAATTCATGAAAAAGATCTGTAGAAATTATCAGACATAAAATTATTTTATTTTACAGAGGCAACAGAAATTACTTGATGAAGCTGATAGAATTACTGCTGAAATTAACAGGTAAGTAGAGATTGTCCTACTACTTTTAAGGGGACCATGGAACCTTTCACCGTTAGTTTTAAATATCACTTGAGACAGATTCTAGTGTAAGAAGGGTTGTTTGTTTGCTTGCCAAAGGTAGACTGTCTTTTTCTCCCATACTTCACCGAGTTATTCCGTTGGTTGCTAGGTGCAAGATATCTCTGTCTTACACCCCCTGTGTAAGACACCCCCTGTGTAAGACAAGCTACACACGCTGTTTGGCTCGTCGTGACGTCATTGACAGGTGAGATCACTTTTCTCAACAAACAGTTTCTCAACGTCACAATCAATTACACACGCTTAATTGATGATGTCGTAATCAATTGACGTGAGGATGTCAACAAAAATTGATTACGTAATTTTCAGAAGGCGCTAAAGATGGCCTGAAATCTGAATGTTTGCTGTAATTTTTTGTTTACAAATAATGTTTTTATGCTGCAAATGTGTGAGAAAAAGAATCCTACACCAGCAACAGCGCAAGACGGGAGATATCTCAATTGGGGATGAATGTTTTCCTGTCCAGAACGAGCTTTATACACAAGCAACAGTGTAAGACAGAGATATCTCAAACTCGGATCAATATTTTCAATGTCCAGAACCTGCTTAAGCTCGTTCTGGACAGGGAAATAGTCATCCTCGTTTTGGATATCTCTGTCTTACACTGTTGCTGGTATAGGATTCTATTATTCCTGCACTCTGGTTTCCTTCATCATCCATGAACTGACCACCTCAATCTTGTCCTGGGTGTAAGACTCCATTCATTTCACTCTAATACTACTACTTTTAAGCTCACATGTATTAGTTCTGAAGTAAATAGCTATGTAGAGATTGCCCTACAACTTTAAGCTCACCAATATGTAAAGAAAGGCTTAATTCTGATCAAAGACACTACAGTAGATTACATGTACTTTGAATTCATTTTTGCGTGTCAAGCCCTAAGCATCATTTCATGAACATTTAAATTTGGTACCACAATTCATGTGAATATTAAAATTCGTGATTATCTTTCTTTCCTTAGAAATTTAATAACTTCCATGCCCATGGTTGATTACCAACATGTATTGCAATTTGGCTTTTAAATTTTCACGATTCTGGGAATGTTCGCATGATATATGAATTTGCGACCAATAGTCCACCTCAATAAATCTCTCATTGTAAAAAAATAATCAACAGTATTAGTTCAATGATATTTTTCCTTTGTGCATGTTATTGAATTTTACAATAAGGTACAAATGTATATGACTATATATCTGGATATTTATTAGATCATATTTATTCATAGTCTTGTATAATTGTTTGTATACAGAGATTTAAATGGTGATGATAGTATAGAAGAAGATGTAGGGGAAGATGACGAGTCTCCAGATTTAAACAGCCATTTATGGGTAGAGAAGTACGCACCAAGAAAATATACTGATTTACTGAGTGAGGAGGTAATAAAGATATGATTGGCTATTAAAGTTGTGACTGATTACCCCTTTTACCAAAATGACCGATTATTTTCCACTGATGGATAACAACCTTAGTGTCAAACAAAGACAGTGATTTTGTTTGGCTTAATTTACTACCGAATAAAGCTAGTTTCCCCAGCGGAAAAATGACTGAAATTTTCCAATTTGACCATTAATATTCTCAAATCATCATTGACATACTAGCAGACTACATTAACCAGAGTTTGTTCACTCATTTTCATGAGAGTCGTGGCCCTTTGAACATAAGTAGAAATTACTAAAAAAGAATTAAATTACTGGCATCAAATCCGAATTTGCTGAATTTGCTTGTTATAAATAATAGTTGCCTTGTTTTGATGTTTGTTCATTCGTTTAAAATGTCACTTAATTACTCTTAAACTTTAGCATTTACACTTTTTTTGACATAAACATATAAAGAAACTTTTACCTGTATATTTAAAATGTTGCATATGATGCATGTAGTTTGCCATAATTAATTTCCCTGGCTTATGTCTGATTTTCTCTTATTTTCAGAAAAGATTAGATTCCATAAAACCTATATTAATCCCTAAAGACCATAAAACACTATTACTATAAGTACATGTAATTATTTTTCCAAAACAAAGTGTACAACATTCTCCAGCCAACGTCGGCCATTTATCTTGAAAACTATTAACAGATCTTCATGGAACTTTACATGAAAAATCTTTGGGTGGAGTAAATGTAGATGTACCATTTGCTATTCATATTTTAATCATGCACATTGATGGGGATTTCTAAGTTGTGATTTGTTTGGGTGGCATCCCATTTCAGTTATAACTTGTGATATTATACATATATGTATATTCATGTATTTATTGCAGAACATTAACAGGACATTGCTACATTGGCTTAAACTCTGGGACTATATAGTGTTTGGTAAAGAACTAAATATAAAAAATAAAGACAAGAAAAAGCAAAATAAAGACCACAAGAAAAAGAAATACCAACCTGAAGTGATGGATGAACTTGATAAATATAACAGGCCAGTACAAAAAGTAAGTGTAATATGTACATGTATATAACCAAAAATTGGACAGTCTTCCAATATTGCAGGTGCCTCGGTGGATAAATCGTCTGAAGTGTGCACTTACTGTTTACATTACCTCTCACCACCTAAGTTAGATTCTCACTCTGGGCAGATCCTAGTGCGCAATAATTTGTAAGCTTGTTTGCAAAATGTTGGTGGTTTTCTCTTACTGGGCACTCCACTTTCCTTCACTATTCCTGAACTGCCTGTCTCGATATAAGTGAAATAATCTTGACTCCATTCTCCACTGTTCAAGTAGCATATATTTTTCCCCTTGGAGAGATGTTCGGTTTAAATAGATTACTCAAGCATGAATTAGAAAACTCTTGACAAAAAGAAAGTGTCTGTTTTCATGAAATTAAACTCAACAAGAGAACTTCTCAACTTCGAGGTCTCTGACCCTATATCTGTTATTCTTAATAAAATGTTGAACTTGTGGAAAGTATTGACAGAAGAGGCTATGTTATAGTTCTAGTGTTAACTAAATTCAGCATTCACTTTTAGAAGTTTTTGGGTTAAAGCAATTTGATGGACTAGATCAGTGATCTCTGCTTTTTACTTTTGACAGCTTTTGTTAAATTCAGGTTTTTGATGTGTCTTATTTCAGATAGCGTTATTAAATGGTCCTCCAGGACTGGGTAAGACTACACTGGCACATGTATTAGCAGAACATGCTGGTTATAACATGGTAGAGATCAACGCCAGTGATGATCGCAGTGCTGATGTGTTTAAGAATAAGTTGGAGGCGGCCACACAGATGAAAGCAGTTTTAGGAGATGATCCTAGACCTAACTGCCTTATCATTGATGAAATTGATGGAGCACCATTGGTAGGTTTATAGTCAGGTCTTAACACGCATGTCTGATTTATATTACGCCTTTTTTGGACATTTGTAATTAAAGCTATCTCTTTTATAATCTGGAGCCTCATTGACCCAGTTGTCAGTAGTTGTAGATCACAGCCGGTCACCACCTGGGTTGGACAGGGGATTCTAGTTGACAATGTCTGTTCACTTTATGAAGATTTTTGGTTTTTCTCTATGCATTATGGGTACCTCCATCATCCCTGAACTGACTGTAGATATAAGTGAAAGAATCTTGACTTTGGCATAAAACTCCATTAGCCTACTTAACTCTTTCATTATATGAAATGTCTATGATATTTAATCACCGATGGAATAACTGTTTATGATTGTAAAAACTTTATCTTCATGACATTTATTCAGAGATGCCAACTATTACGGATTCTCCGTAATTATTACGATTTCATTACTTAAATTACGGTATTACGGTAGAGGTATCAGCAATTACGACAAAAACAGAAATTCCGGTCAGGGTTGTTTTCGTTATCAACATGGTTTTTAGAATGAAGTCAGCGTTTCCTTTTATTGAGCAATACAAAATAGGCAGTCAACTGGCATCGGGAAACCAGTTATAAATGACGTAATTTTGATTTTCGAGTAGCAAATCTCTGCCTTCTTCATTGTTATACTCTCATATTTAAAATAGTTCCGAACAGTTGTCATTGACGACAGTAAAAATGGCGTCAACTTCTGCTGATGATGATCCTGGTACACCGCCGAAAAAAGGCAGAAAATCGAACAGATGTTTGTATCAAATCAGAAATGGCCCGAATATGTCATTATTACTGACAAGGTACCCAAAATTAAGGAAAACATGAGCTGGTATTACTGATGACACTAAGACAGGGTTGGCATCTCTGTTTATTTATGGGATTCTACAGTAAAATGTATATGGTAAATTGTTAATAAAAAGTGATTTAAGTACAGTAGAGCCTCATTATAATACCCCTTAGTAACCTTGCCATCTCTCTTATCACCACAATATGTAAAAATCCCAAAGTCAATTTCTTAAATATCTCCCTAAATTTCTCGCTAAATCCCTTTGTTAACCAAAATCTGACTGACCAAAATGGTGGCAAGGAATCAAGGTTTTACTGTAACAACATTGTATGAATGTTCTGTGATTTCAATTGTAGGCAGCTATAAACGTTTTAATAAACTTGATTAAACGGACAGATGAACCGACTGGTCCGAAAAAGAAGAAGCAACAGGGAGGGATGTTACTTAGACCAATAATATGTATATGTAATGACCAGTATGTATATTTAATATATCCCGCAAAATAAACAGCGGGTATTACTTTTTCATATACAGTACAGACCTGTGGAAAGTTAAACACTTTGCTAACGAATTAGTGCCGAATCAGCTGCTTATCTTTGCTTTAACTCAGCAGCTTTTCGGCAGATGTTTTATATCTCTTGACAGCTTCTCTGTTACTAATTATCTATATCTGAGTCACTCTGTAGTCGAGCTGTGACTCCTTTTTGTTAAGTTTAGTGTTAAACTTTGGACAGGTCTGTACTTTACAAGTATCCTACTCTAAGTATTTGTTCATTTGACATTCTATGAATCAAAGAAGACATGAATATTCATGTAAAAATCAAATGATATTTTTTTTTCATTGAATGCATTTGAAACTCTACTGACCACCATCCGATGGTGCTTAAAAAAGAGTATGTTAATATTTTGAAATGATGATTTTCGTAAAATTCTAGTACTTTGTTTTTCCAGCAGTAACACTTGTATCTTTCAACACTTCTGATTTTGGCAGGCACATATAATCATTATGATGTTAAAAGTTATATTTAGAAATAACATAAACAAGGATAACGATTAACTATTTTCAGTTATGGCCCCAGTTCACTTCAGAAAAGAAGTTGTGACAGTTATGAATAGTGTAATTGTGTAAAAATTTAGTGGCGCAGGCTTAGTTTTAGGAGCCATTGGCTACTGGGCCCCTGCTAATCTTCATCCCTGCATAAATAAGTATTTGTTTTACATTTAGTGGTCATAGATTTTGATTTTGATTTTACTAACCTTTTGGTTCTTTTTTTCTGCTGGTATAACAATGTCTATTCAAATGACACCATATTAACATCATTTGTTTTTGAAAACAGGTATGTTCCTGCATTGAGACAGTTGCGGCAATGTGCATTAATAGTAAACTTTCCACCAACAGAGCCTGCAAAGTTAGCTGGTAGATTGTATGAGGTATGTAGTCATAGTGACAAAAAGACAGAATCTGCTAAGTTGGCTGGACAACTTGAACGAAAATGCTTATATCCTATGATGTTGATAACTTGATAAAATTCATTTTAAGCTACTGTTAGGAGCTTGTTTTTGGCAAAATACAAATGATATAGATGTAGGTAGAAGGATGTGACATTGACAGATCTTGAGTAAATAAAGAAAAAAAAATGCATTGAATGGTCAAATGTTAGAGATGATAAACATTGGAAAGAAAAATGAAGTGACTTCTGGCTGGCAAAAATTGAACTTAGGACAATACTAGTAATCAGCTTTGTTTGGCACTTTGTATCATTGAGATATTTTCTTCAATAAAATATTATATTCTTTCTTTTTAAGGTGATCAGATTTGAACAGTTGAAGGCAGATATGAACACATTACTGGCTTTATGTGAGAAAACAGATAATGACATCAGATCATGTCTTAATACATTACAAGTAAGTAATACTTATCATCGCTACTTTTGGGGTGGGGTTGGGAGGGGGGTACTTTCACTTGTTAAAGGCTTAACTTTACTCGCCAAAAATAACTGAATAAAACATGCAAACCGGGGAAATCTATATTACATTCATCATTACTTATTTTCAGTTATGATAGTTTTGACTTAAGATATTTGAGATTATTTGTTCCACATCGTTAGAATATTTTTGTTTTAAAGAAAAAAAAAAAAAAAAAGAAGACTGGATAGAAAGTTGGATGTCGTTGAGAAAGTGTTGTACTTTAGTTGACATTCAGCAATTATTTTGATTTGTAATATTAACTGATAGAATTAGAAATTGATCAATGTGTAGAAGAATTGATGAAAGAATGATGCCTTTATTTAATCCAACAAACAGTGCTTATGAAAAAATCTACCCATGGAAGTATTGCATCTATTGCTTGTATTTGCTACGCAATCAAAGAGCAAGTAATTTTGGAATAGTACATGCCCTGAATTTCAATTTTAATCACATACAAACTTGAGTGATGTGGAGTATTTAATGGAGTTTTACTCTCCAGTCAGGATTCTTTCACTTATATTGAGGCAGTCTGTTCAGGAATGCTGGAGGAAACCAGAGTTCCCAAAGTAAACCACCAACCCCTTGGGAGTGAACTGACAAACTTACTCACACTTCTTAAATCTGTTCCGAGTGGCTTACAAACTTAAACAAACTCGTTTACTTATTCTATTGAGAAAAATTATGGATACATTGACTATATAAGGAATTTGATATTTCAGTTCATCCAGAGAAGAAAAAGAGAATTAACATTAAAATCTATACAGATGTCAAATGTTGGTAGTAAAGACACTAATAAAAGTTTGTTCTCACTGTGGTATGATGTGTTTTCTATGCCTCGGCAGAGACGGTAAATATACAAAATAAATACACACACACTACACTCTCTCTCTCTCGTGATCATGTTGACATAATAAATGTTGGTTCTCCTTTCATGTAATTTCCATGGCTTGACTTGTAGCATGTGTTTGTTTTCATTTTCTAGAATATGTAGATTTTTTTTTAAAAATTGCATAAAAACTGTTTAATCATTAATTTCTCAATACAGTATACCTCTGTTATAGTGCCCCTTGATAACATTGCCACCTGGCTTATCTCCACAATATTTTAAAGTACTTTCATGCTTTTTTTTATAGGTATCCCTCATAAACCCTTTTTAACATAAAATCAGAATGAAGTTATGATGGTAATGATCAGGGTTTTACTGTATACCAAATTTCATTGACACTTAAAATCTAGAAATTTAAATAAAATATGAACCAGTGATGTTAATTTTATATTTTTATTTATATTTAGGAACAGATTTGTTAATATAGAACAGATACGTGGAGAAGAGTGGAAACTTAATAACACAACACATACAGCAAGGTAAATACAGTCAAACCTGTCTATAAAGGCCACCAAACATGTCTATAAAGGCCACCCAAACCTGTCTATAAAGGCCACCCAAACCTGTCTGTAAAGGCCACCCAAACCTGTCTATAAAGGCCACCCAAACCTGTCTGTAAAGGCCACCCAAGGGAACCAGTAGAAATGACCTCTATAGGCAGGGGCCTTTTATATACAGGTTCAAATAGTATGAATAAAGAACAGTTAGAACACAACTCTACTGGCCTTTATAAGTAGGTGGTCATTATATAGAGGTGGTCTTTAAGGCAGGTTGGACTGTATACAAGTTTAAAGTGATTTGTAATATAAATTTATATCAATGTTTACTGTTTATCAAACTCATGATAATCTTCTTCTTGAAATAAAAAATAAGAACACTTAATAATAATTTAGTTGTGAGAGTAAGAGTTTGAATGTATTTTCTGATAATCCATTCTCATTGAAAACTTATTTCAAAATGACAAGAGTGATTGAATCATATTAGGGTTTCAGTTTCTTTTCACAAGCACTTAAGAAATCTGTAACTGCTAAAATGCAGTTCAGACATGGATTTAACTAATTTTGGTTTTGCAAAAATGGAGGTGAAAAGGTATTGTACAGCCTTGCTTAGCGGTAATACAAGATCCACTGAATTAACACAGTGAAATTTACATGTAAAAATGCATGTTTTCTTCTTGCTGAAAATATGAAAAAAGTTGTGCTTAAATTTAGATAAAGGGCCACACATGTTTGTTTCTTTTCTAGGTTTCACAATATTGTTAGTGCAACACACGCTTCCGGAGATTACGAGAAAGTTATACAGGGATTGTTTGAGAATTATCTGGAATGTAAATCTAAAGATCCTAAATTAGAGGGGGTATGTATTAATAAAATTGAGGACTTTATATTAATTCAAAATATTAGTTCAAATATGAAATGAGATATATGTTTTGAAAAAAATTGTACTTGTGCATTAGAGGAATTGAGTTTTACGCCCAAATCAAGCTCAAGGTCAGTTCATGGATGGTGGAGAAAACTGGAGTGTCTGGGAAAACCACCAACCTTCAGCAAATGAAATGTCAAACTTTCTCACACTATTGTCTACCTGAGTGGGATCTTAACTGGGTGTTTGAAACATTTGTGATATATATATATACAGTTGACTCTCATTATCTCGAACTCGACGGGGCAATGCAAAAAGTTCGACTTATCCGGAGTTCGAGATAACCGATGTTAAAAACGACAACAAAAGGGAAGTTACTCGTACACGCCTACCGGAAGTCGCTACTGGAAGTCGCTTCCGGTTTTATCTTGTCAAACTGTATATTGCCGTTTTCTCCTATATCGATGTATTCAAACATGATGTATAAAAACTGCAATATTTATTATTTGTATTTATAATTGAGAATGTAGTATATAAAAAATCGGGAGATTATCTGTTACTTGTTATTAGCCGACAAATAGTGGAGTCCGCTTTGGTCTCCATACCAGTTTCGCTTTGTTTACTATAATCACCCCAAGCTTCCGGTTGTATTGAGTAATGTTCACATCACACGCTTTCGGAAGCCATGTTCAGCTTGGCAGTAATTATAACACCTGCTAATCTCCTTGATGGTTTAATTGCTTATGCAAGGGATAATAATTAAGGGCTTAAGGAAATTGGGAGGTCAGAGCAATGTTGTAATTTTAAAATCAACACGAGGCCGACAGTCAAATATTTTATTTGTGTCGGAATGTGTTTTTTCTACCAAAAAATCTGTAGGCGCTACCAAATTAATTTGCCTATATTTTTTGTTCGAGTTAACAAATTAATTTTCCTAAATTTTTTGTTCGAGTTAACAAATTTAATTTTACTAAATTTTTTGTTTGAGTTAACGAGTGTAATTTTCCTAGGATTTTCGTTCAAGGGGACGAAAATGTTGTTCGACATATCCCATAATTCGAGATATCCGAGTTCGAGATAACCGGAGTGATTTTGGTTTAATAAAGAACAACTCTGTTCGGACTTTTTAAAAAAGTTCGAGATATCCGGTAGTTCGAGATATCCGAGTTCGAGATAACGAGATTCAACTGTATATATATTTGTAATTAAACACCTGACTTGTCAATTTCAGATGACCCTGGCGTCAGAGTGGATATGTTTTATTTAACACCTGTACTTGTCAATTTCAGATGGCGCTGGCATCAGAGTGGATATGTTTTACTAAATATCTGTACTTGTCAATTTCAGATGACCTTGGCATCAGAGTGGATTTGTTTTATTTAACACCTGTACTTGTCAATTTCAGATGACGCTGGCGTCAGAGTGGATATGTTTTACAGATGAGATGTATCAGTATATTAATCACATGCAGGATTATTGTTTAATGCCTTACATACCTTATGTAGTAGCCACATTTCACTTACTTTACGCATCAAATCAACGACCAAAAGTACAATATCCTCACGCTCAATATGAGGTAGGTGTGATTGAAATATTGTGGTTATCTCCCTTGATATTGCATAACTAGAAATGAGGTCATTTCTTAGAGCTCATGGTGACAGAGGATGTATGTATGAAAATCATTTTGACCCTTTACTTGATTCTGCTTTGAAGAGATTTCATAAAAGTTCACACAAATTGTTTCCATGAACCAAGGATGTATCACAACATTGGTCAAGTTCCTGGAGGATACATGTTTGAAAAATTGTGCACATGCCGTAATTGAAATATCGGTATACTTCACACAAATCATCAAACTAGTGCAAGGATGTGCTAGCCTGAACAAAGATCATATCTTAAAATTAGGGTCAAGGAGTGTGTTAAGCTTTGTTGGATTTTGGAATAAAACATACAAAAGGGGAGGGGAAGAGGGTGTTTGTTACTCTTGGACAATTCTACTTTTCATATTAATTTTCTGTTTGCCTAAAATGATTGTAAATAAAAATTATTTCAGGCTTTTGTAAAACACACCAAATCAACAAACTTGGTTAACTCCATGATGTCTGAGATGTTGCCGTCGACACGTAAATATCTTAATGAACAGTGTGCTGTATTGGAGGTATTACCACCACTCATGGACATTATACAACCAACACTCAGACCAGTAAGTATAAATAGTTCATTTTAATTTAATGGATGTATAAAATATTTTGATACAGTGAAACCTGTCCATATTTTTCATTCTATACAATGGAAACATCTGTATTGGATAAATATTTTAATAGTGTCTGACAATATCATATAAAGTTTTTAAATTTAGACCACAACTTGCCATCAATGGTTGGGATGACAAAAAAAAAAAAAAAAAAAAACCAGTTGTAAGCTCTCTAATGAGAGAAAATTTGTCATTTTACTTGGCAAAGTCAGTGGCTATCTCTGGGCACTACAGTTTCCTCCACCATCCCAGACTGACTGCCTCAATATAATGAAAGAATCTTGACTGGGGTTTAAAACACCATTATTCCACTCCACTCTCAAATTGTTTGTTTTGTTATGAAATGTTGTGTGCTGTAAGTATTGAATTTCTTGGTATATTTTAGGTGAACACACAGTTGTATAGTAACAAAGAAAAGGAACAGTTATCTCAGCTGATAAGTATAATGATAGCTTATAACATGACCTATCACCAGGAGAAGACAGAGGAAGGACAGTATACTTATGTTTTAGATCCGTAAGTACTATATGATGTCGTTACTTGTGCTGTTTCAAATTTTTATATCAAACTGAAAAGTTAGCTGCTATTGTCTAGCATGGATGGGCTCCGTGGCACTTTTTAGAATGGACACTAAAAATTAAAACTTCTAATGCTACAGTATTGTCACAAGCTGCATGTTTACTTTTATTCTGAAGTTATAAGGTTTTCAGTGACCTTTTTATCTTTCTTTACAGAAATATGGATGAAGTAATCCGTCTTCCCGGTATGAAGCATCCCAGACAGCTAACATATGCTGCTAAACAACTTATCGCTCGGGAGGTATGATACTGCATTAGCATATAACATACATGTAGAAAATGCAGGCTGTTTATCAATGGGGTTAGCCAGTGTACCACATGATACCACATAATGTTTTTGTGGAACATTTAATTCCATTGGAAACGATATAGCTTTACTTTATGTTTTCCAATAAAAATGATGATACTCTGGGAAATTTTGAAATAAACATTTTCCAAAATGCTCCGTACAAGGGGTATTGATCAAGTGGTACACTGGTGATCTCCATTTTGTCATTCTTTAGTTCACCTGGGTGATTGCCCAAGGTTTGCAAGACTGGTTAACCTTCATTTAAGGTTACAGTGGTCTGAAATGTTAACACTTTTAACACCTTTTTGTTATTTCTGGTAAAGCCTAGAGGCTTGAAACATGAAAAAATCATCCAAACCAAGGCCTTGATTTTATATCATCACTTTAAAATCTGTTTAAAAAAATAAGTTGTAACTTCTGTCTTCCCTGCTCCGACCAAACGAAGAAAGTAGGCAATGCAGCACTTACCTTTTAATCTTTGTATATTACAGATACAACTTGAAAAAATGAGGCGGACGGAATCAGCTAGTGGCACTATAATGCAGTAAGTTGTAACAGTTACCTCCCTTACACTTTCATCTTCTGTATTTCAAATTTGCAGTATTATATTGGTTTTTCATTTCAAGAACTGGTATACTAGATTTAGTCAGGTTTTCAAAGTGAAATGTAAAAACTTGTATCTAAATAACATTTACTTGGCAATAGGAAGAGGCACCAATATATGATACAACAAACATGGAATAAGAAATAATCACATATTGATGAAACGCTATTCTGTTATACATGCATGATTCAAGCCTTAACCATCTCACTTAATGCTTTATAGATAACAAAGCATAAAGGGTTTCAAATCTTATATTAGCTAGCCAAATGTTTAATTATAACCCCCGCAAACTGGTTTGAGGGGTGTATAGGAATCACCATGTCTGTCTGTCGGTCCGTCTGTCCATGTAAAATTGTGTCCGGGTCATATTTCATCAATGCTTTGGAGGACTCTCATGAAAATTCACATGAATAATCTTCATGGTCCAAAGGTGTGTCATGACCTTGAACTAAGGTCATATCGGAAAGGTCAAGGTCGCAGGAAAACTATAAATGTTGGGGGCGGGGGTATTTGGCTCTCAAGAGACCGTTCTAGTTTCAGTTGGTATGGTATGATGTATATGTAATTGATTGTATTGATTTCCCTACTCCCATTATTATGGTAATTTGTGACATAAATGTTTTCCATGTGGTTCCAAATAATATTACTGGGAAACAATCACATTGTACATTGGCGGATGCCATTGTCCTTGATTACTTTGCCATCCAGCTTATTTTCTGAAATAAAGGTAAACCAATACAAATTTGTTGCAGTTCTGTACATTTGATAAGCATACTTTTTATTACAGAAAACCAGAACCTAGTCACAAACAAAAACTGACTGCAAAACCAATAACTAAAGACAAGGAAAAGGTAAGTTATCTATAGTAAAAATGGTATTTACCTGATCTTAAATCGTAAACCATAACTGATGAATGAGTAAGATATCTGTGATCAAAATGATACATTACTGATTTGTAAATAATAACTGAATAAGAATGGTAAGTTATAGGCAAACAGCATTGACCTGTATGCTTGGCCTTTAATTAAGATGCTCTTTATGGATGAGTAACTTTATTGATAAAAAACACAAGTCCATATTTGGAAACACTATTTTTATATGTATTGTACATGTATTTGCTGCGAATCTTAACATTACCTACATGTATATATTTGGTGGATTCTGCTATATGAATATTCCTAATAAAAGGTCAAAACGACAGGTCAGTTTTGCTGTACACAAACTTGAATTTATAATATGTTGAAAAAATTCAGAGGTTTGCAGATAATTTTGTTTTGTTTTTATCAGATAAGAGTATTAAAATAGTTCTAAATATTTTAAGTGAAAATGGATTTTGTTAATATCTCATATATAACCAATTTAAAGTTGGTCTTCATTATTCAGATTTTAGTAAATTTAAAGTTGACCTCATTCAATTACTGCATTGTTTATGCTTGTGATTTTTGTTAAGCAAATACAAAAAAGTAATAATTTGCTGCGAACATTATATGTTAATTGTTTGTTATGGAATTAAACAAAAAAAATTCAAAATGAAGAAAAAGGCATTATTATTATAATTAATTTACATTTTCTTATATTTAGCCAATCAGAGATTTCTTTGGTAGAGTTATAAAGAAGAAAACACCAGAGCCCAAACAGAAGAAAGGTAAACAAGAATGAGATAGAGAGAGAGAAAGAGAATGTCATGGTGTTTAACATCCCAGTCAAGAATATTTCACTTCTATTCAAAGGTATATGGGCAAAGGTGCAGAAATTTTGCCTGTTTGTTGTGCTGATGGCATTATACAACAGGGTTTTTTATCGTACCACGGTTACTGTGACACTGGACCTCATTTATTGTAAGTTCCCATCAGAAAAAAAACTTATGACTTTCATTTCGTAATGATTGTGGAAAGAACAGTCACTACCCACTTTCAAGTCTTGAGTTGAAGCCGGTTGGGGTTTGAACACACGACCTCCCTCTTATGACGGAAACATTCTACCAACTGAACTACCATATTGGGAGAGAGAGATTTCCCCTCACAAGATTTTCTTCAGAGATATATAAAATGTGATTACCTATCTAGATTTCTAGAAGTGGTTCTTCCCTGTCTTCTGTCCATTTGTCTTTCCCTCTGTCACAGCTAGGTTAAATATTTAGTTTAATCTGCAAGTCCCTCTGGATTAAGGCTATGATTTTCAAACTTTACAATGAGTTTGAGTTTAAAAAAGACTTGCAGTTCCTATTTTTGACAAGGTTTGCTAATGTTTTCCATGAATCTTGTCAATTTTGTCAATTTGGTAATTACTTTTAAAAAGGTGTGTATTATCGTCTTTACAAACAAATTGCAATGGAATTGCTTGAAAAAAATGAGAAACTGAATTGATTAAAACTTTAGCTAACAGTATTTTACATATGATAAGTAATAAGTATTTTTTATTTCATTACAGTTGAAAAGAAAAATGTGTTGACCACAGATATATGGTTTCACTTTAAAGAAGGCTACTCAAATGCTGTGAGAAGGAATGTCCGTGTTCAAGACTTCTTATGATCCTGTTAGTATAGTATGCTTGACACACCAAGCGTGGATATTCCACTGTTTCTGGATCTACACCATCTGTTCTGGCACTTCAAGGGTTAAAAGACTGACCGTTAAAAAATTCTTGCTACTAATAAAATTGGCAATTATAAATTTGTGTTTTGAAGTCAAATGACAAAATGATATATCAAGATATAATTCTGTGGATTTGTGTGCTTAAAGTCAAATGACAAAATCAAATATCAAGTTAAAATTTTGTGGATTCTGGACTTTTGGTCTGACTATTGATTCTGGACTTTTGGACTATTAGTCCGACTGCTGATTCTGGACTATTGTTTTAGACAAGTAGACGGCAGATTTTCTGGTCCAAATATAACGGGTCATAAATAATTAGTCTGTCTTTATGTCTCAATCTATTGAGTAAGACTAAAAATAAAACCAATTTTTATAGTTTAGGGTGAATGATTAAGTATCCTTCTTTAGTCCTGGTAAGACGGAGTTGTATTATTGCCATTATTTAACCACTCAGGGGTGAAGTATCTACATGTTGTTAATAAATAAGAGAGTATTTCAGTTTTACCCATTAATGTAGATTCATTTTGTCACACAAAATAAAATAAGTGCTATATTGTTAATATCATATATTAAAATTTGAAATTCATTATGTAAAAAATTACAAACCCTATTCAGAAATCTTGTCATAAGAACAATTTCTTGAAGCCTATGTAAATTTTGACTGAGGTCTAAATTATTAAGCATTGGAGCACTGTCTTCATGATGATGAATTTTATATTTAAATAGGATAAAGATCTTTGTTAATATTTAATGTTATGTGATTATACAATATATTCTGTATAAAATTTTATTTATAGATGTTTCTTGTTGTTTTAATTTTTTAGCTCACCTGGCCATAGCCCATGTGACTTTGACCAGGTGAGCTTATGTCATGGAAAGCCATGTGTGTGCATATGTGACAGTAAACTTTAATCTTCTACAGTGAAAGTACTTGGCAAATTGACACCAAATTTAGTGTTGAGGTTTCTGGGTTGATATTATTATACAAACCTTGTCCATGAAAAGAGACACAAAATGCTTAAGAAAAATGTTGCATTTCAAACATTTGTATAGAAAAGGTAAATTAACGTCCCAGTCAAGAATATTTCACTTATATTGAACCATATAAGATGAAGTGCAATAGATTTGAAAACTAGTGAAATGACTACACAGATTAAAAGGTAATATAAACCTTACAATTTACGGGTTTGGATAGTATAGTAGAGTTTAGAATGGTACGTCTGAGTCAAGAATATTTCACATATATTGAGACATTGACTATATGCATGGGTGAGAAATTTTGCCTTTGTGCTGAGCTAATGGTATTGCCACGCCTACTTTGACACTGGACCTCGTTTATTATAAGTTTCAATGCAAAAAGAATCATGACTTTCATATTGTAATGTCGAGTGGTTGGTGAAAGAACAGTCGCTACCCACTTTCCAGTCTTTGGTCAGACCGGTTTGGGGTTTGAACCCATGCCCTCCCACTTACGGAGAGAGCACTCTACCAACTGAGCATCCGCAGTGGTTGGCTAGTGTAGTAGGTGTATTTTCAAAATAAACAACTTGATGACTACAACCTTTTAAGATAAGCATACTTATAAAAAGGGGAGTGGGGAATGGAACTTTATAAAGTTCAAGAATCTAGCTTATGTTGAGCTGGTCAGTTAAAGGATTGTTGAGGAAACCAAAGTGTGCATAGGAAACCAGTGACATTTGTGACATTTGACAAAAAACTGACAAACGTTCTTGCACTAGAAATTTTCCAAGTTAGTATTGTAACCTAGGCGGTTAGAGGCACTGATATCGGTATGTAGACAACTGCGTCAAAACCACAATGGGAATGCTTTGGAAGAATTGTTATATGCTTTTGCAACAGGTTTATCTAATGCATGTTCAACTTTTTAGCTCACCTGAGCCAAAGGCTCAAATGAGCTATTGCAATCTATCACCGTGTGTCGTCCGCCGTGCGTCGTGTGTAAACTTTACATTTTAATCTTCTCCAAAACTACTGGGCCATATTTGATGAAACTTGGTGATTATCATGCCTAGGTAACAGCCTTTACGTAATTTTTAAAATGAGACATTTATTGTGATAACTTCATAACGGCTGAAGATAATTGTATGGAGTTTTCACTGTTGATCTTGTCTTGCAATTTACTTCCAATTGATGTCAAGGTCGAAGGTCAAGGTCATGTACCAGTTTTTGACCTTTGATAAAAAATGCTATTTCTTAACATTTCTGGTGATAATGGCGTAGGATTTTCAGTTATTTGTAGGTATTGACATGACGATCATTTTGATACATAGATCAGGGTCATGGGTTTAAAGGTCAAGGTCACAGATGTCCAAGAATACCAAAATAGTTAATTATCTGCAAAACTATAAATTTTTTGTATAGGCATGTATATCAGAATATTGTAGGTAATGGCACAATGGTCATTTTGATATATGAATAAAGGTCATGGGTTCAAAGGTCAAGGTCACAGATGTAAACAAGTACTGAAATGGTTAATTATCTCAAAGACTATAAACTTTTTGTATAGGCATGTATATTGGAATATTGTAGGTATTGGCCTAACGATCATTTTGATATATGAATGAAGGTCATAGGTTCAAAGGTCAAGGTCAAAGATGTGAACGAATACTTAAATGGTTAATTATCTCAAAAACTATTAACTTTTTGTATAGGCATGTATATTGGAATATTGTAGGTATTGGCCTAACGATCATTTTGATATATAAATGAAGGTCATAGGTTCAAAGGTCAAGGTCATAGCTGCAAACGAATATTTAAATGGTTAATTATCTCAAAAACTATAAACTTTTTGTATAGGCATGTATATTAGAATATTGTAGGCATTTGCACAAGATCATTTTGATATATGAATGAAGTTCATAGGTTCAAAGGTCAAGGTCATAGATGCAAACTACTACTTAAATGGTTAATTATCTCAGAAACTATAAACTTTTTGTATTGGCATGTATTTTAGAATATTGTAGGTATTGGCCTATCGATCATTTTGATATATGAATGAAGGTCATAAGTTCAAAGGTCAAGGTCATAGATGCAAATGAATACTTAAATGGTTAATTATCTCAAAAACTATAAACTTTTTGTATAGGCATGTATATTGGAATATTGTAGGCATTTGCACAACAATTATTTTGATATATGAATGAAGTTCATAGGTTCAAAGGTCAAGATCATAGATGCAAACGAATACTTAAATGGTTAATTATCTCAAAAACCATAAACTCTTTGTATAGGCATGTATATTGGAATATTGTAGGTATTGGCCTAATGCACATTTTAATATACAGATGTTTTAGCTGTTTATATTATATATTGTAGTTAGACTTTAAATATGTTATATATAGCATCCTTATATAATAATTATTATAAATAATTTGCAAAAATACTTGCATATTATTGGCCCTTACTGCTGAAAATTTTGATATTCTCTTTTATTAATGTCATTGACCATTGAACCTCTGCATAAGATATGTACTCTTCCTCAGGTGAGCGTTAAGGCCCATGGGCCTCTTGTTGAAATGCACATCAGATTTTCTTTTGCTGGTAAAATACATTTGCTGTCACTAACAATTGAACATACAAATAAATCCAGGAAACTTGTGACATGTTAAAAATATAATCATAAGTTAAATTGCGAACAGGAAGTTTCAAATTTTAATTTTTGATTTTGATAATTCTAATAATTTGTATTTTCTATCATAATAATTAAAAAAAACTTAAAATCATACCAATCATGAAATAATGTTTATTACTTCAAAATTGAAAAATATAACAGAAAAATTATTTGAGAAAAAAATGATTTCCGTTTTCAAGTTCTAAATTTCGCTTTGGCTGACATTTTCTTGAGTGATATGTGACATTCTATAATTGTTTGATGGTATTTTCATACATTAATTTATCAAACCTCTATCAAGCCATTATTAAATAAATTGATCTATGGATTCACTAAGTAATGGAATGATTTATGACCACAAATGATACATCATACCACGCTACCTCACTAAGGATTATCTCTATGCTCAATATGTGGTCTTTTTTTATACATAATATTGTTTTGTATCAATATTCAGAGAATAATGTATTGCTGTTTTTTAAAAGAAAAAAGTAATGAAATTTGTCATTGAAAATTCTCACTTGAATGTGTGATTTTAAATTTTAAAAATCAAGTAATTACCTGTTGTTATGAATGGATGTTTTTGCTATTGTATCAAATGTAGAATGGGTACTACAAAATCTTCCATGTATAAAATAGTCTCTGTAGTTAGTTGTTACTTGGTTTTCTGAAGTTTAATTAACTAAACACTGAAACCATTTTCAAAATCATTCCTTAAGTAAGATTGTACTTAGCTTAAATTTAGCAAATTTTGACAATCTCTTTTGGAATTATGAATAAACATTTTTGTCACGACTAAATGCAGATATGATCAGCTTGTAATTTTCTTTAAAATGACATTTTAAATTTCTGAATTTTTAAACAAATAGTGAAATTATTGCCAATTTAAGTTAAGGAAAATCTTTGTTAAGGATTGATTGTCAAACCACATCCTGATCTACCACTGCGGTAGCTCAGTTTGTAGAGTGCTTGCTCCGTAAGTGGGAGGTTGTGGGTTCGAACCCGGACCAGGTCTGACCCAAGACTTAAAAGTGGGTAGTGACTGTTCTTTCGCCAAGCACTCGGCAATACGAAATAAAAGTCTCGGTTCTTTCGGATGGGAACTTAAAATAAACGAGGTCCCTTGTCACGGTTGGCTTGGCACGCTAAAGAACCCTGCTGTATAATGCCATAAGCGCAACGCACAGGGAAATTTCTGCGACGTCTCGATATAAGTGAAATATTCTTGACTGGGCGTTAAACACTATTACTCAACTCTACATCATGATCTCATCGTGTCCAAGATACTATGTCCACATTTACACAACATCAGATAAGGATGCAAATGCCACTTGTTGCCATACCATCACTACTTTTTTGGGGAGTCTTGTTTTGTCACCACTCTGTTTATTCAAAATTCATGACTGCCTAGATGAATACCTCCAATTAAACCGATGACGATATATTATCTTCTCTTTCTTTGAATTCTTTCCGGTCAACTTAAGACTAGGTGTGTCTTTATGCTTACTATGATTAAATTTGCATTAAAAGTGATCTACTAAAATCTATTTTAATAATTTTTATTTTTTTAATTGAGATTACTTCCTGAGATCTGGGAATATTTTTCTTAAGCGCATCATTGATATTGGCATTGGTATTGTTAGTCAACAGTAAGTTTGAATTAGAAAAAAAAATAGTATAAAAGCTATACCGAAGACGCAAAAAAAAAAAAAAAAAAAAAAAAAAAAAAAACCTGGACAATATAATCAGAATCAAATCCAGCCAAACTATATACATAACGATATAAAGTGAAGTTTATTTGTACAAATATTGTCCAGCTTTGCTTTGCTCAAAGAACGATAGGTATACATTAAGTAAAAGAAAATTTCAAAATTAAATTTCCAAAAATAAATGGGAAAAAACCTAATTGATCTTGCATTTTGATCATGTTTTAGACTACACAAGGTGATTTAAGGAATATAATTATCACAAAATTATATAGATAAAATAAACGTCAAATCTTTACATATATTACACGTATCAATATAATTTAACTTAACCGATAACCGGCACAAAATTCATTGCAAAAACTTGGATGAAGAGGTACTATCAATATATGAAGTAACATTGCAGGCCAGCGGTCCTGAAATATACTGCAAAATACTGTGACTTGCATATATGAAGCAACTTTGCAGGCCAGCGGTCCTGAAATATACTGCAAAATACTGTGACTTGCATATATGAAGCAACTTTGCAGGCCAGCGGTCCTGAAATATACTGCAAAATACTGTGACTTGCATATATGAAGCAACTTTGCAGGCCAGCGGTCCTGAAATATACTGCAAAATACTTTGACTTGCATATATGAAGTAACTTTGCAAGCCAGCGGTCCTGAAATATACTGCAAAATACTTTGACTTGCATATATGAAGCAACTTTGCAGGCCAGCGGTCCTGGAATATACTGCAAAATACTTTGACTTGCATATATGAAGTAACTTTGCAAGCCAGCGGTCCTGAAATATACTGCAAAATACTTTGACTTGCATATATGAAGTAACTTTGCAGGCCAGCGGTCCTGGAATATACTGCAAAATACTTTGACTTGCATATATGAAGTAACTTTGCAGGCCAGCGGTCCTGAAATATACTGCAAAATACTTTGACTTGCATATATGAAGTAACTTTGCAGGCCAGCGGTCCTGAAATATACTGCAAAATACTGTGACTTGCATATATGAAGCAACTTTGCAGGCCAGCGGTCCTGAAATATACTGCAAAATACTTTGAATTGCATATATGAAACAACTTATCAGGCCAGCGGTCCTGAAATATACTGCTAAAGACTGTGACTTGCATATATGAAGCAACTTATCAGGCCAGCGGTCCTGAAATATATTGCAAAAGACTGTGACTTGCATCACTTATACACAATACAAAAGAACGATGAACGATCTGCATGTTTTGACTATTGGGTTACAAACATAACGCCCGATAATTTTTTTCCTGTAAGGCCGCGGCACTTTAAATTTGTGACCTTCTGGATAGCAATTGCTCTTATTATTAATCATCAGGCTGCGTGGATGAGTAAAAAAAGGATATTGTCTTTGGAAAATTTGACAGCCACTAAACATTTTAAAAGAACTGCCACATATTAAGCAAAATCCAAGCAAAAAAGTGCGATGCACATTCTGTTTCTTAGAAATAAAATCTAATTAACCTAAGTTTAATATCAAAAATACATTGCATGAATATTTAATTGAAATTTAAAACTTTTGTTTTGAAGCCTGGTTCTCGTCGATTGATTGACGTTTAATTTGATAATTTAATCGTCACTTTAAAATCCGGGGTTTCTTTGTTGGTTTTGAGAGCATTTTAAAAGCATCTTCAAGGTTTCACAATGCACCGACTGATGTAACAAAACGTCTTCTATTCAATGGTTATTGCCCCCTTTATGCCGTAATGATATAAACACTCATTATGCAATCTGCCTTCAAGCAAATACGACCTAAGCATAAGAAATGGCTTGTATAAAGTTTCCGCTACGTCAATTTAACTGCAATAAAAGGACCTTTCAAACATTTTATCATGAAATTTTCTCGCCTGTTAAATGCTAAAACATAGAAAGGTGCAAAAGAAAACCGTTTTATCTTTTGCTTCTTTTTTCCAAATGACTTTTGCCACTTTACGTAATTTCATTAACAAAGCGTTTATTGCTATAACCAAAACAGATATAGCACCTCAGAATGCGATTTCGCTCAGGCGGTATACCGACGGAGTTATTGGTCGTCCGCATGTGATGAGAGTCATGTTGTCAATATAGCACCCTTTATCCAGCAATCATTGGCAGTAACCTAGGTTTACACACCTAACAATTCAGTTTGTATCTGTAGATTGGAGTAGAACGGACTTTAAATGACATTAATGCGCCCAGGAGGTCTGGAAGGTGAGAGATATTATTTCTCGTTACAGATCACGTTGACGCGATTTGCAATACCGTAATGGGTTTTATATCATTTATTCACACCTAATCAAATCTATACAGCATTTATGATCAAGTAGCTTATCAAATTTTATTATACAAAATTTGGTTCCGAGTCTGACTACTAGTCTGAAGGTCATCTAATAAAAAGTGTAAGTTAATTTTTATATAAAATTTAATTTTCTAATTACGAATACCCTTCTGGGCTTAGTGCATAAATGATGTACTAGAAGTAATAACCTTAGTTCACACACACACACATACACGCGCGCGTGCGTTTAATTTTTTAGACTTGTTCTTGCCCGTATTAAATAAATGGGAAAACTTGAGTTCTGGGAATTTCTTATATCTTAATTTCAGAAAACTAGATTCAAAAAGTGAAGAATACTTCTTACTCTATGAAACATCATTGTCATTTTTAAATCAGTCAATTTTTGATAGAAGACAATTTTGGGTAGGTCTTCTTTTGTAAACCCCCATATCCCCACCGTTTTGTTTTGTTTTGAAAAAGCTTAAAATGGCTTGATTCTGTAATTTTTAGTCAAAATAAACATTTCAGTTAAGGTACAAATGTCCCTCCCATCATTTCAAGTTTTGTAATGTTCAAATTCGATTCTTGCTGTTTAGCAAAGAAGTTTTTATCGTTAAGGCTCAGTGATGTGACTTTTGGTACCACAACACGAAAATAGTAAAATATATTAAAATATTGTCCGGACTATTTTTGTTTGTATTGCAGAAGATAGAACAACCAACAAGAAGCTACAACAAAAGAACAAGATACAGTAGGGACACAAAGGATTATAAGATTAAGAATCGGCGAAATTTATATCACAAACCCAGTAGGCAATAATTGGGTATTATTGTCAGAAATATACTATTGTCTTAATTTACTGCTACTTAAAAATTGAAATTCCTCAAAACCTAAAGTATACTTCTTCATGTAAAGTATTTCCTTAGCTGATTTTGGTCAAATATTTTTTGGTCCTTTAGGTTTCTTTTCATCTTGGAAAAAGTTTAGGTTTTAAAATTTTGGTCCAAGCACTACTGATCAGGAATTGTATTCCGAAACGTCCGTCTAGTGCTGTAAAATTAAGACTAGTATAATATGTAATACAAATATCTCAGAATTTATTGCTTAAATAGGAAAACTCCGGATTTTATTTCATACAGTATAGAAATCAGCCGTATACGTAACATAAAACAAAACATTATCATTGAATATTTTAAGGTCCTAAACATTTTTGAAATATTAACAAACTAAACATTTTTTGAAATATTATAAAAAACTTCATTTTTCTATATACAAGAAAATTCAAGAAATGCACACAGGTAATTACCTAAACGGTGTCAAAACTTGAATTATGCCGCAGTTAAGGCGATCTTCCCTATCTCTAGATAGTCCGAAACGTACCTCTGTGGCCTTCTTGCATTTTCAGGTAAAACCATGCTTTATATTTCCACAAAGTGTGTTTGTGTTGTTATTTTCTTTTTCTTTATATTGTTTTGTGTTTTTATCAGATCACCATAGCTCTGGTCATTTGTCATTGCGGATTATTTAGTTGTTTCGTGTTCTGCCATGTTACATTGGCTGTTGGAAAATGCTTTTCAGGTATGATACTTTTCATGACCAATGGTCTAAATATGCATTTATCTTGTACCTTTGCCATAATTTTTTCTGTTTTGATGCATATTCTGCCTTATTTCTTGCACATATCATTTTTCACAAAAGTTAATATTTTCTTTTGTTTCAAGCATTCTGATTGGTCAGATCTTGTATGTTATTTTCACATGAAAGGATTGGCTTGTCACGCCATGTTGTTTTGTACAAAGTGCAACATACGCTATAGCAACGCTAATTGTTTTCCTTACTACAGTTGTATTATTTAAATTGTTGCTTTTTTAAAAGTTCTATAAGTTTAATTATAAAGAAAGAAAATATTTTTTTATTTTGTTATTGAAAAATGAAATCATTGGGAATTATGCCCATGTAACACAATACGCGCAGTGAATTTACTGAATTATGCAATTAGGAAACTATCTTATTCTATCATATTTCATTTAACAGAAATGAAAAAAAACATTTTTGAAATAAATGATAAAGGTTTTTTTCTGCCGTGATTTTATTCAAATAATACCGCGGATTGTATTGCTTCTATTTTCAATTACCTCGTCAGTTGTTCACCAGGGTTTACCTGTTTGTATTTCAAGTGCAAAAAAGTTTTAATTATATATTGCAAATAAATATCACCTACAAATTCTTATGAATTCATCGTAGCAAACATAATGTCATGTCAGTGACTTTTACCATTTTTACCATAATAACCGAGTGCATTAGTGTTAAGTTTAAATATCATTTTCTCCATGACACCTTTTTACTCATGTAACTTTACATAGGTATTCTTTCAAGCAAATAATTTCCACAAATCCTATTCATTTAATGTTTATCATTTAATTTAGTAATAGAATTCTCGGACTTAAAATTCATAATTTTCGCATCAAAGATCAACAGATTATAGATTTTTATCAAAGATAGAGAAAATCCTTTCATAAATGACAAAAAGGTTTCAAGTCCCCCATGAAGCTGATAAATAGGCAACACTGTTTGTTTCTAATATCATCATTTTGTTAAACGCATCATCCGATATCAAACAAAACACTCTTTAAATAGACTCTGTCTTGTTCCTCATTATTTGAAGGTAATGAAACTTAGAGATTAAAACTGATTTTTCTGTTTGTAAATCTATCCAGGGTCTCTAATCTAATACACAAACCACATTACTTTAATGACTTTCGGATTCAGGCTCACGTTATCACTAAATATATCCCGATGATATTGCCGCGTCTTTCCCTTCGTGGTAATTCCCCTGTCGTCTGCTTCTAACAAATGGTGTACATATTAATTTATTAAATGTAAAGAAGGTAAATTACATTATGGCTCGTTAATTTGTATAGAAATACTGAAGCCTATTAGTCAAACATCTTCTGTAATCCGAGCTTGCTTTGTTCCCGATCTTCGGAGAATACAGCGGCATTACTCCGTGAAAATCAGTTGACATCAGAGGCCTAAAGAAGGATTTCCAATACAAACTCACCATTTAGAAATTGCGTATAGCGAAATAGATAAATAAATCTTCAGAAAATGGAATGGGAAAACTTGATGACTTTGAAAAATATCTTTATTAAAATATTGAGTGAATAATTAGATGATTAATTAAAGACTAAACATTAAAGGGATATGGTAGCGTCATAATTCATGGAATTAAAAATCGTATATCGCTGGTTTATCTATTTAAGACAGTTTGTATATTGGATTTCTTGAAATACCCCATAATCATTTTCCAACATCAAAGAATCTCAGCTAATTGAATAGCGGACGGAAAAGTAATTTATTTATTATTTAAAAACCAATTAGAAAATAAAATTGCACCGAAGAACAACCTTTCAAAATAACCTTAATATGATTTTTTTCTAAATTTTTGAGACAAGACATACAGGTATAAACAGGCATATGTCTTTCATTTTTGTTGCCATTGGAATGAAGGTGGTTGTATAAAAATATCGATAGGCGAAGATAGTTAATCTAAAACAGACAGATAAACAAATCAACCAAAAAAAAAAAAAAAAAAATAAAATAAAAAATAAAAAAAAAAAATAAAAAAAATCAAACGCATACATATTGATCCATGTCCAAACCATAATCCCGAAAGCAAAGTAAAACTGACAAATCTAGTTACAAAGGTAAACTGAAACTAGGGAGTTGAGACCGGGTACTTTGGAAGGTTATCCACCTGTTCTTTACTGAGCTGCACCCGCTACGCGTGGACTAAAAAGTAAATGAAAAGTACATGGGAATCTGGGACGTTCTAACCAACAGCAACATTTAAGGAAGACGGACATAAGAAGATATTGTGGATACTCATTGATAAAAATAACAAAAATAAAAAATAAAAATAAAAATTACAGTTGTGATTTATATAAAAAGCAAGGAATTCAAAACAGGAAAAGAACAATCCTCTCATATACCGGAGCAATATATTTGTACAAGAAACTATCACGAAAGTAAACTTAATCATTTACTTGGCAGTAATTTGCCTGAACAAGCATTTGATTTTCTTGTAATTTAAATTTAAAAATGAAAAGTTACATACATTCAAAATATCTGTTCGTAAATACCTTACAACTATACGACAAATATCAGAAGGAACGATTCTTGTATTGCTCTATACCACACATACTTTTAATTTTTTCACTTGACAAAAGTTTCACTACATATTTGTTACTTATTCGAATGTTCTTCGTTTCATGTTCATTTCTATGTACACCTAGTTCTTGCTGCTTTAAATGAAAAATATACATGTTTTTCTTAAACTCCTATTTTAAATTGTTTAACAAGATATGGGTTTGTCCTTTTGGTTATTTCCTTGTATTTATTGATATACCGAATACGGAAACATTCTTTCATTTTTTTAAATGACAGTTAAAGTTACACTGTTTCAGTATTATTTTATAGAAGCACATTAGTACGGATTCATTTAACATTTAATGGCACAACAACTAAGCATCAAACTGGATGACACCAAATGAAAAACAAAAACAAAAAAAATAAAAACGTTTATATGCATACTCCGCTGGAGGGAAGAGACAATGCATTCAATTCAACCATATTGCAGTATTATTTTTTTACAAAAACTCTAATCTGTACATATCCAAGATAATCATATAGAGGGCACCGTATAAGATATCGATACAGGCCTTATTTGACTTTTTGTTGAGATGAATAAAACAGGTGATGTAAATACGTGTATTATAAACAATATTTTGATTTAACACGTGGCGGATGTAGCTAGTTTAACAAGAGGTGCTTAGCCTTCCGGAGCATAAGGCCTTACTTCCCTGGCGGATTTTCATTTGTCTAACTTAATTTGTCAGTTTTAAAGTCTTAGCTTCTGGATTGTGATTTGGACATGGATTAGTATGCTTGTTTTTTATTTTAAAAGTTCAATATAGTAATCAGTATAAACTTAATTTGAATTTTTTTATGACCAAATGCAAATACATTGATAGATTTTCTCGGCAACATTAATGTAATCTCGTCTCTTCTGACTGTTTAAAATTTTAGGCATCCTTTTTCAATTCTTGTAACCGTGTGCCAACAAACAAAACTACAAACTGTTTACAATGAAATGAGAACATTGTAGTAGATAATAAAAGTATACAAAATTATTTTTGGCCAAAAACATTCAACCATGACAATTATTTTTAAATGGAGAAACGTTAACAAAAAAAACAAGGAATTTATTAAATTGCAACAAAAAGTATTTTATAAGTAACATTCAAATGTTTCGTTTATGTTGTAGAATAAAGAATTAACAAAATGTTACCCGAAATAAAAAAGGAAACAATCGCGTTTGAATTTAATTGAGGTTCTGAAATTTTCATTAAAAGCTGATATATTGATTTACCAATTCTAGTTAGTGTCTATCTATTACAGAAACATTTAGACAACACATTATGCTTGTTTTGTCTTTACTAAATTTGTTTTGATTTGGTCTTAGCATCAGCCTCACTTCCCTGGTGAAAGTTCGCATGTTTAACTTAATTTGCCAGTTTTAAGGTTTTGCTTTTGCTTTTAGAATTGTGGTATGGACATGAATTTGTATGATTGTGTTTTATTTCAGATACATATTGATTTTTTAAAATTTGTTTTTTTTCTGCATAGAATCAGAATCAAACCAAAATATAATATATTACACAGATAATTAAGAAAGTATGTTTTGAAAAAAATGTTTGATGGGAAATAACCATAAAAATATAAATATAAACAACTGCAATAAAGACCATAACCATAAGGAAAAATAATAACATAAACAACTACAGTAGGAAGCAACTTGACATTAATATCATATTATTCCGAATTATTGAAGGACTGAATCATAATTTACAATAGAATTAAGTAATTGTTCGTCTGAGAATAACTGATTTTTTCCTGAGGATGGATGTAATTTATGAGTTTTGCCCAATAGTTCTGAGAATAATAAAAAACAATTTTCTTTCCGAGTTCTGTTTTTGTTATCGGGACAAGACTAATTAATTTACCAATGTAAACATGGAATTCTATACGAGTGCAAATGTGAGCCACTAAATACTGTCATTAAAATCTGGTAATGGTGCGACTAATAAACTTAGCATGATTATCATATTTACATCGTAAAGAAGAATCGTTTGACCAGATATTGACACAATAGACGAGAGACTTGTAATATAACTCCACCATGGCTTTAATTTTCATTTAATCTAATTGCGTATTAATACATTAAATAAGATAATTACAAATTGATTCAAGCGATTTTGATACTCTCCCTGGAGTTTCATCATTCTGTTCAATTCAATTACCAACACTTATATAAATTACAATTATATTGGGGTGAATACACCTGTGAGTATCGTGTATATCATCTATCAGGTTTATGTTATATGTATCAAAGATCATGTTATCATATCATATGTCCTATCCAATATTTATTGTTTTGTCTTAATTTCGTTAATCTTGTTAATGACACAAGTGTCAACTGACATTCAGATTAATAGAAATGATAAGTTTGATTGTTATACAAATATCGATATGGGAACAGAATTTTTGTCTCAAAATCACTTGTTATACAAATATTGATATGATGGCAGAAATCTTGTCTCGAATTCACTAACGTATTATTACCAATTAAACCAAAGCTTTCTGGGTAAACATAAATAGTTATAAACATTTGCAGTTTTAACTGATGTGTACAAAGATGCAAAATAATCCACGTGCATGTAGTGTTTTCTTTTGAAACATAACTTGAAAATAGTTATAAGTTCAGAACATCAACAGACTATATTGAACAGTGCCGGCCACATGGAAAATTTTATATCGTTGTCAGATCGCCACAACCAGGATATGGAAAAGCTTACTGCCGACCAATGCAGTGACATCAGCCTCCTTGGATATCTTTCGTCAAGGACAACTTTCGCACCGCCAAACCGTTATAACCCTGTAAATGTTTATCACTGATTTTAAACACTGCATTGCACTTACACTTACTAGAAAGTGTGGCATTAGACTATTTTTTTTTACTATACTTAATGGAACAAAAGAAGTTCAACACAAAGTATAACAATAGAACCTCGGAGCAGACAAATGTCAAAGATAAAGATCAACACTATAAAAGAAAATCTCAAAATAAAATAGTAGGCTGTACTTACTGAAAAAGGAATTCAGCGCATGATAAAGTAACGGAAACACAGAACAGACAACTAACAAAGACAAACATCAACACCATAAAGCAACATCATAGAAAGAAATATAAATATTACTACCGAGAATCATTGACTCCGGAAAATTAAGATACATCAACAATACGCAACAAAAATAACTAATAAAAACAGAAAGGTAACATAAATAAGATTGTAGACTGTATAATAACCCTGGATTTGGACAGATATCGCACACATAACACAAATATTCCAGTCCATGTTCAAACTTCAACGAAAAACAAAATAAAAATATCAGAAGGAACACATTTACCTAATTAAACACGCGAACTTGCAGTGAGCCTGGGTGTTTTTGAACGGTAAGGACTTCTTGTTGAACTAGCTGTACCTGTCATGTGTAACTAAATTGAGAAAAAAATGATATGATCTTGCAACAGGGCAGTAAGCCCAGGTGTTTTTAAAGGGTAAGCACTTCTTGTTTAAGTAGCTACACCTGCCATGTGTGTTACCAAAAGATCAGGTGTTTTGGTTCTTTTGTGAGACCCAAGCATGCATCTCACTTAGTTCAAACACAAGTGGTCGGTCTAATAATATAAAGAAGGAAAATGCGAAAACCTTATTAGTAACCAACATTTAAGTATAAGTTATTCGGTAAAATACGTAACTGGGGCTTATAGCCAAGCCACGGGGATACTTGCATAGTGTACAAAATCTAAGGTTTCTCCTCTATGTATAATATAGTTATGCAGCTTCATTTGAACATGTTATATTGTCAAATAGATAACATACAAAGTGTGTTTACTTACCGGCGATTTTTAATTGAGCGTACACTGTGTAAGAAGAAACATTTGCGAAGAAAAACAAATTGTAATTTTACAGTGACTCTTGTACCGTGAATATATCTTGTCAACCAAAATTTCTTATTTACTTTGGTTCACTTTTCATGAAGTCGGAACCGTGAAAACTTTTTACCGCGGAATAGTTTAGAAGATCAAAACTGCAAAATTTCCTTCAACTAATGTTTCTCCTCATACAATATTTGTACGTTATTTATCGTGTGTTAATATCCAGAATATCAAGATACATCAACAATACGCAACAAAATAACTAATAAAAACACAAAGGTAACATAAATAAGATTGTAGACTGTATAGTAACCCTGGCTTTGGACAGATATCGCACACATAACACAAATAGTCCAGTCCATGTTCAAACTACAATAAAAAACAGAATAAAAATTTCAAAAGGGACAAATTTACCTGATTAAACACGTGAACTTGCAACAGGGCAGTGAGCCCAAGTGTTTTTGAAAGGGTAAACACTTCGTGTTTAACTAGCAACACCTGTCGTGTGTAACTAAATGGAGAATAAAATAATATGATCTTGTAACAGAGAAGTGAGCTCAGGTGTTTTTAAAGGGTAAGCATAGTGTACAAATTTAAAGGTTTCTCCTCTATCTATAATATAGTTATGCAGCTTCATTTGAACATGTTATATTGTCAAATAGATAACATACAATACTTTATTTGTATGTTATTTATCATGTGTTAATATCCAGAATATCAAGAGACATCAACAATACGCAACAAAATAACTAATAAAAACACAAAGGTAACATAAATAAGATTGTAGACTGTATAGTAACCCTGACTTTGGACAGATATCGCACACATAACACAAATAGTCCAGTCCATGTTCAAACTACAACGAAAAACAGAATAAAAATATCAGAAGGGACAAATTTACCTAATTAAACACGCGAACTTGCAGTGAGCCTGGGTGTTTTTGAACGGTAAGGACTTCTTGTTGAACTAGCTGTACCTGTCGTGTGTAACTAAATTGAGAAAAAAATGATATGATCTTGCAACAGGGCAGTGAGCCTAGGTGCTCATGAAGGGTAAGCACCTCTTGTTTAAGTAGCTACACCTGCCTTGTGTGTAACCAAAAGATCATGTGTTTTGGTTCTTTTGTGAGACCCAAGCATGCATCTCACTTAGTTCAAACACAAGTGGTCGGTCTAATAATATAAAGAAGGAAAATGCGAAAACCTTATTAGTAACCAACGTTTAAGTATAAGTTATTCGGTAAAATACGTAACTGAGGCTTATAGCCAAGCCACGGGGATACTTGCATAGTATACAAATTTTAAGGTTTCCCCTCTATCTATAATATAGTTATGCAGCTTCATTTGAACATGTTATATTGACACATAGATAACATACAAAGTGTGTTTACTTACCGGCGATTTTTAATTGAGCGTACACTGTGTAAGAAGAAACATTCCCGAAGAAAAACAAATTATAATTTTTACAGTTACTCTTGTACCGTGAATATATCTTGTTAACCAAAATTTGTTATTTACTTTGGTTCATTTTTCATACAGTCGGAACCGTGAAAACTTTTTACCGCGGAATAGTTTAGAAGATCAAAACTGCAAAATTTCCTTCAACTAATGTTTTTTCCTCATACAATATTTGTATGTTATTTATCATGTGTTAATATCCAGAATATCAAGAGACATCAACAATACGCAACAAAATAACTAATAAAAACACAAAGGTAACATAAATAAGATTGTAGACTGTATAGTAACCCTGGCTTTGGACAGATATCGCACACATAACACAAATAGTCCAGTCCATGTTCAAACTACAATAAAACAGAATAAAAATTTCAAAAGGGACAAATTTACCTGATTAAACACGTGAACTTGCAACAGAGCAGTGAGCCCAAGTGTTTTTGAAATGGTAAACACTTTTTGTTTTACTAGTAACACCTGTCGTGTGTTACCAAATTGAGAATAAAATAATATGATCTTGTAACAGGGCAGTGAGCGCAGGTGTTTTTAAAGGGTAAGCACCTCTTGTTTAACTATCTACACCTGTCGTGTGTGTAACCATTAGATCAAGTGTTTTGGTTCTTTTGTAAGGCCCCAAGCATGCACCTCACTTAGTTCAAACACAAGTGGTCTAATAATATAAAAAAGGAAAATGCGAAAACCTTATTAGTAACCAACATTTAAGTATAAGTTATTCGGTAAAATACGTAACTAAGCCTTATAGCCAAGCCACGGGGATACTTGCATAGTGTACAAAATCTAAGGTTTCTCCTCTATCTATAATATAGTTATGCAGCTTCATTTGAACATGTTATATTGACACATAGATAACATACAAAGTGTGTTTACTTACCGGCGATTTTTAATTGAGCGTACACTGTGTAAGAAGAAACATTCGCGAAGAAAAACAAATTGTAATTTTACAGTGACTCTTGTACCGTGAATATATCTTGTCAACCAAAATTTCTTATTTACTTTGGTTCACTTTTCATGAAGTCGGAACCGTGAAAACTTTTTACCGCGGAATAGTTTAGAAGATCAAAACTGCAAAATTTCCTTCAACTAATGTTTCTCCTCATACAATATTTGTACGTTATTTATCGTGTGTTAATATCCAGAATATGAAGATACATCAACAATACGCAACAAAATAACTAATAAAAACACAAAGGTAACATAAATAAGATTGTAGACTGTATAGTAACCCTGGCTTTGGACAGATATCGCACACATAACACAAATAGTCCAGTCCATGTTCAAACTACAATAAAAAACAGAATAAAAATTTCAAAAGGGACAAATTTACCTGATTAAACACGTGAACTTGCAACAGGGCAGTGAGCCCAAGTGTTTTTGAAAGGGTAAACACTTCTTGTTTAACTAGCAACACCTGTCGTGTGTAACTAAATGGAGAATAAAATAATATGATCTTGTAACAGAGAAGTGAGCTCAGGTGTTTTTAAAGGGTAAGCATAGTGAACACATTTAAAGGTTTCTCCTCTATCTATAATATAGTTATGCAGCTTCATTTGAACATGTTATATTGTCAAATAGATAACATACAATACTTTATTTGTATGTTATTTATCATGTGTTAATATCCAGAATATCAAGAGACATCAACAATACGCAACAAAATAACTAATAAAAACACAAAGGTAACATAAATAAGATTGTAGACTGTATAGTAACCCTGACTTTGGACAGATATCGCACACATAACACAAATAGTCCAGTCCATGTTCAAACTACAACGAAAAACAGAATAAAAATATCAGAAGGGACAAATTTACCTAATTAAACACGCGAACTTGCAGTGAGCCTGGGTGTTTTTGAACGGTAAGGACTTCTTGTTGAACTAGCTGTACCTGTCGTGTGTAACTAAATTGAGAAAAAAATGATATGATCTTGCAACAGGGCAGTGAGCCTAGGTGCTCATGAAGGGTAAGCACCTCTTGTTTAAGTAGCTACACCTGCCTTGTGTGTAACTAAAACATCATGTGTTTTGGTTCTTTTGTGAGACCAAAGCATGCATCTCACTTAGTTCAAACACAAGTGGTCGGTCTAATAATATAAAGAAGGAAAATGCGAAAACCTTATTAGTAACCAACGTTTAAGTATAAGTTATTCGGTAAAATACGTAACTGAGGCTTATAACCAAGCCACGGGGATACTTGCATAGTATACAAATTTTAAGGTTTCCCCTCTATCTATAATATAGTTATGCAGCTTCATTTGAACATGTTATATTGACACATAGATAACATACAAAGTGTGTTTACTTACCGGCGATTTTTAATTGAGCGTACACTGTGTAAGACTGTATAGTAACCCTGGCTTTGGACAGATATCGCACACATAACACAAATAGTCCAGTCCATGTTCAAACTACAATAAAACAGAATAAAAATTTCAAAAGGGACAAATTTACCTGATTAAACACGTGAACTTGCAACAGAGCAGTGAGCCCAAGTGTTTTTGAAAGGGTAAACACTTTTTGTTTAACTAGTAACACCTGTCGTGTGTAACCAAATTGAGAATAAAATAATATGATCTTGTAACAGGGCAGTGAGCGCAGGTGTTTTTAAAGGGTAAGCACCTCTTGTTTAACTATCTACACCTGTCGTGTGTGTAACCATTAGATCAAGTGTTTTGGTTCTTTTGTAAGGCCCCAAGCATGCACCTCACTTAGTTCAAACACAAGTGGTCTAATAATATAAAGAAGGAAAATGCGAAAACCTTATTAGTAACCAACATTTAAGTATAAGTTATTCGGTAAAATACGTAACTGAGGCTTATAGCCAAGCCACGGGGATACTTGCATAGTGTACAAAATCTAAGGTTTCTCCTCTATCTATAATATAGTTATGCAGCTTCATTTGAACATGTTATATTGACACATAGATAACATACAAAATGAGTTTACTTACCGGCGATTTTTAATTGAGCGTACACTATGTAAGAAGAAACATTCCCGAAGAAAAACAAATTGTAATTTTTACAGTGACTCTTGTACCGTGAATATATCTTGTCAACCAAAATTTGTTATTTACTTTGGTTCACTTTTCATAAAGTCGGAACCGTGAAAACTTTTTACCGCGGAATAGTTTAGAAGATCAAAACTGCAAATTTTCCTTCAACTAATGTTTCGCCGCATACAGTATTTGTTAGTGTTTTATGGCGTGTTCCTTTGGTTTTATTTGTTTTGTCGTTTGCTATTTTTGAATGCATTTTTTATAAAAATTCTAAAACAGCACATGACAGTTTTGATTGATGTGTTAAAACAGAGAGTAAATGACCAATTATAAACTAATAACATTAATAAAAATATCATCATTAGGTGCTCTGAAATATCTGCGATGCTGATTCCGTGTTTTATCCGTCACATAAAAAATGAGTGAAATGGACGAAAAATAGCTGATCTATCCCCAGCAACGAATAAAAAACCGAAACATATCAATCCATGCTCAAATCATAATTCTAAAGCAAAGTAAAACTAGCAAACTAGCAATTTAAGTTAAACACGTGAATTGCCACCAGGGAAGTGAGGTCTGGTGCTCACGAAGAATATGAATAAAAAACAAACACACTAATTGAAGTCCGAATCACAATCCAGAGGCAAAGAAAAAACTTTGAAATACACGAATTAGGTTAAACATGCGAACTTTCACCTACACCCTCACGTGTGTAATCAAAATGGGGTGAAAGGAACTATGGGACGTCACAACTATCCAGGGCATTTCTGAACACTGAGACATCATACTTAACAATACCGTGATGACGGCAATAAAACAATTTGAACTTTTACTAATAGTATGTATCCATATGTTATCGTACTACAGTTAGATTTAACTGTTACGGTATCTATGAAATGGGTTAAGATAAAGGTATAACTTTATTTGGTTCTTTTAATTTGTCGATTAAGCAGGCAAGACGGTTAGTGGGATGATTGGCTACCTAATTTTCTGAAGACTTAGTCAAAGCAGTGCGTGTCAGCTGGCTATGTCAATACAAAACAAACATACTAACCCATATCCGAATCACAATCCTGAAGCAAAGTAAAAAACTTTGGAACTGACAAGTGAGGTTATACACGTGAACTTCCAACAGGGAAGTGAGGCCGGGTGCTCCGGAAGGGTAAGCACCTCCTGTTTAGCTAGCTACACCCGTGTGTAATCAAAATTGTGTGAAAAGAACATGAAACTAAATATTAGATTTTTATGACATTTGTTTATATGACCAAACCTTGAAGGAAGGAATCATGTATTTTAACAGTGCTGTTTTGAGTTTGAACTGAATTGTTTGTACAACGTTTATTTGAAATATTAGAATGTTTGCATACTGGAACCAATGGGGAAGGGACAAGATGATTAAACTATGAAAAGTTTTTCAAATACATAAATGTCAACAATTTTGTGATAACATATTGCAGGTGCTCGTTATAATAAATGGGGTTTCTTACCATATTTATTGTGTACTTTATAATACCGAATGTCTTCTCTGTTACAGAGGCGTGTTCTTGCTGATTCACGTATTGTGAAATACATTGTATTCAGTAGTAATTTGTATCCTTCATAACAAAAGAACAAAGATTTGACTAGTATAATCATAGTTATAGGTAAACAACATTGACCTGTCCGTTTGAAAATTATAAACAAAACATGTCAATAACGGCTTGTACTTTTTTGGATTTTTAATGAAACAATGCATTAAAAGTTACCACATGGCAATAGGTTGATTTTTCTTATTTCAATTTTGTTTTCTTAGTTTCTTGGGTTAAAATATCTAGTTGAAGAGGTGACCAAGTAACACATGTAAATATTTATTTTATTTAAATATTGAGTGCTTTTGGGTAGAAATATCAAGAAGACTTGACTGAATAAGACATAGAAATAGTTAATTAAAATCATAGTGTTTGTAATTTGTGTTGAAATATCAAGTATACTTGACCATTTGAAACATTTTATATGAATTGTTATTATTTTATTATTGCGAAATGTTTAGAATGGCTTCAAAGCAATTTTTAATCCACTTGAAACTTAACCCAGAGCTAAAACTACTTTTCACATGTACACTCATTCTCTGCAATGTTATTGAATAGCATATATTTTAAAATTCCACAAAACCCATTTGATAATATAAATTTTGACAATAAATTAAATAAAACAATTGGTAGGGAGCTCAATATTTTTACGATTCCTGTGTTCATATTGAACTTCAAAACCTCTATGTAAAGATCACCTGTTTATAAAGGGTCGATGTGTTTTCTTCTAAGCGGCATTACTAGACAGGTTTTAATATTCATTTTAAATCTTCCTTTTGGTCGTTCTGTTTGTATTCAGTTGCGATTTTTTATTTCATATTCAAAAGGCAATTTTGTCTACAAGACACTCATCAGATTACCATATATATAATACCAATATTTATATTTTATGAAATATGCATTGCATTCAAGTCAGTAACAATTTATTAAGATGATGACCAAAAATTTTATGAAAATTAAAATAAATGAAAAGACATAATGTAGAAAGAGAAAACCTCGTATTATGTTACATGTACTTTACAGAAGTGATTTGGAGAATCTATATGATATCTTTAGGTAATTTTACCAATTTACATTTAAATTAAATTACATACGTATATCATATGATATAATGTCAAATAAAATAAGATGTATAATGTCCATTTACAAGATACATTTACAAATACCAGACAAACAATACAGAATATATATATATATATATATATATATATATATATATATATATATATTATATATATATATATATATATATATATATATATATATATATATGAAATTGTAGAGTTTTTTTTATAAATAACATACACATAGGAAATAAACTTAAATATGAAATAAATGATAAGTTGTATAAGTCAATTAAATATAAGTAATAACCTATATAACTGATGTTGTCAGACAATTTTGTATTTTAATCCAGTTGGCATGGTAACTTATAAACCTTTTATTGTATACCCTTCAAGCTAGTCGCCAGCAATTTCTGCACTTTGTCATTGTGATTAAATTACGTTCTAAAATAGGATAAATAATTTATCTTCCAGCTTTGTTTCATATTCATAATGTTATAAAGCTGCTCACATCAGTGGTAACCGTATTATAACGTTTAGGATATTATCCGATTAGGCCAGCTATTTATTGATGCACTTCGCAGTTGATATAGACAGTTGGGCACTTGTTTCAATGGCAAAAAGAATTCGCTAATGCTATATAAAACTGGTAATGCTTCTATAAGATGTTATTTTTAATAATCAGATCTCTAATATTTTATATATGACTGGTCCTAAAAGCTCAAGACACGTGTCAAGAGTATGAGAATATTATGATGTATGAGTGACAGAATAGCAAGATGCGGTATCAAAATTAATTTTGGACGGTTTTTGTGGTGTGTGAATATTCTCCCTACAATCTGTTATGTCAAAAATGGAAAATCAAATTAATATGGCATTAACAACATTAGTCACTGAATATCATAATTTTACAATAAAGCAATAAAAGCAGTACTCTAGTAATTGAATTATATTGTAAACTCTACCGACAACTAAGTTATTTCATTTAACAAAAATGATAGCTCCAAAACCCCTTTTAATCAAATTTTCTGAAAGCGAGAAAGCTGTAATCAATCTTTTATTTTAGAAAAAATGTTTTGCAAGTTTGATGATCTTTTTTGTTATATAAGTTAAAAATGACAAATAATTTTCAAAAAAAGTTTAGTTTAATACCAGTGTCTCAGAAGTTCTTTTCAAAAAAAAATAAAAATTGTTATTATAAATTTTAAATGAGATTGATGTCATAGCAACGACGATGCAGGAGGAGGTAATAATAAAGATTTTCAATCAAATTTAAATTTTCAAAAGCTTTAATCATTTGTTCGAATTCAAATAAAAATAAAAAACCAAGGCGAAAAATATCAAGATTAAAAGTAATAAACATTTTTGAAAATAGTGAGAAAAGTTTAAACTGAACAACAATGGATTTCCCATTGGTAACTTCTTACAACACTAAAATGCCAAATTCATTAATACATTATATATATTGATACCTTATAAAGAAAAATGTTTTACTATATGATAATCAGTAAAACAAAAAGATACATAACACCTGAATGTCAATTTTGTCGACGTTTGAGTTTGGCACAATTATGAATTTTTTTCAAGCATTTCATGTATATTATTATTTCAATATTTAATTTTTGTAATTTTTTGAATAAAGAAAACTTTAAAGGCCTAGTTACTCAGTGTAAAGCGGCGAAAAGAGGAAGTTGTTTGACATCTTGAGGGTATTCCGCATAAATTCCTCACTATCCTTTAGATGGTTCCATTTGTTTTATCATTACTTAAGGCTTATTTTTCAGTAATCAGTTTAGAACGTGCATACTTATATAATCACCTGAATGGTTAAGAGTTACAACTGTACAAAAATACTCGAACCTCTTAATAATTTTTCTCATTATGTCAACTTAGTAGCTTTTTCCCTCTTATGGTGAACTGTGGTAGCTCAGTTGGTAGAGTGCTCGCTCCGTAAGTGGAAGGTCGTGGGTTCGAACCCCGGCCGGGTCTGATCCAAGACTTGAAAGTGGGTAGTTACTGTTCTTTCGCCAAGCACTCGGCATTATGAAATGAAAGTCACGGTTCTTTTAGGTGGGAACTTAAAATAAACGAGGTCCCGTGTCACGGTGGGCTTGGCACGTTAAAGAACTCTGCTGTATAATGCCATCAGCGCAACGCACAAGCAAAATCTCTGCACCTTCGCCTATAGCTGGCGACGTCTCGATATAAGTGAAATATTCTTGACTGGGACGTTAAACACCATTACTAACTCATTCACTCACTCTTCTTATGGTGAGCAGTGTTTTGATTCTTTTGGTTGTTTTGGTTATTCCTCAAACGTTAGACGTATTGTTAGTTATTTATCCAGCAATTACCAATAGTCTCTCAATGTTAAGAAGTATTGTTAGGTGGTTGGTTAATCCTCCACAGTGAAGTCGTATTGTTGGGTGATGTGGCTATTAAATCAATGTTGAGAAATAAATTTAATCTTCCATACCTCTATACCGTGCAACATAACCTCCTGATAGCACAGATGGGAATCGATTAAGTACCCATTCTAAGACTTACTACTGGAACTTGATCCCCTCATGTTTACCCGACAGTTGGACTATTTTGATCAGTTTGTAAAGAACGTAGTTTTTTTTCTACAACACAAGCATACCGATCTAAATCACAACCTTTATGTCCTTATAATAGAATGTGTTATCATTTTGCTTTTTCACTTACATTTTGTCCTAACTCACAAGGCTAATAGACCTCTTGTAGCTTGCTATGGGAGTATATTAAATATTTCATAGTGACCGAATAAATAAACGTATCTTTTCAAACAAAAGGGTTGTTTTTATTATTCACTGTACGTGCGAAGAATCAGCTGAGCGGTTGTACACTTTTGCCTGACTCACAAGGCTGGTAGACCTCGTGTAGCTTGCTATGGAAGTATATTCAAGATTTCATAGTGACCGAATAAATAAACGTATCTTTTCAAACAAAAGGGTTGTTTTTATTATTCACTTAAGTACGTGCAAAGAATCAGCTGAATGGTTGTACACTTTTGCCTGACTCACAAGGCTGGTAGACCTCTTGTAGCTTGTTATGGAAGTATATTGAAGATTTCACAGTGGCCGACAAAATAAACTTATCTATTCAAACAAAAGGGTTATTTTATTATTCAATTAAGTACGTGCGAAGAATCAGCTGAATGGTTGAGGCCATGCAACACTTCTTGGGCAACCAATCATTTGTCATTATGTCAAGTTAGATGCTTTGAATATTCTTTTAACGATGAGACATATTTTGAGTGTTTTAATTTCACCCAGTGTTGTTGGGTGCTTTGGTTATTCCAACAGTGATGAGAGTGTTTAGGTAAAAAAATGCTGCAACCTTATAATTCTAATTTCCATGTTTTTTATAAAGTACTTGTTGGTGTGATTTAGCCGCATCGGTATAACAGTAACATTAATATGACATACAGTTGTACAAGCTTTTGAGACCAGTTAAATACATTATATTTTTTAATTTTATTTTTGAATTTCTAAATATATTTTCTATATTTACTTTAATAATTTTTAATCTAATGATGAAGCAGTGAACGCATACCAACTTGTCACGAGTAGTTTTGGTCTTGCCTTCATTTCATCTTGTGCGTATTTTAAAAACCCTGGAAAAAGACACGTGTTATTTATTCTTCTTTTGGCTAGTACGGCTACTTGTATCAACTTAAAGCGTCTAAAAACTTTCTATGGAATACATTTATGTGTATTAGGAGCTAATGCAATGTGACATAGTAGAGGGGAATCTCCAATAAAATCGAAGATGGTTGGCTTATTCATTACATTATAACATCAATGACTCTGGTGGATTAACCATTGAAACGTATTTATATTTGGATGCGATATTTTACAACCAAAGCCATTTCCTGGGTTACACCTGTTTATTGCAACAAATTAGAGTTTTATAGGAACTACAAAAACATTTCAACTCTGAATGAATCAAATTGTATCAATTCAGAAAAGTACATAAAAATTTAATTAAGGGGACACTAATGCAATCAGAGAGGAAAAATGCTCATAAAATATTAACATACTTTTAAAGCAAGGTTTGCTCATTGCAATTTCTAAAGCTATTACACTCCTTAATATGCAATAAATTGTCATGACAATTACGTTTATATGGTTCTATACAAACACCCCAACACATCAACGGTTTTATGTTGTGAAATGTTATATATTTTATTAAAGCCAAAAATTGCTCAGAAATTAGATTTTTCCAGGAAAATGTTATGCGTTAATTTTATCAAGAATAGAATGTTTTTGTATAATGTTGAATTATTAAGCACATTTATTTTTCTATTAATGTTCAAAGTTTTATCATAATTACAAAGCCATTTGCTGTTACAAATAATGGAGTGATTGTTCCATACAAATTGAAGTGAAAAAAGAATTGAAGCAGCAAATAAAAATTTTAACCGAGGATTTGGAATCGACTATGATACATTTTGCGTCTTAGTTATTGCGAAAATAAAAAAGAATTGGTTTCACAATTTGGTCCAAGCAGTACTGATGAGGAATTGTATTCTGAAACGGCGCTCTAGTGCTGTTGAATTAAAACTGGTATGATATGTTATTTTAATGGGAAGGTTTTGAATTTAATATAAGCAAAGAACAGTTTCCCTCGAAAATGACCAGAAGACAATAAACAAGAAATGCGAGGCCTGCATACATAAAATTGTTCTTCTTATGGTACTCCATTTTGTTGGGACTGCAAGCATGGAAATGTATTTTATCGACATAAAATGGTTTCCCTTATGGTATTCCATTTTTGTCGGACCTTTGTTACTTTGTTATCTTCAGAATATCTAAAGCATCCACTTATTATTATCACAATCTAACAACTTTTAAATATATTCAAACATAGTAAGGATGTTGATACAGTACCCAAATAGTTTGTATTGTATAAATGTATATGTATAAATCACATAAAGGAAAATGTTAAAACATCACAAATCAATAGCAAACCTACTCATCTATGTCCCAATCAAAATCCAGAAGCAACGTAAAACCTTTTCTAAGTGACAAATCACGTTAAACACCGATCTCCCAACAGTGAAGTGAGACCAGGTGCTCCGGAATGGTAAGCACATCCTGTTTTGCTAGCCCCATCTACCACGTGTGTAATCAAAATTGAGCGAACATGGAACTATGGGGCGTCAAATATATCCATTGTAATCCTGGACACAGAAATATCATGCTTATCAACAACTCCGTGATGACGGCCATAAAACTTTTTTAAGGGCCCTGATAAGCCTTGACTTGCAATATCCCTGGGTCAACAATTTATTTGTAAGCAGCAGCTTGATTCGATGCATAAAGTTTCCGTAGTGGCAACAGGCTCTACGATAGCGTATTGATTGTGAAACAAATATATCATAAGCAGAAGCAATTTGATTGTCATAATTAGAGAATATAGAACCCCCTTAATAATCGTGTATAAATTAGCATTAAGTAACGCTTAATCCACTCTCATATGGACTTGCAAATAACAGTTAATATTTTATTCGTAACAAAATTTAAAAGTTCGTTTCTTGGCTTTACCTAAATATGAACATTTTGAATTCCCATCGCAAGACTGATACTGGTCCTGATTTTTAAAAGTTCTAATGTAATATTAATCCTGGTTTCCTTGCTTTGACCGAACTCGTTTTTATATATTTAATTTATATATATTTAAATTTTCTTTTGACATAAATGCATCAGCAAATATACATATTATTATGTATTTTTATAATAACTTGCTAAAAACTTAAACATCTCAGATATGAACTTGCAAATAACATTCAATACGGGTTTTTTTAAATTTTAGTGGAATAGGACGAATATACATTTCAGATTTGTTTAAAATATTTTTATGTCTTAGAACAAGTAAGACATTTAGACTTGTATATATATTTTTTATAACTTGCTTACACTAACGCAGACATGATCCGGTTGAATTCTAAGCTTTTTTCTGAGTCTATCCCTTTTCTTATTCCATTATTATTAAATTATACCATCAAAACATCAGAAAAACATGGACATTTATCTTAAAATCAATGTTTTCCCAACAATGAAGACTCTTTAAATTACCAATGTCAGTTTTCATTTTGCCGTTAAGATGATCCAGAAAACAGAATTAAGCGGAATACAGAATGATATACGGGACATGTATAATGTTATAGTTTAAAGAAAAACTACCTACTACTACCACGGTAATAAAATCTAGCATAATTAGATCATCTTTCTTAAATGGAGTTATCATATAAAGATAAAATCTAATTATTCCTTAAATAATGTGATAAAAACACAAACTGACAGTTTTCCTTTGTCTGGCTTCTATCAAATCACGTGGTCTATCTGCCAGGGTCTTGTATTTTGCCAAATGTAATCCCAATTTTCTTGTACAATTGATAATTCTTTTATATTGTATTTATGGTTGAATTAAGGTTACGAATGTAAATGTCTGATACGTCATTGTTTATCTAAAAGTTATAGCTTTATTATAACGACACTAGCTGTCTATGGTAGGAGGTTTGGGCTTTTATCATAGCACCAAATAGCGGCAATGTAAGAAGGTTTGAGCTTTCATCACAATGACACCAGCCGTATATGTTAGAGAAGGTTTTGGCTCACAACGCCACTCATTGCCAATGTTAGAAGATTTGGGTTTTTATCACAACGCCACTCATCGCCAATGTTGGAAGGGTTGGGATTTTGTTATAGCGCCACTCATCGCCTATCCGTGCTAGTAGGTTTTGGCTTTTGTTGCAGCACCACTCACCGCCCTTGTTACAGAATGTTTGCTCTAATTACAGCACCACTCGCCGCTTATATTAGAAAGTTTGTTGCTTCGCTTACCAAATATTCGTGGTTTTCTCTGTGTGCCCATGTTTCTTCAAACACTCAGAACTGACTACCTGGGAATTAAGTCTAGGATCTTGACTATAGAGGGAACAACGTTAATACACTTGAGTCCATTTTACTCCACGTATTTCCTTTGAACATTTTTCAAGGACAATCATCTCCCCGGTAGCCTGCAATATTGTTAATTAACAAGAATATACTACTGACATAGACAATGTTTCCGTGAAAAAGTTAATCGAGTCCCATGTCTAGTGATGGACTGAATGGATTCTAGATTGTACTGTAAAGTAGTAAAAATAGAGTTATGTATTATTATGTAACTGAAAAAAACCATGTACTTGACAACAACCAAAGCAACCATAACAAGGCACAATAAAAAATATAAAACATAGAAACAACAAAACATGACAGGAAAATACTAACACGTACTGATTTAGCATTTTCAGTAGTTTACTTATTTCAGTGGTCTCCAAAAACATACATTTGAAAATTGAAAATAAGCATTTATCCAACATGTTTATTGTATTTAAAAAGTATATTTTTATATTATGTGCATAGTATCCGGTACTATATAAACCTATTTTGATCATGTACAGCAAACATGTGGATATACGTTAGACCTTTACACAGTCAGAAGTGATTAGAACCTATTCACCACCGAAGAGCTTAAGCTTAAGCTTGAAAATGGACCCGTCATTGATTCTCTGTGTCGGATTTTCAATAGCTTAGTAAAATTCTGTATATGGTTCAAAACCACAAAGAAAACATACACCACCCATGAAAAATAAACCTATGTGGTATTGTTTTTTTTTTACTCAATGTAAACATTAAAAACGACCTTTCTTTTTTCTATTTATTAAATTATTGGACAAATAAAAAGGTAGATTTTCACCCCTCTTATTCACAATTAATTTCCTCTCATAAAGGCTGTGTACGACAGTGCTCTTACCTAGCTTATTGACAATATTTTCATCGATGTCATCATTATTTACCGAAGAATCGCTGGGGTTCCTGTGGGAACTAAATGTGCACAATTCATATAATATATATATATATATATATATATATAATATATATTAATGTATATTGCCAAGAATAAACAAGTTAAGCAAAAAAAGGCTTATAGAATGTTACCTTTGCGTCGAATTCCTTGACATTCGGCTTAACTTAAAAATTTTGAATGTTCTTCAAGATAGTGGTACTAGAATTTCATATCTTGCGTGGTCGGGATTTGTACGATGTACAATGTATATTTTATGCATTCGACTCAAATATTTAAATGAATATTACATCCCTTTAAAGTATTCTCAACGGTTTGAAATACATAATTTCAATCTCTGAATCAATCTATTTCTGAAATGCGTGATGGTACGCTGATTTAGGTAGAATTCTAAGGCACTGACTAATGGCTGAGCCAAGAACTTGTTGAGAGTTGTAACGATGACAAGGTATGAACTTTTTAGTTTTGGAAATAGGAAAAAGCAGTATTGGGAGAGATGTGAAGAGTACAATGGGTGTGGCAAGACGGCAACCTTTTCGACTTAAAAATGACTTCACAAGCTCTGATGCATGTGATGGAGAAGAAAAAGACGAACATGCCTAAAACAACCTCTTCGACTTCAAAAATGACTTCACAAGCTCTGATGCATGTGATGAAGAAGAAGTAGACGAACATGCCTAAATCCTGGCACATGACGTCGTTTAAGATAATGTTTCTTGAACATTTTAGTATAACATCTCGGTAATACCGACCTGTAACTCTTTTGCACTTTGGCACCGGAATTTGTGCTGCTATACCTTCACATGAGAAGAATATGAATGCAGATTCTTCTTCGTGCTTATGCTTCTTTTGGTAACTACAGATCGTCTATCGTGTTTAGTTAGCCATATTTTGTTTTCATTTTTTTCTTACTGGTTCGAAATAGTGGACCCATGTTTCGTCACCACTAACAATGTTTGGAAATTGTCTTTGATTGAATTTGGGAAACATTTCGAGCAATTGCATAGCGGTTTGTCTCGTACTCGTTTTTGGTTATCTGTCAATATCTGCGGATTTTATCTGACAGAAAGTTTTCGTACTTTTAAAAATAAGCTTCAAAATGAAACATGTCTGCGATAGCGATATGCAAACAGCTTTGGACATAAATGTATGACGAATCGCATATCTGCTATCAATTGCAATTATTTCCCTGACTTTTGAGACATTTTTCTTGGCTGTTACAATGACAGGTCGACCAGATTTTGATGCATCTTTGACGGACTCTGCGCCAGTCATAAATCAAGTCGTGTCAAGTCACGCCGGGGTTGAACCTACGACCTCTCACATCCGAAGCGAGCACTCTACCGATTCAAAACTTTGGTATTTCCAGTTTAACTTCGTGGTATTTTTTGTATAATTAAAATTTTAATTTCTTCGTGAGCAATCCACATCAAACAAATACATGTACTTTACAGAATTCTGTACAATGACAAAAATTGGTTGTCGGGATTAAACACATCAAACTAATCAAATAAATAGTTTTAATTTTTGTTAAATAGATCCATGGATACTGGAGGCTTAAAATGTTTTATGTAAGTGTATAATAGAATGATTTATGGTATACAAATACAGGGTGAATTCCACCTCCTTTTCTCCACGTATATCTAACATAGCTGTCCATACATTGTATCTATAATACCTTTATGTCATTCCTAATCCGCCATTCATTCAGGAAAAACAAAATAATCCGGTAAATAGATGAAACCTTATTTGTATATGACACAAGGGGCCTTGAATTCCCTAAGCGGCTTTAATTGAGCTCTCCTCAAAGCATCTCGGTTTTCTTTCTATTCTTGTTTACGACATTTGTAAGACCATAATTATTAGGATCAAGCTACGATGGTGCTTCATCGTAATTCATCAAAAGAAGTTAGTTTCTCCCACAAAATGAAAATCTATCAAATCCCCCGGCGTGATTAAGTTATAAGTCAAATCAAAGACGGAATGGGTTAGGAATTGATCGGAATTAACTGATCAAGTATTCTAAAGTCCATTATACAACACCGAGATTGGAAGTTAATGGTAAAAAGAATGTGATGGGAATTTGAGGGATTTTCTAATTAATAGTAATATTACATCAATGATATTATTTCGGCCTATTATGACTGGTCCACTACTTTTAATTGATTTGTAATGTATTTTTACTACAATAAGTTCTCGTGTTATACAACTGTTTCTGTATTAATCCACAGAGATTAATAACTGAATTTACAATTTGTAATTTTGAAATAATTGAAATTGAAATTGAATTCACAGTCAACTATTAAACAAATTTCTGTCATTACTGCTCCCTTGAAAATTGATTCATCAGGCTGTGAAATGCACATTGTAAAAGTATTGTAACATATTTTATATAAGCACAAATAGTTTTTAATCTTCTTTTTGAAATGCTGGGAGTAGTTATGAAGTAGATAAGGAATAATTATCATTTAAAGCCTTATAACTCAACGTACGAAAAAAGGTCAAAGATCCAGAACTTTGTTTTTCAAACGTTTTAAACAGCGTCACTGGACATTATCCCGTACCCTTAAAAGCTAAAGTTTTATAATACAAAACATACAGGTCTATTTTCAAATCACAATCTAAAAACTTAAGTAAAAACTTTACAACTGGCAAATTTAGTTAAACACTTAAACTTCCACCAGGGATCGGAAGTGAGGTCGGGTATTCCAAAAGATTAAGAGCCTTCTGTGTTAATCTTGCTTTGCAATTTATTCCTAATAAGAATTCGTTTATAATGGCGTTTTCTTGGTTGCCATAGTTTTGCCAAGTGCTCGTTTTCAGATCCTGATTACAAATTAAAATTTTACTAAATTATCGAAATCAGAAAAACATTATTGGACACTATGAAATAGTTTGATGGATCGCAACCATATATCAAGAGCACAATTTACTTTACTCATAAGACAAAAAAAATGCGAACAAATTATTTTTGCAAAAAATCACAAAAAAAAAAAAAAAAAAAAAAAAAAAAATAAAAAAAAATAAAAAAAATTCTCAATATCAATTTATCAATTCAATTTTACTATTGGCTTTGTATTCAAATGACGTGCATTTATAACAATGGTTAAAGTATCAATGAGTTAATATAATTTGTTTCAATGAAGATAAATGATATCACTGCAATGTGAAATGTCAAAATATTTAACAAATAAGATTAGAAAGAGAATACAAGTTACTATAAGGCAATTATTTTAAAATAACTGTCACATTTTGGCATATTCTTCTGTCTTTTTATTTTTCATTTTTTTCTGTTTTGTTTACGGAATACATTATATTTATGACTTGAACATTTTACAAAACAAAACTAAATAATATTTTAATTGTACGTTTTAAAAAACATTTATGGATAATAATTCAATCTTTGGTAAATGAAAGTGTATTTTGTAATTTGTTTTCTTATTGCCCCCAGACATTGAATATGGATGGGCAAATGCCAGGGTTGGGACCGCTGGTTCACTTGCCGGGTAACATTAGGTAAATTATACATACATAAAACACACAGACACAGATATATATATATATATATATATATATATATATATATATATATTAATATATATATATATATATATATATATATATATAAAATCGTATAATATTTGATCGTTCTAGGGATTAATATAGATTTTGTCGTAAGGCACATTAAAAACTGTTTTTTAAATATTCAAATATAGGTGCTTATTGACCATTGGTTGTTAAATAAGATACAAAATTCCTCAAAATGTCCGTACACCACACAGTGGGATACCATCAAATGTCAGATAGAATGCTAATGCAACCTCATTCAACCTTCAATCTTAGTAGTCCTTTTCCTTGTAACGTTATGTAAGGCCCTTTCGAAGTATCTTTTGAAGTGGTATCCTAAATGTTGTTCTCTCTGTTTTATCGACCAAACGCATGAAATTAACGTTCCTTACTAGCTTTTTAAGCGCACTGCATATTTTCCAGGAAATAGTTCATCTTGTCTTGTTTCACCAGTTTGCTGTTTTGAGTATTTGTAACATTGACTTGTAAAGTACCAGCTACATGTTGCTCTAGCCCCCCCCCCCCCTTTTTTTTTTTTTTTTTTTTTTTTTTTTACTTTTTTTGGTTGTTGTTTATTATGTGTTCTTGGCTGCATTGGATATTGCCATATGCGCGTCTTTCAGCTAAGACTTTTTATGTTCTACATATATGGTATAATATGAAATATTTATTAATTAACAACATGTGTTATTGATACAATACGTAAAAATCTGCCTCTTCAATAAATTCACAAAACTTGGCCAATATGGGATAAACTGGGCCAATATGAAATAAACTGGGCCAATATGGGCGCGTGCAAATATTATGACATCATTTCATGAAAAAACAACCAAATTGCTGACCACATAGTGCAAATTAAAACTTTTTTCCGATTACAAAATATTCTCATCGTATTTTATGTGGAAAAGTTGCTTTTGTTTGATAAAAAAATTATCAATAACAGTATCTCACAAAATATACAAAAAGCTACACATTTTCATTCGCTCGTCCCCTCAAATCTTGGACGCGGTATGTTTACAAACAATAAGACGACAACAACGTGATGCAGCCAATGTCACACAAGGAAAGGCATGCCTGAGGTTTTATCGCATGACCTAACATACTACATGTATCTAATGATGACAGAAATTGAAGATTCTGACTTGGAAAACGTTCTCTGCTACCAATCAACACTTGTCACAAAATAGTTTTGTTGATGTAACAATCGACGATACTGATAAATTTATTGAGAGTATGAAAAATGTTAATTAATAAAATTATCATTAATCAGATATTTTCATATTGGCCCAGTTATTTGGCCTCGGTGTGCCATATTGGCCCTTGGCCGAAGGCCTACCGAGGCAAAATAACTGGGCCAATATGAAAATACCTGATCAATAATATAATATTATTAAATAACATGTATTATTGATACATTATGTAAAAATCTGCCTCGCCAATAAATTTACAAAACTTGCCTAATATGAGATAAACTGAGCCAATATGAAAAAACTGGGCTAATATGAAAAAAAAAACTGAGACAATGTGGGCGCGTGAAATATTCTGACGTCATTTCATTAAAAAACAACAAAATGGCTGACCACATAGCGCTTCTGAAAATCCAATAGGGGTAAGTGCAAATTAAAACTTTTTTCCGATTACAAAATATGCTTATTTTATGCAGAAAAGTTGCTTTTGTTCGATAAAAATATTATCAATAATAGTAGCTCACAAAATATACAAAAAGCTACTCATTTTCATTCTCTCGTCTCTCACGTCTCGTCTTGTCATATCTACAGTTAACATTATTTAGTGAGCAATTGTTCTCTACCAACAATACAATACTACTGTATTTCCATAAATTGAGTGCACTTGGCTTTTATTATTTATTTCTTTTAATTGAAAATGTTTCCATTAAACTATCAATAAAATCCATTTAAAATGCAATGAAGTAACCAAATTATATTTTTAATTCAAAACATTATTGCTCAGTTCTCCTGTACATAGAGAAACTTTGCGAAAATTTTGGAAATTTGATAAAGTTTATACTCCAATTGGACCTCATTCAAATTTACATCAGGTCAGGTAGGTCATTATTGCTCTTTTTTTCAGGTGTGATCATCATGAATATTCCAATTATGACATAATCAGTTTATAGTCGTTCCAAGTAAGAAGGTACAGAAGGGATAATTTTGACATGGTCATATTTGTTTGTTTGTTAAAAAGTTCAAAAATTGCTCTATGTACAGAATTAAGTTTACTTTTTCATGAATGAAAAATATTTTTTCCAATTAGGTTAGTATATTTTGTATTAAGTTTTGACAAATTTTTTGTGAGTTTGTTGAAAAATACTACTTTATTCTTGCATTTTCCATGTGCACTGAATTTGTGGAAATTCATCAGAGAACAAAGCTGTCTCTTTTCAAGAAAAATGCCAATAAATATGTATAGGACAGAAGACGGATTTCTACGGGTAACACATAATTCCATTACATGGTTATGGTGGCCTATAATTGCCCATAATTTGAACTAAATGCTTTATTTTTACACGTATGATTTACTGTTTGCAGTAAAAGGAGAAAAAAACCTCGTGTTATTCCATTAGTTAATCCAATAAACGTTTTTGGGCTTGTAAATACTTGTTTCGCCATTATTTAGTCCAACATGCCATGTGCAGGATTTTGAATTCTTACCAAAAAAATGTAAAAATTCTTATTGTCATATGTAGTATTTTTGGTAAAATTAAAAATTCTGCACAAATAGAAACAGACGTTTAGACACAACCGGTGGTATAATAACATAAAATTCAGTTTTTAGCACCCGACCTCACTTTCCTTTTGAGCACGTGAACTTCCGCCAAGGGAATGAGGTCGAGTGCTTCAAAAGTGTTAACGCTTCCTGTCTGGCTTACTGCACACAGGAAATGAGGTCGAGTGCTTCAGAAGTGTTAACGCTTCCTGTCTGGCAAATTGCACACACACACACACACACACACACACACACACACACACACACACACTATAAAAACACAGACACACGATGACCCTTATCTCATTTCTCATAATGAAAAATAAGTAATAAAATTGTGAAAATAAAAATAAATTATTAAATTTGAAAAAAAAAAATAGAATAGAATAACTTAAAAACTATTGGACAAAACAACAGAATTAGATTAACACAATTTCTACTTTTCCAAATTAAATTTGCTATACTCTTTATTAAAGTTAAAATGAACAGGTGTTAAGGGGTAAAAGAAAACCTTCTATCTTTCATTTGATACAACCCAAGCATGCATGAGAAAACTTAACCCGTCTTTTTATGTTTTATGAAAGAATTGGCAGTTATAAAGAAGTTATATAAGGATGTAATGAAACCTTACCATTATAATAATCTAATATTGAATTATAAAATAGCATACCAAGATTTGTTTTAAAATTAATTTTGTTCTGCAAGTTAATATTTTGGCGATATTTCATTGAATTAAGAAAGCCAGGTTAGTGTTGAAGTTAGGGAGGGTGCGTTTTTTCATTTTTTCTTTTCCTTCGCGATGAATGACTAATTTGGTAAGTGTGTGTGTGTGTGTGTGTGTGTGTGGGGGGGGGGGGGGTGGGGTTGGGTTGGGAACAGGTTTGGTGTTATTATATCATTTGAGTCAAAATTCGATTCCATCTCTATTTAAACAACTTGTAATATGTAACAAAAGAGTATTAGAAAATGTTTTAGTATTTTTGAAAATCATATATAAAACTTTAAATAACCATAATATAGAAACATAAGATGTAATTTTTGTCATGCTCAGTTTGTTAGTTTGTCATTATCACGTTAATTTTATGTACGTTGAAGTATCACCTGATGTACCACATATGTAGCTCAGTGAATAAAAACATTGAATAAAAAATAGAATTAAGATATTTTCTTAATTCATATAATAATAATAATAATTGTATATAAAACATATATACAGTCAAACCTGTCTATAAAGGCCACACAAGGGAACCAGTAAAAGTGGCCTTTGTGGGGAGGTGACCTTTATATACAGGTTCAAATATGAATAAAGAACAATTGAGATACAGTTCTACTGGTCTGTATAAGCAGGTGGCCCTTATATAGAGCTGGCCTTTAAGGCAGGTTGGACTGTATGTAATCTTTGTCATGCTCAGTTTGTTAGTTTGTCATTGTCGCGTTAATTTTATGTATGTTGTATTATCACATGTGGCTCAGTGAAAAAAGAATTGAATAAAAAAAAATAGAATTCAGATATTTTTTTTAATTCATATAATTATATATATATGTATTGTGTCGTCTTACACTACATCTTAATATATTGTATATTCAATTTTTGCCTCAAGTGATTTAAAATAATATAGAATGCGTTTAATTCCTTCGTTTTTCTTTACTTCCCACTTACGTAGACCTTAAGCAAGATATATCGATACTCATTTAGCTAGCATTCAAATTTTTATTTCTATGTAAAAAAATAAACATTTTATAAATAGAAACGAATCCAAAAAATGAGAACTATTATAGCCTGGACATTCTCCAATAAGGAAACGCAAAATAATATCTAAAAAAAGACTTATAAGGGTTCGAGAGCACATGTGCGAACTTTTTGTCCGTAGTCAACGTTGCTAAAAAAAATGAAAAAAAAAATCATCAAAATTACTTCAGTATCTCTTTTATTATTTAAAACCAATGATAAAAATGAATCGAAACACATTATGTCTTTATGTTAACAGACGAGAACACCTTTCTTAAAGTGTCATGTGCAGAATTTTGAATTCTTTCCAAAACTTGTAATATGCATTTTGAATTTTTACCAACCATTTTAATGTGAAGAAAATTGAATATATTTTGGTAAAAATTAAAACTTTACACAAAACGAGTTGTTAGGATGTTTTATAACATAAATTTATATAATAATTTCTTCGATGGTAATTTGAAAAAAGAAAATATTATCAATTTCAGAAATAAACGACAATTTTACCAGTTTTCAACATTCATCAAAAATCAATATTTCAAAAGTTAGTGGAATCTTTCAATGTAAATGGTCAAATAAGAATTGAATTAAAGTGAATAAAGAGAAATGAATTAAAAAGTGTCGAAATGAATTCTGACAGTGTTTCAAATAAAAATAAATAGTTATTATTTTTAAGGTCAATCATTAATATAAATGGGGAAATTTATAAGAAATTTTTCGGAAATGGTTGGTTTGCAATTACCTTTAACTAAAATAAAAATCAGATAATTTTAATGCTTAATATATAAGCCTTTTAAGAATAAAATGAATTTATTGCCGGTAGCAATCAACATTCGTGCAAGAATTCCCGAGACCTTGCGTGATAAATACACATTTTTATTGGTGAACGATTTCATTCTCATTTCGTCGACTTAATAAACGATATGATGTGCAAAACAAACAGAAAATCGCGTTTTTGTCAATTATCAAATTTGTGGATTTCCGCAAAAACAAACATTAAACCCACAGAAACATTTCCGTCATTGGATGATGACTTCCGGGGAGAAACGACTTCATCAATTGCGCGTTCAAACCCCTTATAAACCACGCATGCAAAGAAGTCATCAATTATGCAGAGGTTTACTGGTCTCTGTCAGTTGCTAATAACATAATCTAATTTCAAATAATGATACATTTGTGAATGTTAGACTAACATTATTAAGTTAAGAAATTGATGGCTAAGCTTGACCTGCGCAACTAACTCTAGAATTTAAATCGACAAACTGTGCAATATTACACTTCATTTATGATACTGGAACATCCTGAAGCCGATGTTTCTCATCCTATCTTCATTATCTCTTGTTTTATAAGTGCGTTTTATGGTCTTGGAATATTTTTTTTTAAATTGGCGATAATCGATTTCAAATGAGATAGAGCACGTGCCATTGAGTGTATTAAAGAATCGTGAAAGTGATTTGCCCATCATCCGTTAATATTGATGCGATCTATGATAATGTCCATTTCATAGGTGAAACGTACAAGAAAGGCAGTCACCAATAACCTGATTCTTCAGCTCTAGCATCACTTCGCGGTGTAGTGGGCTTGGCTTAAACGACTCATTTTGTTGATTAATTACGGATTATACACCGAAAACTAAATTATTGAAAGTGGTCGCAAATGGGAACTAGAATAATTTTGTAATATTACAAATTATGATAAAGTAGCGAACGTTTTGTGATGAAGTGGGTTTTCTTAAGTAAATTATATTATCTGTAGAAAAATCATAGATGAAAAGAGCCTGATTAGATGATAGTTTTCATATGAAGATAGAGACACCGCTTTGTAAGGACAGAGACATTGTTTTGTTTTGTTTTGTTGGCTTCATATTTGTTTATTGCTACACTCAAGAAGGGTACAACTCTAGCCTTACATAGAAAAATTAATCAAGGTAAGTGGATTTTATTTCATTATTATTGTTAGTGTTATTATTATTATTAATTTTAATTTGATAATTTCTAAAGAAATATATTAAAATTACTGTCACTGATTTTTTTGAAAAAAGGAATGGTGCGCTTTTAAATGATTTTTTTCAATTGTCGCATTTTAGTAGTACTTTTTTCAGAATATTTTTACTTTAGTCATATGTTTTTTATTTATTATTTTTTAAAATTATTTTTCTTGATAGTTTAAAGGTTAAACACCCAATACCTGAATCAAACAATTATATATTACAGGTATAACATATTTTAAAATGTTGCGTCAAAAGAAAAGGACACTACTAGTATAATGATAATACAATGTCGAAAAATAATGATGGTCCAGAGAGATGAGAAATTTATCTCTCTCTCTCTCTCTATCACACACACACACACACACACACACACACACACACACACACACACGCACATCATTTATTACAACAATTGATAAGAATTTATTTTGAAAAATAACAGAATGTAACTCATTTCTGAAAAAGTTGTCTTCTACTGTATTTAAAACTTTTGATTTTTTTCATTTAAATAGTATATATAGATTAACTCAAATGAAAAAGAAAATATTTTCAACTGAATAAAATGCTAATGGCAACCCCAAATGTAAACAAGTACAAGACACAATAAATGTTATGCTTATGATAGAAACAGTAAAACAAAACAAAAAACATTGTCATGCACATATTGGGGCCACTGACCCTAAAAGTTCCTGCTTTGGACAGGCACTGAAGCAGATGTTCAATGGTGTGATTTAAGTACTATTGGAGGTTCTCCAAACACCCCATTACTTATTTTATAACCCGTCGTTCATAATTGTGACGTTTAAACGAACCGAGCATTATTTTAGCAAAAGATGAACAGTAAACCCCTACAACTACACGTAATGTATATAAAGTAAAAAAAAAAATCAACATATATAATATTTTAATTCTATTACTTTTTAAGAAAAATATGAGTTGGATAATGTAATAGATAAACATATTGAATTGGCAAATTGATCAGTTGTAAAAATTGTTTAATATACGGTGTTTTATTATTTAATTGAAAATTTACGGTATTAACAAATTAATATTGATAAGTAAAACAAATAGGTATAATAATTTCAATTAAAATTGTATGTGGTTTAAATAACTATAGTAATAGTGTCAAATATTATAATACCTTTAAAATATTATGTTTTACAGCATTTGATAATATTTTAATAATTCATACCTTTTAATTTATTACAGGTAGCTATAGAAACTGAATCATCGGTATGTTTTGTTTTCACTGTCCTCCGACTCTCCATCCTGCAGCAAGACAGTTTGGTATGGATCTAGCCTACCAGCATCACCACCCATGTAAGTAAATATCAGAGAGAGAGAGAGAGAGAGAGAGAGAGAGAGAGAGAGAGATTTGTATAGATATATTTTACTTGGATATAACACCAGCATTTTACCGCCTAATCATCTGAGAGAGAGGGAGAGAGAGAGAGAGAGAGAGAGAGAGAGAGATGTATATATATATTTTGTTTTATTGGGATTAAACGCCAACCTTTTGCCTACTTGCCTAAGGTAACGCCCTGAAATAGATCGTCCATTTAATTAAATAGGTAAAGGTTACTATTCTTGGCCAGTATAAACTTATTGTCTTATTGCAAAGTAAGTGGACTCTATATGTCATGTGCGTGTACCTTTTGTTTCGACTTAATACGTGTTCTGGATGCTCTTGCAATTTCCACGCACATGTACCATGTGTATTTTAATTAAAGGCTGGTTGGTTGGTTGAATGTTACTTAACGTCGCATCAGCAATTTTTCAGGTATTCGGGACGAGAACTATTTTATTTATCTCGATGGATTAATCTATGAACAATTTTGTGTATGCATGTGAAGTTCGTGTGTGTTTTATGGTCTGCCTTGTACTATCGCACACTCAGGGTGACTTTAACGTGCTAGCTCACAGATTCAGTACACCGCAGGCAGGTCTACTATTCCACCAGTCACATTATACTGACACGAAATGAACCAGTAAAGGCCACCGGCATGGAACATTCACTTTCCCACATTAGGTCTGAGCGGGACTAGAAACCACAGCAGTGGGACCCTGAATTAGTAGACTGACGTCTATCCATTTGGTCACCGCGGCCTCCATTTTTATTTTAAGGGAATAATATATCATTTTTAAGTATAATGCACCAGTTTGAATGGAAACTTTTTCAAGATCTGATTCTAACTCTTTGGTACTACACAAGTACATGTATAAAGTTTCAAATATTTGTAACGACTGCTCTGCTAGAAACATTTGATGTTACTTTAACTATATATCGATGCCAAGCTTGAGTTATGACATTATTGAATTATTTGTAAAAACATCGCTTTTCTTATTATTATTAATTCAACAAGCGGTACGTGTCAATATCCAGATCTACTAAGAAAATGCAAAAACGAAACTAATAAAAAACACGTATTGAAACAACTTATTATAAAACATTTATCCCCGGCTTTGGACATGCACTGGGTATAACGGCGATATAGAATTAAATGATGTGGTTAGATCCTAATCATCCAATTTATATCACATGGAGTGATAACTGCGTACAGTTGATGAGAAATTTCATTTTAAAACAAACAACTGTTTAGTTCTGCAAAATTTAAACAGTACTAAGTAATAGTTACACTAACAACGAACAAACAATTCGACATATGTATATGTTAAACTTTGCATTTATTAACAAAGAATAAAACATGCTATACAAAATGGCCGAATATTCCTGAATAAAAACAATCTGAATCAAGATTTTTATTTCATGAACAAACACTTCGACATGTGTATATGTTAAAATTCGCGTTTAATTGCACAAGCATAACCGATGTTCCATGATACAGAAAGACGTGTACTATTCTTAAATAAAGTCAGTCTGAAAACAAGATATTAATTCTATTATATATAGCTGCTAGGTATTTCATGTCGGATTAAATAAACATAAAATTGTACATCTTCAACACATGTTCTCCCTTTTGTTGCTTAATAAGATTTCAACGGTTTTTGGAAAATTAAGCTTTAAAGTACAGGTGTATATGTAAACTCTGTTATAATTTTTCTAACAAAATTCAATCTAATGTTTATTTCAATTTATTATTATTTTTTTAAATATCATATTTATATTTGATTTCATTATAAATAAGAACCCATAGAATAGAAATGTAGAAAGGTACAGACCAATGCATTTTGTGACGTAAAACGACTTTGTGACCAATATCTCCTATTTAGGAAGGCCGAGGGCCTGGTCTTGTATAAATTACATATTATACCAGTGCTATTGTTAAAACACTAAACGGCCATAACGGAATACAATTCCTCATCAGAAGTGCTTGGACTAAAACTGTGAAACCATTTTTTTCAAGTCAAAGGACTTAAATATATTAAACCAAATTTAGGTTAGAAAATAATTTGCATGAAGGAGTATCCCTTGTTTTTTGAGGATTTTTCAGATTTTAACAAGCAGCAAATTTTGACAGCAGTACTTTTGTATGAGAATGGTATATTAAGCATACACTGATTTATAATTACTGTACCCTTTGGAAATAAAACGTATGGAGAGAATAATCAGTTGAAATGCATAGAAGTGTTAGAAATGTATTGAATTAGGTAAAAATGGAAAGGGAAATGATATAAACCAAATTAGCCTACCATCTCTGGTTTAATTGGAGTTGTTCCTTTATTAAGATTTTCTAATTAATCAACCATGTAACACAAATGTATCAGTTGAGATCAGGTGTTCCGGTATTATAAATTCACAACTGCTTGTTATTTTGTATTAAATAAATATCTATTTCAACTGAAAATACCAAATGCGTTAATGAAGGGTTCTTTTTAAATGTGATTTGTAATGTATATTGGCTAGCAGAATACTCAATTTAATATATGGAGTTTTCTCATTTTCATTTCTAACAGTTTAATCTCTATTGAGTGTAAACCTAACCACCGTGATGTCAAGTTCAGAAGAAAAAAAACTGTTTGTCAATGCGATAATTTCTCTTGATCTTCAACTCCTATGTACAATGCACATACATTAAAACATTAATGGCGCTTTATTTATATGACAGTTTAATGGTTTTGACCGACAGATTTTTGAAATGTGTTTTTCAAGATATTTATTTGCTAGTATTGGACTAGTACATTTAGAGACAGTGACTGTATAAAAAGGCTAAGTCAATTTGAAAATATGTCTCTATTTAGAGCTGTTACAGTATATCAAATTACATTTCATTTTCGCGTTCGTTGTCTTAAAACTACAATGAAAAACTTTCAATATTTTTACAATATCGGTTTCGGGTTTACTGACTCTTATAGATAGGATTCACAGTTCGAGACAGTGTAATCACGTTTCTAGATATCCAATCGAATAAAACAATTTGTAACCGTGTAAAATTGTTTTCAAATATTGTTATTCAATTTCTGAAATCTGTTTGGGTGAAAATTATTAAAAAGATGAAGTCTATATTCACACTTTACTAGACCCATCGAGTTGTACATTTCCTTCCTACTAGATTAATAGTAAGTGCGCTATGTGAAGCTTTTCTACCCACAGTTTATTATATATAGAGAAGTCAGAGATACCTTAAGAAACGAATAGTGATTTTTTTTCGCTTACAATTTGGTTTAACTTTCAAAACCAATGGCGTCTAGTCATGTTCTTATGGGAATTTTCAAACCACATTCCCATGATTTTAATTCGAAAAAATATAATTAAGCACAAAAATAATCAACGGAGAGAAAAATCTGTCCTACCGCAAATTGACGAAAAGTGGAGCCTGATGGTCTTTGGCTTGAGAAAAATCTGATCGCTGGCACTTCACTGGATCTCTTACATTAAAGGAGAAATGTGTCAGTGTTAGATGATTTTACACCATTTGAACATGTGCGTTGGAAATGTGCCCTTATTTCTTTACTTATTGGAAGCAACGGATTGACGACACAAATACCACCTATTATTAGGATGTTTTAACAGTATCAACATATTTAGTACCGTTTCCATTGCTCACAGGGAAAATATGATTAAATAATACTATTGATAGCTGGCATAAAGTTATGAAAATTTCAATTATTGGAGTGTTTTTAAATTCATAAAAATTACAATAAATAATAAATTTAATTTATCACTATTCGATATCATGCTAAATTTTATATTACAGGGCATAATAAAGTTAAATTATCATATTTACAGCATTCCTTGATACCTGAGGGAATGTATTAGACCAAAATCAATTACACGTATTAGGGAACATTTTGTTTTCTTCCTGTCGGGCAGCATGTACAAATTTTATTTTCTCGTATGGTTAAACAAAGTCTTTATCACCGCCATTGTTAAATGAAGAAATAATATCCAAAACCAAGTGACGGTAACAGAATTGATCCTTGATATCCGATATCTTTTATAAATGCAATATGAGGTATCATGAGACTATAAATTCAATATGAATTAAGAAATGGATCAATTTTGAAATCTCTAACCATATTAATATATAGCTAAATTAATTTATCCTGTCTTTATTTAATAAGTGTGACCTCCTTAACACAGCACGCGGAACAACAACAGTACACAGACCGCATCATCTGTTATAAAAAGACATGGGGTTTGTAGGGGAGAAAGGAGGGAACAAAAAGGGGTTGTATGGAGAGAAAGGAAGGAACAAATTGGGATTGTATGGAGAGAAAGAAAGGAACAAATTGGGGTTGTATGGAGAGGAAGGAGGGAATAAAAAGGATAAAAATGATTTGTATGTGGGGGGGGGGGGGGGAGAAAGAAGGGGACAAAGTGGGATTGTATGGAGAGAAAGGAAGGAATAAAAGGAATTGTATGGAGAGAAAGGAAAGAACAAAATGGGGTTGTATGGAGAGGAAGGAAGGAACAAAAAGGATTTGTATGGGGGGGGGGAGAAAGAAGGGACAAAATGGGATTGTATGGAGAGAAAGGAAGGAACAAAAAGGGGTTGTATGGAGAGGAAGGAGGGAATAAAAAGGGGTTGTATGGAGAGGAAGGAAGGAACAAAAAGGATTTGTATGTGGGGGGGGGGAAAGAAGGGGACAAAATGGGATTGTATGGAGAGAAAGGAAGGAACAAAAAGGGGTTGTATGGAGAGAAAGGAAGGAACAAAATGTGATTGTATGGAGAGAAAAGAGAGGAACAAAATGGGATTGTATGGGGAGGAAGGAGAGAATAAAAAAGGGATTGTATGGAGAGAAAAGAGAGGAACAAAATGGGACTGTATGGAGAGAAAGGAAGGAATAAAGGGTTTGTATGGAGAGAAAAGAGAGGAACAAAATGGGACTATATGTAAGACAGAAAGGGAAGAATTCGGTTAGTTAGCATATTTTGACGGGTAAATTAATCCTATCATATTTTGACGGGTAAATTAATCCTATCAGGGTTATTTCTACTCTATTTCATTTTTAGGTGTTATTTTTCACAAAACGGAAATAAAACATTTGCGAAAATAAAGAGAACAGGTGAATGCATTATGAAGAACAAAACTAGTTCCCATTGCACAATTTATCAAAGTAATCGCAGTTGTTTTCACTTATCTAAAACACAGCGGCCATATTTGTCTTGCTTGGTACATTTGTAACACCATTTGATCGTTGTTATTGTTATGGCTATATTCATACAAATATGAAGGATTGGGACGAGTAGAGTTGAATAATATAGTGTTTGGGTTGAGTAGAGTTGAGAAATATGGTGTTAAACGTCAAGAATATTTCACTTATACCGAAACGTCATCTATAAGCGAAGGCGAAGATATTTTTCTGTGTGTTGCGCTAATGACATTATGCAGCAGGGTTCTTAATCGTGCCACGCCTACAGTGTCACAGGACCTCGTTTATCTTAAGTTCCTATCCGAAAAAACCGTGACTTTCATTTCGTAATGCTTTGCGAAAGAACATTCACTATCCACTTTCAAAACTCTACCAACTGACCACAATTGCAATAAACATGAAGGGCCAAGATAGATAAATAATAATAATAATAATAATAATAATAATAATAATAATGGATACATTATACCCAATGTCTTTCTATTATATTTTAGTTATAGATCCAAGTAACTTTTATGGTCATTAGAAAATGATATTCCAAAGTTCCAAAGTGTTTTCTCTCTTCTAATCACGAAATCCTATTTCAAATTACATTTATGTACAACACAGATAAAAATACGGTTTATTTTTTATTTAGCAAGTAGTAAATGTTTTAAATGAAATAAAGATAACAATAACATTACTTAAAGAATGAAATGTTTATTAGAACAAATTGTTCAATTGTTGGCACTTGGTTCTTTATAATTATAAACCTTCCCAAGATTGTTGTTAATAATTTTCTATACTCAATACAAGGACACACAACATTACACTCTAATTAACATGATAATGTATTCCAAGTCCATACAATATATTATCCTAATGTTTTAATTTTCAGTGCCTGCTTGATTCTATTGTCACCGAGAAGAATTAATTTCTTAAAACCAACAGCCAAGTATATCAAATTTCAGATACAATACAAGCCTGTCGAAAGTTTAACACTAAGTTAACAAATTAGTATCAAATGAAAGCTCAGACTGGTCCCCGTTTCTCGACAGCTGTTATCTAACTATTTCGGCATTCGCAGGGTACACATCTCTTTGGCCGAGTTATAATTGCTTTTGTTGGCTCAGTATTAAACTTTCGACTGGTCTGTACTGTATATGGGACTAGTAACCTGTATGTCTATAACACATACTGTACATACACGATTGCTGGCTCATTGGAACAAATTAAGGTTTATCTTAATTATAAATTTGTGTTGCATAATGAGTAGGATAACTACAGTCCAACCTGTAATTGACATGGGGTGTTGTTTTTTTCTTATTTTATCTAATAAAAAGTAAACGCAAAATGCAGTTTTCCAATATTTAATTGGGTTCACTAGGGCGTGGGACTAATGTTTTGCTGATTGACAAAACAAAGTAAAATATATATGACAGAAAATATAGTTTTTTCAATGGAAATACCTTACAATTTCAAAACTTTTGTCAGCAAAAATGAACATGCCAGATTTGTCATTTCTTTGTTTAGCAAAAAAATTCATTTAAAGGTGCATATTTTGGGGCTATGGTTAATAGTGATCGAGCGACATGTCATAATCTTTTCTGGTTTTGTTTCATTGCTGGCTTTAGTAGTAGTGTTCTATGGACTATTTGATTTTTATTGTCAAGTAGTCAAGTGTCGCAAAACCGCATTTCTATGTTCTACCTTTGCAAGAGATAGAAACAAAAGAAAAAAAAAGAAACAAAACAGCACCTTACATTTAGAAGCCCAAGGGAACCCTATAAAAGTGGCATTTATAGGCAAGTGACCCGTATATACAGGTTAAAAATATGATTAAAGAGCAATTGGGATAAAATTTTACTGGCCTTTATAAGCAGTTGGCCCTTATATAGAGGTGACCTTTAACACAGTTTTGATCTCTAGAAGTATCGTAGCCCTAACTAATTAACTGTTGTTTGGTGAAGTCATCATTGTTCTTGCAAATTGAGCCATAAAGACATCAAGAATATAAAATAAAGGCTTTTATAATATGTCTTTTTGACTCAATGTTATAGTAATAACAAAAAGTAGTATTAACAATAAATAAATAAATGTATAGATATTAGTCTGTGGCAGATAAAGTGATATCAATGACGACAATACGAAGAAATAAAATCTGTCAACATGTTTAATATGCATTAAATTTATTTCTTTTTCAAATATTATTGTTTCCATTATCGCTTTTTGCAAAAATGCGAATGAAAATAAAAATAAAATCAAATGATTTAAAAGCAAAAGAAAGATAAACTCTTACGATCCATGTGTCTTCCATACAGTATACAATCATAACGAAAAACCCAATTATTTCATCAATTAGAAGATAAACATTTAAATGTCATTAGTTTGTCTTGTAATAACTATTTATGTCTGCAAATTACTGAAAATTATGATCCTATAATTGGAGTTACGTTGAAGAAGGATAAGGATTTGAGCATTTTATGAGAAAGTGACAAGTTAAGGAGATTGAAGGTCTGAAATGGGCTTTACAGTAAAATCCGCTAAATGTGATAAATCTTGTCTGTATAGTAGCGTATAGTTCGTTATAAACGACAGGATAACGAGAGGCATTTGTCTTTCTGGGTATCACGTGATCTTCTTATAACAAATCAGGATAACTGTTTATGTGAGGTTTCCATAGTCACGTTGTTTATCAGCGGTTGTGGTTTAAAAATAAAAATACTTCAACATCAATTATTGAATTGACAACACATTTGTACTATTATATATTTTACCTGCCTGCGCAATATGATGAAATAAATATAAATGAATTGCTCGATTTTTTATTTTTATTTTTTAAAAATGATACACTTAATATAATTATTTTATTGTCTACTCACAATTGTTGATTTGGTAATATGATTTTAGAGATGTCATTACGCTCTTTATTTTTTCCAATGCTATATTTTTACACGAAATAATTTGTGTTTCGATTGAGGAGTTTGTACTTTTGACAATTTTCCCCGCAAATGCACATTAATGCACAAGCTGTGTGCCACTATTTAACGCGACGCTTATAAATGTTAATTTAAACAATTTTGAACCAGCAAATAACTTTGGTAATTGGTATACAATAAAGTTATTACTATTTATTTAATCTATATATTTTGTCGATCCGTTGTTTGGAAAAATAAAAACCTTTTTCCAGTGGTAACTTGGTAAAAACAGAAGGCGTAGTTCACTCACAATGCATTTACCACTCTGCTGGATATCACCGAGTTCACAGTCAGGAATACTAGTGTTACGATCAATATTCTCTAATTATGCTAATTTCGTCTTACTTTCTAAATTTGGTGTATTTAAGAGCATGCTTTCCCAACCATAATTTGACTTCAATCCGATTTATGAATTTTGTTAAATAGCATAGTTCCTTGAAATACAAAAAACAATAAGCGAATGAATTGTGAACAAAAAATAATAAATAGAACGGTATCATATTTTTCCCTCTTCTTTGTTTTGATACTGATGTTTTGCAAACATTATGAAACATTCGATTTCATTCAAGTTTGAAGTAAGCAACTAATAGTCATTATGTTCGAATACTAGCTTTTAGATTGGAGCATTGCAATTGCAATGGCTGCAACATTGGGTTGTCCATTGCTTCATTTGTGTCATAGATAAACTTGTATGCTATTTCTGAACTTTTCAATCTTAGAGAGAGAGTTTTCACAATGAATAGGAATTGACTAACAACACATTATATTTTATCTGTAAAATTATGTTTTTTAAAATATATGTTAAACTGTAACATTTTAATGTTCTTTTAAAAAATGCAATGTATATTTATATTATGAAAAAGCCAGGCTCTCTTAATGTATAATGTCAATAAAATCAAAACTTGCATTTTATCAGTTATATTCTTTATAAATATTTTTTTCATACAACAAATACTTTATTTATTCAACACCATCGGAGATGGTGCTCGAGGTCATGTGGCCAAGCAATTGATTTTGCTTATAATTTGTGTCTAGCTGCTACATAATTGGAAAATTAGAACGCCATGTATATATAGCTTATAAAATAATGGTGACAAAATTTCTTGGCAATTTTAAGAGTTCTTTAAACATATCAGATATTGGAATATATTTACCGGAATGTGTAATGAAATTAATGTATATGAAATTATAACTAACGGAAGTAAAATATCCACATTAAGTTTTAAGATGCGTGACAAATAAGTCTAACCCTTCAGGACTGTCTAATTTCTTTTAAAAATGTATTTAAACAGCTTCATTAAAGAAAATATTTTACAAAAAAGGTTTCCTTTCCACCTACCCTGAGGACATAAAACTCATCCCGACATTTAATGTAAGGAATCTTTCCAAGATTAGTTTTGTTGTAGAAAGTTGAAAAAACCCGAAGGTAAAATCTGTCTCATTTTTTAATTTTGAAAACGGAATATAAAGTTTTTTTATTAATCAATAACATATTTCAAAGTACAAATCTTATAGATTTACTTTAATCGTTAAAGTAACCATTATAAGCATTTTTTGAGTATGAGATTTTAATTCAAAAGTTTCACTCCTCAATCAGCACGGAGTATGTGAAGAACATGCGTGCATGCATCACATATCAAACTATTACAATACCAACATTATTGCAAGAGTACCAACAGAAATGGGTATAGATATATATATAAGTATGCCTGAATTCCGACAGCCTAATTTGTACGATACAAATACTCTCAATAAAGTGTATTGTGTTCTGTTAGTTATCAAATTGCATATTCTACCAGCCTTATTTTTACAGCACTAGATGGTCGTTTCGGAAAACACTTTCTTATCAGTAATGCTTAGACCAAATCCGTAAAACCAAAATTTTTAAAGTTGAAAAAAAACCCAAAAGACCAAAAATTTTTTTTACCAAATTTTCCTAGGGAAATACTTTGCATAAGGGAGTATACCTTAGTTGTTTTTTTAAGGAATTTCACAAATTTTAAATAGCAGCATATTTAGATTTCCTGAAAAATCAAACGAGTGATTTTAGGAACTACTTCTTTATTCTTTGTCGGGTTGTCTTGAGAGCGTTCATGGCCTATGAATTGACTTTTTTTGAAATCTGGAAAAGACACGAAAACAAAGCAATATACAGAAAATGCGTCTTTTGGAGTGATTGATTTAGTGATAGAAATTGAACATTGGAGTACGATTTGTTGTTTTTGTTCATGGTGATGCATTTGTATTTAACTTTGACTTTTTACATCAGTTAGTAAATGTAAACAAGGTGCATTTATAACTAATTGACCACGATTAGAAAAATTAACCTAGGAAATTTATTTAAAAAGTACTTAAACGGACGAAAAATTCGATAAACTAAAAATAATTTATTAATATGGATTTCTTTAAAGAAACACGCCAGTAGATGATGCGTGCAAATTACCTCATCCAGTGTGCGATTCAATTGGTGAAATTATCACGCATTACGTCATTAAACGCGATGATTGTGACAGTGGTTAAGTATATATCCCACGATATAGGCAATAATCCAATTGTTCAGATAAGTTTTAGCACTTTTTATTCAATTATAAGATTCTATTTTCCTTTTTCAGCTGTTAAGATCATTATCTAATTATGTTAGACGACAGGTAATCGATCACGTGACAGTTAGTACAGTCCGAGACCAAATTCTCTTGGACAATGAAATGTACCATACTCCGAGGGGAGTTATGTCATTTACGTCTGGGTACAACAAAATTGTAGATACATCAGAGTGAATATAAGAACATATATATCTACTAAAAGTCATGATATATTTCCTTCTTTTTTTCCCAACACTAAGGTATACTCCCTGATGCAAAGAATTTTCTTAGCTAAATTTGGTTAAGTACATGATGCCTGTTTGGATATTTTTCCACTTCTTGAAAACAATTTATGATTCACAATTTTGGTCGAAGCACTACTGATGATGAATTGTATTCCGAAACGGTCGTTTAGTGCTGATAAATTAACACTTGTACAATATATTATACCTTAATGTATATCTCGTTTCTCAACGATTCAATGAGTGTAAAATTCAAAATTCTATGGAGATTGTTAAATTTTAAGTATGTGTGGTTATGGCTAGTTTTTGTAAAATCAGTTAGGGTCCTTCAAAAAGAATTTAAACACTTCCATTTGTCTTCCAGTGCAGATTTAGTAGAGTTATAATCAATGATATTTTCTATATGTGATGTTCTTATTTTAAAACTAAGGTATACTCCCTCATGCAAAGTATTTCCTTAGCTTAATTTGGTAAACTATATTTTGGTCCTTTGGGTAAGTTTTCAACATCTTCAAAATAATTTTGGTTTCATAATTTTGGTCCAAGCACTACTGATGAGGAATTGTATTCCGAAACGGCCGTCTAGTGCTGTAAAAATTAAAACTGGTATAATATGTAATTTATTCATTTATTGTACTGCGCTTTGAAGTTACATTGTCTTTTGCAAAGTAAATATTCTACAGCTACAAATTGCTGTATTTCATTTCATTATTTTTCCTTAGCTACTGTTAGGTATAATATAATTTACACCATTTTGTCATTTTATCACTATTTTTAAGGCATATAAAAAAGCGATAGGATAACATTGTATTTTTTTTAAATTTTTGTCTTGGGCATATATGAATACAATCTATTTCATTCTATATCACTATTTCTGATGACTATCAAAAAGCGATGGGCAACATTGTTATTTTTATTTTTGTCTTGGGGATTTTTAAATACATTCTATTTAGAATTTCAATTGCTTATATATCAATTCATGCTTAAAGTATGACAGTTTATAAAAAACCTAGATTATATTTGTTGCAAAAAATAAACTGGTTAAATATGTGATGTTCTAGTAATTAGATATAGTTTATAAGTATTTATGTAAAGTGGTGCATGAAAAATAAAAATGAAAAAGTTGAGTGTTAATAATTTCCTGTTCAGTATTATGCGTTTTGTGTGCCTTCTGACATAGAATTCTCGCAGTATCTTTATACTACATCGATTTTTTGTAAAAACAATTCAATAAAGCATATTCAAAGAACATTGAAAAATAAGGAAGTAGTTTGATTCACGTACTTCTGTACTTTTTTCATCCATTTGAAGTAACAGAGCGATTCTCATAGGTGATTACCTATGTATACAGCGATGTAAATGAAACAAGACTACGGACGGCATGGGTAGAGTTAAAAGCATTTAAGGACCCATTTTTAGTACTAACTTCAAACGTGATGTTGATTAAGCGTCTTAGCTGGACGAAAAAAGCCAAATTAACATATTACCACGAAGATAGTTGACCTTACAACAATATCAAGTTTGTCCATTCTCCATCTTAAAATATCATTTGTGTTGATCGATGAAGCGTTTGTTTCATTGTTTATTTTTTATAACTACAATGTACATGTAACAGTTTTGGAGAAGTTGTTTACCCTTCTGGAACATCCGGTCTCATTTCCCTGGTAAAACTTCACTTGTTTTTAACTGTATCTGTCATCATCTTTATTAAGTATTTACTATGCTTTTGGCTTTGTTATTTCATCATGAATTGGTTTGTGTTTGATTCAAACAAAACGTCTGTACCGACGTTAACAACAAAAACCGCAAAACCTTTATGTTTCTCATTTTTAACCAAGACAATATCAAGCCGTTTGTCTCGAAACATTTGCCCCAGAATCACCTCCTTAGTATCATGATCGTTATGACTGTTTAATTAAATAGTTTGTGGCATTGTGTGATGATTTATAAACCTAGATAATGTAATTTAGTTATTACGATATTCCTGATCAAAACACACTATTTACCACATTCTTGATTCAATCACAAAATAAACTAACGGTGACTATTTTCTCGCATATCGTATCCATAGGCGATAGAGGGAAATTTTTGCTAATTTGTCTTCGCACGCGAACACGTACAAATGGGGATAAAAGAAGCCATTTTATATCATTTACCTAAGGTAACCTAGCCTGCTCTGAGCACTTTGTCTGGAGATTCTGTAGCAAGTCAGAAAATTGGATTATCTCCGAAATTTAATACTTACCTCGACACATCTGAGTTAATGTTCCGCGACAAATTGTCCTGGTAGACAAAGAGAGTTATAATGGAAAGAATATGTTTAGATTACCGACGTGTTAATAACTGTCACTTAGGAAATCAGATAAACATGTTATTTAATTGAGTATAACCTCTATTTGTGCATTAAAGATAATAATATTACCTTAAATATTCGATTAAATTCTACCAAACTTTAAACACATTTACAGAAAAGTCAATTTTCTATAACTTCTTAAGAATAATGGCACTAAAATTATAAAGATTCTATTGAATTAGAAAATATGGAACCAGTAGTCTAAATCCGAGATAACAACATTTATTTTTAAAATACAATCATTGTATGAGCATAAAGGAAAATTAAATATTTAATTATCACGTAATTAAATTAATCAAATTTCATTAAGAATAAATAATCGCCAATTTAGAAATTATGCAATCTTTAATTTGATCGTTAAATTAAAATTCATATTTTTTAAACTTCACAAAATTTAATCGCGATCTGTAAAAACTAAAAAGTACTTTAAAACAACAAGTTTAATTCCGATTTTTTTTAGATAAATTGATTTTAAAATGTTTTGAATCTTCTTCGAGAAAACAACTGATTCTGAGGAAATGTCCGACCATTCATTCTCCGTTAATTCCATGTCGTTTGATGGCGCACGAGACGCACGAGGCATAAAAGCTTATTGATCAAGACACCAAACTGTGCGTTGTAAGAATGACCGTCCGTAGACTTGTCCTAAATTTAGCCATGTCATGAAATATACAACCTCGTATACCAAATTGTTCGTTAAAATTTTGATTTTTAGAATTGTTACAATTGTTAAATATAACCAAACTTGTTTCAATTTTAATTTTTACCAGGTGTCCGATTCTGAATAAAATCTCTTGTTTAAATGAAAAATTAGAAGAAACAAAATTGTTGAAATAAAAAAAGAAGACCATAATGTATTTTACGAAATGGAATTTTTATTTTTAGATTCAAGCTATGGTCTGCCAACAGATTTCCAAGATGATAGTTTTGCAAGACGTAAGCAAAGACGTAACAGAACAACGTTTACATTACAACAGGTAACAGTTTATAACATTCTTACTTACCTTGGTCCATATCTTAAATAAAAGCATAGATCATTGATGGAAATATCAGTTTCACTCAGTAGCAAAACACTTGCCGAATCTTTAGCTAATCTACAGTCTAGAACTTTTGAAAATTTAAAACTAAACTAACGAAAAGGCGTCAAAGCTCGGCCAAGATATGGATAGGACGAAAGTTGCTGATTGATAAATTGCAACTGCCGAAGAGCTGCCGAATCTGCACTTGATTTGTTAGCTTTGTGTTAAAATTTTGATAAGTCTGTACTGTAGTTTATTTCTATTTCCATATTTTTCTGTCGTTTCCCGACCTTTTCTTTTGTGTAGTAGGTTTCAACTACGCCCTTGTTTTACTAATTGTGTTTTAGTTGATATGGTAGGTACCCTAATGTTATGAGCTATCGCTTTCCCTTCTCTTTTATGTATCTGGCTCTCAGTTGGTTCTTTAGTATATCATGTCTTTTGATATTTCGTACCAGACTCTTTTCTAAAATTAAACACCTAGTTTAAAAATTTAAGAAAAGACGAAAAATTCAGTTTTTTTTATCACGTTTATATTTATCTGTATTATATGCACTGAAAGAAGGGAGGAATTACAGAATTACGAAACTTATCCCAACATGTGTAAACATTACGGTTTTATATTTTCTTTAACGGAACTTGCAAAAACTTATTTTTAATTATCAAAGTTGCAGTATGTTTTAAAATATTATTAAAAAAACACTCTAAGTAACAACATTAAGATGGACCCGTTTTTGACTTGTTTAAATTTAAAGAGTAACGACGTTCATATTTGTGATACATATTACTGGAACAGTGATATGTTTGGTCGTATATGAAGGATATTTTGTCAGGACTTTGGAATTTAAAATTATTTCTTTACTGTTTAAAGTTGCAACGCAATACAGTCGTTTTGCAATCATATTCCTAATCAGTAGAGATCGAACCAAAATTTTGGAATCTAAATATTTTTAAGATGTTGAAATGAGAAATGTTAAAATTTAGTTTACGTAGCTGTTTTATTTTGCTATTGTTAAACCATTCCTGATATTTGTGTTTTAGTTAGAAGAACTAGAAAAAGCTTTTGCACAGACACATTATCCTGATGTTTTTACAAGGGAAGACTTAGCTATGAGGATAAATCTTACAGAGGCTAGAGTACAGGTACGTACGCAATCAATAAACCTGTTGATGTAATATCAGCCTTCGGTCTTCTATTCACAAGTTTTAAAATATTGATTTCAAGATTTCATATACATGCTAAATTGTTACTTAATTATTTGAAAAAATAAGAACAAATTTAATTTTATAACAAAAACAAACACACCAATCGTAATCACAATTCTAAACCATACCAAAAAACTACGTACTTTGAAACTAACAAATAAGTTGAACACGAGAAATGCAACAAGCGAAGAGGCCAGATGCTTCTTTAGGGTAAGAACCATCTGATTAGCTAGCTACGATCGCTACCAGTTTTATATGCAAGTATTTATGGCGGGTTTGTTGCAAAAAATTGGATAAATACGGGCCGTTAAATGGTAATTATAAATTCAGTATTTGTCCATAGAACAGGAGTTTTATAATAAAAAATGTAATGCTTAGTATGTCTTTGTGTTTTCTTGTTATGAACGTTCATGTTCTTTGTTACATTACTAAAACGTGTTTTTCGGTTACCAAGAGTTTTTTTATATTTTACAAGGCCTCAACGTAGACCATCATACGTAGAAACTAAGGTCATTTATTCACACAATTCAGAGTTAAAATATTGCAATCAAATACCAAACATTCTATTAGATATGCTACAATATGTGTTTATTTTGCGTAGTATATTTTTACACTCTATACGTTTTCTTGTCAGTATAGTCATTACCTGCAACTGTCTGTGTTTCATGTTACATAACATTACATATAAAATATAACATTACATAAACAAAATCAAAAGGTTAGAGTTAACTTGATAAAGATAATAAAAATTCACATTTACTTCATTTATTTTGCTTTATGGAGATATGCTAGTTTATTAAACTTGCCTCAAACGATATATTTTTGATAGAAAATTAATATTGCAGTAAATGATAGGTATCATAAAGAAATGTTATATACAAGATGGAACATAATTTTAAATTGATATTCTAGTTCTATGTAATTGTATTAGTTATAAATGACATTAACAAAAACAATCAAATTTTAGGACATAGTTCATTTTTATGTATATCTATAAAGATGGCGATAAGAATAAACTGAATTATTACTTAGTTTTGTTTCCTTTTGATAGATCACGATTGAAATCTAAATCAAATATTTAACGTTTGACTGTATATATTTCACTTTTTATTTATATTTGATATTACATGGATTTAAATAAAATATAATATCTATATATTGGAAGTGACTACAGCTCACAAATTATTTTGCAAGATGTACAAAACGGCCGCTACATAAACAAATTATTAAATTATTGAAACGAACTTTCAACAAGGAATAAGTTAATAATAAATGGATCTTCAAATCTCGTATGATATTTTTGTACCTGATATAAAGCATTTACCACAATTAGATGTTGATAGGTCATATTGTTTATTTGATGACTTTTTTGACGTGGATTGCAATTGCACATATGTTGTTGTACTCGAAGATATCAGATTGGATCATGATTTATATTTTAACACGGCAATACCTTAAAACAGCAACTAAACACACCGAATGAATGAAATGAAAAACGCAAATCAAACAACACTGGTACCGCTCATTATAACATTCCTGAATTTAGACAGATATTATACGTAATAAAGGTTTTTAATTTTTTATTGTATTACCTTAATCTTCCCACTTTTGTAACCTTATTATATGTGTACCAATCAAATTTTATATAATTGTTTATTTAGGTCTGGTTTCAAAATCGAAGAGCTAAATGGAGAAAAAGTGAAAGATTTTCACAACAGCATAACAAACCTGATCAGGGAAATCAACTTGGTGAATGTAGTGTAGAGAATAATTCAGATGACGAGAACAGTTCTGGAGAAATCGAAGAATTGGAAGTGGAAGAAATTTCAAATTCTGACAATGGACAAAATAACGAAGAAGTAGACTTGAAAGCATCAGAGCTATTGAAAAATGAAACGAACAATGAATTAAATGAACCTGTTCAATCTACTTCACAAAATAACCAGTACATAGATATACCTGTTACAAAAGAAGAAAATATTGATGTTGTGGAAGAGAGTTTACGACCCAAACAGGATGACGAAGCTAGTAATTTATCATCCGCAGAAAACTTGTCTATTGAAATAAAGGAGGAGGACACACCAGATGAACATTCACCATCTAGTCCTTCTAATAACAATCTATGTAATACTGAAAATGACAATAACTCGGTAAATTCTTCAACATCATCAAGCCAGGTATCTACGTCTCTACCAAGTATTCTCTCCCTAGCATCGTCACAGAATATGTGCTCGTCGTCATCAATGCTTATGAATATAGCTAATCAATCACAAGAGAATTTATTTTTACAGAAGCAACAGCCATATTTACAGACATCTTTCGTACAGACACTGCTTGCTCTGAACAACAATGCTGTAAACAGACCAGGAATGATCCCATTTATGGAGGGGTATGTATAAAAACCTTTGATTTTAAAACAAATTCTCTTTAGATATGTATATGGAGTCTAATTTCAGATGTGATTAATCATTATATTAGATAATATCCCTTATTTTTCGTTCCGTAGTGTCATTTTTACGGGCAATGACGATAATTCGGAAAATCTACGACTGTATTGTTCCCCTTACAATGTGAAAGAATGTATGACATGTACAAAGATGAGGCATTGGGAAACTCGCTCTTGATTCGTACTGTTCTCTTTTATATCAAGTAATATTTTATAATGTACACATACCGTTTGGCATAATCTTTCAGATTCAGGTAGATGGCGAATGTACAAACAACTTTGACCTGCTCGCTTGACTTCTCATTTAAATGTTTATCAATGACCAAATGCGTCTATGTATAGGGAGCACAGGTATTTATATTGTATGCATCATTATATATTTTCACCTCATAGAGTATATGTTAACACTACCCATGTATCAGAAGGATCCTCCTATATGAATATTTCTAATACAAGGCCGATGGAAAGGTCAGTGGTGTTTGCCTATATAAAAGCAAAAGAATCTCGTATCATAATATATTCAATTCCGACCCTGCAAACTACGATATCAAAACTTATCAACTATGGTAACTTTGGTAAAAACGTAAATATATTTTTCTATTGCAGTGCAAATTACAAGAATTATCTGGAAAACTATTTTGCTCCAAGACATTTCCTGCCACATATGGCCCATCCTGCATTCAAAGGTAAACAATTATCATAAATAGAAAAGTTTATATACAATTTGAATGTAAAGGTTATTATAAACTGAATCTTGAGTATTGAAAAAAGAATGTGTCAGAGTTATGCCAAATTCGTTGTCGAACAACGCTAGTTGCTTTGGTCAGTATACTGTTATTGTTAGTCTTTATTTCTTCTTTTACGCGTTTTGTTTTGGCATAATCGCGGTTGCTAATGATATATAGAGGATCTTAGACGAGTGGGTTTTTTTAATAAATTTCATATTAAACCCTCACGAGTCTAAGATTCTATATATCACATAACTCAAAATACCAAGGCATAATGACATGTACATATTATTTGATGCCATATAGAAACAGACGATTTCTATCTAGGTCAGACAAATCACCTCCAAATTAACTGTAAGAATATAGTTCTGTTTGGTTATAGTAAAAGTAAATTAATCACCTAGAAAAAAGACATAATCAGTATGTAATTTTAAATCATAATATTTTTCCGAATGCATCAAAATTATTTTTTAAAGAATCGGAAAGTCTTCAAAAGTCTAAAAATAAACAACAGACTGACACAGTTTTCATATGACGTCATTAGGCACGACAACTACGTAAATCAGAAGCGTGATAACTGATAACGTCACAATCAAGTGATATTACATGGGTACCTGTGTAATACGAAAAATATTACACCGTTTTATTCCATCAATAAACAGAAGGGTTATGTGATATAATGATATTATAATCAGAGATTTTCATATGGACCAAGTAATTTGGCTCCAGACTTCATCCGGGATTCTGATATTTTTTTTAAAAACAAATAATGAAAAAAAAATGCTTTTAATTTTTCAATGATAGCAATTTCACAGAAGGGCCATCGGTTCATTGTTTGGTAATTCTTAATTTATGAATCACCATTGTCTTAAAAAGTTGGATGCTTGCTGGTTCTCTAATACTGTTAATACTACTTTAATAGTCGCAAAATAGGATTAAAGATTAAAGTCCTAAATTAAAACGATGTCTAATTTTTTTCTTAAACAGAACGCATTTTATCAGTCCCGTTTTATTAAAATAAACGAATGGTTGTATAGGTACTTTTGTTATATTAATATCATCATGCCTGCTATATAAATATTTTTGTAAAATTTCCTACAAAAAGCATTGCATTTTTCATTATTGGCATTTTATGGAGTTTTAGAAAATGGCCACCACAAAATGTGTAAGATTTCCTCTGATAATAGTAACAGAAGCCTATACCGAATCTGATTCGCAATTATGCCAACAAAGTTTACTAATGGAAATCAAAACATCCGATTTATCACAAATTTTGACTTAATATATAATTTGTAATTGACGTTTCGCCGACCACGCCCACAATGTTCCGACACTGACCGCTATTACCGTACCAAAGCAGCGTCAAGGCAACTAATGACGTACTAGTGTCAGTGACGTCACTAAACGGCACAATTCAGGTCGAGTTTGCATTCTTTAAATTGCGTCTAATTCAAGCATGTCGGGCCTTTGTCGGAACATAGTGGGCGTGGCCGGCGATACGTCAATTGTATATCCGACTTTAGGATATATAAATTAAGAAATTAACAAAAACTAGACTTTCAATTTATTATGTTTATATTTTTACAGCTGCCTGTTTACCGTTCTGTGCGTGCTGTACAACAAGACCAGGATGCCCACCATTGATGGTACCACCAGATCAGAGAACGTCTAGTGTAGCCGAACTTCGCCGAAGAGCACGGGAACATTCCGAAGCTATATCTACAATTCCTGATCCCCATGGAAACAGGCCATAATATTTATTATATACAGTAATAAGTAAAATTTGGTACATTAATATTAAGAAGACAATTAGTCAAATACGTGACTGTTATCTACCGATTTCTTAAATATAACTTTGTGTTTGTGTATTGTATTGTATCATGGTAAATTTGGTACTTACAAATTAAGTTTGTATGAGGCTGTGTATTGTTTTAAATAAATCTCTATTACAATTATATTTTTGTTCACATTGCATTTGCAGTTATCAAAGGTCAGTTCCATGCGTTTTATACATGATTCGGAGATGGTTTGTAGGTTTGTTTTTGATAAAACATGAATGAAGCACAATTAGACGTAAATATTATTCTATTATTATTCTAATTCTATTCTATTCTATTCCTCAAGTTCTGCTTCATATTTAGGCTTATACCTGAATTATGACGCACACGAAAGGCTACATTTGAAACTTTATGACAAACGTGATGACTTCAATTTTTCTATTGTCAACTTTCCTTTTTATGCAGCAATATACCTGGTTCTCCTGCTTATGGTGTATTTGTTTCCCAATTAATACGCTATGGTAGAGCTTGTTCCCACTACGGGGACTTTGTACAACGAAGTAGGCTGCTTGCAAATAAATTGTTGACTCAGGGATATTGCAAGCCTAGGCTTATCAAGGCCCTCAAAAAGTTTTATGGTCGTCATCACGGTATTGCTGATAAGTTTGATGTCTCTGTGTCCAGGATTGCCCTGGATATATTTGAGGTCTCATAGTTCCATGTTCCTTTCACACAATTTTTATTACACACGTGAAAAACAGGAGGAGCTAAATGCTTGCAAATTAAGTCAAGCACTTGAACGTGTGCCAGGGAAGTGAAGTCGGATGTTCCGAACGGATAAGCACCTTCTGTATAGCTAGATATATACACGACGTGTGAAATACAATTTGAGCATGTAAATAAAGAACGTCAAATATATTCAGGATAATTCTGAATACAGAAAAAGTGTACTGCTCAACAACATTGTAGTGATGACTGAACAGCTTTTGTGGTTCTTGATAACCCTAGGTTCTATAATGTTACCTTGGTTCCAAAATAGACACCATGAGATCAAACTTTGTTTTAAATGTATGACAATAGAAGAATTATACGAGTTTGATAAAAATAAATGGATTTTGAAGACCATGACAGACGTAATCAAACAATGTTCTAAGTATCTCAATTGTTTTCCAAAAAATTAGTAACTGTATTTCGATGAGGTATATCAATAAAAAAACTTTAACTTCTAGAAAAATAAAACAAGAAAAGATATACACTATAAAACACTTTTATGCAACAAAACAAGTTTCTTAGATGCAAACCTAGGTATATGAAGACCATCAAAACGTTTTATGGTCGACATCACAATATTATTACACATGATGTCTTTGTATCCAAAACTACCCTGATATTTCCCGATTCTTTCATTCTCAATTTTGATTACACACGTGGCGGGTTTTTTTTTGCTAAACAGCTGGTACTTGCTCTTCCAGAGGCATCACATCCCTGGTGGAACTTCACGTGTTTGACTTATAAGTAATTTGCCAGTTTCAAAAATTTTACCTTATGTGTAAATTTGCATAAATGACTGTAAAATCTTCAACATTCCTTTATTATCTCTTACTAGCAGTCAATTGATATTGACACTTACAAAATCTAAAACAATAACGATGTATTCAGACTAAATGACATATTGTCCGTGACCTGATAATGCAGTTTTCTACCGATGGTAAATTCTCCTTCTATCGGTAGACTACTGCAATATCACTTCACAGATAATGCGTCAATCTATTCTTACAAAGTTTCTTTAGGATTTGCACATCCTGAAGGTAAAAAAAACTAACGGACTTAACTGGAAATCGTACCACAAACACCAATTATTTAGTGGGCTATTATTAAATCTGACTAGACAAATGTGATTTCTTGATAACTTTTAACTCTCTAACACTCAAATTTCAGTAGAGTCTGGATAAAGTAAATGAAGTCTTAAGGGCCTTTGGAATGATGTTTCAAATGTGATTCCTTGATAACTTTTAACTCGCTTACACTCAAGTGCTAGTGCTTATATAGCTTTGGCAAAGAAAATGAAGTGCTTTGTGTACTTTGGAATGATATGACATAAAAAAACATACTAGTATTTGAAACAACTCATTCGCGCACCGCCGCTATCTCTAGAATATCACATAGAATTGTAATAAGTACAAGAGGTGCTTACCCTTCCGGAGCACCCGGCCTCACTTCCCTGGTGGAAGTTCACGTGTCTAACTTAACTTGTCAGTTCCAAAGTTTTTACTTTGCTTCTAGATTGTGATTCGGACATGGATTAGTATGTTTATTTTTGATTAATTAGTCACTCATCCAAATTGAAATAACTACAAACACTAGTCATTTCAATGTTTCTGAATTTCTGTATCCGAAATATAAACACTGACAGCAGAACAGTTAAAGAAGGTCCTAGCAGTGAAAGTGAGATGTTTCAGAAGATAACTTGTATCCAGAAATGTGGTCAAAAATGAGGAAGAAAGGAAGATCTATCATCATGTGATCCACTTCTAAGAGCTTTTGACCACTGTAAGGAGAAAAAACCGGTACGAGAATTCACCAGCAGTATTTGACTGCTAAAGACCATCCTCTAAGATACTTTGCGGGTGAAAATACGACACTGAAGACAGAAATAGACAGACAGATAACATTGCAACATTGTGAAGTGCACAGGGATTTTTTTGCCATAACCATATAACACTCATGGCGGTCTCAGGTGGAATTAGGTTGGTGCAGTAATCATTGATGCAGAGCTCCTAAGGCCCTCAAGAACTAAGGGACCGATGAGACTGAGTGAATCTGCAACGGAAGACTATGTATTGGCATATAGACAAACCAAAGAACATGAAATAACAAGCACAATTATTGTCCACTTGTAATACAAATTCGGACTTCAGACGAACACTTTATAAAATGACAAGACGATTAGATTTGTCCTACCCAAATTATATTTTAGTTACAAATCTTTATTTTTTTTTATTAAAACTGTGATATATTCAAATATAGAATTGTTATAGATTTAAACTGAATACGGAATGTGTGATAAAAAAAACCAATTTAACATTTACCAATGACATACAGAACACGAAATAACAAACTGTTTTGAGACTCAACATACAAACCCCGACGTTAGTCGAAAACTTCATAAAACATCATAAAATAATGACAACTTGATTTGATAGCCTTAACCATATCATATTTTTTAGTTGTAAATATTTATTTTAATATTTAAATAAAGATACATTCAAGTATATGAAGTATATTATAGATTTAAAATAAATATTGATTTTTTTTTCGAAAGTGTCACCATCTATGACAAAATCAATACAAAGTCTGTATCAGCCAGCATGACGCATTCTAGCCAGTCGATGATATATAAACTAACTTCATTATATATTTATTGGTAAGAATCTTTTTCATATTTGTATTATATGTTATAAATTATTTTTATTGCAATTCAAAACGAAGAAAATGAAAAGACTTTATATGAGGAATAACCGTAATATCCTACAGAGAATTGGTCATTATGAAGTTAAGAGTCTATCAGCTGACTTAATCTTATTCACGCTTCTCATCAGCATTTGTGGAATGATTTCTTGAATTTCGCTAACTAGATTATCTTGTATTGATGACGCTATTATATAGTTTGGTATTCACAATGTCTAATTGGCAAAATCATTTGGTAAATTACACTAAACGAATGTTCTCAGGCAGAAAATAGTTCCGTCACAACTGTTTTCTTTACCACACACTTGAAAACTTCGATTTCCTTAACTAGTTAAACGCTGATGTTAGACTAAATTAGGTATCAAATCCCACAAGAATTAGTCAACAAAAAAGACTGGCTTATACACTACTCAAGCTCTCTATCAAATTCTCTTTACCAAATGTAGATTTACTAATCTTAAAGATTTGAGATAATAATGTTAATCGCTCAGTGGACATATTGAATTAGCTAGCCAAGCGATTCCAAATTGGAAAATACCATTCTGGATACAAACCTACTTGTAGTTGTAAATTGACTAAATTACACGTCGAGAACTAGAAAATTCTATTTAAAGTGCCGAATTAATGTTTGGACTCCAATTGAATTCTATAGTAATTCCGTGGTATTTAATTCTGGTTATTCTCGTGTGATTTGCAGGGGGGGATTTGTCCAGACCTCCTTTACCGAAGATAAGTTTGATTCTTGTGAAAAGGGAAAATGAAGCTGAATGACAAATGAACAAATGGCAACATAAGATTACAACTTATCATGCAGATAAATTACATGTTTTACATTTTTAGTTTTCCATATAATTTTTGCTTAAGAAATTGTGTATTTTTTATTCATACGAAACAATAAATTTGTCAACTAAATAAAAGAAAATTGTTGTCAAAGTAAAATTCGAAGAAGTAAGATTTTATCTTTAAATTTTACTTACTTCTATAAGAATATATATATTTATTTTATATAATATGACAACTGTAAAATTAAGGATAAATGTATTTCATTTTAAAAAATTTGAAATTTTTCAATAGTATGATCAGAAATAGCCAAAAAAAATCGACATCTGAAATATCATAATGATGATGACGAAGACATACACATAAAACTGATTAATTGAGACCAATAATTCGTCCGATTGTAAATTTTAGAAAGGTGTATGGGCTACGAAAACATTTAAACATTCTGATTCACTTTGCGCGCAAGGTAGTAAGTTAATCAAATGAAGGTAAAGGTTCTGGCTTTGGTTGAAATTATTTAACAAATAAAAAGGTACCTTTTGCCACTGTTAAAATTTTTTGTGAACGGAATTATTTATCTTTACATAAAGAGAAGTGGTTTTATTTATTTCCAGCTCAGTTGCGTACAGTTTGGGTTTAATAAGTTTGCTTATTCAGTGGTGTAGCGACTTGTTGATAGCCAGTTTCAGACAGTATTGTTCATATTATTGTTGGTATTAACAAAGACAATGGGGTTGTTGCAAGTCGCTTTGCAGTTTGACAGAAAAACCCTAAAATAATTCACGTGTGATATGACCGTTTAAGACAACTTACATTGCCAAAATAAATGTGCTCTGTTTAAATACACATGTAGTTTAGTCTCCAAACTTTAATGCATGGGTACTTATCATTTCAAGTCAAACACGATTAAACAGCTATCGACTGTTTCTTAAATCCAGTAAACACCCTCTGAAATGAATCTTGTTACGTTTTTAAAATTGCGTCAAAAATGCAGACATAGCAGCCATCTTACGTCTGTAAAACGAAATCGTCAAATCATCAAATAGCATTGGCGTTATCGGGAGTAAAAAAAAACGAAAAATGGAACTACCGGGAATCATTGTTTAATGATAAATAATTTCTCATAAGGAAAGAAACACAAGTCTTGTTTGGTTACACGGTGGGTCCGCCTAACCCACATACATATGTTATAAGTGTTCTGCGATTAGCATTTGAATTTCTGATGAACGCCGCTAAATACCATTTTGTAATTTATAGGATGATTGCTCAAAGTCAAATAATTTATAATAAATTGTATTTTTAAATGCGTGTTCTCGTTTTCAATATGCTATAGGATGATTGTTCTAAGTCAAAGAATTTATAATAAATTGTATTTTTAAATGCGTGTTCTTGATTTTAATGTGCTATAGGACGATTGTTCTAAGTCAAAGAATTTAATAGTAAATTGTATTTTTAAATGTGTGTTCACGATTTCGTTATGGTTTTGTTACAGAATGCTTTAAATGCTATATTCGATTTTTAAACATATATAAAGCAACTATTAAATCCTGGATATTTAGATACCATTCAATCACATGAACTTTAACCCATCTTTAAACAAAGATCTCTTTAAAACGTAAAATCCATCAATTTCTCTTAAGCAGCATTTAAATCAATTAGCCATTTAAAGATTATTTGTGTTTATTCATATTCTAAACTTAAGAAATTGGATAAAATCTGTTAATTTATTGTTCCCTATTAGCAATTATCATATTTCTTCTTTGATTAAAACCCCATAGTGACACGATTTAATTTGAAACAAATTGCTTATTTCAATCGAGAGATTGAGAATTAATTACAAAATTAAAGATTACAGAAATATTGTCATTTAACGACTTAAAATTTTTAATTTCTTGTAAAAAATTAAACTATTTAAGGTTGTAAACTCCATTTATATTGGGACAATGCATAATTACCAAACTAAGAAAATGAGATATTCTCTGCTTAATTAAATATATTTTGCAGTATTTCGATAATTCAGTGTATGAATATTTAGATTCATCCTGGTTAGTGTCACTGTTCGTGTTAATTATGGCACCTGATACGTCCCAGAAGTCTTCCTACCCATCTCGGCACGCGTTCACGATGCTGATAATCCAGTTACAACAGCGAGACTCCGTTATTAATCCAATTCAGAAACACTATTGCTCATTTACTTTCCGGCTTTAACCAAATATACACTATAATTTGGCGCACTGGAAGAGAAATTTGTCACATTTCGCAGAACGAATTGGTTAATTGGTCGACCAACGGTCTCAAATTGTCGCAGTAATTATTAAACTTGTAGGAAAGTAATTGAAATAGTCTTATTCTTGGGCATAATTTATGAGTTTGCGACCGCTAACCAAGTTAGACAGCTTAATTAGTTCTAGAATCACTGATCGCTAAATTTGTTTAAATAATTTATAATCAAGTCGTCCTGTTCTACTTTATCTTACTTTATTTATCTGCCTTCCCCATTGTTTCAATAATAATCTGTCAATAATTAATTGATCTATAGTACAAAACCAATGAACTTTAACTCAATTTTCAATTTTGGCTGTAGGGTATCTTATTTTTCTTCTTCTCAGCACGGAAACAAAAATGCACCGAGATTAACTTTGATACAGCGGCAATATCCGGACAGTACGATATAGAGTCAGTATTTTAAGAACAATATTGGATCTATTTGTTTCAGTAAATTAAACCCTGCGTTTGACATTTATGTCGTTGTGACCAGGTAGCTTACGTGTGGTCATTGCGTGCTAGAATCCGTGTCGAAGAAATTCAAAAGATTCCCCTTTCCAGACAATATGTAACAAAACCAGTGCTTAAGAACAATATTGGGCCCTTTTCTTCTTTGTTTCAGTAAATGTAATCCAACTTTTAATATTTTATCACGACGACCTATTACAGCTTACGCCGTAATTATGGTCATTACGTGCTAGAATCAGTGTTGACGAACTTCAAAATATTTCCCCTTTTGAACAATATGAAACTGAGCAAGTGTTTTACGAAGCATATTTGGATCTCATCGGCTTTGTTTCAGTAAATCTAATCCCACTTTTAATATTCACGATGATAAGGTAGCTTAAGCACGGTCATTATGAGTTCGATTCTGTGTCGATGAAATGTGAGCCCCCCTTTCCGTTTGATTCTATACATAACAGCAGTTTGCGATGCTACTCTTCGATATTGTAGATCAGTGTGCTTACTATGAACGCGCATAAAAAAACCCCCCAAAATCCACACACGCTAACTATGTACACATATATTGGCGACGTTCACATAAAATGTATGGTGTATACTGAAAGAAAAAAAGAACATAATTTTTCGGTTTCTTCCGTATTTCCGTCCGGAGTTATCATGACAACCACGACAATGGAAACTATGTCTACAAAAGTGCATAATAAAACGTAGATCCATGCCGACTTTTTAATACAGTGAAACCTGCCTATACAAGCCACATATGGGGATCAGTAAAAGGACCTTTATATGCAGGTGACCCTTATATACAGTTTCAATGGCATAAATAAAGAGCAATTGGGGTAAAACTTTACTTGCCTTTAAAAGCAGGGTGACATAACTCAGGTTACCGTATTAAAAATTTGGAAAAAAACCCTGATAAATTTCAGAAGAATTGTATTTTTATAAAACATGTGAAACTGTAAGTTTATCAAAATATTACCAAACAAGATACTTAAATTAAAATAAAATCACCAACTCAAAACATGTTTTTCCGAAAAAAGTGATTGAACCATAGAAACTTTATATTTAAGGACGGTGACGGTAGACTTATAGTCTTGAGAAACCAGGCTAAAAATGCATAGAAGATTGTTTCTTTCGGTTAAAATCAATGTCTTAATTCATATGATCAATATAACTAAGAACAATTATTTAAGAATACATGTAATTCAGAATTTGAGAATGCACGCATGGTCAAATTGGAACATCTAAATTTTACTTTTACATGGATAAAAATCACCCATAAACATCTTAATAAAGTAATTGTGATGTTAAAAGTTCTAAGTTATCATTAAATGTTTCGTTCAGTTTCCGGTAGCTGTTGATCGTTAAATAAAAATCAAAAGCAAATTATTGTCACTTAAAACATTAGAGAGACCTAGATGAATTAATTAAACATGGAATTAACAAATGTGTACTTAAGTAATTGGAAATGGAGGTATAATTCTACCGGAAGTAGGTTTACACGCGAGAGTTGGAATAAAGCAGTGGGAATAACAGCATAATTGACAATTAAGAAAGCAACTATTGACTGTTGGGTTCATATTCAATTTAATTAATGAATGTAGAATCATAAAACTGGTTATACGTAAAATGTAATCAACATTTATTATTTTGTTTGTTCCTCAGCTATTTCCGTTTTAACATTTTTAGAAATTACTAAGCATGGGTACTGACGTTTTCAGTTTAACGTAGCACATTTGATTAATTTTCAATTGGATAAAATGTGTTTCAAATGCCGCTAAATATTACCAGATGCACATCGAAGGAAAAGACTCCAAAAACAATAAAAAAAAACCCTATAGCTAACTTATTTAGAACACCAATTAGAAAAACATTATCTTAATGACCAACGGTCTTGGTCGGGGTAGCCTGTAGTTGGGTCTTTGTCACTTTCATTTAAAACACAGAATGATAACAAGGGTTATAAACATTGTTTAGCAATAAAATATAAATTGTCTGTTTGACGTTCTATTATTCAACTATGAATTGGAACTGTAGAACTGTTGGCTTATAATAGTTGCGGGAGAGATTCCCTTGTTCTAGTAAATATATGTGGGGTAGAAGTTTCAAAATGGTTGTTATGCCTAGGGGTGGTACTGGGTATAAGCTCCCAATTCTAACTACATGCTCCATCGGCAAGCGTAACACATAGCCTCTGACAACCAGATATCCAGCTCCTGGCCTTCTTGTGGTGGAACTGTTGTCGACTAAACAGAAGGGCTGAAAGCGAGACACTGGCGTCTTAAAACCAGCACCTTAGGTAGATGGGATTCGTTAGCTTCGAGAAGCAGCTCGTCTAGGAGAGGGAAAACTCTGATTCCAAACCAAGCCAGCTATGGAAAAATAATGGGGAGACCAAGGCCCCGACAGCTGATTGCAAATGCTACAGTGGCGAAGGGCGTATGAAAGTAATACTACACTATTATTCCGCCGGTCAGTGACCAGTATGGGGGAGACTACACCCAGAAGTCCTCACAAAAAATACTGTGACTTATGCATAGGCCAATCACCTGTTCAGTGGTTGGTAAACAGAGTACAGAAACACGAAGACGTGTTATTAGTCTTCCTTAGTAAGGTCTTCCTTAGCTAAATGGTTATAGTATTGTCTATATATGCATTATTTACCCGGGAACATAAAGATTAAAGTACTTATACGGTTCAAAACCTTTTGATAATTTTTTAAAATTAATTTAGAAATGTTTTGCTGTCTGTGTTATGGTAAAAATTCTGACAATTTACAGTGGATATTAACTACATTTCCGGGATGGTATTGATACACAAAAAAATAAATAAATTGCAATTTAAAAAAAATATATATATATACTTGGCAAATTGACAACAGTCAGTACAAATACGAAAATGAACAATGCAAGGTAATGATAAGATTGTTAAACGTTGACAAGTTGAAGCAAAACGATTTGCAATATTGAAATATATCTACTCGCGGTGATGAATATTTTTGTCGCTGGAGATGATATATTTCTTCGCGGAGACCAGGTGCACTGCCCCCGACGAACGCCTAAGTAAATGTCCAGTTATCTGTTATCTAACCATAGCACTTATTTGCAACCAGTAAAGTTAAATAATTCCCTTAAACCATCAGCAGTGGTTTCAGACAGACTTTGGTTTAAGTAGGAAATCTGATTTCAACAATTAAATGTTATCTACCGTTTTAAGATTCGTCCCTTTGTTCCTTAATGGAACTGATGTTTAGCTTATGTTGTTTTTAGAATAAATTTTAGTTATGCATTGGCTATTACATAGAATTACATTTGAAGTACACTTTGAAATCCAGTGAGTACTTCAACAAATTACTTCAAATGCATTTTTAGTATCCGTCTTTAGAAAATGGAAAAACGGGGATTTGTAGAAAAAAAGTTCCTAGAAAGAAATCTTCATTTATAATACTTAATATGTGATAAAGAAACTTGCAGCTGAAATGCATGTCTTTGTATAGGCAAACAGCATTGACCTGTCCGCTCGACCTCTAATTTAAATATTTATCACGGACCAAGAACAGCACAGTTGTATGTATTGTATACATCATAAGATTTTTTATTCCAGGTTGTGAATTGATTGAAAATGTTTACCTATAAAGGTCACGCGATACTGCAAAGCATAACAATGTGTACAGAGAACACTACCCCCCCCCCCTGCAATGGTAAACATCAATGAATTCCAAAGTGAAATATGTTTTTTATTGACCACTGGTTGTAAAATAAGTGGGGTGGTTGGGCCATTTAATAGATTTAACACCACACCAAAAAATTAAATACTTAGGCTATAAATGCATCTTATTTGCATAAATATTACGCAAAATAAAAATTTAACGGAAAACCTATATTTTTAACGCCCAGGGTTATATTTTCCATGTTAAATTTTTTAACAAAATCGGTACATAAATAAGACTGAATATGTCATTTATAGGTTTTTGCTATTTATAGTAACCGCGGCCATCTTGGATGTGCTATAAGGCTGTCGAGCAATCCCATACCACTCACTTACAAGATAAATCAACTGACCAAGTTTCAGCTCAATCGGATATACTGTTTTATTTCAAATGCATGGAACAATCGCACACACGGTATTGCTTTATCCCCCTCACCCCTGAGGGCGGGGGATAATCAAAGAAGCAAATTATTACACTGCCCTAACAAAATATGTCATTCTCGTTTGCAGAAATCTGTTGTCAATCAAAACATGTGAAAAACCTATTAAAATATAATAAATGATCAACATTTCATATTCCCGACCAAGGAATTACTAAAACCAAAATAACAGTTAGCATCATATGATAAACTTAGAATCTATTTATTGACCGGGATTTTAGTGTTTCTTTGAAAATTGTAGATTAGGTTTAATCCAACCAGGTGTCCTTCTCATATGCACTAAGTTGGTGGTGAACAGAAACGCTAACCATTGCACCACATGGTCACCAAAATCCAATTGTAATTCTAATTTGTTGATTTTTTTCAAAAATAAATATATATAAAAAATAAAATGAAATAAAATAAAAAAGTTAAGGAAATATAAGAAAAAAGTTTTTCCCTGTACCAATAGTTGGAAAATCACCAAATAATTGTTATTTATTTTATATCAATGCATTCGGAATATTTTTCCCTTTTCAATAAATCAGGATTTTGAATATGCTCTAAGAATAATATGGTTGGAAACATAAAATTAATAAATACATGTTTGACAGTAAATGTTATCCGAGACTATAATTTTTTTTACGTTTATCCTACAGTGACGTTACGATTACGTCACAACTTAAGGAACACCTGCGTCTAAAAGTTACCATATCGACGTCAAATGTTCGAATTTAAAGACAAGATTTACATTTTTTGAATCACGAATAGATGTACTTTCAGGATCTGTTAAAAACTTAAAATCGAAATTTTGTGCCATAAGGGTCGTTTTGTCATGGAGCGGCTCATATGTAATTGACATATCGCCGACCACGCCCACAATGTTCCGACACTGTGTCAGTGACGTCATTAAATAGCGCTATTCAGGCCGAGTTTTCATTCTTTTCATTCTTTTTTGCGTATAAATCAAGCATCCAGCCATTTGACGGAACATTGTGGGCGTGGCCGGCGATACGTCAAGTGAAGTCGAGCGCACACATGCAATCCCTACAACACAGCAAAAAATCAAAAAACCTTATTTTACCATAATAGTTTAACCAAAATATAGAATTATAGTTAAATATTTTATATGACTTGAGTTTTTAAACACACGGGTTTTGTATTTTGCTGTTCTATGCTCTCGATCTTTGCTTATTCCCGTAATAATTTCCCCACCCCTTAGACATTCGATACACAAATTTTACACTCTATGGATATTCATATAGACTTTTAAATTTAAAAAATATTCAAACAATTCAATTTAAAAAAGAAATGATTCAATTAATTTTTTTTAATTTTAAAAAAAGAAGAAGAAAACAAGAATAATAATAATAAAAAAAAAATACGTGTATATGTTTCATATTTATTCGGTCTATAGAACATTCTAGCAATGCCTTATCATCACATTGTTTCAAAAGCAGATCGAGATGTTTACGTCACAAACATACAATGTGCAGTTATAGTTTCATGAATAACAGGTTTCGGCAGTCATGCATTCTAAATTTGATTATTTCTGCTAACGAAAAATAATGGTTGTTGCTGTAGGCACATAGAACACAACAAATTCAATTATGGGAAAATTGAAGACAATTAAAATCTAATAAAGATTTAGAGACAAGCCACTCATTAAACACGAATATGCTTAATCCAAAAAGTTACAATAATAAATAACATACCCCTGAAGACTTCGCTATAGTTTTTAACCAATTATGAATTTGATCTAAGGGATTTTGCGCGTCAATCAAGAAGAATTTCGGTTCTGGACTGTGTATATTAGTCAAATTATTGTTTAAAATCTGATTTTCTTAGTCTCGAAGGCGATTAGACCTTATATAAAATACAAACCAGAATATAATGTCGTTATCTTCGGCAATAAAGACGGTTGAGAATGAAATATGATCGACGCTATACGCTATTATTAAATTGTAGTTGAGTTTGTTCTTTATCACCGTACCATAATAACTTGATAAAGCCATATAACCGGAATAATTCTGGCTAATTCAGAATTATATTTCTTTTATTTATGACATTGTCATATGCCCAGTTAATATACAAAAAATTGTCAAATTTTTATCGATATGCAACTAACCCTAGAAAAGCTTATTATTGTACAAATACAAGACGTGCTTGATAAGATTAAAACGTTAATGACCTTTGTCATTTTGCATACGGTGGAATTTTATCAAAACCTATAAAATTAATTTATGTTTTTATTTGATATATTATCTTTTAAATAATTAATATTTTATCAAAAAAGTTCATAATGATGCCTTTCACTATTTAACGAACTAAAGCTAATTACTTTATGGCGTAAACCTAGCGATCTCGATGACATCAAATACTAAATCATTTATTAATTTTTTGTTACAATTTCTGGCGTTGATTTATAATATCTTAGAGAGAACTTAAGCTACATAGGACGGATTCCCCACGTGTAAAATAACCGTAGTGATGTACAGCTTTAATTATCTATTATACATACAATACAGGCCCGACCAAAGTGTAAATTTAAGTTAACGAATTGTCGGATCGCTGGTCACACCCACAATGTTCCGATACAGTGCCGGCATGCTTTATTTACACACAAAAAGAATGAAAACTGGGCTTGAATGACACTAAATGACGTCACTGACACTAGTACGTCATCAGTTGCCGTGACACTGCTTTGGTATCGTAATGGCGACCATTGTCGCAACATAAAAGTCATGGCCCGCGATACATCTATTGATGCCGAATCAGCAGGTCATATCGCTTGTTGTTTTTTCTGGGCTGTTGCTATATATCTCGAAAGCTTTTTGGTCACTAATCCAAAATTTCAGCCACTCGACAGCGGAGCCATGACTTTTCTTTGTAAGCTCGGCGTCAAATTAAATTTTCAAAAGGTCTGTACTGTATGTGGATCTAGGTGATTCATAATCGATTTACATGCATCAGCATTGTGTGATAACATTATCAATTTACGCCTACAAGTTCAAATGCTATCATTCATTACGCACGAGGTTAAAATTAGAAGTGAAAATTCATACTGCAAGCACACACACACACACACACACACACACACACACACACACACACACCAGTTCATATTAAAACTACTTTCCCAAAAGTAAATGAAAAATTCCAAAAACTGAAAAAATCAAGTAAACACATGGACATCCATCAGAAGAGTGAGACATGCTGCTTCGGAAAGATGTTTGTGACAGTGAAGTTTACGCCTTTTTCCGTAGTAAATCAAGAAAATCGTAGTAAACATTGATAACATTCACTTACTTGTACCTTACAGAAAATCTGTATGAGCATTCGTGATTGTCATAAGGTATCTCTGTAGAAAGGAAAATATTGGCTCTACGGGAATTTTATGTAGTAAAAATGACGACGTTTACACCGGACGTGATGTCCTTGGTGACGTTTTACGTCATATGCGCAAAAGGGTCCGCCATTTGCCTGATTTTTCAACGTGTTAAATCCCCATAGCGCCAACGTTTTGTTTTGTGCAGAAATATTTTACGCTATTAACGGATGCGCATACAAATTTCCTGTTACGACTAGGTAAGTAAGTGAATATTATCAATTTTAATTAAGATTTGATTTTCTATTGCGTAGCTTCACTGTCATCGTCTCCCACAATAATGAAAAACGTAGTCATACTTATGTCCTGGCGTCTGATTGATTGTAATGACTTGAAATTTCTATTAGTAAAATGACTGATATTGTTAATTTGTTATTCATACACAATTATACATAGTCATCTCGTAAAATGTATAACCGATTGAATTGAAAAGTGGAGTGTGTACTTAATATTCAGAGTATTTTAAGTATTCAAATATATAATTACTCGTTTGTTTAAAATTTCCCACAACCCATTTACTGTTTCTCCGAGGATATCACAAACTCAACATGCAATGATTATGTATAATTGTCAGAAAATACTATTATCTAAATTTGCTGCCAGTTCAAACTTTAATTTCTTAAAAAGAAAGACATACTCCCTCATGCAAAGTATTTTCTTAGCTAATTCTGGTAAAAATATACTTTGGTCCTTCGGATATCTTTTCAACATCTGAATTTTACGAATAAAATAGATTTCACAATTTTGGTCAAAACACTACTGATAAGGAATTGTCAGGAAATGCTATAAAATTAAAACTGGTGTAATATGTAATTAAAAAAAGAAATAAGACCGAAAAACACAAATAGCCAATTTTTCACCTTGACAGACATCAGCGATATTTTTTGGTGTTGTTGAGTACTTTATTAGGGGTGGTATTCCCATTTGTAGACACATTCGCTTTAAAACAGTAGGCCACCTACACTTCAAGCATAAGTGAAAACGGGACTTTGTGGTGTTGTTGAGATATATTCAATCAGGAACGTGTCTTCTTTCCTAGCGCATTTAGCCAATTACGTACTTTTAAACCGTACAATAATATGCTACATTCCATCAATCAGAATTAAAATGTGAAGGAAATTGCTAATATTAAGATTATTCCAATCAAAAGTATTCTGAATATACAATCAACAAAATGTTAGAGGTTTTGATAGACAACATAATTGTTGTGTTTGGCAATATAATTTTAAAACTGTCGGTATACAAATGGACACAGTTGCTTGCCGATTTGTTTCTTTATTAGTATAACGCAGAATTTATGTAGAACCTTGTTAAATCTGGAGAGAAGACTGTAGACAAATCATTCAACTCCACATACAGGCATAAAGATGACGTTTTATCTCTTAATACTCCTAAATTTGGAAACTATCGTGAATACAATCTATCTTAGTGAGCTTGAAATAGAAGATCTACTGATTCTTCCATTTTTGCTTCATATTGATACCTATTCATCAATCAAAACGCCCACAAAATACTATCTTTGAATTTGATGACATACAATGATAGCGTTGATTACAATTTTCTATGTCAACTTTCCTTGTCTATGCAGCAGCATACCTGGTTCTCTGCCTTATGGTGTATCTGTTTCAAAATTAATACGCTATGGTAGAGCTTGTTTCCGCAACGGGAACATTATACAAGCTGCTTACAAATAAATTGTTGACACGGAGGTATTGCAAGTTTTGGCTTTATCTTTATTTTCAAAAAGTTTTTATGGATGTCATTACAATATTGTTGATAAGTCTAATGTGTCAGCATCCAGGATTACCCCGGGTATATTTGACATCTAATAGTTCATGTTACCTTCACTCTCAATTTTGATCACACACGTGGCGGGTGAAACTTGCTAAACAGGAGGAGCTTACCCTTCCACAGCACTCGTCCTCATCTTCCTGATGAAAGTTCAACAATTTACCTTATTTGTAATTTTCAAAGTTTCAAAGTTTTTAATTTTTGATTGCAATTTTGACATGGGTTAGTATGTTTTGTTTCGGTAAAGTTGCACTCACATGTATATTTAAGATAACGTCATTCAAAAGGTTAAGTCATGGAATTTCGTGTAAATATTTAGTCAATTTAATAAAGATTTATTATATGAAATGATGGTATTTAAGAGATAACGTTGGAGTGTTATCATTCGGTGTAATGAATAAGAGGCAGGAATATCTTATTGAATGAACTGAGAAGCATGTTAAATATGCTATATAAATTAATATGAAATTATTGTAGCGATAATTATAAATTGAATAATTATTGAAATAAATTATAATAATGATATATTATTGTAGCTATAAATTTACATTTCTGTCTTGCTAACTAAATACACGTGTATGTAAATATAAAAAATAACATTCTATTTGAGCGTATTCGTTCGGTTTATGGATGAATGTAAGGAATAGTATATTTCACACGAACTGCTAAGCAGGACTGAAATGTAAACGTATCGCTACAATATTTTATTTTATTCCTAGTAGTTCCTACAAAGATATGGGGTTGATGGAACAGCCTTTTCCCAAACAAGGAAAGAAACGTCGGAACTAGGATGGAATTCTGACCAATCAAACAATACGTAACTTAACAGGATAATATTCTATGATTAAATTGTTACGTATTCATAGGGCATAACCAACACCATATTCATGAGCAATTGAATGCCAGCAAAAACAAATAAGTTCATTTAAAGAAGGCAAATAACGTTTGTATATATTTTAATATAAATTTAAGCCTTAAAAAATGGTCTCTAAAAAGATCTATCTAAATCGTCACGTTTTGTCTGCGACAGACAAAGCGGAATTGAGTGAGATTGCCTTTGTCTAAAGCAACTGTGATAGAAACTATAAAGCATCACTATAGTTTATAAAGGTATGCAAAAATCACCATTGTCTAAAAGCGTTGCTGATTTTGAAGACAAAGTGACGAAGATGCTAGGAATATATAGTCAAGTTTTGGCATGTCAACTGGCAGTACAATTTTAACAAAACATCTTTTAAAGTATGCGCACTCTTCTAAGAAAACAAATAAAGCACAAGTGGTGTTGAGTAATGTAATTTTACGCTTTAGTCAAAATGACAATATACATTCACCAAAATTGAGGCGGTCAGTTCATAGATATTGTAGAAAACCGGAGTTCTCAGCGCAAACCGCTTACCTTCAACCGAAAAAAACTAACTGACAATTTTTCTTTAAATTCTGCAAGGTTTCTGATTCGAAACAAAGCAATGAGAGGCGTTATGGTCCATACACGCGCGATTTGAAACACTCGGCAACTGACTGTGAAATAAGCAGGTTGTGGAAGTTTGGAACCTTCCAACAAGACTTTAACCATACCCCTGGACATTAAGGCCATCGGCAATTCAATGTTGGGACTTTCATTATTAGTGATCCCGACATGTGCTTACCTTTTCTTGTTTTAAGTTTATTAATTCCGGATGTATAACTTGCATTGAGTCATGTTGTTGATTGTTGTAATTACATATTTTAGAAGTTTTCTTTTCTATTTCAAGTATAAAAACAAAAATTGTTATTTTTCTCTTGGTGACCTATTTGTAAAAGCATTTGAGCATATGGTGTTAATTTTTTAAATGATACAATTCATGATATAAAACCTCGTAAAATAGGTTGGGGTGAACCTAAAATCGGATAAATTTCTCAAAACTAAGGTATACTCCCTCATGAAAAGTATTTTTTAAGTTTAATTTGGTAAAATATATTAATGTGATTTTAATGAGTTTTTCTGTGAAGAAAGAAATGCATGATTTTGGGTCAAACCGTGGGAAGTGCATAATAATATCGTTAATTCGAAGATCGTACTTATTTTGGATGAAGAAAGACAACCGACCTTCATATTTTCAATGTCCTATTTAAATCTTTGGTTTCATCATTATCCATTGTGCTATCCGTATACAGAGAAAATAAACGAACAGAACAAATGTTATCTATCTAGTCAGGGTGTTTCCGTTTGTAAGGACTCTGCCTCACTTCCCTGTTGGGAGTCGTACAAGAATATTATCGGATTAATCACGTTTATCGTTGTACATCAGAAAACCATTGAAAGATTGATGAATGTATCTGAATAACGATTAAGGTGTAATTACTTCTGGAAATTGTTGTTATTTTTTAGGCACAGATGCTATATAATTATGGTGTTTTCAGTTGCACATTCATAACAAGACGTGTCAGTAAAAAAACACTGGGCCATGAAAATAGGTCCAATGACCTACTTTGTGTTGAAACACATAAAGCATCTGAAGGTGTAATACAAATCAAGTTTCATCAAACTGTCCTATTAAATTTTATTTTATCAATGAAAATCCTTGAGCCATAAAACCTAGGTCACAATGACCTTTTCTGTGTTGTAACACGTAGAGCATATAAAAGCGTAGATATGACCCAATTGATCAAAATCAGTAGTCTTATTTTATCAATGGTTTTTGAGAAATGCTTGTCATGAAAATTCAATCAATTACTCATAAAATATTGCAAAAAATCAATGGATCATAAAATTAGGTCACAATGACCCACTTTGTGATGAAAAATGCAGAGCATCTTAAATTGTTTATATAAACTAAGTTTCATCGAGATTGGTCAATTATTTTTTTTTCTAGAGTGAAAAATCAGTAGTGCCGCGTGTGACATCGTTATTATCTCCCTTTATATTTCAACCAATAAGATACGAACCCCAAAAGGCACAACTACGTGTATCATAAGGAACAAGTGGACAGAGTCTCATCACATTCCACCAAACCATTTTTTGATCTATGCTGTTTACAAAAGTTCATTCAATAACTCATAATATTCATAACAAAATCACTGGAACATGAAAAGTAGGCCACAATGATTGACTTTGTGGTGCAATATGTAGAGCATCTGAATTTGTACCGATAAACTAATTATCATCAAAATTGGTCATTTATTTTTTCTAGTGTGCAAACACAGTAGAGTGTGACTTCGTTATTATCTCCCTTTCTCTTTCAAACAATGGAATGTGACCCCTAAATCACTGGACCTTCTTTGCGTTGCAACATGAAAAAATCTAGAAACCAAGTTTGATCAATATCATCAAACTATTAAAATTATCCAACAGAATTACATGACCATGAAACAACTAGATTACAGAGACCAAAGTTTTTGTGTTGCCATATGTAAAACATCTCAAATTGTATCTTTAAACCAGGTGTCATCAGAATTGTCTAAGAACTCTTAAAATCATTAAAAAATCATTTTCTATTGAAACACATAAAGCATCTGAAGTTGTACTAACAAACCAAGATTAATCAAAATTGTTTCATCACGATCGGTCAATAAGTCCACAACTAGTTGCGTGTGACATCGTTACTATCTTCCATTTCTATTTTAACCAATGAGATGAGACCCAAAAAGGTAAAACTGGGTGTCAAAGAGAACGAGTGTACAAAGTGTCATCACATTTTCTCAAATTGTTTTTGAGGAATGCTGTTTAAACAGTTGATTCAATATCTCTTAAAATTATTATAGAAAATACCTGGACCATGAGCACTAGGTCATAAAGACCGATTTAGTGATGCAGCAAGTAGGGCATCTAAAATTGTACCTATAAACTAGTTTTCATCAAAATCGGTCATTTACTTTCTTTCTAGAGTGCATAATCAGAAGAGTGTAACATCGTTATCATCTCCCTTTTTATTTCAACCAATGAGATGTGACTTACAAAAGTTACAACGGCGTGCCATAGGGAACAAGTGTAAAAAATCTCATCACATTCCACTAAACCGTTTTTGAGCTATGCTGTTTACAAAAGTTCATTCAATAACTCATATTATTTAAAAAAATCCCTGCAACATAAAAAGTAGGCCACAATGATCGACTTTGTGGTGCAACATGTAGAACATCTTAATATGTACCTATAAACAAGTTTTCATCAAAATCGGTCGATTAGTTTCTTAACTTGAGTGCAAAATCAATAGAGTGTTATATTTGTATTATCTCTCTTTTGACTTTAACCAATGAGATGTGACTTACAAAAGTCACAACTGCTTGCCATAGGGAACAAGTTACAAAGTCTCATCACATTCCACCAAACCATTTTTGAGCTATGCTGTTTAAAAAAACTGTTGCGGAAAAAACAAAATAATAATAATAATAATTAAGTGTAAACCAATAAGTTATTCCAACTATGTTGGTGGTGACTTAATAATAAACAACGAAACCTCGGAATGAAAATTGATAATTTTTCACAAACATTTTAGTTTAAACAATATTTTATTCCCAAAAAGCAAATACAATATACAATTCAACATTTAAGCATAAAGAAATAGACCAAGGACGATAACGGCTCATATTAATCCTTTACATAGCATTTGTAAAGCTCAAAACTGAAGTGCTAAGACATTGGCAAATATAATGATGATAACAGATATAAACATAACATACAAAATGTTGAATACATACAACATTACATATACACGAATAAACAACTAAGCAAGTAAGATATACACACCGACACACAAACATATTGTTCAAATGAAGGGTGTGCAGCCTTTAACCAAAAACGTTTTTTTATAGATTGAAACATATTACACAAACATTTTATATTAAAAAATTGTGCTGGTCAAAGAATGCGGATACATTGAAATGTGTACAAAAAAACTCACAATTTACCCAAACATTTGTGTTTTTAATAAAAAACCAAACACACAACAATATAAACATGTCCAAATCAAAATCTCAATTAAAAGTGAAGACTTTAAAGCTGACAAATAAAAAACAAACAAACGCATTAATGAACGTCCACATGAAGTAAATTTGGGAACTGAAGCCAGGTTTAAGATGTATTATCACGGTTCTGGATAGTATTTTGTAGAAAAAAACCATGCATGGGTCAAAAACTGATATAACGTAATGGGAAACAAAAGATGATTTTATAATTTCTATCTTATTTTTACCAAAATTAAAACAGATAGAAATGTAAAATTAAAATGTTAAAATTTGGACTCTTATTGTCCATGTTTAATTACAAAGACATCATGATGACGCAATTATTATTACGTTGTTCAAACAGTGTTGAGATTATTCGTGGTCGATCTCGATTTAATTTTTGGAGTTTTCTTCTCAAAAAGTGTTACTGCGAAGAAGACAAAAACTCTGTTGAGGATTTATCATGAGAACACAACCACATTTTTCGTTAATGCTTTAAATTTCCACGGTCAAAATATATTACACTATCCAAAATGGTATAAAACATGATTATCCAACCATCTTTTACATTAAATTTGACTTTTGATGATGCAATAATTTGTACGATCTAGATAAAGAAAATACAAAATCATGCGTAAACTGACTTCTTTCCTTTGGACGTTTTCGTAAAAAATACTCATATTTCAAAATGGCGTTAAGGTATCAAAGTTGAAACAATAACCATAGGCGCCCAGATGCCTCCGCAACTTGTTTGTCTGTTTATGGAATTTTTGTGCAATAATGCAATAACGTTATAGTTCACATTAACGGGTTAACATTTTTCGTAGGAACTTAAATGTTGCCTGTATATTTTGTTACTTTAAGTTACTTCAACAAAAAGATTTTGAATGAGATACGTAAACGGGTTCTTAAAATAAATTTAATGCTTTAAAAAATCAAGCTACTTATGATTTTAGCTTTATAACCTATATTATGTATAGAACAGTATTTTAAAAGCTGATAACAACTTCATTATTTAATATTTTTGACTTTACAAAAAGTCATAAGAGTTTCAAAATTCCTAATAAATGTCATGTACAGAACAGTGACCAAAACGTACAGGAAGGGTATCGATCGAATTAAATATTCCTTTTTGCAATGTAATACAATGTATTACGTTTTATGACACTTATTCATTATTTTTAACAGAAGGTGCTTACCCTTCCGGAGCATCGGACATAGATCAGTATGTTTGCTTTTGATTTATAGATGCATTACATTTTCGACAAACAGATACAAAACCATATGAGAACTATTACATGTATCTTAAGTAACTCATCTATCGTTAAAATAATACCTAAACGATGAACGAAAAGATAAATACCTCAAAATACAAAACAAGTACGACAAAAAGTAATATATTTTCATTGACCAACGAAATTTAAAGTTTCGACGATATTAGTGGATTTTAGGAGCAGTACATTATTTCAAATTATAAAAATCATAGAGATTTTTTTCGCAAATCATATATTTGTCATATTCTCTGTCATGTTCAAAAAAGAAAGTCTCTCCAATCCATTTAAATCCATCAATAAATCGTTCATACGAGGCATATACTTGATGGTACTCTTTTGGTTTCTCATTCCAGTTTGTATAGTTAGCAGTTCTCTGTGTTCTTTCCCATACCCAATTTTGTAAATAAGAATACCTCTTTAAGCCGATCCAGAAAGAATCTTGTTGATTATCTGAAAGACAGAAGAAAAATACATATACTGAAAATCTGTCTATTGTTGAATACTACATTGAACAGGCCAATCATTAGAATCCCCTTTTAGATGACTAAGTCAATACAAATGGGGAAAACATTACACAAATCACAAAACGAGTAATTTTTAAGATTTAATATTTTTATTGTTTAATGGGATATACATCGTTTAATTGAGTTTTAGATATCCTATGTACAAGTAATTCCTTCGCTCTTTAGGAATAACTGCCTTGGACAATTCATCAAGGTTTATTTTTGATTATTTATCATTAACCGATTCTGGTTCATCAAAAACAATCATACAAATCCATTTCTTAATCACTATCCAAAAGCAAAGTAAAACCAATGAAACTAGCAAATAAATTTAAACACGTTTACTTGCAGCAGGAAAATGAGACCGAGTGCTCTAAAAGGGTAAGCACCTGACCTCTGATGTGGATTGTTGATAATATTTCATTATTCTTAGGAAAATATGTAATTAAGTTAAAATAATCAAATGTCAACCGTTTTTTTACATTGCAACATTTTTCAATCTGGTATTCTCTATCATATGTAACTTTAACATTTAAAAAGTCTAAAAACGACAGATTACCTAATGTCTTTTGCTTAGTATCGGTTGTAAAAGATCATTTACTTTACGACTATCTACAGTAGCAAGGTTTGCATTATCATACAGTCTGCAGTAGTCCTTAAAATTAAAAAAATATTTATTACATAAATTAAGAAACAATATCCATTAACTAATATAAATAATGTATTTTTATTATATTCATTTCGGCATCATAAAAGCATGTCGAAAATTGTTATAAATTAAGTCCTTAGATGTATGAGATATTATATATATATATATCACATAACCCTCCTGTTTTTTGATGAATAAAACGGTGTAATATTTTTCGTATTACACAGGTACCCATGTAATATCACTTGCTTGTGACGTAATCAGTTATCACGCTTCTGATTTACGCAGTGGTCGTGCCTAATGACCTCATATAAAAAATTGGTCTTTTTAGACTTTTGAAGACTTTCCGATTCTTTGAAAAGTAATTTTGATGCATTCGGAAAAATATTATGATTTAAACTTACATACTGATTATGTCTTTTTTTCTAGATGATTAATTTACTTTTACTATAACTAAATAAAACTATTTTTCTTACTTGCGCAGTTACTTTGGAGGTGATTTGTCTGACCTAGATAGAAATCGTCTGTTTCTATATGGCATCAAATAATATGTACATGTCATTATGCCTCGGTATTTTGAGTTATGTGATATATAAAATCTTAGACTCGTGAGGGTTTAATATGAAATTTATTAAACTCGTTCAATAATTCAATATGCCACTCGACAAGGCTCGTGGCATATTCAATTATTAAACTCGTTTAATAAATTTCATATTAAACCCCCACTCGTCTAAGATCCTCTATATATATGACTTTCATTGATATGCATAACAAGCCAGTTAAAACCAAAGTAAACTCTTGTGTATAAATGGGTTAATTTATCCACTAAACGTTTATTCAACATCTCTCTTTTTAAAACTTATTAAAATCAACCATACGGGACAATGTACAAATCGCAATCACAATCCTAAAAATGAAGTGATGTTTTCACGAGTAACCAATTGACTTAAACATATAACAATTAACTAGAAAAGTTATTTCTTGTTCTCTGGAAGGGTAAAGCACCTCTTGTTTACCTAGCTATACTCGTCACGTTTGAAATCAAAATTGTAAATGAAAGGAACACGAAACCATGGGACGTCAAATGAATCAAGCATTATTTTAGATACAGAAACTTTTTATATATAAACTTAAAATAAAATAATTGAATATCAAATATACTAAATTTCTGTATAGGGAGAGGTCACGTATTTATATGGGTCTACGTGAACTTTATATCTTTTCATCAAAATACCTAGTTCTAATATACCGTTATAGTAGAAAGTCAGATCAAACATCAGCTTATATTGTCAGGAAGCAATATGTGCGGTAATGTTTGAATTTTATACAGAAACATTGAAATTATAAAAAAAACCATTTTCTCTAAAAACAAGTGAACAAAGAACGATTGTGAACACTCCTCTATATATATAGAGTGTACATATAGTCTATATGTTACCTGGATGTACTTATATAAATTGAACAGTTCATTTATACCAATGCCTATTACACAGATGTGTAATGGAAAATATAGCAGGTGAAAAGTCAAATGTAGCCAATATGATAATTTCGTCTTAAGTCAGTATAGCTCTACAACAATTGTCTATCATTCAACGTTCCTTAAAAAATTTTCAGCTGCAATTGACAGAAATTAACTCTAAAATCCACAGTATTTCAATTGAAAGGAAACGTATGGGATGCAGGTGGTATTGGCCATAGATTAGCTAATAACTAATGACTTAACACAGAAGATGCATCAGATATTAAAATATTAAAATACGTCAACTATGAACTCCCTTTTTATGACCTTCTTAAATCTGTCGTGGTTGAGAAAGGTCGGAAATAATAAAATGAAATTATCGAATTAAAACCAAGGGCAATGAGAGAAAATATTTGCATTCACGGACTGACTAAAGAGCTTGGAGAGAACTAAAAAGTCAGAGAAATTGAACTAACAAGAGACGCAAAGGTCTTAACGCTCACCTGAGGTTATGCCATATCCCATGCAAAAGTTTAATAGACAATAACATTAATTACAGGGACTATTTAATTTTTCAGCAGTTAGGTCCTTATCCAAGAATATTTGCAAAATAACTATAACTTGTCCTACAAATGTTACCACATTCTAAATATATAAGGTCTAGCTGAAGTAAATGCAATTTAAATATCACAAATCAAAACTAGACCTTTTGTCTGTACTATTGACCCTTGAACCTGTGACTTTTATCTATCTATGGAAATGATTGCTATACGAGTACTTACAATATTTATTGTACACGCCTATACAAAAAATAGATATTAATCCATTTAGTATTTATTTGCATCTGCCTTTTAGCCTTTTACAATAAGTTGAGAAGTGAAACCTTAGTTATTTCAAATTGAAACATAACAACATTAAAGACATAAAAATTGGTAATACAGAACTTAAAGTCATTATCTTGACAGGTAATACAACTGGCTTCCATCGTGACAAAAAATCAGGTCTTAAAGTTCTAAGAATATTTGAGAGATTATTATTCTGTTCTGGGTTAAAGATAAACTTTAGTAAAAACAGACGCAATTTGCATTGTTTAAAATTGGATATAAGAAAAGAGTCTACCGATAAAGTTGAAATTGGACATTTTTACCCTAGGAATTACTTAATGACAGAAACAGTTAAAAAATTACATTTTGTTATTACGTTCATACTTATGGTAGCTATCTTCAGGCAAATATAATAGATTTACCTTAGTAACGATATTATGGCGTCACAATTATCAAAGGAATATAATTACATTTATTGTTCATTAAAGGACCGTAACTTATGAAATATGAGAAATGCATCTTTAATAGCGACAATTTTAATTTTTAAATCTCTTGCTCTTTCTAAGTTAATCTCTGCTGGTGGCTGGTGCCCCGTGGATATCAAAAAATGCTATAATTATCTAAATTTCCTGCAAGTTAAAATTTGAAATTTCTTCAAAACTAAGATATACTCATGCAAAGTAATTCCTTAGCTCAATTTGGTAAAATATATTTTGGTCCTTTGGGTAGCTTTTCAACATCTTCAAAATAATTTGGTTTCATGATTTTGGTCCAAGCACTACTGATGAGGAATTGTATTCCGAAACAGCCGTCTAGTGCTGTAAAATTAAAACTGGTATAATATGTAATTAATATAATCATTCTAACAATACATGTTTCAAAAGAATTTATTTAAATAGTACAAACAAAAATAAATAACTTTGTATCGAATAATAGGAAATCCAACAATAAAACATAAAAAAACTATCCTATTCATTGATGATAGTGGATTTCGAATTTCAAATTACATTTTTTTTAAATAAAGCTAAATAAAACGTTTCCTGTATATTTCAAAATATAAATTCATTCTCAAATTTTACTTAAAACTGTTTCGAGTGCTTTCTATACATGGGGTTCCACCTTTACTTGAATCCAGGACTTCCTTAATTTTATATACTAGATATATTTCTTACGATAAGACGCCATGAACAATTTTAAAAATATAATGTATGTGCTAAAACTATTTAAAAAAGCTTATAGTACGAGTACAATGAAAATATTTGCATAATGCTGAATTGTTTTTTAAATACTGGTATTCAAATTGGATTTTGTTTTAAATAATATTTTAAGCGAGCGAGTTGACTTCTTATATATAAACACTCTATTCCATAATTTAGACATTGAAATAACTTTCATGCAGTACATCAGCCTTAGATCAGCAATCCCAAAAATTAGAAAAAACTAATGTTAACATACCTTGAAATTAACTTGCTATAAAACATTTTATTTGACGAGAATTTAACAGAAACAATGCACTGTAATCAAATTGCATTGTAAAAAGTATAACTGCATTTTTGTTCTACTAAAAAGAGTTCCCAAAATTATATATATTTGATCATTGTGTATCAGAACAAACACTGCAGCTTATTTGTTATTGTAAAAGCCATAATTTTCTGAAAGACTTCGAAAGTCGGTGGTATACGTTGGAAATATTTTATCGAGGTTATTAAGGATATTACATGTAAAGATCTAATTTAGCAGTTTGCATTGTAGATATAAAGGTATTTTAGTTTGATATGCAGGTCCGTCTAGAAAGTTTTGCACTTATGTTTCTGAAATGGCTATTTTTATATACTACCTAGAATGTTTTAAATGACATAAATAATAAAAGTATCAATTTTAGTTTTAGTGAACTGCAAATGATAAAACAAATATAAGTTAACAAAACATCAAGTTCTAAAACCATCATAACTGCTTTTTACAAATGTTATATAAAGGGGGACCTGTTTTATTAGGAAAATACTACATTTACATTAGATATACACCATGCCTATCTTTCAATAATTGTTCTAGTACTAAAAACTAGAAATATTAAGGACTGTATATTTTTTCAAAAATACATTGATACAGTTTGAACTTTTTTTTCAAAAATAAAACCCGATTAAGAATATGATATTAATTTGTATTTGCCAACTTATCGAATATTTTTGGTTATATATAATAAAAATTAGTATTCGAATCATATAATGTTTAAATGTGCCTCTGTACAAAGGGATATCAGTATGTCATACCTCTATGTGAGAAACACATTTAAATAATGCTTGTGCATTACTTATGAATTATGTTGTAAGGATCTGACCAGATTTAAAAAAATAAAAAACAATAAAAATAAACTCTTTAAACAATTATGTAGATCATTCGGTTGAACGGAAATATATGCTAGCAAGACTTGAATATATATTTAAGAAAAAGGGAAATTTATGAAAATTACTGCAATTATCATACTATCATCGTAAAGCAAAGTACAAACAACTTAACTAGAAAAGTAAGTTATTAAATTAAATATGTGAACTTCCATTGGGAAAGTGAAGTCAGGTGCTCTGGAAGGGCATCTAATAAATCAACCAAAAATATATTTTGGAATAAAAGCCAGACTGGTGAAGTGCCTTTTTTAAACGTTTTACAGTACTTTAATCAAAAATATACAAATGCCTTACTATTACCTACCCTCGCATTCAGCCACGAAAGTTTAATTCCAGGAAACAAAAAACAGTAATGTTCTATTTTAAACCATCCATATGGACAACGAGATGCTGGAACATATTTTGAACTACCAAAACTAAAAATAGAAAAAAAATTATAAATTCATCTTTTTATAACCTAACAAGTTTTTAAAAAAGCTCAAGTCATATTCTAAAAGCGGTGTTTATGCAACATGTCGCTTTTAAATGGCTTCTGGTATTGTTATAATGGCAATATCATCTGAATTATGATATAATTGGCTGTTAACCGTCATTGATGTTGGTTGAAAGAAATACATAGGAAGTTTTTCTGCAAATGACTGACTTGGAAAATTCCAGGGTTGCATTATTTTTAAATCGTTTTCCGTTCAACGTTGGAAAATAATAAAGATCTACAGTACAATAAAATGGTTATTTAATTCTTGATTAATTTTTTGCGACACGTGTTGATCAGATCTGGCCATTTTACAATGTTATAAGTTATAATTTTAAAGTGAGAAGCTTTTAAAAATTGTTGGTTGGCCCAAACCGTAATTAACGAGGACATCTAAACAGCGGCAATCTCAATTAATTTGTCATTTTGTCCAATTGGTCACATTCAATGAACATGCAATGGCTAGTATTATCAGAGAAAAAAGTCCTAGGGTTAAACTTTCCGTAACAGAAATCGATATTACACTGTAAGCAAAGCAAGACAAGCACTCGAAGAACAAGTGATACAATAAAACTGACTGAATAATCGAAATGTTTACCCTATTTGTCTAATTAACTATACACGTGTTATAAAGTTCCCTACGGTAGTGTGACACATGCGAAATTGATACTTCAAGAATAAGAATTATATACAAAATAGGCTATTTTAAGACTTATATTTAGCAAAAAACTTAAAAACCTAAAGAATACTAAATCAAAAATCAAATAATCATTGCATGTTCAATATTAGAACTGTTTAGAAAATATAAAAATCGATCTTTAATTTTATCAAACAATCTTCGGATTTTCTTCGTATGTATTAATTAATTATATTCTCACCTTATTTGACATATGAAGCCAGTTTTATTTACACATGGGTAGGGTTTGGTCAGATCACCACAACTCGAAACAGACGATTCTTCTTTCATGTCGCTGTATTTATAGTTTGTCTTTGTTTCAAGCCACTTGTACTCATTTTGTTTGTTGAAATGTGTGTAAAGTCCAATCCAAAATGACACAGCTGTTGAAATATATAAAGATGTAAAAAGCAAGATGTCCATTGGCCTTAACGCTCACCTGAGGATTTGCGATATAATATACATTCAGTGATGAATTACATTAATAACACGAAGTGTTAAAATTTTCAGCAGTTAGGACCCAATGCAAGGTTATTTGCAAATATATTTGCAATTTTTGTATTAGTTGTCCTTAAATGCTGCAATGCATTTAAAATATCTAATGTCTAGCTTAAGTATCTGTATGAACAACTAGTTCAAAAGTACAAAGGTAAAAACAACTAGCTTGTTTCATATATTGTATATATACGCCTATACAAAATGTTTATAGTTTTCAAGATAATTAACAATTTCTGTTATTGTCCGCAACTGTGACCTCGTCATTTGAGGCCATGACCTTCAAAATCATCGTTAGTCCAGTACCTACAATATTCTCATATACATGTCTGTACTTTATAGGTTTTGAGATAGTTAACAATTTTGGTACTTATTTGCATTTGTTACCTTGAGCTGTGAGTCCATGATCTTTAAATAAAATATATCAAAATGATCGTTAAACCAATATCTGCAATATTCTAATATATGCTTATACAAAAAGTTTATAGTTTTCAAGATAATTAACAATTTCGAAATAAGTTTGCGTTTGTGACTTGATCTTTGAAACCATGATCTTATTCTATATATCAAAACGATCAATAGGCCAATGCCTACAATATATCTATATACATGCTTATACTTTATAGTTATAGTTTATAGTTTTCAAGATAATTAACCATTTCTGTATTTGTTTGCATCTATGACCTTGAATTTTGAACCCACGACCTTCATTTATATAGCAACAATATCGTTATGTCAATCTTCATTATTCCAATATACATGCCTATACAAAAAAGTTAATAGTTTTCAAAGTATATTCACGAATATAGTTATTTCCCTTTTAAGTCCCTCGAAATTTCCCCATTTTGAGCCCTGCATCTACAATTTGGTAAAATCTAAAAGTAGGGATCCGAATTATGCTATAAATAAATAATATGAGCCATATCTCTTGTATGTTCAGAGGAGAAGATTTCCACCAGCTCCCCATAGGGATAAAACACCTTTCTTTTTGCAAACTTGAAAGGACTTAAGCGAGACCAAATATCATCAAATTAGCCAAGTAGTTTTGAAGCAGGAGATTAAAATGTGAAGTTTACACACTACATATTATACACGACGGACGACGGACGAAGATAGGTAGCAATAACTCATCTGGGTCTTCAGGTCAGGTGAGCTAAAATTTATGAAAGAGGTCTATTATCTTCAGATAATAATTCGATACATAATCCCAACGGTTTAAGACACACGGAAGATGTCAAGCTATCGCTAAGAAATTTAATCTTTGGACTCCGGTCAGCTAAAATTACAACTAATATACTGATTTTGTGTTTTTTATTTAAACATATATAAATAGATATTTAGATTATGACGTACTCTAACATGACCTGCGTTTCTCATATTTAGTCAGCAGTGGTAAAACAAACGATATACCCATGGTTGTTCAGTTTAAATAACGTACTGGCTTATTATGGTTTTTGTCGCGAGAAAAGGTTGTGAATCGTAGAATAATTAATTGGAGTTCATATGCGGTAGAATGCCGCAAGTTAACGACAATTATTTTTAAATGATTATTTTATTTATTTTAGAATATCTGAAAAGAAAATTAGAACTAATAAAACCAAACCAATTTTCATTTCAGTAACGTACTTTTCGCTGTCATGGAATATTTATTTCAATTTAGGTTGATTGTAAAAACAGATCTCAACTATATAATAATAAGTCAGTTTTGACAATTGTACTGTATATTTTCTATTGGATAAAAATGACTTACGTTTATTTGCATCAAATAAAATTGATTTCAGAAACGCCGAAATTTTCTCACTGTCTACTGTAGCCAAAAATCCATGTTCACGGCAGCTGATCTATGTACAATATGAAAACATGAACGTGTTAAATATACTTACATATTATACGCTTTCAATTTTTCAGCACTAGACGGCCGTTTTGGGATAAAATGCTGGACTTAATTCAAAGAAACCCAAAGGAATAAATTATATTTTACCAAATTTTACGACAAGAAATACTTTGCGTGAGAGAGTATTCAGTACAGGCCTGTCGAAAGTTTAACACCGAGCTGACGAAAAGGATTCGAGACTCGGTTGCCGAGGGGCCGATCTGTAGACAGTTAGTGGCCGAAAAGCTGCCGACTCTCGGCTCCTCGGCAACTAGAACTGTCCACAGCTCGGCAACTCATTCGGGTCCTCGGCAATTTGAGTTGTCCACAGATCGGCAGCTCATTCGGTAATTACCAGGACTTTAAGTGGATAATAAAGGATTTAATTAATTAATTCATTAAAAGTAAATAAATAAATAAATTAGATTAGTTAAAGGACGATGGAGTACATGTACATGATTATTTCCAGAATTTTCTAAATCTTTTATATTCCATAAATAATAAATAATAATAATAAATAAATAAATAAATAAATAAATAAATAATAAATAAATAAATAAAAAAAATAAATAAAATAAATAAATAATAAAATGGACGATGGAGTACTTGATTATTTTTATAATTTCGTAAATCTTTAATATTACATTATAGCAGGATTTTAAAACAAAAAACTTTCACTGCAGTAGCTATAGCTTGTTTTATGTTCTTAAATGTCCGAAACAGGTAAACATCAGGTGATATAATCCTAATATGTCAATCCGCTGTCATCATCCGATACCTAGCTTCAATACACGACTTTCAACACCTTTTCGGCGTTAACTGACAACTTTAGTATAATTATATATAATAATACACATATTATCCCCTCTGCTGATGATATTGTATTACTTATAATCTCTCTTTGACTAACCCCAGAGTTACGATTTCCTCTTATAAATATGGCGATATACAAATGTACGTATGACTGCAATTAACAGGGAATCGAGTGGCCCAAAGGGTGCCGAGAAACCGAGCGACCGTGAAGTTGCCGAGCTGTGGTTAGCAGCTACCGAAAAGGTGCCAAGTATAGACAACAAGGGGCCGAGATGCAAGTGCCGAGCAGCCGAGATGAGCTGCCGATTCGGCACTAATTCGGCACCAAAAGGATAAACTTTCGACAGGCCTGTACTGTACCTTTTGAGAAATTTACAATTTTCAACTAGCAGAAAAATTAGGCAATAGTATATTTCTGATAATAATACAGAATTATTGCTTACTGAGTTTGTGATATTCTCGGGGTAACACTCGATATAAAATTTAGATACGCCCTAAATTCTTCTCAATAGGTCGTCAACCATAAATATTTAGAAAAAAGTCTCAACAATAAAATGTATAATAGTTGTCTAATTAGGACACTGTGACATAATTGTTATGTGATAAAAATATCCTTTTATTTAGCAAACTGGTAAGAATACCCCTGTATTCATAAAACAATTTTTGACATTTATTTATAGCGCCAAAATTTAACATATATTCTGAAGAAAACCCCTCTAGGTTTAAGTTAGACCTGTAAAAGAACTATTGATAATAGTTAAAATATTACATTGGAAATCAATTAAAAGTTAAAAGAATATATCAAACGCATCATATCAACTGGTGTTTGATTGTTGAGGAATATTGTTTCAAATGCAAAAACGTATTTGATATAACGTAAAATATAAACTGCAACCGACCAATCAATCACATATCCATTCAAATATAGATTAGTGATTTCATATCATTAGAATAAGTATGTTTCGTTATATATCACAATTACGTTTATATCTGCATACATTTAGTCCAAGAGATCACGGCTAAAATCCGGGTGAACGAGGCTAAAAGGTTTGAAGGTTGATTTTTGTAGGAAAATGTCCCTAGTTACTGAAAATCAATTTCTTACGCGTCAAATCGTTTCCGATTTTTTAATCAAAAACAGTTTTTGAAGAAAAGCCTCTGCAAATGTTAAATTTTGGTAAAAAATAAAAATTCCAGATTTTGAAGCATTTTGTGGCAAAAAACAACACAAAAATGTTCATTCTATCTTTCATTGTGGACACATGATAGATTAAAATGCAAAACATCCTGACGTTTTCAGATTTTGTGTCAAACTTTTAAAAAAACCGATAAAATCGATGCTGTAAACTGCGTTTTTATCATATCTACCGTTTTTCGATTCTTGTAAATCTGTTGTTCATGCATTAAATATGACAAACTATATATTTTTATAAAGATTTGGTAGTCCGCAAGATAAAAATGTTACAAAACTTTGGAAATATAGAACCTTAATACCGTAGCAAATTATTATGTTTCCCCTACCCCCAAAAAACGAAAATGTCAAAAAATCATTATTTTGGCCCATGCTTGCCGATTAGTTTTTAAAACAAAACATTATAGTTTGTTACATCCCCCTTCTCTTCCCAACATATTTATAAAACAATAATATGTAGAGTGTTTAGTGATTTTATTTGAAAATTTGCACTTTTTATATAACAATAGTTTGGAAAATGAGTTTTCATTAAATCTTTTGTACTCTACTTCTTCTAATTTTGTTATATAGGCATTGAATCTCGAGATTTATATGTTTCTGTATTGCCGTGGCACATTTGAGTCTGACAACATAAAAAAACTATCGGAAATACCGAAGTTTATAGATGAAACGGATAAATTTATTTCCCCTACCCCAAAATTGAAAAACATGTGAAAATCCATTTTTATGCAATATATGCCGATTTGTGTTTCTAATGAAGATTTCGAGCAAAAGTACCAACAACAATGATAAATGATAAAACAAGCTTCGAATAAAATCACTAAACACTCTACATATTATTGTTTTATAAATATGTTGGGAAGAGAAGGGAGATGTAACAAACTGTAATGTTTTGTTTTAAAAACTAATCGGCAAGCAAGGGCCAAAATAATGAATTTTTGACATTTTCGTATTTTTGGGGTAGGGGAAACATAATAATTTGCTACGGTATTTAGGTTCCATATTTCCAAAGTTTTGTAACATTTTTATCTTGAGGACTATCAAGGCTTTATAAAAATATATAGTTTGTCATATTTAATGCATGAACAACAGATATACAAGAATCGAAAGACGGTAAATATGATAAAAACGCAGTTTACAGCATCGATTTTATCGCTTATTTTAAAAATTTGACACAAAATCTGAAAACTGTCAGGATGTTTTGCATTTTAATCTATCATGTGTCCACAATGAAAGATAGAATGAACATTTTTGTTGTTTTTGCCACAAAATGCTTCAAAATCTGGAATTTTAATTTTTTACAAAAATTTAACATTTGCAGAGGCTTTTCTTCAGAAACTGTTTCTGATTAAAAAATCGGAAACGATTTGAAGCGTAAGAAATTAGTTTTAGTAACGATGGACATTTACCTACAAGAATCAACCCTCAAACCTTTTGGCCTCGTTCACCCGGATTTTAGCCATGATCTCTTGGACTAATTAAGACTATTAAAGATAATCTTTAAGAAAGAGAAGGCGAGATAAACCAATACATGTTGGGTTCAGTGAAAACAAAACTTTATCTTATACTGTCACAGATTTCATTATTATAGTGCGTTTTTATTTATCCCCTTCTTCCTTCCCTTCTCTGTCCGTCTTTCCGTGAGTTCGAAATTCTTGTCTGCGCAAATTCTCCAAAACTATGAAGTACTTTTTCATGAAATTTGGTACAGAGCAATTTCTTGATATGAAATGCACATATTGTAAGCCCGAGTTGGTTTGCTTATTTTCTTGTGAGTTATTGTCTTTTAAACATAAGTGTAAATCACAAAAAAAAAACTGCTGGTGGGGAAGCCTAACACATTAAATGTGCTTGTTATTTTAGTATCCCTACACATTCCTGAGGGGTTGAAAAGCGAATAAAAAACAAAATAAAAAGCAGTCTCATTTTACCAAAAATGGGTATCCTAATTTACTTAGAAAAGCTACATGTATGATGCATTATACCAAAAGGTATAATAAAAAAAGAATACATACTAATCCATGTCTTAATTGCAATGTCTAAATAACAATAAATTTACAAGTAAAAACTTTGAAACTGTTAGTAAGGTTAAACATGCAAACTTCTACCAGGGAAGTGAAGCCGGGTGCTCTTGAAGAGTTATGTGATGACAGCCATAAAACCCCTTGATACTCGATGGCTTGCAATATCCCTGGGTCAACAATTTATTTGTAAGCAGCTTGCTTCGTTATATAAAATCCCCATAGTGAGAACAGGTGCTGCCATAGCGTATCAATAGGGAAACGAATGCTCCATAAGCAGTAGAAGCATATATATTGTTGCATAGAAAAGAAAATAAAAAGTAAAAAGTCACCACGTTTTCTCGTACAGTTTCTGTCTTATAACCAATCAAAATGCAATATACCGAAAACAAAACTATAAATCTGCATACCTCTGCATCGTACCAAGTTCTGTTGGTGCTATTGATTACGAAGCATCCTTCCTTGAAATCAGACCAATCTTTACAACAGAAGCCTATTCCTAAATATCATTAGTGTATAATGTTAAGTTTTACTTATTTTGTAATTTTAATTAAAATTAATAAAATATCAACATCACTGAAGATTTGACAAATAATTTCATTCAAATTAATAGTAAATTTGGTAACATTTCAAAACAGACATATACACGCAGTATATCACTTCAAAACTAGTATTCTAAAGATGGTTTTGAAAGACAAGTATATTTTATTTACTAAAAGCCATATGTGGATTTACTCATAAAACAAGATACCCAATAAAGCACATGCCACTCAAATATAGATGTAAAACTGCATGTTCGTGCATTATGTATATTCAGCATACAGTTAAACCTGCTATAAAGGTAACCTATATATAAGGACTTTGAAGGCCAGTTAAATTTTATCCCGATTGCTCTTTATTCATGTTAATTGAACCTGTATTTAAAGGCCACCTGTCCATAAAGACTAAGTTGTTTGGTTCCTTTGGGTGACCTTTATAATCTTTGTAGCACCAAACACATGTTTGCACTTCAAGATTCAACTGAAAACACTATTGTTCAGTTCTCCTGTACATAGAGAAAGTTTGCAAAAAAATAGAAATTTGATAAAGTTTTAAAACCAATTGGTCCTATTTAAAGTGACATCAGAGCATTTAGGGTCAGGTAGGTCATTGTTGTTCGGGATTTTTTCCAGGTGTGATCATCATGGATATTCCAATTATTACATAACGTTTATAGTTGTTCCAAGTAAGTAGGTACAGAAAGGATAATTTTAACATAGTCATATTTGTTGTTTTGTTAAAAAGTTGAAAAAATTGCTCTATGTACAAATTAAGTTCACTTTTTCATGAATGAAAGATATTTTTTCTTATTAGGTCAGAATATTTTGTATTAAGTTTTAAAAATTTTTTGTGAGTTTGTTTGAAAATACGACTTTTTTCTTCCATTTTCCATGTGCACTGATATGTGGAAATACAGTATATAATTGTATTCAAACGATTCTAAACATTTTTCTTCAAGTATTGAAATTAATTTAAAGAATTGTTATTTAACTCACAAAATTGTTATAAGTGCCTACCCAAATAAATATTACGTGTTTATTGGAAAAAAACTATATACATTATAACTTATTATTATAACTTCATTATGTTTCTAGTATTAATCCCTGAGAGTGTATAAAATTTATTTAAAATTATGTAATTTAGAAAGATACATACCGATTTCTTTTAACGGTTTGTGACAGTTATCTGGAAGACAATAAAAAATATTAAGAACACTAAATTTAACATAGAACTCAGGCTCCCAAATAAATTGTATAAAATACATTTACTTTTAGATCATTGATTATTTAATATTAAACATTTTGAATCAACACTTACTAGAGATGGTAATGTTGTATTTACATAATCAAAGTTGTTGTTCAATATTAAGAATATTTTAAAAAGATTTCTATCAATATCCAAACATCTATTTGCTTAACGATTCAGATGAATCACTTAATGCAATTTAAAAACAAACATCGTATCGTGAATATATGTCATAGTGCTGAACATTCCCTAATCTATTAAAAGGTAGAAGTTTCCAATTCTTTTTTAATCTGGAATATAACTTTACCTTGATGAGCATGTGCTTTGATGTTTTTTAATCTCAGATGTAAGTCCGCTGTCTGCAAGGTCAGGAGCTTAGCATCTGAAAAAATTAGAAGTTTTAAACTTTTGTTTATCAATATTAACTCGAGTCTATTACAGTAGTAATTTGTATTTTTTACTTTAAAATTACAAAACAATTTGTAAGGATAATATTTATAGTTACGTTAAATTTAAAATAGAGCTGAAAAATATGAAAGTTAATTTGCATTGAAAACGATTTTATAAAAAATTCTTACCTTTATATATACATTGTAAAGTGGAAAATTTGCATTGTAAACCATTTTTAAAGGAAAACTCTTGCTTTTATATATATAATTGTAAAATGGGTAATTTGCATTGAAACGATTTTACAAGAAAATTCTTGCTTTTATATATACAATTGTAAAGTGGGTTATTTGCATTAAAACGATTTTATAAGAAAATTCTTGTCTCTAAAAACAATTGTAAAGTAGGTAATTTGCATTGAAAACAATTTATAAGAAAATTCTTGCTTTATATATACAATTGTAAAGTGGTAATTTGCATTGAAAACGATTTTATAAGAAAATTCTTGCATTTATATATACAATTGTAAAGTGGGTAATTTGCATTGACAACGATTATATAAGAAAATTCTTGCCTTTATATATACAATTGTAAAGTGGGTAGTCTGCGTTGAAAATTATTTTATAAGAGCATTCTTGTTTTTAATGTTAAATTGCAAAGTGTTACATAAATATATATGGAATATTCTGATATTGTAAAAAACTTCGATAATCAAAAACTAAAATAATGTACATTATACCGTTCTCTTTCAGTAGAGCTCCTTGTTGCAATTGATGGTAAAGTTGAAAGTAATCTGAAAAAAGCGATGAAATGAAATAAACTGTACTAATCTTCATTTTTCTGAAATCCAGGTGTCATATAAAATGTTACAAACATGCGAATTTTCGGCTAGTGCCAAGTGTTATATATTGTATTGTCAACTGTTATGCTATATAGATTTACATCGATTTTCTAACTATTGATTATATTTGAATATTGTATAATAGATTAACCTAAACCTTGTTATGCAAAATGTCACTAATATGCTTCAATACACCCATGAGGCATCGTTTCGATTCTATATTTATCCCCTATTTTTTATATATATGCTTCATTAATTCGCCGATATCACTAATGTGAATATTATATGTTATATTTTTTAAGATATCAGAAAGTAATATGACTATTTTCGTATTTCAAAACTAATTTATGTATGTCTAATTTGACGGGAAACTGTTTTACATAAGCAACAATTTTGCATATGTTTACTTGAGTTTCATTATCCGAAAAGGTATTTTGCATCTTAAGAAATTAAAAAATCCATCAAAAATTTAAAAATGTTGATTCAAAATAAAATTTATTTTCCGTCTATATTCATTCGGGATAACGTCTGCTTTCATTACTTGCGTACGAACTTTCAGGAAACGACATCGTTCTTTGCATTTATGTGAGCGATACCAATATTGTAAACTACCAAATATAAACTAAAACTGCCCTGTTAACGATTGCTCGAGCGAACACTCACCGGGTACATATTTGGCTACATATTTGATTATTGGTAATCTGGGTTAGTCATATACTCAGAACATTATTAAAATGCTGTTGCATCACATAAAAAAAACCAAAATGAAATGATGGGATTTGTGGTATTTTGATTGGATAATTGTGTTCTTTAATTATCGATGAGGATGAAGTGAATGACATAACATTTTAATGAATCCATATGCACAGTTCAATGTTTACATGTTGTGTAATTAAAATCTAATTAATTTAGTTTTTGTTATTTATTTTGAACGTAATTATTTACAAGAATATCCTCATATACACAGTCCTCTTTCATGTACATTCTCAATAAATGGAATTGAAATAATAATTGATGCTGAAAAAGAGTTATTGATTTCTGTATTGTACTAAGAAGTAGTTAATAAACTTCAGAAACATTTATAAATATCTAGGAAAGAAATAATTATATGTAATAATCGAAAACAATTGCGCATATGTATAAATGAACAGTAGTATTACATTTACAATATTCTAACGAACTCTATGTAAAGTGCATTTATGGATATGATCAGATAGTTTTCTGCATTTGGAGAAATAACGAAAATAACGGTTTAGATAGTTCAATTTAGAATTTGTGTGAGGTTGTAGTTTTTTAAAAAATTCTAGAAAACTATGTTTGAAATCTATTTCTGGTGAAAGCTTACCTCCAGAGCTCGTGATGAAAAATAACATTTTTGTTATCAGAATAATTGCCGTTGCAACTGCTAGCATTCCTCTTAACACTAATATCTTTTTCTTTAAAGCTTAAAATTTATAATAAAAATTGCATAAAAATAAATGACAACTAGAACTGTCTCTTAGGAGCCAAATACCTATGCCCCAACATATAATGTTGTCCCTCGACCTTGACCTTTCCAAAAGGACCTTGGTCATGATACACCTTTGGACCATAAAGATTATTTATGTGAAGTTTTATGACACTCCACCAAAACAGCTATGAGATATGGCCGGGACACGATTTTACACAGACGAACAGACGAAGAGACAGACAGACAGACATGGTGATCCCTTTATACCCCCTCAAACTAGTTTGCATGGGATATTAAAACATAAGACCAAAATTGCAGAGCAAAATATGTTGTATCTCAGTTTAATGTAAAACGTATAATGAAACTGTGATGATATAAACAATGCTTGTAAAATTTACATAATCTTAGTTTTTAGATACATTTATGGACATTTTGGTTTTAGTGGAACTTTTATTTATTTTCAAAATATTTTTTTTCAAAACTTATAATTCGAGATCATGTTTCTTGTTCTAATGCTGTCTTTTGACTATTCAAACCAGCATTTACTTTAGGGTTATTGAAACCTGTATTTACATTATATAATCTAACAAATTAACTAGATACGTTACAATAAATACCAGTAAATTATATTACTTTTCCCTTTTTACCGGAAATTCGAATTTTTTTTATTTACTCCTTTTTACATAATTATCAAAACACCTAATGCGATAAATGACAAACAATTTGCAATTAGAGTCAGTAATAAATCCTCAAGATGTTGGGATAATAAATACAGTATATGGTGCCGGAAATCCCCTCGCTTCTAAAGACATGCATCAATAAAAAATTTGACATTATTTTATTTCGCTAAAATCAATTTGAACTATACGGAGTTTCTATGATTCTTTACCATTTTTTTCTTGAAAATTGAAAATGATAATTACTAATGATTTTTTTATCTTCTTTAAAAAAATGTTATTTTATCGCATCAAAAAATTGAATTGTTGTAATTATTAAAGGGTGTCTCGTTTAGGTTTAAATCAGTAATTGTTAGAAACGATGAGACGCTGTAATAACAATTGATCAATAACACCCTGGCTTAAATGCTTTAACATTATGATAAAGAACATGTGGGTACCTTTTGAATTTTAATAATAAAAAAGTTCTGATTGATTATATATTTTACCTAAATATGAAGATTTGAATAATTTTGCATGCTATTTCAATAAGTCAGAGTCAGACTGTCCCGAAATTGACAACAGATGCCCGTACAAAAAAGGAATTTTGATTTCGCACGAAAATAGGCCAAAATTTAGTCAACAGCCTGTTAGCAACCGAAGCAAAGTACGATATCCACAAAAGGTCACACGCTGTTACTCGAACCCCACATGATTGCATCCGAATCACACACGAAAGTATGATTGTTTTATCTAGTCTACCTACAGGACACAAAGAGTCTATACAAAGGTCACCTGATGGTCATACGACGTCGTGTCATTTGACATGACGGTTTAAATTCTAATCGGTTTTTACGTCCGCCTCAAGAGGTAGTGGGTTCGAGCCCTAACCTGGCGCCTGGCGATCTTAATTAAGAGGATAGAGTATCAGCTGGTTCATCCAGTGCCAGAATATTGTAACTTGGAGGATAGTAAGTTTGTTACGGCTTATTGAGTCTGAGGTAGCGTAATTAAATCCCCCCTGAGTGCGCGTTAAGATAGAGCGTTTAAAGATTTAAGGTAAAGTTTTTATAATAATATACTTGACCTTTACCCATCAGTATCTATGTCAAGTTTGTGTATTCTTTCTTATAAACATAGGTATGGTGTGGGATGACAATCCATTTCATGAAAATTGGAAAAATTGAAGTTAAAGTTCATGTTATTGTTTTACAAGCGTTGTTACCCATACTTCTGACCTTGTTCTTTATCAAGCAACCCCTGCCTCTGTATAAATGTGTGTATTTGTGAGAGATAAACATATGAACTAAGTCTTATGGCAGTCAAATGACCCGAAATCAGAGATGTCACAATACAGCTTAGCTGGTCTTTCCAATGAGAATTTCATCATTTCTCAGATAAACATAAACATTATTTTTCATTGGACGCCGACATTCTCACGCCAAGGGTTTGACAGGAGTATTTTGCACTTTTGTGCAGAAAGCTGAAAATTCAATATTTCGTACTAAGAAAGTAAACCAAGATATTAAGTACATTACTGAATGCTGAAATATAAACATATTTAATTAAAATACCGTTTGCTTAAAACATGATAACTGGTCATATTTTTTTCTGTTATGTTTGTATAAATAAATTGACTCTCGGTAATGTCATTGTATTATGGACGACGCACAGAGACATTAAAATTCCTATCACATAAAGATGCAATAGTTTTTACTTGCTACGGTTATATTGTTGTTTTGATTGTTAATTTATTGTTAAAAAAGTGTTGAAGTTGAATTATAAGAAATGAAATTAATAGCTCTACTTGTTATGGAAGTATGCAAGAAGTAAACAAGACTGAACAAGAAAAAATCGGTGTACGACATATCCAATGTTTTACGTGTGAAAGAAAGTGCTTGATCCAGTTTCACAATCATTCCTTGACTTAAAAAAATTAGCTTTTAGTTCTTTTGGCTATCTTTTACGGAGTAACAGGTTAATACATTTTCAACAAAAACTGAATACAAATGTTTTAAGCTTGAAGTTATCTTCAAAATGACACAAAACTTAAAATCTTAAATTAACAAAATTATTGAAATTTTAAATTTGCCAAATTAAAGTGAGAAAATATTAGTATCTAAGTTAAAAAATGATTATGAAAAAGGGGTCTAGTCCTGTAAGACGCGGTCATACTTTCCTTATTTTCTGATCATATGACTTCCTGCTCGAACTGAATTATAAAAGATTTTTATATACACTTCTAATTAGAAGAATTTATCAGGTCAGGGAAAAACTGAGAAGAATGTTCCATGTAAATGTTTTATTTGACGTCTTAGACATTTAAGCTACTCAAATTCAGTTGTCATCGTTGATACCACACAGCAATCTCGATATCATCCCATACGATGGCTACCCGAGAGAACTGCGGGGGCTTCACGCAGCGCAGTCGTGTTGCATTCCTTACACAATCGGACAGATTCTTGTTTCATTTGTGTTGTCTTTATTAGGTAAACTTTTATAAGGTACTTATGATGGAACGTAGTTAAAACGAAGATGATACGATTTTATAAGTTGCTTTCACGAAAGCTTTTCTAATGTGAAAAAATATACACGAGTTCTACACGAAAATGAACGGGGTCAGTGTCTCAAAAATAGCCTAGGTATTTTAGTGCTATGTCATGTGTTAAGTCCGAAAATTGTGAAATATATACCTATTTTACATGGATCATATCGGTACATTTATCACAGTCTTAAAATTCATAATCGGGCTAAAGTTTTGATTATAGCTCCATAGGTACAAATTGTCCAAATTTTAGGCCTCAAACCCATAAAATAACTGTTGTTAAAGGCAATTTGAGTCAGCATTTAAGCTATGCCATATGGTTTAAGAATTTCTTTTTTATAGGCTTGATTGATTGAAACCAATAAATTTGCTAGCTAGCAGATGGCCAGAAGTACTTAAACAAAGAGAAATAACTCTCAGTATTGAAAAACGGCCATTTAACTGTAGTATCTATTCCCCTTTGATTGTTACTCATAATTCTAATTGAAAACTTTTATTTATTGAATAATTGTGAAATATTATTTTGAAAAACATTCTCAATAACTATGAGCTTTACTGTACTACAATGAATTTAATGACCATGTTGTTTGTTATGCTGCGTTTCGATGACATCTTCATGTTTTATCCAGCATTTGTTAATAAATAGCATACCTTTATATCCTTGTTTAATAATGATAACGATCTCCTCCAGCATCTAAAACAAGAAGTACTTTAAAATATGATACGTACAGAAGCTTTTAAACGCGCTTGTCATACTATATTGGTATCTTATGTTATCGACTTATATCAAAATTGCTTCAAGTTTAAGTCATTGAGACATCAAAGGTAAATTGTTTTAGCATAAAATAATTATGAATAAGAAATTGAAGTTGACGAAAAGATGAAAATGTTAGCATAAATTATTATACGTACAGAAGCTTTTCAAAGAGCTTGTCATACTATAATGGTATTTTATTTTATCGACTTATATCAAAATTGCTTCAAGTATAAGCCATTGAGACATCAAAAGTAAATTGTTTTAGCATAAAATAATTAGAAATTAGAAACAGAAGTTGAAGAAAAGATGAAAATTTCAGCAAAAAATTAAGCAAGCTGTGACAACAATTTTAAAAATTGTTGGACATACAGTGCTTTCATGGTTAATTAAAAAATCTATGCTAAATGCTTTTTTGAAAGTGTAAGATGCTATTAGGACGTATGTAAAATCCGAATAAATAAGAATAAAAAACAGATACAGTTACCTTGGAATCGATAAACGTGTATAAAAACGGATTAATTGCCGAATTAATTGGCAGAATAAAAACTACAGTCCATGCGTATATTGTCCTTGGCATATCATACCCAAACATTGCCAATGTACCTAAAAATACAATTTGTACAAATTAAAAACAAATTTCAGCAATCCCTGAAAGTGAAAAATAAATGTTAAATATTGAAATAAAATCATAATAACTTTTTATATATTTGTTAATTTTTCATCTATTGTTTTTACAGTTTGAGTTTTTCCAGCATTTCTTATAAAGCAAATTTAAAACAAAATGGGTGGATAGGGCATTTATCAATATATGAATACACGTACTAATTTGCTACGCAGTTTGATAGAGCAACAACAAAAACATAATAAGATTTCAAAACCTTTCATAAATGGAAAAACACCTTATTATAATTATAACCTAGCGCATTAAGCGAAATTTTTTGTACAATGTTTTTGTGTTTCATAAGCAATAATGTTATCGACAAGAAATACCAGTCAAAACATTACCACCACTAAAGAATATACATTTTCAGAATATTCATTGAATTTCAAAAGTATTTTTATACAAAACTCAAGTACATAATAATGTTTCAATCATAAAAAGATAAGGTGCCATTTAAATATTTTTAATAACACATGATAATAAAAATGGTATTTGTAATAATTAAAAGTGTAACATTCATTAACAAATTCTACCACTGTGTTGCTATTTTCACTTTATGTTGATAATCAAATGGATACGTTTTTGTCAGCAAAAGGACATTTTGATTCGATACAGGCGTTAAGCATTTTGAGTTCAATAAATGATGTATCTTTGTTGACGACAAAATCCCATTGAATAACTTATACAATAACTCTTCATACTTTCCCAATAAAACGCGAAATCAACAAATAATTAAATATACACACCCATTGTTCCAATTGGAATCCAGCACAAACAATCTGTTGCTACCACGAGTGATAACCTTTTGGCTACTTCAATATACTTTGAAGTTCCCGTACTCTGAACTTTAGACGATATCTGTTTAACTTCGTATACTATTGGTATCTGTGCAATGGCAATAAACAGAAAGATTAAAAAATTGAAAACAACAAAAAGTGAAAACGAATATATCCAGCCACTTGTTGATTCTTTCCTCAAAGGAATGGATACACAAACACCAGAGACAGAGTAAAAGTTATCGAAAACGAAATACGGAAATAAAGCCATAAAAAGAGAAATTATCCATGAAATGACAGACCCAAACACAGCATTTTTTCTTGATATTTTATGTTCCTTAAACGGAAATTTAACTGCAAAATAACGAGCAACAGTCACGAATGATATGGTTATTACGGATACCTCAGACGATAAAACCGATAAAATCCCAAGAGCAGTGCAAAATGCACCTTTTCTCCATCTGTATTCTTGCCATATATATTCGCCTCGAAATACTGCATCAGTAATTCCTATCGATATGAGATATACGCCAATAAGGGCGTCTGCTACAGTTAAATTCCCTACCAAAACTGAAAATGTATCTTGATATAATCCTCTGTTATCCTCCGATCTATAAAATAAAACTGCCATATTTCCCAGAACAGCTAAGATACCAATTATCCAAAGAAAGATCCGAAGAATGCCGTTTTCTATTAAATTTTCACAACTTGACACGTCAAATGGTGGAGCTACACAGTCATCAGCAGTCATGTGTTTGGGTCTTACACAGCATAATGCAAATGTGTCGCTATATATCAATTTTAGTTTCATATTTGTCTCAAATATTTTCCCCAAAATGTAGATATCATTCCCTCTGGTGTCTATAACTTGAAGTGACGTCATACTTTTAAACAAATCTTTGTCGATAACTGTCAGTTTGTTTTGTGATATATCTAAATTGATCAAATTAGACATGTTATTAAATGTTTGTGGATGAAAGTGTTGTATTTTAGTACCAGATATAGTCAGGTCCCGACAAAGAAAGATACCATTAAAAGCTCTCATTTCTATTTGAATCAATGTTTGCACACGTATCAAGAGTGTTTGTAACTGTTCCAGTTTAATGAAGACACCATCTTTTAATACTAAGAGTTTAATGTCTAATAATTCAAGAGAATGCAGATCTCTAAAATCTTCGAATGTTCTTTCAGACCATTTTTGAGATATACCTTGTCCAGATAAAAATAGTATTCTGATAAACTGTTGACGTCCTCGCAATACCGTTGATTTGATTAATTGTCGAAATCTGTGATAAGCAAGAAAATATATGCCCTTAACCATTTGCTTTCCGGTTGTTATGGAATTTGATATTTCATAGTCAACACTACATCGAATATGCAACGATTCGGCAATATTGATAAATCTTGAAAAAAGATGCGTTTCCCAATCCACGAACATCAAATCTTTTTTGTCATAGAAATACTGATGCGAAGCATGCTTATTTTGACACGACAGGTTTAAGTGTGTATACATCTTCCCGTGTTCTTTATATTCACAATACATTTCATCATAACTGTCATAACATTGGTCAACACCATCACATATTTGTTCTGAAGATAAACAAATCCACTCCATACTTGCATCAAGACATTTTTTTAATTCGGTACAAGATTCATTACTTTTTACATCGTTTTCTGAAATAAGACATAAAATGCTTCTTTATCATATGCAAATAAGTTTTGTGTAACTTAGCAGGGCATTCTGGTCCATTTTTCAGTGAAATAATATATACGTTTGTATTTTAATGACTGTGGTCAATCTTGGTTTTTCTCGTTTGTAAGAGATTCTAAAATAAATATCGTATTAGGGAGGTTTGTTCAGATAGTCTGTCGTATAATTCTACATTTTACCGAAGATATAGTTCTTTCTAACCATTATGGAGCTCTTTGGTCTCTCGGTATTAAAAAGGAAGAATTAGATTTTCCTTACTTGTACAAGATTCCTAAATTCCACAGATTTTTTTACAAGGTATAATAGCAACTTTAACACAAAGTTTGACAATCGTCAATTATTGTCTACAGTCTTATACAGATAAAGCCTACTCTCCGTCGTCAATCAAATGTGGACTCTTAAAACTATTAGATTTTACATCTTGCTTCTAATACTTTATCTAACTTAACAAGTATTAAAAGTATTCATTTTCATACACTTTACACTACTGTCCCTCTTTGACATTGAAATTGAAAAGAAGTCTTAAAACAAATTTATTAACTCGTCATAATTGTACAAAAACGGTAAACAAAGATAAAAATATCTAGTCCTGAGTAGGAATTATGGTTATTTTGTCAAGCATTATACGGATTCCTGACAAAATATACTAAATATACCATCAACAAAATGTTGGAGTTATTTATAGAAAGCATATTTGTGTTTGGTAATATAATTTTTCTGCAAACAATCTGTACACCAAACTATGTACTACATTTTGCTGATTTGTGTCTTTATTTGTATGGAGCAGAATTTATGCAGAATCTGGTAAAATCCTGAGAGAAAAAATTCTTCAAATCCGATAACAAAAAAATAGATGGCATTCTATCTCTTAATAATCCTAAATCAATGTCCTAGTGAACCTAGTGAGCGTAGAATAAAAGAGAAACTTACTCTTCATGTTCTGTTTTATTGTAATTGTATACCTCAATTATGATGCCTACCAAAGGCTACATTTGAAACTGTACGAAAAACCAGATGAATTCAATTTATTGTCACCTGTTCTTTTATATGCAGCAATATACCTGGTTCTCCCGCTTATGATATTTTGTTTACAATTAATACGTTATGACAAACCTTGTTTCTACTACGGAAAAAATATGCTACGAAGTAAGCTGCTTGCAAATAAATTGTTGACACAGGAATAATGCAAACCTAGGCTTATCAGGACCCTAAAAAGTTTTATGGTCGTCATCACAATTTTTGATAAGTATAAAGTCTCTGTGTACTGTTTTGCCCTGGAAGTATTTGACAACCCATAATTCTGTTTTCCTTTCACACACGTGACAGATGTAGCTAGATCAACAGGAGGTGCTTATACTTCCGGAGCACCCAGTCTAACATCTGGTATCAAGATTTCGTTTATGCTGAAGGTTATTATCAGTTTGGCCCTGCTTAAACAATATCACCAGTCTAATTATGTTCTGATTGTTATATTGGTGTTATATAATTTTGGTCGAGTGGCATTTAAAGTTTGGAAAGACAATCGTAGTAACGTCATGTAATGTATATGTTAGGTAAATAAATTTTACGTGGTCTTTAACTACTCGTGCTAGTAGTCTATTATAGCACACATATCATTTTACAATTCAGACATAGCGTCCTTTATTCCAATTGGTCAACCAGTAACCCAATATGGTTATTGCGTTTATCGATAAAGAAATAGTTGTCATTTGATATAAATTTCAGTATCTCATTTTTCCATACAGCCGGGTCAATCTGATCAATACCAACGACTAAATAAGAAAATAAATGTGGAAAATAAGTTTATGAAACAGTTAATTCAACTTAATCTTTTTTAAACAATTTTGGTATTACGTCTTATTGTCTTGAAAGACTTTCCAGTTATTAAAGTAATCTGGTCTTTGCTTTTTTTAAAAAGATGACCAACTTCATCTTCAATGTTAATTCTTCCAAGTTCGCCTCTGGTTCCTGTTATGTATAAGTTATTACCTAAAGTAAATAAATTTTGCATAAATTGCCTTGTCGTTTGAAGAATTGTAGAATTATAATTACAATTTTGCGAATAATTGCGCTATGAATATTAAATTAACAATGTGTACAAAAATCATAATGTTAAACTGTATTTGAATTTGAAAATGAGGCAAAAAACGTCCCTTTGATGGTCTTAATTAATATTTTTCAGTTTTGCCAACAGTTTATTACTCGGCGTTATTAACATTGCATTAAAGTTGGTAAACTTATTTTATTTATTTTGAATTTTACCACAACGTCTTGTATTTTGTGGAGAGGGCAATGTAACATTGCAATGACGTCAATATAAATGACTAGAGGGACATCGCCAATCATTGTTGAATGTTAATGAACTCTTTGTTTTACCTGTTTTCAAATGCATCAGAAAAGGTATCATTAGTAACAGTTAATAATTCTTTTTAATAAATGCTTTTTTTCAACAATGCTTTTAATGTCTTACCAAGAATGCATAAATTTTTGTATTTAATCAATTGGCCTCCCCTGACCATACTTTTTCCTTCTGTGCCAAATATTTGATGTTTCTGAATTAGCTCTTTTGATTTTCCACTCAGCCAGAATATAATTCCGGCTTTGATATCGATAGCAAATGAACGCAGTACTAAGGGACCATCAATTTGGCTTACTATTTCCTCTTCATGTTTGTTTTCAATATTAATTCTGTAAATTCCATTGTCATTTTGTAATTTATGGTGTCGATGGTAGTAAATGAATCTGGAAACAAAAGGAAGAAAACGATTGAAAAATCATATAGAGTAATCAATTGATATATTCAGATTTTACTTGGCTTTTCTCCATATCTCACCTCTTATCGGCCAAAGGGATGAATATCAGCCCGATGACTGATATGGATGTAAAGCCGATATGAAATATGATATGAAAAAACATGTAACAATCATTTTATCACATAGATTACATTTTTATCTTCATAACATTTTGAATAAACAAATCATTGCTAATTTTTTATCACATTGATTGCAATTTTACTTTCATTATATTCTCAATGAAATAAAATCATTGTCTTGTCTCTGGGTTCAAAGTATATGCAATAACTGTAAACGGGTTTTTCATATACTGTCAAACCTGTCTAAAAAGGCCGTCCAAGGAAGCCATATTTTTTTGAGCATGTGGTCTTTATATACAAGTTCAATTAATATGAATAAAGAACAATTGGGATGGAATTCTACTGGCCTTTATAAGTAGGTGGCGATTCAATTGATTGGAAACTCAAGTTTTCTAAACATGTTGTCTATCTGTCTTTTATGTATTGAGTGCATAGAGCAGGTAAAATATCTACACCTTCACCTTAAGCTGGTGACATCTCGATGTAAGTGACATTCTTAACTGTGAAGTTAAACGTAGTCAATCATCTGTTATATCAAAAGTGAGAATGGATATATGATCTAAAACATAAATGACACAGAATGACGTATGAAGTATAACGATTTAATTGATTCAGAAACCCATGATTACTCAACATGTTGTCCTTCTATAATTATATAACATAATATTTATAACACAAATATGAACACTCAATTCTAGACAAAACCATAACAAGTAATTAAGCTCTTAATCACTGTCATCAGTGTCTGACATAATAACTCTTTTTTTCTTTACAATTCTATTATTACCAAGTCTATTTTATCTATGATTCATGTTAATTGTAATAAAGATAAAAAAGAAATACAGTCTAAAGTTTCTAGGGTAGCATTGCTGCAAAGCTCTAGAGAGTTATTATTATTGAATTTTAAGGCAGTAAAACCTTTAGATACTTGTGGTATATTATGTCACAAACTGTTTCATATGTGCCTATGTCAGTATATGCTCTTGAGATGCAATCAGAAGATCCTCATTAACATCATCAAAACAGTTGTTCCCATTAAAATTATCAAAGTCACTTGCAGCACTTTAAACTAAACTAGTGTTCCTTCCTATCACCACAACAAATATTGGTTAAAATGTTTGATATTTCCATTTGTTCTGCAATGGATGCCGAACTATAATTATTAACTGAAGACACATTTTTGTGCCTAGTAATTTGCATGATTTGTGTCGGTGAAATATTAGAATGAAGGAAAGATGTAAATGTGATTGTGCGTGGCGAGTGGTTCACTTTCCGTCATGTTACTTCGAATACCCCGCACATGGTTTTTTAAAATGCTTCCCAATTTAGTTTTTCCTATAGATTGCTTGATAAACCAAGCAAAAACAGTCGCAAACTTCTAATAGTTTGGATAAAATGCAACATAAAATAGTGAATCCAGGTAATTTTTTAGCTTAATGAATAACATACTCTTTGTAGGCAGCTACAAGACAACGGCTATTTTCTGAAATATCAAAAGGAAAGATTTAAATATATGCTTGATGCTAAAATATTTTCGGGTTCAATAAATTAATTAAGACTTTATATCGTAATCAAATCTGTAAAAAATATTTGTTTTGACTAAGAGAGACCAAATAATGTTCTATTTTTTCAAAAATGAAAATAAATCTTTTACATGGCCACTGGACATTTTACCTGGCATGAAAGATGCACAGCTTACAGCAGCCACACATGAGCATATGCCTCTCAAATGCAGTTTTTAGGCCTTGGGTTAGGTCACAGTGACTTATCTTTGGTAGTCTTGACAAACCAGTGAACAAACTTGAACTACACTGGCCTATGCAAACTTCTTTTTACTTCCAAAACAAAATTAGTGTTCCAGCATAGGTACACATAGGTAATCACATTTTGCTGTAAGCTCACTTTGGCAAGTGATCTCACATTGCTATGTCCTCTCTAATTTTATCAGTTAAGTACACATTCTGGCTCAATATCTGATACAGATGTAAAAATTTCTTAAAAAATCAGTTTATATAAGCCTTTTGTGTCAAATGCATTTAAAATACATACGATGTTTTTTTAAAACTGCTTGATAACAAACTTTGACAGTCAATACAAAGTGTCATTATGATGACATAAAAACTTTCGACATAAACATTTAGAGTTGGTCAGGTTAGCAGAGAAACACTTTTATGCCAAAGTTTATAAATGACATTAGCCATGCAAGTACAACGGACACATGGTTACCTTTTAGGAAACTTTTGTCTCTGTTGAATCTCCAGTTTTTCTATTACGTTCATTTAACTCCAGATATTATTCACCTGTAGTGAGTTTTTTTATTTAGATATCACCCAACATCGTCGGTATGTTCTTTCGTACTTCTTAAAACACATTATAATAATCAAAGAATATGGTGAACCTAAACATAAAACCATATAGAAAAGTAAATTTAAAAAAATATTTTGCAGTAGTAACTTCAATGATTTTCATTACTTATTGTGAGCTGGACTGTTAAAAATTCAGTCTACTTGATGAAATTGTAATAAAAATTAAAAAATATATCTCACACCTAACCCACTAAAATAGCTTTTATTTCATTCAACATTATAAATTGATATTCCCTCTTTGTATTTTACATTTATTTTGTGAATTTATAATTTTAACCTGATGAAAATTGCACAAAAATCAAATCTATAATTATATAGCAGAAATATATATTATTATTAATTTACCAGTTCAAAGATTTTAAGCTTTATACAGCAGGGACTCAATATATTCCAACGTCAATTCTTTTGCACTGTGGGGCGGTTTTCTTTACCCAGTCTATTTATTTGCAGACAGAACATCTCTTGGGTGTTGTTACTTAAAATCTTGCAATATATCACATTCATAGTTCATTTGTTATAGATATCAGTGAAGGCTACTCTGGTGTGATTTCAATGTGTCAGGCACGTACTCTGTGCGTTACTTTTCTTCGCATTTAAGTAATATCTAACCAGAAGAGTGTCTAGTTCGTAAGGGTGAACGATTTCTGGTGCCTTTTTTTCATTCTGTGTTAACACATACTTTGTTAATAGAAATATCTGATTTCGTCTTTCGTGTATTTTTGTTTGCCATTTCGTGGACAAACGTCAGTATATCAGATCTTTCTTCTGTTTGATCAGCGGGACGATTTCCCTCCATTTACATTTTTCTATTGTCCCATTTAAGTCGAGGATTCTGTCCACAAGTGATTGTACCACTTTTTCTCCAATGTGTGTGTCCATGATCGTAAAATGTTTATACGCACCCGTGTTTTAAAGGAAAGCAGACGACAGGAAATTTTACGGTTGACAAATCGAAAACGAATAAAAATTCCAGTATTTGTAGTTACTTCTCTGGATTTCTTTGATTACATATATATACGCAATAAGCTTTGGCTTACTCAGGTTAACATTCAGTGATATGGATATTTGCATGGGATATGATACGGGAAATGGGTGAAATACGGATATGTTTATCACACCCCATTTCCCGTATTTTTTTCAATTTTGTGATATTTTCAGTTTTACACCTTGATTATACTAGTAAAACAGGGTTAATGTTTTCTTATAAATGTGATAAAACAAATTACAAACATAGACTTGTGCATTTTTGTTAACTTAATACAAATGTAACTGTTCTTCTACCTCCCCAAATGACCTTTAAAATTCTTTAAGATTTCCTAAAAAGGAAATAAACAATTAACCATTTGTGTATCTAATTTTATTTTTACATAATAAATATTTAGAACTACCATTAGATATGTAAAAGGCATTATTACTACCATATACATATGTGGAATTAATAAATATAACCTGATAAACACCCAAAATATGTAAATTATCTCCCTTTATATATTAAACATGTAACTGTGTTAAGAAATGGCTTTACATGTATTTGTCTTTCTGTTAGTATATGTATACTATGCTCTTTTTGTTGTATAAAAATAGATTGTTATGTGTCATTAAAAAATAATAAAAATATAAAAAGGTCATGAATTCATAATGACTTAAACATCAAGGACCACGTACAAACCAATACTGGCCTGAAATAAATACTGAAATAAAAAAAAAACCAAAAAACAAAAAAACTGGCAAATTAAGTAAGAAAGACTTGATTATGAAAGGAGCATAGAAGTATTAGATGTCAAATGTCAATGTATCAACCACAGAGATACTGATTTTAAATTATCGTCTGTAAAGAAATCTTCGAAAGAACGTTTTAAGGTAAACCTACTGATGACCATTAACTTAGAAGTTAATAGACCTGCAACTATTTTCCTAATGAATTATATATAACACCAGTGTTACTTTACCTTTACCAGATAGTTGGTTCGGAATATAATCCTCATCAGAATTCTTAAAAAGGTATTATTTAGCAAGCCAGGTAATTTCAATTGTTTAGGTTATCAATAATTTTTATTCCAGACCAACCTTTCTTGTTTCAACATTTTAATATCTCCACAGTATAGATAGAACAAACATTAACATTTCAATATAGAATTATTTCCGGAAATGTTTTACTCTCCATCTCTTCAAGATTTACCAAATAACTTAACAATTAAAAAACTTAAGAGATTAATCTTCAGCTGTGAAGGCAATTGATCACGTAATTCAGTCTTACTCAGGATAAATTTGATCTCACCCTCGAGATATATATTTCTGATCAGATACTCGGCAAGCCTTGTCTCAGACTTAAATGTTCAATCTCTCGGGTGAGATTTACCTATCCTACATGGATAGTCATAATGGATCGTTATAAACCACGCCTTTCAACGTTGAAAAAAATGACCAATAGAAATATGTACATTGCATCAATTTTTTTTGGAATGCTATTGTAACGGCAATTTTTTTATATCTGGAATAATATGTATTTTATACAAGCACCGATCAAATAGAAAATGAATACCATGTTTCAATAAAGGGGTATTCATATCACAAAGCGAAACCATTGGTGTTTTAAAACTTAAAATAATATGTTGCATCTTAAAGGCATATGCTATGAAACAAAACCACCATTCAAAACAAGCTAATTTTTTCACTGTTTGCTCTATATGTACATGCAAACAAAAATATGCATAAATAATGGTAGGTCACCGCATGTAATTTTTCAACAGCTTTTGTTCAATATATGCAGTATTTCAAGGATTTTGCATTTTTACCCAAAAATCGGTATAATTTGAAAAATCAACCTCAAACAAACTCAAGAAATTCATTAAAATGTTATAAACAGCAAAAATACATCATACCCATATTTAACATGTTAAAAAATGTCAAAGTTGGCAGTTCAATACACATTTATTAAAATAATTGGTAAAAAATACATTGAAGAAAGTGCTCATTTTACCGCCTTTTTCACAAAAATTCCATACATTTTCATGTACAAAAACAAATCTACCATTCGAAATCTTATCAAAATCTGCCAAAAGTTTAAACAGACTATACACTTCACAAAAACAAATAAAAATTGATAGGTCACCGGGGTATTTTCGGATTTAAAAATAAAAAATTACCCCTACCCCCATGATTTTTTAAATTTTCCATTGAAAAAATTGAAAAAAAAAATCCCCAAAAGATTTTATCTTTTCAGTTAATTCAAATATTAGCGTCAGATTCTTGACAATACACAAAACAAAGTACATTTTTACATATTATTTACAATATTGATCGATGTTTTATAATCTGGATATTAAAAATAGATTCCTAATTATCGTAAAAGTAGCTGCGAATCTATAGGAATTCAAAAATTCCAATGAAAAGAAAAAAATATAACAGTTTTGTTCAACCATGTCAACATTCTAATATCTCTTGGAACTTACATGAATTTCCATTACTTTGTGGTATAGACAAAGAGAGAAAACTCTTTACCATGGTAAGTTTACATTTTGTGCATCTGTGCTTGTAATACTCGGATTATAGGCCGTTACGTGTTTCGTTTTGGATTACATAAGATAGATAGAACCTATAGCTAGTTGCTGCAACGTTGTAATGAAATTTGAACAATTCACCATTGTATGGTTTCCATTTGTTTATGTTTACTGTAATAGACATCATTTAATCATTTTTCGAAGCAAGTGATTGAGAAGTACGTTCGGGTTCGTCAAAAGTTGGACCATATTTGTTCATTTGAATCATGCGGGCAGAATGTATCTTCTCGCCTTTTCTTCTTCGATACTTTAATAAACCACCCTCTTCTTCTAAGAGGCATTTTGATCACTATTTTTACGATTTATATTGCCGAATACTGATTAAAAGAAAGCCGGGTGTTTACAGTTGCTACGGTCGGTCTTCGTATATACTGCTAGTATATCCCTTCATTTCAAATGTCGCACCACTTACACATTCAATAACGTAAACAGAGTAGTCTCCCCTGGATGCGCGGATTCGGTGCGCAATCAAAAAGCCCGAAAATGTCTTTAAATAAACAGTACCTTAGTAATGTGGACAGCAATGGGGTATAAACGACTTTATGACTTATGGGTAATAACAAAGTGGTATGATTTATCTAGTATGTCCTCAATATTCCCTTTAATTAAAACTGAATCATAAATTGCAATTCGGGTTAATAATCCAGCTTTGATTTCTATCACAGATCTTCTGTTTTGACGTGAAGCAACCGCGCTAAAAAGTGTAGCTTCCTATGTGTGAGTGGAAATAATTAATACTTTGGCAATGACTGCTTGCCGTAATTGGTGGTTGATTATTGATATTGCTAAATTTTATGGACTCGCGTTCAGGATATCGTAAAACCAGAAATAAATGCGTAGTATTGTCAGATCAATATTCTTCTAAAAATGATCTACTTCTTAATTTTTAAATACTAATCGACGCAATAAATTATTCCTCATTGTTTTCATTATTAAAATGTAGGAATTTGACAACATGTATTTTGGTCATTCTATTGTTCTCAATAAAATAAACACATTTTATAATTGGGCCCGAGCTCAATTGATGCTGACGTATTCAAAAACAGTCGTATAGTTCTTCAAAATTAAAACAGGTTTAGCAATTTTTAAAAATTGTTTTACATTAAATTGTTGTAAATATAACCTTGCTGTGTATTTAAGTCCCTGGCCTTCCTGGTTGCTTACTAATAAAATAAAATCATAAGTCAATATATAGATCCCATAAACATGATTATAATTCAGTTTAAGGTACTTACCCGTTAAAAGTGTCTAGCGAAATATAACTTGCATAATTTTTAGTTGATAATTGATGTTCCTTTTGGTAGACTTTTTTGTTCATACTAACTGAAACGATTGTAGAATTAAAAGGAACAGAAAAGAAAAGTCGTCTTTGTAAAAAATCAAGAGTTAAAGCTCGTAACTCTGTTGAAGAACCTGCGTAAAACTGTTCAGTACCTAAAAATATGTATACAAATACTTATAAGCTGCAGTTTTATTTGAAATTCAGATTTAAGATACAAGTAACAATAAAATCCATGGAATTCGAGATTCTTTTCCGGAGCACCGGGTCTCATTTCCCTAGTTAAAGTGACGTATTAAACATACCTCGCAAAGGTTTTAATTTTCTGTGGGGTTTTGGTTTGGACATGGATTGGTGTGTGTGTTATTGATGTTTCCCCTGTTAGCTTTTTCGGAGTAAAAAGTATATATTTTTTAAATTTAGCATGAATTAAACTTTTTTAATCAGAAATCTCAAACTTGTTCCAAAATTATATGGCTAGTAGTTATTGCATATAACTTGCAAACTAACCACATACCGCCTATTTCATTGAGGTTTCTTTATAAATAAAATGTGTACTTTTTTATCTAAAAATTAAAAAAAAGAAAAAAATCCAAAACCAAAAATATATGTTACATCTTAGTTAAAGCAATATTCAACATTTAGTTGTTAAGAGTATTGTCTCAAACCCCACAGGATTTCTCTAGAATTGCAACCTCGAACCATAAAAAATGTTAAAAAAACTATTAAAATTATAAATATTTCATTTTTATTTCACATACTGTTAATCTATCAGTTACTGCAATCATTTAATTAGTTAAAGAAATTGGAAAGTGATATGTGCAATTGGCTGTCGTAAAACTTTCTTGTAAAGAGAAGGCGAAAACTCTTCTTTCTGTTAAAGAAAGACTTAAAAGTGGCGCCAATTGAGGCTTCTCCCTAACTTAAAACATTGCACTTCATTGCATAGCTTTAAATCCCTATTCATTGCATAATGCACAAATGTATATTTTGATTTTGCTCGACGGGGATCACAATTTGCAACTTGACAGGTGGTTAGATATTATTTTATACTGTAATAAAGGAAGATAATTTGTCATGTACAGTCAGTTAAAAGTCATGCTTTGTGTGAGTTGTAATTGCAAGGTGACTATATAAGCCATCTGCTCAGCCTTATCTTATAAATGTCATCAAAGTATGAAGGTACATTTTTACTCAATCAAACAAATGAGTTCTGTTTTTAATCTTCGTGAAAATGCTGGATTCAAGGATTGTTGTACTCGCTTTGCACAAAGCAGCAACCCGAATATTTAAATACATGTTGAAATGAACATATGTTTGCCAAAAACAGAGCATCGGTCTGAGGCTACTTGACTATACATTAAAAGTGCTTAATGTTTGATAGATGTAAGAAATATTTTACAATGTGAATTTTCTAATGTAGAAAAATAAGTGAAAAGATAAGTTAGTTCAAAATAAAACTAAAATTGATTCTAAATTTTGAATAATTCAAGTAAAAAGCTTGTTGGATTTCGAAATTTCAAAGTGATATAAGTCTGTGGAGGGAGTCTAGTTTTGGAATTAAATTCATCTATGCAGTATGATGTGAAAAAAGTGAAAAGATCTAGACAATAAATTGATTTATTCGTCCGATTATTGTTGTTCGATTTTAAGCATTTTATTTAGATATCAATAGTTTTGATCTGATGTCATTAAAATTGGTTTTGTTTTGTAATGCCAATAGCTTTCCATCAATCCCTGTTATTAAGTCCAAACGAAAAGCATTTAGCTTTTTAATATTTCACAAGGATGTTAATGGTAATTTTAATGATATGAATAAAGTTTTGGCTCTCTAGTGTCAATATTTTGTGGCATTTTTGAAAAAAGAAGTTTGATTTTTGTTTTTAAAAGTTAAATTTATATATTCATGTGCAACACATGTGAAAATCTGGTGTTGTTTCAAATTAGTTTGTATTTAATCTAAAAATTAACGGAAAGTTGTTACTTTAAGTTTTCAGGAATGTGAATATTCTCTTTTAATAGATGGAGCTGTAGAAAAATATCACGTGACAGGAAGTAAAGTGACTTTAGTCCCAATAATGTCAACGTCATACTAATTTGGTTGCAATACAGTTTTAATTTTTAAGAGAAAAAATTAAAATGTTTTCTTGTCTTTAATGAGTACAGATTCAATATTTTTGCGGTAAAATTGGCCTCCAGGTGGCTTTTCATGGCTTCTAAAGTAAGGTGAAAATCGATACTAAAAGTTTAACATGTTATTGAATGAAGGTCCAAACAGAACATATCAAAAATTTAAATATGCTTTCAGACAATTTGTAAAGAAAAGATCTACCCGAAGGTATAAATATTGCTATCATTGTTTAATGCTTTTTATTTTCATTACAATATTTCGTTGAAACAGACGATTAAAAGTCATATCCTTTTATACATTTACTATATCATTTACAATTTTATTTGAAAATACATACCGGTCCCATTGATGTAAGTTCTATATATACGGAATACTTTATCCTTTATCCAGTATATGTTTTGTTCTAATTGGTCAAATTCTATCCCTGCGCTGTCATATGTTTCATACCCTTCTATATGAATAATATGTCTATTATCAAATTTTCCTTGTGGTGAATAAAGTTCCAATTTTGTTTGGCCACTTAACAAAATGATTTCCTGCACATCTTTGTAAATCAAAAGAAAAAAATTAGATAAAACTGATGCAGTTGGCATCAGAAACAAATAAAATGCGTCTAGTATGAACTTAAATGTAAAGCGCATTGTATCAAAATCAAATATATCAACACATGTCTAAACCAAAATCCCAAAGAAAAGCTAAAAATTTTGAAGCTGGCTAGGTTTAACACATAAGCTTCCTCCATTGAGGTGAAACCAAGTGCTCCGAAAAAGAGAGGGGTATGTTTTAAAAATCATATTTTGGCTATAGCCAAATTAACAAAGTACATTAAAGGATGGTCATACAAAAACAAACATTTCTAATAAAAATAAGAAAGTAAAATGACTTGGTGGAGTAAAAAGCACCTACGTATACAACAGTCGTCAATTATTCCTAATAATAAACGTGTTGGTTAACCGACAACCTGTTAGAGTTCATTGTACAAGAATGAATAATATTTTTAGCATGATAAATCATTCAACATACAAATATATATATATATATATATGTTTTATCTTATAATAGTCCTACATTTGGAAACTATGTGAATGCCATCTATGCCAGTGAGATTGAATTAAAATACACCACTAAGACAAGAATTACAATATTTCTCAATTATGACGCCCATGAAAGACTCCATTTGAAATTGAACGACATGCCTGATGACAATTTTTTATTGTTGACAACTGTTCTGTTTATTTTATAGAAGTGATGTCGGGCGTTCCGAAAGGTCAACCACCTCCTGATGACCTAGCTACAAAATTACCATTATGGTAATAAGATCTACCATAGCCCATTGTGAAACAAAACTATAATAAGCAGGAAGGAAAAAGTGGACGACTAAATAATTGCAGTCATCACATTTGTCATACAGCTTCAAATGGTCGTGATGGAGGTGCGTCTTAAATACAAAGCAGAACTTGACAAGACAGTCTTGTCATTTATTTAAAGCGTTTGTACAACGGAATAGAAGGATGGACGAGAGTATATAATACTATACCTCCGACGTTGCTCATTATTTTGTCATTGGCCATGTGTTTGTACAAAGAAACTATTATTTAAATATTATATATTGTCAGATTTTTGCAGCTGAAACATTTTTTAAATATTAACTACAAACATTCTGGAATCTATTATTTTGTTTTTCGAAGCGTTGCTCAGTATTCTTGGATCAAGTAGAACATGACACATTATTGACTGGTCAAAATTGCCAGATAAGGATGATATTGAACATTTTTTTCAATAGTCATTGCAGTAATATTGTCTTACCGTTTTCATGTATACACGTCTTTCCATCCAACAACAATTTGAATCCTTTATAACAAGAACAATATTTATATGGATAGTTATCCAAAACATTGCATTGCTGCATACATTCTCCGTTATTTTGGGAACATACACTAGTACCTGAAAAAAGTGAAAAATGAGTTATTGAAAAATCGTCATGCAAATTAATTTATCTAATGCCATAAATTGACTGAAAGGTAAGTAACGGCACTGACAATCTGCTGAAATTTCTGCTTGTGGTAAGTCCAGTAAATTTACTACTATACATTTTTATTTTAGTTGCATACTATATTGATTAAAAAATGTTCCAGAAATCATACAACAAACTTTAACTTGATGTCTTGTGTTATGGTCAAAATAATCTGCCTGTTGAAGGGCCTCGAATTAAAAAAATCTTGTAGGCGTTATATCTGGTGCACAATAATTGTGGAAGACACAGTAATCTTCCTTTATACAATCGAGAAGGAAGAATTTTGTTTTTCCAGTAACGTCGGAAACCTACATCACCAGCTGCCTTTTAACTGAAAGCAGTGGCCGAATAAACTGCCAAATTTTGACTGGACAGCCTTAATAGTTGACTTATCGAGGGACAATGAAATAGATACAGTGGTCATTATTGCAGCTATTCGGCCAATAGCTTTCCAAAGCTCGGTATCTTGGTAGTTTCGGCACTAATTCGTTAAGTCGGTGTTTAACTTTTGAAAGGTAAGTACTGTAGATGCGATCTACTAAACTTTTGCAGAAGCAATAAAATCCTGTAGATTGTTCCATTCTTTCCCGCAAAAACCCTAAAGGTGTTGCTACACCAGTAAAGAATGGAACAATCTAGAGGATTATTGACGGATTCATTCGGAACATCCTGTGGATGTGAAATGATAAAGACGACAACTTTTCCTTTTTTAGCAGCATATTCTTGCACTTTGAGGGTCTTAAAAACTACTAGATTTTGCTAAAGATTTCTATGTTTTTGGAGTCGTCACACTAGAACAAATTCTGATTTTTATCTCATAAAAATCTTAAATTCTTAAAAAAAAACTAAGGAATACTCTCTCCACTTGGCCTTTTGATTAGCTTCAACATCTTGGAAAAAATTCTGGTTTCATAATTTTGTTCAAGTACTACTGATAAGGAATTGTATTCGAAAACAGCTGTCTAGAGGTGTAATATTAAAACTAGTAAAATATGTAAAACATTTTCAACTAAATAGCAATATCAGGAAGCTGCTGTGTTGAATGTTCCATGTTGAAATTATGTTAATATCATTGGAGACACTATAAGTATGGGATTACACCAAAAACATTTCCATACTTTTCCAGAATAAATGTTACTATGAAGTCTGCACCTACGCAAAATTTCGCTTGCATTTGTTAAGAACTAACATTTACCGAAAAGTTGATAGTAAGACATATATGGCACATTTTGTATGTAACTAAGTATTAAAAGCATCATTCATAAATCATGTCTTTTTTACAGATAAGTACTGGTTTCTAGTGATAAGCTACAATTAAGGTTTAAACACTTTCGGCTTGGACATGTTTATTTTCACTGTCCTAACAGTTACGTCAGCTTCATATTGAATGCTTAAATACAGTTGCAACAAAAGTATCAATACGCTTTGATAGAAATCTCAAGATGTTGTCTAGATATATAATACGATAAAATGTTTCAAAGAAATTAACTGTTTTAGAAAGGAATCGGGATTATAGATGTAAATGATAATTTTATGCGCTTGTTTCACGATACAAATCATTACTCTATTACAATATCAGAAACCAGGCTTTTTCCTTCATGTTTTCTGTGTACAGTGTAAAATAGGCGGTAATAACAATAATTCCCTATGATAGGTGAAAGCGGTTATTATTCAATCTGAATTCCAGCAGTTACCATCTTTACATAGTGTTAGCTGAGAACAGATTGTATATAAGTTGTTTAACTTACCACATGACCCATTATTTGGTAACAAAAATACTCCATCCAAGGGACATACACAGTTGTTTAATATCCATGGAGAAAATGTTCTTAATAAGAGCTGCGTACAGTTATGTGCATAATGTGTATAGTGACAATGATCAAATCCTACAAAACAAATAGAAATCAATCATAATTAAAGCAAATAATATATTCTACTTACTGTTTCCTTGTGTGAAAAGTTACCAGGTTCATAATTAAATCACAATATCGAAAACTTGCAAATTAGGTTCAGCTTGTGAACGTCCACTTAACAAGTAGATCAGAGTGAGTGTTTGTGACTTGAAAGCAGCACTCTTTTGTAAATTAAAAATAACTATCAACTAATTATCAAATATATCCAAGATAATTTTGGATCAATCAAGAATTTACTTTTAAGTTACTTTACATATACTTTTTGCGTAGAGTGGAAAAGAAAAAGTACAAATTTTAAAATTGACTGTATTGAATTATTTAAAACAGTATGTATATCCAAAATTAAGGAAAAAGAAAAGGTAAATATTTACTTAAAAACCGAATGGACGCTACTTTTACAATATATAAAATGAATTCAATTTAACAATTAAACATTAAATGTGAACAATAATTACCATTCGAAGTGCAAAAATCATAAATTTTAAAGGAAAATCTCTTCCGTTCATCTATTATCTTTACATGCTTCAACTTTTCATCAAAATTATAGACATGTTGAAGATAAACGTCAGATGACATTTTTTTCAGAAATATGTATTTAACACTAATAAGCATATTGCCATCCGTGAAAAAAACATCTGCAAATTTCATATTATCATTTATCGGTTTCAGTTTTACATCGGAAAATAAATGTCTTTTTTGAACCATATAATATTTTTCGTCTACTACTACATCTATGTTTTTGCTTGATCTGCCTGTATTGAAACAATCCATCATATAAAATCCATCCTCATGAATGAGTGATTCCAGTGATCCTAGAGTTACATTATATGTGTATTTTGTAATCATATTGTCATAACTAGCAAAAATGTTTCTTCTATAAAAATCAACTGCTATTTGATAAAATTTTCCATTTACAATACGAGTTTTTTCCTTACCGTCCATGATCCCACATATAATCCCCGAAGGTTCTAGCCAAAATATTAACCTATAAAAACAGAAGCCTAATAAAAATTAAGAGTGCAGTTATTTACTATTGACTGTTTTTTCTTTCTACATACTATAATTTTGGTCTTATGTAAAAGAAACACGATTTGTAACAGAAAATACGAACTTGACAACAATGATCATAGATTTCTAGAGCATGATGATATTTGATGATACCAGCAACAACTTAATAAACTACAACAAAAATGAAAAAATAAATATACTTGGAGCATTAGTTATATTTTCGACTTTAAAATGAAACTGTAGACAATAATCAGATGTTAGTTTATGCTAATATTAGAGGAATTACATATATTCCACATTTTACAATCAGTGATCTATAAATATACACGTTAATTTTCCTATAACAACCTTATTCTAATTTATTGAGAAACAGACAGCCAAATTATTGTTTTCTTGAATACATTCATATACGTGTTTTTTCACAGCAAAACGAAATATGATTTCACTTGTTTCCTGTCAAAGCATATTAGACTCTCGCTTCGAATGCATATGATGTCATAGTAAGGAGATGAAATATCCGACTTTTATGACCACTCATTTTAATTTTTCGTTAAGGTCACTAAGCCAATAACTTGGAAAAGAGAGAGAGAGAGAGAGAGAGAGAGAGAGAGAGAGAGAGAGAGAGAGAGAGAGAATGAGAGACAAACAAAGAGTTTTTAAATAAATATTTGCCTACCCTGATATAAGATCTAACTGCAGATATTGGGGGTTTTCGACATTCTCCAGATAAAGTATCTTTGTAAAGTTTTCATTTGAAACGCTTATTGTCTGTGAGTTCATAGTTGAGTAATAAATATTTTCAAACATCCAATCAACAGCAAGATAAGTGTGTGGGTCGCCAGTATAAACAAATTGCTGATGAGTGTTATTTGTTGAATTAAATAATGTAGTCACCATAATAAATGTTGATTTGCGGCTGTGCCAGAATAAAAGATCCTTTAGAATGAGAATATCCAAACTGTACACGGGTTCATCTGTGATGATTTCTTTCAGAGGTGTTAAGTCCACTGGAGTCTCCGTGATAAAGTATTTTATACTTCTGTCTGTTGTAACAAGTATTTGGTTTGTTTCTTAAATAATAATTAGGTATAATATTGTTACTTTGTGAAGTAATTAAATTCTAGAGCATTTGTATACCTTGTTATGTATTTCAGTTTTCTTGATATGCTGTATATTTAATGCTTATCAGACGAGGTCTTGCATAACTCTCATTTTGCAAGCCTAGGCTTATCAAGGCCATCAAAAAGTTTTATGACTGTCATCACAGTATTGGTCTGTGTTCCTTTCACATAATTGTGATTACACACGGGGGGGTGTAGCTAGCTTAACAGGGGGTGCTTACCCTTCCGGAGTACCCGGCCTTACTTCCCTGGTAGAAGTTAACGTGTATATCCCAACTTGTCACTTCCAAAGTTTTTACTTTGCTTCTGGATTGTGATTCGGACATGGATAAGTATATTTGTTTTTGATTATATATATATAACGTTTTGACATTTATACATATATAAGATTCTATACAAATAGGTGGACCCTTTTTCTAGGTCTGAATACTTTTCAATGAGAGAAGTAAATAATGATCATATTAATCTTTACAGAAAAAAGGTATTTATATAGAGGTGATTTTCGAATGGTGATAACTTGAATAATATTCTTATTGATTTTATTCATAATTTCCTTTGTATACCAATAAAACAAATAAATGATGACCCTTTGGAATACAAAATGTTATGTTTATGTACAGCATTGTTGTCAGATAGCTTGTTGTACATATATATTTAAATATTAAATATTCAATTTCATTTTGAAAGGAAATTATTGAAAAGGTGATTCACAATATACGATTTCTCCAACATATGATGGGATTGGAACTTGTATATAATACGTGGTCAGAGTATCATTATTTAAGGTATTTAGGCACCATATAATGTTCCCTATCGTATATGTTTATAAAAAACAAAAACATTGTCAAAACGCAATATATTACGGGCAAATGTGAAAAGAGAGATTTATTGATCAGTTCCATACAAAAATGATAAAATATTTATCTCATTTATCAATCTTTACTAATTTTTGCACTCATAAAACACTGCAAGTTTCAAATTAAATCAAGCGAATTAATACATGGAAGCAAGCTGCTTATAGATAAATTGTTGACTTGAAGATATTGCAAGCCTAGGGTTATCAACGCCTTCAAAGAGGTAACTTTAATTTCACTCTGAAAATAAAAATGGACTGACCCTGCAACTAGGTATACTCATTTATCTTCAATTTAATGACATTAAATAAACTAAACAATTAAATTCATTCTTGTGATATGATGCTCAAAAACAGGGTTTATTCTCTTCTGCAAAACATTTCCTTTGTTAAATTTGATTAATATATTTTGATTCTTTACAATTGGATATTTTTCGATCCCTAAAAAAATTTGGTTTTCCAATTTTGATCTAACCAATAGATGTACTAAATACTTTAAATGAGGAATTGTATTCCTTAACGGCCATCTAGTGCTGTAAAAAGTGTTAGTTCTAAAATATCTAAAAATGATAAAAATCGTTTCAAGAAAGAAAAGACAGATACATTACAATTGGGACCAACAAACTTAATGCCTTTGTATGATATATGACATATTTACTTACTGAAGTGACTTTGTTCATAATTCGTCCATAATGTATTTAAATTATCATCTTGGCAATATATCCCACATATAAAAGGCAGCGTTTCTGAGCAGTTTCTGACATCCAGGAAAAACATAGAGCCATTTACGACGAGAACAAAACATTTGGTATTATCATCACCTAATACGTTTTCCGAACTCGTTTTTATTGAGTTATGAAACAGTTGATATAGTTTTTTGTCTGAATTGATGTGAAAAGTTCTATCATCAAGTTCTGAAACAAAGACAGACTTGAAATTGAAAACGCGTGTTATAATATTCAGTAAATGAGAAAGAAAGTTTTAGAAAAGGTTCTCCTGTCGATAGTTTATTTTTTGTACTTCTTCCACAATTATTACGCTACAGCAAAGCTTGTTCAAATTAAGGGATTTATACAATCAAATCAAACATTACTATCAATATGCAAGCCACAACCCCCAAGCAAAGTAAAACTTTTGAATAAGGAACATGACTGATTAAACACGTGATTTTCCATAAGGAAATAAGGCCAGATGCTCAAAAAAAGATAAGCAACTTCTTATTAGCTAGCTATACCGATGTACACTTTACGGAAGCTAGGTTTGTCGAAGCAAAGAGAAAATAAACATTTATGGTTACGCTGTCATCTGCCTTGTTTAGGGAATATAAATAAAGATTCTACATTTTATTATTTCAGTTTGGGAAAAAATTGCGTTAATCATTTGTCTTCTCTTTCAAGGAACCGAAAATATTTACCTAGCATTAAGACATGACAAAATTTAACGCATTTGATGTTATAAACCTAGTGTTTAAATTACATTTAAATTTCGCTTAAAAGTTTAGAAGAAATCTTGATTTAATTTTACGCTTGATATTTGAGATAATGTACAACTTGTTGATGAAGAAAGGACCGCGCAGCTGGGATTAACGTAGCCACGGATAGCGGTCACGTGATTTTTAATCAATATGTTGATTAAAAGATCAAAGTCGGGAAACATAACGAACCAGATTTAGAAAACTATCACGCGACTTTAAATCCTACTGAATCTACTAAAACTACTGAAACTGATGAATATTTGGAGTTCACTGATTTAAAAAACAAACAACAAGAGATGGAAATACTACTCACGTGTAATTTTTTCCAAATAAATGGCGGGTGTATAAATGAATAAAATGAAATAAAATCAATCCAGAAGCCCAATTGAAGCGTACATTATAATTCTAACATCGCCCGAGAGAAAAAAAAACCTTTAATCTGTCTCCGACATTGCAGCGTGTTACCACGGTAGCATAATATCTATGCAATGGAATAAAATTACATTTCCATTTAGCAACATCGTCATCAGCTACTGCTGTTTTATGGCAGGTCTTCCTGCTGGCCAAAATTAAATAATATTCAAGTGGCTGATATGTCAATCGGCAAGATTATTCAGGAGAATCAGCAATGCAATGTTTTTGGAGCAAATATACATGTTATAGCAAAAAGTCTTTTTTAAAACATCTTTTGTGACATCTTATTTATCACTTCGCAGTAAATTCAAATATCTGACTTCAGGGTGGTTATTGTTTTGAATATAGCCGCGTTGACAACTCCAGATTGACGTAATAAAATGTATACATTTTGTGAAATACTTGACAAAGACGCATTTGGCTAGCTTGGTTGATTATATTATATTTTAAAAACGTTCTGTAATGTTTCAAAGTTAGATTTGATACTGCTATTATTAAACTGAATAAATACATTATTACATGTTATTTTTGTCTTTTTTATATTATATTTACATATATATTTATCGGTTTTTGTGATATTATTGATGCTACATAAGGCTTCCATCGACTGGCTCTATTAGAATGATTATAATTTAAAAATATTTAAAACACCGAGAGAAGTGTTAATACTATTGAAAAGGTAAAATAGAGATATTCAAGCGTATCATCACCAACAAAATCGTACAAAGCGTTATCTCATTGTGGTACAATGCACAATACATATCGAACAGCCCTCGTATCATGGGTTCACAGAGGCATAAGAAGACAGAAAATACCTACGTTTTACCTATGTACTTTGTTATTTATTATTTTAGCTGTAAATAAATAAACACTATACTTTACGTAGCTATACTTTGGATATTTTAGATGCAGCATTTTTAGCAAAAGCAATTGTTAATTAGCAAATGACTTGGACCTAGCTACTGAAAATTTTAGTATTCTCTATAATTAATCTAATTGACCATTGGACTTCCCCAGGTTAGCATTAAAGTCCATGGGAATCTTGTTTTAGATAGCGAGTTAAGAAAATGCCTTCACAAATTAACTCCTATTCTAAGATACAGTTTCATTTATGTAAGGTTCGCCTCGTTAGAAACTGTTTTATACGACTGATTTTTTTTTAAAAAAATCGAATAAGACGTCATTCATGAATATGTGGTATTGTAGTTAGCAGTGTATTCTAGAAATATTTCCTTTCTTTTGTTTAAATCGACGATCAAATGAATATAAAATAAGATAAAATAAAAGAAAAATAAGATAAGCAATAAATTGTGTGTTTTTTTTCTTAGCTTGACTTTCTGACTCGCTTTGATTAACCGATAGAAACAATGTAATTGTCCCAAGTTTTAGAATTATCTAGTATATTTCTGGTTTTTGACCACGATTGACTTCTTAATTCGTTTTTTTGCTTATACTATATGTATTAATAAGGTGTTTGTCTTACCCCTTAAATATCACGAACTTATGTTATTACTTCACAGGGAAGGACACTTAAAATTTTGAATATTACCAATTACATCATAGAAAACAGTTTTTAAAAAATTCTGAGGTCATTTTAGATGGAGTTAATGAGACATAATAAAGCAATTACCCCAAATGAAAACCAGTGTTCAATTAAAACTTTCACCATACAAAGATCGCCAAAACAATTTCGTTCAATGAAAAAATCCAAAGTTTTTCCCTTTTCCAAGCGAATAAAATCTATGCCAATTATCGATGTTGAAGAGGAATTCGATATGCAAAAGCTAAGCACACATTTCGACGACATGTCACTTCTAAAACTGTCTGTTAGTGTTCAAACCAATGATTGTTTATTCCTAGTTTTGTTTGATTTGCTAGAAAACAAATTTACCTTTGCACACACACACACACACACACACACACACACACACACACACACACACTAAAAATAAAACCAAAGTCAAATAAGCGGCTTTCTAGACATTATCATAATTTATTGTATAATTGAAAGATAATTCACTGATTATGAAGGGATAAAATGCAGCATATTATCGACATTTAATATCAAAACGAATCATCAAAGTGTTGATATATCTGATTTAAAATTTGTTAGTGGACATTCAAAAGGGGCATAACACATATATGAGGTGTTTTTTTAAAGAATTGTATATTAAAACAAAAATTGAATCAAAATTGACACAAGAAATCAATTTTTAAAATATTTTAACAAGAAAAACGTGTACAAAAATTTATATAAGAATGTCAAAGAATTAATTTTGCTAAACTTTAGGATAATACATAAAATATATAGTTCAATTTTTTTCATATGATATAGCTGACCGTCCATATGTACGAATTATAGAAATATAATATAGAAAAGCGGATTACATGTACCTGTGTATTCAGTTTAGGTATGAGTGTGTGAATGGTGTGATGATTATTTTTGTTAATGTGTTGAAAAATGAAAATTAAAAAAAACCCATAAGTGGGATCAATAGCTTGACAATTGGATTTTGAATAAGAACATACCCCTAAACTTTGTTCAAAACAATACGACAATTAAAGGTTCCGTAACGTGTACACCAAATTTTACAAATTGACTACATGGACTAGGAGACGTTAAATATATCCAGGGTATTTTTAGATACAGAGACCCTTACTTATTAACTATATTATAATGAGGGTGATACGACTTTTTAGGGGCTTCATAAGCCCAGGTTTCTACTACCATTCTATTAACAATTTATTTGCAAGCAGCTTACTTTCATGTATAAAGTCCGGTAGTAGGAATATAAAAATTTATTATGAGTATCCATATAGGATAGGGAAATCTCACCCGAGGGGTTGAATATTTTAGTCAGAGACGAGGCTTGCCGTGTCTCTGACCAGCTATGTTCAACACCGAAGGTGAGATTTCCCTACTCTACATGAATAAACTCATAATGGGTTATTTTTCTTTCATTTTAGTGCCAATATTTAGCTTCAAGTACGATTAACATAGACATCGACGCCATGTTTGTAAAATCTAATTTTGTAATTCGACATTCTACTTTAAAATAAATATGACCATTGGGAAGATTAAACCGCATTTTGGTTTATAAAAAAGGTATAAACTAAAAAACAAAGTCATCCATTTAAAGATGCAATGTTTAACATTTGAAACGAACTTGTAATTTCTAAATTTTGAAGAATTTGATGTCATTTTCCCGCAAGATGGCGTCATGTTCCCTATATGATGACGTCATGTAATTGTCGTTTGATTGTAACGTCACTAAAGGTCACGTGGTCACGTGAGAATAATAGAATTTATCACAACTTACGGTGCAAGATAGGTAAATCTCAACAAGGGTTGAGATTTCCTGATCTGGCACTACAAGTAGTAATTGATTCTGTTTCTTGCACCAGAAAATACAATTTTTGTCAATTAAAAATCAATTTCAACTTATCGATTCACATCTGATTTTATTGATAAAATTATGGTAGAAAAACAGCGTGTAAGCTTTCTTGCACAGGGGGGTACAATATGGAGATATCTTGCACCTCTCTTTTTATGGATTTTTCTTTCTGGGGTGCAAGAAACGCGTATCTCACATGGGAAAAAAACCCTATCCTACATGAGCAGATATGGAAAAAAACCTCTTCCGTTGCATTTAAATCGTGAAACAAATGTAACATAACAAGCCATACAACGAAGTAAGCATGTTACAAATAAACTGTTGACGCAAAGATAATGTAATCAAGGGTTTATGAAGGTCATCTAACGTTTCATTGCCGTCAACACAATATTGTTAGTAATTATGATGTCTGTGTATCTAAAATTACCCAGAATCCTTGATTCTCATTGATTTTACACGTGGCGAGTATAGCTAGCTAAACAGGTCTCACTTCTCTGATGGCACTTTGGAAGTCGATTTGTATGATTGTTTAGCCTTTAGTGTGTTTTATAATTGAGAAATTGAGTATGAAACAGAACTCGAAATCAGTCGTATATGTTATGTCCAGCTTTATTTGATAGATGATTCTAAATAGTCTTCAACGTGATTTCTAATTAAGATATCTTGAAAGAAAGTTGAATATAGAAGATAGAAAAAGATATTTCTTACCAGAGATAATTTCATTAGTGTAGCTATATTCATACAACGTAGATATTGATAGGAGATGTGTCTGCTCACCCTGGCAGATTGCTTCAGCATCGCCATGTGATAGGTATTTATCAAATACTTTATAATAAAGTTGTGCTTTTTCTATGAAGCTATAGTCATCTAGAAAACAACCTATAAAATATAAATGTTCTATATGTAAACTGATATATTCCCATTGTTGCATCAGACGAAAGAAAACTAAATTAGTCAAGTGTACAGTTAGTAGTATCTAAATCACTACTGATATTAACACAGAAAACAAGTTATCGCACTTTCAACATATGCATTACAATAGGTTTTCTATACAATGCAAAACATTTTCTTTTAATTTTGAAAAGACATAAGCCACACCATGTAATAACTTAAATTAATGTGACATAGTTATGACGTTTGGTTGAAAGAATAGGTCTTTTGCAGAAATAATTTAGAGTTTAATTTATATTTCATAATATTCTGAAATAATTATTTTTTATTTCGTTACGTTTTTGGTAGGGCGAAAAAAGGAACTAGACACATATGCTAAATTTTGCGATTTTCTAAGCTTTTCTGATTACTTTAGGTTTGAAATATAAAAATGTTAATAAACGTCATTTGTATCAATTATAATATAACATTTAGATTTATTCGCTTATTGATATATATCTTGGATGGGGTGAGATCTAATATTGTATTAAATTGTTAACATCACTTTATCATATATTGTATGTATGACTGAAAACCAAAACAATCAAAACAGTATATAATTTTCTTTCAAACAGAATATTTCTACTATCTTCAATATGGTCAAAGAAAAACAATTTAACCTTCATCTTCTTGATCATTCTCTAAACTAACAGTTGCATTATCCACACATGTACATATGAATGGAAACAAATACGAGTTACAGTTGACATCAATAAGCTTTTGATTATAAATATTCAACAAGCCACAGTCTTCACCAACGAAGGCGTCATCTGGTTGACAGAAGCCCCAAAAATCTATCGTAACATTTGTTCCATCCACCCATTTCCATTCGCCTTCATTTTCTAAATCGCTCATTCCCACCCACAATGAAAAGTCCACCGCTGTTAAAATATAAATATATGTTTTTTTCTAATCGAGAAATCATAGAAATATATGCTTTGGTTTTGTAAAAAATGTAAAATATGAATACTGTTTTACAATATAAATCCTATATATAATAATAACATAATTATACTCAATCTTTTAATGCTTTAAGCAAAAAGCGTAGCTAGGGTCGTTTATTGCAATTACATTTGCAACAACTTTCTATAAATTTTAATAAGCAACTATTATTCATTCTTTATTTAATGAGAATTCAAATCAACTTTTTATTCATTTTGAAAAAGATTGTTTCGACAATTCGAATTCAAATTGAGGTTTATTGCAACTTGATTTGATATATACAAGTTTCTATAAATTTTATAAATAAAATAAACATAGTAATCCATGTCAAAAACAGAATTATACAGCAAAGTGAATTATACAGAAATTGTGAAAACTGGCAAATTCAGTTGAACTTCAACCACGGAATAATGTACTAAATTGTTTTGTAACCTTTTAATGTTATTTTATTATCATAACTTCGTAAAAGAAACCCTTGATAAAATTATATTTATTTAAATTGAACATAGATTTTATTGCTTTTATTAAACGTATGCTTGATTGATAAAATGGTCATTTTTACTTTTTTCAAACGAACACAATGACATATATCAAATATTGGTCCGTTCGATATACAATTAAATCGAATAATTGTAAAATAATTTACAAACATTAAACACAATATATGTCAATGGAAGGATAATGATTCGTCTGTAAACAGAAAAATAACAACAAATTAATCATATCAAGTAAAGAGAAAAAAAAATATAGATAAATATTGATCTTTATGTAGTGTTTCTTTTTCTTTTGTCTTCACTAGATCAAAAACAAATATACCAATCTTGTTTTATTAATTTGTTTGTTTATTTAGCTTTGCCAGGTGGTAGATATGTGTTTGAGCTACAAATTATGTTGTTTAAATGCTGGCTCTAAACACAATTTAAAAGTGAAAACTAAAAACATGCAAATAAAAGACGTGAATGAGAAAATTTACATATAAAATTTTAACTTCTTACTTTTTAATGCAAATGTAAGCATTTTCGTATTACGCAAAATTAATAACTCTGCACCCTCATTTTCACAGGTAGACTTTGCATCAGCCCAATTAACTTTGTCGAAGAATCCATCGTAAATCTTATAATATATATTAACGCTTTCGTCGTATTTGTAATCCTTCTCGGTACATTTTTCTTCTAAAATTTAATAAATGAATTATTACAAATGAAATCTAAGACGTCATTTCCACTGTGTATTACACAGGTAAAGTCAAACATGTCTATAAAGGCCGCATGAGGGAACCAGTAAAAGTTGCCTTTATGAGGAGATGGCTAGTATGGCAAGCAGATATATAAGTTCAAATAATATAAATAAAAACAATTGGGGTACAATTCTACAGGTGACCCTTATAGAGAGGTGGCCTTTAAGGCGGGATGGACTGTATATTTTTATTGCTTGTTTGTTACTATAATCAAGTGATTTGTATGAATATTCAAATTTCGGTCACAGGAACACAGTTAAATTTGATAAATGTCAAGGTATTTCATTGATTAAAATATTCGAGTCACGAGTCAATATTAATGACCCTAAATTTCGACACCTTAAGCCTTGCTGAATAATTTTTAATTTTCTACACCATAAAGGACATTGCAGTTGTATATTTCTGGTGGAATAATTACAAATTATACCAGAGTATTAATTTTACAGCACCAGAAGGTCATTTCGGAATACAATTCCCCATCAGCAATGCTAGGACCAAAAGTCTGAAAGGGGTTGAAAAAGTATTAAAAGGATAAAAAATATTGTTTGAGGGAGTAAACCTTCGATTTGGATGATTTTTCATATTTAAACTACTCTGCTGCATAGAAAGGACCAACGGTAATATTTCAAAAAATTGAATTGTGCGTTTAAAAATCAATTAAATTAAAACATTTATTTAAATAAGCTAAGTCGTTGCTTAAAACCATAATTTCTATTAGATCCATGCATGGTAACTCCTTTAATACACCAAAACATATTGTCATTGGGCGTTTACAATGATAAATCTTTTAAGAAAATGGCGGTGTCTTTCGTGTGACAAAATTATGACGAAAGAATTTATTATTTACGTAGCTTCGCAAGGGGTCCAACGAAGGGTAGCTCAAAGGTCGGGTTGAGTTTAAAAAATTGAATTTACATCAGTTTTTTTAAAAGTTTGAAAACACAGAACGGTAGTTCACTTTATTGTTTTATTTAGTCAATTTTATTCATCCCAGTTACGCAAAAACCAATCCGTTCTTGAGCTGCACTAACTTACGTTAATAGTCAATTCTTCCGTCATCACAACGTGACATAAATAACCCCGTCATTTTTTTAAACAATTATTATTGCAAAAACCCACCACGGTTATTTTCTGTGGCATAAATGATATATGAAGCAAGGATGAAGCCGAAATAGGAATTTTTAGTAACGTCTCGGCTCATGTAAGTAAAAGAATCATTGATTTGTACCCGTCATATTAAAATCTATAAAATATTTTGCGATCTTGCTTTTTCCGAAATTGGCTAAAAAAACAGTAGCAAGTTCAGAAATAGTATATTTCTGACAATACTTTAATTACAATATTTTATATAACATCCTAAGAAAATCCGAGAATATTTGTTACTTATCTAATTATAATTCAAAAGCAAAGTTGAAACTTTGAAACCGGCAAATTAGGTTAAGCATGCAAACTTTTACCAGGGAAGTGAGATCGGATGCCCCGGACATTAAGCTATTGTTAAAATAACCACATCCGAATCATGTAGAGAAACGTGTAATTATGGGTATTCGATTATATAAATATTAATTTAAGATACACCGACATCGTACTTATAAAACGTACGTATAATATATATTACAATTTTATGTTAACCTTCGTAAGCACCCACCAGATTTTCAAAGTGTGTTGTGCATATTCTGATGTTAAAATCGTAAATATTGACGGATCGACATAAACATGGTATCATAATTAACTACATAAAATTATCTGCAAATAATTTTCTACTTTTTGTTTGATAAAAAGATTATTTCAGTTCGGACTTTTTATTTGTAAATTCGATAGCGATTACGTTCTTTACCTGATTAATATTTGGAGTTGTTTTCCTCCGTTTTTTCTGGAAAAAAAGTAACTCGTTCAAACTTTCGAAAAAAAATTATCAATTTCGTTAAAAATCAAGATTTTTATAAACGACAGGAAACATTTATTTTATGTACAAATCAGTCAAGGAGAAATAATAAAATTTATCACAATAACCAATTACCACTTTTCATGTTCATCGCGTTTCATTTTGACGTTTTTACATTCATCTGGGAAAAAACGTGTTTTCCTTTCTTTACACTATGTGGAGTTTGAAGCATTTTACAAGTCACTATGTAAATCGCAAAATGTATGCAGTTAAAAAACTGTTTTTCTCCAGGTTTACACTTATAAAATACCCTTTTTTTAAAAATACAAGGGGCAACTCGATCAATGGTGTATCGATGTTTAAAGGGGTTCTTTCAAACTTTCCAAAAAAAAAAAATTATACCGCGTTTTGCATCAACTGTGTGCACAAGCTTGCTCAAATAAGTGAACGTATTAGGGCATTGCTAGTTGTCGTTGTCCGTTTGAAAGCTCAGATTATACAAAAATATTGAGTGAATTTAGAAGATTATTGTTTAAATATGTTGCATATCTATTTCTAAAAAAATTATATAATTCGAACTCTGGACATAGATTTATGTACCCTACACGTCCTGCGTACAAACTTTATCACGGCTAAAAACTGTTTTTTACTACGTCAATATAGTGTATCTAAAAATATACGGGTCCAACGTAAATTTTTTAGATCTATTTTTTATTTATTTCATATTCAATATTTTATATTTGTATAAGTGTATATTTTTTTATAAACAGAAGCCGAAAAAATATTTGTAAAGGGCAATAAAGTCCATAAAAAATATCTGTGCAGTTCAATTCTATGAGGAATTAAATACAATACAGAATAAGTTGCTGATCAACAACTCCTGCTAGACTAAAGTAGAAATAAAATATAAGAAATAATGATTCAAAATATGAAAAATAGTGACAAAAAATATAAGGATTGCCATGGAAATTCAATAGCATAGACAGTATGCATCAGATTTGTTTTGAATGTTTGCTAAAATCGCGTTGTATAAGACGTCATCATTATGATGATAGTATGATTTAGTAAAACAAAACCTTCTTAAAAGAGTGGTTCCTTCCACTTCATTTGGAAGTTTCGGCACCTTGAGTCGAGGACATACCAGCGTGAGAAAGTTTGTTAATTCACAAAATAGTTTCGAGGGCTAAGTCTTTCTGGTTTTTCCACCACACCAGAAAGAAATAACCACCTTGATATAATCTCTTTCGCGTGCGCAGATGCGCGCGCTGCTACGGTAAGTGAAAAGGCAGCCCTAGTACTTCCAAAATAAATGTTAATTCATTCTTTAGAATCGGGCATAAACAAAGATGTCTAATTTTACATTAAGGAAAAAAACTTCCATAAATGCTTTGATTGTAAAGGGATATAGCAAGTGATATTAGTGAATTAAAATGGCACAAATGAGTAAAACAATGATATCTATCCAGTAGTATAGAAGTGTGTTTTGACAATCTGTTTTAAAGGTTACCAGACTTATAACATATATTTAGAAGGCCTAATTACTCAATAATAGTAACCAGTTTTAGCGCATGAAATGCAAATACGTTTTAAGTTTGTTTTGTTTCTGTCAAATAATGATCACAATCAGCTAACTGAATACTGTCTATTCCTATAAATTCTTGAAGACCACAACTGTTTACTGATAAAGATTTATATTCCCTCATGGTGCGTTTGAAGAACGGACATTCCGAGTAGTTATTAGGTTTTTGAGCTTGATGGACCTTGTAAGGCTAGATGGTGGTGCATTGTACTTTAGATTGATGATATCGGCCTACCGCCCCTATTAAATATCAATGTATCATTGACAATCATACAAAAAGTCCAGATGAAATCAATCGCTTCTCACATATTTCCTAAGTTCCATTTGAAACGGTAACGGGTATTATTTGACATATTTTTCAGTTTTGATTCCGTCAGATTTTGAATACAGGAGAAAAAAGGTATTCATATGAACAACCAATTCATGGCTAGTAATCTGGCAAACTAGGATCCCAGCTTCAATTCAATACTAGAGTGAAGCCTGGCACTGCGCCGTATAAGTCAAGCACGTTAGAAGATGCTCTCTTCAAATATCACTGTGTCATTTATGTTTCTGATGCACCTTCAGCTTTAATCAAATACAAATGGTATATATAGTGTTCACTTATTCTCTATCACCCGACCTGGTCTGACAATAGGCTATGGCATAACCGTTATTTCGTCAAGCATTCGGTATTTATAATTACCAATAATTAAATTTTAATACTATTCAATGTTGATTTTTTTTATATCTAGTATGATCCCGATAGACAGAATTTTTTGAAGCATTCCGAAACTATTTTTTTATTTTCCTGATGACGTCATATTGTGCAGAAAATGTTCATGCAAGGCTAGCTACGGGCGGTTGCTATTGACAATCAGCTGTGTTCCGCTTTTAGATTAATGTGCCATTTTTGATGTAAAAATTACATAAATAATATGAATATTGAACTTATTTTACACTGAACACGTTTTACACCGAATTTATCACCACCGACGGTAGCTTAGTCAGTAGTTTTGTATATGGAATGTCGGAGTCCGAAACCTCACAGAGTCTGACCAAGACTTTGAAATACGATAATGACTTGATAAACAGTTCAATTGTTAAATAACATAGAGTTTTTGTCAGGTATATATTAAACAATTGAACTGTTTTGAAATGGCGTTCATAGTCAATATGAATGCCAAATCTTTTGCACGACAAACTGAATAATCGTACATTATGATCGGTTTGTCATGCAAAGGTTTGGCACTCATATTGACTATGAACTGTTCAATTGTTATATTTTGGTTAAAATATTTTTTTTAAATTCTGCCATTCATTTTTGGGATAAGTCGCATTAAATTCTGGGATTATATTTTCACGTTTTTAACACGAAATTAAACATGCAAGAAGTGTTTAATGTGTAAGACGTATACTACGTGACGTAGTTGTGTACTACCTCACCAACAATGCCATTGATTCAGTGCACAGCAACTGGACGGACGTAAAGTATGTCCGATGGTCATGAAAAAAGCAGCATGCATTACAGGAAGTATCCAGATCGGTGGAAAAAAATTCGATTTACACACGCCAACTTCCGATAGACTTTGTGAAGTTAAAAAACGACTTGATCATCAAATACAAAGGCATTCGATACTCTAAATTGAACAACCTAGGAACATCGATGCAGCCATTTTGTTTACCAGGTTATAGTTTCCCGGGAATGTGTATTGCCGATATTAATACTCAAACGCAGTGATACGGTCATTTGGCATTTATAGTCGTATGAATGCCTAAAGTCTCAAACTGGAAGATATAGGAAATGCACAAGGCTAATGGAAATATTTCAGTTTAAATCCTTAATAAAAATGACTGTACAATGTATAAATGCTCGTAATTTCTTTAAATCAAAAGTGAATTATTTTTTGCGAATTTTCAATGCCCAAGCAGCATTTTAAATTCGTTTTTTTTCAGATTACAACCAAACCTACAATCATGACACTCTTTTGTTACATATACCAGTATACGACAAGAGGCACGTTGTTTAGACGGCATGTTATATACGAGACGTTCACTTAAAATTGTATTTTGTTTATATATTGATATCAATTTAGACGTTAAAACTTTTGACGAAAAAGCATTATTACTTAATAATTTACAATTGATTTAAATATAATTTAGATTATTGTTTTAAAATACAAAAAATAGGAAAAATGGGACAAGGATAATGATTTATTTGAAGCGTTTTTCAATTTTATACCATGATGGCAGGCATGCCCGAGAAAAATCTTTGTCAGTGAAAACTAAATTAAATACCTACATTTTAATGTCCATTTTGTTCACGGGAAGGCCTGCCATCATCATGAAATTGCATTACATACGCAGACAAATGTATGAAAATAGCCATTTTTGGTTGGAATCAAAGTTTTTATGTACATACTTTTATACTTTTTTGTTAACAGAGATATCTTTATTGACATGATAATTTAGAACACACTTTATTCTATAGATAGAAAGTAATTTCAACCAATATTTGATTAACGAAAAAACATGCATGAAATGTTCCTATGGGTCATTTCCTTATATTTTACGTGGATATTTTTTAATTTGCTCCTGGATAAAAAATTCTAGTGGGTCAAAATTGAGATATGAGCAATTTTTTGGAACAAATGCAAAAATTGTAAAATATTACACATTTTCTTAAGAAAAGCGATGGTTACGGTGCTATGGTAATTGATATTTTGATTTTATGCACCTACAAGTATATTATGGTATATAGTGATACTAAATATATATGGGTTGGTGTTTACAACTTTCATCTAAATGTACGATAAATTGCGCTAAGAATCACATATTAGTTTTGTAAAAAGCCACAAAAAATAGAGGGGACAGTTAGCTGTGACGCAATTATTGGATTTGTAGATAGACAAATTGAATAAGAATATTAATTAATATATGTTCTTTACTTAACCGTGTTTTACTATTGTTTTTGGTGTGGTTGTGGCGATGACATGTATTTCTTTCTGAATCTCTTCAAGTATTGTATCACTCATGTTTCCTATTGCCAAAAGTTCTAGAGTTAATACCACAGTACCGGTAGTTTTTGCTAGAAACTTTATTTTTTCACTGGTGACAAATTGTTTCTGATTACATTGGTTCCAATAACACCACTGCATCATTCCTCGATATCTTCCTAATTAAAAAATTAAAACATATTTTACTTCTCATGCAAACAAAATGTTATATTAGTTTTATGTTTAGTTGTCTCATTATGTATATATATAAAGTCTACTGTATCTCAAAAAATTGAGTGCACATGTTTTTTTGTTTATTTCTTTCAGTTGAAAATGTTTCCATTAAACTACCAATAAAATGCATTGAAAATGTATTGATCTAACCAAGTTATATTTTATTTAAAAACATTATTGTTCAGTTCTCCTGTACATAGAGAAATTTTCCAAAATTTTTTGAAAATTTGATCAAGTTTATTCTCCAATTAGTCCTCATTCAAATTTCCATCAGGGTATTTATGGTCAGGTAGGTCATTATTGCTCGGGTTTTCCCAGGTGTGAGCATCATGAATATTTAATTATGACATAACATTTATAGTTGTTAAGAGTAAGAAAGAAAAGAAGGGATAATTTTAACATAGTCATATAGTTATTTTGTTAAAACGTTCAAAATTGTACAGAATAAAGTTCACTTTTTCATGAATGAATTTTTTCCCTATTAGATCGGTATATTTTTTTATTCAGTCTTAACAAATATTTTGTGAGTGTGTCGAAAATACGACATTATTCTTGCATTTTCCTTGCGCACTGAATTTGTGGAAATGCAGTAGTTTACTAACTTCTCACGCTTTATTCTTTCTAGTCTTAAACCTTCACTTATTCGACAATAAATTCTTTGAGAATATACTGCGGTTACTAAAAGTCTGTTTTGGTTGGTATTTAATGTAAGGCTAAATTTAAATAACAGATTTCAGGATATGGAATTTACCAACCCTGTATAAACCATATAACCAACACAACTTGTGACTAATAATATATTAAATAGCTAGAGGTGGAAATAGTATGTACCTAATTTAATGTCTATTTCAATCATGTCAAATAAAGAATCGATCGTACAGTATATTAATTTACGCATCTATATAAAACTGTTGAGAGAGCAATTTTATAATGCTTTCATTGAATTTCAAAAGTATTATAATTGTTCTAAATAATCTTGATGTGACACACCGATTTTTATCTGCAAGTAGAGTAACTATGGCAAAAACAACATTGTTATGCTTAAACATTAAAACAAGAAGCATACATAAATGCAAATCTTTAAACAGATTTGCTATTTTGGATCTAGCAGCTGAATAAAACTTTGGAGATCAATTATTGGGCGTTTTATGTTGCATTAAAATGAATGGTGGTTTGATTGCAAATTCAATCTTTGTTTCACAATTGTATCGGTTGTTATGACGGAATTCAGACGTATTTGATTTTTACATGATATAAAATTCATGCTTACATTAAACATTAACGGATCGGTCATAATTGACAGTTGGGCATATACTACTACTTTTTAAATAGCTATTTATTTAAATATCAGTTTTTGTTTATCAAAATGTATCCTTTACCCATTCCCTTTGCCCCAGAATATGGACAGTGTCAAATTAATTTTTTCTTACACTTCTATGTAACGTAAATAACAGTTTAAGACAAAATAGTTAAATTTGATGAAAACACCTACCCATATCGGTTATCAAAATTGCATGATATCTTTTTCTGTAAAATGCAAAAACATCCGAATCAACTACATTAGCTTCAATTGCATTAATCACAAAGTCATTTAAAAAAACTGAACTAAACTCCAATACAAGTATCCTAGCTATTAAATCAGAAAAAAGTTCCCAAATTTTTTTGAATGGTTCCAGTAATGTTGTGTCTGTATGTCTACTTAATGTCATTATAAAGTCACCCCTTCCTCCGTCTTCAATCACCGATCTCGCCACTTCTTTAAACATCTAAAATGTATAATCGATATAAAATGGGAAGATATAACGGTATAAAATTACCCAGGGTATAGTTATCAACATGGTTTTATGTCTATTTTGTCATCAGTTTTGATTACACACACGTAGAGCTTGTTCGAATAGTTTGCTGTGGTGGTAAACACGCCTACCTATATTTGATATTTTTGCATATGGTGAAATGTGAACAAGTAGAGTACATATTTTTAACTAAACTACATTTTAATATACAATTATCTGTAATAACACTGTTATTATCATATATTCAACGTTGACGCATTTTCTGCTATTTTATGGACAAAATCTTGATTCAGAATGCAGATTCAGATAAAATGTTTGAAGAATTATCACGAGCGTCTGGACTATATTCGAAACTACAATCTGAGAGATGTATCTGTTGAGAAAATGGCCGTTGTTTCTCGACACATCGGTTTTATCGTCCTAATTAGAAATAAAATTAATTTGATGATTTAATGAATTACATAACATTGAATTTCATATGCTACATGTTGGCGGAATTTTAAAAAAGATTGACTCCTTACATCATGTTATATATATGCATATCGCACTAATGATTAAAACAATTTATCACAATTATAAAATAGCTGTCTTTCAGTTATGTATCAACATTAATATGTATTTTAATTTCAAATAGAACCAATCCATTTATACAACTTTAAATGTAGCCTTTCGATAGTTGCAGATGGAGGTATAAGTCAAAATATGGTAATATCACTCTGAAAAAGTAATAATTTATGTGAGCAACGAATAAAATATAGAAAAAACATATGTAATTGATTATATGAATTTTATTAAGCCATGTTTCTTTCTTAGACAATACAATAATGTTCCAAAATAATATTGAAGGCGTTGTTAGATAACAATTAAAAAAATGTCTATTTGCAACGAAAAAACAGTGTTTAACGTGACACGCATGCAAATTTATTTGTTTAGTGATATGAAGAAATATCAAATAACAGTATGTGTAACGAGGAATAACTTGAATTTAAAGCATGTCTCACCATTACATATATTGTTTGAATCTCATCTAAAGTAATTATATTTGAGCCAGGAGAAGAGTCGTAATTCAATATAGATTCCATCAGAAATGCACCACCAAACTCAATTTTCTGGTTCCACGTGTTTCGTTCCTTTATATAATTTGGTAGCCATATATTAACAAAATGTTTTGCGCCTTGACAACATGAACGCTCATTTTCTGAAAGAATAAAATTCAATTTTCAATATGACCAAATAACATGCAATATTATTATGTTATGTGCAAAATTATTAAAAAGTGTTGAAAAGGTAAGAATTAATTTTACTGCTCAAATGGTTTAAAATATTTTTAAATTGTTACATATCTTTTTCCCGAGATATGGAAAAAAAGCCAAGTTACATAACAACTACTATTTTTCTTTTATGATCAAGTACATTGTTACAGTCTTAATAACAACTTAGCAACTTCAGTTTCTCAGTTTATACAATGCTTGATCCATACAAATAAAAGTTGTTTTTCGAAGCTGAAATAAACATGCGAGTCCATGCTCAAACTATAATCAATAAAACATAGTAGAATTTTTGAAAAATTAGATCAATGCGTGGATGTCCAGTGAGGCAGCGATATGGAATGCTCCGACAGGGTATGAACCTCGTGTTTAGCTAGCTACAGACGCCACGTTTATAAATCTTTCATAAAAACCATTTATACCACCATATAAAAATTAAGAAATTTACCAATAAAATGAAAATCAAAAGCAACAAACAACAACGTATTTATCTTTCGTCCTGAACGAACCAGAAGTCTGGCAACTTCCATCATTGCCACAACACCAGCACCGTTGTTAAAAACTCCTGAAATACATTGTGATTAAAATTAATAAGACTTATTTTTATTTTAAATTCTTCAATAGGTTTTAAACTTGGAAATAGTAAAACTGCACATTTGCATAGAAGTTCGAAGTGTCTGTTTCATATATTGCTATTAAGCATATAAGGATGTACATAAATACTAAATAAAAGTCAAAACAAAACATTTTTGATGATCTCAAATAGTCTAGTCATTCTATCAAAAACCAGAAACTATTTGCAACAGAGTTTATTTTTATTGGAATGTAAACAGTATCGACACCTAAGTAAAAGGAAAAAAGTGCCAAAAATTGGACACCGGATAAGATTATTTTTCAGCTCATCAAATTTTCAACATTGCGTCGTTGTTTAAATGGCTTGTATCAAAAACAATTAAACAAAAACATACTAATCTAGAAGCAAAGTAAAAACTTCCGAACTGACAAGCTAGGTTAAACACGTGAACATCCACCAGGGAAGTCAGGCCGGGTGCTCCGGAAGGGTAAGCGCCTCCTGCTAACTAGCTACACCCACCACGTGTGTGATCAAAATTGTGTGAAAGGAACATGGAACTATGAGACGTCAAATATATGCAGGACAATCCTGGACACAGAGACGTCAAACTTATCAACAATACTGTGAAAACGGCCATAAAACTTTTTGAGGGCCTTGATAAACCTAGGATTGCAATATCCCTTAGTCAACAATTTATTTGCAAGCAGCCTACTTCGTTGTACAAAGTCCCCGTAGTGGGAACAAGCTCTTCCATAGCGTATCAATTGGGAAACAAATACACCATAAGCAAGAGAAGCAGCTATATTGCTGCATAAACAGGAAATTTGAAAACAGAAAAATTGAAGTCATCACGTTTGTCATAAAGTTTCAAATGTAACCTTTCGTGTGCGTCATAATTCAGGTATAAGTCTAAATGGAAGCACAACTTAAGAATCAGTAGTGTCTTTTATTTCAAGTTCACTAGGATAGATGACATTTACATAGTCTCCAAATTTAGGATTGTTAAGAGACAGAACGTCATCTATATATCTGTGAGTTGAGTTGAATGATTTGGCAACAGTCTTCTCTGCAGATTTAACAAGGTTCATATCTTGCTATTAAGCATATAAGGATGTACATAATTACTAAATGAAAGTCAAAACAAAACGTTTATGATGATCCCAAATAGTCTAGTCATTCTATCAAAAACCAGAAACTAATTGCAACGGAGTTTATTTTTATTGGAATGTAAACAGTATCGACACCTAAGTAACAGGAAAAAGTGCCAAAAATTGGACACCGGATAAGATTATTTTTCAGCTCATCAAATTTTCAACATTGCGTCTTTGTTTAAATGGCTTGTATCAAAAACAAACATACATCCAGAAGCAAAATAAAAACTTCCGAACTGACAAGCTAGGTTAGACACGTAAACATCCACCAGTCGGAGTTGTTGTTATGACAAATAGTTGATATCTGATGAGATATCACCAAAAACAAAGAGATATCCAAATTTTCCCGACTTTTGTTTCTATTTTAGCTTATAATTGGGAATATTTCAAAGAATCAAAAACAAACATACTCATCCATGTCCAAATCACAATCCAAAAGCAAAGTAAAAACTTTGAAACTGACAAGTCAGGTTAGACACGTGAACTTCCACCAGAGAAGTGAGATCGGATGCTTCGGAAGGGTAAGCACCTCCTGTTGAGCTAGCTACATCCGCCAATTTTGTATTTAAAATTGTGTGGAAACATGGAACTATGAGACGTCAAAAATATCCCGGGCAATCCTGAAGACAGAGGCATCAAACTTATCAACAATACTGTGATGACGTCATAAGACTTTTTGAGGGCCTTCATAAGCCTAGGCTTGCAAGAAGATATACCTAAGATCAAAGGTCAATGTCATGACCCACTTTGCCATTTAAGCCTTAAATTGTTATGTCTTGTCTATATGTAAAGATTGTGAAATGTTTTTTATTCCAATTTTGATGTTTCCTATAATGGAGTCAGGATTAAAGGTTAAGTCGGGAAAAGTTTGATATCTCTTTGTTTTTGATAATATCTCATCAGATAGCAACTGCTTGTCATATCAACAATCCGATTGACACTAAGATACTGTGTATTCTATTTCTAGAAGTTGTTCAAATGTTTGTTACCAACCGCGTTTCACGTTGAACATACTTTTCTTACCAAATGCGTTTAAGGGAATATTTGGATATCTCTTTGTTTTTATGATATCTCATCAGATATCAACTATTTGTCATATTAACACTCCGACTAACACTCAAATACAGTGTATTATATTTCTAGAAGTTGTTTAAACTTTTGTTACCAAATGCGTTTCAGGTCGAACATATTTTTGTTAGCAAATGCGCTTTAGCGAAAAGTAGGATATCTGTTTAATTTCTGTGATATCTCATCAGATACCAACTATTTGTCACATCTACAACTCCGACTGACACTCACATACCGTGTATTCTATTTCTAGAAATTGTTTAAATGTTTGTTACCATATGCGTTTCAGGTCGAACATACTTTTGTTACGAAATGCGTTTTAGGGAAAAGTAGGATATCTGTTAAATTTTGATGATAATTTATCAGATATCAACTATTTGTCATATCTACAACCACGACTGACACTCATATACCGTGTATTCTATTTCTAGAAGTTGTTTCAATTTTTGTTACAAAATGTGTTTCACGTCGAACATTCTTTTGTTACCAAATGAGTTTTCGGGAAAATTTGGATATCTCTTTGTTTTTGGTGATATCTCATCAGATATCAACTATTTGTCATAACAACAACTCCGGCTGATATACTGATGCTGTGTATTCTTTTTCTAGAAGATGTTAAATTTTTTGTTACTAAATGCGTTTTTGTTACCTAATGCGTTGTAACAAAGCTCCTTAATAAGGCATTCAAGGTAGAATCTCATACAAACGAGAAAAATATTGTTGGAAGCCTAATCAGCTGGGACAACAACATATTTGCTGTGTATGTCAGAATTGCCTTGATTTCTGGAACATTGAGTACTGAAGACGGTTAATTACTCATAGACCCTTTTAGTTTGGCAATCCTAGTTTTAACGAAAGATCTCAAAACCTTTATCCAGTCGGATAAGGTATCAAGCTCAACATCTCCTAATTTAGCCCGACGTCTAGCGTACTCTTTAACAGAATCAATGACAAGTCTGAACTTCTGTCCCCAATTAAAAGGTTGAGCTTCTCTATATTAATGCCCTTTTGAAAGTAAAAATCTTTATTTAGTGTTCTCGATTACATTGAGATCATTAGTTATCACATGTCAAGTCTGGTACATAAATATATGGAAAAAACGAGCAAGAGCAGGTGGGGGGAGTAAAATTTTGAAAGTTTATAATTAAATATTTGGGATACACAAGGTTCATTGTAGAAGTAGGAAACTAGAGGTGGTGAATTAATTTTGAAATGTTAAGGAACTTTAGATTGTTTTTGTTTATTTTGAAGAATATTGAAAATGTGTATAACATCTGTGCCTTTGATAGCATAGTGTAACTTAAGATATTGACGTTGACCATCGTTCTCAATATCGTTTTCTCGAGAAGGTTTAAATAATCTGTTGAAAGCAATATCCATGATGACAGCAGTCAGCTTATATTCTGGTGTATTAGAATCTATAGTAGCTTAAGATATGCATTCTTCTTGTAACTGTTAAAGACGGAATAGTGGTATAGAGTAGAGTTTAGTTCGGATATGGTGTAATCCGAGAGGTTTCTGCAGATATGGTAAAAGATTAAGAAAACTAACATCATGGATATTGAGTTTGTTGTAACGTCGATGTCCATGGCTTAAATTGTCACGTGTAGTTTTGTTGAACAAGTGTGAGACATTTACATTGTTACAACACGGGCTTGAAAGATTTCTTACGCTTACAATTTTGTCATTGCATTCGTATGGCGATGCAGTGCCTAGTTCTCTTATTCAGTTATTTTCCTGTTGTAATCGGTATAGAGTGCTTAATGTAGGACTGTTTGTATGGTGGTATATTTTTTCCAAAAGTCTGACTTTCATAGATAACACAGAATGGTCCGGCTGGTTAAAATGTTGGTAAAGAAACTGATTATCATTTTATTGATCTCAAACCGATGTCCATTCACACGTACATTTAGTCTACCTTTGGTTTCAACCACATATATGAGTCCACATCAATTGCACTCTATTCCATATACAACATTGGAAGATTTATAATTTAGATTATTGTGACTTCGTAAAGTGTAATTTTTAGTTGTAAGGTTAATGGCTAAATGCGTATCAGTTATTAAAATTTTACAGGTTTAGCAGTTTTTTATTTACAAGTTGTAACGGTGCAGTAAGTTAAATTGTCATCATAATTAAAAATATCTGAAAGTTAAATTGTTAACATTTTTATTTGTTTGAAGGTGTCTTGTGAATCTTTATAGAAGTAACGATGATCGGAACTGGCAACATATGACGTTTTGATAATATCCTGAAGGATAATCCTAGGGGCACCAATATTAACTGCTAGTCTAATGCCCGTAGTGCTAGCAGTAGACTTTTTATATAGTCGTCTCAGGCTCTCTAATGTCATTTTGTTTGTACTGCATATATAAATATAATAGATGTGACTGGGCTAATGGTATCCTCAGGGAAAATTCCACCATCAGAGACACCGGCCCAGTAGTAATAGATACAGGCAGAAAACATGTGAACTTCCAGTACGGTAAAATATGTATAAAAAACTTATGAAACAGGTATTCTGTAATTCTTACATACATTTTAGAAACACTTACAATTACACTGAAGTTTTATATTATACATTACAATTGGTTAAGGATGGGGGTGGGGGTGGGGTAGTGTTGGTGGTCACCTTCCAGTCATTTTATCGAATGATAAAGGGTCTTGTCTCGACTCATACATCTGTCTAAAATTATTTATTGATGCCTTTAATATTTAAACATTTGATGAGTTACACAGCGATTAATTAAGTTACGGCGGCCCATTAGGGTTTTGTAACCGATGCTAAAATTACACAAAACTACGCAATATTTTAGTATTGTCGGTCAATGTGTGCACAAATAAAAATTTAATCAGTATTTTAGCTTTTTATATTGTTTTAGTTGTAGTATTACTTTTCAGATAAAATTTTAGTTTATTTTCGTATTTTATTTGGAAAACGTAAGATCAACTGTTTCATGATTTTGTGTCAGTTCTGCTGTACTATACAGGACAGTAGCATTTTGTCCAATAAAAAGTGAGATCATGAAGGAAGCAACAACAATTATTTTCTATTTGTTAAAAACTGCAGGTTCTACAGCCCATTTTCAGTTAAAATTATTTGTCTGCTTTTAAGAATCTACTGGTTATAGGTCAACAGGCCATATCTGATGGTAGTGTATACCAGTTCTTGATGATTCTGAGCAAAACTGCACAGGCTGGTGTCAGAGTGTGTAGGAATCTGTATTAGGATAATTAATAAGACCTGATGTTACTAGGCATTTTGATAATTGATTGTTGTAAATTAATACAAATGAAAGAGTCTTTTCTGATAACGTTTTGTTTTCAATTTGTTTGATGGATCATGTCTCTCAGGATTGCTGGTTGGGTGGTATTTCTTATTAACAAACCCTTGAACCTTTTCAATTTTATAGATATCTTTCAAATAATGTGGATCTTAGGTTAATTAAGCATACCAAATAAGTGTGATCGAACCAGAAATCGGTAGGCTCTATATTTGACATCGATAGAGCAGTTATGGAGATGGCTTCTGATGACCTTCAGGACAAGAGATGTGATTCTTTCAGGACATGTCAGTTTGCAGCTTAAATAAGATTTCATGATCGACGTTTTCTGTCTACAGATCATCAGGAAGAAACATTTGTCTATTGAATTCATGTTTTGAACCACTGTCTAGATATCATTGTAGCTGGATCTCATCATTTCAGAGCCGCAGAATGCATAATCAACAAAAAGACGAATGTACGAGTCTACGGACATATTGTCGCCTTTGTTGATGATGTTTAATAGAAGCTCGGCTTAGACTAATATACTGTTACTCGAGTTCATGATGTCTCTATGCCTTGGTCTTCGAAAAAATCGTGAATATAATGGTGTGTCACATTTGGGACAAGTCTAGATAAAAAGTGTCGATCTTAATCTGTTTTCAGCGGTCGAGTTTTTTAAGAATGTGTTCACATGTTATTTATCATGTTTTGTGTCACTTGTTTGGTATGAGGCCATGATGGTGTTATTTAGTTTGGTTATTTCTGAAGGAGAAAACTTCTTAGTAATATTCTAATCGATCATGTAGTCATACAATCTATTAAACTTCCTCGAATTGGAAAATCCACTCACCCATATCCGTAAAATCATCTGTCCATGTAAACTCTCATTCTCCTACATCTTCAGTTGCCAGGTACAACAGCCAACTAGTTTATTTTAATAAAGTTACCAATGATTTGGCAATGGATACCTTGTTCTAATGAAGTTGTGATGAAAATCAGTGGGACATCGTGTGCCCATACAAATAGATATACTGCTTGCTCCTGATGCTCGACTGAAAATAGTCTAATGCAAGTGCAAGAGATTACATAATGGATATATAGTCTCTCTTGTTCACATACTGGTGGCGAGTGTCATTAAACTTCATACTCAAATTATATTTGTGTTGAAGATGATGCTTTACTTCAAAAGAAAATCAAAACTTTAAACTGATTGCAGAGGGTAGTACCCAACCTGTTACTCTCACTTTATTGCTATTTTAATTACTTAAGTTGTCGCTGAAAGTGAACATAGATATAGCAAGAGTTGCCTTTAGCACGATGCACTCAATTACTTGCAATGATTAAACAACATAGTTTGTAAACTGACAAAATGTGCCCAGTCTTGAGATTCAAAGCCCTCACTACATGTATGTAATGTCTTGTCAAACTTGGTATACATATATATTGGCAGTTTAACGCTGATTTTTATTCAATCAGATTTTGGCTTTTTCAGTCTGATTTAGTGACAAAATTCAACACATGAAGTGCGGACATGTTGAAATCTTATCACTACGCTAACAAATTAAAACCTAATCGGAAACTTATCTCAGCCCCTCGTAAGTTATACCTCAGCAAGTTTAAACTGTAGGCATTTACTTACTGTTTTTAGCGTTTACAACGTTGGTCTGTCTAAATGTTAATCTTTGCGTTAAAGCCACTTTAGTTGCAACACACATGACTATTCAACATTTAACTTGAAAGGAATTAAATAAAAAATATAAATAATTCTTGCATTTTCTACATTATGTCCTTTTTTGTCACCCAAAGGGCAATAACTTCTGTTTCACGCAGCATCTTCATTTTATAATATGCATATCCAGCATTAGCAAAACTAAATTTTTATTAAATTTTAAATGTTTGACAAATATACAGTGTTGTTATTGTTTAATAATTACAAACTTCACGTTGTTACACAATTTAGAGCGTTTTCATTGGTTGTTGTCTTGCAAAAACACGGTGTTATTTTCCAATAACAACGTTTTCTACCGGAACTACTTTGAGCCCGTTTCGGGGATTACCTATCTCTGAATTATATTAATAAAGTTGTAAACAAATGGGGAGATCGGGAACGATTTCACATAGAATCATTAAAATACTTCGATTTTTTTATAAATTAAAATTTTGACGAATTAATTCAAACATGTTCTGATTAATTTTCACCGATATTTTGAATAATTTACCTTTAAGATTGTATATTTATGAAATATTTTTCGAAATCGACATTTTATCGTCACCAAGCATTTTACGTGTCTATAGGCCCAAGTGTCTATAGGCAATATTTCGTGTCTATAGGCCCAAGTGTCTATAGGCAATATGACACGCACCATGGTATTCTCGGATGACAAACCTCAGTGTAGGTTGTTTTGTTTGAAAATCATCACATACGCATCCTTTTAAAAGCAAAGACATTTTATCCCCCCACGACAATGTATAGACGGGGATCAGGATAAATATTATGAGGAATGCAATGTCAGTGTGCAGATAAGTAAGATTGTTGAGCCTGAACTAAATCTTAATGATAATGACAGTGGTAGGCCTGCCAATAATAATTTAATAAAATTGATAACATACTATATTCCAAAATTCACCCGTAAATACCGCTTGTTTACCATGTCCAAATGTCCCTGATCAGCCCATACAGCTACCATCGGTGACAGAATCCCTTATCTCACATCAAGTCCATAAGTGGTAAAACATTGATTCATCCAAGAAAACATTAATTCCATCTCAATAGTGGGTTTCAGGTTTTGTTTAACACACTGTTCATTCAACCAATACAGTTTTTTCTTATGTTCTTGGTAAAAACAACATGTAAACACGCCTGTCCTACAAACGTATGGCCGTCAGGTATGACGTTGTACAAAGTGTTATTTGTTTTCATAATTGCGAGACATAATATAGTCCCTTTTTGTCAATGGATTTAAATGTAACATAATTTATATGTTGACTGAAAATAACTAGGAAATAAATAAAAATATATAAATTCAAAAATATTTCAGCTTTTTTATCGGATATTTTATTGTTTCATAAAGATGTCATTTATTGTATTAATACACAGTTCAACCTTGTAACGTCGATTATCTGAAAATCAGCTGCTCAGTTCGGAAATGTAGGTCAGCTTCAAAACTTAAATTTCAAGGTTGGTTTGTACGCTACTCGGTTTTACACAATAGACCCCTTTCACATTCAAATGCGCATGCCCTGTATCTACTGACGACAGCGAAATTTCTAGACTAAGTCTCGCGCGAATTTACAAAACCTCGCGGGATTTTGTTCCAGGGGGCAAGTGCGCGAGTGAGACAATGGTATAAAATGGGCTGCCAGGCAAACATTAAAAAAATGTCTTTCCTCGCAAAACGACTCAGATTAGATCGGTCTGTATTTTCAAGTACTATTTTCGACCACGTGATTCACACAAAAACAATAACAACAATGGCGGCGCCCATGTGTTTTGGCGAAAACAAGATGGGTTGGGACTAGGCCTAGCTAGTAATCGCGATTAGAACTACGATACAGACCTGTCGAAAGTTTAACACTGAGCTAACGAAGTTGATTCGACGCTAGAAAAAAAAACCTGTTGAGATAAGCATAGCAGCTGCCCAAAATTGTCGAGATATATACAGCTGATATACAGATATATGTAAGAAACTATAGGAATTAGCCAGATTTGGGACCAATATTCGGTAACTTGGAGTTAAATTTTCGACAGGACTGTACTTTATACACACGTGAACGTTAACCGAACTAAAGTTATTATGGCGTATCTTTATAATTGTCACATAACACTACCGCTAAATCTTGTTAGTGGAATAATTTTGGTTAGGTCAGACTGCATCATGAATGATTTAGGCAGAGACAAGTTATATTTTTCTGATTTAGGTAGATCTAGTAAAAATAAGATTTTTTTATTTTAAAGTTGAATTGATATTTAGAATCTTCCTTCCTTTTAAACAAAACTTATTTTTTCCTCTCCAAATCAGCAACATTTAGGTTAAATTTTTAATTTCTTCAGAGTATTACATCAATTCACCAGAACTCCATGTGTACACAGAGTTAGGGCTGGGTACATGTAATGATACTTTGTTTCATTCTATTGCAAAAAAAAAAAAAACTGATGGACCATACATATTAATATTTAAAATAAGCACATTTTCCACAAAAAAAAAAATAATGAAAAATAAATAAAATTAAAATAGTGGGCTAAATCCAAAATGACTGCCTGGTCATCTATCATTGTATCAAAGGATCACCTTCAAACTGCCAACAGTGGTTAGAAACATGAACCTATACAGACACTGGAACATTGCTGAGCTATCAGCTGAAATTTCCAAAACTGCAACAGCCTTCTTTATTTTCAATTTATCCACCTGCATATATACAATATATTGGTGCAAAGAGGAGTCTAGATTTGCATTCTCTGTCAAGTATTGTATTTTAATTATTTATGACTGAATAAAGCCATCTTACCAGTTGTATGGAGATAACCAAACCATCTTACCAGTTGTATGGAGATAACCAATCTATTATAAAGAATAAGCCTATATGGCACAAAGACAAAGTGGTAATCAGTTTTAATATAAAATAACAGTAAACACCACACTAATCAGTCTTCCTTGGTCACCCATTTCTGAATGAGGCATTATCATTGGCAGAAAATTAAATGCAAATTTGGTTTTATGTTTTTCAATGCAGCTCAACTGTTCAAAGTGTATGTACAACAAAATGTGCAAAATAGCAAGAACCAAGCTGAAAATCAAGAAGATTGGGTTTCAAAATCAGTAGTGTTACATTACAAAAGGGTTGTATCTAAATCTAAAATCCCCATCCATATTCACTAAAAGTTTGTTTTATTAACAAATTCAACACCTCAGTTATGCCAAACACAAAGGTACATAGAAAAGAGCTTTCATAAATAATTCTAAATTGACATTTTCTGCTTCCAAAATCAACAAATTTATAATCAGTCAAATCACTGAAACTAGTAAATCCCAACTGAATTCAAAAGGACATGATTGTCATTTAATTTTAATTTAAGTGGGGATTTTTTAAAAGTATAGTGTTGGATTTACATATTTGATTCCAGTTTTACAATCATTTCTCAACTTATAAGATTTTCCTTAATTGAAATCTGACAACTTTTGACAATAATTTTATACAAATAAAGTTTCAACAAAATTGGAATATAAATGTAAAAAACTTAAGAATGATCTTCTTAATGACAACTTAAATTTATGGATTTCTTGAATACTAAATAAAATATTAAGCTTTCAAATTTGCTAAATTCAAGTTGAGGAAAATCTCAAATAAGGAATGACTGGAACCAGCAGAATTTTCATATCTAGATGCAATAGTAACCACTTTCATTTCTCAGGTCTTGTATTCAAACACAAAAGCCATTTACAGAACAAATACTCTACCAAAGAAGCTTCTCTAGTTGTAATTTGATACAAAATGCCACTATATATATTTCACACAAATATTGTATATAAATACCATGAAGAGTTGGTATTTACAATCCACCGGTAAATAGATACATTACTGACTTGCCAATATAAGCTTACATAAATACTAAGAAGCATATATAGAGCCTGACTGCCAGTACATGTATGGAATAATCTTTGTAAGGGCAGTGCAAGCATGCATACATCTTGGATGCAGTATAGCTTTGACTGGCCAGTATGTATACAGTGCAGCTTTGACAGACCAGTATGTTTACAGTTTAGCTTTGACAGGCCAGTATGTATACAGTATAGCTTTGACAGGCCAGTATGTATACAGTATAGCTTTGACGGGTCAGTATGTTTACAGTTTAGCTTTGACAGGCTAGTATGTATACAGTTTAGCTTTGACAGGCTAGTATGTATACAGTATAGCTTTGACGGGCCAGTATGTATACAGTATAGCTTTGACGGGCCTGTATTTAGACAGTATAGCCTTGACAGGTCAGTATGTTTACATTTTAGCTTTGACCAGCCAGTATGTATACAGTACAGTCTTGACAGGTCAGTATGTTTACAGTTTAGCTTTGACCGGCAAGTATGTATACAGTATAGCTTTGACAGGTCAGTATGTTTACAGTTTAGCTTTGATGGGCTAGTATGTATACAGTATAGCTTTGACGGGCCAGTATGTATACAGTATAGCTTTGACAGGCCAGTATTTAGACAGTATAGCCTTGACAGATCAGTATGTTTACAGTTTAGCTTTGACCAGCCAGTATGTATACAGTACAGCTTTGACGGGTCAGTATGTTTACAGTTTAGCTTTGACCGGCCAGTATGTATACAGTACAGCTTTGACGGGTCAGTAGCTACACAGTATAGCTTTGACGGGTCAGTATGTACACAGTACAGCTATGGCTGGCCAGTGCAATTGTGCATTAATCTTGACTGGCCAGTGTAAAACTCAGTAGATTTTGACAAAGAAGTGTAAGCATGGTTTTTCTCTTGGTATGTCAGTATAATATTATATAGATACTGTCAGGCTATAGTTAGCGCAAGATTTAGTAAATCTTGGTTGGGCAGTGGAGTATGATAAACATATATCTTAGCAGCTAGAATAAGGCTACATGGATACTGCTAGGCCAGAATAGACTGGTGTGGTGGGAGCAGATATGTATGGTATAGCTTTTGACAGGCTAACATTGGTCCACATAATAATATGTTAAGACACCAGTTATAAAAATCAAAACAATGGATATAATGAAATAAAAATTATTAAATGATGTTTTAGTTTTGAAGGCACTTGTAACAAGTACTGTTCAGACAGTGGACTCCTTCACTGAAAGCTTCAGTGTTGAATCTTAGATTTTTTCAGAATGGGTCATTTCAAAACTTTTGTCTAAAACATCATGATATTAATATTTTGCATTAATGTTTTATCAAATATGGCTACTAAGGTCTTAACAATAGTGCCATTTTGCAAAATAAGAGGGTCAATGTGCCTTCTGGAATGAACACCGCCCTTCTTATGGTCTGTGATTCATTATTTAACAATGGATCAAATAATTTCTTTCTGTTCTACCAAATGACCACTTGTCGATACCGAGGGAAAGGAAAAGACAGTCTCACCCCGTCGTGGTTAGTCTGTTACTGTCCCGTCACAACTAAACCAATATCGGGGGAGGGGTATCCTAACCTGTTAGACCTGAAATTCAAGGCTCTTTTAACGGCTTTTATATTCGGACAGTTGCCGTTACAGACAACTGTCCGAATATAAAAGCCGTTAAAAGAGCCTTGAATTTCAGGTCTACCTAACCTGTCAGACGACACGATCTGGAATGGAATTAAATGAGTAATATAAGTTTTAATGGCTACCGCTTTTACAGGTGAACATAATCGTTCTTCTCGCTTTGGCTTTACGTCGATGGATGGTCAAATCGGCTACACATTTATGTTTAAACCAGTGAACATCAAACGTCCATGCTGTTTACTATGTAAAGCGAAAGTAGACTTGCCCCCTAAGCAGATAAAAGAGTTCCGATTTTAGGGGAGATAACCGCGTTTGGCAAAATTTAGCGCGTGCGCATTGGAATGTGAAAGGGGTCTATTTTGTGATAATTTTCACGTTGATACACCCCGATAACAACGTAAAAAGTGCAATTCAATTCTTAAATAGCCAATAATCCTTCATAATAATGCTTTAATGTTTGAAAATTAACTAAAAATAACGATTTAGCCATGCTTTTATTCAGAACGTTTTCCTGTTTTCTTAAGCATACGGTCATTTTAAAAGAAATTACACTGGTTTTAACATTTTATTGAAAACACATTTTGATTAATTTTAATTTTAAATATAATTAACTTGGTATAGAAGTAGTTAGATACTTTACAATTAACAAAGAGTACTTAATTCTAGACTTGGTGTTTTGTTCGTGATTCTGGGACCTGGTAGGAATATACGCCATCTCATTTTTCCAATATATAATTATGAAAACAGTAATTGTTTTAAATATATATATAAAAAACTATATATATTTTCTAATATTTTGTTTGAAATTATTAAATATTTGATCAGTTAACAGGCCTGATACTATTCTTTGTACAGGGTTATTGTATTGACGTACAATTCAGGTGTTCAAATATCAAATTATATTGCTGATGAGTACCCATAACAATTTGAGTATGTTCCAAATTCCCCATACTTGGATTTCTTGGGACTTTTTCCTAGATATAAAACATGTTAAGAAATATGCTAATGCAAAAATAAATTCTGTTGCAAATAGTTCCGGGTTTTGTCAATGTTCAGCTTGAATGACTAGACTATTAACACATTATATATCGCAATCGTCTTAAAAACTCATCATGTTCAATATCAATGTGTGTGTGTTTGTATGTGTGTGTGTGTGCTTTAGTTGGGTATAATGTTTTAATGTCATGTATAAATGTGGATGTCTTTGTACATCGACAAGAATTGTTATTTTGTCATGCCATGTAATACTACCTAAAAAGCTGAAATTGTTTTTTATCATACCTGTAGTTTGTTCTGTATAGAGTGATAAACTGTGATTGTGTGTATGACTCCAAATGACCTTGATACCCCTTTCCACGACACGGGAAGGTATAATTTAATTACCCTTTAACATTGTATCTAATTGCTGTGAGAAGTTTTAGTCTATGAAGTGGTTCGCACACGTTTTAACTTCCCACCAAAGTTTAAGAAAAAGTCGAAATTTAACCATTTCCTGTAATGTTTGATATGAACGGCAAAGGCAAATTTGATATGCTTGATGGAAAAAGGACTTTATATTTTTGGTCTTAGTCACCAGAGGTAATGAACCGAATACATACATTCATAGGGCTTCAATTATGTCGAATAGTGATTCGATTGTTTCGTATATGAATTTGAACATCTATATAAAAAATGCTGAGAAAACAATTTTATGATGTTTTCTTTGAATGTCAAAAGTACTTAAATTTGTTCTTTAAGCATATTATTTATTAGTTTGTCTAACAGACAAGGTAATAATGTCAAATCCATATATTTAAGTATACTACAAAAAGCTAAATTTTCCTACGCTTAAACAATTTTTTGTACAAGTATTCATTTATATCCCAAGTATGGATTTATATTAAAATATATGCATGCGTGGTGTGTTTAAATCAAGTCAAATCGACCTACCTTCATGATCTAGGTAAGTATCATAGTACGCTCCAAGAAGGTAAACTGTATCCATGGAATCATTACTTTGAATTCCTGGTAAAATTCCAATAATATTAACACCATGGACGGACTGAAATATAATATGAAATATTAAAAGAGGAAGTCGCTTTTAATTGCATTTATTTACTTTTTATGCTAATTTCGTAGCGAAATGCTTCTTCTGGTTGTACTTTTATGAGTTTTATATTCAATTTATTACAAGAGCAAGCAAAGTGAATGGTATATATCAAATAAATTGTACAACTTAAGGGATGTTGCTAAGTTTTTCATTATTGCATTTTTGTTTCCTTATACAACAAACTACTTGTGATAACAAATCTGTATACAATGCAGTGTTGGAAGTATAATATAAACGACATGTTAAGAGGTTATAAATCCTTTTCAAGCTCCTCAAAAACAATTATGGCCGTAATCACAGTCTTGTTGATAAGTTTGATGTTCTGTCCAGGATTTTTTTAAATTATTTGAGGTATTATAGTTCCATGTTCCTTTTACAGAATCTTGATAACACACTTGGCGGAATTAGCTAGCTAAACAGGAGGTGCTTACCTTTTCAGAGCACCAAGCTCAACTTCCCTGGTGGAAGTCCACCAAACTTGTCAATTCGACATTTTATACTTTGCGTCTGGATTGTGATTTGGAATTGGATTTCTATTTGGTTTGTTTAAAATTTAGAAGGCACCCAGGGAATTATCTATAGGTGATAAATCAAATATTGTTTTTAAAAAGTATCAGCCAAAGTTAACAAACTAAAAATTGTAACTTCGTCCGTCCATAATATTATTTCGTTTTTATTCTTATTTCTGTATGGTAAATATAACATGACTCGTTACTTGCAGTTACGAAAATAAGTCATCGTATACTTTGATTAATACGATTTCGTTTTTGAATGTAGGCGTTTAACATTTACCACCTGTCCTAAATTCGCTCTGTGTTAATACTAACACAGTTGAAAATGACATCTAAAATGTTAATCAGTTTTGTGACGTTTGTCATTTACTTCAAGAGGATTTGTATTGTCATGTTTTATTTCCTGTAATCTTATATTTTTTGCTCTGTGTCATATTGTTCTATTTTAAACACTCAATCTTGTTATTACTTTAAACATTTTACTTTCCACAGGTACAACTATATACATGCACAATGACAATCTTTTACAGCCTTAACACCGCTCGACTTATATGTCAAATGCTGGTATGATTGCTTTGTTTTAACTAAAAGTACCATTGTCCCGGGTCCACTGTAGTCGAATTCATCGTAGTGCACACTCAACGATAAACTCTCAAAGTGCTCCACAATAAATTGTTTGGCAGCTTCTTTTCCTGTATAACCAAACAAATAATGTCTTGGTTCAGAAAATGTTTCATTCAAAACTTTGCGAAGCCATGTTTCGTTTACCGCTGGAAAATTTATTAAACCTGACAAGGTGTGACCTGTATAAATAATAAAAACAATTTAAGGATCTTATAGCTCAGTACAAAAATTAAAATGACAGTTTTAGATGAAATTTGAAGAAACATTTTTTCAGGGTATTTTATTCATATAACCAAAACTCATAACTTACAATCCCAATTTTGTTTTTGAAATGTATTTAATAAATTTAATTTAAAACAACATTCCTCATAACGAAAGGCATTCTTAGAATCTTTATGGTATAATTTTATACATTATAATCAAAACGGTTCCAAATCTCACAATACGATATCGAACACATACACAGTTTTTCTGTATATTATCAAACAATACTGACTTGTCAACTTGACCTTTCTATTGGGAATATTTGTATGGGTAATGTTAGAATTTGAACAGTAAAGGTGTTTTCTCTTTAAAATATCGTTTCATATTATGCACTTGTGTTTTTTTAAAAATGTGCTTGCCTGTAAAAAATGATAAATAAAATTGCATTTTGCATTTGCCTATACAATTGTTGGAGATTTGAATAAATATCCCATGACTGAACCCATTTATACTCTAGAATGTTGACTTTGGCAGACGATAATATTATTTCCGAGTATTTCAATTGAGAGTATTTAAATAACTAGTTAAAAGTTCACCAAGGGCATCACTTTCGGTGTATATATCGCTATTTTGGCATGTAAAATCCTCATAACGCCAACATTAATATTTAATGACAATCGCGGATTCGCATACAGATTTTTACTTACCATAAGGGACAAGTAAGTGACCAATATCAAATATTATTCAGTTAATTAAAAGTTTATGGATAAAAAGAGTAATTCACTGTCACAAACAGAATGACTTGAATAGTAGTGCTCCACATCGTCATGAATGATGCTGATCAAAACATCAACCACATTTATTTGTAAATAGATGTTATGAGTGAACGGCGTTAAAACTTTTATGTCAGAATTATCTTTACACACAAGGCGGATGAATCTAGCTAAACAGGGGTGCTTTACCTTCCGAAGCACCCGGCCTTACTTTCCTGGTGCAAGTGTTTAACCTAACTTCCAGTCAGTTTTTACTGTGCTTCTGGATTGTGATTTCGACATGGATTATTATGTTTGTTTTTGCTTTCTATCGATTAAAATGTTCTAGTATGGTGGCGGAAAGTTAGATGCCTGGAGAAAACAGAAATAAATATGTTTTGTTGAATTAAATTCAAACCATGACAAAATTACCATTCATCAAATTCACTGAGACGTGATGATGTAAAATCGTATGAGAGAAGAAATGACAGATAGACAAAAATGTATGATTTTTTGTACTCTAGTATTGATACATATATATCATGTTACATTCATGTTGTTCACGACTATGATCGTTTACAATTTTTAATAATAATGATTCTAGCAAACTGTTGGTGTAGTTTAATATTTAATTAGCCAGTTTTTAAGATGTGTGGTATCTCGTTGATGTTAGTACTGATGAGCCAAATATAAAAGGTATTAGGTATTCTTTTTGTTATTCGGTTGAACTTTAGTTTTGTCAATTCTTAGATAATAGAATGATAAAAATAAAACGTGGAATTACTTACCAAAAAATATGAAATGCAGACACCAAAATAACAGCGGAATCATCGTATTGATGGCTGAAAAAAAATTAGATCTCGTATCATTTTGAACATCAATAACTGCAACAACTTTCAAAGGTAAATAACAAGTGTTCGTATTGTTTTTTTTGGAATTGTGTAGCAGTAATATAAATAAATCCCTAAAATACTATTACTTACTTAGTACAATTGGAGATGCTTAACCTTTTGGAGCACCGGGCCTCATATACACGTTCAACGTAATTTTTCATATTAAAGTTTTTATTTTTCTTTGTCATTGGGATTTTACATGGATTAGAATGTCTGTTTTTGATTCAATTAAGAACGATATGAGACCATTCTTATATGCAAAATATTTCTATCACATTTCACGAAAATTATAAAAAATGTTAAATTCCGTAGTATACCAGTTTTAATTTTTACATCACTAGACGGCCGTTTCAATATACAATATCTCATCAGTAGTGCTTGGACCAAAATTATGAAACCAAAATTTTTTTAAGATGTTGAAAACTTACCAAAAGAACCAAAATATATTTAACCAAATTAAATTAAGGAAATGCTTCGTTGAGGGAGTATACCTTAGTTATTAACTTTCAGGAAATATAGACAATTATAGTATATTTCTGACAATAATACAAAATTATTGCCTACTGAGTTGGTGATATCCTCGGGCCACCAGCCACCAGCAGAGATATCGGCTCAGGGGTTTTAATTCCATATTATACCAGTTTTAATTTTAAATATATATATCAAATTTCAATAGTTTACAAGATGTTAGTATAAATGATTGGTTGCAAATAGGTAAATACCATACAAAATATATTTCCCCACTTTCTACCACTAATGGCTATTCTAAATTCAAAGAAACCCCAAGCAGAAACACAATGTGAATTCTAAAAAAACAATCAGTATACCAATAGGCGCAAACTATGCAATTTATTCTCAAAGTACTGCTACATATTTGTATTTATACCTCAGTTATAAAGCCCATGGGAGTCTATATGTGAGGTTTTCAACCTTCAAAGAAAAGATTTTGCATAGTAACTGGTTAACTGGTCGGGGTACAAAGAACTATGTTCGAAATCTGCTGAGAAACATAAACGCACGCGACGTTTAGCGTTAAAAAGGAAAAAACTCGTACATTGCAGAACGATCGCTCTTGTTATGGTACACATACAGGGCGATACACAGAATACGAAATCAAAGTTTAATAGACCAAACTAGTATCATTTTGAAGGGTGAAAGAAAACGTTATACAGTGGTATGGCAGGTTTCACGGCCCCATGTACACTGTCAAAGATCAACGAATCCTTTGCCTGCGGTTCGTGGTACATAAATCCTTTACAGGTAACATGGGGCCGTGTTATCTCCAAAAACACTTTATTACTTATACTATATGACCATACATAACATATTTAAGCTAGTGCCAAGGTTTCTTATTATAGTTTGAATCTGCTTTTAAGCGACATTAACGCTACTGCTTAAAAGTGTCTAAGATGTTTTATTATCATATGAGCTTATTCGGTCTCGAGTGAACTGAAGAGTGTCTATAATATTTTAATATATTTCTAATATTTGTTTAAATACCATTTTTTCTATAAGCTGCTTGTGTCGCACAGGATATATTAAGCAGTATTTGGGTATCCGAGCGTAACGGGTGGTACTATATTTTTAGTCTATGAACCTATGTTCACGTGTCGATTGATGAAAATATTCTGCCAAGTTAACCCTACAACCCTACGGGCTCCTTATCAGAGAAATTGATGAGAGGTGATTTTAAATATCAGTGTCGAAAACGACCTCAACATTGGTGACCGAATTAAAATGTTTTCTTATTCATGAATGCTACCAGTAAAATGACCCTATTGATATTTACCTATGTGTGACGTCATGGCTGTAAAATCTAACTTCTTAAACATTAGTAATTACAATGTTGCTGTATCGTAAATAATTCGCAATGATTAAGAAAAGAAATACAAAACATTGCAAGTCATAATATTGTAATTCACTCCTGAATACACTGACACATCTGATGAACAAATTATATATTTTACCAGTTTTGTTTACGGAATAAAATTCCTCATCAGTAATGCTTTGAGCAAAATGATAAAACCAAAATTGTATTCATGGAGTTGAAAAGTTACCCAAAGAATGGAAATATCTTTTAGCAAATTAAGCTTATAAAATACTATGCATAAAAGAGTATGACTTAGTTATTTAGGACTTTAAGCCGAGCGTAACCCTTTCCCGTTCTGGATAAAATGTCAGGTTTTCATGGGATTTCAGGTGCGGTTTAATAAATGTAAATTACAAGATGATTGAAAGGGACAGTGCTATGGTATGTGGTACCATTGTAGAGCATATATGTCGGGCAAGATTTTAAAATGATTGCCAATTCTAAAAATATCAAATAGGTCACGTGACCTGGCGTCAGAGGTCAATATGATTCACGATTTTAGCCGAAAATAAGCGTTTTCCGTAACAAATATCTCAATTCTATCAACCCTTTGTACAAACAGGGTGAGGTGACTCTTGATTCTTAAAAAATATTTAGTCCTTCAAATATTACTTATGAAATTTTGAAAATGATACATTGGCCATAGCAACTAGAAGGTCAATGGTCACGTGTACATTTTACCAAATTTTATGATTAAAAGGTTTTATAGTCAACGTAACGTTACCTGTTAATTATAATCAACATTAATTGTAATAATCTCATGTAGAGTCCGAAGGATGAGTTTTATAACGTTTTATGTCTTGTTTATTGGTAAAATGAGACTCCAAACAAAAGTGAGTTATTGTTACGGTTGACCGTAATAGGAGAAATTTTACGCCAAAATAAGTCTTTCTTAAAACAGCATAAAAAGTCACGTGACATTGAGTCAAAGGTGAAACTTAATCAAGACTTTAAGAGAAAATCACTCTGTCTTGCTGATTATTTGTCATTTGTTACATTAAAGAGTAAAGAAAATACAAGATCACTCTTAGATAATCAACAAGATTGAGTATTGAAGAATATCAGATGTTATTTTCATAATAACGCGGTCCCCATGGCAACCAGAATGTCAAAGGTCAAAGTCTCTGTTGTTGAGAAACTGCTGATCTTGAATGGGAAATCGGGTGGGCAATTTGAATAATCAATGGATAATTTGAATAATCAATTAATTACATTGTTATAGCCGTATCAAGCGTACGTTATCATATTTTAGGCAAAGTGTAAAATGTGGACTGGATTGGACCCTTGGACTGGACTTGACCCTTGGATTGGATTGTACTTTGGTGTAATATGTGGACTGGATTGGAATCTTGGATTGGATTGGACTCTTGTATTGGATTGGACTCATGGACTGGACTGTTGGACTGGACTCTTGAACTGAACTCATAGACTGGGACTTTTGCGTTGGACTGTTGAATTTTTTAACCAAGTTCTTATGTTTCTTTTACATTTTTTTAATTTTGATCATTTGTTATTGAACAAAGAGATTTCTCAAAATATTGTATACATCAAATTGAGTTGTGACTTGGTGATTACTACATTTCATTTGTGATTTTATCAATACTTACTACAATGTTTAATTTCCTCTTTATTATGGTGATATCTTATTTCAAAAGAGATTGTTTCTCAGATGTCATTTATCAAGTGAATGTTTTAGTTAGAGATTTTTTGACATTTGAAAAGTCACACATGCTAGGTCGGAAAGTTAAAGGTGATGATAGACCATGTCTTTGAGACATTTTTTCACTCGAAGCATGAGTTGTAGAGATAACATCACAACAGCTTAAAAACTAATTATAAACAACAGCTGTAGAAAACTATGCAATATGATACTATTTATGAAACTACACTACCACTCTCACTAGTAAAATTTTTAAAGTTATGTTTAATGATTCCATGAACCATAAATAAAAATAATAATTAGTTAAATTAAATTAATGAATTCATTTATGTCAGTTGATTATTTAAATTAATTGAACATTACCATATGTATTACATCACAAGATACTGTAATTGTTACAGAACCATTATAATTATTATATATCCTGTAGTTGTCAACATCTTATCTTATTTAGTATTAGTTTATATGGTTCTAAAGTTTCCTCATTTAAGATCAACAACCTGTCATCATTCCAGATAAAACATTAAGGAGTTTGTAAAATCAAAAACAGCGTTAAGGAGAAAAATTTGCAACCTTTTACGACTTGTGTCATTTTTTAGACATGGCATAGAATATAAACTTAATTCTTATTATCCATGGTAGCTGTGTTTTTCTTTGGGGTGCATATATAAAGAACAGACATTAGTAGTAGATATATTTGGTATTGATTTAATCTAATTTTATTATTTATAAAAAATGAAGTCCAATTTTAAGTCTAGTCCGCAATTCTAACCAAGAGTCCAATCCAAGAGTCCAATCCAGTCCAAGAGTCCAATCCATGAGTCCAGTCCAAGAGTCCAATCCAATCCACATTTTACACTTTGCCCATATTTTAGAGGTAAGGCAGATAAAATAGTAATTGTTTCTAAAAATAGCATGGAAGGACACGTAATTAGGGGTCAAAGGTCACATGGATAATCTGAAATCAACTATATTATGCATATTTGTATAAAGATACATTGTATTTTGTTCATCTGGCTTTTTACAAATACAAAGTTATTTCATTACACAGCAATGCGCCTCTAATGGATAGCTAATATACAGACATTTGTTTCAGTATAGGGCATCTTATACTAAGTATTTATATAATTTGGTATGTGAAAGGTCCTATACTAAAACAATAATCTGCTGTGGTGAATCTGGGGCATACATACATTCCTACATGATTTGAAATTAGAACTTAATTTTCTCAATTCTGTAGACCATATGAATTACTTTTTCCCTGTATCTTTTAGTAACATAAGTCGATAGTTCAAACTTTTAGCCGTACCAGTTTGGTACTAAAATATAAAACGCTCGATCAAAGTTGGAAGTTAAACTTTGCGAACCAGTAATTTGATTGAAATTTCAAATTTCCCGCGTGTAGTTAATAAAGTTTCCCAATCAAACCAGGTTCGTACTTCAGATGGTTCATCTATCAAAAAAATTCTCACATCAGGTTTGTACTTCAGATGGTTTATGCATCGAAAAAATCGTCACACCGGGTTCGCACTTCAGATGGTTTGTGTATCGAAAAAAATTCTCAGTTCGTACTTGATATGGTTTATGAATAAAAAAATCGTGACTCGTCAGGGAATTATTTATTATCAATATAAAACCTTCTGCGATTTTAATTTCATGCTTTCTATACAGATCAATCTATAGTAAAATTGAACGAAATAAATACACAAATTAAATATTTTATGTTGAAACGTTAAAAGTTGAAATCGTTTATGTTCAAGATCAACTATTCATAGAGTGTCGAAGCAGTTTTCGATCGAAAAGTAATACTGTCAAAATGACTGTAAGTTCTCCCGATATGTTTGTATCCGAAGTCTTCTAGAGTTATGTTTTATCATTTCTTGTAACTTCGTCGGATTTTATTAGAAACTGTTGAAATTAAACTTCGTCTTAATTACTAAATAAGACTGTGATTGTATTTTTAATTTTTTAATACAAAATGTGCACACGAGGCGTTGAAATGTATGTATATGTAACACGCGTTGATTTGTAAAACTTACAGTACAGTACTTGCCTGTCGAGTGGAAGCGCGTGGCCTAGTGGTTAAGGCGTTGGACTCATGATTCGAAGGTCGTGGGTTCGATCCCTGGACCGGGCGAAGTGTTGTGTCCTTGAGCAAGACACTTAATTTCACGTTGTTCCAGTTCACTCAGCTGAAAAATAAATGAGTACCAGCAAAATGCTGGGGGTTAACCCTGCGATGGACCGGCGTCCCATTCAGGGGAGAGTCTTGTACTCTCAGTCGCTTAACGCCACCGAAACCGGGATAAGCTCCGGCCTGATGGGCCTAATGGCTCGGGACAGACTTTAACTAAAAAAAAAAAACTTGCCTGTCGAAAGTTTAACCGTAAGCTAACGAATTTGTGCCAAACCGACCGTTCAAATCAACCCCTCGTTATCGAATGCCCAAGACAACTGATATGCAGGACATCTCGAACCCATAATAAGACAAGAACACAAGACACCCTTTACCCAATCTGAGACAAGAAAACAATTTAAGAAAACTTCCATCCGTTTTGATAATTGTCTTCCTATCAATTAGAGTTTATAAGATTTATTTAGAAAAACAATTTAGCAATACCTAATTAATTTGAACTAATTACATAAAATTGATTTAAAGGTATCAAAATATCTAAGTTTAAGATTTCAAAAATGTGTTAATTTCCTTGCTTCTTGGGTACGAGTTGTCTAAGGTTGGGTGAGGGTTGTCATGATGTGGAAACACATGGTACGAGATGTCTTGATACCCTCGATAGCTTGTACATCTCGACAGCTTTTCGCAACCATTGTCGTAGATCAGTTGGTAAAGTGATTGCTCCGTAAGTTGGGGTAGTTGGTTTGATCCCAAGCCGGGTCTGACACAAGATTTTAAAGTGGGTAGTGACTGTTCTTTCGCCAAACACTCAGCATTACGAAATGAAAGTCACTTTACTTTCGGATGGAAATTTAAAATAAACAAGGTCATGCTGTATAATACCAAAAGCGCAACGCACAGGCAAAATATCTTCACCTTCGTCTACAGCTGGCGACATCTCGATATTTTAAGTGATATGTTCTTGACTGGGACGTTAATCACTCAACTAGGCAGCTTTTCGACACGGCTATTATCTATCTCTTGTCCACAAGCTATCTTCTAGTATACCTTGGCTACTCGGTAGCCGAGCGTCAACCTTTTTCGTTATCAGTTTAAACTTTAGACAGGCCTGTCCTGCACTTTTATACATGAATTACATTTACATAATTCTTGTTAGTTGTTACCGTGAACATTTGTTAACATGGGTGTCTCTCGGTTTATCATATACTACAGATATACGACAATGAGAAATTTCTTTTAAAGCACTTGTTTTGATAATCGTACCCACAGCGTGAGATGCCTTAAGTTTTAAGGTTAACGCCATGACCACCTCGACCGCAACACCATAAGCATATATTCATGTGTGTGTGGGTTTTTTCCCCTACCGATTAAATTACTCTAACTGATGGTGACTTTTGATTTAATATGACCGTTTGCATGGCATTTTATTGTCGTGCATAATGAACACACAATCTTTTCAAACAACGGTCTAATATTTGACCCCTATTTTCTTTATTTATAAATATGTTACGGACATAGTAGAAGACATGTGCTCGAAATACTTTGAGCGTACGGTGGTGGTATGAGTTTCCATCGTTTTTTCGCGTTATGCCACCAAAATAACATTATATTTTTGTTATTATTTAAGGACTTTTATTATTTATTTTATTTTAATCCCAATGACACACGACTAGTATCCGTTTCTTAGACAAATACCGATGTGTACATAGCAAGTTCTATACCGAAATAATGGTTCATTTTCTTTTCAATGAACTGTCTCAAAAGTGATCGGAGATCGATATTTTCTTTACATAAAATAATACTACAACAAATTATGTTTATTTTTGCGTGTATTTTTCCAAGATATATGGAATATTTACAGAATTGTGGTAATCTTGAAGTATCGCGATAAGCCAGCATGTACAAGAAAGTTGCGTAACGTAAATGGGTCATCTTTTTCCATATTTTCTGAAAATATTGCGTCAGGGTCGCAACTTCACGCATTAATTCAAACGTGATGAAGACGATTAAACATATACAAAGTTATATCAAATGAAAGAAAAAATAATGAAGTTTTTGTATTTGGATTTTGTTTTCCCTATTTAAGGTTTTGGTTATGAGAAAAATCCAACAAAAGAATTTTTTCCATTTATCGACCGTGTAACCTAAAATTTTGACCTTGAAAACTATGACCGTTCTATAATTTCGGTTGCTGTGACCCAGCTGATGAATTTTTTACAATAAAAATTATATTGTTTAAACCTGAAAATTCTTGTGAATACCGTGATATACAAGTTTTTGATATCTGTCTCTTATTTTTAGTATAATGACGAAGTTAGTAATCTCTTTCTAAATGTAAAATTACGGCTCTCTCACGAAAAGTAAAAAAATATTTCTTTGTCGGCGTTTTGAACTGAAAATTTTTGATTGAAAATAAAATTGTTTTATTTTGAAAATTAAACCATTGTTTTTTGTATGTTATGCAGTTTCAAATAAGATATGCCGCGAGAAAATCGCTCAGAAATATTCAAATTATCGCAGTTTTTCCTTGACGCATAGGCTAAAAATATGCTTACCGGTACCGGTAGGAACGGGAAGGGGTTAAACATTCTTAAAGATGTGCTTAAATATGGCTTAAAGGTAAATCAAAGGTGGAATAAAATACAATGTCAAATTTAAGCCATTTTTAAGATACGTATAGACACCAAGTGACTCTGTTCAACTCTGCTCAACAGCACATAACTGATCAGTAAATATATTTGTACCAAAAATAATAATATTTGAAAGTATTTGTTATCGACATAGCAAAATTTATACATTTAACTATGTTCATTGACAGTTATGTGTAAATTTAGTTTTTTGACATTTTTAAATCTTTCAAATTTATCGTTTAGTTTTGGGAACACACTTGTAATGATGCGACTTTGGGTTGATAACGGGGCCTCATGCACACAATTATTGGATAGTTTCAAGTGTTTTGGGACTAATTATTAAACAATTGAATGAATTCCTGACCATCATTTAAAAAGTTTCCTTTGCTTTTGAGCAAAAAAAGACGAAGATTATACAAGTATCCATAATTATTCTAACAACGTTGTATCGCCAAGTTCTTGGAATTTTTTCTCTACCGAATATAATTGATAGCAATGACATCACTGCATCAATAACAAAATCAATAAGGCGTCTTAAGGGTTTCATTTGCCATTCTAAGGAAGAAAATTCTAAAATTTGTTTTATCTTTATAAATTAATATAAAAATATTGGGAATTTAAACTACTATTTCCAAATTATTATTTTACTATATTTTTATTTTTTCGTCACATTTAAATTAAATGGATTAAGATTAAGACTATGTCGTCTGCAAACGAAGTCATTGACCTATATATCCGAACTTCGTTTGAATCATTATGTGCTTAGTAAATATAGAATCAAATACATGTGATACTTACGCCATTTTAGTTAAATATATGCATGTTTTATTCTATAATATATTGTAAAACGGGTATAAGAACGCTGTCAACTGTTCATATCATACCAGACACACAGGCACAGGGATCTCAATTCTGGCATTCGATTTACATTTAATACCATTATTTATACAATGACCGATAATATATGTCAAATAACTATTTATCCTAGGGGAACAATGGGTAACCTTATTCGGTGTAAAACTTGTAGCACCCCCTATCTTTAGAAGAATACAGGACATATTTTTTTGAGGGCAAACATATCCTTGTGTGATGTGTGATGCACTTATGATTTTGAGCCTAACACTGACATAACATGACATAAAGAAGTTCTGGTGGCACAGGTCTCCTTTAGCTGTAACAGATAATATTTGTTTATTTTTGAATTTCAATCTGAAGTCGGTTATTACAGTATATTCTTGAGGAGGATCTTTACTGACGGCCCCTTTTACAACATTAACTAAATTTGAGACAACAAAACAGTTACAAAGTCATAACTATAAGGGTTTGATTTTCTTTATGAAGAGACTTTAGTGTGGAAACGTCACAGTTTTTCCTGTTGGCTGGTCACACAGAACAACAAAGTATGGTTCAGATCCAACCAAGTTATTTTGTGATCATTGTTAACCAAGAACATCAACTAAATACACTAAATGAGTAAATCAAGAGTTTGCAATGCTGATAGTTTTTCTTTTTCAAAGACATAGGGTGGCGTATCACAGCCACTAAGAGCATGTATGCTAGCAGCGCAAGATATCTCGGTCGAAAACCATGTCCCTGAGATCATTCATACCTGGCAGTTCAAGACTTCTAAAGCAAGAGAATGACAATTAGAGCATGCATGCCTGGCAGTTCAAGACATCTCAACCCAAGACCATGGAACTTAAATGCATGCCTTGCAGTTCAAGACCTCTCAAACCAAGACCATAGAACTTAAATCATGCATGTCTGGCAGTTCAAGATATCTCAAACCAACACCATTGCAAGTTGCATTGATGTTTAAAACTGTTCTATCTCATCACTCAATTGTCTTCGCATTGTATTAATGCTTAATTACCCAATGCACTAGAAAAACAGAACTATCTGTGTCGTCCATCAGTACACAAATAATATCGTGACTTGTTTATGCAGCCTTGATAACATACGATACATAGTTATTCCGGATTGATCATGACCGAATCCACAATTGCATACATTTCCCTGTGTTGTTTCCTGTCATGGACTTTAGCAGATATGACATGCTTTTTGTCGAAAACCAAGATTTTTTTGAAATTCCTGGATAACAATATGGCCTTTTTGGATTGATGCTATTAAATCTGATGGGTCATTGTCATGTGAACACACGATGTGGTGAACAAACTACACCAAACTGTTTCAGTAGAACTGACTTTATACCTTTTCAATGACAACCATTTTCTTCCACAAGTGAAAAAAAACAGAACCCATTTCAAATACAAGCAGACAGTTAGCTCACATTACCCTTGCTGTTAAATCAATGGTAACAAAAATGTTTTTAAGATTAATGAACGGCTTTGTCTTTGCATCTTGACCACATCACTGTGAAACTTATTGCCTTTATACAGCTAGTGGTGGCATTATATAATCCATCAAGTAGACTGGACATGTAATCGTATTGAATTTCTATCTTTACGTAAATTACAACTAAATCCACCACAATGACACATTAGAAGCAATTTGACAAACGGTTGGCTTATGAACTGTTTTTGTTTAGAGGGAATTTGTATTAGCAATAGATTTTGGTCACATATATCTAAGGAACACCGATGGTTAGACTCTTCTGTGAGTTAATGTCCGTTAATCAGACTCAAAATATCTTCCTTCAAATCGATCAGAGACGTACTCTGAATTTACTCTGATGTACCAATCTACCCACTAAAAGGACCAGGCTAACGAGTATCGATTTTAAAGCCTCTTTTTCAGATTTGTTAGTTTTTATTTAAACTGGTCAGCTGCGAGAGCATCCTCATAAACACAATAGTTTTGACATGCAAGATTTGCAATATTTTCGACAGGACACTCATGCGTTTAAAACAGATACTGAGTAAGATAACGTATACATTACACATGTCCAGCATCCAAAAAACTCATTTGTTAAATGTGTTTATCTGGTTACAAGTAGTTTTGGTGGTAGACAGTGCAGGGATATTACTATCTGCAGTCCAGTATAATTTATAAGTTAAACTGCACTGTCGAATCTAGGTGTTGAGATGTTGCTAACGGTAACATCGGTAAGATGAGACACCGTTAGTCAGCCAAATCTAGACTGCATTACCTTTTTACTTACACCAGATTGATTGACCTAGAAGTCTGTAGTCATGGCTCGTGATTCATAGAGTTCATTTAGAGTGGAAATATTAGATCAAAATATCAAAACTATTATAAAACAGAACATTAGCAAAAATATTAGTTCTACTCAAACCCATCAATTTGTGGTAGGTTGATACAATTTCACTGCAGATTTTCAAAACAATAATACTTCACCATATGACGTTATATATCGATGCTCATGTACAAATGGAATCAATTCACTGCTGCTAAACTTATGATTTAGTTTGATGAAAAGTCGGAATATAGTTTGGTTTCCATTCATGGTAATATGTAACTGAATTCACTGTGATGGCAATAATGAGGCTTTGAAAACTGATTCGTTGAATACACGCTTAAAAGAAACTTTGGCAAAGTGGAACTAGCCTTTTTGTTAGATTAAGTAAAGCTGTAATCAATTGTTATTAAAAGGAATTGTTCGAGCTTCGTTGATGACCTTTAAATCAAAATGTATGATTACGTTATGCAGCATCGAATGTGATATACTAAGTTGCACTTAATAATAAGAGCCCTGTTACTCATTCCCTTGTTTGGTCAAAATTGTAAAACCTATACCTTAAAATTGCGCTAAATGTTAAAAACAACAATCAAACTAAGTTCCTCATCCCTGAAAACATATAAAACGGCATATTACAAGCTATTGTGGAACAACATTCCTACGACAGATATGGCGTCAGGAAGCCATCTTGGATATATGCAAATTATGCAATTTGCCCAATGTTGCCTACAGGGTAACTAACCTAATTTTACTCTAGGAGCCCTAAGTAATACAAAACAGCAAAAAGACTTCATAGGAAAAATATTTTTGGGTTCAAGTATTGAACATATGGGAGTGTCAACTCGACTATATATAAAAGCCACCAAAAAAACCAGTAAAAGTGGCCTTCATGGACAGGTGGGCTTTGAATAAAGGTTCAAATAATATAAATTAAACAATTGGGTGCAATTTTACTGGCCTTTATAAGTAGATGACTCATACAGAGGTGGCCTTTAAGGCAGGATAGATTGTATATATATTTTTTTCTTGCAGCAATGATAATAATTATAAGTATTTTTTTATCTTTTAATTTACATACATATGCGTTATATTGATGGCAAAAGTGACATGTTAAAATTAGGTCTCACATGTTAAAGATCTTGTTTGTAATTTTAATTTTGCATATTAGCGGTACTGTCAAACTCTCAATATAACAAAGTTTAATTTATTTAAACAAAGATTACTTGACCCATTTATTCAGCAATCGTTTAAAACCATTACATTGTATGTAAATGTGCTTTTTCAGGTGGATATTAAATGGGGTTTTCTTTTAGCAAAATGATTTTAAATACTTAGAACAAAACGTTTGTTCAAAAGCATACGTAAGTTTCAATTTTTACGTTAAATAATACCATAAAACATCTTTTTTTGCATGAGGAAATAGACTTTATAAGAAAACTTAACAAGATTATCGATAAATACACTAACATAAAATTCAATTTCACGGTATTTCTATCTATTCTAAAATGAATTGTTATAAATAAGATGACATGTGTTACTTGTAAAGTATTTAGTATTCACATTTAACTAAGTTTGTAAAGCCCTTTTCAGTAATATTATTCTTCATTAAGTCCATATTTGAAAAAAATTATCGCTCACAGTTAAAAAAAAAAACCTTTAAATCAGTTATGCAATTTAAAAACGTTCTATGTAGTATATAAAAATTGTTTTTCAACAAATATAAATGAACGAAACATCAAGTACAAAGACCGCCGAATTTGCTAACATGGATCTAAGTTTCTTAAGCCCTTTTTAGTAATTGCTATTTATTACGTCTATATTTTATGATTTTTGTAACACCCCAAGTTATTACACATATAACACATGTAATTTCACTAATGTTTCTTTGTTCTATGATCTCATACGATTATTTTAGCAAATTATGACGTCATATTTTAGACGGCGCGATTATTTGTGTCTTTGTAGTCATTATGGTTGAGAAAAAACATTTTTTCTGATACAAACAATCTAGTTATATTCTTATATTATACAATAAACATAACTTGTGTTCCTGCTTATGTTATATTGAATTATTCAACTCGTTGAATAGCACGTTTTTGCAACTCGGTCAAGATTCGATGTATAAATTTTATTCAACTTTTGTAACGAATTCAATATTACAAAATCACTCATGTAAGATCTCGTTTGCATATTAGATAAAATTGTTTGTTATATTCTTTTTTTATCAAACTATGTATGTATACGCGCTATTAGTTGTACTGTATTATGTATAATTGAAGTTAGGCAGTCAACCCAAATAAAACTGATTTTGCGGTTAAAACACTTGGAAAGCATTTCAATAAATGTATCAACTAGAACTGATTGTTTTAATATATTAAATTTTCTATTTTTCTTTTTTATACAGGGAATTAATAATTATGTAAAATTGTTTATACTTACAATGCTCGCTGTGTTTCGGTGAAATTCTTTGATTACAGACTAGCTTTTTACAGTTGACTGCCTTTCAGAGATATAGCAACAGACTAACTGCAAAGCTGGAACCTGTGTTTTAAAGCACGCTCTTGAATAATTGTTTGTTCTTGATTTTTTTGTATTAATAATGATCTTTGATTTGTCAATTCATGCAAAAAAGTGATATTAAAAATTGCGTGTTACATTACTATCACGCTGTAACAAATTAAATTCATTAATACCCTTACACATTATTATAAGTCTTGAGGTGTTAGAGGGAAATGTGACGAGTATGTATAGGTAATTCTAAACATGTCATCTGTGCAATTTTAATAACTGTTGTTCTGTATAAGTTATATACATAATATATAAATCATTACTATCTTTTTTATAAAATATATTAAAAATATGATATTATTTTTAAATTTTTGCATTGATTTTATAAGAACACCATCGCCTTATTATTGTTTGGAAACAAATAAGCGTTTAGGCAATTTTACAGTTTCAAATAACTTTAGAAAAAAATTAAATGATTTTGAAATAAAGATTGTAAGAAAAAATTAATTTGCAGGGCATACTTTTAATACATGTAAAACACAAACGCAATATACACCTCTGTAGATTAAAAAAAAAGCAGACCGTCTATTACCGATACAAAGGACGCTTACAAATAAAAGCGATTGAAACAAGCAAAATAATGTAAGAAAGTGAAAAAGTGAGATTGTACAAATGTATATAATCTTACGGAAAAGCCTGGATATCATTTATAATCAAAATGATAAGATCAATCTAAATTTGCAGTATATCTGTTATAAGTATATTCACTTTAGAGGTTTAAAAATAAATATAATAAATATACTAAAAAAGCATATAGAAAGAAGTTTTGTTTCAGATCATATGATATGTTAATAATTTATGTCCATTTTGAACCATGCTGAATATTGAATATTTTGATATTAAATTCGAGTTTCCATCCTCCCAAAGTTTCTTCAGGTCGTCCGATATTCATTTCTGCGTAAATTCTAAAACTATGAAACACTTTTTCTTGGTGCAGAGCATCAACATTGATAGTAGATGCGCATATTTTTAATCCGAATTGATTTGCTAATTTTCCTGGGATTCATTGCCCATTGAACATGAATGCAACTCACGAAACAGTAACTGCTGGCGGGGATCTTTATTCACTGCATTTTACGTTTCATTAATTGAATAGTTGAATAATATTTTAATTTAAATTTTTGGGATTGTATTTTGGACTAAAATGTTTGTTTTTTATTTCAACATAAAATATTTTTATCTGACTTTGTCGCTCAAAGATACCAACAGAGTTTTCTTCCGGTTTTGCAACCTACGTTTTATATCTTCATCTTGTAATAAACTCTCGTTTGATAATTACGGCGGTATTTCTTCATAAATTCATTTTGCAGTCTCGAAACACGTTTTCTCGGAATACTTTCACCATCCGTTGTCGTACTTTTTTTGGTCATTTATGATTTGATTGGTTCCGGTACCAAACTGTCGTCGGTTTTCATTGGCTATTAATTTCACGCTGTATAGAGACGTCGTATTTCTACAATATCGTCAATCATTGCGGTGAAAGACCTACAGGTCTGACCGTTTTTCGTTACTTCTTTAACTGAATTAGAGACGTTATGTGTTTAATTTAAAGGATATTTTACTAGTATGTTGGCTATTTTTCGGTATGTAGCCTCTAAATACTAAATTATTTCCTTGTTAGGCTACACTTCAAATAATTAAGGTTGGGGTTTATTTGTTTCCTTCTATTTAATTTTGACTTAGGAATACGAGAAAAAAGAAATTATTATATTATTAGTTGAACCGCATCACATTTGTTTCTACGAATTTTGGCATTAAATTAAATGCTATTTTTTGGTTTTATACATATTGTAAAACTTATTTTCTTATTTTTGTGTAATAAACTATTTGTTATAAAATTGTTAGTTTTTATAATCTTCTTGTCATGTTTGCACAATCCCTGAACCTGACTGACAAACAACCCAAGTATAGTTAACTTCCGGGTTAACAGGTTAAGGAGGCTACAGAGAGAGCCATGGAAAATAACTCAACTAAAGATTTTTATAATTTTTTGCATACATTTAGATAATAATATCCTGTATCACATATCTAAAATTCAAGTCTGCTTTGAGAGTTAAAAAAGAGTTATTCCACTTATAAGTTGTCTCCCCTGTCTTGTTCTAACGGCTGTGCAGCCACTTGAGATAAACACTTATTACTTTATGCAAATAGTTGATAATATATGTAAGTTTTGCTTAAATTAAGTCTGATGAAGGGGATTTTAAATAAACTCATCAATTATAATAATTTGATGCCTGTAACAGAATTAAATGGCACTTGAATAGAAAAGTTTCATAAATAATGAAAATTTTTAATGCAATTATACCCTCTAAAATGTGCATTAAAATTTAATTTGACTATAAATTCTTTTCAAAAAGCTGTATTTTAAAAACCACATAGAGGTACATATCATATCTAAAATGAAGATACTTTTGTGAATTAACTTTTGAGTAAATGTCGTTTTAGTGACGGAAAACGTGCAAAAATCGGGAAATCCGGGATGGATAGTATTTGAACCGTTTTCCGATTTGGAACGTAAAATTGATTTTTCTATTGAAGCAACGTGAGCTTGCCTATATTGACGTGAAAGACTCTTTGTGTTATAGTTTATCAAAGTTACCAGATTTCATTTATTTTATAATTATCAGTTCTTCTACATCTTTATTACACATAAGACAACTCAACCTGACACACTTATTAGTTTGTATCAAAAAAAAAAAAAAAAAAAAAAAAAAAAATACACGATCACTTGTTTTAAATTGTCGAGATTTTAATGAATGAACACTGCAAGGAGGTCTGATGTAGTATCAATTATATTACAAAAAGTCGATAAATATCTATGTAAATATAACACTAAAAAGATAAAAATAAAAACATAATGTATTTATTAAGTTCAATAATAGCAGTACCAAATTTAACTTTGAAACATCACTTAAAGTATTTTAAATATTATTGAATCAGTCAAGCTCCCCAAATGCGCCTGCGCCAAGTATTTCACAAATGTGTACATTTCGTTACGTCACTCTGAAGTTGTCTACACGGCTTTGGATTCAAAACAATAATCGTCCTGCAGTAAGATGTTTGAGAAATTCTTTTAGATTTACGGCGAAGTGACAAATGTGATGTCAGAAAAGATGTTTTGTAGGAATTGTTTTTTGTTATACCATGTATATTTGCTAAAAAAAACATTGCAGTTGCAAGATCCTTCTGAAAAATCTTGCCGATTAACATATCACGTGTGTTCACTTGAATATAATTCACTCATGGCAAGCAGGAAAATCTGCCTTAAAACAGCAGTAGCTGATGACAATGTTTCCACATGGAAATTTATTTTTCTTCGATAGGTACATAATTATTAGACTACCGTATTAAGACTGCAATGTCGGAGACAGAGCGAAGTTATTTTCTCTCGGACGATGTTAGAAGTAGGATAATCTCCAATCGCACATCTGGATTTATTTTATTTTATTTATTTATAAACCCGCTATTTATTTGGAAAAAATCTCACATGAGTAGTTTTCCAATCACTTGTTTTTGATCTTTTTAAGTCACTGAACTACAAATATTCAAAAGTTTCAGTAGGATTTTAAGTCGCATTATCGTTATCCGAATCAAGTTCACTTCGTTTCCTGACTTTGATCTTCTAATCAACGTATTGTTTAAAAATCACGTGACCGCTGTCCGTCGCTACCTTAGGTATCATACAACAGTTTCGTATTTTCGTCCACGGTCTAAACTTTAAAATTATCAAGAAAATCGCTGTGGCAACGAATGGTTGCCCGTAACAACCGGAAAATGATGATAAAATCAGAAAAAAATGTTTTAGCAAGGAAGATATGGTGTTATCGTACTTGAATATATAAACTGCGTTAAATTGTGCCGTGTGTGTACGAATCTGTGGCCAGCTCAACTTGACCCCCGGTTGGTCTCATTGCAGCGTTTTAATAGTGCTATTTTTTGTACGTCTGACGTTACGTCATTTATCTCGAAAACGAGCTGTTAAAGGTTCGTATTTTTTCCCCATATTTTGTAGTATTTTAAACGAGCTTTCTGAAACACCCAAAAAATTGGACCTAATTTATATTAGGGTTCAAAAAATCTATTCAAACTTGAGGAATTTGGAAATTTTTTCAAACTTTTTTTATTTTTTGAATGTTTTTTCCCGAAATGTAGGGGGCGCCACGAGTAATACACATTGCAAAATAAATCTTAGAGATATAGCTGTAGTATGAAAAAGAAATGGGTAGTCTAACTTCAATAATGAATCTGTGATAAACTACGGAACTTGATGTGAAACCAAGATGGAAACTGTTGTATGAGTCCTTAAACACTGCAGTTTTGCCTCGTTCTGAAGAACAATAGGCTTGCCGGCCTCATTCTGATGAACAATAGGAACAATAGAGTCACTGATTCGCGCGTAAACAGTTTCACCCAGGAATGATAAATAAAACATAATACATGCATTTCCACATGTGTAGATGGAAGTGAGACTGGGTGCTTCGGAATATTAAGCGCCTCCTGCAGCGCATGCGACGCCTTTCATGTATTATAATAAACAAATAGAAAAAGAACGGATTGAAATTTAATCCGGATTCCCAATTGTCAGCATTTTTTTACGTGTCGGTGCGTGTAAGAGCTTTTTTCCTTCCGAGATTCTTGTTTATTCACTATTCTTATGCATTATTCTCCTTTTTATATATTTTCCTCCCTCTATTAGTGCTAAAGAACAGGCCAGTACCTTGTTTTGAGCATAAAGACAATATGGTTTTGAAAAGTTAAATGAATGGAGGACTGGTTGTAAAATTTTGTGGAAGGAAGGAAAGGATTTTTGGGGACATTCACCAGACGCCACACGCAATTGGTTGTTTGTTTCTGGTAGTTTTCATGACAATGGTGTTTATATCTGTATTTTAAAAGATTTAGCAATCTGTTTTTTAAATAAAAGTATTTGGACTTGGACAAAATGCCGATATTTATCGATCAAAACTTTTTGATGAAAAAGTACCACTTGTAGATTAAGTTATACAAATGTCAAAAACCCATTGAAGTTTGTCGCTCATGGCAGGGTCATACAAATGACAGCAGCGACGGCAATTTTAGAAGGACTGGACACATTGATAAAAACGGTCCAAGGAATGGTTAACCGTACACCGGTTAGTTTATTATCTTTATTATGAATATGCAGTATTAAATCCAGATAACCATATTTCACATCAATGCCATAACAAAACCTGTATCATGTGACGTTATGGTTTAAGGCAAAATCGTCCAAAGGAGTTAAAGGGCTAAAAAATTATGATAATATTTCCCCTTCGGGGTCAATGGCTTTATCTTCCGTTAATTTTAATAGTTTCGGGTCGGAACAATGTGTTTTCAACCCAAAGATGTCAGATGGCATTAAAAGTAGCATCGTCGAATACACCAAAACCCAGACGCATGTAATCTTTTCTGAATTTTGTTTCACCGGAAGCCGTTAACATCTCAGAATTGCCCTTTGATGGCGATTTATTTCACGGGACATGTCTAATATTTAATTGGTGGCTTTGTCTGTGCTTCTTTTCGCGTTTTTGCCTCCAATCGCGTCGAATTTAGCCCATTATGTGCTTGAAACCATGGGAAAACAACATAACGTCATCATCAGAAGTGCATTATGACGTGGACGTCTGATGACGTCATATGTGTACCGGGAAAGGCGCCAAAAGTGGTTTACGTTATTCGTGTATAATTGTTATTGCAAACGTACGTTTATGTTTGATGTATGCCCTGAAGTAATTGATTTCAATTGAAAAAAACAACATTGAGACTATTTTCAACTATTTTGCAAATATTTTCAGCATTTTTGGTAAGTCACGGAGAAGTACCCATTTTTCAAAATGGCTACCGAGGTAGTAAATTTTGTGCAATCCCGACATCCCGTATACCATTTTATTCCAATTTTCATACAGAATCAGATAGCATAAAATTAAAATTTCAAAAAATAATTCAAAAAAATATTAAACACTGCAGTTTTGCCTCGTTCTGAAGAACAATAGGCTTGCCGGCCTCATTCTGATGAACAATAGGAACAATAGAGTCACTGATTCGCGCGTAAACAGTTTCACCCAGGAATGATAAATAAAACATAATACATGCATTTCCACATGTGTAGATGGAAGTGAGACTGGGTGCTTCGGAATATTAAGCGCCTCCTGCAGCGCATGACGCCTTTCATGTATTATGTAATAAACAAATAGAAAAAGAACGGATTGAAATTTAATCCGGATTCCCAATTGTCTATTTTTCAGCATTTTTTTACTTGTGTCGGTGCGTGTAAGAGCTTTTTTCCTTCCGAGATTCTTGTTTATTCACTATTCTTATGCATTATTCTCCTTTTTATATATTTTCCTCCCTCTATTAGTGCTAAAGAACAGGCCAGTACCTTGTTTTGAGCATAAAGACAATATGGTTTTGAAAAGTTAAATGAATGGAGGACTGGTTGTAAAATTTTGTGGAAGGAAGGAAAGGATTTTTGGGGACATTCACCAGACGCCACACGCAATTGGTTGTTTGTTTCTGGTAGTTTTCATGACAATGGTGTTTATATCTGTATTTTAAAAGATTTAGCAATCTGTTTTTTAAATAAAAGTATTTGGACTTGGACAAAATGCCGATATTTATCGATCAAAACTTTTTGATGAAAAAGTACCACTTGTAGATTAAGTTATACAAATGTCAAAAACCCATTGAAGTTTGTCGCTCATGGCAGGGTCATACAAATGACAGCAGCGACGGCAATTTTAGAAGGACTGGACACATTGATAAAAACGGTCCAAGGAATGGTTAACCGTACACCGGTTAGTTTATTATCTTTATTATGAATATGCAGTATTAAATCCAGATAACCATATTTCACATCAATGCCATAACAAAACCTGTATCATGTGACGTTATGGTTTAAGGCAAAATCGTCCAAAGGAGTTAAAAGGGCTAAAAAATTATGATAATATTTCCCCTTCGGGGTCAATGGCTTTATCTTCCGTTAATTTTAATAGTTTCGGGTCGGAACAATGTGTTTTCAACCCAAAGATGTCAGATGGCATTAAAAGTAGCATCGTCGAATACACCAAAACCCAGACGCATGTAATCTTTTCTGAATTTTGTTTCACCGGAAGCCGTTAACATCTCAGAATTGCCCTTTGATGGCGATTTATTTCACGGGACATGTCTAATATTTAATTGGTGGCTTTGTCTGTGCTTCTTTTCGCGTTTTTGCCTCCAATCGCGTCGAATTTAGCCCATTATGTGCTTGAAACCATGGGAAAACAACATAACGTCATCATCAGAAGTGCATTATGACGTGGACGTCTGATGACGTCATATGTGTACCGGGAAAGGCGCCAAAAGTGGTTTACGTTATTCGTGTATAATTGTTATTGCAAACGTACGTTTATGTTTGATGTATGCCCTGAAGTAATTGATTTCAATTGAAAAAAACAACATTGAGACTATTTTCAACTATTTTGCAAATATTTTCAGCATTTTTGGTAAGTCACGGAGAAGTACCCATTTTTCAAAATGGCTACCGAGGTAGTAAATTTTGTGCAATCCCGACATCCCGTATACCATTTTATTCCAATTTTCATACAGAATCAGATAGCATAAAATTAAAATTTCAAAAAATAATTCAAAAAAATATTAAACACTGCAGTTTTGCCTCGTTCTGAAGAACAATAGGCTTGCCGGCCTCATTCTGATGAACAATAGGAACAATAGAGTCATGATTCGCGCGTAAACAGTTTCACCCAGGAATGATAAATAAAACATAATACATGAATTTCCACATGTGTAGATGGAAGTGAGACTGGGTGCTTCGGAATATTAAGCGCCTCCTGCAGCGCATACGACGCCTTTCATGTATTATGTAATAAACAAATAGAAAAAGAACGGATTGAAATTTAATCCGGATTCCCAATTGTCAGCATTTTTTTTACTCGTGTCGTTGCGTGTAAGAGCTTTTTTCCTTCCGAGATTCTTGTTTATTCACTATTCTTATGCATTATTCTCCTTTTTATATATTTTCCTCCCTCTATTAGTGCTAAAGAACAGGCCAGTACCTGTTTTGAGCATAAAGACAATATGGTTTTGAAAAGTTAACAAATGAATGGAGGACTGGTTGTAAAATTTTGTGGAAGGAAGGAAAGGATTTTTGGAGACATTCACCAGACGCCACACGTAATGGTTGTTTGTTTCTGGTAGTTTTCATGACAATGGTGTTTATATCTGTATTTTAAAAGATTTAGCAATCTGTTTTTTTAAATAAAAGTATTTGGACTTGGACAAAATGCCGATATTTATCGATCAAAACTTTTTGATGAAAAAGTACCACTTGTAGATTAAGTTATACAAATGTCAAAAACCCATTGAAGTTTGTCGCTCATGGCAGGGCATACAAATGACAGCAGCGACGGCAATTTAGAAGGACTGGACACATTGATAAAAACGGTCCAAGGAATGGTTAACCGTACACCGGTTAGTTTATTATCTTTATTATAAATATGCAGTATTAAATCCAGATAACCATATTTCACATCAATGCCATAACAAAACCTGTATCATGTGACGTTATGGTTTAAGGCAAAATCGTCCAAAGGAGTTGAAAGGGCTAAAACAATTATGATAATATTTCCCCCTTCGGGGTCAATGGCTTTATCTTTCGTTAATTTTAATAGTTTCGGGTCGGAACAATGTGTTTTCAACCCCAAAGATGTCAGATTGGCATTAAAAGTAGCATCGTCGAATACACCAAAACCCAGACGCATGTAATCTTTTCTGAATTTTGTTTCACCGGAAGCCGTTAACATCTCAGAATTGCCCTTTGATGGCGATTTATTTCACGGGAAAAGTCTAATATTTAATTGGTGGTTTTGTCTGTGCTTCCTTTCGCGTTTTTGCCTCCAATCGCGTCGAATTTAGCCCATTATGTGCTTGAAACCATGGGAAAACAACATAACGTCATCATCAGAAGTGCATTATGACGGGACGTCTGATGACGTCATATGTGTACCGGGAAAGGCGCCAAAAGTGGTTTACGTTATTCGTGTATAATTGTTATTGCAACGTACGTTATGTTGATGTATGCCCTGAAGTAATTGATTTCAATTGAAAAAAACAACATTGAGACTATTTTCAACTATTTTGCAAATATTTTCAGCATTTTTGGTAAGTCACGGAGAAGTACCCATTTTTCAAAATGGCTACCGAAGTAGTAAATTTTGTGCAATCCCGATATCCCGTATACCATTTTATTCCAATTTTCATACAGAATCAGATAGCATAAAATTAAAATTTCAAAAAATAATTCAAAAAAATATTAAACACTGCAGTTTTGCCTCGTTCTGAAGAACAATAGGCTTGTCGGCCTCATTCTGATGAACAATAGGAACAATAGAGTCACTGATTCGCGCGTAAAACAGTTTCACCCAGGAATGATAAATAAAACATAATACATGAATTTCCACATGTGTAGATGGAAGTGAGACTGGGTGCTTTGGAATATTAAGCGCCTCCTGCAGCGCATACGACGCCTTTCATGTATTATGTAATAAACAAATAGAAAAAAGAACGGATTGAAATTTAATCCGGATTCCCAATTGTCAGCATTTTTTTACTCGTGTCGTTGCGTGTAAGAGCTTTTTTCCTTCCGAGATTCTTGTTTATTCACTATTCTTATGCATTATTCTCCTTTTTATATATTTCCTCCCTCTATTAGTGCTAAAGAACAGGCCAGTACCTTGTTTTGAGCATAAAGACAATATGGTTTTGAAAAGTTAACAAATGAATGGAGGACTGGTTGTAAAATTTGTGGAAGGAAGGAAAGGATTTTTGGAGACATTCACCAGACGCCACACGTAATTGGTTGTTTGTTTCTGGTAGTTTTCATGACAATGGTGTTTATATCTGTATTTAAAAGATTTAGCAATCTGTTTTTTTAAATAAAAGTATTTGGACTTGGACAAAAATGCCGATATTTATCGATCAAAACTTTTTGATGAAAAAGTACCACTTGTAGATTAAGTTATACAAATGTCAAAAACCCATTGAAGTTTGTCGCTCATGGCAGGGTCATACAAATGACAGCAGCGACGGCAATTTAGAAGGACTGGACACATTGATAAAAACGGTCCAAGGAATGGTTAAACGTACACCGGTTAGTTATTATCTTTATTAAATATGCAGTATTAAATCCAGATAACCATATTTCACATCAATGCCATAACAAAACCTGTATCATGTGACGTTATGGTTTAAGGCAAAATGTCCAAAGGAGTTGAAAGGGCTAAAACAATTATGATAATATTTCCCCCTTCGGGGTCAATGGCTTATCTTTCGTTAATTTTAATAGTTTCGGGTCGGAACAATGTGTTTTCAACCCCAAAGATGTCAGATGGCATTAAAAGTAGCATCGTCGAATACACCAAAACCCAGACGCATGTAATCTTTCTGAATTTGTTTCACCGGAAGCCGTTAACATCTCAGAATTGCCCTTTGATGGCGATTTATTTCACGGGAAAAGTCTAATATTTAATGGTGGTTTTGTCTGTGCTCCTTTCGCGTTTTTGCCTCCAATCGCGTCGAATTTAGCCCATTATGTGCTTGAAACCATGGGAAAAACAACATAACGTCATCATCAGAAGTGCATTATGACGTGGACGTCTGATGACGTCATATGTGTACCGGGAAAGGCGCCAAAAGTGGTTTACGTTATTCGTGTATAATTGTTATTGCAAACGTACGTTTATGTTGATGTATGCCTGAAAGTAATTGATTTCAATGAAAAAAACAACATGAGACTATTTTCAAACTATTTTGCAAATATTTCAGCATTTTGGTAAGTCACGGAGAAGTACCATTTTCAAAATGGCTACCGAAGTAGTAAATTTTGTGCAATCCCGATATCCCGTATACCATTTTATTCCAATTTTCATACAGAATCAGATAGCATAAAATTAAAATTTCAAAAAAAATATTCAAAAAAATATTAAACACTGCAGTTTTGCCTCGTCTGAAGAACAATAGCTTGTCGGCCTCATTCTGATGAACAATAGGAACAATAGAGTCACTGATTCGCGCGTAAACAGTTTCACCCAGGAATGATAAATAAAACATAATACATGAATTTCCACATGTGTAGATGGAAGTGAGACTGGGTGATTCGGAATATTAAGCGCCTCCTGCAGCGCATACGACGCCTTTCATGTATTATGTAATAAACAAATAGAAAAAGAACGGATTGAAATTTAATCCGGATTCCCAATTGTCAGCATTTTTTTTACTCGTGTCGTTGCGTGTAAGAGCTTTTTTCCTACCGAGATTCTTGTTTATTCACTATTCTTATGCATTATTCTCCTTTTTATATATTTTCCTCCCTCTATTAGTGCTAAAGAACAGGCCAGTACCTTGTTTTGAGCATAAAGACAATATGGTTTTGAAAAGTTAACAAATGAATGGAGGACTGGTTGTAAAATTTTGTGGAAGGAAGGAAAGGATTTTGGAGACATTCACCAGACGCCACACGTAATTGGTTGTTTGTTTCTGGTAGTTTTCATGACAATGGTGTTTATATCTGTATTTTAAAAGATTTAGCAATCTGTTTTTTTAAATAAAAGTATTTGGACTTGGACAAAATGCCGATATTTATCGATCAAAACTTTTTGATGAAAAGTACCACTTGTAGATTAAGTTATACAAATGTCAAAAACCCATTGAAGTTTGTCGCTCATGGCAGGGTCATACAAATGACAGCAGCGACGGCAATTTTAGAAGGACTGGACACATTGATAAAAACGGTCCAAGGAATGGTTAACCGTACACCGGTTAGTTTATTATCTTTATTATAAATATGCAGTATTAAATCCAGATAACCATATTTCACATCAATGCCATAACAAAACCTGTATCATGTGACGTTATGGTTTAAGGCAAAATCGTCCAAAGGAGTTGAAAGGGCTAAAACAATTATGATAATATTTCCCCTTCGGGGTCAATGGCTTTATCTTTCGTTAATTTTAATAGTTTCGGGTCGGAACAATGTGTTTTCAACCCCAAAAGATGTCAGATTGGCATTAAAAGTAGCATCGTCGAATACACCAAAACCCAGACGCATGTAATCTTTTCTGAATTTTGTTTCACCGGAAGCCGTTAACATCTCAGAATTGCCCTTTGATGGCGATTTATTTCACGGGAAAAGTCTAATATTTAATTGGTGGTTTTGTCTGTGCTTCCTTCGCGTTTTTGCCTCCAATCGCGTCGAATTTAGCCCATTATGTGCTTGAAACCATGGGAAAACAACATAACGTCATCATCAGAAGTGCATTATGACGTGGACGTCTGATGACGTCATATGTGTACCGGGAAAGGCGCCAAAAGTGGTTTACGTTATTCGTGTATAATTGTTATTGCAAACGTACGTTTATGTTTGATGTATGCCCTGAAGTAATTGATTTCAATTGAAAAAAACAACATTGAGACTATTTTCAACTATTTTGCAAATATTTTCAGCATTTTGGTAAGTCACGGAGAAGTACCCATTTTCAAAATGGCTACCGAAGTAGTAAATTTTGTGCAATCCCGATATCCCGTATACCATTTTATTCCAATTTTCATACAGAATCAGATAGCATAAAATTAAAATTTCAAAAAATAATTCAAAAAATATTAAACACTGCAGTTTTGCCTCGTTCTGAAGAACAATAGGCTTGTCGGCCTCATTCTGATGAACAATAGGAACAATAGAGTCACTGATTCGCGCGTAAACAGTTTCACCCAGGAATGATAAATAAAACATAATACATGAATTTCCACATGTGTAGATGGAAGTGAGACTGGGTGCTTCGGAATATTAAGCGCCTCCTGCAGCGCATACGACGCCTTTCATGTATTATGTAATAAACAAATAGAAAAAGAACGGATTGAAATTTAATCCGGATTCCCAATTGTCAGCATTTTTTTTACTCGTGTCGTTGCGTGTAAGAGCTTTTTTCCTTCCGAGATTCTTGTTTATTCACTATTCTTATGCATTATTCTCCTTTTATATATTTTCCTCCCTCTATTAGTGCTAAAGAACAGGCCAGTACCTTGTTTTGAGCATAAAGACAATATGGTTTTGAAAAGTTAACAAATGAATGGAGGACTGGTTGTAAATTTTGTGGAAGGAAGGAAAGGATTTTTGGAGACATTCACCAGACGCCACACGTAATTGGTTGTTTGTTTCTGGTAGTTTTCATGACAATGGTGTTTATATCTGTATTTTAAAAGATTTAGCAATCTGTTTTTTTAAATAAAAGTATTTGGACTTGGACAAAATGCCGATATTTATCGATCAAAACTTTTTGATGAAAAAGTACCACTTGTAGATTAAGTTATACAAATGTCAAAAACCCATTGAAGTTTGTCGCTCATGGCAGGGTCATACAAATGACAGCAGCGACGGCAATTTTAGAAGGACTGGACACATTGATAAAAACGGTCCAAGGAATGGTTAACCGTACACCGGTTAGTTTATTATCTTTATTATAAATATGCAGTATTAAATCCAGATAACCATATTTCACATCAATGCCATAACAAAACCTGTATCATGTGACGTTATGGTTTAAGGCAAAATCGTCCAAAGGAGTTGAAAGGGCTAAAACAATTATGATAATATTTCCCCCTTCGGGTCAATGGCTTTATCTTTCGTTAATTTTAATAGTTTCGGGTCGGAACAATGTGTTTTCAACCCCAAAGATGTCAGATTGGCATTAAAAGTAGCATCGTCGAATACACCAAAACCCAGACGCATGTAATCTTTTCTGAATTTGTTTCACCGGAAGCCGTTAACATCTCAGAATTGCCCTTTGATGGCGATTTATTTCACGGGAAAAGTCTAATATTTAATTGGTGGTTTTGTCTGTGCTTCCTTTCGCGTTTTTGCCTCCAATCGCGTCGAATTTAGCCCATTATGTGCTTGAAACCATGGGAAAACAACATAACGTCATCATCAGAAGTGCATTATGACGTGGACGTCTGATGACGTCATATGTGTACCGGGAAAGGCGCCAAAAGTGGTTTACGTTATTCGTGTATAATTGTTATTGCAAACGTACGTTTATGTTTGATGTATGCCCTGAAGTAATTGATTTCAATTGAAAAAAACAACATTGAGACTATTTTCAACTATTTTGCAAATATTTTCAGCATTTTTGGTAAGTCACGGAGAAGTACCCATTTTTCAAAATGGCTACCGAAGTAGTAAATTTTGTGCAATCCCGATATCCGTATACCATTTTATTCCAATTTTCATACAGAATCAGATAGCATAAAATTAAAATTTCAAAAAATAATTCAAAAAAATATTAAACACTGCAGTTTTGCCTCGTTCTGAAGAACAATAGGCTTGTCGGCCTCATTCTGATGAACAATAGGAACAATAGAGTCACTGATTCGCGCGTAAACAGTTTCACCCAGGAATGATAAATAAAACATAATACATGAATTTCCACATGTGTAGATGGAAGTGAGACTGGGTGATTCGGAATATTAAGCGCCTCCTGCAGCGCATACGACGCCTTTCATGTATTATGTAATAAACAAATAGAAAAAGAACGGATTGAAATTTAATCCGGATTCCCAATTGTCAGCATTTTTTTTACTCGTGTCGTTGCGTGTAAGAGCTTTTTCCTACCGAGATTCTTGTTTATTCACTATTCTTATGCATTATTCTCCTTTTTATATATTTTCCCCTCTATTAGTGCTAAAGAACAGGCCAGTACCTTGTTTTGAGCATAAAGACAATATGGTTTTGAAAAGTTAACAAATGAATGGAGGACTGGTTGTAAAATTTTGTGGAAGGAAGGAAAGGATTTTTGGAGACATTCACCAGACGCCACACGTAATTGGTTGTTTGTTTCTGGTAGTTTTCATGACAATGGTGTTATATCTGTATTTTAAAAGATTTAGCAATCTGTTTTTTTAAATAAAAGTATTTGGACTTGGACAAAATGCCGATATTTATCGATCAAAACTTTTTGATGAAAAAGTACCACTTGTAGATTAAGTTATACAAATGTCAAAAACCCATTGAAGTTTGTCGCTCATGGCAGGGTCATACAAATGACAGCAGCGACGGCAATTTTAGAAGGACTGGACACATTGATAAAAACGGTCCAAGGAATGGTTAACCGTACACCGGTTAGTTTATTATCTTTATTATAAATATGCAGTATTAAATCCAGATAACCATATTTCACATCAATGCCATAACAAAACCTGTATCATGTGACGTTATGGTTTAAGGCAAAATCGTCCAAAGGAGTTGAAAGGGCTAAAACAATTATGATAATATTTCCCCCTTCGGGGTCAATGGCTTTATCTTTCGTTAATTTTAATAGTTTCGGGTCGGAACAATGTGTTTTCAACCCCAAAGATGTCAGATTGGCATTAAAAGTAGCATCGTCGAATACACCAAAACCCAGACGCATGTAATCTTTTCTGAATTTTGTTTCACCGGAAGCCGTTAACATCTCAGAATTGCCCTTTGATGGCGATTTATTTCACGGGAAAAGTCTAATATTTAATTGGTGGTTTTGTCTGTGCTTCCTTTCGCGTTTTTGCCTCCAATCGCGTCGAATTTAGCCCATTATGTGCTTGAAACCATGGGAAAACAACATAACGTCATCATCAGAAGTGCATTATGACGTGGACGTCTGATGACGTCATATGTGTACCGGGAAAGGCGCCAAAAGTGGTTTACGTTATTCGTGTATAATTGTTATTGCAAACGTACGTTTATGTTTGATGTATGCCCTGAAGTAATTGATTTCAATTGAAAAAAACAACATTGAGACTATTTTCAACTATTTTGCAAATATTTTCAGCATTTTTGGTAAGTCACGGAGAAGTACCCATTTTTCAAAATGGCTACCGAAGTAGTAAATTTTGTGCAATCCCGATATCCCGTATACCATTTTATTCCAATTTTCATACAGAATCAGATAGCATAAAATTAAAATTTCAAAAAATAATTCAAAAAAATATTAAACACTGCAGTTTTGCCTCGTTCTGAAGAACAATAGGCTTGTCGGCCTCATTCTGATGAACAATAGGAACAATAGAGTCACTGATTCGCGCGTAAACAGTTTCACCCAGGAATGATAAATAAAACATAATACATGAATTTCACATGTGTAGATGGAAGTGAGACTGGGTGCTTCGGAATATTAAGCGCCTCCTGCAGCGCATACGACGCCTTTCATGTATTATGTAATAAACAAATAGAAAAAGAACGGATTGAAATTTAATCCGGATTCCCAATTGTCAGCATTTTTTTTACTCGTGTCGTTGCGTGTAAGAGCTTTTTTCCTTCCGAGATTCTTGTTTATTCACTATTCTTATGCATTATTCTCCTTTTTATATATTTTCCTCCCTCTATTAGTGCTAAAGAACAGGCCAGTACCTTGTTTTGAGCATAAAGACAATATGGTTTTGAAAAGTTAACAAATGAATGGAGGACTGGTTGTAAAATTTTGTGGAAGGAAGGAAAGGATTTTGGAGACATTCACCAGACGCCACACGTAATTGGTTGTTTGTTTCTGGTAGTTTTCATGACAATGGTGTTTATATCTGTATTTTAAAAGATTTAGCAATCTGTTTTTTTAAATAAAAGTATTTGGACTTGGACAAAATGCCGATATTTATCGATCAAAACTTTTTGATGAAAAAGTACCACTTGTAGATTAAGTTATACAAATGTCAAAAACCCATTGAAGTTTGTCGCTCATGGCAGGGCATACAAATGACAGCAGCGACGGCAATTTTAGAAGGACTGGACACATTGATAAAAACGGTCCAAGGAATGGTTAACCGTACACCGGTTAGTTTATTATCTTTATTATAAATATGCAGTATTAAATCCAGATAACCATATTTCACATCAATGCCATAACAAAACCTGTATCATGTGACGTTATGGTTTAAGGCAAAATCGTCCAAAGGAGTTGAAAGGGCTAAAACAATTATGATAATATTTCCCCCTTCGGGGTCAATGGCTTTATCTTTCGTTAATTTTAATAGTTTCGGGTCGGAACAATGTGTTTTCAACCCCAAAGATGTCAGATTGGCATTAAAAGTAGCATCGTCGAATACACCAAAACCCAGACGCATGTAATCTTTTCTGAATTTTGTTTCACCGGAAGCCGTTAACATCTCAGAATTGCCCTTTGATGGCGATTTATTTCACGGGAAAAGTCTAATATTTAATTGGTGGTTTTGTCTGTGCTTCCTTTCGCGTTTTTGCCTCCAATCGCGTCGAATTTAGCCCATTATGTGCTTGAAACCATGGGAAAACAACATAACGTCATCATCAGAAGTGCATTATGACGTGGACGTCTGATGACGTCATATGTGTACCGGGAAAGGCGCCAAAAGTGGTTTACGTTATTCGTGTATAATTGTTATTGCAAACGTACGTTTATGTTTGATGTATGCCCTGAGTAATTGATTTCAATTGAAAAAAACAACATTGAGACTATTTTCAACTATTTTGCAAATATTTTCAGCATTTTTGGTAAGTCACGGAGAAGTACCCATTTTTCAAAATGGCTACCGAAGTAGTAAATTTTGTGCAATCCCGATATCCCGTATACCATTTTATTCCAATTTTCATACAGAATCAGATAGCATAAAATTAAAATTTCAAAAAAATAATTCAAAAAAATATTAAACACTGCAGTTTTGCCTCGTTCTGAAGAACAATAGGCTTGTCGGCCTCATTCTGATGAACAATAGGAACAATAGAGTCACTGATTCGCGCGTAAACAGTTTCACCCAGGAATGATAAATAAAACATAATACATGAATTTCCACATGTGTAGATGGAAGTGAGACTGGGTGCTTTCGGAATATTAAGCGCCTCCTGCAGCGCATACGACGCCTTTCATGTATTATGTAATAAACAAATAGAAAAAGAACGGATTGAAATTTAATCCGGATTCCCAATTGTCAGCATTTTTTTTTACTCGTGTCGTTGCGTGTAAGAGCTTTTTTCCTCCGAGATTCTTGTTTATTCACTATTCTTATGCATTATTCTCCTTTTTATATATTTTCCTCCCTCTATTAGTGCTAAAGAACAGGCCAGTACCTTGTTTTGAGCATAAAGACAATATGGTTTTGAAAAGTTAACAAATGAATGGAGGACTGGTTGTAAAATTTTGTGGAAGGAAGGAAAGGATTTTGGAGACATTCACCAGACGCCACACGTAATTGGTTGTTTGTTTCTGGTAGTTTTCATGACAATGGTGTTTATATCTGTATTTTAAAAGATTTAGCAATCTGTTTTTTTAAATAAAAGTATTTGGACTTGGACAAAATGCCGATATTTATCGATCAAAACTTTTTGATGAAAAAGTACCACTTGTAGATTAAGTTATACAAATGTCAAAAACCCATTGAATTTGTCGCTCATGGCAGGGTCATACAAATGACAGCAGCGACGGCAATTTTAGAAGGACTGGACACATTGATAAAAACGGTCCAAGGAATGGTTAACCGTACACCGGTTAGTTTATTATCTTTATTATAAATATGCAGTATTAAATCCAGATAACCATATTTCACATCAATGCCATAACAAAAACCTGTATCATGTGACGTTATGGTTTAAGGCAAAATCGTCCAAAGGAGTTGAAAGGGCTAAAACAATTATGATAATATTTCCCCCTTCGGGGTCAATGGCTTTATCTTTCGTTAATTTTAATAGTTTCGGGTCGGAACAATGTGTTTTCAACCCCAAAGATGTCAGATTGGCATTAAAAGTAGCATCGTCGAATACACCAAAACCCAGACGCATGTAATCTTTTCTGAATTTGTTTCACCGGAAGCCGTTAACATCTCAGAATTGCCCTTTGATGGCGATTTATTTCACGGGAAAAGTCTAATATTTAATTGGTGGTTTTGTCTGTGCTTCCTTTCGCGTTTTTGCCTCCAATCGCGTCGAATTTAGCCCATTATGTGCTTGAAACCATGGGAAAACAACATAACGTCATCATCAGAAGTGCATTATGACGTGGACGTCTGATGACGTCATATGTGTACCGGGAAAGGCGCCAAAAGTGGTTTACGTTATTCGTGTATAATTGTATTGCAAACGTACGTTTATGTTTGATGTATGCCCTGAAGTAATTGATTTCAATTGAAAAAAACAACATTGAGACTATTTTCAACTATTTTGCAAATATTTTCAGCATTTTTGGTAAGTCACGGAGAAGTACCCATTTTTCAAAATGGCTACCGAAGTAGTAAATTTTGTGCAATCCCGATATCCCGTATACCATTTTATTCCAATTTTCATACAGAATCAGATAGCATAAAATTAAAATTTCAAAAAATAATTCAAAAAAATATTAAACACTGCAGTTTTGCCTCGTTCTGAAGAACAATAGGCTTGTCGGCCTCATTCTGATGAACAATAGGAACAATAGAGTCACTGATTCGCGCGTAAACAGTTTCACCCAGGAATGATAAATAAAACATAATACATGAATTTCCACATGTGTAGATGGAAGTGAGACTGGGTGCTTGGAATATTAAGCGCCTCCTGCAGCGCATACGACGCCTTTCATGTATTATGTAATAAACAAATAGAAAAAGAACGGATTGAAATTTAATCCGGATTCCCAATTGTCAGCATTTTTTTTACTCGTGTCGTTGCGTGTAAGAGCTTTTTTCTTCCGAGATTCTTGTTTATTCACTATTCTTATGCATTATTCTCCTTTTTATATATTTTCCTCCCTCTATTAGTGCTAAAGAACAGGCCAGTACCTTGTTTTGAGCATAAAGACAATATGGTTTTGAAAAGTTAACAAATGAATGGAGGACTGGTTGTAAAATTTTGTGGAAGGAAGGAAAGGATTTTTGGAGACATTCACCAGACGCCACACGTAATTGGTTGTTTGTTTCTGGTAGTTTTCATGACAATGGTGTTTATATCTGTATTTTAAAAGATTTAGCAATCTGTTTTTTTAAATAAAAGTATTTGGACTTGGACAAAATGCCGATATTTATCGATCAAAACTTTTTGATGAAAAAGTACCACTTGTAGATTAAGTTATACAAATGTCAAAACCCATTGAAGTTTGTCGCTCATGGCAGGGTCATACAAATGACAGCAGCGACGGCAATTTTAGAAGGACTGGACACATTGATAAAAACGGTCCAAGGAATGGTTAACCGTACACCGGTTAGTTTATTATCTTTATTATAAATATGCAGTATTAAATCCAGATAACCATATTTCACATCAATGCCATAACAAAACCTGTATCATGTGACGTTATGGTTTAAGGCAAAATCGTCCAAAGGAGTTGAAAGGGCTAAAACAATTATGATAATATTTCCCCCTTCGGGGTCAATGGCTTTATCTTTCGTTAATTTTAATAGTTTCGGGTCGGAACAATGTGTTTTCAACCCCAAAGATGTCAGATTGGCATTAAAAGTAGCATCGTCGAATACACCAAAACCCAGACGCATGTAATCTTTTTCTGAATTTGTTTCACCGGAAGCCGTTAACATCTCAGAATTGCCCTTTGATGGCGATTTATTTCACGGGAAAAGTCTAATATTTAATTGGTGGTTTTGTCTGTGCTTCCTTCGCGTTTTTGCCTCCAATCGCGTCGAATTAGCCCATTATGTGCTTGAAACCATGGGAAAACAACATAACGTCATCATCAGAAGTGCATTATGACGTGGACGTCTGATGACGTCATATGTGTACCGGGAAAGGCGCCAAAAGTGGTTTACGTTATTCGTGTATAATTGTTATTGCAAACGTACGTTTATGTTTGATGTATGCCCTGAAGTAATTGATTTCAATTGAAAAAAACAACATTGAGACTATTTTCAACTATTTTGCAAATATTTTCAGCATTTTGGTAAGTCACGGAGAAGTACCCATTTTTCAAAATGGCTACCGAAGTAGTAAATTTTGTGCAATCCCGATATCCCGTATACCATTTATTCCAATTTTCATACAGAATCAGATAGCATAAAATTAAAATTTCAAAAAATAATTCAAAAAAATATTAAACACTGCAGTTTTGCCTCGTTCTGAAGAACAATAGGCTTGTCGGCCTCATTCTGATGAACAATAGGAACAATAGAGTCACTGATTCGCGCGTAAACAGTTTCACCCAGGAATGATAAATAAAACATAATACATGAATTTCCACATGTGTAGATGGAAGTGAGACTGGGTGCTTCGGAATATTAAGCGCCTCCTGCAGCGCATACGACGCCTTTCATGTATTATGTAATAAACAAATAGAAAAAGAACGGATTGAAATTTAATCCGGATTCCCAATTGTCAGCATTTTTTTACTCGTGTCGTTGCGTGTAAGAGCTTTTTTCCTTCCGAGATTCTTGTTTATTCACTATTCTTATGCATTATTCTCCTTTTTATATATTTTCCTCCCTCTATTAGTGCTAAAGAACAGGCCAGTACCTTGTTTTGAGCATAAAGACAATATGGTTTTGAAAAGTTAACAAATGAATGGAGGACTGGTTGTAAAATTTTGTGGAAGGAAGGAAAGGATTTTTGGAGACATTCACCAGACGCCACACGTAATTGGTTGTTTGTTTCTGGTAGTTTTCATGACAATGGTGTTTATATCTGTATTTTAAAAGATTTAGCAATCTGTTTTTTTAAATAAAAGTATTTGGACTTGGACAAAATGCCGATATTTATCGATCAAAACTTTTTGATGAAAAAGTACCACTTGTAGATTAAGTTATACAAATGTCAAAAACCCATTGAAGTTTGTCGCTCATGGCAGGGTCATACAAATGACAGCAGCGACGGCAATTTTAGAAGGACTGGACACATTGATAAAAACGGTCCAAGGAATGGTTAACGTACACCGGTTAGTTTATATCTTTATTATAAATATGCAGTATTAAATCCAGATAACCATATTTCACATCAATGCCATAACAAAACCTGTATCATGTGACGTTATGGTTTAAGGCAAAATCGTCCAAAGGAGTTGAAAGGGCTAAAACAATTATGATAATATTTCCCCTTCGGGGTCAATGGTTTATCTTTCGTTAATTTTAATAGTTTCGGGTCGGAACAATGTGTTTTCAACCCAAAGATGTCAGATTGGCATTAAAAGTAGCATCGTCGAATACACCAAACCCAGACGCATGTAATCTTTTCTGAATTTTGTTTCACCGGAAGCCGTTAACATCTCAGAATTGCCCTTTGATGGCGATTTATTTCACGGGAAAAGTCTAATATTTAATTGGTGGTTTTGTCTGTGCTTCCTTTCGCGTTTTTGCCTCCAATCGCGTCGAATTTAGCCCATTATGTGCTTGAAACCATGGGAAAACAACATAACGTCATCATCAGAAGTGCATTATGACGTGGACGTCTGATGACGTCATATGTGTACCGGGAAAGGCGCCAAAAGTGGTTTACGTTATTCGTGTATAATTGTTATTGCAAACGTACGTTTATGTTTGATGTATGCCCTGAAGTAATTGATTTCAATTGAAAAAAACAACATTGAGACTATTTTCAACTATTTTGCAAATATTTTCAGCATTTTTGGTAAGTCACGGAGAAGTACCCATTTTTCAAAATGGCTACCGAAGTAGTAAATTTTGTGCAATCCCGATATCCCGTATACCATTTTATTCCAATTTTCATACAGAATCAGATAGCATAAAATTAAAATTTCAAAAATAATTCAAAAAAATATTAAACACTGCAGTTTTGCCTCGTTCTGAAGAACAATAGGCTTGTCGGCCTCATTCTGATGAACAATAGGACAATAGAGTCACTGATTCGCGCGTAAACAGTTTCACCCAGGAATGATAAATAAAACATAATACATGAATTTCCACATGTGTAGATGGAAGTGAGACTGGGTGCTTCGGAATATTAAGCGCCTCCTGCAGCGCATACGACGCCTTTCATGTATTATGTAATAAACAAATAGAAAAAGAACGGATTGAAATTTAATCCGGATTCCCAATTGTCAGCATTTTTTTTACTCGTGTCGTTGCGTGTAAGAGCTTTTTCCTTCCGAGATTCTTGTTTATTCACTATTCTTATGCATTATTCTCCTTTTTATATATTTTCCTCCCTCTATTAGTGCTAAAGAACAGGCCAGTACCTTGTTTTGAGCATAAAGACAATATGGTTTTGAAAAGTTAACAAATGAATGGAGGACTGGTTGTAAAATTTTGTGGAAGGAAGGAAAGGATTTTTGGAGACATTCACAGACGCCAACGTAATTGGTTGTTTGTTTCTGGTAGTTTTCATGACAATGGTGTTTATATCTGTATTTTAAAAGATTAGCAATCTGTTTTTTTAAATAAAAGTATTTGGACTTGGACAAAATGCCGATATTTATCGATCAAAACTTTTTGATGAAAAGTACCACTTGTAGATTAAGTTATACAAATGTCAAAAACCCATTGAAGTTTGTCGCTCATGGCAGGGTCATACAAATGACAGCAGCGACGGCAATTTTAGAAGGACTGGACACATTGATAAAAAACGTCCAAGGAATGGTTAACCGTACACCGGTTAGTTTATTATCTTTATTATAATAGCAGTATTAAATCCAGATAACCATATTTCACATCAATGCCATAACAAAACCTGTATCATGTGACGTTATGGTTAAGGCAAAATCGTCCAAAGGAGTTGAAAGGGCTAAAACAATTATGATAATATTTTCCCCCTTCGGGGTCAATGGCTTTATCTTTCGTTAATTTTAATAGTTTCGGGTCGGAACAATGTGTTTTCAACCCCAAAGATGTCAGATTGGCATTAAAAGTAGCATCGTCGAATACACCAAAACCCAGACGCATGTAATCTTTCTGAATTTTGTTTCACCGAAGCCGTTAACATCTCAGAATTGCCCTTTGATGGCGATTTATTTCACGGGAAAAGTCTAATATTTAATTGGTGGTTTTGTCTGTGCTTCCTTTCGCGTTTTTGCCTCCAATCGCGTCGAATTTAGCCCATTATGTGCTTGAAACCATGGGAAAACAACATAACGTCATCATCAGAAGTGCATTATGACGTGGACGTCTGATGACGTCATATGTGTACCGGGAAAGGCGCCAAAAGTGTTTACGTTATTCGTGTATAATTGTTATTGCAAAGTACGTTTATGTTGATGTATGCCCTGAAGTATTGATTTCAATGAAAAAAACAACATTGAGACTATTTTCAACTATTTTGCAAATATTTTCAGCATTTTTGGTAAGTCACGGAGAAGTACCCATTTTTCAAAATGGCTACCGAGGTAGTAAATTTTGTGCAATCCCGACATCCCGTATACCATTTTATTCCAATTTTCATACAGAATCAGATAGCATAAAATTAAAATTTCAAAAAATAATTCAAAAAAATATTAAGGTATCATACAACAGTTTCGTATTTTCGTCCACGGTCTAAACTTTAAAATTATCAAGAAAATCGCTGTGGCAACGAATGGTTGCCCGTAACAACCGGAAAATGATGATAAAATCAGAAAAAAATGTTTTAGTAAGGAAGATATGGTGTTATCGTACTTGAATATATAAACTGCGTTAAATTGTGCCGTGTGTGTACGAATCTATGGCCAGCTCAACTTGACCCCGGTTGGTCTCATTGCAGCGTTTTAATAGTGCTATTTTTTGTACGTCTGACGTTACGTCATTTATCTCGAAAACGAGCTGTTAAAGGTTCGTATTTTTTCCCCATATTTTGTAGTATTTTAAACGAGCTTTCTGAAACACACAAAAATTGGACCTAATTTATGTTTAGGGTTCCAAAAAATCTATTCAAACTTGAGGAATTTGGAAATTTTTTCAAACTTTTTTTTTTTTTTGAATGTTTTTTCCCGAAATGTAGGGGGCGCCACGAGTAATACACATTTGCAAAATAAATCTTAGAGATATAGCTGTAGATATGAAAAAGAAATGGGTAGTCTAACTTCAATAATGAATCTGTGATAAACTACGGAACTTGAGGTACAGGTTTTTCATGTGAAACCAAGATGGAAACTGTTGTATGAGTCCAAAAGGGTTATTCCCTATTTCACTAAAACAAAGATTAACACAATAAGGATAACAGCTATTTCTCTAAAACAAAGATTACCACAAATAGGTTATTCCCTATTTCACTAAAACAAAGATTAACACAATAAGGATAACAGCTATTTCTCTAAAACAAAGATTACCACAAAAGGGTTATTCCCTATTTCACTAAAACAAAGATTAACACAATAAGGATAATAACCATTTCTCTAAAACAAAGATTAACACAAAAGGGTTATTCCCTATTTCACTTAAACACAGATTAACACAATAAGGATAATAATGATTTCTCTAAAACAAAGATTACTACAAAATGGCTAAATACTATTTCACTAAAACAAAGATTAACATAATAAGGATAATAGCCATTTTACTAAAACAAAGATTACCACAAATGGGTTATTCCCTATTTCACTAATACAAACATTATCACAATAAGGATATTTACATTGGGAGCAAAGCAAAGTTTAATGCAGTAAAGAAGACTGATATATATCACCATAAATGTCTATGACCAGGCATTATTTACAATTGTAATCAAGACGCTATCAATAAATACATAATGAAAAGTCCTCACGACTGAACAAGCTAATCCTCTATACATTACAAACAAAATGAATAATGACATTACCACCATCAATTCAATGCTAATATTGTGATCTGGAGAAAACAGCGATAGTCATTCAATTTTGCCGATAGTGACTCAATTTTATCATGAGAGAAAGATCTGTTTCAGTTAAAACTGGGACCAATTCTTCTGAATGCATCTTATAACTCTATCGAGACAAAATTGCATCAATCGTAAGACAAGCTCGTAATGGAAAAATCAATTCTGTAAATAAATAGTCATACACTTTAAACAGCGATCCTCAAGGGACAAGCTATTGGAATTAATGGAAAAGAAGTAGAATAATGTTTGCTCCCTGCAGGGAGAGGTTATAAAATGGTTTATGAGTGTTATTATACGAGGTTATGTTGCCGGCTTCGTCTTATCCCTGTTGTTCATCACGGGACCAATTTTTGCTCATTCGCTGATATAGACAGTTTCTAATTGATAATAATCTCCAGGGTATGATGGGAAATTAATGAGGTTCATTGTGATATATTATAGACCGATGATCATTTTTTCGTATTTGCGTAATCAATACATGAATTTATTGTCTAGGAGCAAAATGATCAAAAGTAAGATCTAATCCAGCATGGTTATTTACTCAGCTTCAATATAATGTTTGAATATCATTATGTATTGTATGTCATTGTTACAAACATTTAAATGATCATTTATGAAGTATGAGAGCAAACAACAATTTTACAGTAATCATTATCTTTTTCCGTTTTGACAGTAAACATTTCTCACACAAAACAAAAATATGATTACATTTGATTGGGTGATCATTCAAAATACGAAATAAATGATATATATACAAAAGTAATTTCTTATGGCTTGAGTTAGTATTATTTTATTCATACTGGATATTCATTAAAGGCAATGTGTTCATTTTTTATTGTTTTATCATATATGTTTTATAAAATAAGAAATAATTTTTGACAAAGAACCATAAATTTGTCTTTTCTGATGTTCTTAGAAATGTGTTTTATTTATGAGAATTTAGAATTTTTATTTTTATTTTTCTTCGCGTATAGGTGTGTAAGAGATGTTGTAATAGGTCATTATTCAGTCTTCTGAAACATTCTAGCTCACCAGCACTGATATTCTTACAATTCTTATATTATTTCTAAATTCCTCAAAAAGTTTTATGGTCGTCATCACAGTATTATTGATACGTTTGATATCTCTGTGTCCAGGATTGCCGTGGATATATTTGGCGTGCCATATTTCCATGTTCCTTTCACACAATTTTGATTACACACGTGACGGGTGTAGCTAGCTGAAAAGGAGATGCTTAACCTTCCGGGGCACCTAGCCTCACTTCCCTGGTTAAAGTTCATGTGTCTAACGTGACTTGTCAAGTCAAAAGTTTTTACTTTGCTTCTGAGTTGTGATTCGGACATGGATTAGGATATTTGTTTTTATTATATGTTAAATAAGTAGGATGTTTCTGTATTAAAAAAATACCCTACTGATAAATAACGAAGCAAAGTACCATTTTTCTTTCTTTCTCAATTGTTATTTCACACGTGGCGGGTGTAGCTAGGCAGGATGTTCTTACTCTTTCGGAATACACGGTCTTATTTCTCTTGTTTAATTCACGTGTTTAACTTAATTTGACAGTTCTCAAAGTCTTTACTTTCCTTTTGGGGTTGTGATTTGGACATAGACAGGTATATTTATGTTTGATTACATAATATTCCTTCTGGACACCCGGTCTCACTTCCCTGGTGGAAGTTAATGTGTTTTAATTAAAATGCAGTTTTAAAAGCTGTTTACTTCGCTTTGCAATTATAATTTGGGCATTGGCCGGTACGTTTGTGTTTTTGTTTGAAAAATATTCATAGCCACTGGTTTTCCTGGATGAATTGGAATTTTTTTGCAAATTCCATGATTACCTGAATAAAGAACTAGTATTATAAAATTACAGAGAATATTACATCCTCATTTCGATCTCAAATCCTTATTTATGACCTATTTTCATTATGTAAAGAGGATTAAATTAATCCTAATGGGCTTAACTGCTGAGTAGAAAATTGAAAAAAATAATTAAAAACTCTATGCATGCATCGGTAATTATAGATCTACAGCTACAAGGTAAATACTATTGAACATCAGCTAGCTTATACAGTAAACTTTTAAACCCCAAACTCTATGTGGAACCAAACAGTAATTGTGTGTTGAGTGTTACCAAATACAGTGGAACCTGCCTTAAAGCCCACCTCTATATAAGGGCCACCTGGTTTTAAAGGCCAGTGAAATTGTATCCTGATTGCTCTTCATTCATGTTATTCGAACCTGTATATAAGGACCACCTGTCCATAAAAGCCACTTTTACTTGTTCCCTTGGGTGGCCTTTATAGACAGGTTTGACTGTATATTAATTTTAATTACAATTTCTGTCTCATAACCTGATCAAATTAAACAACAAACAAATCGCATGTTCAAATCACAATCCCAAAGGAAATTAAAAACTTTGACAATGCTGACAAACTAAGCTTAACAGTTGTACTTTCACCTGGGAAGTGTTTTTTAAGGACTTACCAATTATAGAGACTGTGGTAAATTTACCTTTGTTAACTATTCAACTATCTTATAAAGTTTGCTAGCGTTTCACAAGATCAATGCATTTTCAACGTTTTTGTGAAATCATTTTTAAAAAGTTTACTCCCTCATGTGAACTATTTCCTTAGCTAAATTTGGTTTAAACATATTTTGGTTCTTTGGATATTATTTCAACCCCTTGAAAAAATTTTGCTTTTACTATTTGGTCCAAGGACTACTGATGAGGAATTGTATTCCAAACGTCAAGTGCTTTAAAATTAACACTGGTATAATAAGTAATTACATCGCACACTACCAGAACAACTATATTTTGTGTGGAGAAACATCAACTTGAATAATTCGATTCAAAAAAATATATATATCCAATGGAAATACTTGTTCCTCATGGATAAGGAACAAAGGGATATCAGTTTATACCATGACGAACGGCATAGGAATGGATTTTCGGTTCGTAAGACATACAGTTTACATGAGATGTACTGTATGACGATATATACCTCGTCAGCTGTTTAATAAATACTTAACTAAAATCTTACTTGATTATCAGCAAGTTTATATTCATAAAATGTAAAACATAAAGGATAATAGTGATCTTGTTAATTAAATTACGTTAAGACTTGTAATACTTATTTTATAACAACCAGATGTGTTCAAGTCAATTTCTACAAAAAAAGTACTACTTACATGTTAATTAAATACTTAAGTAATGATTATATTTTTTCCTGGTTACTGAAATAATAATTCCCCTTTTCAAAAAAATATGTTATTAAGTTTATGCAACTTACTTGAAAATTAGCAGGGAGAAGACAATCTAATTTATATTAAGTAATTTAAACCACTGGGCAGGGGATATATTTTTGTTTTGTAAACTCATTAGGCAACATTTAAACCTCTGGGAAGAGGATATAATAAAGACATTAGGCAATATTTTTGTATTGTCGGAAATTCTGTCTTAATTTCTGCTAGTTAAAATCTGAAAAACCCCAAAAACCAAGGTTTACTCCCTCTTGCAAAGTACTTCCTTAGCTAAATTTATTTTGGCATTTGGATATATTTTCAATCCCTTGAAAAAAGTTGTTTCACAATTTTGGTCTAAGTACCACTAACAAGGAATTGCATTTTTAAAAGGCTGTTTAGTGCTGTAAAATTAACACTGGTATAATAAGTTATTTATAAACCTTTCTTCTGCTGATTTTTTCAGTTCTATATACAAACACGCAAAACCCAAAACACTAAGTGTAAATATTCAAAGGTGGATTTTGGTAAAATACATTTTTGTTCCATTTTATTTTTTCATTTCAATGTATTTCCAAAATTTTTCTCCGCGCAATACTGAATTTTATTCCATAATGCCCGTGTAGTGTTGCAAATTTAATACGGGTTTAATAATAATAATTATTATTATTATTATGTTATGTGTCAAACATTTTCATTGGTTGGACCTTTTCTGTTATCTTTTCATGAAAAAATTGGTTCTGAACGTAATCAGGAGATAGACAGCACATATTCATTTGTATTTTTACGCCAGTGGTGTTTAGTTTATATCACTAAATTTTCAAGAGTATAAAACGCAATAATATGTTTAGTTACAAAAATAATGATACCCACGCTCCGAAGAAGAGGGGATATACTGGTTTACCTCTATCCGTCCTCCGATTCAAAAATTTTCGTAACGGTTTTCTAAGAAACTACTAAACACAGCCACTTGAAAATTTGTATGGGAGTTCAGTATGAGGTCCCATGCCATATTTACAGATTTCAAGTCGCCAGACATCTAGTTCCAGTTTAAAGGGGGTGTTATACTAATTAAACAGTAGCTCTTGTTATAAATCAAATTATAAGAAATGAAATGAATTTCATGAAACATGACGGACCCTGGTATAAACCCATGTTACAAATTTCGCTGTGCAATTTGCAAAATACCCAAACCAGAAAGAAAACTCATTATATTTTAATTTTGAAGCCTTGGCTGAATGCTTTGTAAAATGTGAATCCCTTATTCATTTGACTGTAGAAATAAATCTGTCCTTCGAAATTTATGCATTTTTGCTATCATATGGGAAATTCAATTTAATGTTAATAAAATGACATAATCGTGACAAAAATACAATTACTGGTTACTATGGCGACTGTTCAGAAACCATTATTTCTAACCAAAAAATACAAATGCTTCAGTTTTAGCATTGTAAAATAATTCTGGAACCAATTAGCATTGAAGTAAATATTTGCAAAAAATTTCTTATGTTATACACTTACATGACAACCCTTTTTACTTCCTTTTGTGACCTATAAATTTCAATAAAATTGAATGTAAAATGTTACAAAGTTTTGTTTTACCTACTATTAAAACTAAAATTTAGGAATAAAGGGAAATATACAGTGAAACCTGTCTATAAAGGCCACTCAGGTAATTATTAAATGTGCCCTCTGTTGGCTGGTGGCCTTTATATACAGGTTCAAATAATCTGAGTAAAGAACAATCTGGATATAATTCTACTGGCCTTTATAAGCAGATGACCCTTATATAGAGGTGGCCTTTAAGGCAGGCCGGACTGTATATAGATATTATACATATTGTGTAGAATGGTATTGGTTTTAAATGCATTCAGTGATTAAGAAAATATCATCCTGTTGCTATGGAAACAGGAAAACAATTCCAGATTTTTTTTATTTCTTTGAAAAGTGCTCGGACAAATATTAATGGTGCTCAAATGTGGGGACGAATTACTTTTCCGTGGAAACGAAATACTATTGAGTAGGGACGAAATATTATTGTGCGGAAACGAAATACTATTGAGTAGGGACGAACTACTTTTCCGTGGAAATACTATTGAGTAGGGACAAAATACTGTTGTTTGGAAACGAAATACCATTGAGTAGGGACGAAATATTATTGTGTGGAAACGAAATGTTATTGTGTAAAGACGAAATATCATTGTCAAAAGCAATACTATAGTGTGAGAACGAATAATGATTGCATGAGAACGAATTACTTATGCGTGGGAATGAAATACTATAGGATGGGGATGGAATACTATTGCCTGGGAACGAAATACTATTGCGTGGAAATGAAATACTATTGCCTAGGAACGAAATACTATTGCGTGGGAATGAAAATTATAGCGTGGAAACGAATAATCATTTCATGGGAACGAATTGCTATTGCGCGGGAATGAAATACTATTGCATGGGAATGAAATACCATCGTGAGAAAACAAAGTGCTATTGCATCGGAACGAATTATCATTGCGTGGCATATACGCAAACAAATATTTGTTTCAATGTTCCTTCGCTGGCTGCGTAAGTGAAAATAAAAACTTACTAATTTTCTTATCTCCTTTTTCTTGATATTACAGAACAACATATGTGGATAATGCTATTTATATGACAAAGTATGAATGCTGTCCAGGGGATACAAGTTGTCAGGACAAAGAAGGTAAGACCTATCATTTTCTATATGCTGTTTCTATCAAAAACACACTTATCTATGTCCGAATCACAAGCCAGAAGCAAAGTCAAACCTTTTGAACTTACAAGTCAGGTTAGACACGTGAACTTTCACCAGGGAAGTGAGGCCGGTAAGCTATGTTGGTTTGTAATTATCCCCCTCCCTGTTTGGAAATCTTTTGTGCTACGTGAAGATACGTGACAGTGGATACAAAATCAAATCACTTACTTGGATTGTCTGTCGACAGAATTATTTTTGTTTTAATATGCACTGTATTTGTTTGGTAGTATTTATCTCCCTTTAAAGAATTTTTTGGTGTTTGGAGGATGCATCTGACGGTGGATACAAAATCAAATCACTTAGTTGGATTGTTTGTCAACAGAATTCTTTTTGTTTCAATATGCAGGTTTATATGTTCGGTCGCATTTATCTCCCTTTAAAGAATCTTTTGGTGTTTGGAGGATGCATCTGACGATGGATACAAAATCAAATCACCTAGTTCGATTGTCTGTCAACAGAATTCTTTTTGTTTTAATATGCAATTTATATGTTTGTTAGTATTTATCTCCCTTTATTGAAATCTTTTGTGCTTGGAGGATGCATGTAACGGTGGATACAAAATCAAATCACTTAGTTGAATTGTCTATCAACATAATTTATTGGTGACTCGATGACAAAATATGAACTGTATTAAAAGAAATATTAAAAAAAAAATAATTATAAAAGTTCGGAAAAATATTTGATACGCCAGAACCATGGTTAATATAAGAAATCAAATAGCTTACCATATGCAGGAAAGATGAAAGCATACAATGAATATTTAAGCTAGGAATCAAATTATGGCCTTCTGGCTATTAGAATTCCAATGGGAATTAATTTAAATCTAAAATGTCTGTACACGTATTTTAAAAATCAGTTTATGTTTGATCAAAAATATTCTTAATAAATATATTACAAAAAATCTTTAACAACATTTTTTTTTACAAAAATATAAACCGCCTGGTAATATTTCCTGACGTTTGATCATTGAACGGTCTGTATGACATAACAGACAATATATATGAGATGATAAAACCCACATTACTTTGTTTGCAAGTTAAACTAATAAATCTATTAAAAAGTATAATGTCCTTCCAGCAGAATTACATAGAATATAGCAGATTTTAAAGTGTTTTTACAATCTTAGGCCATATAAATATTGTATACTTTAGATCACTTATTTTGCAAGAGATTTATTGTCGCATAAATTCGCGACTCATCCTAATCGCGAATTCAAATATCACGCGAATATTTACAGCACACAGATATTTCTAAGTTGACATACTTATGTTGTTAGCAATAAGATTCTAAACGCCAATTTCAAATATTCACGAATAAGGCCAAGATGGTCTTAACGTGATTTTTTTTTACTCGCCAAAAATAAGCGATCTACAGTACATATAAATCTAGAAAAACCCACACAATCAAAATCAATTCAGACTCAAATGTATCATATCTGTGACACACGTCTCATAGAATGATCATATAACAATGCTGCTAAAAAGCATTTGGAAACAGATATTTTTCAGACTATTTGGGGTGGAGTTAAGTGGAGTAATGACGTTTTCTGCAGCAGTCTAAACTCTTTTACTTAAATCAATGCGGTCATTTTTTAACAAGACAAAACCACTTTCCTTTGCCAAATGAAGTAACAAACGTTCTTACACTAATAAGATCAATGTACCGAGCATGATACTTTGGAAAACTAAGTATAACTTGATAATTCTATGTACATTTTGTAACTTGCAATGATAAATAATAGATCAGGACATCACCAGCTATAGAGAAGAAGTGCTTGAAAATTTAACCTTTGCAGAGCACTTAGGACAATGTGCAGGGTGTGTTCTTTAGTGCATTACGCCTATATCGTGACACGAGGCATCGGTATTAAAGGCCTCTATCGAAGAACTTGTGTCATTGATTTCTTAATGCCGAATGTTTGGCGAAAGAACAGTCACTACTTATGTTCGAGTCCCGGCAAAAGGTCCCAACCTCGGCCTCCCAATACGAATTGGGCACTCTACCAATAGTAGAGTGAGTGAGTGAGTAATGGTGTTTAACGTCCCAGTCAAGAATATTTCACTTATATCGAAATGTCGCCAGCTATAGGCGAAGGTGCAGAAATTTTGCCTGTGCGTTGCGCTGATGACATTATACAGCAGGGTTTTTTAGCGTGCAAAGCCCACCGTGACACGGGACCTCGTTTATTTTAAGTTCCCATCCGAAAGAACCGTGACTTTCATTTCGTAATGCCGAGTGCTTGGCGAAAGAACAACCACTATCCACTTTCATGTCTTGGGTCAGACCCGGCCGGGGATCGAACCCACAACCTCCCACTTAAAGAGCGAGCACTCTACCAACTGAGCTACCGCAGTGGTTCTACCAATAGTAGACATAAAGAGCATTGCTATGAGCATGAAATTGTCTCCATACTCCTTGGCAATTTGGCTATTATAGTCATTATTGTTCATTTTGTTATTACATCGTGAAATGAGAAAGTTGCCATAACAATTTACAACAAAAAGAAAACATAAATTTATTAGAATCACATGTCTTGTTTGCGAATTTACACGAAAACAATAAGAATAATTTACGGTATCGATCAGCCACAAAACATCTATGTCTTTGGTGGATAGTAATTAATTATGTACCTGAAGATTTACTAATGTGCATGTAACATGAAGTAATGTGTGCTGTATCTTAATTAAGATCTCGGTCCTTAATGCCTTGAAGAAAAAAATCTAAAAAAACCTCTAGTACTATATTAGTACGGAAAGTACAGATCTGTCGCAAGTTTAATCAAAAACAAACATACTGATTCTTTTATTATTGCTAAACTTGTTTAAATTTTGCAGCACTAGATGTCCCCGTTTCAGAATAAAAATTACTCATTAGTAGTGCTCTGTTGCAACCGCTATTGAAATAACGACCTCTATTGAAATAATTATTTCAATAGCGGTTGAGAATGCACTGAAATAACGACCTCTATTATTTCAATAGCGGTTGGGAATGCACTGAAATACACTGGGCGAAATAACACCTTTTAGACACCTTTTGTCATTGCCAACAGGTATACAAAAGTTCAGCCCTTTATCAAGACAATCTTTTATATACCTTTTGTTTGTCAAAAGGTTACCTTTCATATTTTGAATTGTACGAAAGATTCAAAAGGTAATGTTTCATCTTTTGGTCAAAGTCAAAAGGTAATATTTCATTATCTTTCGGATAGTGTCAAAATATAACATTTTCTTTTTTTCCAACTTTTGTTTAAACTTCATTGGAAAACCTTTTATATATTTTGATTCACATGAAATTGTCATATTTCCATCCTTTTCTGTGTTCTATACAACACAAAATGTCATATTTCGACATCTCTCATACCTTTCATACAACACAAAATGTCATATTTCGACATCTTTGCATACCTTTCATACAACTCAAAATATCATATTTCGACACCTATGCATACCTTTCATACAACACAAAATGTCATATTTCGACATCTTTCATACAACACAAAATATCATATATCGACACCTTTGCATACCTTTCATACAACATAAAATGTCATATTTCGACATCTTTCATACAACACAAAATATCATATATCGACACCTTTGCATACCTTTCATACAACACAAAATGTCATATTTCGACGTCTTTCATACAACACAAAATATCATATATCGACACCTTTGGATACCTTTCATACAACTCAAAATATCATATTTCGACACCTATGCATACCTTTCATACAACACAAAATATCATATTTAGACACCTTTGCATACCTTTCATACAACACAAAATATCATATTTCGACACCTATGCATACCTTTCAAACAACATAAAATGTCATATTTCGACATCTTTCACACAACACAAAATATCATATTTTGACACCTATGCATACCTTTCATACAACACAAAATGTCGTATTTCGACATCTTTCATACAACACAAAATACCATCTATCGACACCTTTGCATACCTTTCAAACAACACAAAATGTCATATTTCGACATCTTTCATACAACACAAAATATCATATATCGACACCTTTGCATACCTTTCATACAACACAAAATGTCATATTTCGACATCTTTCATACAACACAAAATATCATATTTCGACATCTTTGCATACCTTTCATACAACATAAAATGTCATATTTCGACATCTTTCATACAACATAAAATGTCATATTTCGACATCTTTCATACAACACAAAATATCATATTTCGACACCTATGCATACCTTTCATACAACATAAAATATCATATTTCGACACATTTGCATACCTTTCATACAACACAAAATGTCATATTTCGACACTTCGAATTGTTATATCTGTGATACAACACAAAATGTCATCTGTTTAAAATCAACTTAATCGTCATGTATCGGATTTTCATAATTTGACGTGTTTTTAACATTGCACATCAAAAACGTTATTATTATTATTATTTTTTTTTACATCTTTCTCTCTTTTATTTCAACAAGAAATGCGACATTTGATATATTTTATACGGGGGCCGCGGTGTGTGGTTAAAACACCAGTCTACAAGTTAAATTCTGTTACTATTGTGGATTGTGGGTTCGATCCCCTGTCAGACTAGATGTGATTGTTTCTTACTGGTTTACCGATGGCTCTGTAATGTAAAATCGAGATATTCTATATCTACGGACTAGCACCATTAGTGCTTAAATGAAGGCAGACAGCAAACATACACATTCACATTCACACACCGCGTTAAGTTTTTAAGTTTGATCTATATAGATGTTCTTCTGATTTATTCTGATAATATTCTTATTTTTATCTTATTACTTTTTAAGGGGACAATTGGCTCATTTAGTTTTTAAATATCAATTCAATTTTTTTCTGCCACACAATCATTTCCCCATTGTTCTCTCATTGAGTTTACAATATTTAGATGGCTTTTTTATTTGTTCGATAATGATAAAATTTGAATCAATTTAAGAACAACGGGTTCTAAATATCACAAAACATTTAGATAAATGAAAAATCTCGAGTCTTATATATATGTTCAAACAGAGGGACATGCAGATAGACATTTAGGTAAATACTGTTACAAAATTGGGTGCAGCAACGTTAAAAACGTTAAAAAAAATTCGTTGCAATGTCAGGGAAGTAACCCAAGCTCCAGTTTCAAAAAGCATTCCTTAACTAAGATTTTCCTTAATTTGTATTTTGTAAATTTCGCATCTTTATAATTTTGTCAATTTTCGGAAAGTTTAGGTATCATACTGAAAATCACTTCAAGCCTATAACATTTTTATTCGATTTTAGCCATAAATACAAAAAAATTGTCGAAATTTGTTAACTTTCAAGTTACAGAATGTGAAACTGGAGCTATTTCATGTGAGATATAAGTATTGTACATTGGTTTGAAGACTTTAAGATATTGACAAATAGGTTTTTGAAAAGTTACAGACGGATGTGCAATTCACCATATCCGTTTGCTGTGCGTTAGGTGCAATATTAAAATTCTAAATCTGAGTATATAGGACAGTATTAAATTGGTAAAAAACAGGGAAATTTCAAATTTTAGTTAATACGATATACACTATACAATAAAAATAAAATCAATTTCCTGTCTTTTTATCCAACAGATGGCTTATTTGAATGAACAGGTAGTTAAATGGTATTAACTCCAGTAGGGTCACTTTGAGAGTGTGGTATAATTTGGTTAGATGACATAAGAAATTTTAGTGTTTAGCTATAGCCCCACCCCCTTCTTAGCCTTGTTAATAATAATAGTATTTAGCCTTGTTACTATGAGGTATTACACATCTGGTAGGATATATTTGCGGTGGTCGTTTCTGTGCTAACTTTAACAACACAAGAAAAAAAACCTCATTTGTAGATCAGTTCAATAAAATGTTAACGCTATGTAGACAAAAAACATACAAAATCATGTATAAAAATATATTTAAAAAATTAAAAATGCATTTGGTACTACATATTTGTTTACTGGTTGAAGAGGCCAGGTCCCGGTTTCACAATCATTTCTCGGCTAAAAATTTTCTTAATTAATTTTTTGCAAAATCGCAAATCTTTATAATTATATTAATTTCCTAGATATTCAGGAGTTTAAGGTGCCGTTTTTAAGATCAATTCTAGACTGAAACATTTGCATTAGTTTTGAAATTTTTTTTATCAAAAGTTCTAAAAAGAAATTACCAAAATTTGCTTAATTTAAGATAAAGAATATCTTAGCTAAGGAATGATTGTGAAACTGGGACCAGAGCTATCGATTGTTTCAAAAACAGTATAATGATTTAATTATTTACTGTTGCCGTTTACTAATATAATTTAGGCAAATTAGCGATTATAACAAATTATTTTATATTTATTTTTCTTTGAGTTGATCCGAGTAATGGTGTTTAACGTCTCAGTGAAGAATATTTCACTTATATCAAGACATCGCCAGCTATAGGTCATTGTGCAGAAATTTTGCCTGTGCGTTGCGCTGATGCAATATACATGTACAGCAGTTTGTTTTTATCGTGCCACGCCTACCGTGACACGGGACTTTGTTTATCCGGAAAAAACCCATGGCTTTCATTTTGGAATGCCGAGTGCTTGGCGAAAGAACAGTGACTACCCACTTTCAATTCTTGGGCCAGACCTGGTCGGTGTTCGAACCCACGACCTGCCACTCACGGACGGAGCGAGCACTCTACCAACTAAGCTACTGCAGTTACAAGTTATTGTTTTTCTTTGATAGCTATTATAAGTGGTTTGGTCCTGATATAAGTACTTATGTATATGATGATCTATATTGCATTCTATTTGAATGTACAGTGCGGGTCTGCGAACGTTTGACACTAAGCCAACAAAATAATGATTAATGAATCGGCAATTGATTGATTGGTTAATTGAATGGGGCTTTACATCCCAGTTAAGAAAAGCTATTACATCGAGAGGTCACTTGCTATAGGTAAAGTATTATTTTTTACCTTTGAAGTCCGTTCAGGGGAATGTGCAGGGAGGGTTTGGTACCAGTATATAGACTAAGTGATCTCTGATCACAGTTTTTGACATTAATTACAGACCAAATGTCCAACGACGGCAAAAATCGCAGTAAGTGCGCATTAGTACAAAGCAGATTTGAATTACTTGCCGAACCCAGCACCACATGAATGTATGTGTGTTGAGATTGATAGTTGGGATTAATAAAAAACTCGTTTTTTTTACGAATAACTGAATAATTGTTGATGAGACATAAAACCCACTCAATTAACTATTTCTTATAGTGTCAACATAGATTGAGGGTAGTATCAGTTTGTGTTTTTAACATAAGATGTGAAACTCGAATTGTTATATATAATAAATGACAAACAACTGGAAATATGCATGGTGAAAACATGCAAAGACCAAGTTCGTATCCATTTTTAACGAATTAACACCGGCCATATACTTGTGTCAGTCCAACACCCCAATACAGACCAATGTTTAAATTGTTTGGCAGGGATATTTATATTTCAATAAGCTGGAATACAACTTGTACTGATGTAGCAAACATGTTGTAAGATAGGTAAAGTTTGCTATTGGGAAGAAACATTAGCTATTAGTAGGCAGTTACTTGTAGAAGAAAAGTTAGCCACCAGTAGTTAGTTACTTGAAGAAGTAAAGTTAACTATTAGTAGTTAGTTACTTGTAGAAGAACAGTTAGCTATAGTAGTCAGTTATTGTAGAAGAACAGTTAGCTATTAGTAGTCAGTTACTTGTAAGAAACAGTTAGCTATTAGTAGTCAGTTACTTGTAGAAGAACAGTTAGCTATTAGTAGCAGTTACTTGTAGAAGAAAAGTTAGCTATTAGTAGTCAGTTACTTGTAGAAGAACAGTTAGCTATTAGTAGTCGGTTACTTGTAGAAGAACAGTTAGCTATAGTAGCAGTTACTTGTAGAAGAAAAATTAGCTATTAGTAGTCAGTTACTTGTAAAGAACAGTTAGCTATTAGTAGTCAGTTACTTGTAGAAGAACAGTTAGCTATTAGTAGTCAGTTACTTGTAAAGAACAGTTAGCTATTAGTAGTCAGTTACTTGTAGAAGAAAAGTTAGCTACCAGTAGTCAGTTACTTGTAGAAGAAAAGTTAGCTATTAGTAGTCAGTTACTTGTAGAAGAACAGTTAGCTATTAGTAGTCAGTTACTTGTAGAAGAACAGTTAGCTATTAGTAGTCAGTTACTTGTACAAGAACAGTTAGCTATTAGTAGTCAGTTACTTGTAGAAGAACAGTTAGCTATTAGTAGCAGTTACTTGTAAAGAAACAGTTAGCTATTAGTAGTCAGTTACTTGTAGAAGAAAGTTAGCTATTAGTAGTCAGTTACTTGTAGAAGAAAAGTTAGCTATTAGTAGTCAGTTACTTGTAGAAGAAAAGTTAGCTATTAGTAGTCAGTTACTTGTAGAAGAAAAGTTAGCTATTAGTAGTCAGTTACTTGTAGAAGAACAGTTAGCTATTAGTAGGCAGTTACTTGTAAAGAAAAGTTAGCTATAGTAGTCAGTTACTTGTAGAAGAAAAGTTAGCTATTAGTAGTCAGTTACTTGTAAAGAACAGTTAGCTATTAGTAGTCAGTTACTTGTAGAAGAACAGTTAGCTATTAGTAGTCAGTTACTTGTAGAAGAAAAGTTAGCTATTAGTAGTCAGTTACTTGTAGAAGAACAGTTAGCTATTAGTAGTCAGTTACTTGTAAAGAAAAGTTAGCTATTAGTAGTCAGTTACTTGTAGAAGAAAAGTTAGCTACCAGTAGTCAGTTACTTGTAGAAGAACAGTTAGCTATTAGTAGTCAGTTACTTGTAGAAGAAAAGTTAGCTATTAGTAGTCAGTTACTTGTAAAGAAAAGTTAGCTATTAGTAGTCAGTTACTTGTAGAAGAACAGTTAGCTATTAGTAGTCAGTTACTTGTAGAAGAAAAGTTAGCTATTAGTAGCAGTTACTTGTAGAAGAAAAGTTAGCTATTAGTAGTCAGTTACTTGTAGAAGAACAGTTAGCTATTAGTAGTCAGTTACTTGTAGAAGAAAAGTTAGCTATTAGTAGTCAGTTACTTGTAGAAGAACAGTTAGCTATTAGTAGTCAGTTACTTGTAGAAGAAAGTTAGCTATTAGTAGTCAGTTACTTGTAAAAACAGTTAGCTATTAGTAGTCAGTTACTTGTAGAAGAAAAGTTAGCTATAGTAGTCAGTTACTTGTAGAAGAAACAGTTAGCTATTAGTAGTCAGTTACTTGTAGAAGAAAGTTAGCTATTAGTAGTCAGTTACTTGTAGAAGAAAAGTTAGCTATTAGTAGTCAGTTACTTGTAGAAGAAAAGTTAGCTATTAGTAGTCAGTTACTTGTAGAAGAACAGTTAGCTATTAGTAGTCAGTTACTTGTAGAAGAAAAGTTAGCTACCAGTAGTCAGTTACTTGTAGAAGAAGTTAGCTATTAGTAGTCAGTTACTTGTAGAAGAAAGTTAGCTATTAGTAGTCAGTTACTTGTAGAAGAAAAGTTAGCTATTAGTAGTCAGTTACTTGTAGAAGAAACAGTTAGCTATTAGTAGTCAGTTACTTGTAAAAGAAAAGTTAGCTATTAGTAGTCAGTTACTTGTAGAAGAAAAGTTAGCACCAGTAGTCAGTTACTTGTAGAAAAACAGTTAGCTATTAGTAGGCAGTTACTTGTAAAAGAAAAGTTAGCTATTAGTAGTCAGTTACTTGTAGAAGAAAAGTTAGCTATCAGTAGTCAGTTACTTGTAGAAGAAAAGTTAGCTATTAGTAGTCGGTTACTTGTAAAAGAAAAGTTAGCTATTAGTAGTCAGTTAATTGCAGAAGAAAAGTTAGCTATTAGTAGTCGGTTACTTGTTAGAGAAAAGCTATGTGTGACCCCTACATGAAGTAACACTTACAAATGTAAAACCTATCACAAATTTAACAAAATAATACCAAACATGTAGTAACGAACCACAAAATGTAATAAATTTGTCAAAAATGTATTAAATGTTGGTCACAAATGTAGCAAAATGAAAAACAGGTAATATCATAATTTTCAACATGGATAATATCTCCGTGATAGTTATTGAATAATAATGACAAGCACTGTGTGGTGTCTCTTGTCCTTGCCGTGTAATTTTAAGACTGTAACCCCACCACCTTGTTGGACTCGGTGTTTTACGTGTACCCATTAGCGACTACAGATTCTAAAACGTTCACTAGATTGAATTACTGATATAGTGAACAGTCGTTTTCAGCCAAAACATGGCTATGCGCAAGTCTATATGAAGTTCATGCACGAGAACATTTATAAGTCGTTATTTTTGCGTGTTTCTTATTGGTGACCTCATCTTCGATCGGTTAAATATCAATTATTTATCGTAATTAATATTCCACTTTCTGTCTCGGACAGTATATTCGCCACTTTCTGATTTCCGATCATGGTCAGACTTTGGTTTAAACCCACGACCTACGACCGTCGGTACCTAAAAGGTAGAATGCACGCTCGATTGTGGAAGATTGCGGGAGTGTAACCTTGTCCGGGTCCCACCAAGCCTCAAAAATGTTATTTAGAAATAAAAGTCATTAGGGTCCTTCGGATAAGACCTTAAAACCGATGTTCTGTGCAGCGGTTAACGTGGCACGTTAAAGAATCCTCATATTACAATATCGTTAGCAGAGTCAAATTTTCTGTAACTTCGCATGTAACTGGCGAAGTCTCGATTTAAGCAAAATATTCATTCAGTCAAAGAATCCATGCTCTTGTGTAAGTAACACTTGACGTGGGATGGACATTGAAGTATCTATCAACAGTCTTTAAAATGTGTAATCTTTGTAAAATCGAAATGATCAAAATGTAGCACCTCTATGCAGACCTTTGATCAGATGACTTCTCGGAGGGGGGTTAGAGGCGTATATAACTAGACAATAACAAATAAAATAGAAAAAAAAACTTTGAAAATTGCTAAAGAATAAGAACTACCACTTAAAACCTATATGAATTGCGAAATATCTTGTCATCTCCGGTTTCATTTGAGTTGTTCATCAAGTCGGTTTCATTAAAATTTTCAATAAGCACTTATTTAAGCAGATTTTTTAATATTCAAGAATAATTTGAAGAACTTTATTCAATTCTGTGTCCCGGATTAATACCAAATATTCAAAATTTAAAGCTTTCATACGCAAATATTCGCTTATACAATCCGTGGGGGAGGGGGTAGTTTCAGGTACAATTTCTATCATTTTTTACATTCAAGACTACTAGCTGGTTATTTTTTTTTTAAATATTCACTATTCAATTATATCATTATAAACTATAATATATTGTGTTAGTTATACTGTATATTATTACTGGATATATCTTTGTTTTTTCGGGTCGGTAACCTACATGTAATTGATACCCAATCGCCTATACTTTACCAGCACGTGTAAAGGTTTTCATTTTGATGAAAAACTCCAATTCAGTTGGAAACTATTACAATCAGATTCCAATGTATACAAATCAGCAGAATGATGAAATTTCAGAATTCTGACAAGTCATACGATTGTGTTTTATTCAATGATGCTGTCTTGAACGAAGTTCGCTAATATCAAAATCAGTTTGTGATGTTTTTGATGTTGTAGTGGAGAATGCAATTTTTCAGCTATTGCAGACGAAAGCAAGGCTAATATCATACAGTTTCACATAATTTGCGCAAGTTCGTAGGACGTCACCAGCTATAGGTGAGGAGGCAGAAAGTATGCTTAGAACAATGTAAAGGAAGGGGTGTTTAACGTGCCAAGCCTGTCGTGACACGCGTACGGGACATCGATTTTAAGGTCTCTTCCGAATGACCTCGCTACTTTCATTTTTAATGCCAAGTTCTTGACGAAAGAACAGTAACTACTTTTTCAACTCTTGGTAGACCCGGTCAGGGTTCAAACCGAAGACCTGTCACATATGGAGCGAGCACTCTATGCTCCCTAAGGACAAGCGTCCACTAATGCATTATTACGTGAATAGTCTCAAATTATCATACTGTTCTTCCTGTTCATTTTACTGACAGTGATTAAGTTATTCGTTTCCTCATTTCACTGAATGCAAAACGTCATGCGAGAAGTAGAAAACTGCACATTTTAACATTTTTAGTTTAAACACGCACAACATCCCGCGCTTACAAGGCGTACGGTCTATTACTACACCATCGGGGCGATCCAGATTATATCATTTTATTTTTTAACATAAAATAAAATAATTTTTTATATACTGTAAATCAAATAAATACAAATTACATCGAAATGTATCTTATGAGGTTAACTAATAAAAATAGGAATTCCAAGCTATTTCTCGTTTTTCTTATTAACATTTCAATTAATGCATTTTGTGTTCTAAAAATCAGATTGACGTATTGTCTGCAACAATTTTCCTTTATGGAATTCTCTATTTTGGAAGACTTTAATTCTGAGCCGCAAAAACTAATTACCAGCAATAAATAGATGAATGTTGACACCGGACTTGTGTTTCTGTCGATTGTGGGACGGAATGGGATAGACTAATTGCATCCTCAAATGTGAAGAAGATTCATGCTTATTTATGATTCCAAATTTCGTAATATTTCGAATAAGCCAGGTCTTTTCTCTTATTTTTAAATTTTACATTAATGATCATTCTTTCATATTGGTTCGGCTATACCTTTCTTGGACCTTCAGTCCAGGTGAGCTGTTGTCTTTGTTCTACTCCGAGCACCAACTCCTCGTACAAAAGATATTGAAACTGCAATTTTGGTTCTCGGAAAAAATAAGGAAAATAAAAGTTTGTTTTATTGACGGTGACTCGAACACACACACACACACACACACACACACACACACACACACACACGTGTAGCGGACTGAGCTAGCCGTGGTGTTGTGGCGAGATTTCCAAGGTAGGAAATGAGGAATGTAGCGGAACTGAGCTAGTCGCATAATAGCTATAGACTGATTTACTGCCAGCCTTTCTGGTCCGAAACTTTTAGCCTTGTGGTAGAACGCTCGCTTTTCACTCGGAGGTTCGGGTTCGATCCTAAAGCAGGGCACTCGATGAGAAAGTAATTTTTCTGGTGTTTTTCCCTGTTACACACACGCGCGCACACATATATAATTTAGTTCGAAAGGTGCAGTGGATAAATACATTGGGTCAGAACCATCAGATATGTATTTTACACCTACGAAATTTATTCGAATGTAAATGGTGCTTAAAACTCATACAACTCGTCAAGTGTCCATCTTTTATTTCAAATTGAACAGCGGAAAATAAGGCTTTGATATAATTAGATTTAATAAATTCTATCATTAAATTCAGGTGGTCTATATACAAAGAAATATTTCTTTAAAAAATGTAGTTTGACTATTTTCACTATTTTCTAATTTAATATTAAAAATCAAGAAGTTAAAAACTGATGTTTTGAAATCAAATTTGCCACATTGTTCGCAACTTTGTCTAGTAGGAAAAATACCACACAAAATCGCATTCATCCTTGGAGTGAAAGACTCAATTCATAAAAATAATAGAAAGATAGGTAAAGTTAGCTAATAGTAACTGGCTACCAGTAGCTGGCTACTTGTAGAAGAAAAGTTAGCTGCTAGTATCCAGTTACTTGTGGGAGAAAAGTTAGCTACTACAAGTCAGATACTTGTTAGAAAAGCTACTAGTAGCTAACTTTTCTTCTACTATTAGCCAGTTACTAGTAGCTAACTTTACCTATCTATAATAGAATGACATTTATAAAAAATCATTTTCTAATTTATACATAAAAATTCGGAATCATAACATATAGCATGTTTGAGGTGAGTGCTCACTCAAACTATAGGATTAATCAATCCACAACTTCATTAGGTTTGGCTCATAAGAAAGTTCTACACTAACTCAGCATGACAAAATTAAGTGGTTTATACTACATGTACTATCTTTAATGTCGGGTAATGAATTGGTTTTTTTTAACATTACGCAATGGTTCTTTTGTTTTTGTTTCAGTAAATTCGATGAACAACCCGTGTCTGAATAGATAGGCTGGTATGTGCTCGTGGGTAGGTTGGTATTTTCTTAGAACACTCTTTAAGGTTAAAATATATTATTGTTTTACGGGTATTTAATAATTCTTTGTCTATATCTTTTATCACATGTTAAAAGTTTCTCATACGTCTTTAAGGCTAGGTGATGTATTTTATACAAATTGCTAACATTGTTTAGATATTTCTGTGACTTTATGTTATTATTATTATTATTATTGACTTACACAATAGAACACTACATTAACATTTTAATACGACGGTTATAAACCTTTATTTGCATGTTAAGAGACAAGAAGCTAACTTTATTTTTGTCCAGAATGTAATGGAGAACTTCGCAGATCAACGATAGTTTATACAAAATGTACATATAGTTTGTATTATCATTGGAATTATTACAAATTGATAAATTAAAGCCAGTGACAATACATTATGTATTAAAATTAATAAACAGTTTTTACTACATGTATTTTATAAAAGATTTGGATTGAAACTCATGTTTTTCATAGCAAATTAATACAAAGTAACTTATGTTTTTATAATAATGATAATATGGAAGAAGACATTTGATCATTCTTCCATACCTAGACAAAGAAAAAGATTTATGTAAGGATCGGATAATAAGTCTTATATCATCACAAACAGAAACATTATTTGGTGACAGTAAGGAGTTACAATTCGATGGTCAATAACAACCCCCACTGTGTAATGTGCCATTAACCAAATGTTCTCATTTCCTCTGTATCTCTATATCTAATTTAAACAGGCAATTTTGTTCACTTTTAACTCTTGAGAGGAAAGAACGCACATCGCTGAAACAACTCTTAAAATCAAGTACATGTATGTCGGGCATCAAATCTATGACAGATAGTGAAGTAATCATTCTATTGATATCGTGCAAAAAGATCATGAAAAAATAACACAAAGTGAAGAAAGTGTGGCTACATTGTACTTTCCTGAATATTATTTAATATATAAACAGGTTTTCAGTATCAGATGGTGTGCGCGCTTACTGGAGTTAATGGCGAAAAATTGCATGTGTTTCCGATTTTCGTAGTAACATTATAATGCATCAATAGATATATCAAAACACTGAATTTTATAATGGAATATTATTCATCAAAATGTATGTGATTATTATTAAAAACGTAAAAATGTCATCTTTTTGGAAAGTCAAAAGATTTGGATATGTTAAAAAAAGTTGTATTTTGTACAGCAAAATATATAAAAAGGCTAGGAAAGGTCATCTTTTGGAAGGTCAAAAGATGTGGATATGTCATAAAAGGTTATATTTTGTTGTACAAAATGTGTAGAAAGGCCTTCCAAAAGGTCATCTTTTTGGAAGGTCAAAAGATTTGGTCATGTCACGAAAGGTCATATTTTGCAGTACAAAATGTATAGAAAGGCTAGAAAAGGTCATCTTTTGGAAGGTTAAAAGATTTGGATATGTCACGAAAGGTCACATTTTGCAGTACAAAATGTATAGAAAGCCTAGGAAAGGTCATCTTTTGGAAGGTTAAAAGATTTGGATATGTCATAAAAGGTCATATTTTGTAGTACAAAATGTATAGAAAGGCTAGGAAAGGTCATATTTTGGAAGGTTAAAAGATTTGGATATGTCATAAAAGGTCATATTTTGTAGTACAAAATGTATAGAAAGGCTAGGAAAGGTCTATTTTGGAAGGTTAAAAGATTTGGATATGTCATAAAAGGTCATATTTTGTAGTACAAAATGTATAGAAAGGCTAGGAAAGGTCATCTTTTGGAAGGTTAAAAGATTTGGATATGTCATAAAAGGTCATATTTTGTAGTACAAAATATATAGAAAGGCTAGAAAAGGTCATCTTTTGGAAGGTCAAAGATTTGGATATGTCATAAAAGGTCATATTTTGTAGTACAAAATGTATAGAAAGGCTAGGAAAGGTATATTTTGGAAGGTCAAAAGATTGGATATGTCATAAAAGGTCATATTTTGTAGTACAAAATATATAGAAAGGCTAGAAAGGTCATCTTTTGGAAGGTCAAAAGATGTGGATATGTCATAAAAGGTCATATTTTGTAGTACAAAATATATAGAAAGGCTAGGAAAGGTCATCTTTTGGAAGGTCAAAAGATTTGGATATGTCATAAAAGGTCATATTTTGTAGTACAAAATATATAGAAAGGCTAGGAAAGGTCATCTTTTGGAAGGTCAAAAGATGTGGATATGTCATAAAAGGTCATATTTTGTAGTACAAAATATATAGAAAGGCTAGGAAAGGTATCTTTTGGAAGGTCAAAAGATTTGGATATGTCATAAAAGGTCATATTTTGTAGTACAAAATATATAGAAAGGCTAGGAAAGGTCATCTTTTGGAAGATCAAAAGATGTGGATATATCATAAAAGGTCATATTTTGTAGTACTAAATATATAGAAAGGCTAGGAAAGGTCATCTTTTGGAAGGTCAAAAGATTTGGATATGTCATAAAAGGTCATATTTTGTAGTACAAAATATATAGAAAGGCTAGGAAAGGTCATCTTTTGGAATGTCAAAAGATTTGGATATGTCATAAAAGGTCATATTTTGTAGTACAAAATATATAGAAAGGCTAGAAAAGGTCATCTTTTGGAAGGTCAAAAGATTTGAATATGTCATGAAAGGTCACATTTTGCTGTACAAAATGTTTAGAAAGGCTAGAAAAGGTCATCTTTTGGAAGGTCCAAAGATGTAGATATGTCATAAAAGGCCATATTTTGCTGTACAAAATGTATAGAAAGATATATTAGATGTGGATATATCAGAAAAGTCCAACTCTTGTCGCATAAAATCTATTGAAAGGTTAGCAAAAGGTAATATTTTGGAAAATCAAAAGGTGTAGGTATGCCAAAAAAGGTCAAAATGTGATGTATAAAATATATAAAAAGGCTTACAAAGATAAACTTTTGGAAGGCTAAAATGTCAAAAAAGGTGAAATTTTATTGAACAATATGTGATAAAAGTGAGCCATTTGTAAATTACAAAAGGTATACAAAAGATCATTTTTCGACACCTTTCCAAAAAGTTGGATATGTGATCAAAAGACAATGAAAGCTTACAAAAGATGGTCTTTTATTAACCTTTTGACTACATTAAAAGGTGATATTTCGCCCAGTGATAACGACCACTATTGAAATAATTTCAATAGCGGTTGAGAATGCACTGAAATAACGACCACTATTGAAATTGGAATAATTATTTCAATAGCGGTTGTATCTGCACTGAAATAATGACCTATATTGAAATAATTATTAGTCCCCTATCGGTGAAACCGAAAGGTAATTATAGTGATAGTCGATGTCCGTCTGTCAGTCTGTCCGATTGTCCGGGCTTGTATCCGCAACCCCTACCAAACTACTGAAGGGATTTCACTCAAACTTTACAGAATTGATCATCAGGATGTCCTTTTATGCATATCCTAAGGGCGTTGTTGTCAGATGTGCGTCCGTCCGTTTGGCCGTCTGTCTGTCCGTCCAGAAAGCGTGTATCCACAACTCCTTCCAAAGTCCTGTACTTATGCATTGTATAATTTAGCTCAATGTTATTTTTTAACTTGGGTCTTATATATCAGATCTGAAATATCTTATCATTTTGTTCTCTGAAAAAATTTGCGGTTAATATGTATGGATTATAGTTCATTATGTTTATAAACTGAATGTTATAGAAAAAACCCTTCTTAAAAATATTTAAACGGATATCTTAATAATAAAATCAAAGCACCTTAAATTCGAAAAATGCAGCTGTACATGCAAGGTCTTCGTAATGATTTTGACCAGTATATACTGTTTATAGGAAACAAGCTAATGTATAAACTTACCAGTATATACTATACATTAGAAAACAGAGGTAAATTACGACTGTTCCTCAACAAATACCTCTTATAACTTTTGTTTTTGGTAAGGTAAAATATATTACTATTAATTAACGAATAAGATCATATTCACTGGTTGTGCAGTGATAAACATAATCGTCATCGCAAATATATTCAATAGGCGGTTAGGTTATTCGTGTAGAAAAAAGTTCTTAAGACATTATTATTTCAATAGTGGTCGTTATTTCAGTTCTCAACCGCTATTGAAATAATTTCAATAGTGGTCGTTATTTCAGTGCATTCTCAACCGCTAGTGAAATAATTTCAATAGTGGTCGTTATTTCAGTGCATTCCCAACCGCTAGTGAAATAATTTTAATAGTGGTCGTTATTTCAGTGCATTTCCAACCGCTAGTGAAATAATTTCAATAGTGGTCGTTATTTCAGTGCATTCTCAACCGCTATTGAAATAATTATTTCAATAGTGGTCGTTATTTCAGTGCATTCTCAACCGCATTTCAATAGTGGTCGTTATTTCAGTGCATTCTCAACCGCTATTGAAATAATTATTTCAATAGTTATCGTTATTTCAGTGCATTCTCAACCGCTATTGAAATAATTATTTCAATAGTGGTCGTTATTTCAGTGCATTCTCAACTGCTATTGAAATAATTATTTCAATAGTGGTCGTTATTTCAGTGCATTCTCAACCGCTATTGAAATAATTATTTCAATAGTGGTCGTTATTTCAGTGCATTCTTAACCGCTATTGAAATAATTATTTCAATAGTGGTCGTTATTTCAGTGCATTCTCAACCGCTATTGAAATAATTATTTCAATAGTGGTCGTTATTTCAGTGCATTCTCAACCGCTATTGAAATAATTATTTCAATAGTGGTCGTTATTTCAGTGCATTCTCAACCGCTATTGAAATAATTATTTCAATAGTGATCGTTATTTCAGTGCATTCTCAACCGCTATTGAAATAATTATTTCAATAGTGGTCGTTATTTCAGTGCATTCTCAACCGCTATTGAAATAATTATTTCAATAGTGGTCGTTATTTCAGTGCATTCTCAGCCGCTATTGAAATAATTATTTCAATAGTGGTCGTTATTACAGTGCATTCTCAACCGCTATTGAAATAATTATTTCAATAGAGGTCGTTATTTCAGTGCAGATTCAACCGCTATTGAAATAATTATTCCAATTTCAATGGTAGTCGTTATTTCAGTGCATTCTCAACCGCTATTGAAATTATTTCAATAGTGGTCGTTTTTTCAGTGCATTCTCAACCGCTATTGAAATATTATTTCAATAGTGGTCGTTATTTCAATAGCGGTTGTAACAGTGCTCTTTCCAAAATTGTGGAAATTTATATAAAGTCAAACCTATCTATAAAGGCCACCCAAAGGAACCAGTAAAAGTGACCTTTTAGACAGGTGGCCTTTATATACAGGTTCAAATGTTAATATGAATACAGAACAGCTGGGATAAAGTCTACTGCCCTTTATAAGCAGGTGGTCCTTATTACAGAGGTTGCCTTTAAGACCGGTTTGACTGTATCTGAAGACAAGACTCAACCTAAATACAGTCAAACCTGTCTATAAAGGCCATGTAAGGGAACAAGTAAATATGGCCTTTGTGGACAGGTGGTCTTTATATACAGGTTCAAATAATATGAATAAATAACAATTGGGATACAAATTTACTGGTCCTTTAAAGCAGGTGGTCCTTATATAAATGGGCCTTTAAGGCAGGTTGGACACTTAATCCACTTATAATTAGAAATCAGCAACTGGTCTTCTGCTCCTTTTATTAAGCTCGATGTTAGATATTCGACCGGTTTGTACGGTACATGCAATTATCTATAAAAATCAACTTAAAAAACTTAAACTTTCGACGGGTCTGTACTGCACGTATAGTTAGTAACAGAGGAAAAATTCAACTTAAATAACACGAAATCCACTTTTAATTGAGCATTAGCTATCCACTTTCGGCTACTCGGCAGGGCTACTCGGCAGTCGAGAGTCGACTCCGTATAAATAGTACAGTAACCTCGGTGTTAAATTTTCGGCGGGTCTGTTTTGTACCACAATTGATGAGAAAAATAATCTTAAATAAAACAAAAAAATCGCTTGTAATCGGTCGATAGCTGTTTATTTTCGGCTACTCGGCAGCCGAGAGTCGACTTCTTTTAAATAGTAAACTCGGTGTTAAATTTTCGACGGGTCTGTTCTGTACTAGAATTGATGAAAAAACTCAACTCAAATAGCACAAAAATCGCTTGTAATTGGTCGAAAGCTATCCATATTCAGCCACTAGACAGCCGGGGCTTCGACGTATTATAGTAAGCTAGGTGTTAAATTTTCGACGGGCCTATACCGTACATATAATGATCTCTGATTAAAAAAACTCAGCTTTAATAACACCAAATCAACTAGCTATCCATTTCGACAGCCAAGCTTCGAATCCTTTTTGCTAGGTGGTAAATTTTCGACGGGCCTATACCGTACATATAATGATCTCTGATTAAAAAAACTCAGCTTTAATAACACCAAATCAACTAGCTATCCATTTCGACAGCCAAGCTTCGAATCCTTTTTGCTAGGTGGTAAATTTTTGACGGGCCTGTACCGTACATATAATGATCTCTGATTAAAAAAAACTCAGCTTTAATAACACCAAATCAACTAGCTATCCATTTCGACAGCCAAGCTTCGAATCCTTTTTGCTAGGTGGTAAATTTTTGACGGGCCTGTACCGTACATATAATGATCTCTGATTAAAAAAACTCAGCTTTAATAACACCAAATCAACTAGCTATCCATTTCGACAGCCAAGCTTCGAATCCTTTTTGCTAGGTGGTAAATTTTGACGGGCCTGTACCGTACATATAATGATCTCTGATTAAAAAAACTCAGCTTTAATAACACCAAATCAACTAGCTATCCATTTCGACAGCCAAGCTTCGAATCCTTTTTGCTAGGTGGTAAATTTTTGACGGGCCTGTACCGTACATATAATGATCTCTGATTAAAAAAACTCAGCTTTAATAACACCAAATCAACTAGCTATCCATTTCGACAGCCAAGCTTCGAATCCTTTTTGCTAGGTGGTAAATTTTTGACGGGCCTGTACCGTACATATAATGATCTCTGATTAAAAAAACTCAGCTTTAATAACACCAAATCAACTAGCTATCCATTTCGACAGCCAAGCTTCGAATCCTTTTTGCTAGGTGGTAAATTTTTGACGGGCCTGTACCGTACATATAATGATCTCTGATTAAAAAAACTCAGCTTTAATAACACCAAATCAACTAGCTATCCATTTCGACAGCCAAGCTTCGAATCCTTTTTGCTAGGTGGTAAATTTTTGACGGGCCTGTACCGTACATATAATGATCTCTGATTAAAAAAACTCAGCTTTAATAACACCAAATCAACTAGCTATCCATTTCGACAGCCAAGCTTCGAATCCTTTTTGCTAGGTGGTAAATTTTTGACGGGCCTGTACCGTACATATAATGATCTCTGATTAAAAAAACTCAGCTTTAATAACACCAAATCAACTAGCTATCCATTTCGACAGCCAAGCTTCGAATCCTTTTTGCTAGGTGGTAAATTTTTGACGGGCCTGTACCGTACATATAATGATCTCTGATTAAAAAAACTCAGCTTTAATAACACCAAATCAACTAGCTATCCATTTCGACAGCCAAGCTTCGAATCCTTTTTGCTAGGTGGTAAATTTTTGACGGGCCTGTACCGTACATATAATGATCTCTGATTAAAAAAACTCAGCTTTAATAACACCAAATCAACTAGCTATCCATTTCGACAGCCAAGCTTCGAATCCTTTTTGCTAGGTGGTAAATTTTTGACGGGCCTGTACCGTACATATAATGATCTCTGATTAAAAAAACTCAGCTTTAATAACACCAAATCAACTAGCTATCCATTTCGACAGCCAAGCTTCGAATCCTTTTTGCTAGGTGGTAAATTTTTGACGGGCCTGTACCGTACATATAATGATCTCTGATTAAAAAAACTCAGCTTTAATAACACCAAATCAACTAGCTATCCATTTCGACAGCCAAGCTTCGAATCCTTTTTGCTAGGTGGTAAATTTTTGACGGGCCTGTACCGTACATATAATGATCTCTGATTAAAAAAACTCAGCTTTAATAACACCAAATCAACTAGCTATCCATTTCGACAGCCAAGCTTCGAATCCTTTTTGCTAGGTGGTAAATTTTTGACGGGCCTGTACCGTACATATAATGATCTCTGATTAAAAAAACTCAGCTTTAATAACACCAAATCAACTAGCTATCCATTTCGACAGCCAAGCTTCGAATCCTTTTTGCTAGGTGGTAAATTTTTGACGGGCCTGTACCGTACATATAATGATCTCTGATTAAAAAACTCAGCTTTAATAACACCAAATCAACTAGCTATCCATTTCGACAGCCAAGCTTCGAATCCTTTTTGCTAGGTGGTAAATTTTTGACGGGCCTGTACCGTACATATAATGATCTCTGATTAAAAAAACTCAGCTTTAATAACACCAAATCAACTAGCTATCCATTTCAACAGCCAAGCTTCGAATCCTTTTTGCTAGGTGGTAAATTTTTGACGGGCCTGTACCGTACATATAATGATCTCTGATTAAAAAAACTCAGCTTTAACACCAAATCAACTAGCTATCCATTTCGACAGCCAAGCTTCGAATCCTTTTTGCTAGGTGGTAAATTTTTGACGGGCCTGTACCGTACATATAATGATCTCTGATTAAAAAAACTCAGCTTTAATAACACCAAATCAACTAGCTATCCATTTCGACAGCCAAGCTTCGAATCCTTTTTGCTAGGTGGTAAATTTTTGACGGGCCTGTACCGTACATATAATGATCTCTGATTAAAAAAACTCAGCTTTAATAACACCAAATCAACTAGCTATCCATTTCGACAGCCAAACTTCGAATCCTTTTTGCTAGGTGGTAAATTTTTGACGGGCATGTACCGTACATATAATGATCTCTGATTAAAAAAACTCAGCTTTAATAACACCAAATCAACTAGCTATCCATTTCGACAGCCAAGCTTCGAATCCTTTTTGCTAGGTGGTAAATTTTTGACGGGCATGTACCGTACATATAATGAATGATCTCTGATTAAAAAACTCAGCTTTAATAACACCAAATCAACTAGCTATCCATTTCGACAGCCAAGCTTCGAATCCTTTTGCTAGGTGGTAAATTTTTGACGGGCCTTTACCGTACATATAATGATCTCTGATTAAAAAAACTCAGCTTTAATAACACCAAATCAACTAGCTATCCATTTCGACAGCCAAGCTTCGAATCCTTTTTGCTAGGTGGTAAATTTTTGACGGGCATGTACCGTACATATAATGATCTCTGATTAAAAAACTCAGCTTTAATAACACCAAATCAACTAGCTATCCATTTCGACAGCCAAGCTTCGAATCCTTTTTGCTAGGTGGTAAATTTTTGACGGGCCTGTACCGTACATATAATGATCTCTGATTAAAAAAACTCAGCTTTAATAACACTAAATCAACTAGCTATCCATTTCGACAGCCAAGCTTCGAATCCTTTTTGCTAGGTTGTAAATTTTTGACGGGCCTGTACCGTGCATATAATGATCTCTGAGTAAAAAAACCCAGCTTTAATAACACCAAATCAACTAGCTATCCATTTCGACAGCCAAGCGTTGACTCCTTTTTGCTAGGTGGTAAATTTTCGACGAGTCTGTACCGTGCATTTAATGATCTCTGAGGAAAAAACTCATCTTAAATAACACAAAATCCACTTGTAATTGGAAAATCCACATGGGATCACTGGATAATATCAAGTTTATGGACCCAGTCCATGAAAATATCAAATTTATAGATTATTTTCACTATTAAGTTGCACTAGAGACTCGCATATGATGCTCGTTTTCTCATATTTGTAAATAAGTTTGGACTGAATTTGTTAAAGACTTTATTCTCTAGCGAGTAAATGCCAATATTTTCTCTAACGTCGATATCGTGGTAGAAATCTAATTTCAATTTTCTGACAAAAACTCCTGAAAATTCCATCAATTTATCGGCGCTATGACAAGTGAAATGCCAGAAAGCCGGCATTTTAATGTCAATTTCATAAAGTATTACCCATAAAACAACATAAAAATGGAGAATTTCTAATACAATATTTCCCATGATGCACTCCTGTTCAGTTTAAGAATAAATTGTTTCTCACAAGTTTTTTATGCCTGAATTACATTTTAATGAAATTTAACTTTCTTGATGATCATTTAATTCCAGAAAGTACCAAAAGCATCAATGTTAAACGAGTACAGTACAGACCTGTCGAAAATTAAACAATGAGGTAACAAACAGGCACTAAAATTCGGCTACCGAATAAACGTGATCTGGATAGCTAGTCACCAAAACGCTGCCAAGAGCAAGAGAGCACCTGTCGATAAGGCTGCCGAGAGATAAATAATAGCTGTAGATAAGGCTGCCGAGAGATAGATAAAAGCTGTCGATAAGGCTGCCGAGAGATAGATAACAGCTGTCGATAAGGCTGTCGAGAGATAGATAACAGCTGTCGATAAGGCTGCCGAGAGATAGATAATAGCTGTCGATAAGGCTGTCGAGAGATAGATAACAGCTGTCGATAAGGCTGTCGAGAGATAGATAACAGCTGTCGATAAGCTGTCGAGAGATAGATAACAGCTGTCGATAAGCTGCCGATAGATAATAGCTGTCGAAAAAAGATGTCGAGAGATAGATAACAGCTGTCGATAAGCTGCCGATAGATAATAGCTGTCGAAAAAAGATGTCGAGAGATAGATAATAGCTGTCGATAAGCTGCCGATAGATAATAGCTGTCGAAAAAAGAATGTCGAGAGATAGATAACAGCTGTCGATAAGCTGCCGATAGATAATAGCTGTCGAAAAAAGATGTCGAGAGATAGATAACAGCTGTCGCAAAGCTGCCGATAGATAATAGCTGTCGAAAAAAGATGTCGAGAGATAGATAACAGCTGTCGATAAGCTGTCGAGAGATAGATAACAGCTGTCGATAAGCTGTCGAAAGATAGATAATAGCTGTCGATAAGCTGCCGATAGATAATAGCTGTCGATAAGCTGCCGATAGATAATAGCTGTCGAAAAAAGATGTCGAGAGATAGATAACAGCTGTCGAAAAAAGATGTTGAGAGATAGATAACAGCTGTCGCAAAGCTGCCGATAGATAATAGCTGTCGAAAAAAGATGTCGAGAGATAGATAACAGCTGTCGATAAGCTGCCGATAGATAATAGCTGTCGAAAAAAGATGTCGAGAGATAGATAGCAGCTGTCGATAAGCTGCCGATAGATAATAGCTGTCGAAAAAAGATGTCGAGAGATAGATAACAGCTGTCGATAAGCTGCCGAGAGATAGATAACAGCTGTCGATAAGCTGCCGATAGATAATAGCTGTCGAAAAAAGATGTTGAGAGACAGCTGTCGATAAGCTGCCGAGAGATAGATAACAGGATAAGCTGCCGAAAGATAGATAAAAGCTGTCGATAAGCTGTCGAGATTTTGTTAATGCGGGACCGATATGAGCAGCCAATTCGGCATTTATTTGTTAGTTCAGTGTTAAACTTTCGACAGTCCTGTACTGTGCACGTTTACCGATAAAGAAGTACTTGTATATAAACATCATTTAACAACTTGCAATTCCTATATAAGAAAAATAAAGCTAATTTTAGCAAGTGTCATTAAAAGTTAAATACAAAACAAACATACCAATCCATGTCTAAACTACAATCCCAAAGCTAAAGTAAACGAGGTTCTAGTCACGGTGGGCTTGGTACGATAAAGAACCCTGCTGTTTAATGCCATCGGCGCAAAGCAATGGCAACATTTCTGCACCTTCGCCTATAGCTGGCGAAGTCTCGATATAAGTGAAATATTCTTGACTTGGGCGTGACACTCCATTACTCAACTCACATCAACCAAAGCTATGCAAACTAAGTTTAACGCGTGAACTTCTATTAGGAAAGTGGGGTCGGGTGCTCCGGAAGAGTAAGCAACTCTCCTGTTTAGCTAATTTTACAAAGTACCATTTTAACATACATTCAACTCTAATGTCATTTATGACATAAAGACCGGACATGTCAGGCCTTTTAATCATATTAGATCAAAACAAACATACTAATTAATATATGTCCGAACCACAATTCAGAAGCAAATTAAAAACTGACAAGTTTAGGTTAGACACGTGAACTTCCACCAGGGAAGTGAGGCCGGGTGCTCCGGAAGGATGAGGGCCTCCTATTTAGCTAGCTACACCCGCCACTCATTTGTTGACACTATCCATGTGAGATAAACATTGCTAACCATGCTGCAATTCATATTCCTGGCACTGAACGATGCAGGAGTATGCAATATCATGTTGTCAAATCTGCGGTACAAAGAAGTACAAAGACCACGTTAAGTTGGAAGGCTAATGGGTAAACCACAAAGACACCATGGGTCCAAGATAACAATTTCAAGTTATCCAGATTTTAAGTTTTGGCACTAAACGATGCAGAAGCAGCTTATTCCGTGTGATCAAAGCTGTAGCACATAGACCGCCTTACGTTTAAATGATAATGTTTGATCCACTAGGACACCACAGCCTTAAAGATAACAATTTTAAGTTATCAAGTTTTATGTTTTTATTTTATTTTTTATATATATTTTTTTTTCTACATATTTTCGTGTTTTTATTTTTACAGAACAAAAAGAGTACGCGTCAGAAGAAAGATTTTTGATAATTATTCTGGGATCTGCCACTGCGGCCTTAACTATCATTGTAATCATAATAATTATCAGCATCTGTCACAGAAAACAGTATGGGTAGGTATATAGGTGTGTGTGTGTGTGTGTGTGTGTGTGTGTGTGTGTGTGTGTGTGTGTGTGTGCTTCAAGAATGGTGGAGAAAACTGGAGTGCCTAGATATAACTGCTCCTTAGGCTAGCAAACTGACAAACTTCTTAAAATTGTGATTCAAACCTTGGCGATTAGAAGCATGTTCTGTAAGTGCGCTTTTGGCTACTAGGTCCCAAGAGACCTTAAGAAATGGGCCATCGGCTTTGATAATCCCTTTTAGTAACTAATGATCTTTTTAATGTCATTTTTATTGTGGCACACGGGTGATTAGAAACATGATGTATAAGTGCGTTTTTGACCACTAGGCCATCGAGCGATCTAAAGAGATGGGTCATCAGCTTTGTTCATGTAATTTGTACTGTGAAACAGGGTATTGTTAAAAGGACATGACAAGAAACAAAATGAAAAGAAATAACACCAGAGCCAAACGTCAGTTGGAAACATTATTGCAATACAGTTTTGCAATGTCTGCCCACAAGAGAGAGGGGGACCGCGATGGCATAATGGATAAGACGTCAGTCTACAAATCCAGGGTCTCTCATCGCTGTGAGTTCGAGTCCCGCTCAGACCACATGTGGGAAAGTGAATTTTCCTTGCCGTTGGCCTTTACTGTTTAACCTGGTATCATTGTAATGTACTGGGGAACGGTAGGCTTGACTGTGGCGTACTGACTCGGCGAGCTAGCACCACAGTCGCCCTGAGTGCGCGCTGGTACAAGGCAGACTTCACATGCATACACGAAATCGTTTATAGATTAATCCATAGAAGTTTATAAAATAGTCCTCGTCGCGAATAGCTGAAACATTGCTTATGCGACGCTAAGCAACATTCAACCAACCAACCAACCAAGAGAGAGAGAGGGAGAGAGAGAGAGATTAGTTACTTAACATGAGAGAGAGAGAGAGAGAGAGAGAGAGAGAGAGGAGATTAGTTACTTAACATGAGAGAGAGAGATTAGTTACTTAACATGAGAGAGAGAGAGAGATTAGTTACTTAACATGAGAGAGAGAGAGAGAGAGATTAGTTACTTAACATAAGAGAGAGAGAGAGAGAGATTAGTTACTTAACATGAGAGAGAGAGAGAGAGAGAGAGAGAGATTAGTTACTTAACATGAGAGAGAGAGAGAGAGAGATTAGTTACTTAACATGAGAGAGAGAGAGAGAGAGAGAGAGAGAGAGATTAGTTACTTAACATGAGAGAGAGAGAGAGAGAGAGAGAGAGAGATTAGTTACTTAACATGAGAGAGAGAGAGAGAGAGAGAGATTAGTTACTTAACATGAGAGAGAGAGAGAGAGAGAGAGAGATTAGTTACTTAACATGAGAGAGAGAGAGAGAGAGAGAGAGAGATTAGTTACTTAACATGTTGTTTCACCTTTATTGGTTCTATGATTAAGCTCCATTTTGTATTCACTTGATGCCGTTCTATAATTTCGCTCAATTTTTATTATGCCTGTACATTAATATATAAAGCCGATGATGAGCATCAAAGCTGACATTTATGATGAACCCAGTTGTAATTACCTCCTAACTCAGATGTCGGATAAAATACTGACATGAAAAATGATTCAAATATTGGTAAAAACAAATGAAGGAGAAAAATTACAAATTGTTACTTAATTATTTCACGATCGTGTATTTTTCCGATCGAAGGGTTTAAAATTTTACATCGAAGCTATAATTATTTTAGTTGAATGGTTGGTTGGTTGAATGTTGCTTAACGTCGCATCAGCAATTTTTCAGCTATTCCCGACGAGAACTATTTTATTAATCTCTATGAATTAATTTATGAACAATTTCGTGTATGCATGTGAAATGCGAGTGTGTTGTATGGTCTGCTTTGTACTAACGTGCACTCAGGGTGACTTTAAGGTGCTAGCTCACCGAGTCAGTACGTCAAAGACAAGCGTACCACTCCCCCAGTCCATTATACTGATAACAGTTAAACCAGTAAATGCCAACGGCAAGGAAAATTCACTTCCCCACATGTGGTCTGAGTGGGACTTGAACTCACAGCGGTGAGAGACCTTGACGTCTTATCCATTAGGCCACTGCGGCCTCTTTAGTTTAATGGGATTCTCCGATGTACCACCTAAAACCCTAACGTTCTCTTAAAAAGTTTCATTTGCGATACCTCTAAATACTTTGATATAGAGATTTCCCTAAAAAAACATTTGAAATATCTCTAAATCGTGATTTAGCGTAATCTCCGAAAAATTCATTAAAGACTTCTCTTTAAAAAATCATCAGAGTTATCTCTAAAACAATTTTTTTTAAATATCTCTAGATGTTTAAGAGCGAACTAAATGAGTCGGAGATATTTCTAAGTCAGATAAATTTAGCGATATCTTAAATGAGTTTAATTTAAAGATATCTCTAAATATCTGAATACCAGAAAAAAACGGCAGGCCCATAGGCGTAGGAGGGTTTTTAATATTGGGGGGGCCAAACCGAAGCTATGTCTATGTCGTGCCTATGGCACGAGGCGGGGAGAGTATGAGAGGGGTGCTAAACCCCTCGCATAGGTGGGGGTGCGGGGGGGCCTACCCGGAAAATTTTCAAAACTAAGTCCTGTCTAGACGGATTTATCAATGTATTGTGCATCGTTTTGATAGTTTTTAAAATACTTTGATATCAAAGCAAGATTATATAAAATAACCGTATGACACAAGTTCCATAATCACCCCTTTCATCGGAGATGGATATCAGATGCTGATCCAGAATTTTAGAAAGGGGGGGGGGGGCGTATAAGGTGAGAGTCGAAGGCTCGAACCTTCTAGGGGGGTTCGGGGGCATGCTCCCCCGGAAAATTTTGAAAAAGTGGCGCAAAAATCCTGCATTCTGGTGCAATTTGAGCTAAACAATATGTATTATTAGCGACATAAAGGGGGTGCGTATTCCCCCAACGCCCTCCGCTGAATCCGCCACTGGATATGGGGGTACCCCGGAAAATTTTGACGTCCTTTTACAAGTATAATGATGAAATTGATAATTGATTGGTTACCAGATGGACATTTCCTGTTAAAGCTCTTGTTTTTTTTTTCTTTTTTCTTTTTTTAGCATGATACAAAATTTCACAAAATATATTGCGGGGGCCAGGCCCCCCCTTCTCTGACATTGGGGGGGCCCGGCCCCCGCTGGCCCCCCTGCTCCTACGCCTATGAGGCCACAATTAACAACATTTCTATATTAACCATATTGCCTTCCATAAAAGACATTTCGTTTCAGTCCCAACTGTGAATATGTACATTTCAACCTCCATACAATATATTCATGGTTTATTTCTATATTCACAATGAACACATTTTGTTAAGATTTCTAGGAAGAATAATATTGCGAGATTACACTTAGAAGCCACACACTAATACTAAATCACCTTTTACAAAAGCCAGCCATAGAAATCGCTCGCTGAATCCGACATTGTGTTTTAAGAAACATGACATGTTCATTTAAACTCTTGATAGAGTTGATGAATATTTGTTACAAAAGAAGAACATAAAAGCATTTGTTTGACTTTGTTCGGCTTGTACAATACATCACATTCATATTGCGGCTTTCTTTGAAATCCATTTTTGTATAAGAGATATCAATTCTCTATTGATTTTACGGTTCGTCTTCATTATTAAGAATCTGCCGTTAAAATAGTAACATTATTTTGTTACATTGAAGTCATGTTTGGCATAAACATTCATTCCTGTCATGGCGGCTTGGTATATTTTGAAGTGTTTTGTTTTTTGTCTTGTCAGAAAAAATGTAAGAGATTCCATATTTAGCTTGGCTGTTTAAAAAATTGAAATGCTTTTGTCTCATCTGAAAAAAAGCGTGAGACAAGGCAATGATACGGTTGTTGTGGGGCCTAAATTGATTTGAAAATAATGTGTTGCGGTTACAAGTGGATTTTTATTCAATCAATATATATATATATGACATCACGTTAGTTCTTCAGATGAGAGATTAAAAACTGGTGAGACAAACACACTTTGTCTAAATTTGCTGCTAGTTAAAATTTGAAATTCTTCAAAAACTAAGGTATATTCTCTCATGCAAAGTATTTCCTTAGCTTAATTTGTTAAAATACTTTTTGGTCTTTTGGGTATCATTTCAACATCTTGATAACAATTTTGGTTTCATAATATTGGTCCAAGCGCTACTGATGAGGAATTGTATTTTGAAACGACCGTCTAGTTTTGTAAAATTAAAACTGGTATCATATGTAATTTGATAATTAAAATAAGAATATTACAAATGTATGCATTCATGAACTACATCTGATAAAAACTACTTTTAAGTGAAATCATGAATCATAAATAAAATTTAAAACACCATTCCTTGCCGATAATCGTTAGTGTTCTCCGCGTACCCTGGCTTCCTATACAATCCCAGAACTGGGTCTAAAACAGCATTACAACGCATACTACAACAAAGAAACACAATATATATCAGTAATATGTTTCCAATTTTCAGTTAAATCATTATGATTACTTTCTTTTTTTATTACTAGTGTGCCATTTCATTTGTTTCAATATGTAGATGTTTGCATAAAGATGCAATATGGCGTTAGTAATTTCTACATACAACCGCTTTCATGTCTGTCACATTTATATCCCCCAACAAATTGGGAACACAGGTTTTATAGTGTTTTGCTCCATGCCTACCGCCAACATTTTATCCGCATCTGTACTCGAGAACAATTATTTATGAAACTTTACAGGAACAAACTGTGGGTGGAAGGATGTATTTTTGGCTATTTGCATTTTTATCGTACACGTGATTGAGAAAGAATGGATTGCCAGTTGAGGTTTCTTTTGAGGAGCACTTTTGAAGAAAATAACATCCTGTTTTTCTTTGTTACAGGACTGGATTTATCTTTTGGAAAAGACATAGATGTCAGTACATTCCTACTAATGGCAAAGGTAAATAAACATATCTTGCAAATGAATTGTTGACTCAGGGATATTGCAAGCCTAGGCATATCAAGGCCCTCAAAAAGTTTTATGGCCGTCATCACAGTATTGTTGATAAGTTTAATGTCTCTGTGTCCAGGATTGACCTGGATATATTTGACGTCCCATAGATTCATGTTCCTTTCACACAATTTTGATTACACACGTGGCGGGTGTAGCTAGTTAAACAGGAGGTGCTTACCCTTCCGGAGCACCCGGCCTCACTGGTGGAAGTTCACGTGTCTAACCTAACTTGTCAGTTCCAAAGTTTTTTATTTTCCTTCTGGATTGTGATTCGGACATGGATTAGTATGTTTGTTTTTTTATTATAAAATTACTTGTTTGTCTTTATGCAAAGCTTCTTCTTGGATGAAAATTAAATCAAAGGTATCTAAACATTATGAAGTTAATGAACAGTTATAGGTGGCATCATTCATTACAAGTGTGTTGATTTCATGTCACAAATTTAATTTTTCAGTGGTTACATTACATCTCAAATACTCTATAACGTCCTTAATTTACCCCTCAATTCCTTGGCCACCTTGCATTTCACAGGCCCAAAACTTAAAGATGAGCAATCATCAAAAACAAACATACCAATACCTGTAGTGTAAAATATACAATAATACATTGCATGTGTTTGTTTAGTCAGATTTTGGCGTTATAAAGTGGTTTGGTGGTAAATCGACGGAGAATTGTAAATGTAAAAGAAATGGTCTTAGGGTGATAAGTACTGTTGTACAATTATGGAGAAGCATTATAATTAGGTTTTGACGTATAGTTTATGCAGAAGTCTTTAGGTTATATTAAATTTAAAAAAAAACCCAAATCAATCCATGTCCAAACCACAATCCCAAAGCAAAGCAAAAACTCTGAAGTAAAACATCAAGATTTCTATTTTTCAGGTTCGGATTTGTCGATAGGATGTGTGATAGAAAGCCGAAATCAGAATGAGTATGTTCAAAATGGCGATCAAAAGTTTATAGAACCCGAATACGAGGAAATAAACGACAGATCACAAGACTGGTGCAGTGTATCAGAAAAAGTTCCCGTCGTTGATCAGTTATTTGAGCCAAGCATAGAAAATGATATAACAAAGGAGGACATTAGTCAAAATTTATTAAGTAACAATGGAAATGACACATCTAACATAGAAGATAAAAACAGAAAGGATGAGGATGACATTACACAATTAAATTCATTAATGGAATATTTAAATTCACCGGAAACAAGTGATACGCTACAAAAACACAACTTACAAAGTTCTAAGAACGAGTTCATAAAAGATGAAGATAAAGATTTGTGCAAAACGGATAATTGTGATATAATCCATGATGATCGAATCCTTAATGAATACACTGATTTTGGAGATCTTGTGAAGTATGATGCATCAGAGAATGATGAAGTTAAAAGTGATAATGTTCATAAATACGAGAGTTTAGACAATTCATCACGGGAACAAAGATTTAGGAACCAAATTTATTCTCCTTTAGATTCAGTCAACACAAACGAATCTGCTCAAAATGTTTGTTAGCTGTACATAACTTTATTTAATTTCCTTCCATTTCTTTTATACAATTTCTAAATCACTTTAAATTCAAAATTCAAAGCATTCATTTCTTTAATCATTCCTTCAAAGGTTTTCTCAAGCAACATGTTTTAACTTAAGAGCTTTCAAAACAATGTAATCTTTCAAAAAATATCTCGGTTACTCATTATATCCCCTCATGCAAAATATTTCCTTAGCTGAATTTAATTAAATATATTTAGGTCCTATGGATATTTCTTTTCAACCCCTTGAACAAATTTTTGATTTTTACAATTTTGGTCCAAGCACCACTGCTGATAACGAAGAGTGTTCCGAAACGGCCCTCTAGTGCTGTAAAAATAACACTGGTATGATATGTATGTTTCCTATAAGGCAATGTTAACATAAAAGCGTGTTATTTTTTTTTACAAAGGTTTTCTGTATACTAGTATGTACATTCTGCTCAAAACCGAAGGTAGTCAGAACAAAATAAAAATACATTCCACAAATTATGACAATAGTGAAATTTGTATAAAGCTAACTAATGTGACCTAAGAATTATTGACTTTATAGATAGGTGGTCTTTATTTAAAGGAATAAGGATTGAAATAAGAACATGAACCAAAAACCAAAAAGTTGATCTTTACAAAAGAGGTTCATTTTGGTGAAAAGGTGAAGCAGAGGGGCCTTAAAACACCGATATTATAGAACAAGATGACTTTATCTAGAGGTCACTATAGCAGTTATAGTATACAAGAAATACTTAGAATCTAATCAATTATTATGTGTCATTGAAAAAGTAATTAATTATTAATTATTTTTTGCTTCTTTTCTTGGGACAAATGGAGTACAAACTGTTATTAACATTACAGAAAATCAAAGTACTGACAGTACCGAAAGCTTTACATGTATAAAGTGATCAAAATATCAGAGCAGATAACAGGTAGACAGAATCATGTCTCAAGCGAATATTTTCTGGTTTCAAAAATTGTTGTTTCATTTTGGAAAATTTACCTATTTTTTACTAGAACCCTATCTAATCTGAAAAAAATATTTACTGTATTAACAACTTTTACCATTATCAACATACATGTATATCTCTGCCTATCGAGGAATTCGTCAATTCACCATGTGACCTATGCCTCTTAATGTGTGTGAGTAAATGATAAGAAAAACGTTTGCGTCAAAAATTCCCAGAATTACGTGATTACAGGAAAATGTCAACTGACGCGATTTCAAAATTTCCAATGGCAATAATAATGTGCATAGATGCTTCAGTTTTTTTTTTTTTTTTTTTTTTTTTTTTTTTTTTTTTTTACAAATTTTGTTTTTCGATAAGTTAAAATGCCCAATCTATACCCGATTTAATAAATTTCTTGTAATCGTACTCGATAAATTTCGAAAACCTATTAATTTTTGTCAACTTAAAGAACTTTGCATTATGGCATTGTAAGAAATGAAACGGTGTAAATTTTATGGCGGAGAAAGCATTTAAAATTACTGTTTCAAGCAGTTTTTGCTTAGTTATTTTAGTAATTTCTTAAATATTTTATGTAGAGATTATGTGTTCAGCCTGTACAAAATAATTTTGTTTATTTTCGCATGGGAAGAAAATTTTAACAGGTAATTCATAAAAGTTATGAGGTATCAAACTGTTCATTGGCGAGAACCTGATTGTTTGTGCTACGTACAATATTCTCAATCATATAGGGTACATATGGACAAATGATGTGCCTTGAAATGTTTTACAAAGTGATGAGTTTTTGAAGAGGTATTGTCAGACCACATGTATGATAGAATGTGTTTGACCAGCCTTCCAAGCGATACTTCATAATGTTTATGTGGAACAATTACATGTATATCCATGCATCGTTTCTGTACAAACAACGTTATTCTAGGAATTTGTTACGTGCATGTGTTCCATCTCACTGCACATATAGTGAGGAGGTATAATCACGTGGTGCCATGGCGAATCCCAATGCAAAAGCTCATGTAAACACCATTTTCGCAATTATATCACAATGAAATATTTGGTTATTTGTATAATATATTTACTTTTAATTTTGCAAAATCAATTGTGTTCAAATTAATCTGGTGCTTTATTTATTATTTATTGTGCATTTATGTCTTTTAAATTCAATAAATTTAATGTCTCGATTCAGATACTTTTATATAATGTTTGCTTAAAGAGAAAAATATTGTATTAAAACCTTCGTATGAAGTTATTCCACTATATTTATGGTATAAATGACATGTACCGGTATAACATTTAAATATTATTTTATCAAAACATTGCCATTTCGTTGTAGCCTTAACTTGCTTTATGTACATGTATTTATAGTCATACAGTACAACTCATCAATTGATTAAGTTATTTTATATATTAATTAATTTACACGAATCCACTTTTTTTGCTTTTTGCTCCAAATGATGTAGAAACAGAATTCATATGCTTATATATTGTACCAAACACACCTATTGTTCCTGGCAAATTATTCTTGAAAAAATCAAAGGACCAAACAGTGACTCTTAAAACAAGGTCAAATCCTTGCAGTAGGGGAAATAATTCTTTACGTTTTTCTGGTATTGTGGAAATAATTCTTTACGTTTTTCTGGTATTGTGTATCAGAAGATTCGGTCTTTGATTTTTCAAATTGAAATTCTTAATTGATTTAAATAAAACAAAACCAAAATGTTCTCAGAATTGAATGAGTAAGAGATGTTTTAATTTTGAATTATCTTGCCTGAAAAATCTGGGCCATGACAGTAATCATAAGCAGCCTCTGTAGCATCATCTGTATACTCGCCCTTGTCGATTATTTCTTTTATTGAATCAAATATACATTTCTAATAAAGCTGTCGCAGAAATTGCTAGAAAAGAATTTTTCAGGAGGATGACCTTGACCGCCACAGATCCTTGTTTCATACACAGTAAAACCTGACTTTAAGTCCTCTTATAAGGGCCACCTGTTTTTAAAGGCCAGTAACAATTCCAATCGTTCTATGTTCATGTTATTAGAACTTGTACATAAGGGTCAACTGCCCACAACGGCCACTTTTACTCGTTCACATGGATGGCCTTTATAGACAGGTTTGACTGTACACATATAGATAATACAGTAATAACTATATATCTATGGACTTTATAAACAATTGATCTTAATGGACAGATGATTACTATACCAAGATTTATTGTAATATAAAATTGATTATATATGTTGTTAAAGCACTTGTATTTAATTGTTTATACAAATATAATTATATTGCTTCATGCTAAATTAAAAATATATTTTATTTGTAAATAAAAATTATTAAAAACAATTTTTTTCGCCGATTTCTTCCTTATTCTTATGAAGCAGAATTTATGCAGAACCTTGTTAAATTTGGAGAGAAGTCTAAAACCTGTCGCCAAATCATTCAACTCCATATACAGATAAATAGATGACGTTCTGTCTTTTAACAATACTAAATTTGGAGATAATGTGAATTCCATCTATCCTAGTGAGCTTGAAATAAAAGATAGATTGATTACTCAAGGTTTACTTAATATTTAGACTTATACCTCAATTATGCAGCCCACGAAAGTTTATGACAAACGTGATGACTTCAATATTTCTATTGTCAACTTTCTTTTTCTATGCAGCAATATACCTGCTTCTCCTGCTTATGATGTATTTGTTTCCCAATTGATACGCTATAGAGCCTGTTCCCACTACGGGGAATTTGTACAACGAAGCAGGCTGCTTGGAAATAAATTGTTGACCTAGGGATATTGCAGGCCTAGGCTTGTCAATGCCCTCAAAAAGTTTTATGGCCGTCATCACAGTATTGTTGATAAGTTTGATGGTCAGTTATGGGATGAAAGAGGCAACCAGAGCGTCTTATTAAAACCCCCTGACTCCCGACAAACGAAACTTATAAACACCAAGTTTGTAAAAATACAAGAATTAAACCACAAGTCGCTATAATTGGAACAAAACTGCGCACATCAATGAAAACAATCCACCAGAACACAATTTCTGCATACACTGTAAGTATTTTATTATCAGAGCCATTGTATTGAATCAGGCGATTTTAAAATAAGTCTGTTTAAAACAACAGAAAAATATCATGAAGATTAAGCAATAAAAGAAAACGACTGAACAGTTATCTAATTTCATTTCATTTCTTTCTTTTGTATTTCAGAAAATATTTTTTGTTTTGTGTCTATATGAAAAGTTCCATTGTGACAAAGTCCATAAAACCTTAGCAGCAAAAAGGACTAACAAAAACATTAAATTAATAAGGCATCAAGATACAAAAGTAATATAAATCTTGAAATTTCTTTGTTCGGTGTATTTTATAAAAATGAGAAACAAGTTGTGAAAACAATACAATTGTTATAGATTCAATGTGATTTACATCTATTTTCATTTAAAACTGGTAAATATAGCATGAATAAAATGACTTGTTGCTATTCGCGAATATCAAGTGACGTGAAAATTTCCCGATTATGAATAGCAGGTAAGGCTACGTACAATTCCTTCGCTGTCATAAAAGGCAGAAAAATCAAAAGGAAACAGCAGTGTCTGATGAAAACGCACTGTAGGTTGTAAACAGATTAGAATTACACAAGTGGTTTCATTATGTATGAAAAAAAATAAATTCACTTTAATGAAAACAGGACATTTTTGTTACACAATAACTGCTAATAATGCAAGCATTCCATCACTAGAGCCATTATATGAAGAATCAGACAATTTCAAGACCATTTTAAACAATAAAAAATATCAGGAAACACAAGAGTTAAGTAATGGTGTTTAATGCCCCAGTCAAGCATATTTCACATGTATCGAGACGTCGTCAGCTATAGGTGAAGGTGCAGAAATTTGCATGTGAATTATACAGCAGGGTTCTTTATCGTGGCACGCCTACCGTGACAGGGGAGCTCGTTTATTTTAAGCTCCCATCCGAAAGAACCGTGACTTTAATTTTGTATTGCCAAGTGCATGGTGAAACAACAGTCATTACCCACTTTCAAGTCTTGAGTCAGACCCGATCGGGGTTTTACTCGAGACCTCCTAATTACAGCATGAAACACAATAGACGCACTGAACACTTGTCTTATTTCTTTCCACTATGTTTTCATTCCATAAATGATTTTTGTATCTATAAGGCAGACATGTTGTGACAAAATCCATAAAACATAAACAGAAAAGGGACAAACAATGAATATATCAAATTAATAAGGCTTTAAGTTACAAATACTGTCAAATAATTATCAGTTACCCATATATTGAAAAGTACTATTATTTTCAAAATTTCCTCGTTCGTTTTATTTTTAAAATCTAGACATAAGATAAGGAAATAAAAGATCGCAATTGCTACATTTCAAGCTATATGACAAACATGATGACTTCATTTTTTTCTATTTGTACCTTTATACAACAATGCAAGTTGCTTACAAATAAATTGTCTTCTCAGGGATATTTAAACCCGAGACTTGTCAAACCTTTATCACCGTCTTGACAAAATTGATCAGTATTTCGCTATATCCAAAATCATAGTTCCATGTTGCTTTCATTCTTAATTTTGATTTTGCACGTTTAGGGTGTAGCTAGCTACTTGGACGCTTACCCTTTCTGCGCATCAGGCTTCATTTCCAATGTACAAATTCACGTGCTGCATTGTAAATTGAATATGAATACTTTTTTTATTTATACAAAAACTACTTCTAAATAAATTATTGACTCGGGAATATTGCAAGTCTAGGCTTATCAACAAAGAATTTACGGCCATCATCGCTATATTGTTGATAAATATTATGTCTGTATCCAAAATAAGGCTGAATATATTTGACATCCTTAAGATTCATGTTCCATTCTACATTTTTATTTTTGATATTCACATGTGGCGGGTGTAGTTAGGAACAAAGGAAGTGGTTACTGTTCCGGGGCACCTGGCCTAACTTCCTTGATGGAAAGACTCATGTTGTACTTATTTACCAGTTTTAATTTTTTCTTCGATTTTGTGATTTACGTTTGGATATGGATTGGTATCTTTGTTTTTTATTTAACTAGTAGCGGATTTTGCTAGCTCGACAGGAGGTGCTTATTCTTCTAGGGTAACCGGCCTCACTTCCTTGGTGAATGTGCACTTGTATGGCTTAAGTTTTCACTTTGTTTTTTTTTTTATTTTATTTTATTTTTTTTGACACGGATTGGTATGTTTGTATGATTTGAACCATTGAAAAACAAAACGTATCCAGACAAAAAAAAAAACTTAAAAAGCGCAATCTAATAAAACCTTTTTCTATTATCATCTGTATATAGTATTCTGCTGATTTCAGCAGAGAACTTGTTTATCACATTTAGTCCCTACTCATTTTCAAAAAATTAATAGAGAGATTGTAATTTTGCAACTTTGAAAATATATTCAGCAAGAAAAGTTTGTAACTTTCAAAAGTTTTTTGGGTTTTTTTTTTTTTTTTTTTGGGGGGGGGTTATAGTTTGAATATGGATTGGTATGTTTGTCTTCGTTTGAATCATTAAATTTAAAAAATAAATAAAAATTGTTCCGGCAAACAAGTACTTAAAACTTGCAGCATTCAATAAAATGGTTTTCAAGTATTCCCTATAAATCATAACCAGTTGATTTTATTTATAATTGTGTAAGAAGAACTTGTTTGTCGTAATTTGTTCCTAATCATTTTTAAAATTTAATAAAATTGTAATTTCACAATTCCAAACGATTTCATATCAAGATACCTCAGGAGAGTCGTGTAGCTCTAACATACGTACCAGGCATGATAAATAATTAGAGATATTTCTGTGTCGCTAATGGCTATGTAGATTTGATTTTTATGATGAGTTGTCATTACATCATATAATTTTATCAATCTAGTCTTCACAGGTTGTATGGCGCTGTATAGATACATGTACAAAGTTTTTATATCTAAAATTATCCTCGATATATTTGACAAACCATAGTTCCATGTTCCTTTAAATCTTAATTTTGGTATCACACGTGGCGCTAGCATGCAACATAGGTGAGGCGCTTTACCTTTAAGAAGACCCAACCTCACTTCCCTGATTGATGATCATGTTTGCCTTTATTTGACGGGTGCAGCTAGCTCAAACAAGATGTGCTTACCTTCCGGAGCACCCGGCCTCCTCACTTCCCTGGTAAAGGTTTACGTGTTTTTAATAAATTTGCCAGTTTTAATATTTTTACTTTGTTTTGATATGGTATTTGAACATAAATGGGTATTTTATGTTTTATTTGTATGAATAACATACTTGTGTACGGCATACAATCAATATTGTTCGAATACTAAGTGCATCTTCATAATCAGCTGAATACATTATAATTTTGTTAGAAGAACTTGTTTATCGTAATTTGCTGATGATTTTCAAAAATTTAATAACAATCCAAAATGTAATTTCACAATATCATAAAAAATCAAGATACTTTAGGAGAGTCATGTGGCTCTAACACACGTAACAGGCATGTAAAATAATTAGAGATATTTCTGTGTCGCTAATGGCTATGTAGATTTGATTTTTATGATGAATTTTCGATTCATCATATAATTTTATCAATCTTGTCATCACAGGATACATGGGGCTTTATTAGAAATATTGATTACGTATGAAAGCCTTAGGGTACCCTTATTTTCTCGAAAAAAATGTAAAATTGCAGAAAACGGATATTAGGTATTTCAATTATGCTTATAAATCTTACGATAGAGAAATCAATATCAGGACTCTCATCATAATGACAAATTATTATACAAAGTCAATTATTAGTTTAATATTCTATCTAATGAACATCAATTATTCCACTTAATATATATTGAGACATAACCAGCAATATCAGGACTCCAACTCTTATCGCAATGACAAATTATTATCATTAATAATTATTTATTAGTTTACTATATTTTATGATCATCAATAATGCCACTTATATTGAGACAAAACCAGCAATATCAGGATTACTATCATAATGAGCATGAATCATTCCATTTATTTGAGACGGAACCAGCAATATCAGGACTGCAAAAGTAGTGACAAATTGTTATACAAAGTCAATTTCTAGTTTAAGATTCTATCTAATTAACATCAATTATTCCACTTATATTGAGGCATAACCGCCAATATCAGAAATGCAGAATTTCTATCGTAATGCCTAATGATTAAACATGTACTGGTTTGAATTTTTATCTAATGAATATTAATTTTCCACTTATATTGAGGCATTAAAAGCAATATTTAAATTCCTATCACAATGACCGTCAATCATTCCACTTATATTGAGACATAACCAGCAATTTCAGGGTTCCAATTGCAATGACAAATCATTATAATGGTTTACTAGTTTTGTATTTTATCTAATGAACATTAACTATTCCACTTACATGAAGCAATATTAAGATTTCTTTGAAAATAAGTGCAAATTATTTCACTTATATTGAGACATAACCAGCAATATCAAAATATCTATCATAATGAGCATCAATTATACCAAGAAAAGAAAGATTGGTATACATAGTCAATTACTGGATTTATATTTCTTTTAATAAACCTCAATTTTAGATTGTAATACTACATCTAATCAAAAACAAACATACTTATCCATGTCCGAATCACAATCCAGAAGCAAACTTTGGAACTGAAAAGTCAGGTTAGACATGTGGACTTCCACCAGGGTAGTGAGGCCGGGTGCCCCGGAAGGGCAGCACCTCCTGTTTAGCTAGCTACACCTGCCACGTGTGTATTCAAAATTGTGTGAAGGGAACATGGAACTATGGGACGTCAAATATATCCAGGGCAATCCTGGACACAGAGACATAAAACATTTGTTCAAAATCCGTGGACGCAAAGTTTACAATATTGCGATCAAGGGACAGACAGGGTAATTCCCATGTGTCCCTTTAACTTAATTTACTTCCTGATGGAGGATTTTTCCAGACTATAACTTCTTACTTGCTATTGCGAATGGGACAGTGATATCTAAGGGTTTAAAATTTGGGAGTTAAAAGCAAAGCAATACATCAGAAAACGCCTAAGTACTTAGGAAATGCTAATGCACAAGAAATTCTATTATTTCACTTGCCGAATATTGGTGTTTTCTGGGTACCCTAGATTCCTCCATCATCCTAGAACTGGTTGCCTTGTAAAGTAAAAGAATCTCGATTCTGGCATAAAGCATCACTAGTTACCAGTCTACTATTTGAAAAGGTGTTAAATCATCATTTGGTACGTCACTCTAGTGTGACATCACACTCAGTACACAATAGGAAAAACATTAAAAAGTCCACTAGGTCATGTCCAGAAAAAAGACAAATGCAAGAAATATATTAACTATACATGTCATTTAATAAAAATTTCACGAATGATTATCCATAATCAAATATATACACGACAGATAAATTGCGACTTGTACAAAAAAAACTTTGAGTGACAAAAACCACAAGATAAATATTGCACCGATTTGTCACTGACTTGAGCATTTAGTTTTTGTACCACTATAAGAAGCCATTTAAATCTATTTCTAATTTGTCTTTTAATGGAATAAATGTTAATCCTAAGAGCTTCTTATCAGATACTTCATCACATTCATGTTAAGTTAAAAAATGCCCATCTTAATTACATTAACTTTTCAAATGGAAAATCGGGAATTATCATTACCATCACAAAATGAATAACAGTACCAGTATAGGATCTGATTAAAATTTATACACTACACACAAAATTAAATTATCCTTTGTTCCTAACACAATTAAGCTACAAATTACATCACAGATGTAAAAAAGATTGTCTAATTTGTAAAATTTAAACAGCACCCTCAAGAGGAAACCATTATATGGATAAAAGACCACAGTGGTCAAATGGATAAAACGTCAGTCTATAAATCCAGGGTCTCCTTTACTGGTTCACGCTTGTTTGTGACGTACTGACTTGGTGAGCTAGCACCTCAAAGTCGCCCTGAGTGCGTAGGAGAATTAATGGTATCTAAGTTTTATGGAAAGAAAGTCCTTATTAATAAACTTAAACAAATCAAAAACAAATCTGAATCACAAACCAGAAGGAAGGAAAGTAAAAACTTTGAAACTGACAAGTTAGATTAAACACGTAAACTCACAAACATTCTTAAAAACGTCAAATAAGAATACCTAATGAATACGAAAGTATTTTACAACATCATATCACTAGTATCTTGTTACTAATATCTCTCCATACAAAACAATAACTCTCACATTCATCAATAAAATGATACAATGTATCACTTCTCTATAATATTTTGTTTTTTAGCTTCAAAGAAAATATGTTCTCACCAATCTTATCAAAATTTCCATAATTATAAAAAAAAATCTTTCTCACTATCTGAATATTCTGAAGTTCACATCGACAATAAAGCATTATCTTTCAAATTTACCATCAATAGAAGAGAATGATAAAATTTTTGTTGTGATCTTTGCATAACTTGAACTATTTTACATCAATAAAAGCGAGTTTCTTTCCATCAATCTCGACAAATCTTCAAAACTAAACAGAAAAATCCATATGCATATGATGAAATCTCAAATTTATCGAAGAGGAACATAATTTCATTCAGAATAACTTTGTCCTGAATTTGAAATGATTTAACATCAAGAAAACGAACTTTTGTTTCATCAATCGCGGGAAAAATCTTTAGTCAATACGAAACAGAAAAATCAATTACGCAAAAGATGGGATAAAGACAGCAGCGAAAACATGGCTAATTGAGGGTGAAAATTGTCAACATTTACGTAGCATCGGTTCAACGGGTAATAAATCAACTTTTGACAAGAAATAATTCAATTATTGGTTAAAGGAAATTAAGTTCATCATGTCATGTAATCTGTCAGTTAGTAACTACGTTTAAATATTACAACTATTGAACTTTGTGAGTGGTATACCAATCACTCACTTACCGGTAATCGTTTGTAAATAAGTATGTGTAACACTCTAGATTTACCATGTTTGAGTCAGTGAATTAAGCCCATGTTCATAAGAAATCCAATAAAATGTATTTTTCACTTAATTGAGTCTAGTCATAACAAGACATTCCCATTCATATCTATTTCATTTGCGTTTCTGTCGCTATAGGGTTTTTACTTGTTGAAAATCGAAAACAAATTTAAAAATCCATATCCAAATCACTAATTTAATGGTTTGCTTACCCTTCCGGGGCACCTGGCCTAACTTCCCTGGTGGAAGTTCACGTGTCTAACCTAACTTGTCAGTTCTAAAGTTTTTACTTTGCTTCTGGATTGTGATTCGGACATGGATTAGTATGTTTGTTTTTGATTTGTAAATAAGGATGTGTTCATTCAAAATTTAGGTTTTGATTTAACTCTCCAGTCAGTGTTGTGTTTGTGAGTGAATTATGCCTCTGTATCCAAAATTATTCTGGATATAATTGTCGTCCCATAGTTCTATGTTCCTTTCGTTTTCAATTTTAATTTCACGTGGAAAGGTTAAAGGTAGCTAGCTAGAAAATGAGGTACTTATGTTTCTGGTACACACAACCTTACTTTCCTGGAAAAAATTCAATTCTTATTCGATTTTTTAATTCTATGATTGTGATTTGGACATAAGCTGGTATGTTTGTGTTTGCTTTCATGGATAATACAAGAGACTTGAATGAAGTTTTTCACTTACTTATGCATACAGTCCAACCTGCCTGAAAGGCCATCTCTATATAAGGGCCACCTGCTTATAAAGGCCATTAAAATTATTTCCCAATTGTTCTTTATTCATATTATTTGAACCTGTATATAAAGGCCACCTGCCCATAAAGGCCACTTTTGCTGGTTTCCTTTGGTGGCCTTTATAGACAGGTTTGACTGTAGTTGTACCTGGAAACCACAACCATTGTTAAAAAATTTCATGACAAAATTAAGTCTTTTTGAAAGGTTTATTGAATGTATCATATGATTTTACCTCCCAGTCAAGAATTTTTTCACTTATATCAAGACGTCCAGAGGGTTTTTTTTTAACATGCCTTGATTGTGGTGACAAGGAGCATAGGTTTTTATGGCCTTTTCTAAAGGATCCCGTGACTTTCCTTTCTAATTGTAGAGAACTTGACAAAAGAATCACTACCTATTTTCATCGCTTGGGTTCGAACCCATGACTTTCCACATCGAAGCGAGCATTCTAGCAACTAGGCTATCATAGTAATGCTGAAGGTAAAGAAAAAAGAAAGAAAAGATTTTACAGTAAAACATCAATAAATTGAAGGCTTAACGTTATTAGATTCTCCATGGAATTTTGCATAATTCCCTGTCTAAAGCAATAATAATAATAATAATAATAATAATAATTGATTCAAATTAAGTTCAAAGAAATCATGTACTTTTTTCATTAGCGCCACACAACTTAACTTGTATGTTTAACAGAGCATGTAGGGAAGTAAAGTATATGTATACTTCATGGTACACTACAGTACCAATCCTGTTGAATCATTAATTTTCAGGGTGTCAAATTTTCAATTAAAAAACATCATTTTGTTGGGTTGTAACCCTGTGATTTATTATCATTGTATCTCTCCCTACAAAATAATAACTCGTGAATTCATGATAAAATGATATCACTTATGTATGATCTTTTGCATATTTAGCTTCAAAGAAAATATTCTATCATTAATCTTATCTAAATTTCCATAATTATAAAACAAAACATTATCTCTCCAATTTATCATCAATAGAATAGAATGACACAGTCTTTCGTTAAGTTTGAATATTTTCACATCAATTAAAGCAAACTTTTCTCCATCAATCTTCAAAACTGAACAGAAAAATCCATATGCATATGATTAAATCACAAATTTATCAATAAGGAGCATAATTTCTTTCCTGGTATTGTTTCCTAATTTGGCTTTTATGATCAACAGAATGTGTAGTGAATAATTGCATGATATTATAAATACTCTATGTTACATTAAAATGTAGGTTTCAAATCCTATTGAATCATTAATTTTGTGGTGTCCCATTCTCATGTTTCCAAAAATACCAATTTGTTTTTCGTTGGGTTGTAAATCTGTGGTTTGTGGTTTGTAATATCACATATTTAGCTTGGTTTACCGGTTTTCAAAGTTTTTTTTGTGATTTGGAATGGATTGGTATGTTTGCTGTTTGCTTTTTGATACTCTACATGTACATGACATCCCTATGCAAAAAAGGGCCCCTTAGAACAATTCTATCAGAATGCAGAAAGCGGTTCAAAGCAGATTTAGAATACCATACACATAGTATGTTCAGAAAATATGGTTTTGTCTTTTCTACAATTTCTCCACAACTACTGGGGTGATTTCACTTTGATTATTATTTTTGTATAACCCAATATCTATTTTCTTTAAAAAGTAGCAAAAAACTAGAAAATTTCAATTATTTTTTACCTAAGTGCCCTTTTTGCATGTGGATAGTCAGTCATGTACTGTAAACCAACTTGATTCGTGTGCTATTAACTTTCGCTTATTTCACAAGGGCAAAATAATCGCAAAAGTTAAATGCTGTGAACTTTTTTCCGAAAATGTTTATAGTAATACCAAATATTCAGGTTAAGTCCATATCGCCAAATTTTATAGTTTTGAATTGGTTTTGATAAGAGAATCGCAAAAGTTAATATGGTTTACAGTATTTCATTATGTCATTCAAAGGTCAGGATATCCATAGAAACAATGAAAATTAGAATGCCAGGAAAAATAATTATTTGAAATTAATACTCCTTTAACTAACACTAATTATTGATGGTAGCTTAATCACTGATCACATCTAAAACGGATTAAAATGTAGCCTAATTGCTAATAATCTCTGTGATTTGACTGATTGTTCCACTTCACGGCTAACCGCTCTGAATGATTACTGAAAAAGAATTAAAAGAAAAAAATCAAAGTTTTTATTTTGCTTTTAGGATAATGCTTTGGACATGGATTGTTATGTTTGTGTTTGACTTTTGGGATTGTGATTTGGACATGGACCAGTATGTTTGTGTTTAACTTTTGGTATTGTGATTTGGACATGGAAGGAATGCTTGTATTTGTGATTTGGACCTGGACTGGTCTTTTGGGACTGATTTGGACATGGACATATTTTTGTTTTTTTTCTTTTACTTTTGGGATTGTGATTTTTGCATGAAACAGTATGTTTGTGTTTGATTTTTAAAGGTAATTTGCTATATGTTTTTAACTGCGGACCTATACAATACTTCCAGTTATCAAGGGTATTCAATTTTCACTTGTTAAAGTTATTTATATATAATTTGATTTATAGAAATATATTCCAATCATTTTCATTTCATGGTAAGGTGTACTTTCAGCTACATCTAAGTAACAGCAGTGCAAAGTCTCCTCTACACCATTCAAAAACTAATCAGGATGAAATAATGACTTTGAGTTATGTGATATTCCAAATATGGAAGTTCAAATTATAGTTCTACTGTACATTTTAAACTTCTGACCTAAATACTACTTCAAATTATGGGACAGCGTATTTGACATTTATCGAAGTTGTTTTTTATTTAATATGATAATAATGACTTCAGGTAATCCATAGTATTTGGATTATCAAATATTGATATTGAAGATTTTCTATTGTTAGGCAACAATAATTAAAATATAAAAATGTGAATATAAAAATAAAAATAAAACTTTTTGTGCAAAACAAAAAAAATAGTCTGACATTGCAAGGTTAGAGATGTTGTCATCTAATAGAAACATTTTATTGGAACTGTATACAAGGAAGTAACTTGTTTACAAATAATCTCTTTGCTCAGGTATATTGCAAGCAAAGGCTTATCCAGGCCCTTAAAAAGTTTTATGACCGACATCACAATATTGTTGATAAGTTTGGTGCCCGTGTCCAAAAATACTCTTCATATATTTAACACCATGTTCCTTTTTTCCTCATTTTGATTTTACATATGGCAAGTGTAGCTAGCTAACAAGAAGTGTCTGCTCTTCCAGAAGATCCAGTCTCACTTCCCTGGTGGAATATCGTATATTTAATTTAACATGCTAGTTTTTAATGATTTTGGAATTCTATTTGGACATGGATTGGTGTGATTGTTTTTGATTAAATCAGATTAAGCAACCATTAATTTTCCATCCATTGTTTGACATAAAATGAGGCTTTTTTACCATAGTAGTATGGGTATTCAAGGATAGCATGCCTAACTTACAACATGATGACATCATTTTTACCACCAGACAAAACCTTTCAAAACTTTGTAAACCCATATTCAAAGGGCCCTAGACCCAGTTCCACAGATATAACAGCCCTATCAAATTACTGTCCCACCCCATATAAACAAGAGACGCATAGGGTGCACAACTGTGTCTCCTTGTTTTGTCAGATAAATACTAGTGCAAAATTAAAGTTTTTAGACAAATTAAAAGATACTAAATCTTACCTCATTGGAAAAAAAAACTTTTCCGGCTTGTATCAGGAGTTACTTGTTTATATAATCATCTTCATTCTCTCTATCCAAATCCTTCACTCTTTCCATAAACTTTTGAATTCTATCTGTATCTAGTTCATTTTGCCAATGTCCGTTTGTCTTAAACTCTGAGCCAACGATAAGGCCACTGGCAGATTTGTACATATGTACATTATCAACTGTAACACCTGATCCTACCAAAACTGGAATATTCACTGCCTTCTGTACCTCTGAAATATTTAATAAAACAAGACATAGTCAATTCATGAACTCTCTTTTTACCCAAGTTGTAAGCTCCATTCAGCCTTCATTTTTTCTGCCCATACTACCGTAAATTGGGATTTATTTGCTGTGGTTCTATTTTTTTGGTGATTTTGCGGATGAAAAAAAATCGCAAAAATTAAACCCGCAAAAAATATTAATTAGAATTTCCAGAATTGCCAATCATATGGTTTTTCATCCCATAAGTATTTGTTTCAGTACAATGTATTTTACATATTTTAATGAACTATGGTTAGATTCTATTTATTTTTTATTCAATAAAAATTATGGAAAAAACTATCTGGTTTGGTAGATTTCATATTCATGATAGTAAGAGATAATAATCTACAAAGCATTTCTGGTTGTTTATTTATACTGTTTGCTGACAAAGGGGCTTAACATTGCACTTTAGATGGACAAACAGACAAACAAATACAGACAGGCAAACGAACGAATGGATAACAGATGAATGGACAGATGGACATAATTCCTATATCACCTGCCAACTTCAATAACTACAGCTATAATGGTTGAATATTGTTATCTCTGACTTCAGAGGAGTTAAGTGGAGTAATGGTGTTTTACGCTCCAGTTGAGATTCTTTCACTGATATCGTGGTGATGTTTTCTGAGATGATGAATGAAATGGGAAACCACTGACTCTGGGCAAACATATTCACACTATGATCTGTCCTTGGAAATTAGGTGGTGAAAAGTGCTGTTTTCTGTAAGCATGGGCTTTTAACCACTCCACCACTTAAATTTCTGAGGGAAATAAAATCAGTTGAACTGCTCCATGTTTAAATGACAAAGGGAAGTAACTTTTCAAAACAATCACATTTTATACATTGTACAAGCATGTGAGAAACAATAAAAACCTGTATATAAAGACCACCCATGGATCCCAAGAAATATAGACTTTAAAGACAGTTGGTCTTTATTTAAAGGTACTTTTCGGATGAAAGATGAAGCAAAGGGGTTTAAAACACAGGTGGTTTTAATAAATAGACGGTTGCTATAGCAGGTTTTACTGTATAGCAAAGATGAAAATCTGCACTTACAAACTTGGAATAACCTGTAATGGAGCAAAGTAAATAAGATGAAATGTAACGTGGTTTTACTCTATAAGACATGGTTTACTAAGCATAGCAAAAAATGGGGAAAATATACTGAGTTCAGTAACATAGTGTCAATCACTGAAACTCTCAAAGCCCACCATTACAAATAACAAACAATACTATTGTAATATTGAGAAAATAATGTAAGAGACATGATGCCAAGTGTTTTAGGTTGCAAAACTTCTAATTCAAGGGTTGTGGGCTTGAGCCCCAACCAGGCTGCATGGTATGTCCCTGAGCAAGACATTTAATTTTTCACTACTCCAGACGACCCTGCTACCATATGGGTATTGACAAATAACCTTGGCAATGAAATAATGTCTCATCCAAAACGGAGTATTGTACTTTCAGTCACCTCAAGTCATTTCAACCAAAAAGGACATCTATATAAAGACCACCTGTCTGTATTTCTTAGGCACTATGAGTGCTCTTTATATAATCAACAAAAAAGTTAAGGACCACATCAAAAACATCATTTAATTCTTCACACTTCTCGTAATTTTTTTTTAATTTGATTTATTTTCATGCACAAAAAATGTACTTTATTAAATGATTTAAAGAAAAAAGAGAATGAGAACAAAATACATATGGATTTTAGATTTTGCAGTTTTTGGATTTTTATTTCAAATTTTAAACCGGTCTCTAACTGTTTTTGTTGAATATATATAGGTTTTCTGCATAAAAATACCTTAATATTTACTAAGACAAGCACTTCTCCTGGATAAGACGTCAGTCTTCAAATCCAAGGTCTCTCACCGCTGTGAGTTCGAGTCCCGCTCGGGCCACATGTGGGAAAGTGAATTTTCCTTGCCGTTGGCCTTTACTGATTCACCTGGTATCAGTATAATGGACTGGGAGAGTGGTACGTTTGTCTGCGGCGTACTGACTCTGTGAGCTAGCACGGTAAAGTCGCCCTGAGTGCGCGCTAGTACAAGGCAGACCATACAACACACTCGCACTTCACATGCATACACAAAATTGTTATAGATTAATCCATATAGATTACGGTAATTAAATAGTTCTCGTCGCGAATAGCTGAAAAATTGCTGATGCGACGTTAAGCAACATTCAACCAACCAACCAACCATCTCCTTTATACCTTTTAAGTCATTGATATCAGCGGCTACACCTGTAGAAGATCCTGTTACTATGACACCATCACTGAGGAAAAACTCTGCCGCCTTCGCTGTCTCCGCTATACTCACGTCTGACGTGATAGCATGTGCACTAGAATTATAAATAGAGTTAAAAAGAAGTTACAGTCAAACCTGTCTATAAAGGCCACCCAAGGAAACTAGTAAAAGTGGCCTTTTATGGGAAGGTGGCCTTTATATATAGGTTCAAATAATATGAATAAAGTCAAATTGGGATACCATGCTAATGCCTTTATAAGCAGGTAGCCTTTAATGCAGCTTTGGCTGTTTACTGAAACATATGTTTAAAATTATAATGACTATTAACCATCCTTCATGTGCAGAAATATCATTTCTTATATTTACAATTATATTTTGTACCCATATTTGTTTCATCTCTTGACACTATTTCTTCCATACCTGCTCATGTTAGATGAAGTTTTTGACATATGAGATCGGCAAATCTCACATGACCATGTGACTTAAAGTGATGTCATACTCAAAGAAAAACACATAATGTCGTCCTGTAGGGGACCATGTGACTTAAAGTGATGTCATATTCAAAGAAAAACACATAATGTCGTCCTGTAGGAAACATGGCAACATCTTGAGGGAAGATTCATATGCATCAAGGGTCATGACCCCAATTGTCTTTCAACAAGAATTGCCAAACAATTGTATCTGCATGTTTCATCAAAAGAGAGATACAGTCAAATTGTAAACATAATGATATGAGGATGCACACATACTATGAGTACTAGTATATACTGGCCTTTCAGCCGGGTGAGCTAAAAAAAATTTTAAGAATTAGAAGAAGAAACAGACATTCTGCAATATATCTTTCCAAATTCAAGAATAAAATTATTTACAGCCATGCATATAGTCAAACCTGTCTATAAAGGCCACCCAAAGGAACCAGTAAAAGTAGCCTTTATATACAGGTTCAAATAATATGAATAAAAAACAATTGAGATACAATTCTAATGGCCTTTATTGGTAGGTGGCTCTTATATAGAGGTGACCTTTAAAGCAGGTTGGACTGTACCTGTAACGAGTATTATTGCAAAGGTCAACATGGCCTTTTAGGTCAGGTGAGCTAAAAATAAAATCTACAAAAATTAGTGGGAAAATGATAATTCTGCAAGAAATCTCGCAAATGCTAACAGAAATGTATGAACTTCTGCTAAATATTCACAAACCAAGTCTACATGCAAAAAGATTGATTGATTGATTGATTGATTGATTGATTGATTGATTGATTGATTCAATAGGGTTTTACATCCTAGTCCAACTTATATCGAGATATCACCAGCTATACGTGAAGTGGCAGAAATTTTTATCTTTGCAGGGCAATGTCCAGGGAGGGTTCTTTTATGTGCCACACCTACTGTGACACAGGAAATCGGTTTTTAAGGTCTCTTCCAGAAGACCTTGTGACTTTCATTTCTTAGTGCCGAGTATCTGGCCAAAGAACAATCACTACCTATTTTCATGTCTTGGTCAGATCCCAGCCGAGGTTCAAAGCCAAGACCTCCCACAAAAAGAGCAAGCACTCTGTAAATTGAGCTACCATAGAGGCATGCATGAAAAAGACTATTACATGTAGTATCAAAAGGAAAGACATGGTAAAATACTGCATCAAGAACTTTATAATATATAAGGTATGTGATAAAAAAAAAAAATTCAAACAAAAATTGTTTTTTAATTATCTAGAAAGTTATAAAGCTCACAGTGATTAAGGTAATTACAGACCAGCATTAAAATTAATCAAAAACAGATTATAAGATTATCCCCTGAAAATCCATGCCAAGAACTTAATCCATAGTTACATTTATGCTGGTAAAAATAACCATTTTTAATATAAATTGGAATTTCTTTATTCAGTTGCACTAATAATTACACTCAATGGTACCTTAGGCCAAATCAAAATAATATGTTTCTGAACTGCCTACAGAAAGTCCCTGGTTATCAAGTAGTGTAAAGGCGGAAATTTTCGCATAGGTAAAATATTTGCTGATTTCGCGCCAATGAAATTATCATGAAAATTTTACCCACACAAAAATGTCTCTCATACAGGTCAATATATTACATATATAGTACATGTATATACACCCACTCATATTGGTTTCGCAAAAATTACACCCATGCGAAATGCGACATTTCAGAAATCGCGAAATTTTTATCCCGCGAAAATAATCCCCTTTACAGTAGTCTAAAGCCATGAATGATGGATCACAGTTTCTATTTCTTCACACCTCCTTGGTTTGAATACCAATAGAGTAGAGATTATGTCAATTCACTTGCTAAATGCTGAATGTTGGTGGTTTTCTGCAGGTTCTCCAGTTTCACCCACCATTTCAGAACTGACCACCTTGATGTAATTGAAATAATCCTGACTAGGGTTAAAACACCATTCCATGAACCCTGACCCCTACTGACAGTTCAAAACATTATCCAACAGAATTTTTTGTACAGAAAAGTTGAGTGAAGTGAAGGAGAATGATGGTTTTTCACGCCTAAATAAAGATTCTTAAACTTATATTGAGGTATCGTCGGTCACGTTCACAATGTTCCGACAAAGGCCAGACATGCTTGAATTAGAATGAAAACTTGTGTGTCATTTAGTGACGTCACCAACACTAGTTCCTCATTAGTTGCCTTGAAGCTGCTTTGGTACTGTAATGGCAGCCAATGTCAGAACATTGTGGGCGTGGTTGGCAAAACCTTAGTTGATGGTGGAGTAAACACTGACACTACCTTTTGGCAAGCTAACTGACATTTTTTCACACTAGTATCCGCCAAGGCCTCGGTTTCACAATCATTCCTTAGCTAAGATTTTCCCTAACTTAAATTTTGCAAAATTGCAAGTATTTATTTATTTTTTTTTAATTTTCAAGATATTCAGGAATTTAATGTGTCATTTTTAAGATCACTTCTAGATTAAAATATTTTCATTAGTTTTTACAAAAAATATTCATCAGTAATTTAAAAAAGAGATAACCAAGATTTGCTTAATTAATTAAAGATAAGGAAAATCTTAGCTAAGGAATAGTTGTGAAACTGGGGCCAGGCTGGCTTCTAACCAAGGCGGTGAGAGGCTTTGTGATACATAAATGTGCAAGTTAGACCACTGAGCAATTTTACAGAAAAACAATAATAGTGTAATTAATGATTTTTTAAATGCAAGCCTGAATTCCCTGGTGGCGTTTTGCATGTTTAATTTGGTTTGCTGGTTTTCAGAGTTTTTGCTTTGGTGTTGGGATTGTGGTTTGAACCTGGGCCAATGTGTTTGTGTTTGGTTTGGATATAGAAAAAACTGTTTTCTATCAAAATGCACAATCATCTAAATCAATGTTTTAGATTAAACAAAAACCTTCCCACCTTCCCTTGTTTGAAAAAAGACCTCAATGGCCAAGCGATCTAAAGGGTCGGATTACAGTTCATGGTGCCTCTCGCCATTTATATGCAAATCCCTCTTGTGGCAGATCCTAGCATCAAAAAATTTTATCAGATCACTTGAGAAAGATCTGTGGTTTACTCCAAACACTCAAGTTTCCTCTACCATCCCAAATGACCACCTCAATATAAGTGAAAAACCTTGTCAGAGGCATAAAACACCATTACCACACTTCACTTTGTTCCCTAGTTTAAACATATTAATTTTTGTGGTGTGCTTATTTTCGCTTATTTTGAAGTCAATTGTTTTGCGCGAAAATTAATACCAAGCAAAAATTATATAATGCTTATTGTGTTAAAGTGAATATTTAAAAAAACGTGAAAATTTAACTATGTGGATATGTCTAAATTTCCTATATCTCAAAAAAAAAATACACGCAAAATTAAATACACATGTATTTACAGTATTAAAATACACAATAGTCCTGAATTCAAAAAATCTTTATACCTTCCTTGGTTTGAAATTAAGAGTTCATAAACAAATTTATTTTTTGTAGTGGCCTTACCTGTAGAAACCATGATAAAATTAGCTACATCATTAAAAAAAAATTTCTGGAACCTAATGACATAAGTAGAGTAAAATCACCGGTCGGATATTACTTTGGTGAAATTAATTACTTTTTCTAAACCTTCACAAGTGACAGACTATATCCTTAATAAAGGATACTCTGTCGGAAAATACCGACTCGTTATTTAGAATAAATCCTCTTAAGTATATAGAATGAAAATTAATCAAATGGTTGAAAGAGGAACTGATTGGGAAAATGTCGCTAAGAGGCTTTTCAAGAACGTAAGAAAACAGGAAAATTCACTAGAGGATTGTGGGTTGAATGGCTCAACCGAGATTTCGGTTTATTTTCGGAAAATACAGAATAAAAATGCTCTTTTGTTTAAAAAATGAAAAATTAATCAAATGGGTGAAAGAGGAGATGATGGGAAAATGTTATCAAGCAAATTTTCAAGAAAACAAGAAATAGGGAAAAGCATGTGGACCTGTCTGGACCGAGATTTCGGTTTGTTGTCAAAAATACAGTATCAAAATCCTCTTCTGATTAAAAAATAAAAATTAATCAAATCTGTGATAGAGAAGCTGATAGGAAAAATATAAACAAGTAGATTTTAAAAATGAAAGAAATGGAAAAAAGAGAAACCTAGCTGGATCTTATTGTTCACTGAAGGTTAGAGATGGAACTGGCAGGGGAAAAAGACTAAAGAAATAGCAAAAACAAGAGTGACAGGGGCCACATGGGTCAGTGATAATTATTTCCTTAAAATTCAGTCAATGGTTAGAAGAGGAACTGATCAGGAAAATAAAAAGGGGATTTTCAAAAACTTAAAAAGAGAAAAACTAGAGGAAAATGGGTCTCATTGCTCACCTGAGATTTGGCTATTTGAAATTCATCAAGCAGTTGAAAAAATATTGGGAAAGTATACTAAAAAAAATTATTAAGAGTGAAAGATTCCATTTTGGGTCTGGCAGCAGTCCATCACAACCCCCATCCTCACCCACCTCCTGCAATCCTGCAGATATCTTGCTGGGTGGATAAGAATAATATCAAATTAAATGCTAATGGTCAATTACTAATATTTTATAATGCAGCCCAACCAAGCCATCAACCAAAACTTTAACCACTTGGAGTTGAGTTGAGTACTGGTGTTTAATGTCCCAGTCAAGAACATGTCACTTAAATTAAGATGTCGCCAGTTATAGGTGCAGGTGCAGAAATTTTGCCTGTGCATTGCTCTGATGGCATTATACAGCAGGGTTCTTTATTGTTGTGCCAAGCCTACCAAGACACGGGACCTCGTTTATTTTTAGTTCCCATCTGAAAGAACTGTGACTTTCATTTCATAATGCTGAGTGCTTTGCGAAAGAACAGTCACTACCCACTTTTAAGTCTTGGGTCAAACTCAGTCGGGGTTTGAACCCACCACATCCCACTTATGGAGTGAGCACTCTACCAACTGAGTTACTGCAGTGCTACTTTGACCACTTGGCTATTATGTTTAAAATTTTAATGACTATTAACCATCCCTCACATCATGGATCAATATCGCCTATAAACTATGACACTGTACAGTAAAACCTTATTATTATGTCTCTGGCTTATGTTGCCACCTTACTTCTCACCACAGCTTGTATTTTAAAGTCCAAAATTTATTTATTTATTTATTTATTTATTTATTTATTTAGTTCATCATTTAATTTTAAAAAAATATTTTGAAACAAGAGAGCCAACCATTGATGGTTCAACATCATATAATTTTATTTTATATGCTCTTGTATGAGTGAATTTATTTATTTATTTATTTATTTATTTATTTATTTATTTATTTATTTATTTATTTATTTATTCAATTCATCATTAAACCCCTTTACCCAAAAATCGGACTCAACAACTGGTGGTGATGAATCGAGGTATTGCTGTTCATGTATATCCATTCATTAATTCCATTGACAAATTGCAAGCCACGCCCTGCATGCTTGAATTACACACAAAAAGAATGAAAACTCGGCCTAAATTGTGACATTTAATGATGTCACTGACACTAGTACAGCATTAGTTGCCATGATGCTGCTTTGGTACCGTAATGGCGGTCATTGTCAGAACAGAAAAGGCATGGTCAGCGATACGTCAATTAAGTTTGTTAAGCTTGTTAAATTAGCTTTATTAATTAATTTATTTATTTATTCATACACTTATTTTCATTTTTGCATTTTTCTTTACAAGTCTCCCTTGATTCACCATTAAACCCTGTTACGCAGTGTTATGCAATAAATGCCAAGTAATATAATACCCACCTTGTAGTTTAATAGTTTTTTTTCATTAACAAGGTGTTATTACATTACACAAAAAAACTATTACACTACAAGGTGAGAATTATATTACTTGGCATTTGTCACATAACGCGGGGTAACAAACTCCCCTATAACGCCTAAAGCAGCCATAACAACTGGTGGCGGTGAACTGAGGTACTACTATAAATACAGGTATTAATAGAATCTTACAACGGCAACAGTGTAAGACAGAGATATCTCAAATGAGGATGAATATTTTCCCATCCAGAACGAGCTTTAGCGAGTTCTAGACATTGAAAATATTTATCCGAGTTCACGATATCTCTGTCTTACACTGTTACTGGTGTAGGAATCTTTTTCTCACACATTTGCAGCATAAAAACATGATTTGTAAACAAAACTTTGCATCAACCGTTCAGTTTCCAGGCCATCATTGGTGCCGTCTGAAATTGACATCATCAGCTTCATCTTCACGTAAAATGATTATGACATCATCAATTAAGCGTGTGTAAGTAATTGTGGCGTTGTGAAAATTGTTGGTTGAGACAAGTGATTTTCCCTAGAGTTGAGACGGGAAAATCTCACATGAGTAAAAACATGGTATTTCCCTGTCTCATGTGTGAGAAATATGCATATCCAATATTAACCTCATTAAGCTCATTAAGTACGTTGAGCTTGTTAAGCTTGTTAGATTAGCTTTATTTGACTAAGATTGTGTCAATTGCCGTTTCTATTTTGGTCAGAAGGATCTTACAAAATACTTTGCTTGGTATAGATAAGAGTGTTATGCCTCTCCAGTTGTCAGTTTCTCAGATCACCTTTTTTTGGAAGTCTTACGATGAGTCCGTTGTTCCAGTCAGATGGTATAAGATTGTTTTGCCAAATTTTGTAAAAAAGCTGATGGAGGTTTTTCGCTGTTGTTTCAATGTCTACTTTTAACATTTCTGCATATATCATATCAATGCCAGGTGACTTTCCTGGTTTTAATGATTTGATTGCCTTTCTTACTTCATCTAGCGTCGGTGGTTCTATGCTGATGTTCATGTCTTCTTCTATTGGCAATGGTTTTGCTAGAAAATCAGGGTCTTGGCAATTTAGTACTTTGGTAAAGTGTTCTACCCATCTATCTGCCTGTTCTTGTTCTGTTTTTATTGGAGTTCCCTGTTTATCATTTATTACTGATGCCTGTGCTCTAGACTGCCCACATAGTTGTTTTGTAATTTTATACACTGTACTTAGTTCTCCTCTATTTACTGCTTTTTCTGCTTCCTCGGCCAGGTTGTCAATAAATTGTCGCTTGTCTTTCCTTGCGCTCTTTTTAACCTCTTTATCTTGTACTTTGTATGACTCTTGTAACTGATCTTGAACTCGCTTAGACTTGGTGTTGTTTAGCTTTAGTTTGATCTTCTTTCTATCTTCTATGTACTTCCATGTATCAGCTGACAGCCATTCTTTGTTCCTTCGTTTTACATGTCCTAGTGTCTTCTCAGCAGTTTCTGAAACAACATTTTTGAAGTTATCCCATTCTTGTTGTATATCAGTATCAAGATTTTGTAGTGCACTGAAACGGTTCTTAAGTTCAATGCTAAACGCTTTATGAACTTCTGGTACTTTAAGTTTGTCAATGTTGACTCTGTTTCTGTTGTTAATTGCTGGTTGGGTTTTTCGCAGCTTTAACTTTATGCTTCCCCTTACAAGGTAGGGGTCACTGTTGACATCTGCACCTCGAAACACTCTTACATCAAATAAGGATCTTCTCCATTTACTGTTTATGATCATGTGATCAATTTGATTAAGTGTTCGTTCATCTGGTGATTTCCAAGTTTCTTTATGGATGTTTTTATGAGGAAAGATGGTTCCTCCAATCACTAATTTGTTGTTTGTGCAAAGTTCTACCAGTCTTTCACCATTTTCATTTCTGACTCCACATCCATGCCTACCCATCACATGTTCAACATCAGTGTTGTCTGAACCGACTTTAGCATTAATGTCTCCCATAATAATGATCATATCATGTTGAAGGGTTCTTGCTATAGCTGATTGTAGTTGTTCATAGAAGTCGTCTTTTACATCATCTTCTGCTTCATTTGTTTGTGCATAACACTGTGTGATGGTAAGTTTACAGTATTTGGAGTCAAATCTTGCTGTTATAAGTCTTTCACTGATTGTCTCCCATTCAAGAAGGGATTTTGTTCTTTCTTTATCAATAATTAATGCTACTCCATTGACATGGTTCTCATTTTGTCCAGAGTATAAAATAGTGTGTCCACTGTGTGTCCTTATCTTTCCTGACTTTGTCCATCGGCACTCACTCACACCTAGAATGTCCAACTTGTATTGCTGCATTTCTTTGATGACTTGAGCAGTTTTGGATGTTTCATACATAGTCCTTACATTCCAGGCTCCTAAGTAAACTAAGTCTTTGGGTCCTAGAAAACTCGATTTCATCCTCCTAGCTTCCCTGGAAGGACTTTCACCAGAAGAAGTCATACTGCTGTTGCTTGAGTCCTCTGTTGGACCTAAAACAGAGTTATTTATTTGCATTTGCTGTGGTTTCTGTAACTAGAAGGTTTTACAGGATAAGGCAGTTAACCTTATGCCTAACACTCCAACCTGGGGGGGCAGGGTTTTGGTCAAGGTTTCCATCCTCTAGAATGGTCGCTTTCCAAAGCTAATGAAGCCATTCTATCCAGGTTTTATGTCAGAGTTTTCCTTCTCTTAGATGAGCTGTCCTCCCAGACTAATGACTCTCATCTAGCCACACTATTTACCCATAGTTGGGACAAGGCTGATGAGTGCTAGGGCGTGTCCACACACCGATGGGCCTACACACTGCATCTCTAGGGGCCTTGTTCCTCCGAGATTCTCTACAGTTTAGCCCAGAGTACTAGACCCCAGTTTCCATGCACTGGCATGAGGAGGCACTGTAGAGATCTTAGACTGGAAGAGGCTTTGTACTGGCAAGAAAGACTGAGGCACTAGGCTTTCTTTTTCGCCGACAGAAGTAGGCTAGCCAGCGGCAAGGTAGAGTCTCTGACCCCCCACACTAGACGCATATCCAATCTCTGTGGTTTTGCAACCACTAGCGAAGAAACAGGCGGGGTTTAAAGGAAAGGCATAGGTTGTGTGGACCAATATTTGCCCTAAGAAACATCATCGAACAATGCATTGAGTGGAACACCCCCTTATACATCAATTTTATAGATTTTCGTAAAGCCTTCGACAGCATACATAGAAATACATTATGGAAAATATTAGCATCCTATGGAATTCCAAGAAAAATAATTGAACTAATTAAATTATTTTACCAAAAGTTTGAATGCAACATCATCTGTGGAAACAGCCTCACACCATCTTTTGAAGTCAGATCTGGAGTAAGACAAGGTTGTATTATGTCACCTATCTTTTTCCTGATTGCCATCGATTGGATTCAGAGACAAACAATACAAGATAAAGGATGAGGCATTCAATGGAACATGTTTCAGCAACTTGAAGACCTCGATTTTGCTGACGACATAGCAGAACTTTCCACAACATTCCAAAACATGCAAGACAAAACAGACTTACTTAACACCTTTGCCAAAAAAGTTGGACTTAACAAATCAGTCCTGCTGTATGGATCTGAATGTTGGAGAGTTCTTGTCAGCGACATGCAAAAGCTAGAAGTCTTCCACAACACATGTTTAAGAAAAATCAACAAAATATTTTGGCCCAACAAGATAAGCAACAAAGAACTGCTGAGAAAAAGTAACTACAAATCAATCAGCGTAGAGATCAAACAAAGAAGATTTAGATGGTTAGGGCATGTTTTGAGAATGCCACAACAACGCATACCAAAACAAGCACTATTTTGAACACCACAGGGAAAAAGAAAGCCAGGAAGACCAAAACAGACCTGGAGAAGAACTATAAAGGCTGAACTGGAAGACCTTGGACTATCCTGGGGGCAGGCACAAAAGCTAGCAAAGGACAGGGTGAAGTGGAGGCAACTTGTTGTGGCCTTATGTCCCACCAGGGACGAAGAGGATAGGTAGGTAGGTATTTGACTAAGATTAAGCTCATTATAATCTGATGAACCAGATTTAGGTACCATTTCTATTTTACCCATCTGTTGGATAAGCGTTGATTGGAGATGAAGCTTATTATCTGTATCAGAGACTTAGGTACAATTGGTGTTATCATTTGTATATCTGAGTTACGTCCATTAGGGGTGTACAATATTACCGGTATACCGGTATATTGCGGCATGGCAGGGTCGATATAATATACCGGTACGCAAAATAAAAAACCGGTATACCGCGGAAATTTTAAAAAAATCAGTAGATTATGCTTTACGGTCATTATTTTGTTATTAACACTCAAAAGGCTGTAATATAATCTTTATCTCGTAAGTGTTTGTCAACTACATACAAAATAAAGCGCGTCCGAGATACAGACATGTATACATGTTATAACCGATAATGGCAGACAACAATAGTTGCATTTGGAAATACAAAATTACACAACTTTTAAGCATTCATTAACTTTGCAATATATTGCAATATGTATTGCAATATTTTCTCAAATATTGCAATATATATATGCTTTTTCCCCAATACCCACCACTAACATCCATGAAGTCAAGTTTTTTATTGCTAATATGAGCAGTTCACTTGAAGGTTGGCAAGTATGTTATCCACACAAGTCAATGTCGCTAATACAAGCAGTTCATTATGGACACAAGTCAATCAAAGATTCACAATAGGGGAGTTTAACAATTTTATCTCCCTTGATTACCCTTTATGGTTAGAGATAAGAAAGTGTACCTTCTGCAAGCCAGGGGGCATTCCCCTATTACCTACATAATGTGCTAGTATGAAACTTAGTATATGTAATACATATAAATGTATCTACATTATATTTTATTTTCTTAAACGATATACTTTTAAGTATTTCGTCTGAAAATAAATAAATAAATAAATAATTAAATAAATAAATAAATAAATAAATACAGAAAAGTCATCTTGACCCAATAAGTACCCACAATGTAATTGAATAATTATTGATGCAAGGTTGAATTAAAGTATTTCAATAAATAAACAAATAAATAAATAAATAAATAAATAAATAAATAAATAAATAAATTTTGAAACATGACCTCAATTGAATGCCGCATCAATATACACTTTAAATATTTTAAATCTTTATTTTATTTTTATTTTTATTTATTCCTTTTACTTTTTTTCTTCTTTTTTTCATCGACACACAGTGAAAAATTATATGTCATGTCTATCAATTAATTTTATTTATTTATTTATTTATTTAAAGTTTTATTTTGGAAAGTAACTTTATAAGATAATGGTTGGTTACTTTAGTTAAAAATGTTTGAAATAAATAGGAATTTTTTCTAAAAAGTAATGAATCGTTTACCATTTCATATGCCATTTTTTATGAAATCATAAAATACAGATGTATTTTATAAATAAATAAAAAAATATGACCACCAAAAAACGGCTAAAATCATTAAAACCATACAGATATTAATGTAAAAGTTTATTTTATTATTTTTTTTAGTCACATTCTTAATACTTTTACAATATTCTCTAACATTCATACATTTCATTTATCAGTTTATAAGTTTAATGTTATCTTCTATATTGAATAAGTTTGATGAAGTTTGTGTAATTGATAAAAACGATACTTGTAAATTCTTAATGTTATCGATGGATGGTGACCATAGAGAGGTTCAAAGTTTCCTTCCGACGCGTCGAGTCGACTTTGTCGTTTGTCGGTACGTGTCATGTATTGAGTCATCCGGTAATGTTGACAGGTGTGCGGAGGTATTTGCATTACGGATACTAATTAACGGATTAAGACTTTAACACCATAATCTTGGTAATACATTACAGGATAAACAATTCATCAATGAGAAACTTTTTCATAAACAGCAATGTAACTTGTAGATATGAGGAGCATCATACTTCTTGGAGAAAATATTGGGTAAGGGAAAGAATAAAATGTAATTGTTATTACCATAAGTACATAATAATTTAATAATTTTGGGTTCGTTTAATTAATTAAAATTAGTTAAATGTAATTCTATCAAGGGCAATTATATACATATATAGAATATATCGATTCAATTTTCTCCCATCAGCGTAAGAACAACTGGTAAACTTGTATTTTTCTAGCTATAGATCATATAGACTGCCTATTATTAGTATCATATCTTTATTCTTATAGCAAACATTAACATTTTTTTTATTTTTAAAGTTTAAAATGCTAAACAAAATATATTAATTATACTTCTTTAATTTGGTTTATTCATTTTTATCAGAGATATATATATGTCTCTGTTTTTATTATCTTTTAATTTTAACTGTTTTTTTTAATTCTTGATAGTTTTAATTTCTAAAATATTAAAAAATTAACATATTTGACTAAAAGAAAATATAAATTTATTAGAAAGAAAAAAGTTTTGTCACATAAAATATATATTTAATAAATATATCCCATTTACGGCAATGTTTAACCATTTAAAAGCGTTACCTATGAGGCGCCGTTTCTATATTTATTCACTATTTTTACATATGCATAATTCATTTATGGATATCCATAATTCATTTATGGATATCCATAAATCGAATTTAACATATGTAAAAATATTTTTTAGATATCCAAAAATAATTTTGCATATGCAAAAATCGATTTATGGATATCCAAAATTCGATTTTTGGATATCCATAAATCGATTTATGGATATCCATAAACCGAATTCTGCATATGTAAAAATGCTGACTATTTTTGGATATCTAAAAATCGATTAATGGATATCCATAAATCGAGATTTTGGATATCCATAATTCGATTTTTGCATATGCAAAAACAGTCAGTATTTTTACATATGCAAAATTCGATTTATGGATATCCATAAATCGAGAGTACGAAATGATTTCTCCCCAAATATACAGTGCGGGACTGTTTTTCTATTTACGCGGGAAATTGTCAAGTAAGCAGAAAAGCTAAGTCAACAGTTGCATTAAAGGCAGACATCGTTGTGATTGTCTTATTAACTCTATCAAAATACGGTTACACTTTCAAAACATCTCATTGCGTCTAATATTACTCCGCTGTATCCATGTGTTCGTTCTTTCCATTACTTTCTGTAGCAGCCATTTTGGATTTTAAGACTGGCGCGACGCGCGTACCGCGTGGGCACTGCAGGAAACAAAAACAAAAATCTTAAAATATACACAAGTTTGCATGTTTAACAAAAGTCGATGAAAAAACGCATTTATAATCCATATTGTAAAAATATGATTTTTATTTGCATGGATAAATATTTTTTATTATATTCAATGTACCAACAATATTCACTTCGGGATTGATATATGGGGAGAACTCAGTATTTTAGAATTTCCAAAATTTAATTTTGGATATCCATAAATCGATTTATGGATATCCAAAAATAGCTAGTATTTTTGGATATCCATAAATCGATTTATTGATATCCATAAATCAATTTTTGGATATCCATAAATCGATTTTTGGATATGTAAAAATACTGGCTATTTTTGGATATCAATAAATCGATTTATGGATATCCATAAATCGATTTATGCATATGCAAAATTCGATTTATGGATATCTGAAAATAGTGAATAAATATAGAAACGGCGCCTCATAGTTACCAGCCTTAGACCATTATTAAGACTGCCCCCTCGATTGCAAATCACGTTCAATCGCGTCTAATCTCGTAAGGTCACGGGCCTTGCGCATGCGTATTAAACAATGTTAAACTTCTCTATTCGGGTATGATTTCTATACTACATGTATTTTGATATTTTACGGACATAAGTCGTGGATTCCAATATACATCAGTACTTGTCACCCTTCAAAGAAATTTCTCTCATAGCGATTGGTTAACTTGCCTGGGTACATAGAACTATGTGTGGAAATCTGCCAGGGTACATTAACACAGTGTTTAGCCGTAAAAGGGAAGTGACTTGTACATCTCTGACGTCTATTTATGGTAACAATCATGGCGACAACGTACGCAAGTCACACAAAATACAAAATGGAAGTTAAAAAGATCCAACTAGTAACGCTTGAAGGTGACAAAAACGTTATACAGGGCCTTGGCAGGTTACACGGCCCCATGTACCCCGTTAAAGATGAATATACATAAATCTTTAACGGGGTACATGGGGCCAGGTAGCCTGCCAAAGACCTGTATAACTTATAATGTATATCTTATAAACATTCTGTAAAATAGCAGAAAGGTACCATGATGCTTGCCTTGGAGGGGGTTGTGATAGTCTGGTGCCCTTTACAAAATCAAGTCTTGTACTCTCCACGAATAAAGTCAAGTTTTATGTCACTAAAACCAACAGTTCATTATAGATATTGAGTCAATCACAGATTTAGAATTTGTATATTTGTACATCATATTTTATATCTAAATTATGTACATAAGTCCAGGGTTCCAGTTTACATCAGTATATCATCCTGCAAAATGGCAGAAAGGAACCTGTCAAGGTGGGGGTTGTGACAGTCTGATCAGAGGTTCAACATTTCAATGGAAGTTCAAGGACATTTTGCCTTCATTTTTTGCAAGTCTCACATTAAGATTTGAATGTCCAATATCCATGTGCAATAATGTTATCAGAGAATAATCTGAAAGTGGGTTCCTTGTAATTGAAAATGACATGTCATTCTGACTTTTTTAGCTTAAACATCAAGGGCAACAAAGGTCCTGAAATTTTGAACCCCTGTCTGATGATCTACTGTAAATGTATTTAATTTCGTGTGTATTTATTTTCGCGGTATAGGATATTTAGACATATCTGCGTAGTTAAATTTTTGCGTTTATGAAATATGCTCTATAACATAAAAAGTAAAATATAATTTCCTTTTGTATAACCAGTAATTTTCGCGCAAATCAAAGCGAAATAAGCGAAAATTAGTACACCGCAAAAATAAATATGTTTACAGTATAAAAATGGAGTATTGTACCCTCAAGACCTAAAGTCAAGTTTAATGTCACTAAAACCAGCAGCTCATTACAGACTTGATGTCAATCACGGATTTACCATGTATATTATATTCCATATCTCAATTACCATGATTAACGGACATAAGTCAAGAATTTCAATAATACCAACAGTATACCTTGTCATCACACGGTAAAACGGCAGAAATCTTGTTAGTAAATAACTTCTAATTAGAAAGCCAAGAACACATATTAAAGGAGCTATTTTTGTTATACATGTATGTTTTTAAAGCTTACTCATGTTACTACATTAAAAGCACTGTGGCTGCTTTCCTGTCATTAAGCATGGCTTATAATCAGAATGTTTCAACTTTTGCAGACATATCCAGATCCTGTTCGTGTCCTGTCTATAGGTATACCGGTAGATGATTTAGAGAAAGACCCTATGGGGCCAAGTGCTTCACTTACGTCTGTTGAAAATGATCGTTGTATCAATACCTACAACTTTCTCATATTGTCAATGGTTTTAAATTCGTTGGGCCCAATTTTTGTGGAATCGGTAAAAAACAGCAGAAATCTTGTTAGTAAATAACTTCTAATTAGAGAGTCAGGAACACATATTAAAGGAGCTATTTTTGTCATACTTGTATGTTTTAAAGCTTACTACATTAAAATCAGTGTCTGCTTTCCTGTCATTAAGCATGGCTTATAATCAGAATGGAGTATGGCTAATAGATGTATTTCCTGAAGATTGATTGATTGATTGATTGATTGATTCATTGATTGATTGATCGATCGATCGATGATTTGATTGATTGATTGATTGATCGATCGTTTGATTGTCTTGATTTGATTTGATTGATTGATCGATTGATTGATTAATTGAATGGGGTTTTACACCTGAGTAAAGAATATTTCACTTATATTGAAAAGTCACCAGCTATAGGTGAAGTGGCAGAAATTTTTTATCTTTGCAGTGTACAAAACCCACAACCTTTTACATATAGAGTGAGTGCTCTTCCAACTAAGCTACCATAGTGGTTGTATTTCTTGAAGAAAATATGAAAAATAGATGTAATTGATGCATACAAACACAATATTGGCCTATTGCACGGGGGCAAGGATAAATACATGGCATTTGTGAAAAAAAAACAAAAATAAAACTGGTTTGTGTCATTAAAATGCTGTCCTCAAAACTTTTCTGAGGTGATGTTCATCTATCTCTTGCCCAAAATTAAAGCTGTTAAACAATGATTTACCAAAAGTAACTACATAACAAAGTCTTGTCTCCTAGTGAAGACTAAAGACACCTATTGAAAAAAATAGGCCACATACCGGCAGTTGCTAAAGAGTATTTTGAGTAGCACCTTAAGTTTGAAGGCTAACACGAACCACTTGTTTAACTGCAGCCCCATTAGGTATTTGGAGATATGTAAAAGTGTGTTTGTTGTATTATCTGCATTCTCAGGGTTTGTACAGACATTTGGACTCCAAATTAAAGGACTTATTAGGGTCTTTTCCGGGTCTCATTTTTTAGGGCCTAATCAGAGGGACAACTTTATAAGAGAAACATTGGTGCAAAGACAATTAAATCAATAAAACAATTACTTACATGTCCATAGTAACGACACTTGAAGTGGGGGTTGATTTTGGGTGTTCGGGAGTGCCAGGTACCTTTAAATCGCTCATTTCAATGAAACTTATTTATTTATTTTGATCAGTCTATTTACAACCACTTAATATCAACACCTAATTGGCAAAATTCAAGGGCTTTTTAGGGTCAGACTTGTTTTTAGGGTCTTTTTAGGGCAAACCTCAAAATTTAAGGACTTTTCCAGGCCTGTACGAACCCTGATTCTGTTTATAGTATGCATAGAAGAAGAACAATATCGACTGTTTGAATTACAAGAAGTTGGGTTTTTTTTTCAAAACTAATTTTTTTAGGAAAAATATCAGTATCAATACTTTTTTATATAAATTTTGCAATAATTTAATGATTTTAATTCCAACTTCTAATATGATCAAAGACCAGAATACAGACATTTTCCTCACTACTAACAAAGAGACAACTTCAGCATATCGTCGAAGTTTTTAATGATGTGTGCTAGATCAAGAAGAGTTATCCCCTCTCTCTTTTCTAAAGACCATAGTCCAGGAACAGTTATCTCCCATTTAAAAAAAAACAAATGTGGAAAGAGTTTTAACATGACAAAACAAATGCTATACTTCAGATGACTTCTTTAGGCTTATAATTTCTACCAATAGTTTATGGCCAAATAGGGTTTCTTTTTTAATGGCAAAAACATAACCATTTTCCAAATTTTAGGTTAAATTTTCTTATAATCTTCACCTTACTTCTTACAAACCACTGCCGTAGCTCAGTTGGTAGAGTGCTCGCTCCGTATGTGAGAGGTCGTGGGTTTGATCCTCGGCTGAGTCTGACCCAAGACTTGAAAGTGGGTAGTGACTGTTCTTTCGCCAAGCACCCGGCATTGCGAAATGAAAGTCATGGTTCTTTCAGATGGGAACTTAAAATAAACGAGGTCCCATGTCACGGTGGGCTTGGTACGTTAAAGAACCCTGCTGTATAATGCCATCAGCGCCCCGCACAGGCAAAATTTCTGCACCTTCGCCTATAGCTGGCGACGTCTCGATATAAGTGAAATATTCTTGACTGGGATGTTAAACACCATTACTCTCTCTCTCTCTCTCTTACTTCTTACAATATATCTCACCTAAAGTATTAGTTTCTATTTAAATATGCATGTTGTTTCATATTTTAAATTACACCCTTTAATTTACACATGGGATTATATAAATACAATGCATACATTTCTCTAGGTGATATATAATTTTATAATTTAATTTTGAAATTCCCAATTTGCATTGAATTTTTGTGCACTAAACATGCTAAAGTCTTAAATTTACCCTGGCCAATTTTTTTAAGCAAAAACAGAAAAAGGCCTGCTGTTCATATAAATGTCATATTTTAAATTACACCCTTTAATTTACACTTGGGATTATAAAAATAAATACAATGCATACATTTCTTTAGGATATATATTTTTTATAATTATTTTTGAAATTCCCAATTTGCATTGAATTTTTGTGCACTTAAGTCTTAAATTTACCCTGGCCTATTTTTTTAAGCAAAAACAGAAAAGGCTTGCTGTTCATATAAATCTCATATTTTAAATTATCAATTACTGATTCAAAACCAATCAAACAATTGGATTCAGGTTCCTGAGGACTAAGTAACAGAGTCATTGGGTCTCATTAAAGTGTAATAATTAGTGGTGTGCAGTGTTACCAGTTTACCGTGGTACTGACCAGGTACCGGTAATACCCAGGTAAAGTCTTTGAATACCGATTTTTTAACAAACAATATTATGTTGCTAGTTGTTGAAATAACGGTTTAAATTTTGATGTGTTCATTTGAATTTTGTTAAAATCTTTGTTTGACAATAATCTTATGAGCTTTCAAGTTTTGAATCAACTTGGTTGAAATACAGACAATTCTGTGAATTTTATTGTTTGTTAGCATCCTTGATATTCTCAAAATATCCAATGCCCAAATTCCTTAGCTGTTATTTTAGATAGGGATAGATATACTACATGTATTTCGAATCTTAATGGATGTGTGGTATACCATGGTATTTGGTAAAATACTGTGGTATACCGTGGTAATTTTTCTGTGGTATCCCATCTCTAGTAATAATTATACACCTGACAATGTGCTGCATACAAAATTTAGTGTCCATCAATACTTCTGTCTGTCAATGTTGCGGACAGAGGTATTAATTGACGTATCGCTGACCACGCCCACAATGTTCCGACAAAGGTCTGGCATGCTTGAATTACATGCAAAAAGAATGAAAACTTGGTCTGAATTGCGCCGTTAATGATGTCACTGACACTAGTACATCATTAGTTGCCGTGACGCTGCTTTGGTACCGTGATGGCTGCCTTTGTCGGAACATTGTGGGTGCGGCCGGAGATCCGTCAATTGTCCTCAAGAGACTGCTCTAGTCATGAAAGCTGTTTAGAATGAGTTGAACTGTAGCTTAAAAACAATCTTGTTCTTCTGAAAATGACTTGTATGCCACTTTATCTAACATTATACTAGTTTTTCTATCTGATTTGACAAAATACAAGTTTTATCGAACACGCATGATACAGAATCTTGTATCACCACAGTGTGGTGATACAACATTGACGGTAAAGTACATGTGCACTTTCTCATTGTGACGTCATTGGGGAATCACCGATTTGTCAAATGTAAACAATGACGTCATTACTACAGAACATGTCATAACATAGTTCAGTGGTTTTCTGTGGTAAAATGTAACTTTTTCACATAAAGTGTTGTTTTTTTTATTATTTTGAATAACCTACCGGTAATTGGAAATGTTAGATATAAATATCATATATACACAAGCGCGACTTGTAGTGATACAGCTGTGAAAAAAGGACTCGACCTGATACTGAGGGTTGTACATACACACTGTGTATATAATATGTATTTATCATTTTAAGGGCCATATAATCCCCAATAATATACAAAAAAAAAAAAATTATCAAAGTTCAGTCTTGGCAAGAAACAGTGAGTATTCATTAAAAAAAATTACTTAATTAGAGTTTTAGTTTTTTTTGATAATTAAAAATCAATGCACTAGCGAGGATAAAGAAGCATTAAACCAATGGAATATTGTCTCAGTTACCCCTATGTATATCGTAACTGGGTGGTAGAAATTCATATTTTGAAATTCAGTCAAAACAGTATCTGCTCAGTCTCAAAAATAATTTTTAAAAATAAGATTTTATATGAAACAAATTATTGGTATGTACAATTTTTGCCATTTTATCATATCTTATTCATGTACTTCCTATGTACTTGTAGAAAATGCACATGTTTTCCTGAATAAATGAATTACTTACTGTATAGTTGTTTAATTCTGCGGGGATAAAATTTTGCAGTGACCAGTGTTAAGAATTTTCTGCGGGTTAGACACTGGAACCTATTCATGGGTATAAAATTTCATGTTGCAGTGACCAGTCAGTGTTAAGAATTTTATGTACAGATTGTTTAAGTCTAAGTTTAATTGATGCTATATGAAAATAATCACTTGGTATTTAATTTCGCGCTATTAGATCAAACCGCGAATATAGAGAAATTAAATCCCCAGTGAATAATAGCAACTATACAGTATGCATGTAACAGAAAGAGTTGTCTCCCCTTGTTCATTTCTGGATCAATGAAATTGAACAGTTGCCTTCCCTTATCCATATACATTCAGGGGTCCGGAAACGGTCATATTTGCCGGACATGTCCGACAAAAATTTATTTTGACCGACGTGAAAAATTATCAGTCGGACATATTTTTGTTTTCAGACATTTTCAACTTTACAACAGGAATATCAAACGGACAAATCAGTTTTCCGATAAAAGTAAACTACCGCTAGTCTGTCTGTCGGTCTTTTAAACTCTACCTGACTTCACTAAGTGTATTGTCCTTACCGCGTGTTTACCTGTCAACTACAACAGTATTAAGATCTAATAATCAGGTGATTGTTTATTAATCATTAAATACCTGTTGACTTAAGTAGTCGCGTGCCGCGTGTCTATTTCTTTTGTTTCCCAGTCCGAATCGTAATAACTTTCTTTAAACGTATGTTTGTTTAATAATAAGTGCATGCATGGTTGTAACTGTGTTGATTACGGAAGCCATAACGAATGTCGGTCAAGGGTGACGGTTTGTTATCAAAGAGGTTCCACGCGGGGTGTTGAAAATTACCTACTACGCGCTTCGTAACTGTTTCTTTATTAATAAATACAGAAACGCGATTAAATTTTATTTTAGGCATTAATATCTTTATTTACATAAATATATTGGAACCTCGTCAAGCCGTTCCCGTTATATCGTGATTCATGATACCTGAATTTCTATTTGAACCTCGCGATGATTGTATTATAATTCGTGTATCATCGGAATACGAAAATTCACGATTGTTAGTAAACAATATGGCGGACGTGCAATATGAAGCATCGTGTACAGTAACGCATATTGATAATAACAGCATATCACGGGAGCTTAGAAAAGTAGTAAACGTCTTACTGTAGTCTTAGATTTCACCTAATACACACGCAATAAACATTGTGGAACGCACATGGATTAAAGTTGGCAATCGCAGTAACTCAATAAAAAAAAATCGGTTGGTTTTTTGACATATCCACATCATGCATGCATAGACAGCCCTGTGCCGATGACCTCTTTTTTTTTTTTTTTTTTTTTTTTTTTTCCTTGTACAAAAATGTCCGACGGGCCCGGACCGAAGTTTCCGAAGCCCTGATATTATACATATATTGATTTCATACCTGTTAATAGGTTTTAAAAAAGCCAAAATCTGAGTTGTCTTTCAAACTTGTCATGGCCATTAAAACATTGCCAATATAGGATCTTGTGACTTTCATTTATAATGCCTGTTGACTTTTCATGGTCAGACCTCGGTTCTGCCTACGACGATCACACAAACCCATATAATATTTTAATAGATCTCTATATATTATTCATAAATACATACATAGCATAGATCAAAAACTTTTGTGTTTTATTTGTTTTTTGCAACCAGGCTTTTTTGTATGACAGAATATCCCAGTTTACATATGTCATTCCCAGATACAGATACAATTCAATAAGCAGTAAGAGTTGAGTAATGGTGTTTAACGTCCCAGTCAAGAATATTTCACTTATATCGAGATGTCGCCAGCTATAGGCGAAGGTGCAGAAATTTTGCCAGTGTGTTGCGCTTATGGCATTATACAGCAGGGTTCTTTATCGTGCCACACATACTGGGACATGGGACCTCGTTTCTTTAAAGTTCCCATCTGAAAGAACCGTGACTTTCATTTCGTAATGCCGAGTGCTTGGCGAAAGAAAAGTGACTACCCACTTTCAAGTCTTGGGTCAGACCCGGCCGGGGTTCTAATCCATGACCTCCCACTTACAAATAAGCAGTAAGACATTTTAATATCTTTACCTATGTTTTTTCTTGATGTCTGTAAAGATTTGGATATTTTCAGCTCCAATATATTTTCTGTAACGAAGTAATTCTCCTGCACATGCATTCATCATTCCTTCGTCTGCTACATGTGAAAACACAAATCCTTCTGCTCTGATGAAGTCTAAACCTGTCAAATATAACACATGGATTGATTGATTGATTGATTGATTGATTAAATCATTGATCACCAACCATCCCATCCCATCATCCCTCCCTCCCTCCCTCCCTCCCTCCCTCCGTCCGTCCGTCTGTCTGTCCATCCATCCATCCATCCATCCATTCATTCATTCATTCATTGCATCTAATTCCCTGGCACAAGCATTCATCATTCCTTCGTCTGCTGATTGATTGATTGATTGATCCAATGACTGACTGACTAACTGACTGGCAGACTGACATACTGATGGACGAATGGACAAACAGGGGAATGGATGGAGGGAATGACATATGGACAGACAGACTTATTAACTGATTGGTTCATTGACTGACTGAGTGAATATTGATCAACTAAATGAATGATTAATTGTAATCAAATGACTGACTGGCTGGGTAATTGAATGCTGGTTGACTGACTGACTAAATGATTGGTTGATTTTAATTGAATGATTGACTTGTTGGAAGGTTGGTTGGGGTGGAGGGGGTGACTGGGGGTTGGTAATTGTAGAAGTCTGTATTAACAAACTGATCAAAACTGTTCATTACCTGCAGCCTGGCCCACAGCTAGTGCCTGTTTATTAGCCCCTGCAAGTAACTGGACACCGACTGGACCTCTCTGGAAAATGTTCTTTATTTTATGGCAGATCACAGACATACAGGCTACAATCTCTGGTCCAACATCATTGGTGTGTAGGTATGGTATGTCATGCATGTTCTCAACTATTAATGCATCCTATAATAGAAGCATAGAATTAAAAGATTAAAATAAAGTCCTCTCTGAAGCTCATCTGGTTGGTACTTAGACAGGGATTATTCTGGCTGCTCACAGGGTCCCACTAAAAAGACCCATTCCCAATATCCAAAACCATATATCTTTCCGAATTTAGTAGGTAACATTTCCGAAATGAGTCTGCATAAAAATAGAAGCTGACAATTCAAGAAAAAGGAAAAAATGATAATCCAATTTTTATTTAATCAAGATCACTCATGTGTATACAATAAAGTAAATTGAATTATCACATGGAACTAGAATTGCCCTAAAGGGATCACCATCAATTTACAATTCAATTCACTTTATTCACTCAAGCCCACAGGAGGTGGTACATCTTTTACACAATTACACAATGTTTAAGGTCTAAGGGAGATAATTCACCAAATCTGTCTTGCTGGAATTATGGATACTCTCCCTTACACTACACAATCTTAAGGCTATATAACATAGGCAGATCCAGGGGAAAGTGGGGAATCCAGGGGGTCTGTACTCCCACCTTTTCAAATTTGGAAACAAAAGGGAAAAAACATTCAAAAAAATGTTAAAGAAAAAAAACTTTAAAAACAGTTTAAAAGATGTTAATATTATATCTAAATAAAATCACAAATTAATAAACCATTTGTTTCAGGCATTGAATTATAATTTCAAACTTTTCTAGGGGTGAACCATACAGAAACTTAATAGAAGATGACCAAATTTCACCTCTGGGTTGCAAATACAGTAGAACTGCGATAACTCGAAGTGCACGGGACTTCGATGATGACTTTGAGTTATTGGGGTGTTCGAGTTTTCGAAGTTGAAGGATGACGTCACATTATAGACTTTAAACAAATGTTTGATGGCGATAAACTGCTTACCGATACACCAGTGTAATATGTATGCATGGAATAATACTAGTAAATGAATTAAAATGAATCATTGTGTTTTTATAAAGACTGATGGTGACAACACACGCATACATAAAAAACACAAAATGTGTATTACTAACACATTATCACAACACATTCACAGAACATATCCATGTACCTTGTATGTAATAAAAATAATGAAACATATGCAGGACAAGACGCGCAGTTTATAGAAATAATAAAATTATTGTGAGTACCACGTGTAAGTCATTAAAATCCAGCTAGGATAAATCATTTGCCGTTATCGCCAGCGGTACAAAACACTACTAAAGGAGTATACGGTTACACTCCATCGCCCTTTTACGGCACAGAGTACTAATCCTTTAATTGATACTAATTAATACAGTAGCAGAACCTTTGATCTGTACAACTACTACTCTCATTAAACAGATTATATATATTGATCACTCGCTAAATGTTAAAAATATTTCGAGTCTTAGAAGGTTGATTGTCATACAATATTATAATTTTGCACCTTAACATTACTTCGAGTTATCGGGGTATTCGAATTATAGGAGTTTGAGTTATTGAAGTTGAATATAGTTCGTATAGAAAACCAGTTGGGACAAAAAACTGACTTCGAGTTATCCGTGGTATTTGAGTTATCGAAGTTCTACTGTATTTGCAATTTTGTCTTCAAAAATAAGTACATGTATATATAAGCTTATTCAGACATAGCTTTTTACCCCAGGTGTGCAGGAAATAGTGCCTTTCTTAATGTTATTTTTCAAAATTTTCGGGGGAGCATGTCCCCAGAATTCCTAGCATTGGCGCACCTTTGGTGCGCAAATTACACTTTCGGCACAAAACATGTTTCATCTAAACATTATTCTGGACTCCCCTTTTCAAATTCTTCGATTCACCTAAGTTAAATAAATAACCACTTCAACAGCTCAGTTCATTAAGTGTTTATTTTGTATGTGAGAGGTCAGTTATCAAACCCCAGCCAGGTCTGACCATGCAAGGTTTGAAAACAAATAGTGATCTTTTTTGCCAAGCGCTCTGCATCTAAAATAGAAAGTCACATGGTCCTTCAGAACAGACTTTTAAGAACAATGCCCTCTGTAAGGTAAACATGGCATATTTTTCCTTTTTTACCTGAACACACTGCATACATGTATGTCAAAATTTCTGACACTTTACCAATAGCTAATGACATCTTGATATAAGTAAAATATCCTTGACTGTGATGTTAAATTCCATGAAATCAATCAGTCAATCAATAAACAAATTCTTCTGAAATTAGAATTTAGAAAAAAATGACATTACGAATAAAAGTATTAAGAATTTCATATACCGTATTGGTCTATTATATAAATTGAATGCTTACTATTTCTTTCATATAGTTTCACAATTTCAAAAAAGTATGAAATCTGTAAAGATTTAGTGAACCCAACAAAGACACCATATACAACCCCATTAACTGTGTCTGGCCAAATAAACATGATTACCAAAAATCAATGGTGGGACTTCCTTTTGTACCCCCACCCCCTTCCAACCCCACCCCTCTTAAATTCTATTTAAAATATTTGAAAAATTATTTTCCATAGAACTGTTCGAAATTGCTTAATTCTGTAATTTTAAGGGTTTTTTTAGTGGGGAGTACAAATGGAAGTTTTTCCAAAACAGTGACTAAAACTTTTGTAAGGCCATGGCCATTTCATTATTTTTACAAAAATCAAATACATCTTATCTTCTTGCTCAGTCTGTTTCATTCGCTTCTAGTTGTAAGCGTCCTCTGTAGTGGCCACAGGTGGCCTATTCTTTTTCAAAATTCTACAGAGGTGTCTTTAACCTGCACTGAGACACAGGACCTCGGTTTTGAGTTTAATCTGAAAGACTATTCCGGTAATTAGCTTTTTAAGGCTCTAGCATGGGAAAATCTTGAATCTCATTCGAAAGACTATTCTAGTATGGAGCTCTTTACAGCTCTAGTATGGGCAAGAGATGAAAATCATCTCAGAAAATTTCCAAGTCCTGAGTGAGGTTTGATCCGACAACCTTGACATCGAAAGCCAGTGACAGTACCACTCGGCCATGTCCGCCCATGTACTACATGTACTAGATAGAGTAGAAGATATGTTGGAAAATAGTGTTTTACATCCCAGTCAAAATTCTTTCACTTATTTCAAGGTGGTCATTTCATAGATGGTGGATAAAACTGGGGTGCCTGGATTGCCTGAAGAAAACCACTGATCAACCTTAGGCAAGCAAACTTAAAAACACACTAAGATCTGCCAGAGTAGAGTGGACGATTTAAGTTTTACGCCCAGTCAAAATTGTTTCATTTATTCTGATGTGGTCATGCTTAGAGGTGGAGGAAACTGGAGTACCTGAAGGAAACCACCAACCTTCAGCAAGTGAAATGACAAACTTTCTCATACTAGGATCTGTCCCAAGTGGGATTAGAACATACGCCTTGTGAGGCACTGTGAGCATGTGTTTTAAACAACACCACCAAGACTCTTGTATGCCAAAGTAGGGTTCAAACCTAGACAGTGAGAGGTTGGTTGGTTGAATGTTGCTTAACGTCGCATCAGCAATTTTTCAGCTATTCGCGACGAGAACTATTTAATTAATCTCTATGGATTAATCTATGAACAATTTTTGTGTATGCATGTGAAGTGCAAGTGTGTTGTATGGTCTGCCTTGTACTAGCGGGCACTCAGGGCGACTTTACCGTGCTAGCTCAAAGAGTCAGTATGCCGCAGACAAGCATACCATCCCCCAGTCCATTATACTGATACCAGGTGAATCAGTAAAGGCCAACGGTAAGGAAAATTCACTTTCCCAACATGTGGTCCGAGCGGGACTCGAACTCACAGCAGTGAGAGACCCTGGATTTGAAGACTGATGTCTTATCCATTAGGCCACCGTGCCCTCTCTAGACAGTGAGAGGTGGTGTGATCCATAAGTGTCTGCTTTAGTTCACTTGATTACCCAGTACCCTAAAATCTGATATACATGTTTCTCACACGTGACCAGGGAATGTACCCAGTGCTCAGTTGGTAGAGTGCTCGCTCCATAAGTGGGAGGTTGTGGGTTCGAACCCCAGCCGGGTCTGACCAAAGACTTGAAAGTGGGTAGTGACTTCTCTCGCCAAGCACTCAGCATTACGAAATGAAAGTCACGGTTCTTTCAGATGGGAACTTAAAATAAACGAGGTCCTGTGTCACGGTGGGCTTGGCATGCTAAAGAACCCTGCTGTATAATGCCATCAGCGCAACGCACAGGCAAAATTTCTGCACTTTCGCCTATAGCTGGCGACGTCTCGATATTAGTGAAATATTCTTGACTGGGACGTTAAACACCATTACTCACTCACTCACTCATTTTACCAGTGCTATATTTCCCTGTCTCGCCCTGGTTAAGACAGATCACACAGACAATCTCCGGCATTAATTAAATTTCTGACTTTTTAATCCCATTCTATGACAAAATAGAGGGCATTGGGGATGAGACATGATCACTTATGGACACTTGATTGATGACATCATAATCATTACATGCATTATTATTATCAACAGAATTTGATGACGTCATTTCATAAAGAAGGGATGGGTGGCATGAAAACTGAACATGTGATGCAAATATTTGTTTAGAAATCATGTTTTATGTTGCAAATGTATGAGAAAAAGAATCATATACACCAATAACAGTGTAAGACAGGGATAGCTCAAACTAAAGCTCGTTCTGGGCAGGAAAATATTCATCCTCATTTGAGATATCTCTGCCTTGCACTTGTACCGGTGTAAGATTCTATTAATATCCTTTACTTGCCAGTTTTAAATCATTATATATCTTTGCTTCTTCACAAGCCTTGTTCATCAGTTCTTGTACACTGTGTGTATTCTTCGGGGTACCTGTGAAACAGAAAAATAGAGTTAAAATCAAAAAGCCTAATTTAATACTTCTTTAGTTCAAGATGCATCTCTCAACTGACTCTACAACCCTATTTACCGTTATACTTTGGGCCTGGGTGTATGGTTTAAAATATGTACACTGATACTTACACGTCAAAAAATAAAGAGTTAAAAACTTAAGCCTAATTTAACACCTCTTTAGTTCAAGGCCCATCTCTCAAATGACTCTACAACCCTAACTTATATTTTGAGCCTGGGTGTATGGTTTAAAATATACACCGGTACTTACAGGTCAGTGCCTCTCACCGCCTGGGTCAGAATTCCACATGGGCAGATCCTGGTGTGAGAAAGTTGGCCATTTCATTTGTTGTAAGTTGGCCTTTACTGATTTACCTGGTATCAGTATAATAGACTGGGGGAGTGGTATGCTTGTCTGTGGCATACTGACTCTGTGAGCTAGCATGTTAAAGTCGCCCTGAGTGCGCGCTAGTAAAAGACAGACCATACAACACACTTGCACTTCACATGCATACACAAAATTGTTCATAAATTAATCCATAGAGATTAATAAAATAGTTCTTGTCACGAATAGCTGAAAAATTGCTGATGCGACGTTAAGCAACAACCAGGACTGACAGTCATGATATGTGTGAAAAATCTTGATTGGGGGATAAAACACTGTTACTCTAATCTAAACTTCTGTTTTTACACCATAATATGCAATGAATGGACATATTCCAATTTCCTAAAAAATAATATATAATAAATAACTCAATAATATAACTACAAATGTTTAATTATATGATGATGTTGTAAACCTTAGTGTTAATGAAAATATCAATGTTTTCAAAGTTGTTCAAAAATATATACTAGTATTCCAAAAGATTTTGTCAGTAACTCTCTCTGTCTCTCTGAAATCATTTACTTTTTGGCAATATAAATACATATTAATGAAATATATAATACTTCAACATGCTTTCCTGATCTTATAACTTTATGTATTTCAAGTAAAGACTGTGGAGACGAGTTTATATAAGGCCTTGGTCTTGTTCTCGAATCGTTTCATTATGTATATGTTTGATTGTATTATTTATTTCTGATAATATTATGTTTTAACTAAAATGAATAAACATTTTAATTTTTACTGAAAAGACTATTATGATCTGAAAAGTCTTAAAATGAACAAACATTTTAATTTTGGCTGAAAAAAACTTAAAATAAAAAAAAAACATTTTAATTTTAGCTAAAAAGCCTTGACATGACTGATCATTTTAATTTTGGCTGAAAAAGCCTAATAATGACTGAATATTTTAATTTTAACTGAAAGAGCCTTATAATTTTGACTGAAGAATGTAATCTTAAGCATTTTTCTCACAAATTATTTTTTTAAAATACAAACAGAATTGTTACCATGGACTCTACATTATTTAATGACAAACAACGTGAAACAAAATATTATATTAATAACTGGAGCATTGCAAACTATAACACACACACAGATAATGGCAGTATTTTCTTTTATGAAATGGTTGATAAAACTGAGGAAGGGAGATATATAACTGTATTATTTTTCAATACATGGGCAGACATGGCCAAGTGGTACTGTCACTAGATTTCAAAGTCAAGGGCTGTGGGCTCAAACCTCACTTGGGACTTGGAGATTTTCTGAGATGATTTTCATCTCCTGCCCATTCTAGAGTTGCAAAAAGCTAGATACTGTAATAGTCTTTCAGATGAGTCTCAAAACCAAGGTCCTCAGCACACACTAAAGAAACCTCTGTAGAGTTAAAAAAAAAATATAATCCACCTGTGGTCACTTCAGAGGACACTTACAACTACAAGTGATTAAAACAGATTGAGCGAAGTAAGAAATATTTCATGTGATATGATACCAAGTGACAAAACTGTATAAAGTAGCAATATTAAGAAGTTTTACATGAAACTTTTCAAAGCTTGGAATCCATGCCTGGACCTAGTTTACAAAGAAGGTAATATTTTAATACAAGTAAACTCGCCCCAACTTCTTTTTACCAACTCGTCCCAGTTTTCGTTACCAACTTGTTCCACATTTTTTACCAACTTGTCCCAATTTTCTGAACATTTTTTGTTTTTTGTTTTGGTAAACGCAATAAGCAATGTGTTGGCATGTGCATTTAATATAGTTAATAAAGTATAATATATCTCTAAATATGATTGAATAATAAAAAGTAATTAAAATATATTCAAAAATCTTAATTAAAACAATGCCTTCTCAAATGATCTTTTATGGTTTCTTGTGTTAAAATTATTCACATTATTTTCAAAAATTGACATTGAAGATTCTAAATGTGTCAAAATAATAATTAAAAAATGGCCAAAAGCCAGGTGATTAAAAACACTCCAAGCTAACAGAAACTGGTTTCTTAGCATAGAAAGGCAGGTGATTAGCAGGTGTCAACAACTTCAAAGCAAGGTAAATCTAATTACAGGTGTACCTGCAGGTATTAGACACTTAACAGTGAATGTTTTAACCACAGTGTCTATATGTTTGACAACCATTTACAGAATTCAATCAAAAGTGATCAGTTTCATCTGATTAGTGTTTTTTATTTTATCAGAGGCATGGATTAGTGGCCATATATATTTCTCTGAAATGTGCTAGGATAGTCATTATCAGTCAAGTAGAGCTCTGATACACACATAACCAGTAAATTTGAACAGATACATGGATTTATAGCAGTGATATATGTATTTTTCTGAACTGTGTTAAGATAGTCATTGCAAGTTCAGTAGAGTTTTGACACACACATAACAAGCAAAAATCATAAGTTCATGTGACAGAAAAAGGTATGTATTACAATAAGACTCCAGTAAATACTTTTACTTGTTTTAGGAGCAAATTATGATGCTAATAAAATAAAGCAATTTTTTTTAATTGTTGACAAACAGGAATAAGAATATTGATTTTTTTTTCAGTTTATATCAAAAGGAATTTAATTCAAATAGAAGTGTTACAGGACTATTATTCACAAGAATACATCAATTACATGTATAATGCTAGATTGAAAATAACAACCAAAAAACGAATTAAAACCCTATTTAATGTCTTTTAAAAAGACAACAGACTTCTGTTTTTATTTAAAATCTGGATGTGCAATATTAGAAATTATCAAATAAATTATGGGGTAGACAATACACATATTAAACAGTTAAAATCTAGTCAATGTTTTTGTAAGTGTCAACAGTGCATTAATTTTTCACACTTATTTTGAAACCAAGTTATGGAACAGGAAAATTAGATTATGTCAAGTGTAAAAATTTTTTTTAATAATTTTTAAAATAAAAATTTTGTATTTACATCAGCAGAATTTCTTATCAAGTTCCAAGAAGGGAAATCTAATATAGACAGTGCACACTAATTTAATCATCAGCACTTTTGAGAATGATTATTATTTAATGTTTAGAACATAGTGCATGTACTTTAGTCACAAAACTTTCCTTGTAATTTTAATTTCTTTCACATGTGATGCACAACACACGTTATCACAATATATTTATTGCAAAGTGATGCAGATTTATCTATTTTTGATGTGACATCATGGTGGCGGGAAGTTTTATTACATGCATGCTCATTGTCATGTTTACAGATTGGTTTGGTAACTTCAATTACTACTACAATGTACTCGTCTCAAATTTTACCAACCGGGAAGTGCTCTTAGGTGCACCATCCCAATTATAGATGGTAAAGACTTCCCAAACTTGCTCCTGAATGCATCCATATTGTTTACCGGAAGCAACGTGGTAAAAGGGGGCGTGTTATACTTGTCCAATCAGCAATCGATAAAAGTAGGCCAGATCTTTTTTGGTACCAATTTGCGCATGCTTAGTGCGTTCCGCCATGTGCAATTAAATGTCTCAATAAAGCGTTTGTTTACATAAAATAATTATTTCAAACTTGATAAAATTAATACCGCATTTGGAAATAAATGCTCTTATATGAAAATTCGATGTTTTCTCTTTCTTTTGATATGCAGCTTTATGGCAAAGATTGATGTTTAACCCTTGAAAAGAATATTTGAAATGATAACCATCTCAGGAAATTTTAAGAAAGTAAAACTTGCACGTGTGTATTGCCTTCAATGTAAACAAACATATATTCTTTATTCTGATGAAAAATAGTCAATATTTCTCGATTTTTCTCTTTTCAATATAAATATAGATATTTTTCATTCAATGTGCAAAAGATTTCCGTAATCAAACTTATTTTTCGCGCGTGATTACGTCGTTCGTCGGAAGTCAAGCAAATCGTATGTGTCATTGGGAATCTAAGAATTTTTGTAATAATTATTTTTATTGAGAAAGTTGTTATAAAATCATCATTTTGCTAAATATTTTTTAGTTTTAAATACAGTTAAAAATCAATTTTTTGTTATGGATTAAATATTTTGTTGGCGGGATAACCCACCGGGGGCATCTCATTACACCTTCGTATGCCAGCTGTGAAGAGTTCTCATTCATTCATTCATTGACTGGGCGCCGGGTCACACTGCAATCATGGATTTGTGAAATATCTTGCCTTTTACCTCTTTTTAGTCGTGGACGAATGTGGTTTATTGCTAAAGTATGCATTATTTTATACTTTGGAATAATTTTTATTCATTATTTGGACTTTAATGACATTTTTGGAAAAAATTAATGAGCTTTCAGAAACTTTGACTTTGGGCAAGACAGAGGCCATTATTTCATTGTTTGGGGCTCGAATCTAAAACTTTTTGAGATGATCAATTCAGTAAATCTTCGATTTATTAAGTTTATTCAAAAATTTTACGATCGAGCTGCTAAACTTAGGAATTCTTTTTATAAACAATGACATTATGTTGCCGCGTAGCTGGACCGGTTAGGAGTGTCATTTATTTGGCGCTTAAATTCTGCACATCTGCCATCGTAATTTCATGCAATTCCAATGCATTCTGAACATTTTTCTTTCTTCTTTTTCAGGAGTTAGCAATCGGAGACAGTATCGGCCACGATGTCCAGAAAAAGGTATGTTATTAAACCCCCCGCTTTGGTCATTGCCATCCCGCCATTTTGATTTTCGCTCGCTATCATTGATCACGTACTGAAATCTACAACCAGTCAATCAAATGTTTATTTCATTTCAGTGAACGATTGCAGTCAAGATCAAGAAGTATTGAATCTACTGAAACATGTGGCAGAGTTAGCAGAAAAAGAAAGGCCGAGGAGGTATGCATTTGTCTCTAAATTTTATTTATGACTGCCCCGGGGCCGACCTTACAATATATTTCCTTTGTTTGCTGATCGGCATTTGTCGATTTATCCATCGAAATTTCATTGTTTAGTTTTACTTCTTGCAGGATTTGGACGATGAAATGGCCATGAGCAAAAGAACAAAGCAATACAGAATTGAAGTAAGTAAAAAAAATAAGATTTTTATAAAAGAAGGACTTTGTTTGAACTAATCTTGGCGGCACGGTTACATAGGATAATGCATCTAGCCTTCAAAGTGTTTATTTTTGCAAAATTTACCAAATTCTCAACTCAAACAGTGCCAAAACCGCTCTGAAGTTATAGCCTGGGTTGAAAATGAAACATTTTGACAAATCAAATTTATTTTTAGGGTCTTTAACATTTTTTTATAATTTTTTTCTGTTTTATTTAATTGACCTAATTTTGAAATTCCTGAACTCATCTAATGAATATTCATGAACTTGCCGCTTGAATAATTTTGATAGTTGAATAAACTCCATGGGAAAAATTTTGTCTTAATTTTATATAATTTGTAATAACTAAATTTATTATTATAATTTTTGTCAAAACTTCACATTGATAGATGTAAATTTAGCAAAAAAAATAAGAAATTTCAACACTTCTGTCAAAACAACTGATAAAATATTCATTCAATATTTTAAAGTTTTTCTGACAAAATTTATAGATTGAAAATAAAAACAATATTTCTCAATTTTATTCCTTTCCCAGAATTTGACTGAAAATGTTAAATTATGAATTTTTGTTTCATTTTAACCAATTTTGAACATTTTTGGTAGACAGTGCAAATTAAAATCCCCAATATATTCTCTTGGCTACAAGTTAGATTTCTCAGGAAAACTATCTCCCTCTACCCATTACATCATGGCGAGGAGGACATTATGTTGTATTGTGTAACCAATTAATAAATCTGTCTTAACTAGTGTGGGGAAGACAGGAAGTCCTGTCAGCTGATAATCTGCCGTTGTCTCTATCAAGTGTTTGTAGTACATGGATTTAATGTTACATATTCTGGAAATTATAATTGATGTACAAACAAGAATGTCTGACAAGGGTTTTAATGACCAAATAAATGTCACAGCGGACAAGGGTCAGATCAATATGTATTTATTGTTTATACATGTGTACCAATACAATAAGAATAGACTAATTGTTTATAAAATGCAGTGGCTTCTCACTCGAGTAATAGATTGTTATTGATATATTGGGTATTGTTTCTAATTAAATTGTCCTGGCCAAAAATATTGATGACAAAATTAACATTTATAATAAATAAATAGTTTAATTAGATATAAAATGAATAGTCTAATTGCTTATTAAAAATGGCTTTCATTTGATAGTTGATATTTATTTGATGGGTTGGGTATTTTTTTATGTAGGTTGTTCTAGCCAAAAATAATTATGAAATGATAATATTTTACTTAAATTTATAAAAAATTAAAATAAAAAAGTGAAAATGTCAAATATACATAAGATATTTTAGAATTGTCATATACAATTAATTTATTTATTTATTTATATTAAATTTTCAAACATTTTTAAACTTAAAAATATAATAAAAAAGTCATTTTTCTTCCATATAGTTTGTTTAAAAAATTCTCTAGATTAAAAGTTTTAGGAAAATATTGCTAAATGTAAATGTACACATCATGTCCAGGTTATATTTGTGACGCAACTGTTAATTGATTTCACCTGACTTATCCCCAAGTAATCCAAGCTGTTTTTACAGAATACAAAGTTTGTTGTTTTAGGGGGGTTCCACAGGGTTGGTTTACAGTTCTGTTTTCCCAAGCTGTGACCTCAATTAGCAGGCATCATACAGGGTGACCCTTTAAAGCCTTTACCATCTATATAAATTAGGTGTTGTTTTAGCAATACTTATCTTGCTTATTTTGTAAATTGTTAGTACAACTAATTGTAAAACTGTATTTTTAGAAATTACCATTAGTTGATAAAATTCTTTGCAGTATGACATATTTAGACATAATATTTATATGAGAAATGAGTATAAAAAGGATGGCATTATTGTGCTACTTATCTTATATGGATTTGCATTAGTCAATTTCTTACCAATTTTATTCTAAAATTTGAGCTTTTTGTAACATTATCTACAAACATCTACATAATTAAACAAATGTGCTAATGCCCAATTTCATGTTTATATAATGAGATTAAACTCTCTCTCTGTCTCTCTTTCTACAACATTAACATATAAATCTTGGCTTCCATTTGATTCTTGATTTTCAGATGTTAATTAAAATTCCAAAATGAAACAAAATATTTAAATTCAACTTGTTTTCTCTTCAAATACAGGAATCGAATTTATTTTTTCAAAATTTTGGGGATTAATGTGATTGGTATCAATCTCACAAAGGTACCAGCGGTTTCAATAGAAGCCAGCAACCAGCAAAACCTGTCGTCTACTTTGGTATTTCTATACTTTGTCTGGTGTCTACTTTCATTCATCAGTATTACATTTATATAGAGTTACAACTGAATTTGCTGTCTACTCCAGGAAACTTGTCGGCTACTTTAAAATCTGCTGAAAGGGCTGGGTACAAAAATTATGCCGAGTGCTTGGCAAAAAAAAGAAAAGAAAAAAAAACAGTAACTACATACCAGTACTTTCAAATATTTGTGAGACCGGGCAAGTTTCAAACCAAAACCTCCCCTATTCGGAACGAGTAATCTACAAACTGAACTACCATGCATTACATGATTTGGTTTTTGGTTTGATATCCATCAATTGTGCAACAGACTTAAAATTGACATTGAAAGAAAGAGAAATGGTACAACAGAATAAATTTCAATGAAAAAAATAACTGGCTCAGACGAAGGGAGATTTAAATTTTCTATAGCAGAACTATGGGCAAATTGTTTAAAAGTGCCCACTTATTGATCCCAGTGCCTTTCGTGGCCACTCTGGCAGATCCTAGTGCAGTGGTTTTCTCTGCCATCTTAGAACTGACTCCCTCCCTATATATCTTCAATTCACTCTGGAGATACAACTAAACTGTAAATTATATATTATAATTTTATTTTTCAGAACCAGTGGATACCAATATCCAGTACCACATCCATAACGACATGTGCCATAGTACCGAGTCCGGGACCACCCACTCCAGAATCTCAAAACACACCCCCAGAAATATTAAAAGGCTCAAAGTTTCGTTTTAGAAATTATTTCACGCCGATTATTTCCCGATTGTCTCCACTTCCAATTTTAAGTTGGGCAGATTCCCGAGAAGTTTGGCAATCCATGTTAAAGAAAGAATGTCACTATATCAGAGATCAGAATGTCTTCAACAAACATCCAAGTTTACAGGCCAGAATGAGAGCCATTTTATTAGACTGGATAATTGAAGTAAGTTTATAACATTTTAAAAAATACTTTTATCTTTGACTTGCCCTAAGTGTTTGAATTTGATGGGTTCGGTGTCTTGCCATCTTTGGTTGAATCCTTCTGGAGACTGATACTAATCAGTTAGATAGTGCAAAAAGTTTGTCAGTTTGCTTGCCTTAAGGTCAGAAGTTTTTTTCAGGAATTCCAGAAGTTAAAGAATCTTGACTTGGGCATATAAGGCAAGTACTGAATTTCACGCTTTCAGAAATGCTCCTAACTCGTTAAAATATGGAGTTCTATGCATGTGCATAAAGTATCCATGTGAAAAAAAGTTGGTTTTGTCAGGAAAAATGATAAAGCAAATACTAGCAACATTGCCGAATCATTAAGATTGGACACAGTTGTAAGTTATTGTTTTAAGCTAGATCTGCATTATTGTAGTTATTTACAGCTAATAAAATAGGGAAAATATCGGGATATAACATGATTTGTCTTTGCTTTACAGGTATGTGAGGTATACAGGTTACATCGGGAGACATTTTACCTCTCTGTAGATTTTATAGACCGCTTCTTATTGGCTAATAATGATATACAGAAGAACCAGTTACAGTTAATAGGAATTACAGCTCTATTTATTGCAGCTAAATTAGAGGTAAGGGCTCAAATTCTGGAATTTAGATTTCAGGGCTTCAGCTTCTTTTTGTTCTGGTACTTTTTGTCTTTTTATCCCCTGAATCTCGAAGAAAGAGGGGTATGTTAATTTTTACGTTCCATCCATCCACACACTTTGTGGGGAGTATTTCCCAAAACTATGAAGCACAATTTTAGAAAAGCATTGACATTGATAGATGTGCATATAATTAACGTGTGCTTGTTGGTAATATTTTTAAACTTTCAGGATAATAAAATCAATGATTAAAATCAACAGAAAACTCTTAAGTACACATAAATACTTAACAACTTTCTCTTACAAAAACATTAATCTTTAAATTAAAGGAAAATGACATTTTTCTCGACAAATTACGAATGTTGTTGCTTGTGGTTCAAGTATTTCAGATTTTCTATAAAAAAAAAAAAAGTTACTTGGGTCATATTTTATCATTCATGTAATGATGTATTTCTCTTTTCCCTATAGGAAATTTACCCACCTAAGCTGACAGAGTTTGCATATGTCACGGACGGCGCTTGTACAGAGGACGAAATATTAGTGCAAGAACTTATTATATTAAAGGTAAGCTTGTTTTATTAATAATTAATAGAATCTTTAGTTTTGAATCTTAAAACCTGAATACCCAAAACAATAATTATTTTTAGTAAAATTCAAAGTATATATTGCATAAATTGAGTTTTTCATGCCTAGCAGAGTAATGTTTCATAATCAGGACAAGATTCGTTTATTTTATTGAGGCAGTCAGTAATGTGATGTTGGCGACATTCATAGAGGCTACTCAGTCATGACAATTCTTATTGTGTTTTGTGTTTCAGTCATTAAATTGGGATTTATCCCCAGTCACCGTGAACGGATGGTTAAATGTGTATTTACAATTAGCTAATATTGAACATATGGTAGAGACGGAGCATGGATTCGTGTACCCACAATTCTCATCACACGCATTTGTACAGATTGTCCGAGTAAGTAAAAAACAGTATAAATTTTTCCCAATGTTTTTTATTTTTTCGTAGTAAATTGGGAGGTTTATTTTATAATAGGGCATTTGGAATTGGTGATATATGTACATAGAAATTTCCTTCACCATCGCTTGACGATGCTATCATGATAATGTTTCCCTTGTTTGTTCCATTTATACGAAAATTTAAACTTAGTCCTCTCAATCCAGTGTCAGAAATTGGACAAAGAAATTATGGTTGGCCAGAAAATTACAACATACTTATGAGAATTTGCAAAATGTCACAGGTTGTGTGGTCTTTTTGTTGAACCCTGCTTGTAGTATAACACTTATGTTTGTTTACATGGTAAATCACGTTATAAAATTATTAGTATTGAAATTTCCAAAATAAGGTCAAATAAGCCCTTTTTTAAAAATATTTTCTCATATATTTGCTAGAATAAGTTTATTTTTGATAGAATTTCTCAGAAATTAGTGGTCAATAGGAATTTTGGCTTCCTAAGCTTTGTAAATTTAATTATTACGTATTTCAAATTTTATGTTGTTTGTATATTTTTACAGCTACTAGACTTATGTATGTTAGATATTGGGTGTCTTCAGTTTACATACAGTGTGTTAGCGGCTTCTGCGCTATATCATCTTACCAACAGAGAAACAACGTTATCAGTCTCCGGGTTCCAGTGGATGGACATTCTCCCCTGTGTTAATTGGATGGCACCATTTGCGACAACTATACGAGAAGCTGGCTATGTTGAAGTTAAATTTTTCCCCAATGTGTCTTCCCACGACGCCCACAATATTCAAACACATGCGGTCGATTTAACTTTACTGGTATGTATAAATTTGTACTTAATACTATAGTCCTTCAGCGATATTGTGGCAGAGTATTTATAAACACAGACAAGTTTATTTTACACCAACAGGTATTCTAGGTTTCCATAAATTTAAAACAAAATTTGTGAAAATATAGTCCTTTTTAAAGTATTTTTCCACAAATTTGCTAAAATAGGTTACTTCTTTAAAGAATTCCTCAGAAATTAGTAGCCAATGGTGATTTTGACTACCAGGAATGGAAACATAGGGTATTAATATCGTGTTATTGTATACATATATTCATGCCTTCATGCGTTCATTTGTCAACTCCACCTTTATATATCCCTATCTTAGGCTATCTACATAATATAGACTCTTCCATGTTAATAAACACTCTGCCACAATATCGCTGACAGACTATAGATGTCAAGTTTCTATTCACAACAAAGTTCAATTTGGTCTTAAAAGGCATGCTTTATGGTGTTATTTAGGTTTTCATGTAACAGAACCCTTAAAGACTTGTCATTCAAATAGAAACTACTAGTATGACTGTGAAATCTGATCCTGGCCTGTAAAAACAGACTCTTGTTACTGGTCTAAAGGCCTGTAACTTTCAAAACCTAATTCTTTTACTGTTCCCATCTATTAAACTAAAAAATCTTAAAAAAATATTTTTCATAAAAATGCACCTAATGGTTTGATTTCACCCTTTTACTTTAATTGTTTTAGTCAAAGCACCCAACAGGCACAATATGTAGTAAAAATAAACTTAATCAATACCTTTATCAATTCCTTTCTTTGATTTGCAGGAAAAGGCTCAAGAGAGACAGGAAGACATTTTGAATTCGGAGAGATCGGGTAGTCCTGATATTCAGGCTCAAGTTATAACACAATTAACCCCACCACAAAGTGACAAAAAACCACTGACGACGTTAGCGGAGACCGTAGCATACATCGTAGAGAATGAGGAATACGAATAAACTAAAGTCGGTAACTCGGAACAGTGATAGAATTGAGTGAATGATAAAGAACAATTGGATTTAATGAATGCATACTTTTGTCGAAACATGGGATCAGTCCAAATGGAATCGGAACATTTGATTCAATGATTGAATATTGAAATGAAAGACAAGTTGAGACAAAGAGGTTAAATAAAATGTGAACATTACTGAAGAAAGGAGTTGACTTTTCAGACTGTGGAATGAAATATAAAGAAATATATATTTATTAAATAGGTGTATAGCAAGGAACTGTGCTAAGTCCAGTCTTGTTGATGATAAATGGATGGAATTACAAAAGAAAAATACACAAAAAATTTATATATGAATATATATATAGAGAGAAAAAAATGGAAGTATGGTTGGAATATATGGAGACCGCTTTTAAATGCCAAATAAAACGTTGAACATAGTGCAATAAACAATTCAATGTTCAATTATGATAAGTTTGATATTAGGAGAGAATGGACGTACAACAGTATATATATTAATTATGATTAGTGCTTACTTTGTAGAGAGAAAAAAAATTATATTTTTATATTATTACAAATGAAATGCCACAATTGAAGCTGTGTTCAGAAAAGAGGGTATTTTATACTGATATTTTTCATTAATATCGCACACAGTTCATTATTTTTTATTATTACATGTATTTATCATTTCATGTTTGTCGAATGATGTCATAATGATGTAAGAATTTCATTGTAGTAATGAGTGGCTTTCATGTATACATGGTATATATATAACATTTGTGTTGTGTGGTCATATAACGTTTTTATTTAATCCCACCTCGTGTGTTCAATAATACGATGATTTTTATCCATTTATGTGCAATGTGTTCAAAGTCAATTTAGGGCCATTTTTTTTTTTTTTTATGTAGTTGTGAATGGTCGGTATAAATGGAATATTAGTGCACAAATAACAAAACATGTTTCAAGTGATCCACTTTGCCCCCTTTAATTCTTCTAGCTATTTTTGCTATTCATTTGGATTTAACCACAAAACCCGTTTTTAATGCAAGTTTAATTAATTTTTTCTCCCAGTTGAACATGTTTTTGTAAAAAAAAAATTCATTCTTATATTTCTAATTTTTTATATTGGGAAATTCAATAGTTCAAAAATGAAATATCACATGTTTAAAATTGAAAACAAATTTAGAAAATATTTTCATTAGAGATATTAATGTAGTGTATGTCTGATTATGTGTATAAGTGTAAAATTATCCAATAATTTGTGCAATTTTCTCCAATATTGTGCATTTATTTATTTTCAAGTTCTAATTTAAAAAAAAATATTTTTAAAACTCAAAAAAGATTTTTAGTTTTCATTCATAATCATTCATTTTTTTTTTAATTTCATCACGCTTCAGGCATTAAATGCTTTATTTGCCGTCTTGGCAAAGCATGATATTAGCTTGGTAAACCCTCAGTCTTGACATGTCATTGTCACTTTTTGACTTGGCAAGACTTTAGAAGAAAAATAAATTAAAAATGTTGGCCATGATTTAAAAAAAAAATGATTCCCTAGTGTCCAATATTTTTAAAACTTCATAGGAATAATGTGATGTGTTGAGCTGTACCTTCTGTTATTATTGGACCAGGTCCATTTTTGGAACCAAATGGTTGGGTTGGGATTTATTTGGGTGGGGGGATTGTAAAATGTATCGTGTTTTAATAAAAACTTGGTTTATGAATGGATATAAGAAGTGAATAGAATTATGAATGATTAAGTCAATTTTGTGAGGATTGTAAATACCCTAGTCATTGTGTCCAGTATCGTAATAATGAATATTTAATTATGCAAATTAAATTATGCGAGGGATTCAACAATCGACCATGTGAAACCTGTCAACATGTGTGCTTGACCTATCGTCTCCAATACTAGTAATAAATATAAATTATGGATACTGCAAAAAGAAAAAAAATCACAGAATTAGAATTTTCTGACTCTTATAGGAAAACCTGAAATTTTCAGTGTTGGAAACTATATTTCAACCAGGCCAACTACTCGGTTTCTACCTTGATATAATTAAGAGAATACTTTTGAAAAAGTTACCAAATTGAGACTTTGGGATTGGCTCAGGCTGTTATTTCCAACACTGCATGCAGTATTATGGTATTATCCAATTTTTACATTCATTGGAAACGATAGTTTTTGCATAACAATTAAAGTGCGTCACGTGGTGAATTGGTGAAGCCCATTAAATTAAGCTATTATATAGTACAGGTAACAAAACTGCCTCATGAGAAATATATATTTAAATATTGTGTGACACCTCAAGTGAAAACCATACTTATTTGATTTTGTGACATTTTAAGAAAATGACGCAGAAATTTTAGGACGTTTCCTCCACGAATGAAAGCACATGTTGTAATAATGATCCACAATATTTATCTTTGAGTTCAGTATTGCAGAACTTATTTAAAATCGGAAATCCAAATCTTAATCTCGCAATCTGATACATTTAAGATAAATTGTCAATTTATGACATTAATTTCGTTTTAACAAAATTTTATTTCAAAGTTTGAAATGGATCGAACAACAGACTTTGCATGTATCAGTCTTCTCCCATATATCATGACATCATCTATTAAAATACTGTATGGTTAGTAATTTTCTTAGAAGATGACTTGACATTCACACAGTCAAAATAATTTTTCAGTCATTGTAACACTTGATTCTTAATCATGATTCTGCACATACTATTAAGATCTTATGTAAATGTCATATATGACCTTTATCAGAAATGGATATACAGGTTAAAATTATATGATTTAAAGAACAATTGGGATACAATTCTACTGGCCTTTATAAGTAGATGGCCCTTATATAGAGATAGCCTTTAAGGCAGGTTGGTCTGTAGGTTAAATGGGAAAACAATCTTAAAATGGTATGGTTTTCGCATGACATGTCACAAAATGGCATCACTCTCAAAAGATATGATCTTGTGTACAGAATAGTATGAATTTTAAATTAAATTATAATAATTATCCCTTTATTTAATTTTAATTATTTATAATTTATCTTGTGTGTAAAGCCTTGTGTATAATATTTAACTTATCGATTTTCAAGCATTAGGCTTAAAAAATTATTTTTAATTTTCTTTCAATGTTGCATTTAATCCACAACAAAAATAAAATACTGTTGGCCCCTTCTATCATAAAACTGAAGGGGGGAGGTGTTCTAGCAATGAGCATCACAGATTAAAATAACTGACAAAAGAAACGAGTTCTTGGTGTCATATATTCTGTATTAAGGTTCTTTTCATCACTTTCTATTCCTGGTAGCGAAGTTTATCATTGGCTTCTAATTTCTGTGAAATTTCTTTTTAAATAAATACATATTCTAAGAAATTTGTGGGGAACAAGTACTTTAAAAGAACTATATATTCACAAATTTTGGAAATTTGGCTTCTAAATTTAAATTTGCAAAGCATAATTAAGTGAGCACTTGATGTCATTTTTTACTGTTTAAAGGTTCATTACTTTGGCATTATTTTTTCCTTCCTCTTTTTTGCCATTTTTGGGTTTTGTTGGTTTTTTTAAAACAAAGTTTATGTTTTTTCCTTTTGCAGTTTGCTTACAATATTTTTTTGTGTAATGTGAAAAGATTGGTAGGACTTTAATAAACAAATGGTGTATTTTTTACTTTTTTAGTGTTGTAATAATTTAAATAGTGTAACTGAGTACATGTGAACTTGTTATATATACATCAGTGGTAATGTCTCAATATAAGTTATACCTTCTTGACTGCAACATAAAACCCAAATTAATCAAATATGGCTGTTTCAAGATGTAAAGCATATGGTAACCCTTTTTTCCATCATTTTTCATAAAGTCCAAATTTTGGAGGCATGTTTTGTAGAATGGGTTCCAAAAATCTAGTTTTAAAAAATCTTGAAACCAGTAGAATTTGAAAGATATTGATGTATGAATTATGTTGTCAAGTTGAAATACTCAAAATTTTAGGAATGGGTGACTTGTGATGGCAGATTTTTTATATATTTTAGAATTTCATTGAATCCAATTCTGTTATTACCATATCTTGATAGGAGATTCCATTGTGTTAATAATGGTTTATAATTTTTTTTGTTACCATGGTTTCCAAGTTGTCTTTCTATTTTTATTACCTGTTAATTGTTCATGATGAAACATTGCATTTCATTGGTTATTCATACCCATGCAGACATTTTTTTCACCAATCACATTTCATGTAACATATCATTCTCATTTTACATCACTCAAACTGTTACAGTTAAAATGTTAAGTTTTTAAATGCAACAAGAAAAACTGTTTTAGATTGTAATATATAAATAAATAATATAAAACTTTAATATCTGTTTATTTGTTTGTTCATTTATTTACAGTACAGACCTGTCAAAGGTTTAAAAATTAAGCTAACAAAATGCCAAATACATGGCCCATTTCAGTCCCTTGTACCTGTTTCTGCTATATCTCATGGCACCTTTTTGGTCACTGACTATTTATATCTGGGCCTTCAAGCTTTGAATAATTTTCATTAGCTTAGTTAAACTTTTGACAGGTCTTTGCTGTGCTGTAGTTATTCTTAGGTATAATTGCCATAAGGCTTGAATTGGCTTTCTCTTTTCCTGGGTTAGCAAACAGCATGTTAGTTTGGCTATATCCAGGATTATTTTAATACCCATGGGTATATGATCATCCATCGCTGTTCAATTGAATTGTTTGCTCTTACAGTAATTGGGAAGGGAATTTTCAATGGGCCATTTTGTAGTATTTTTCACAGATTTTCAGAATAGTTATTGGCCATTACTTATATATCAATAAATGGGTCATTTCCACTGTCAATGTGCTAAATGGACCGGGCCCCTTTTTTCCTTCTGATTGCATTGGGCAATATTCAAAACTGTTTCGACTTGTACTTGGCTTTATCCAGGACTCTTTGGTCTCAATGAAATTGGAATGAAATATACCTATCTTTTTCCAGAACTTTTCCCAGCTGCATGGAATGTTTTGGACTGTATCATGAACTACTTTAACCAAATGTTCTTGTATACATATTCAGAACTCCTTCTGAATTGAACATTCTTGGTTACCAGTTCACATCCAGAAGATTTAAGCTGGATGGAATCAAGAATTGTTTCAACATAACAGAATGTACTTCGCTACCGGTATATCCAGAACTTTCCAGCTTAATGTAATGTACCTTAGTATATTCAGAATCATTTTTCCCACACGAAAATCAAAACTGCTTTAGATGGGTGGAAAATAGCTGAAAGAAATGTTTCTGACTACATAAAACTGCTTCTTCTAGTTCAAACTTTGATGAATTTAATGTTCATGGCTAAACACAGAACTGCTACAGCTTGGTAAAAATTAGCAGAACGGACTGTTTTTACAGAACCCAGAACTGCTTTAGCTGGGTGGATATTAGCTGAATTGAATTTTTTGGCTACACTCAACTGCTCAGCTGTGTAGAAATTGGCTGGAACAAATGTTTTGGCTTTACCCAGTACTGGTTCAGCTGTTTGGAAATTATCTGAAATTAATGTTTTGGCTTTACCCAGACCATAACTGCTTCATCTGGGTGCAAATTAGCTGAAATGAATGTTTTTTGGCTATACCCAGAACTTCTTAATTGGGTGGAGTTTAGCTGAAAAGATTTGTCTTGCAATAACCAGAACGGCTTGGTTGGAAATTGGCTGAAAGGTTTTTTTGGCAATATCCATAACTGTTTCAGCTGTGTGAAATTTTCTTGGCTTTATATCCAGAACTTTCATCTTTTGGATTCACTTGTGTACATGCAGACCTCTTTTAGCTCCGATACACACTTAAAAGTGTACCAAAACTGTTTCAGCTAACTTATAGCAAATTTATTTTACAAGATGTCAAAACGTGGACATTTAATTTCAGAGAGAGAGATTTGGAAATCCAAGAGTTAATGTGACATAATTCTTATTACCTATTTAAGAATTATTTGATGTGGTGTAAAACTTTTGGACTACCCATCTTGTTGACAACAATGGCACTCGTCGTGTCACACTCACGATTATCATGACACCAGTACCAAAATCTGTTGTCGGTGGATAAAAGTTTGGTGCCAGTGGAAGAGTATCTTTTCAGAGAGAGGTTAATTGATGCTAATCATATCTGCATGGGACAAACTTTTTCAACATCCCCCCCCAGGTGTTAATGTTTCGGAAACATGTGGCCAGTGCTTAAATTTTAACACGAAAACGGTAAACTTCAACAAGCATTATTTTTAGTAAAAAAAAAAAAAAAAAAAAAAAAAAAACGGTCTCAAGTGTCATTGCAGTGGATACATGTGGCCAGTATTTAAAAATTAACACAAGAAGGTAAAACTAAACAACACTTATTTTAGATATAAAAATACAGCGGTTTTATATTATGGTAGTTATTTAAGAAGTAAATTAAACAACGATCATCTCTCACACCTGATCTTTGGTTTGAATAAAAGTCGGTTTATTTGTTTGCTTTCTAGAGAAAAGCCGGAGTGTAATAGTTTGCGTAACGTCCGCTTTTCGTTGGTTTTAAGAACTGTTACATCCGTAAAAACATTACACGCTTATCAAAAAACGAAGACATCGTGTTTCTTGATAAAATAAATTGTTTATTTTTCTTAATCGCCTTCTTGAAAAAAGGTGGTTATTAAGATATTAAAGAATCGAATTGCATAATTTCTAATGGCGCGTTAAGAAGGCTAGCCAGATTTTTAAACATCTGGCCCCGGTTTCACAATCATTCCTTAGCTAAGATTTTACTTAACTTAAATCTTGCAAAATTTCAAATCTTTATAATTTTGTTAATTTTCATGATATTCAGGAATTTAAGGTGTCCTTTTTAAGATTACTTATAGATTAAAACATTTGCATTTAGTTTTGACAAAAATATTCACCAGTAGTTTCAAAAAGAGATTACAAAAATTTGCTAAATTTAAATTAAGGAAAATTTTACCTAAGGAATGATTGTTAAACCGGGACCAGATATTTTAAACTCGAAGCTACCTATAAAATACGAATATCTTCAAAATTAACAAACTGATTGAAATTTCAAATTTTAAGCAATAAATCTTAGTTAAAATGATTGTCGATTTTTATTTATTTATTTATTTATTTTGTAATCCGTTTAAAATCCATGATAAGTAAAGTTTTATTAGTTGTCAGCGTAATCTCTCTATTAAATTTTGCAAGTTAAAAAATAGCCTTGAAAGGTTCATTTCTGTAAATAATAATAATAATAATTATTATTATTATTATTATTATTATTATTATTATTTAGTGTCAAAGTTTACCAAGTCATGTTGACATTTATATAACTGAAGCCTTCGGGATAGGTCCGGAAGAGAGGTCGACATGAGGTCCAAAATAGTCCAATAAGTCGTTCCTTCCGGATATTATTGTTATATAATGACAAATCTATCATAGAATATCAAATGACTTCCAGGAATATTGCTATAAATTCATTCAACTGTCAGCTACATTGTTAAAACTATAAATTAAAACCCTTTTTGAAATATGATTGTCATAATCCCACCCCCTTTCTTTCGAAGCCTATTTGTAAAAGATATTTTGATAATTCTAAGAACAGAATCTATTGTTATTGTGAAAATAATATCTGAAATGGCTCTAAATATTGCCACGGGCTGACATAAATTATGACATTATAAATTTAATTTTGAACATGTAATAACGAAAATCGTATCTTGGAGCTATTTTAGAAACATTATTTGTCTAATCCACACATTGATATGCCATGTTTTGTAATTATTATTTCAAATATACTTCCCTATTCCCTGTGTCATATGCTACTTTTGAATTTTTATGAAATAATACAATTCAAAAGTAGCACTTGTCATGTGCTACTTTTGAATTGTATTATTTCATAACAATTCAAAAGTAGCACATGACACCTGTAAAAGAAATATTGTTATTATACCTTTTTTGTTTGCAGTACAATAAGACAACTTCCTATTATTATTATTATACAATAAGCAAAGGGCCTAAATCCAATTATTTCTTAAGATTAAATTCAAAAATAGCTTTTGGCACATTTGCTGGCCAGAGAGAGAGAGAGATGCTCTAGCCGTTGATCTGGGGACAATTACTGTTTCATTGGAGAGAGAGAGATGCTCTACCTGTTGATCTGGGGACAATCACTGTTTCATTGGAGAGAGAGATGCTCTACCTGTTGATCTGGGGACAATCACTGTTTCATTGGAGAGAGAGATGCTCTAGCCGTTGATCTGGGGACAATCACTGTCTTATTGGAGAGAGAGAGAGAGAGAGAGAGAGAGATGCTCTAGCCGTTGATCTGGGGACAATCACTGTCTTATTGGGGAGAGCGAGCAGGAGAGAGAGATCAAATAACAATGTTAATGCACAACAGTAGAATGTTCAGTGCTGGTTTATAGTATATTTACAGTTCTTGTGCCACTATTTTGTTATTTTTGAAGAGAAGAAGTGGTTTTAAAAAATGTTTATGGTTCAATACTCTTTATTAACTCAGTCTGACCAGTCCAAATTTCCGAGACATCAAACTGCGTTCAAGATGACGATTGTCCGAGCTTAACCAGTTAAAGTCTACATTTGGCGTGTCGGCAAATGTGTAGACCGGTACTGCATACACGATTTCCCGCGGTTTTTCCCAGAGTGGTTTGGTAACTCAGCTGAAGATAAAACGCATTCCTTCACAGATCCAGGTGAATGATTTCGGAAATATTTTTCCACTTCCAAGATTGTCCCCATTAATTAATTTATTTACCTTGATTTGGTGTTTGTTTTAACACCTGTCTTGGTACTTCACTAAGTCCACGCGTCCCTCCCCAAAGGATAAGGGTGTTTATATAGCCCCGTTATTTCAATAATAATAGGGTCTAGGTCTAGCCCTATCAAAGACAAACGCCGCTTTATCAATAACACCGATCGATGATCGGTAAATTATGGGGATCAACTAACTTCTAATGCAACTACTTCAAGTAATCTTATGATAATATATCTCCAATATTTCATTGTTCAAATTTGCATTGCGTCATTTATATGCCCGAAAAAACAGGATTTGCATAATCTCTAATATTTGTGTTACCAAGCAATTAACAGATATGACTGAATAAGTCTGGGGGCTTTTACTCAATTCTGAAACGCCAGTATTAATTTTCTTAAGTAATCGGTAGGGATCACATTGCTAATTCCAGAGTGAATAGGCTTATTTTGATAACATGTAACACTTCCCTCCACATTTTAAAATTCGTCCCTAAAACGTGTCATGTGAAAAATGTTGTATCTGACCATAATATGCAAAATTTGTCTATGCTGTAAGTCGGTATCCAATGTCTTGGGAGGAAGGACTCGATGGATATACAATTAAACCTGTCTAATGGCTAGTAAAATAGTATTCTAACTGGTCTTTGTTTATGTTATTTGAACTTGTATACAATGGCCACCTGCTAATAAAGACTTCTTGCCGCTCCAGATTTCCCCACCATCCATGAACTGGCCGCGTCGATATAAGTGAAAGAATCTTGGCTGGTACGTAAGACTGCATTGCCTCACTTGTAAATTAAAAGTTTTTGAAATTCTCTTAAAATACTACACATGCTGGGATTGGAGAGGTGCCACGCTCTTAAGCACCTGTATCTATGTTACATAATGGGTGTAAATCAACAAAGTAGACCATAACTTTAACAGGTTTTCCGTACAATTTCTTGTTTGCGTAATATTTACGCAATATGCATAAATGCATATTTTTAGCTTAAATCTGCGAAAATCTTCTCTGAAAGTATTGGAACAATTAATGCATAAACAATAAGTTTCGTTGCAGCTTGTCTCCTCTTGAATGTTGACGAAATAATGATTCAAAAGTAGCCGTGACAGGAGGGGAGGGCACTGCTAAAATGCGACTGAAAGAGTTAGATATCTAAATTAAAACGAGGATGTGAAAAGCGGTAGGGTGTTGTAAACCGTGAAATAAGACCAATGTAACGCTCTTGGTATTAATTAGTATCTTTTGCCGAGGTCAATTATTACATATTTTTAATAGCCGGTGTCCCGGCAAGCCTCGGGCTGATAAAAATCGCACAACTACAATTAAGAAGCGTAAATAAACGTGTCCACGGACAATGGGGACTATTTGTTGGTAAATAAAACGAAAATCATCAGGAGTCAACAAACATCTCAAAATCAATGCGAAAACAAAATAATTACCACGCTGGTAATGAAATTGTGTCCTGTGGCGGGAAAAAGTGTCATAATTAACCGCGCGATGACGTAAGGCATCGTTATCAATTCCATGAAATTTGTAAAGATTGGGTGGCCTGATCGTAAAAATCGGCCTTAAACAGACAACGTTACATAAGGGCCATCAAACAGTCAAACGGGGACACACTTGTTTTTCATGGTCCAATGGACCAATGATTATTATTTTGGCCACTGGAGAAGGGTTCTGGGAATACACACCCGTTTTTAAGGTCTAATTGGGTTAATAATTATTATTTTGCCACGAAAGTACGCGTTCAATTTGATATAAAATTGATGACCCGAAAATGTTTATTTATTTATTTATTTATTTATTATTTATTTATTCATTTATTTATTTGTGAAGTTTGTATATGACATGGAAGAATTGAAAAAAAAATAAAATGAAAATTTAGATGTACATACATGATTGTTAGTTTTTACAATTGAGAATTTATTTATTTATTTATTTATTTATTTATTTATTTATTTATTTATTATTAGTATTATTATTATTATTATTATTATTATTATTATTAACAATAATGGCGAGTCCCTCTGGAGTCTCACGGTAAGGTGGAGACCCGAATGCAATGCACGCAGTATAAAAATAAATCCCGACTGTTGGACCGAATCAACCTCTGCGATTGCCGCGGAAATTCTTCAAAACATAAAGCCGCGTTTAATTAAGTTTTAAAACCAATAAAAACTTATGGAATCAATTATTTTCCCGAAGGACAGACCTGGCGTTATTATAAATCAAATTCGACAGAAATTAATTAACTCAGAAATTTTGACATTTCCATTAGGATCGATTTTTATTGACGATCAATTATTGATTTTTATAAGTGATTGATCGATCCCTTTGTCGCGATCTTCTTTGTCGGCGCGGCGTTCCAAGCAATGAGATTTTTGGCGGGAATTCAACACGTGGTTTTTGTAATGGATTAGATAAATAAATAACAAAAAATTCATCTTTTATATAGCAATTTTTAATTCCGTGTTTGACTTCTGTTAAGAATCATGAAAAAGCGACACTTACTGATAAGCATCATGAAAAAAGCGACACTTACTGATAAGAATCATGAAAAAAGCGACTCTTAATACAGAATTAAATGTCGATGTCGCTGATGGAAATAGGATTTAAACATGACTCACGAAATCTTCACTTCTCTCTATTTAAACGTACAGATATTTTGATTGAAAAAGGAAGGTGGTCAAATTAAAACTTTGCATTAAAACTATGCCGAAACTTGGCCCTGTGTTCTGATTTTATAACAAAAATCGTTACTTGACTTCGGTATCCTTAAGGAATTTACCGTAATTAGCACTTCCGTTATAGGTTATATGACTGGCGACATCACGATTTAGTATCACAATATTCGAAGAATTGATTTGCGATGTATCACGATTTTTGACACCTCGTTGATTGATTTTCTATTGCTAATTAATTTAACCTGTACCCATTTCAACCCGAAACCGGGCCCTGTCATGTTACTACTGGAAAGAACAGACCTGTCGAAAATTTAACACGGAACAAACGAAAAGGAGTCACAACTCGGCTATCAAGTAGCCGAGATTCTATGAGAATCTTTGAGATATGAATATCTGGTGGCTGAAAAAGCTGCAGAGGAATAAATTATAACAGCAGGACCCAGTTGTTCGAACGGCTTGATTAGTTTAATCAATGATTACCACAAATACAAAAAAAAAAAAAAAAAAAAAAAACATAAACCTCAAAATAAGATGACAAAATTTATAGTTTTATAATGATATGGTTAAATTTGATGGAATCCTATTCACTTTCAATATTTTTAACATTAATTTCGCAACAAATCTGAAAATATACGAAATTCAAATTTTGACTGATCAACTGATTAAATCAATCAAGTTTTGAACCGAACTGGCACCAGCTGTTGAAATGTCGCATTATAGCTAATGAATTACTCTTATTCGTTAGCTCAGTGTTAAACTTTCGACAGGGCTGTACTGTCCGTATGTATACGTGCGTCCTATGACGTTTCCAGTAATTGACACCCCCTTCAAGACAAACACTTGTAGCAGTTTGTTAATTTAATAAATGTTTCCGGCATAGCGGGTGATGCTATAGGCAAATTTTGCATGTCATTGGTACTTGTCGCACAGAATTGTGATCGAGACGGGAGACACTATGACAGGAATGGGTTTCCTTACTGGACCGTTATTAATTAACACCTTTGTGTCATCATTGAACATGTAATCGGCAATGTCACAAATAACATACAACAGTAAATAAATAAATAAATAAAAAAAAACGAAAAAAAAACCCAAACAAACAAAAACGAAAAAAAACCCAAAACCGCTCAACACCAACCACCATCCACCCCTCCCAAAAATTTTCAAATAAAAACGACCATATAGGTTCATGTTCAAACAAATAAATAAATAAACGACGGTATACTCTGATGAATCAATTTTGTAAAGGGCATGCCGAAGAGGATTCAAACCGTCTATAGTGAGTTCATGGGATGGTTCCCGGAGAATTAAAAAAAAAACAAAAAACTGACGGTATATTTAGAGACTGGGAAGTTAAAGACACAAACCGAAGGCTCTAACTTTTTCAGAGGTACGGGGATATACTTTCCAGGAACATTTTGAAGTAATTCGAGCTACATTAAAAAAAAAATTAATCACCACCGGTAACGGGAAGCCTTGGAGGTCGAGTGCCCAAAGCGTCCGGGATCTCGTTGCCTCTCACCGCATTGGTTCAAATCCCTTTTTTGAAGTTTGTCAGTTTACTTATAATATAACATGATCCAGAATTTGGGTGCCACGAGTAAAACGATTCAACCGTAAAGTAGCGGCGGGGTTTGGTGGGGTGGGGGTTCGATTTCCATTTATTTATTTATTTATTTATTTATTTATTTACCCGACAGTTACAGACTGGTGTTCCATATGAAAGAAATTTCGAAATTTGAAAAAGTGAGGTCTAGTCTCCAGTCACAGAAACTTGTTTCCATCAGTATTGAGGGGTTTGGTCGGACCATATATTACTAATAATACATTCCGACCGACACCTCCTGTACTGGTAGAAACAAGTGCCCGTGTATCCAGTTCTCATGGATCTATTTTTAACCACGCCTGTGTTTTAAGTTGACGAATTTATTTTATTCTTTTATGAATTAATAAATTACAGATTTATGTTCCATATGAAAGGAATTAAGAAATTCACAAGTTTGAAGGAAGTCCAGGCCCGAGTTCATATGAGTCTTCTACATGTATTAACCCTTCTATCTTTTGCTTTGGGATTAATACGATTATCTGATTTGGATGTCATGGATTCTCCCGTGACAGTTTTACCTGGCCAGTGTCTTAATTATGATCAAAAGTTGTCAGTAAATCACCATCCCCTCCCCATCCCTCTCATATCACATATCACATTATCCCCCCCTAACTCTATGGTTTTAAATGCTAACTCATATCCTATCGGTCAGATAATCTCGCTGATAAACGATTATCCCTAAAGAGCCCCTGCCGAGATCTTTGTTGTGGTCAGTTTTTGTATTGTATTGATTTCAGTGGTCAAGAGAGGTCAACGCTGACCAGTATCTTGTAATTATTGTGTCAGTATAGAAATAGGATGACACTTAATAGATTTGACAACTTTCGATAGTGACCATTAACATATTGTGCATCTGGATAATTCCAGACATGGCGTGTATGAAGTCCCAACCAGACAGACCCAAGTGTGAGAACATTCGCCAGCTTCCAATTTCTGCAAAGACATCAATATTAAAATTTGACACAATGATTGTAATGTTACTCTATGAATTGCAGTGTATTACGGAAACGAAGAATAAAACAAGTTGAGTTAAGTAATGGTGTTTAACGTCCCAGTCAAGAATATTTCACTTATATCGATACGTCGCCAGCTATAGACAAGGGTGCAGAAATTTTGCCTGCGAGTTGCGCTGATGACATTAAACAGCAGGATTTTTTTATCGCGCCAAGCCCACCGTGACACAGGACTTTGTTTATTTTAAGTTCCCATCAGAAAGAATCGTGACTTTCATTTCGTAATGCCGAGTGTTTGGCGAAAGAACAGTCACTACCCACTTTCAAGTCTTAGGTCAGACCCGGACAGGGTTCGATCCCAAGACCTCCCACTTACGGAGCGAGCACTCTACCAACTGAGCTACCGCAGTGGTAAGAATAAGACGAAGCGGAGGTTGTGTACTATCACAATTATTATATTTTGCCGTTTGCTCCGTATGGAACAGGCAATTCAAAATTATCATTTTGATATATAGATAGTTGAATGTAATTGAAATGTATTTTTTAAGAACATACTTTCATCAATAATGAGGTGTTTTACGTAATCATATCAGTTTTAATAATAAAGAAATAATAATTTCCGACTTATGATAATCAATAAATAACGCACGATTTCTATTTCTTTAATATTGATTATAAATTGAAATAGATACTTTTTGTTATAACATTATTTGTGTTTAATTTTATTAAAATGTCTAAATAACCTATTCAGGGGAGATAACCATTTTATTGTTTTGTATTAAACCGGGTCATGACTAGGTATCTTTCTTAGCGTGGTTCTGAGAAAAGATCGTATACAATTTTCTGATAATACTTTACAACGATGTTATTTTATATTTTGGTTAGTCTGACTAATCAGCCCACTAAACCCCCATTTTACTTTTTTTACTTTTTGGGGGTTTGTGCCCTAAAACGTCAAAATATTAAAATAGGTTAGTGAGCTAATTAGTTGGACTTTGGGTGATTTAAACAAAAACAGCGTAAGAAGGCGTGAATATATACTTGCGATAAAAGCTATCAATCCATATCGATATAGTTTAGACACTTCCATGTTTATCGACTTATCAACATTCTGCCATTTGATTGTGAATGATCGAATCTGTTAGTTCATTGAACAATATTGATAATAATCGAAATGAATTTCCTACATGTAAACTAATGATCTACAGAATATATATAAATTCGTGTAAATCGATCGCTTCACATGGTACTTGTTGTTTTCGTATATAATATATTCACGCTTTTGTGCGCTGTTTTTGTTTCTATGACACCAAATATAGCCAAACAGACTTGAACAGCCTTTAATTTCAACATTTATTATCAACGAGTATATTTATCCCTATTATAGGGAAGTATTAAATCGTCTTTATATATATTTTACAGAAAGAACATCGGTATTTATACTTTTTAATTCAGAAATATTAAAACACTTCTACAATGCATTCGTGACTCTAAATGAAAAATCTAACACTTTTATTACACATTTTGTTGCAATATCAACCACACCAAATATTGAATTGTAAAAAGGTTACATAAAAATAGGTCATTTTCTAAGAAACAAACCCCGAACTTCATATGATGGCATACATAATTTTCTGATTCTTGAATATTTTATTCTATTGGAAAAAGAAGAAGAGAATCAAGTGGAGGTTGTATATTATTACAATTATAAAATTATGCCGTTTGCTCCGTATGGAACAGGCAATTCAGAATTATCATTTTGATATACAAATGTATAAACCTATGGGTTAAGGTCAATAAACATAAGTTATTGAGATGTGTTTTTATAGAACACACTTTCATCAATAATGAGGTGTTTAATGTCATCATATCAGTTTTTGTAATAAAGAAATAATAATTTATGATTTAAATTAGTTCATTCATAACGCACGATTATGTTTCGTTTATGTTGATCATAAACTAAAATAGATACTTTTTGTTAAAAGATAATTTGTGTTAAATTATGGTAAAATTTCTAAATAATTTAAACAGGGGAGATAACCATTTAGTGCTTTCTAATAAACCCATATGTTACCGCTGGGCCACCACTAGGTATCTTACTGAGCGTTGTCTGAGAAAAGATTAAATACAATCTTTTGATACTATTTTACAACGATGTTATTTTATATTTGTGTGATTAAAATAAAAAACAGCGTAAGAAGGCGTGAATATATACATGCCGTTAAAAGTAGTCAATACCTATCGATAGAGTTTAGACACCTCCATGTTTATCAACTTATCGACATTCTGTGATTGTGAATGATCAATATTGTTAGATCATTGAACAAAATGGATAATAGTCGAAATGAACTTACTTTATATAAACTATTTATCTAGGGAATATATACAATTTTGAGTAAATCGATCACTTCACATGATACCTGATGTTTACCTATATATATTCACGACTCTTCGCGCTGTTTTTGTTGCCATGACACCAAATATAGGCAAATAGTCTCGAGCTGACTGTTTGGCCTTTAATTGGAATATTTATAATTAACGAGTTTATTTACATATACGGAACTCAAGTATTAAATCGTCTAATATTGTTTTCAGAAAAAACATCGATGTTCTTTTTAATTCAGAAAAATTAAAACACTTCTACAATGCATTCGTGACTCTAAATGTAAATTCTAACACTTTAAGAAAACATTTTGTTACCATAGCAACCACTCCAAATATTGAATTTTAAAAAGGTAACCTACATCGAACTACATAATAAAATACATATTTTTTTATTCCTGAATATTTTATTCTCGGAAAACGAAGAGGAAAATTGAATGGAGGTTGTATATTATTACAATTATAAAATCATGCCGTTTGCTCCGTATGGAACAGGCAATTCAGAATTATCATTTTGATATATAAACCTATGGGTTAAGGTCAATAAACATTAGTTATTGAAATGTGTTTTTATAGAACACACTTTCATCAATAATGAGGTGTTTAGTGTAATCATATCCGTTTTTGTAATAAAGAAATAATAATTTATGATTTAAATTAGTTCATTTAAAACGCATGATTTGATTTCTTTAGTATTGATTATGAATTGAAATAGTAACTTTTTGTTATAACATAATTTATGTTTAATTTTATTAAAATGTCTAAATAACCTATTCAGGGGAGATAACCATTTTATTGTTTAGTATTAAATTCATGTTACCACTGGGTCACAACTAGATATTTTTCTTAGCGTGGTTCTGGGAAACCGAGAAAAGATCGTACACATGTACAATCTTCTGATAGTATTTTACAACGATGTTATTTTATATTTGGGTGATTAAAAAAAAAAAAAAAAAAACAGCGTAAGAAGGGGTGGATATATACATGCGGTTAAACTATCGATATAGTTTAGACACCTCCATGTTTATCAACTTATCGACATTCTGCCGTTTGATTGTGATCGATCAAAACCGTTAGGTCATTAAACAAATGGATAATAGTAGAAATGAATGTACTTCATATAAACCATTGATCTAAGGAATATATATTATTTTGTGTAAATCGATCGCTTCATATGGTACTTGCTGTGTGCCTACATAATATATTCACGCCTTTTTGCGCCGTTTTTGTTGCCAAGACACCAAATATAGGCACATAACATTGATCTGACAGTATCATCTTTAATTTGAATATTTATAATTAACGAGTATATTTACATATAGGAATTCAAGTATTAAATCGTCTTCATAATTATATAATTTACAACTCTTTTTCAGAAAGAACATCGGTGTTTTTACGTTTTCTAAATTCAGAACAATCAAACATTTCTACAATGCTTTTGTGACCCAAATACAAAACTAACAATTTTCGTAAACAGTTTGTTACCATAGCAACCACTCCAAATATTAAATCTTATAATGGTTATCTCAAAATAAACCACTTTCATATACACATACCCAGAATTACGCAAGATGAAAAAAATACTTTTTTTTAATCCTGTCTCTTTTATTCTTGGAAAACAAAGAAGAAAAAAGGAAGAAAATTAAGTGGCGAGTACATATTACAATTATAAAATTATGCCGTTCGTTCCGTATGGAACAGGCAATTCAGAATTATCATTTTGATATATAAACCTATGGGTTAAGGTCAATAAATAAGTTATTAAAATGTGTTTTTAAAGAACATACTTTCATCAATAAGGAGGTGTTTAATGTAATCATATCAGTTTTTGTAATAAAGAAATAACAATTTCCTATTTATTTGAATCAATAAATAACGCACAATTTCATTTCTTAAATATTGATTATAACTTGAAATAGACAATTTTGGTTATAAGATCATTTCTGTTTAATTTTAGTAAAATTTCTTAAAAACCTAACCAGGGGAGATAACCATTTTATTGCTTTGTAATAACTCGCATGTTACCGCTGGGCCATACTAGGTTTATTTCTGAGAAAAGATCGTATACAATTTTCTGATAATGTTTTACAACGATGTTATTTTATTTTTGGATGATTATTCGTGTGAGACGGCGTGAATATATACATGCAGTTAAAAACTGTTAATACATATCGATATAGCTAAGACACCTCCATGTTTGTCAACGTATCAACATTCTGCCATTTGATTGTGAATGATATATACCGTTAGGTCATTGAACAATATTGATAATAATCGAAATGAATTTTTTTTCATGTAAACCATTGATCTTAGAAATATCTATAGAAATAATTTTTAGTAAATCGATCGCTTCACTTGGTACTTGCTTTGTTTATATACATTCACGCTTTTTCGCGTCGTTTCTGTTACCATGGCACCAAATAAAGGCAAACAGTATTGAACTGTCAGTATGAGCTCTAATTTAAATATTTATTATTAACGAGTATATTTACATATAGGGAACTCAAGTATTAAATCGTCTTCGTATCGGTGTTTATACTGTTAAAAAAATAATTAAATCATTTCTACAATGTATGCATGACTCAAATGCAAACTCAACACTTTTAGCAAACGTTATGTTACCATAGCAACCACACCAAATATTAAATAGTAAAAAAGGTACAGTAGGATAGCCAAGTCCAAATTGTGCGTTGGTTTTAAAATTTGAGACCTTCCGCGGTAAATAAAACGGGATTACTTTTTGGCAAGTGTCTGAACCCGAAAAAAATTCGCCATTTTCAGAATCGTTTTTATACCATAAAATTAACATTTCTATCTACGAATATGTTGCAATCGTGTGAGGAATTAACTAAACTTTCTACATGTATCAAAAAGTCCGAGATAAAACGCCACATTTACTTAAAATTACTGATATCCCGACGATAACCGATTTCTCTTGAAAATCAACAGAAATTTCTTCTCCATTTTTGAAACTGGTACGTTTTTTGTGTAAAGAATACTTTTCCTAGAAATTTTAATACAATGTCAGAAAATTATTATAATATACGCCAGTAAATTATTATAATATACGCCAGTAAATTATTATAATATACGCCAGTAAATTATTATAATATACGCCAGTAAATTATCGTACCTGGTGCATGAGGGTTAAATATGCGAAAATCGCAAAAATCCAATAGCATGATTTCAGTACGTCTTGTTGTCAATGAAAACAAATATGGCCGCGACCTTGATAAACATTGTTCTAACGTAATGACGTAAACAACGTTCCCCGTGTCAAATATATAGGTCAACTGTCTACTGTATACACAGTAAACGCAATGTACAGTACAGACCTGTCGAAAGTTTAACACTAAGCTAACCAAAAGAAGTCAAAGCTCGACTGCCGAGTGTCCAAGGTATGGAAAGGTAGCGGTCGAAAAGCGGCCGAGAGATAGGCCTAAATGGCAACTGCTGTCGATATAAACACCAAACGAGGAACCGCTGTCGGCACTAATTCGTTAGCTGGATACTAAACTTTGTACAGGTCTGTACTGTATTTATTGATTTTTTGCAACAGGCATCCTCATCTGGCACACATCATATGACATGTGTTTGTTGATGGAGATACTTTAGGACCCCAACAGGAATAAATAAATAGGCCTACATTAAAAAAAAATAAATGATAAATAAATAAGTAAATAAATAAATAAGAAATTCTACAGAGAAATAAGTTAGAGCTGGGACACAGTAATGTTGAGCGGGTTACAAAATGTCTAGCAGGTTAGAGATGATAGATAAATAAATAAATAAATAAATAAATCAGAAATTGTTCAGAGAAATAAGTTAGAACTGGGACACAATATGTCAGCAGTTAATAAATAATTAAATAAATAAATAAATAAGAAATTCTACAGAGAAATAAGTTAGAGCTGGGACACAATATGTCAGCAGTTATAAATAAATAAATAAATAAATCAGAAATTCTACAGAGAAATAAGTTAGAGCTGGGACACAGTATGTTGAGCAGGTTACAAAATGTCTAGCAGGTTAGAGATGAGAATAAATAAATAAATAAATAAATCAGACATTCTACAGAGAAATAAGTTAGAGCTGTGACACAGTATGTTGAGCAGGTTACAAAATGTCTAGCAGGTTAGAGATGATAATAAATAAAAAATAAATAGACATTCTACAGAGAAATAAGTTAGAGCTGGGACACAATATGTTGAGCAGGTTAGTGATGATAAATAGGGTAAATAGTCTAAATACATAAAAAGAAATCCAAATAAGTTGCATTTTGTCTTTCCTCAAGGTACTAACATGAAATGGATGTGGTATGGGTACCATGGAAAGCAACCTCAGATATTTTTTGGAAAAATAAAACAAATATTTTTATATGAACAAAATTAACATTTAAAAAATAAAAGATATTGAATTACTAAAAAGTTAAAAAAAAATTATGAACAGGCATAGTTTGAAATTTAAAAGTTAAATGAATGACAAGTGGGCCATAATAGCATTTAAAAGGACTAAAATTGTCTAAATTATCAAATTTAATTTAGAAACTACACAAACAGGTGATTTTATGGGGGACAGGTACTTTCTAGTTGTTCTGGCTGTGATAAATAGATAAATCATTTACAAATAAATCAAAAAGTATGGGATCATATGGCAGTGTTCATTCTAGAAAGGGGCTGTTGATCCTTTATTTTGCCAAATGGCACCATTGTAAAGGCCATAGTGGGCCACATTTGAAATTAGATTTCAAATGCAAGTTCAAAATATTTGATAGCATTGTCATATATAAAAGCTACATTATATGAAACTTTTAAATACTTCATTACAAAAGCTTTTACATCAGCCTAAAAGACTACAAGTCACATCAAACATTAGATGTATGCAAAATTATTGATGTTATTCAACTTGTTATTATTAGAAATGAACCCATCTGAAAAAATCCTAGAATGAACACTCATGGTTATTACTGTTTACACATAATGGAACATTTTTCAAAGAAAAATGCATTATGTGTGACTAAACCAACTTTGTAAATAGTAATAATGTTGAATGTCTCATTTCATGTAAAATTAAAACATAACAATATCTTTAATACACTAGGAATTAGATATCATCAGACATTTATGAATGTTTCATTTTATATAGAATTAAAAAATCAACACATATCAATATCCTTAACATACTGGGAATTATATACCATTACACATTTATGAATTGAATGCTTCTCTTGATACTGAATACCTACTTTTTCACCACATGAAATGCTTTTCATGCACCCTTGTCTGAAGTGTAGCATACAGGTAACAGCATAGGTTAAAATCTTACTATGTCAGAAAGTTTGCCAGTTCTCTTGTTGAGGGGTGTGTTTTACCTCAGGGATGAAGCCTAACTATTTTGAGCTAGGGGCCAGCTAACTTCATAAAAGAATTTGTAACAGTAATAAATGGCTTAAATGTGTAAACATTAAGGGACCCAGACTGGATTTTAGAAGTCATTGGCTACTTGGCCCCTGCTTATCTTCATCCCTGTACCTAGTTTCCCCCTTAATCTCATTTACCTGATTATGATTGAAATAATCTTGAATGAAGTGTGTTTACCAACCAATCAATTCTAAATTTAACTGATAAATCAATAAATCTGGAATAGGCCTGTGTGTTACAATTATTTTAAATTCTTTCAAACTAATAATGCCCATTTGGATACATGAATTTCACTGCATTTGCATAAACTTATTTCTTAATGTTATTATCAAACCAGTTCCCATGAATTTTCCTGAAAGGTGATATTTATTTATCAGAATTTTACAATTTTACAGAAATTACTGAAATTCCTAAATATTTTACAGATCTGTATTTAATCATTATAATATGGAGTTAAATTTTTAACCAAGTCAAATGAAATCCACATGATTGGTATTCACTTTTCCTATTCCTACTTCCACATAGTCTATTTTAAATGTTATTTGTGCTATGTCAAGTTGACTTAAAACTTTTAATGAAGCAAAATAATCAACTTTTCATGTCTAAATTGTACTAAAATAATAATGCCGGGGTTATTGGCATCAGAACAGAAACAAAAATTTAAATAATAAAGACCAATGTTGTGGTGACTCTGGTTAAACTAACATGGGAGATGTTTCCTCATTTTGGGAAATATTTTATAAAGAAAAATCTAGTCTAACCCTCTTTAATGATGTTAGCTTATTTATCCAATGATATGTACTGATATGACAGACAGGTCCTGTTTATATTTTGCCAGCAAAGCAAAATCAGTTGGTAATTTTCAGTAATTCTGAGTCCCTAACTAGCCCTACATGAGCAGGTTGCACTGTACACTGTATTGGTACAGATCCCGAGTCCATATGGGTAAAATTAGAACACATCCGTATCTAATGTGTTCGACAGCCATGCAGATCGATCATACATGACAAATAAGGCAAAAAAGCTTGACTATTTTGTCCAAAATACACGATGACATTTTCTGCATGCTAAAATTGTGATCGAAGCGGGACGAATGCTAATCAAATATGTCCGACTGGAAGTAGTTCCAAAAAATCGGCAGATTAGACGAGAAATGAGGTGAAAATACAATATTTTTAAGTAAAAACTTACTTTATTTCAACAAAAATATCTCCACAGCGTCTCTATACATTGCATACAATAAGGAAGCTGTCTTGGCATTTTTTCTGTGTCAAATTAGCCGGAAAGGGGGCGGCCCATGATCGAGAATCCGGCAATGTCATCGATTTTTTCGACATTTGAAACTGGTACGTTTTTTGTGTAAAGAAAATTATTTGACAAATTATACATCAAAATAACCGTGAGAAAAAGTTCTTTCCGTTCATGTAAAAACATTTTTGGTGCATGAGGAACTGCGTACACAGAATGATATTTTTTAAAGTTTCAATTTTCAATTTTTCGCCGGTGCCTAACATTCAATTACGATTTAAATTGTTAAATTCTCACCGACTTTGATAAAAATCGTCTTTAATGACTTACTTTTTCTAAAAAAAACGAGAAAATACTACAAATAGTATTAAAAACTCGCAGTGAAATAAATATTATGTAATTTTACCGCCTCGAGTGAATTAAAATTTTTGACAATTTTTTCACTTTGTCTGCGCGTGAAATTTTGTTTGATGAATCAATGCGCTGGCCGGGTTGGCTATCCTACTGGTAACCTCAAAATAGGTCACTTTCATAGCTATACATATGATAGCATAACCTATTCGCTTAATCCTGAATTTTTATCACTTAGGAAAATGAAGAAGAAAATGGAGTTGATGTTTTAAAGTATAACAATTATAAAATTTTGCCGTTCGTTCCGTATGGAACAGGCAATTCAGAATTATCATTTTGATATATAAACCTATGGGTTAAGGTCAATAAGCATAAGTTATTGAAATGTGTTTTTATAGAACACACTTTCATCAATAATGAGGTGTTTAATGTAACCATTTCAATTTTTGTAATAAAGAAGTAATAATTTTCGATTTATATTAATCAATAAATAACCCACGATTTGATTTCTTTAATATTGATAATCAATAGAAATAGATACTTTTTGTTATAACATAATTCGTGTTTAATTTTGTTCAAATGTCTAAATAATTTAAACAGGGGAGATAACCATTTTATTGCTTTGTAATAAACCCTTATCATTCCACTGGGTCATTACTAGGTATCTTTCTGAGCGTGATTCCGAGAAAAGATCGTGTCCAATTTTCGGATAATGTTTTACAATATTTGGACGATTAAAATAAAAACAAAAACAGCGTAAGAAGGCGTGAATATATACATGCGGTTAAAAGGTGTCAATTCATATCGATATAGTTTAGACACCTCCATGTTTATCAACTTTTCGACATTCTGCCATTTGATTGTGAATGATCGATTCTGTTTGGTCATTGAACAATATTGATAATAATCGAAATGAATTTCATTCATATAAAATATTATCTAGAGAATATATATATATGATTTTGAGTAAACCGATCGCTTCATATAGTACTTGCTGTTAGCCTATATATATTCAAGCCTTCTCGCGCTATGGAAATGGCCTGTTTTGAGGGTAACACTTTTAAATTTTAGTGTGGTTGCTATGATAACAAAATGTTTATTAAAATTGTGTCTTGGTCAAAAATATAATATAAATATAATATAAGAACTGAGAAAGTATCAACATTCATGTTCTTTATGACAAAAATGAAATGTGTGTGTAGAGAACATTATCCGTTTTGCCACCTCAAATTCAAACTTTTTGTAATTTCAAAAAAAACAAATGAAGAAGCGGTCGACTGACAGCCTGTAACCCTATCTATACACCAATGTATAGAACGATATAGATCTACAAAGATAAAGTGGCACATCCGGGCAGTTTCGTGTTTATAAACAATACGGGTGTGACAATGTATATAGGCAAACAACATTGACCTGTCCGTTTGACCTTTCATTTAGAATATTCATATAGGAGGGTCCACCCAATACATAGGTAGTGTTAGGATTCGCAATCAATACATATACACATTGCACATGATTAGTGTTTACATCAGGTAGACGAAATATACACGCATTATCCCTATTACTTACATTTACTCGTCCATAATGAATATTTAAATCAAAGGTTGTTATAGTGACAAAACGTTTTGTTAAAAATATTGGAACTTGAATCTTGGAGATACATGTAAATGTAGTAATGTTTTAATTTTCTGAATTCAGAAAGTATCAACATTCATGTTTTTTCTAAAATATTGAAATATGTGTGCAGAACATATTATCTGTTTTGTGACCTCGCCAAATTTGAATATTTTGCGACTTTAAAAGATGGAGAAGAGATCGATTTATTGACAACTACATTTATTTTCTAAATAAATAGCTCATATGCATATGAATAGGAAGTTTTTTTCGATTATCAATATTAGTCAATTATCTAACGGTAAATGTCATTAAGAATCTAAATGCATAGTAATAAATTGATAAACATTGGCGATATATGCCATATTCTGTAGTTTAGATTCTGTTGGTCATCTTTTACTATGAAATGGTCTATTTTGAGGTTACACATTTAATTTTGTGTATTGTCTGTATTGTAACAAAATGTTTGACAATATTCTTGGAACTTGCATCTTGGTGATACATGTAAATGTAAAGTAGGAATGTTTTAATTTTCTGAATTCAGAAAGTATCAACATACATGGTCTCAGGTCATTCAGAAGAATAAGTTGATAAAATTGGGCGTATCAACAGATATTGACAGCCTATAACCGTATATATACATTCACGCTTTTATACGCTGTTTTTGCTTCAATCAACGAAATCTAAGATAATCTCGTCGTATAACATTATCAGAAGATTGTGATGTCTTTTTTCAAAGATACAGACTAAGAAAGTGTTGGCCCAGTAGTAAAATATAGATTAATTGTCAGGCGACTGAATGTTTTCAATTATCTCCCCTGTTCAGTTGATTTTAAAAGAATACATCAATTATTAACAAGTTGTGTTAATATCGAACATATTTTTCACAAATTTCAATCATCATTTAAGAAAAACAATTATATGGTATAAATTAATTAATATCAATAAAAAATTATCATTTCTTTTTATGGAAAACTGATCTAATTACGTTAAACACTTTATGATTGATGAAATCATGTTGTATAAAAAACATCTTTCAATATCTTATTTCCAACGACCTTAACCCATAGGTTTATATATCAAAATGATTAATTCTGAATTGCCTGTTCCATACGGAGCAAACGGCATAATTTAATAACTGTGATATTAGTAGCATACAACATTCACTTCATTTTTATCTTCCTTTTCAATCAATATTGCATGTATGCCATCTCATGTAGTCTGGATTCTAATGACCATCTATTTCTATGAAAATGGCCTATTTTGAGGTAACACGTTTATTTTTTTTGTATTTGGTATTGTAACAAAATGTTTGATAATAGTCTTGGAACTTGCATCTTGGTATCTTGGTGATACATGTTAATTTAAAGTAGTAATGTTTTAATTTTCTGAAATCAGAAAGTATCAACATTCATGTTCTCAGGTCGTTCAAAATAATAAATTGATAAAATTGGACGTGTCTTAACTAAATTAACAGGTTTTGACAGCCTATAACCGTATGTATACATTCACGCCTTCGTACGCTTTTTATACCTCAATTAACGAAATATGAAATAACATCGTTGTAAAACATTATCAGAAGATTGAATGTCGTTTTTGGAAGATGCCAAGTGTTGGTCCAGCAGTAAAATATAGATTAATTGTCAAGCGATTGAATCTTTTCAATTATCTCCCCTGTTAAGTTTATTTCAAAATGTCACATCAATCATACAAAAATTGTTTTAATATCAAACATATTTATCTCAAATTACAATCATTATTAAAGAAAAACAATTATATGTTATAAATTTATCAATATCAATTGAAAATAATTTTTTCTTCTTTTACGAAAAATGAATTAATTACGTTCAACACCTTATGTTTCACGTAATCCTGTTGTATAGAAACGTCTTTCAATATCTAATGTACAACGACCTTAACCCATAGATTTATATATCAAAATGATAATTCTGAATTGCCTGTTCCATACGGAGCAAACGGCAAAATTTAATAATTGTGATATTAGTAGTATATAACATTCAATTCATTTTCTTCTTTGTTTTCCATAAATATTGATTAAGAATATATATGCCATCTCATGCAGTGTGGGTTCTTTTGACCATTTGTTTCTATGAAAATGGCCTATTTTGAGGTAACACGTTTAATTTTGAAGTAAAACATTCAATGTTTTGTGTGGTTGCAAGGTAACAAAATCTTTGCTAAAATCTTGGTGATATATGTAAATAAGAATGTTATAATTTACTAAAGTCAGAAAGTATAAATATTCATATTCTTTCTAAAAAAGAAAATGTCTGCAGAACATATTATCTGTTTTGTGACCTCACCAAATTTGAATTTTTTTGTGACTTAAGAATAGGAGAAGCGATCAATAAATTTATTGACAAGTACCTATATTTTCTAAATAAATAGTTTATATGAATGATAAGTTTTTTTTCGATTATTCATATGTCAATGACCTAACGGTATAGGTCATCCAGAATCTAAATGCAGAGTAATAAGTTGATAAACATTGGCGAGTCTAAACTATATCAACAGGAATTGGCAGCATGTAATCGTATCTATACATTCATGCCTTTGTTTGCTGTTTTTGATTCAATCAACGAAATATAAAATAAACTCGTTGTATATCAATATTAGTCAATGATCTAACGGTATAGGTCGTTTAGAATCTAAATGCAGAGTAATAAGTTGATAAAATTTGACGAGTCTTTACTACATCAACAGGAATTGGCAGCATGTAACCGTATCTATACATTCACGCCTTCGTACGTTGTTTTGCTTCAATCAACGAAATATGAAATGACCTCGTCGTATAACATTATCAGAAGATTGTGATGTCATTTTTCAAAAATACACACTCAGAAAGATGCACTGTTAAGTTTATTTCAACATGTTACATGAATCATACACAAATTATGTACATATCAAACTTATCACAAATTATAATCATCATTTAAGAAAAACAATCATATGTTATAAATTGATTGATATCAGTTAAAAATATTATTTCATTTTTGTGAAAACTCAATTAATTACGATAAACACCTCATGATTGACAAAATCATGTTCTGTAGAAACTTTCAATATCTAATGTACAACGACCTTAACCCATAGATTTATATATCAAAATGATAATTCTGAATTGCCTGTTCCATACGGAGCAAACGGCAAAATTTAATGATTGTGATATTAGACATTTCTCACTTCTATATATTCGATATACTGTCCACACTGACGGTATACGATATATTGTTGAGGGGTCGATTCAAAATTTTCAAAGTCCTAGTATATCTATACATTCACATTTAACAATCGTGATCAAAAACAAACATCCATTTCCGAATCACAATCCAAAAGCAAAGTAAAAACTTTGGAACTGACAAGTTAGGTTAGACACGTGAACTTCCACCAGGGAAGTGAGGCCGGGTGCTCCGGAAGGGTAAGCACCTCCTGTTTAGCTAGCTACACCCGCCACGTGTGTAATCAAAATTGTGTGAAAGGAATATGGAACTACGAGACGTCAAATATATCCAAGGCAATCCTGGACACAGAGACATCAAACTTATCAACAATACTGTGATGACGGCCATAAAACTTTTTATTAGTAGCATACAAGTCACTTTATTTTCATCTTCGTTTTCCATCAATATTGATTCAGAAAATGTATGCGATTTTATGTAGTCTGGATTCTAATAACCATCTGTTTCTATGAAAATATCTTATTTTGAGGTAACACGTTAAATTTTAGGGTTGGCATTGTAACAAAATGATTGATAAAATTTCTTCGAACTTGCATCTTGGTGATACATGTAAATGTAAAGTAGGTGTGATTTGATTTTCTGAATTCAGAAAGTATCAACATTTGTGTCTTTAGGTCGTTCAGAATAATAACTATATCAACAGGTATTGACAGCCTTTTCCTGTATGTCCACATTCACGCCTTCGTACGCTGTTTTTGCTCCAATCAACGAAATATAAAATAACTTCGTTGTATATCAATATTAATCAATGATCTAACGGTATAGGTCGTTCAAAATCTAGATGCAAAGTAATAAGTTGATAAAATCGGGTCAGTCGTTAAAACATTATCAGAAGATTGCGATGTCTTTTTTCAAAGATACACACTTAAAAAGATGCCCTGTGTTGGTCAAGCAGTAACATATAGATTAATTGTCAAGCGACTTTATGTTTTCAATTATCTCCCCTGATACTAGTAAGTATATTTCAAAATGTTACACCAATCTTCATAAAGTGTGTTAATATCAAACATATTTATCACAAAACACAATTATCACATCATTAAACAAAAACAATTATATGGTATAAATTGATTAATATCAATAAAAAATTATTATTTCTTTTTATGGAAAACTGAACTTATTACTATAAACACCTTATGATTGACGAAATCATGCTGTATAAAAACACCTTTCAATACCTTATATTCAACGACCTGAACCCATAGGTTTATATATCAAAATGATAATTCTGAATTGCCTGTTTCATACGGAACAATCGGCAAAATATAATAATTGTGATATTAGTAGCATACAACATTCACTTTATTTTCATCTTGGTTTTTATCAATATTGATTCAAAAAATGTATGCCATCTTATGTAGTTTGAATTCTGATGACCATCTATTTCTATGAAAATGGCGTATTTTGGGGCAACACGTTTAATTTTTGTGTGGTCGGTATGGTAACAAAATTTTTGTGTGTTGGAACACTTGGCATCTTGGTGATACATGTAAATGCGAAGTAGGCATGTTTTAATTTTCTGAATTTAGAAAGTATCAATATTTACGTTCTTTTTAAATTATTGAGATATCTGTGCAGAACATATTATCTGTTTTGTAACCTCGCCAAATGTCAACTTTTTTTACTTAAAAATAGGAGAAGCAATCGATTTATTAATTGACAAATACATATGTTTCCTAAATAAATAGTTTATATGAATAAGCAGATTATTTCGGTTATCAATCAAAAACATACTAATCTATATCCGAATCACAATCCAGAAGCAAAGTAAAAACTTTGGAACTGACAAGTTAGGTTATACACATGAACTTCCACCAGGTAAGTGAGGCCGGGTGCTCCGGAAGGGTAAGCACCTCCTGTCAATAATAGTCAATGACCTAACGGTATAGGTCGTTCAGAATTTTAATTCAAAGTAATAAGTTAATACACGTAAGCTAGTCTAAACTACATTCACAAGTATTAACAGCTTGAAATCGCATGTACACATTCACGCCTTCGTACGCTGTTTTGCTTCAACCAACGAAATAACCTCGTTATAAAAATTGTGATGTCTTTTTTCAGAGATGTCCAGTGTTGGAATATCAATATTCATGTTCTTTTTTTAAAAAAGAAAAACCTAAAGAAAAATGTGTGCAGAACATATCATCTGTTTTGTGACCTCACCAAATTTGAACTTTTTGTGTCTTAAAAAAAGTAGAAGAGATCAATGTATTTCTTGACAAGTACAATTAGTTTATATGACTAACAAGTTTGTTTTGATTATTCATATAAGTTAATGATATAACGGTGTTAATTGTTGTTTAAAATCTTAATACAAAGTAATAAGTTGATTAACATGAGCGAGTCTAAAATATATTAACAGGTATTTAAAGCATGTAACCGTATATATGCATTCACGCCTTTATACAATGTTTTTGCTTCAATCGACAAAATATGAGATAACCTTGTCGTATAACATTATCAGAAGATTGTGATATCTGTCTTCAAAGATACACACTCAGAATGATGCCAAGTGATGGCCAAGCAGTAACAACTAGATTAATTGTCATGCGACCTTATGTTTTCAATTATCTCCCCTGTTAAGTTTATTTCAAAATGTTAAATCAATTATTAATAAGTTGTGTTAATATAAAACATATTTTTCACAAATTACAATCATCATTTAAGAAAAACAATTATATGGTATAAATTGATTAATATTAATCGGAAATTATTATATCCTTTTTTACAAAAACTGATTTAATTACAATAAACACCTTATGATTGGCGAAATCATGCTGTATAAAAACACCTTTTAATAACAAATGTTCAACGACCTGAACCCATAGATTTATATATCAAAATGATAATTTTGAATTGCCCGTTCTATACGGAGCATACGGCAAAATTTAATAATTGTGTAGAATACTATAGCCACTTTATTTTTTTCTTCTTTGCTTTTTTCAGTTTTTTTGCCTCTTTTTACAGTGTATAATTATGATATTAGTTTCGTTTTCTATCATTGTTCATTCAAAACTTTTTACAACGTATATTACTTGATAATTGTGGTCAGTTTGTCCATTTCCAGTATATCATTTTTTTTAAAAAATATCTACTTCTGCAAAGAGTGAAACAACAATTTTCCACGGCCCATTCAAGATTCTTTTGTATTGATTTGGTCAGGTCTGAGACAGTGGCGGAAACTAAAGCACTAAAATTACCTCAAATATTTTGTGATAATACAAAGAGTGAAGCAACATTGTTTCATACCACCAGTCAAAATTTTTCACTTGTACTGAGGTGGTCAGGTCTGAGATGTCGGAGAAAACCAAAGTACAAAGAGCAGCTCAAATATTCATGATGATACAAAGAGTGAATGAACAATGTTTCACTCCCATTCAAAAGTTTTCATTTTATTAAGATGACCGGTTCTGAGATAGTAGAGTACCAAAGTACTAGTAGTAGCTCAAATACTCGTGGTAATACAAAAATAAAGCAAATTGTTCCTCCAGTCAAAATTCCTTAATTCATTTTGAGGTCCTCACTTCTGAGATGGTGGAGGAAACCTAAGTACTGTTAGTAGCTCAAATATACAAAATAATATGAGTGAAAGAACAATATTTCACTGCCAGTCAAGATTCTTCGTTTTATTAAGGTTATCAGTTCTGAAATGGAGAAGGAAACCAAAGTACCAGAAGTAGCTAAAATATCCAAGTGAATACAAAGTGAAAGAATGGTGTTTCACCAACATTGTTCCACCACCCTTGTCAAGAGTCTTCACTTTAATGAGGTGATCAGTTCTGAGAAGGTGGAGCAAAGTAGAGTAGGTAAAATATTCAAGTGAATACAAAGTGAAAGAAGTGTTTAATCCTCATCAATTTTCTTGAGTTTATCAAGGTGGTCAGTACTGAAATGGTGGAGAAAACCAAAGTACCAAGATAAAACAAAGAGTGAAGCAACATTGATTCATGCCTCACTTTACTGAGGGTGACAGTTCTTTGATGGTGGAGGAAACTGGAGTACCTAGAGATAACCACCATTCTTTTGTAAATATCAAACTTTCTAACTAGGTCTGCCTGAGCGAGAGTCTGACCTAGGCTGTGAAAGTTGCTATGATCCTTTAGCCATTATTTTGACCACTTAGTCACAGAGGGCCCTTCAATAAAGCAGAAAGAATTTAACACACTTTTGCCATTTCATATAGCATTTTATTACAACTATGATGCTTATTTAAAATTTGTGTAGTTGTTATATCAGCAAATGACAAGTAAAAGCCACACAATCCACATCATCCACACTTCTTCACCAGAAGATATAATAAGATAAATTCATCTTAAAATGATACAATACAGCATACATCTTTACTCCTGTTGCAAAACACTTAGATTATTAAAGATCAACTTTGTAATCATTCCCTTGTAGAAAAGCGCAAACATCTATTTGGCTTTTTAAAAATCATAAAAATTTATTGCAAAAACATTATTTTTCACACATAACAATGAACTTCCAGAATCATTCAAAGACTATTTGAGCCCTATTTTGTATTGCATCAAATGTAGATGTATGAATCATGATACATATAATATGATGTAGGCATATCATTTCAGTCTTAATGATGAGAATCAGATTTGACTTTTATTGTCATCAAAGTCATTGTGGTGGTTGTTGTAGGTATGCAAAAAGTGAAAGTTTATGAAAAACAAATACTGTTATAGCTTGGTGATGTATACATTTTCAGTGCTACCCTTGTTGTCTTTGACCTTTGCACTTTGCCACTCAATGCATTGATTCATAACGTGATTTGACCTTTGAACTTGGCACTCAATTCATTAATTAATTTTTTTTCATTAATTTATTCCTTGACTAGCAACTTGTATGTTCATAATAAAACACATCACAGTTTATAAAAGCATTTCAATATTATGCTAGCTTGTTGTTAATTTTTTTCTTTGAACTTTGAACTTTGACATTCTGTTCACTGTTTTGTTCCATGCCTAGCAACAACAATACAAAGCAAAGTTTTGTCAAATCCTTTTGACTATTCATACTAGCTATTTGTTAGTTTTTGTCTTTGAACTTTGAACTTTGACACTCGTTTTGGTGGTTCGTTCTGTGATGGTGTATCACTAGTTGAAGCTTCATTGGGAGATTGTACTGATTCTGTAGGCTTTTCAACTGTTTTCTCAACAATGGTACCCGTGAATGCCTGGAAAAGATTTTAAAGTACATAAAGTTAATTAAAATGATGACTTTAAAGTTTATTAAATAATACTGTTCTGTAAGCTGTATTTAATTTTAATAAACAAACTGCATGATATCTTCTTTGTTATTTAAAAAAACATATTTAATATTTTAAATACATACTGTAAAGGGGATTAATTTCGTGGGGTAAAAATTTTGCGATTTCTGAAATCTGACATTTCACGTGGGTATAATTTCCGCGTTACCGATAAAAGCGGGTGTATATTCTGTATATTATGATACTAGTATATAAACCTGTATAGTTGTCATTTTCGCGTGGGCACAAATTTCGCGGTAATTTCTTTAGCGCGAAATAAGCGAAAATTTTACCCACGCAAAAATTTCCCCCTTTACAGTATATGATTACTTAAGCAAGGAAAAATATTGAACCACCTGTCTTATGTGACTTTTTCTCTGAATGTCTTGGAAGGTCACATAAGACAGTTTTGAATATACATGTAATTTTGTATAAATATGTGTCAGGTTCCATAAATCTTCATGTTTTACATGATGCAGAAAAGTACATTGTAATACCTCAATTCATGCAACATCAACTGTACAGTCAAATTTCAGCTTTATAAAGGGGTTTGGCAATGGAATTCCAGAGTGAAGTGGGGTAATATAGTTTTATGCCCCATTCAAGATTTTTTCAATTATATTGAGGCAGTCAGTTCAAAGATAGTGGATTAAACCCGAGTGCCTGGAAAAACCACCAACCTTCAGTAAACAAACTGACAAAATTTTCCAAACTAAATTCTGCCCCAAGTGGAATTCGGACCTAGGCATGAGAGGCACTGCGATCTGTGCACTTTAGACCACTCAGCCACTAGGCCCAAGATACAATGCGGGAGACTTAAAGAAGAACATTGAATTCAAAATAGTGTGGCTGTATGTGAGGAGGCAAAGTTATTGAGGAGCATCAAAACAAGGTTTTACTGTATATGTTAAAACCATATTTGGCCCCAAAATACAACCAAATTTAAATTCCATATCAATTTGAAGTTTAAATTTGAGAAAAGACTCCTTTTGATTGCAAATCTTTTTTATTACTTATGACATCATTATGACATCATGAAGTGTCATGAATTTACATCAATTTTTTTGTCAGATTTTTCAGTTTTTAACCTTAGGAGAGTATGACAAGATGAACACCTCTATCCAAACCAAGATTGTGGGTTTTTAAAAGTTACCTTGTATCTGTATATGTTTCTGGAAAACATTTATCCATGAGACATTTCAGAACATTTGTTTTTACTTATTTACCAAGCTTATAACATCTGCATTTAGTTTTGTCAAAAATGTACATTCATAGTTCCAAAAGACATTGTCAAATTTTTTTTTAACTAGGTGAAAGAAAATCTTAGTTAAGAAATGATTGTGAAACTGGGGCCTGGACAGTACTTATCCATGAACCATTTCAGAACTTTTTGTACTTATTTACCAAGGGAAATAACTCCCTTATGACTTGAAATCTAGTTTTAGGTTGACATTTGAGTACATGCCCTGTTGGATTTGAACCTCAGATGGGTCTGAACCACACTTAGTGACTGTTTTTTTCACCAAGCACTTGGCATTTAGAAATGAAAGTCACAGGGTCCCAAGAAACTTTAACCACTAAGCCACACAAATCCTTTTAAAGGTGCAAGATAATTATATTACCGTATTAAGACTACTAACTGTTGACTCTGTGACCTTTTTCTGTTGTGATCTTTGGGAACCATTTACTTTGGATTTCTTGTGTCTGTTTGAGGTAGATTCCTTTAATATAGACTTTGGTTTGAGAGTAAATTTACTATAGATATCAGAAGGGCTCTGAATCAACGGCTCTTCCTCTACATCTACCTTTGGCTCGCTATCTTCACTGTTCTCAGAACTTTGCTGGCTAAAGTTTACCTGATATACAAAAACAAAACAAGAAATTCTGCTTACAAAGAATCATTTCCACTCCAGGATAGCTGTTACAAAAGTGAAAATTTCAAAGAGCCATAACTCAAAATTATTCGATATCAAGTCTTAAGTCAAACTTGACTTATAGGTCAACTATATAAGGGTACATACTACATATGAATTTAATATCTCAACAAATAAAGGAAAATATCCAGAAAACTGTTAAATTACAACAGACAGACAGAGGGAAATTAAACCTATGCATGTAGTACCCTTCCAGTTTCACCAGAAGTGGACTAATCATTCGGAACTCTGCTAGCTAAAGTTTACCCAATATACAGTAAAGTGGAAGCGCGTGGCCTAGTGGTTAAGGCGTTGGACTCATGATTTGAAGGTCGTGGGTTCGATCCCTAGACCGGGCGATGTGTTGTGTCCTTGAGCAAGACACTCAATTTCACGTTGTTCCAGTTCACTCAGCTGAAAAATAAATGAGTACCAGCAAAATGCTGGGGGTTAACCCTGCGATGGACCGGCGTCCCATTCAGGGGAGAGTCTTGTACTCTCAGTCGCTTAACGCCTCTGAAACCGGGATAAGCTCCGGCCTGATGGGCCTAATGGCTCGGGACAGACTTTAACTTTTAATATACAGTAAAGAAAACAAATCAACTACTGTTAAAACTAAGAAATACATATTTGAATTCGCATTTGGAATCTTACCTAACACAGCATATGTATGTCAATATAGAAATATCTGTGTGCTGGATATATTCGCGTGATAGTTGAATTCCCGAATGGGATTAGTCGCGAATTTACGCGAAAATAAAAATCTTGCGAAATAACAGTGATCTACAGTAGTTGATAGAGCACTTGCCTATTGTTTCAGTGATTTTGTTTGTCTAAAACTGGATTTACACAACATGAATTTGTGATCCCGATATTCTGACTCATGAAATATTTAAAATTGTGGATGGAAAAATCCTGTAGGAATAATTGGGGCATGTTACAACATACTATGACATGCTATAAATTGTCACATGTCAGGACGAGATCAAAGAAGTTGCTACAGTTATGTGCCTTAACAAGAGGCCTCGACTTCCTACATGTCCATATGCATTCCTACGACTTTCTGTGCGAGCTCTCACAACTTAATACTTAAGTTATACCTCCCAGGCGCTAGAAATAGCTACTAGTTGCTAAGACATGCCACACAGAAATCAATTAAGCATATCATGTCTGCTCAGATGGCAGAGCACGCTAGCCCCAGCCTCATGCCCACTAGCAAGTTTCACAAGTCATCCCTGATACCTCGGGATAATAGACTTGGCTGTTCCCAAATCATCCATGAAATAACTGTATCAATCAAAAAACAGACATACTAATCCATGTCTGAATCACAATCCAGAAGCAAAGTAAAAACTTTGGAACTGACAAATTAGGTTAGACACCAGTGAAGTGAGGCTGGGTGCTCTGGAAGGGTAAGTTTTTACCTGTTTTTCCATCTTTGTGTGAGTGAAGGATATCTTATTTGTATGGGTTTCCTCTTCAGATCCCCAGAAGGCTATCTCCTCCTCCTCATTATCATCATCGTCACCACCCTCATCATCAGACTCCGCCCCTGAACTACCACTCTCAGAGGAACCGTTTCTACCAAGCACCACTTCATCTGGCATTCTGTCAATTATAAATCACAATAAAAAGTATCAAAGTACTGAAAGAACTGAAAGTCAAACCCAAACATACCAATCAATGTTCAAATCACAATCCAAAGCAAAGTAAACATTTGTAACTGACAAATTAGGCTTCCACCAAGGAAGTGAGACCAGGTGCCCTGGAAGGGTAAGCACCTCCTGTTTTGCTAGCTACACCCGTCACATGTGTGATCAAAATTGAGAATGAAAGAAAATATGAAACTATGTGATGTCAAATATATCTGGAGAAATCCTGGACACAGGATATATGGACTCCCTTAATCCTTCCCTCTAAAACACTTTTAAGTGCATAGATTGGACATAAGGCTTTCAGACAAGTAATCCTTATAGCAACTTCTAATTGGAACTACTGTATAAAAAGAAATGTTAATGAGGAAAAACATTCACACACATGCACCATGAATATATCTTCGTGGCAAAAATTTCTTATTTCTATTGGTATGCTTTCCTTACAGGTGATAACCATGAAAATTTCTTAATGCAAAAAAAAAAAAAAAAATCAAAACCGTGAAATTTCTTATCCCTAATGTTTCTGCTTGTATAGTATACCGAGGAGACACAGAATATAACAAGTGCATTGTACCAGCAACGAGTGTATACCTTTCAATTTCCTTTCTCTCACTTTCTATCCTCTCCAGTTCGTCTAATCTGGACCACAACTCTTCATCTGTCCTACTCCTTGTGGATTCTTCTGTCTTCTTTCCTTTAGACAGTTCTTCTTTCATTTGTTTTCTATACTTCAGTACATTTGCCTTGTGTTGTTCTGAAAAAAAAAACATCAATTTTCTCAAGCAATTTAAGACATGAGTTGTCAAAAGAACAATGTAGCTCGCCTGTGCAACAAGTCCATCTTACCATTTAGGAGGTCCTCATTTCTAAACTGTGTAAAGCATGTATCTCTCACCCCCTTTGCTCAAATCCTACTACGGCAAATCCTAGCCTAAGAAAGATTATCAGTTAGCTTGCTAAAGGTTGATCCACAGACACTCCAGTTTCCTCCATCATTCTAGAACTAACCACATTAATACATTCAAGTAACAAAATCTTGATTGAGATAAATAAACACCATTATCAGACTCCTCTCTTTCAGCTTAGGATCAAATCCAAGCCACCCACAGCAGTCTCAAGGGGGGTGGGTGGGGGTGGGGGTGGGGTGGGGTCATCATACCTTTGCCAACTGGAGGTTACATATTTTCACTTCCATGTTTATCATCTCCTTCACATTAACCATTTTAGGTGTGGTTTTCTTTGTTTAATTAAATATGTTAGTTTTAGATCTTTTTCTCCTATTTTATTCACTTATGCTTTAGATATTATTATCTCCCCAATACTTCTGGTTTTTGAGAATTAGTCATGACATAATTAATATGGCTTCAACCGAGGGAAGTCATGTTTAGCTTGGCAGTAATTACACCTGCGGCTTTTCTATCTGTACAAATGCTTGTTTGTGCAATGACAACAACAAACGGAAACCATGAGGTCAGTTTGGGATATAAATCATAGTTATTGATGACAAGAATATGCCAAGGACCCAACAAACATTAAAAATTAATTTGATCAAAACATGCATGTTGTTACTTCATATGACTTAAGGATTTTAGTTCGAGTTAAAGGCCAATATTTTCATTTAATTTTCACCCAGGGGACCTAAAAATTAGTTTGACTTATCTGAAAATTTAAGATATGCGATTTCTAGTAAACTGAACTTATTTTTGTTAAATAAAGATCAGGAAATTTGAGATATCTGTGTTCGATATAAGTAGATGCAACTGTATATGAGGTATAATAACAGATATCTTAACAAACCTGCTTTTAAGGCTTGTCTTGTTTTACCCAAATCTAATTTTTTCCATGTGTTTGTTTTAGTTTTATTTTTTAATCCTTTACCTTTCCATTTTTCTTCTTTGACAGGATCAAACTCTTCTTTTATCTCAAAAACATCCTTTGCCTGAAACAAAATACAGCAAAGAAAAAGAATTAGTTGTAACAAGTCAATTGTTTAGTGTAAAGAGAAAAACCACAGACCTTCTGCAAGGAAACTGACAAAACATTCATACTAAGATTTGCCCAAGTGGGACTCAAACCCAGAAGGGGAAAGACACTGTGATCTGTAAGCATATTTTATATTGTCTTGCCATTCAGCCACCCCCCCCCCTTTAAAGAGTGAGGTAAAGCAGGGATTTATCTGGTCTTTTGGGAAAAGGTCCTAAACTAAAAAATTGGGGAAAACTATCAACTTTTTGCTCATTTTGGGAAAACCTGATGTCAGTCTTCAAGTCGGTTTTCTCACGACATCAGAAGCCTTTGATGTAGAAGCAGTATCTTCATCTTCCTTTGCAAATATTGTTTTAAAATAATCTAGAATCTTTTATTTCATTTTGCTGATTTGGGGGGTTTCACAAAATTTACTTTCGTTTTCATTTAAAAACAACACAATTTTGTAAATTGGGAATTTTCTCAGCCGATTTTGGGAAAAAATCAATGTTTTTTTCATTGGGAATGGGGCCGAATTTCGGCCCTATATTGGCCCTTGATGAATCCCTGTAAAGTGTTTGAAATTCAAGTCATGTAATAAAGGGAATGTTTAACAAGTAATTTCAAAGCTAAAAACAATACACTTATTATGTCCCGCAATTGAAGTGATGGGGGTGGGGTGGGTGGTGGGTGGGAAGAGTGCCTACTCCATTTCTTCTGACAAACTTTTTTCTCGAAAGGTATTTAACAGATTTTTATGAAACTTCAAAGTAACTATCTTTGGGTTTAGTAGATGTACCATTTGCTGTGTGTACTTTGATCATGCACATGGTTTGGGATTTTAAAGTTTAGGTCCGTTTAGGGGACACTTTTAAAATTGTATCCCATTTCAGTTATAACTTGTTTTATACTGTATAATGTATATGGTTAAAGGGATTTTATACCTGATCTGCATCCTGCTGTAGTTCAGATGTAAAACTGATTCGTGGCTCAAATAAAGATCTTTGTTTCTGTAGTGCTTCAAGTTCTGTGTTAACAGCTGTAAAAATGTTTTTAAAAAATTAACAAAAAATAAATATTCTTACATCTGCAATTATGATATGATTTTATTTGACAATACAAAATCAAAAAAAAAAAAAACCAAACCAATCAATTTCTAAATCACAGTCAATTAAGCAAAGTAAAGAATTGAAACTGGCAAATTAAGTAAAGCACCAGGGAAGTAAACTTGGGTGCTCCAGAGGGGTAAGCACCTCCAACAACCATGTCTGTAATCATTTTGTTGAATTGGTTTTGCATGATTTCCACTAGAAAACATGTCAAACTTGTACGGTATGTACATGTTCTTTCTACATTATCACACAAAAAACTATAATTTACTTTGTGAAAAAATTGTAGCGTGATACCATAAAACATGCTTAATACACTGTCATCCATAAATTACATAGAAGATTTTACAGTTCAGGATAATCTTAGATAAGGAATGATCATGAAACGGAGTCCAGGCCCGCAGATAAACGGAAAATAGTCTGTTTCAATTCACTACGTTGGAAATTAACAATATTTTAAAGAAACACTGAAATCTTGGATGAGGAATGATTATGAAACTGTGTCTAGACCTGGAGTAAAAACTTACAATTGAAAATTACAGATACTTTAAAGAAATATTGAAATCTTACATTTTATTCTCCTGTCCACTATGGCTGAGGCCTGTTTAGCTGATCTTTCTACAAACCAGTTATCACCCAGTAGTACCGTAATCTCATTAGTGTGAACCAGCTTACCTGGCATAAATGCTAACGAACCAAAAGGTACCTGATTAAAATACAATATACAAGTTTTTAAATCATTTACAACTTTAGGAGGTGGGTGGGGGTGGTGAGTGGTCAGTAGCTTAGTGGTCTAAGTGCAATCTTGATTATCACAGTTACCTCTCATTGTCTAGGTTCAAATCCTACAAGGGCAGTTACAATGTTTTTGTCTCAATTCATCTACTCATAGAGGTTATAATTATAATTGCAGTCAGAGTTCATTTTAGGATTTTAAGAGGGATCATTTTCAAAAATTGTCCTCTAAAACACCACAACATCAATATTTTTGCATTGATGTGATGTTAAATATGTTCCCATAAGGCTTTGACAATGGGGTCATTTTGGCAAAATAAAGGATCAATGGTCCCAAGGACACCTTTTACCATGAACTCTGGCAGTACAAATGTGAACAGCACCAAAAACTTGAGGCTACCATACTAGATTTTTCATAATATAATCAAGATTGCAATGTCAACAGCAATCCTATTTTCTTCTCTGCAATCAGCCTCTGCAATAATCTTTTAACTAACATAGTTGCAGCTAGATGGTTTAAAGGGCTTGGTTACCATCACAGCTCCTTAAATTGTCTTTTAACCATAATTGAATATACTGCTGAAATATATTTCTTGCAACCAAGATAGAAAAATCCATAAAAGACAGATATCTTCATCTTACAGTAGTCAGTTAGTAGAATACAATGTATCTCCCTAAAATTTTGAGGATCCCAGTTGTGAGTTTTGATGCTTCATTTTTTTCCTTTTCTTGTTACATTTGGAGTCTTGTCTGACCCCGGGAAAGGGATCCAAAGTTGATTTAAGAGTGGAACCTGATTGTTTCAATTTAAGGTAGCTGAATTAGAAGGGAGGAATGTAATGGATGGGGCTGACGGTGTCATGGAAGCTCAGCCAGTAGAACACCTGCTAGATTTCTGTAGGGGCCCATATTTGAGTACTGGTTTGGCTGCTGCATGTTTTTCTGGTTCATTTAGGGGCTTGTCCAACCCGGAGAAGCAGTCAACCAACAGGCAGGTCCCAGGGTTGTATCTAGTGGTTTCAATTCAAGGAAGCTAAATTGGAAAAAGGAAGAGAGAAATGCGATGGAGCATGCTGGGTAGTTGGCAGGGTAACTCAGTTGGTAAAGTATTCTGCTAGAATTAAGGTCTCGGGCTTGATTCCAAGTTTGGCAGCTTCATTTGTTCCCTTTCCTGATACATTAAGGGGCTCATCCAACCCTGGTAAGTAGCAGACCAACAACAGGTTTGGCAGCTTCATTTTTTCCCTTTCCTGTTACATGTGGGGCTCATCCAACCCTGGTAAGTAGCAGACCAACAACAGGTTTGGCAGCTTCATTTTTTCCCTTTCCTGTTACATGTGGGGGCTCATCCAACCCTGAAACCTAGCTAACCCACCAAGTTTGTCTGCTGTATTTTCCCTACTTACCATAACATCATGTGTTACTTTGTCTGGTAGGGTCTTGAGTCTATCCTTTAGAGCCTTATAATCTGATTTGAATTTTTGCCTGAAAAAAATATCAATAAAATATTAAAATTAAAAGCTGCTTGCACATAAACTGTTCATTGAGATATACTACAAGCCTAGGCTTATCAAGGCCCTGAAAAAGTTGTATGGCCATCGTTACAATATTGTTGATAAGTATGGCTCTGTATCTAAATTTTACTTGATACATTTGATGTTCCATAGTTTCTTGTTCCTTTTATTCTCAACTTTGATTTCTGGTACATCAAGGTGGTCAGCTCCAAGATGGTTGAGGAAACTGGAGTGCCTAAAAATCAGCCAGAACTTTGGTATGCAAACTTAAAAACTTTCTCACAATGAGAGCTGGAATTTGAAGAGACATAGTGCAAGATGCTGTACATTATGTAAAAGCCGACATAAACCATCTGGCCCCTCCAAACTGTCTAAAAACGCAATTTACAAAGTTTCAACATAAATACAACTTACAATGAAAAAAAAATCTCTTCTTCTGAAGCCATGAATGAAACTTGAGTTCCCCATTTTAAACTTAACACTCTTACCATTGTGCTTTAAAGGTACCACATACTGTAAAGGGGATTATTTTCATGGGGTGAAAATTTCGCGATTTCTGAAATCCAGCTTTTCGCATGGGTGTAATTTTCGCGTAACCAATATAAGTGGGTGTATATTCTATATATATGATATGATAATGTGTATGGTAGATATTTTGGCGTGGGTAATCTTTTTGAAGCAATTTCTTTAGTGCGAAATAAGCGAAAACTTTACCCGCGCAAAATTTTCCCCCTTTACAGTAAGTAAAAGAGTAGTAAGGTCTCTTAAAATATAGAATACCAGGATTCTCACTGGGTCATTTTTGGGGATTGATATTCTGCCCTTTTCTCAATTCAAAATCTTATGGTTTTTTCACTATCATCTGTATACTTTTCACAATTTATGTCATTGATGATGCTTATTTTCACAATTGCGAAGGCCCACAACCCTGTTCACAAAAAAAGTGAGATTGATTAAATGGGGTTTTATGTCACAATCAAAAATATTGCACTTATATTGAAATGTCACCAGCTAAAGGTGAAGTGACAGTGTGCTCAGGGAAATGTGCAGGGAGGGTTCTTTATCATGCCACGCCTGCCTTGACATGGGAGCCTCAGTTTTTGAAGTCTCTTTCAAAGGACCTGGTGACTTTCATTTCTAAATGCCAAGTGCTTTTGGAAAGAAAAAATATGCTTTTTTTAGCACCAATGGCCTCCCACATATGAGGCGAGGACTCTAACAATCGAGCTCCCATAGTGGTTTGATAAAAAAGTGAGAGATATTTCCATAGTGTACCTCACCTTTTGCTCAGACAGCGACTGCTTGAATGTACAACAAGATCTTGATAAACTGGCAGACTGGGAAAGGAAATGGAAGATGGAGTTCCACCCAAACAAGTACACAGTTCTGACCATTAGTAGGAAGAAAACCCCAATAAAACACCAGTACAAACTACATGGACACATCCTCGAACATGAAACATCATCAAAATATTTAGGGATAACCATAACATCAGACCTGAACTGGGGAAACACATCTCAAACATCACCAAAAAAGCAAATAGAGGAATCGGCTTCCTACAAAGAAATCTAAACATATCGGCTAAGAAAAACAAAAGCCTGATAAGACCACAGGTTAAATACGCTGCAACTGTATGAGACCCTTACCAACAAGGCCATATAGACAAATTAGAGATACCGGTAGTTCAGCATAGAGCAGCTCGCTTCGTCACCAGACAGAGAACAAGCGTAACTGCCATTATTGAAGAACTTGGTTGGCAGAGCCTGGAAAAGAGATGCCAAGAAAGTCGACTGACCATGCTATATAAAATCTTGCATGGCCATGTTACCATATACCCTAACAGCTACACAAAACCAATGACAAGGATGTCTAGACATGTCCACCAACACACACTAGACATAATCGTCATTCCCTATATCAGCACACAACACTGCAAAAGCTCATTCTTCGTGGGGACAGCAAATGAATGGAACAGACTAGCACCCGACATACCAGCTGCAGAATCACTTGGGTCATTCCAAGCCCGAGTGCACAACCTCCTCAAATAAAGCCAGCACCAACTGTTGTTTTTGTACTACTGTTGTTGACCATGGACATCAAGTGGCAAAATCTTCGACAAGACGAAGTTGGACAGTAAAAGGAAGAAGACGAAGAAGCACACACTATAAACATAAATGGTTTTACCATTGTTCTATCTTTACATCTGTTGATGCTAAAACTTTCTCTTGTTCTTCTTTCAATCTTGATAAATTAGACGGATCCATTATGCTACAATTTAAAATTGGGCCATTTTAAATGTTTAAATAGGACTATGATCATAGGATGACACGGTTTATCCCTCCATTGTTACATGTGGTTCGTGTAGCTCATGTGCTGTCTGTAGTCACTTCCTTCAGTAGCACGTTGTTTTGTTTTCCTATGGCTGCTTACACCAATGAGAAAAACATTACATTGTTCATCGGAATAAACGATTCAAATAGCTTCATTATATTAAAATGTGCATTTATTTACATTGTTATTTAAATATAGAACTTTTTACATTAAAAGAATATTTAATGCGCCGTTTCATATTTTATTTTTCGTGCTCTAAGGGGCATATTGGAAACATGGCTGCCTGCGGTGTCCTTTCTAAAGTTGCAAATTGTCTGCAGAGCATTATTCTAAGAGACACTGTAACTGCGTCTAAGTATGTTAATTTTTTGTTAGAAATCATTGCATAGCGGGTTTTAAAGTATATGCAATAACTTATGTGTCTACAAGCACAAGCTGCGAAACACTCGATTGAAAGGGGGGGGGGGGGGGGGTGTGTGACTTGAAAAGATCTATGCTTGGCTCGTGAACGGTTTTATTCTTGACAGGCAAAACGCCATCCCGTATGCGTATTTGCAGGACGGATGGTGATGTTGATTTGTGAACACAATCAACTTAACAGAAGTACAATGCTAGAAATATCTGACAAAACTTGTTTCTGCCATTTAGAAATGAAAAGTTATCGGGACAACCTGTCCCCAAACCAACTCGTCCCCGATTTTAAGATGCCTCGTCCCTGAGACAAGTCATCCCCAAGGCGAGTGGTCCCCAGGTATTAGGACAACTCGTTCCCGCCGTTTGGACAACTTGTCCCAGTGGAGTAATTACACAATTTATACAATTTATTTTTTATACAAGATATTAATACAGATTAAATGTATTAAATGTCGCTGCTTTAATGGAAACGAAAATAAAAAAGTTTTAAAATATATTACTGTCTTTGAAATTATAAATAAATAAATCATCGGAAGAATAAATTTAACATTATATTATACATGTTATATTTATTTATTTATCTATTTTATTTATCTATCTCAAAACAAACTTCACCATTTTAATTGTCGGGTACATCAGAGACATATATCTCTCTGGGTGCATTAAAGTACTGAAGGCACAAGCTGACAACCTCTTGGCCACCAGAATATAAACGAAACCGCCATGAACTTTAAAAACTAAGAAACTTAGTATCCTATCATAATAGAGATTTAGTAACAGTCATTCTCGCTTAACATGTACACTTCAAATTTAAAAAATGCCCCCAAATTAAAATGCTTACCTGTAAACTACCGGGTCAAGATGGCATTCATTGTGGCCTCGTTTTTTTTCTCTTCAAAATTTTTTTGATCAATTACACAAAAAGTATTTTATTAAACATGATGAAATTCACACATAATGTAGATACATGTTGCATGATTACATATACAAAATTCCAAGCTCGTACGTTAAACACAGACTTGTGTGGCGCAGCGAGAAGCATATGGTATATGCATGCGGTTTTATTCAAAACTATATTAATCAATAACACAAAAAGTAATTTATTAAGCATGATAAAATTCAAACATATAGTAGATACATGTGCAATAGTAATATACATGTGCAAAAGAACAAAGTCGTACGTTTAACACAAACTTGTGTGGCACAGCAAGAAACGTTTGACATCTATGTGGCATCGTTTAGTACTTTATGTGGAAATAAAATCAAAATAATATAATAGACATATTATTCCTTTTTTTTTTTTTTTTTTTGACATTTGATCACATACATCGTAATATTACAAGTTAAACGGACACAATTTTGATGGGGACGAGTTGTCCAATCACTCAGGGACGACTAGTCCTGGGGACGAATTGTCCAAAAATGGGGACGACTTGGTTTGGGGACGAGTTGTCATGTAATCAATGAAAGCCACTTTGCCCTTTGGAAGAAACCTTAAAAACTGATGCACTGTGTCTTGGTAGCTATGGCATGGTAAAGAACCCTCCCTACACATTGTGGTAAGTGCACCACAAAGGTAAACAGGGATAGGGACTAAGAAAAATTCTGAAGAAGCCAAAAGGACTACTAGTAAGGTTTTTAATCTGGTATTCCTTTCCATTTGTACTGGTCCTTCCTTAATGGACTCTAGATAAGCACCATGAAATGGTGATCGTGTGTGTGGCCTTTGCCTCACTAGCCTAGTGAAAGTACAGAAGGAAGCCAATACTCTCTTGTTGTTTGTGAATTGGGAGGCCGCCACAGGCAAAACTTGTATTAAGAATGCCTTTTTTGGGGCCCCTTGGGCACAATTTCCAACATTAGGACAGTGGATTTTGCCTTGTATCTCGCATGCTTATATTCAGTATTCCACATGATGATGCCCAAACATTTCAGGTTGGCACTGATTTTCTATTGGCCCACAAGACCAGCCACTGATGATATTTACTGGTCCTTCCAAATTTCTACTGGCCACATAGTCTAATGGACCAGCATTGGTGTCAAACCCAGGTAAAGAATTTTGCAACGTCTGTGTTTGATGACGTTTCAATTTAAGTGTAATAGTCTTGACTGGGACTTAAAACCCCTTCAAACAATCTTGCTGTTGAAATTTAACATGATAGATTGTTTAATATTTTGAATCCAGTTGTTATTACCTTATAACATTTTCACACAAGGTTGTTTTCCCCTACAGATTAATTAATCTCCCCAATTATCATTTGTTAATTTTAATGTGATTGCACACCACTAGTATACACAATTAAACACATTTCTATTTTATTTATAGAGTTCTGACATGTTACCAGACAGTGAGGTACAGGAGAAGAACAAATTCCTCACCGTCTTGGCATGTCAAACAATGGGCAACAGAGGCAAATGAGGACCTAACAAAAGAGAATGAAGAGTTTGTACAAACAATGGTTTTAGATGAATTCAAAAATAAACCAGGCACCAGTCCACTTCAAGAGGAACCATGGCCAAGATATAAGTATTCCTTCAAGTAAGTATGGAAATAGATAGTGACTGTTCTTTTGCCAAAATGTTAGTACCGTACATGTACTTAAAAATTTATGAAAGTCACTAGGTCCTCCAGAAGAGACCTTAAAAACTTAAGCTCCTTGTCATGGTGGACGTGGCATGCTAAAGAACCCTCCCTGCACATTGCTCTGAGCACACTGCAAAAATAAAATTTCTGCCCTTTACCTAAAATTGCCCTGAGCATACTGCAAAAATATTTCTGCCACTTCACCTAAAGCTGGTGAAGTCACAATATATATGGAATATACTTGATTAAGACATAAAACCCCAAGTGACCATGTGGTCCTAGTGCTTACAATAAGAAACATTTAATGGACACTCAAAAATTTTGGTCAGCATCATTTTGTCATAACCTGGTAATCACTGATTTTGATTCCCTGGTAATGCTGGGTTAGAATTTTCCAAAATACAAACAGAGAAAGAAAATGAAAGGGGTCAGGTAGAAACCCATTGAAAAAAGCAGGTGTAGTGGTCAGATATTGCAGTCCATTTCTAGGTTTCCACAATGCAAAAATTGTTAGTAGCCAAATTTCCAATATTTTTGAAAATATAGTGCTTTTTAAAGTAAATTTTCACAAATTTACTAAAATATGTTACTTTTTGAAAGAATTTCTCAGAAACTAGTAGGCAATGGCAATTTTGGCTACCAGGAATGGAAACATAGCCATTTGGTCTAATTTGCCTACTTTGGCTTTGTTTGGGGGACACAGCACATGTAATTGGATCTTGTCACAGGTAACTCTTGTTTAATTCAATTAATTGTGTGTCAGAATATATTTAAATTTATGTGTAAGATTTTACTTCTCAGAAAATATTAGCTAGTGTTCCGTTAATTGACCTCAATACCCTAAAATCATGGAGAGGTCTTGTTGGCTGAGTCAGTGAGTGGTCTTTAAGGTACTCATGGATAGGGCTGCAACGATATATTGTCAGATGATATATCATGATACATTTTTGTATGATACAGTTGACAGTACACCCAAGTATGTAGCATGATACGTCAGTCTGGAAGTTTACCCCAACTGCTTTCCGGCCATGATACCTGTAGCATATCTCTTCTTCTTCTTCTTCTTCTTCTTCTTTTTTCAATATACAGTATTCCTTTTTATAGAAGATTACATCTGCATATCTAAACCAGGTTGTCCAGAAATATTAATTCAAAGACATTCATTGACATTATAATGACAAATTTGTGATTATTTTCATAATAACTTCACTTTGACTATACATTGTAACAGATTTTGTTTTTATTTTTGTTTGCTTTTTTTGAAGTGTTTTCGTTACCTAGAAGAGTTGTTTCATGATACGCATATATTGTGTATCAAATGTCACGATATTGTATCATCAGGTAAGTGTATCGTTGCAGCCCTCAGCATTTTAGACCACTTGTTAATGTATTGAAATATTGAAGAGAATTTGTATTTAATGCTTGTTTAATTTCTATTTAGAACAAAACGGTGTGGTGTACTAGCCATCAAGTTAGGTACTTTACCACAGTGGACGCAAAAAGGAAAATTGGTCTATACAACAGTTTTACAGGTTTGGATAGTTAAATAATTAAATAAAACAGAATTGCGGATTTAGGGGATTGTTTCGGGAGAAGGCTTCCAGGTCTCAATTTTGAATGTCACTCGGCACAATGTTAGACATTAATTTACCTTGCTGCCAAATTAGTCCGATTTTAAAATGGGATGAAGTCCCTAAAAAGGTGATCAATAATCAGTAATTACTCATTTTTAACATACCATTTCTGATTAATTCAGTGATTCATAATCGATACAGGTGTACAAAACAAAGAAATAATAGCTAAATCATAAATCACAGTAATTGAATTCCCTGAAAAAAAAATCATATAAAATATTAGTTGCCCATTCATGAATCTCTCTCTTTCTTGTTCTCTGACAAAAAATTCTCTCTCTCTCTCTCTCTCTCAAAAAAAAAAAAAAAAAAAAAAAAAAAGAGGCTTAAAAGCTAAAGAAGCTAAAAAGCTAAAATTGACATTGAAGTCAAGTACTGTTTCAAGTTCTTATTCTATTTACATAACAGGTTATAGTCTATTTCTATTATACAGGGGTTATAGCCAATTTCTGTTATGCAGGGGTTATATTCAATTTTTGTTTAACAGGTTATAGCCTACTGTATTATACAGTGGCTTATATTTTTTTACCAGGTTATAGCCTACTGTATTTCTATTATACAGGGGTTATAGTTTATTTCTATTATACAGGGGTTATAGTTTATTTCTATTATACAGGGGTTATAGTCTATTTCTATTATACAGGGGTTATTGTCTATTTCTATTATACAGGGGTTATAGTCTATTTCTATTATACAGGGGTTATAGTCTCTTTCTATTTAACAGGTTATAGATAATCATGTAATTCGATATGTACCGCCAGAAGAATACATGACACAAGCTGGATGGCAACCATGGTTCAAAAAAAGATTTGGGTCAGTGGTTGTTGGTGCTCTAAGTTCTGATCCAAATGAGGTAAAAAAACATTGCCATCCATGAGGACAGAGGGGGATATTAAATTTGATGTTCAGTCCAATTTTTCTTCTGTCCTTCTGTCCATCTGAAATTCTTGGTAGCCTTTATAGACAGGTTTGACATTATTTGTATTTGATTAATATATTTAATGCTTGGTTTTTCACAAATTTCAGATTTTGCAAATTTGAATGAGTTCTGGTACATGCGTGTTTATCACGATAAAAAAAATATTCATAAAGGTTTTATTTTTGCATCTTGTTAGTTTCCCAATTTTTTTTCAAAAATAAATCAAAAAAAGAAATTTTTCCGAATTTGCAGTTATGCAACCTGCAGCATTGGTTTTTAAGGTCTCTCCCGAAGGACCCATGACTCAATTGGTTTTTAAGATCTCACCCAAAGGACCCCATGACTCATTTCAAAATGCCAAGTGCTCGATGAAAGAACAGTCACTTCATATTTTCAAATCTTGGTAGACCCTGGCCAGGGTTCGAACTCACAACCTCATACATACAAACTGAGCACTATAACATCTGAGCTACAATAGTGATTCCAAAATACGGACTGAGTACTCTACCAACTGAGCTACCATAGTCTTACCCCCATAGGAAGCTAGTACTCTACCAACTGAAATAATCTTGCAGTTCCCACATAGGAAGCGAGCACCCTACCAACTGAAATACCCTAGTGGTTTCCACATAGAAATAGAGCACTCTACCAACTGAGGTACCATAGTGGTGCCCATATACAAATTGAGCACTCTACCATAGTCTGAGCTACCGCAGTGGTTTACAGTAATTAAGATAATCCATTATTTGCTTCTTATTTTTCAGTTTACTAAGGAATACAATAAAATTTTCCATGAGTCTGGTGTGCCACCAAAGAGAAAGCTGACACGATTTATTGTTACTAGAGACGCTGCAATAGAGCCTGGTATGTATCTAAAACTCTTAATATGAAAGGACAACTGACGTATCGCCGGTCACGCCTTTTATGTTCCGACACTGGCCGCCATCATGATACCTAAGCAGCGTCATGGCAACTTATGACTTACTAGTGTCGGTGACGTCATTAAATGACAACAGTTTAGGTCGAGTTCTCATTCTTTTTGTATGTAATTTAAGCATGCTGGGCCTTTGTCCAAACATTGTGGGCGTGGCGGGCAATACATTAATTGAATCTCATTTACCTGAATTACATTATCTCTGTTGCGGGCCTGAGCTAGTTGTGGTGTTGTAGTGTTGTATTTAATCCGGTGATTTACTGTCAGACTTTCTGGTCCAGATCTTGTAACCTTGCGGTAAAACCCTTGCTTTTCTCATTTAGGGACTCTGTTAGGAAGCAGATTCTTTCAGACATTTCTTCCCCCTTGCTTAAAATCTTGAATTAGGATATCACAAATTTCAGGATAAGACCTTACCGGTAATTTTTTTTAGAAGTTCAAAGTGAGTTTCAGTTTATTCAACCTATATACATGTATGTTCAGTCATTTCAAATGTTTTAATAATTCAAATTATCTTTAAATTTCCATTTGATAAGGTTTGACACTAACTTTTTTCAACATTATCCCACAGGGCTAGTAGTTGTTTGAAATCACTAGCCCTGCTTGAAGTTGAGTAGTCCGGTGCATGTCCCATTTTCTCTTCCACCCCCTAATTTTTTTTTAGAGAAATGGAGCAAAATCCTGCAATCTGGAGAAGGTTAGATAATGATTATATATTCATTAGGTCTAAAAAGCTCTATCGAATATATGAACTTATTGTTTTGAGATAAACTACTAACCCATCGGGCTACTGATAATACAAGATTCACTAGCCCTGACCAATTTCTACTAGGCTTAGGCTAGCGGGCTAGTGTTAGTGTCGGCCCCTGTTTGAAAAGTAGCTGTATTAAGAAAGAAATAAATTTTGTGCTTTAAAAAGTTGATGAGGTGCATGTATAACAGGGATCTACTGTTTATTGCTTTCTATGAATGGTTGATGAAAATTGATATGTGAACAGTTGTAATCAAAACACTACAAATCCAAAAGGCCAAAAGGTAAAATCTTAGATTTGGCCCCTGGCGACTTTGGAGACATGGGTATTTTTCTTTCAAGAGGCTGTTCTAGTTCATTTTGTAAAAGTTTCACTAGACTTGTAGCATTACCCCCCCCCCCCCCCCCCCCCCCCCCAGCTCCCTCACATTGTTTTGGAGACATACATGTAAATAGTGTTCACTCCACTTTTGCTAACATTTTGTCTGCAACCAAATTTCTTGATAACTATTTAACAGATCTTTACAAAAATTCACATGAAAAATCTTTTGGAGTAGATATGCCAATGGCTATTCATGTTTGATCATTTGCTTCGTTGCGACTTCCAAGTTGGGGTTTTGATTGGGAAATGTATGGTTGGGGACTTCCCAAAGCCCATTGGGGTCCGTTTTGGGAACACTTTTGAAATGACATCCCATTTCAATTAGAACTTGTTTGTGTATATTATTATACCTATGAATCACTTTCTGCTTCAGGAACACCATTGACAGTCAATCATTTCCGAGTGGGTGACTACGTTGATTGCAGTAGCAAGAGGTAAGATAATATGACTGACGTTCTCCTTTAAGAAAACACATCAGACCAGACCAGGAACTAGGTCAAATCTTTTGAAGCCTGAATCTAGTTTTCTACATGTACATGTGTATATCTTGGGGAAAATATCAAATTCATTCGAAATGATTCATTTTGAAATCTCTGAAGATCTTGTGAGATCCTGTTCATTTAAAATGGGGATGTGTTGCAGGAAATTAATTTCTGATAGGAAATGATGTCCCAATTGACGTATCGCCGGCCACGTCCATAATGTTCCGACACTGACCGCTATTACGGTACCAAAGCATCGTCACGACAACTAATGACGTTCTAGTGTCAGTGACGTCATCAAACCGCACAATTCAGGCAGAGTTTTCATTCTTTTTGCACGTAATTCAAGCATGTCTACCCTTTATCTGAACATAGTGGGTGTGGCCGGTGATCCGTCAATTATTCCTGATGATCGTTTGTCTGATTGTTGTCAGAACAGCATCCTAATTATCAATCACTAGTGTAAGATTAATAATCAATCATTGCCTACACTTGCATGTAGTTTACAGATTGTTGTCAAGTCCGTTTCATTTCCGTTTCTTCATTCTTAAACAACATGGCAGATAGTGATTGGATAATCATGATAATGTTGTCGGTATCCAGGAACCACAAGGTCTAAAGCTTTGGAGGTATCATCACTAAGCAAGAACAAAATTAGAAAGAGTGCCATGGCTCTTAAACACAAATAAAGAGGAGGATATTAAATTTGAGTTTCCATCTGTCCATCCAAAATTTTTGTTTGTGTAAATTCTCCAAAACTATGAAGCACTACATGTATTTCATGAAACTTTATGCAAAGCATCCACATTGATAGGAGATGCACATGTTGTTACTCAGAGTTGGTTTACTTTTTTCCTGACGGTTTTTGCCCTTTGAACATAAGTGCAAATCACAAAAAAAGAACATGCTGGCGGGCTGATGGATCCAAATTCACTGTATTTACTGTTATGATATTATATTGCCAGTTTTATTTGTTTCTGATAGTCAATTTTATTATCATGCATAAATGTACTTGTAGGTAATTCTGATTATTATTCATTTAATTAATCTGTTATGTCTCTAAGATTATCCATTGTTAAATTTTGTCCAATTGGACATCACAACTGGCAGGGAATCCTAATTATTTAAATTTGCTCATTTTCATTTCAGTATTGATTGGGGATTTCAAGGTGTTAAAAAAAGATGGGGCTTTAAAGGTATGGGTAGGTCGCATGGTGTAACTAAAGCACACAACAAACCAGGTTCCACAGGTTCAGGTCGGGTATGTAAAAACAAATTGTACTCTCTCTCTCTGTCTCTCTCTCCCTGTCTTTCTCACTTTCTCTGTCTGTGTGTCTTTCTCTCTTTCTCTGTGTTTTTCTCTCTTTCTCTCTCTCTCTCTCTCTGTCTTTCTTTCTCTCTCTTACTGTCTGTCTCATTCTCACCACTGCTGTGGCTCAGTTGATAGAGTGCTCACTCCGTAAATGGGAGACTGTGTGCTGGAACCCTGACTGGGTCTGACCCAAGACTTGAAAGTGGGTGGTGACTGTACTTTCGACAAGCACTCAGCATTATGAAATGAAAGTTGGAGTTCTCTCAGATGGGAACTTTAAATAAAGCAATTTAGCTCTAAGGACTAATTTAAGAACAGGTTCATGTATATAAAATTATGCAAGATGTGCAAGTATGTTTAATGGTCTGCCTTGCACACTCTGGTTATTTTAAAGTGCTAGCTTACAGATTTGGTTTATGACAGACAAGCATACCACTCAAACATTTGGAGTTTGTAGGTATTTTACTTTTTTTTTTGAAATTTTCTTGGTGATCAGCAATGTCAAAATTTTGCAGTGTGAGAGGAAAGAAAAAGAAAACCAATGTATGTTACTTGAATATCTTTCACTCCTGTGCTTGTAAAAACATATTGTCTTTTTCATTGTTGCTGCATTTTTTCTCAGCTATAAAATGAAAAAAATTTGGATGGTAAAATTCTTTTTGGGTTGCCTGTACTAAAACATGCTCTGTTGGAGAAACCAGAAACACGCCTTTTTGCTTGAACTATTTCCACAATGGAGAATATGCTTTTTTAGGGATCTGAAAACTCAAAGAGTCACTGCAATGTTGATGTTTGATATTAGAATGTAATTATTTAATGTTTTAGAAAAAAGGAGGAGTTTACCCTGGAAAAAAGTTACCTGGTCACATGGGCGGAGATTGGAGCACTATGATTGGTAGAAAGGTTTGTAAAAAATACACAAAATATTGCTATAGCTAGCGATGAAATGAATTTTGGTAACAAAAAATCATCACTAAAAGCATAACCGTTTCAATCACTGTTTGACATGTACATGCAGTAGGCGGATTTGATTATTGGCAAACAATGTGTGCTGTCTAAAAAGGTGCTCCAGTAGTAGAAGAAGCTACCGAACAGCACAAGGAAACTATGCATATTACAGCACCTACATGAAGATTCAGGTCTAACTCTGGCATAGAATGTCATTGTTTTCTTGGGGCATTCCTGTTTCCTCCACTATCTCAAAACTGACTGCCTAAATATAAGTGAAAGAAATTTGACTGGAGTATACATCTTTTTCTATCCTTGATTTAGGGCCAAATTTAGGCCCCATTTACAATGGTAAAAGCATTAATATTTTCCCAATTATCTTTAGGTACCTTACTATTTACAATTTAGCTCACAAAAGGAAATTGATATACATATACAAAGTGTTTACATGAGCTTTTAAATAACACAATTGTATTTACACTTTGCATTCGCCTTTTCTTAGACATGTTTGATGAAATAGCTTGATTTTTTTAAATTTTATTTCCCAATTTGCATGGGGTCTTACCTAAGACTTGAAAGTTAAGTGGGTAGTGACTGCTCTTTCACCAAGCAGTGGGCATTACGAAATGAAAGTTTTTTCGGATCGAAACTTCAAATAAATGAGGTCCTGTGTCACGATGGGCTTGGCACGCTAAAGAACCCTGCTATATAATGCCATCAGCAGAACGCACAGGAAAAATTTCTGCACTTTCTCCTATAGCTTGCAATGTCTCGATATAAGTGAAATATTCTTGATTGGGACGTTAAACACTATTACTCAACTCAATTCAACTAAATGCATGGACTTGAGTGCACTAAATTTCAAAAGTCATAGCGCTAAAAATCCTCTGGTATATAACACCATTACTACAATCCACTCTGTTTTAAATTTATGATGTTTTTGTTTATATTTGGAACAGATTCTCAGGATAAATACGAAATACAACTTGTTGTACCTAAAGGGTCATGGTATACCAGGACCAATCCATTGTTACGTTCGCATTTTTGACACTTGTTTACCCAATAGGCGTGATGAGATGCTCAAGAGTAATAACACCCCTCCCATGCCTACGTACATACCGGAGGTTAATGAGAAAGAACATCCTGAAGAATATTTTGATACTGAACTATACCAGTTTACCCAGCCGTCTATCGTGTTCGAGGAAGAGAAAGTGCAGAAAAAGAAGTAACAGTTTGGAGGATCTTTTTTAATGTGAATAAATTCTATATGTGTATTATTACCAGAGTTTGCATTTTTACCCCCGGCTTCAACGGGAGAGTATACTGGTTTATTTCTGTCCTTCCAAAACAAAAATTTTTCTCAGCAACCTGAGTTTGTGTTTTTACCCCAGCTTCGAAGAAGGGAGAGTATACTGGTTTATTTCTGTCCGTCCAAAACAAAAATTTTTCTCAGCAACCAGAGTTTGCGTTTTTACCCCAACTTCGAAGAAGGGAGAGTATACTGGTTTATTTCTGTCCGTCCAAAACAAAAATTTTTCTCAGCAACCAGAGTTTGCGTTTTTACCCCAACTTCGAAGAAGGGAGAGTATACTGGTTTATTTCTGTCCGTCCAAAACAAAAATTTTTCTCAGCAACCTGAGTTTGCGTTTTTACCCCAGCTTCGAAGAAGGGAGAGTATACTGGTTTATTTCCGTCTTTCCAAAACAAAAATTTTTCTCAGCAACCTGAGTTTGCGTTTTTACCCCAGCTGCGAAGAAGGGAGAGTATACTGGTTTATTTCTGTTTGTCCAAAACAAAAAATTTTCTCAGCAACTACTAAGCACAGCTGGTAGAGTGCTCACTCTGTATGTGGGAGGTTGGGGTTAGAACCCTGAAAATGTCTGACTAATACTTAGAAAATAGGTAGTGTCTGTTCTGTTGCCAACGGCTCTGCATTTAGAAATAAATGTCGTAGGGTACTTCGAATGAGACCTTAAGAACCCATGCTCCGTGTCACTGTTAGACTAAAGAAACCTCCCTGCACATTGGTCCGAGTGCACTGCAATGGTAATAAAATAATATCTGTCACTTCACTTATAGCCGGTGACGTCCCTATATAAGTGAAATATTCTTGACTGGGTTATAAACCACATTTAAACAATATTAAACAACTAGCCTTATGATTTGGAGAATAGTGGAAGTTTGTCACATTCTCAATTCTGCTGTTAAATTGCCTGGACACGGTTTCACAATCATTCCCTAAGATTTTCCTTAACTTAAATTTAGCAAATTTGAAATAATTTAGTTAATTTTTAATTTATTGGGGAATTTAAGGCATCAATTTGAAGATCATTTTAAGCTTCTAACATTTGTATTTAGTATTGTCAAAAGTGTCAATTGTTAATTCTGAAAAAAGATTGTGAAAATTTGCTAAATTTAAGTTGAGGAAAATCTTAGTTAAGAAATAATTGTGAAACGTTGGCCATCAGAAATGCATGTTTGTGTTTGACTTTTGGGTTTGCGATTTGGACATGGACCAGGATGTTTGTATTTTTGACTTGTGGGACTGTTGATTTGGACATGGACCAGGATGTTTGTATGTTTGACTTTTGGGATTGTGATTTGGACATGGGCCGGTATGTTTGTGTTTGACTTTTGGGATTGTGATTTGGACATGGGCCGGTATGTTTGTGTTTGACTTTTGGGATTGTGATTTGGACATGGACCAGTATGTTTGTGACATTTGGGATTGTGATTTGGACATTGGCCTGTATGTTTGTGTTTGACTTTTGGGATTGTGTTTGGACATGGGCCGGTATGTTTATGTTTGACTTTTGGGATTGTGATTTGGACATGGACCAGTATGTTTGTGACATTTGGGATTGTGATTTGGACATGGGCTGGTATGTTTGTGTTTGATCTTGTATCAAAACGGAACATAAAACACCTTCCCACTTCTACCTTCTAAAACCCTCATCCCCACCAGATGTACAAAATTGGACATGGACCAGTATGTTTTTGTTTGACTTTTGGGATTGTGATTCAGACATGGATCGGTACGTTTAAGTTTGACTTGTGGGACTGTGAATAATAAATAAATAAAATAAATAAATAAATCTTTGCATTCCACATATTTTTATTTGTCATGATGAATGCCAAAAAAATATCCACAACGCCTCAGTCACACTAACAAATTGTACAAACACTGCCATCCATAAATAACTATACAAATGTTCATTATATAATGTCATATTTTGTTCATAGAATTAAAATATTGAAGTTTTTCCTGTATTTGAAAGTGATATCTTAACTTAATGACTAAAAAGTATGCAAAAAAGTTTTTCTTAATAAATAATTTTTTTAAGAATTTTCCGAAATTTTGAGGAAAAATACCAAAAATTTGGAAAAATATATTTTTAAATGACCTTAAAGTCTGTAAAATATGTTTTTCTTGACAATTAATTTTCTAAGAATTTTTCTGAAATTTTGGGGAATAATATCAGATAACACCCAACTTTAGCAGAAAGATATTTTCAACAATTTTATTTTTTGAAGATTTTCAGTCTAATCATACAGTCAAACCTGTCTATAAAGGCCACCCAATAAAAACAGTAAAAGTGGCCTTTATTTACAGGTGGCCTTTACATAAAGGTTTAAATAATATGAATAAAGAACAATTGGGATGCAATTCTACTTGCCTTTATAAGCAGGTGGCCTTTAAGGCAGCTTAGACTGTAGTACCAATTCCAAACATGTATTATACTTTATGGATGACAGTGTACATAATGATTATATGTGTCACATCAAGCAAAAACCATAATTATTTGTCATTTTATCCATTTGATTTTTTATAGGACAATCATGATCTAAGTCTATCCTATTATTAAGACATTGGTAACAAATAAGCCATGAGAAGGGGTGATTATACACATTTCGATGATATATTGTTATTACAGTCAACTCTCTTTACAACGGCACCCTTTATAACGGCATATTCAGTTAACAGCAAAAAATTGTTGGGAACAAAACCTTCACAGCGTTATTATAACACTTTATAACGGCATATTCGGCTACCGGCTCCGGCAACATAAAGTCGGGAACGAATGTACAAAATAAACTCTGATTTTGTTCGTTATAACGGCACTGCTAACCGGCAGAAGATCAGACGGTATCAAACACACCATGCCTTCAGGCATCGCTGCACATGGCTTGACCTATTGTGTATACAGGTGACAGTGACACTGCACGCGTTGTGGTCAGTAATTAATAGGTACCCATAATTAAATTTACCTGGTGGTAATTATCGGGATGAATATCACTCGAATGGGATACACCGGCTAGTGAGCAAAACTTTTAAGAACGCGTATAAATCACCATTTTCAAGTAAACTCAATAAAATCATACCTCAAATAAGTACTTTAATTTTCTTTGAAAGCGAAAGTTGGTTAAGTTAAACATTCCAGCTGAGAAAAATCGTTTGTAACATGTTCTGTCGGCATACAGACTCAACATCAAAGACATTTTGTCAGGATGTCCCTTGGAATTTAGGAAGTGACGTTATCAATAAATTTCATTGGATTATTAGATATGTGGTGATACACATTACAACGGGAATTCCCAGAATCTTGTGCCCTCTTTAATTCATAAAAATGGATCAATAATACTGTAAAATTATAACTTTTTATTAAATAAATAATGATGTCAGGTGAAAATAAAAGTATGATGTACGTTGTTATTTATTTCAAATTAACGAGACTTCTTTCATTTTTTTTTTACTTTCTCTTTTCGTGAAAGGAGTGCTGTGTGCAAATTCACGGGAAATTGCATGCCAATTTGGAAGCAAATAAATTCAAACGGGAATGTTGCATATGATAAGCAACAGTTTAATGATTACTAGGCATCAACAACAAAAGTTCCAGTAGCATACAAACACTAGAACGAACCTAATAGCGATGGTCTGTAAAAAAGCCCACCTACACACTGTTTGAAATTTCATCTACCGGTAAATATGACAAAAACGATCAGGTAGAATTTATTAAATTTAATTAAAATTATATTAGTGATAATTTGTTCATATTTTAAAGGAATTAATCATTTTCTGTTGTGTCTACATTGCACTACGTTGTCTTGTACATTGGCTCTCTACTACAACCGGCATGTCTAGCGTATAAATGTACATAACTTGAATCAGGGGACGTAACTCTTACAGAGTTATGCTAAATTCATTACAACAGCATATTCTTTACAACGGCAAAACTGCTGATCACGGAGATGGCCGTTATAAAGAGTGCTGACTGTATTACCCCTTTATGTGGTATAGACTTGCCGGTATATATAATCACTGCCATCATATTGTGAATGATCTATAAAGTGTGTCAAGTTTAACCTGGCCGTTTGACCTTTAGTTTTGACTATTCAAACAGACATATCCATTGTTTAATTTAGGGACTAATTATTTATAAAGTTGAAATATGTATGAGGATAGATGATAGTAATACTGGGTACCGGGTGTTTATAGTAATGAAACATGCTGTCCTACCTAAATCACACAGTCTATTAGACCAATCTAATATTCAAATTAAAGGTCAAATGGCCAGGTCAAACTTGACACTATAATAAATCATTAATTTCAAGTGTTTATAAACACAGATGAGTTTAACATACATGATTCGGCAATAACAGTGTGTACCAAAATGTTCAAAATATAAATTACCACAAATATTTCATTCATGAAGACAATGTCTACAGTTTTCCCCCGACGTCCATTTTCTCCAGACTTCACATAAACAATTAAGTAAGGTTTTTGCATGATGCGTCACATATGTATCTTGTAATATCAAATAAACGTAACTATGGTTACAGACGACTAAAACTAAAAAATTACAAGTTTTTGTTTTAAGAAATTGGTAATTGACCAAACCAGACTTCACTAACCAGATTCAGTATTTTCCCCCTCAAGGACTGTTTCATTTTATCCCCCTAAAATTGCTGACGAATTTCCCTAGACCATACAAAATATCTGTTTTGAATCTTAAAAGCCTCATTTATTATAAAGATAAGATTATTTCAAGTTTCTCTTAATTTTCAATCATTTGATGCCATGATCCATATTTGACAGGCATAATCGACTGGATAAAGTTCTTTAGTAAGCCCAAAAGAGAAGCTTTGCATTCTTGCAAAACCTCCATCATGGATCACTACATTTAATTTTATGTATAGGTGACACAGGTTTATATTTCGTCTACATCATAGGTAATGTGCACTGTTTATGTAATAACTGCAAATCCTAATACCACCCATGTATCAAATGGACCCTCCTAAATGAATATTCCACATAAAAGGTCAAGTGGAGAGGTCAATGTTGTTTGCCTATATCTGTAAATGTTTTGAGTATTATTTAGCGAGTGTAGCTAGCTAAACAGGAGGTGATTACCCTTCTGAAACACCCGGCCTCACTTCCCTGGTGGAAGTTCACGTGTCTTACCTAACTTGTCAGTTCCAAAGTTTTTACTTTGCTTCTGGATTGTGATTCGGACATGGATTAGTATGTTTGTTTTTGATTTAAATAACAGGCTTTAATGAAAAAAAAAAAAAAAAAAAAAAAAAAACGATAAAAAAATGAAAAATCAAAATGGCTTAAACACACTAGAAGAAATTCAAAAACCATTGTTGTACAAAAATTTACATTATGAATTCAATGACTCAAATATCTTTTTCTCCAATACCTTGAATACCAGTACATCAGAATATCATTATTTTGACCCAAGATTTTTTCTTCCATTTTCTTGGAAAGCTAATACTTGGTAAACTCATAGAGTTACTAAATACACTTCCAAGCTGTATTGCCTTATGAAAGAGAAAAATCAAAATCGGTACACATGCACTTAACAGATCAATAAAATATCAAGAAAAAAATTGAAAAGTTGTTAACTGAAAAATAGTTTAAGCCACTGTAGATACAGACAATTTCTGGTTTAATAACGATTAAAAACTCTAAAAACTGCTATGAAGTGATTTAAAGCCTCATTTATACAAACTGCTATGAAGTGATTTAAAGCCTCATTCATACAGTCATGGTTACCATGGTGATTAATAAAAAAATATATACAAAACAATAATACAAAGTAATAAATAAACAATGAAACATTGTGGAATGTATCGTCATAATATTCTAATGCACTCTGTGCTCAGATGAACTTACAGCGAGAAAAACAAACAAATCCGGTGCATTAGGACCACATCTGGTCTGAATGACGCAAAATTTTACTCAATATATGCTCAAAAACCCAGTTTTAAAGTAAAACCTGTGAAAAACCCCAAAACCCTTGTAAAAAAACTTGTTTAAACTTAAGCCTAACCCTTAGAAAACAACCAAAACCCATCTAAACTGATTACATTTTGTAGTATGTAGTATAAATTTAAAATGTGCAAACCGAAAACCTGCCTATAATGAATGAACTGGATATAAAAATTTGTGAATTTGTAATTTTTAAAATATTTCAAAAAAAAAAAAAAAAAAAAAAAAAAAAAAAAAACCCATTCATTAGGAGAAAATTTATTTTCATATGGAAAATAAATCCAGTTTATGGACCTTGTTGAATTTTTCAGCACACTAAAATAGCGAAATTTAATACCCCTCAGACATTTGTAATTTTAGAATAATCTTCTGTCCCAATGGTGGTTCAGGGGTTCAAAATTATGTTTTGTAATTGAACATACAGAACCTTTTGCCTTTATTTTTGGTAGATCCCACATAGAATTTGGAAGTCCAATATCAACATTGAAATTAATTTTCTGTGCACTTATATTATAATATAGAAAAGAAAAGTGGCAGGGCCATTGGACTTTTACAAATATCGAGGGTTCCAATGTAAAATCAGTTGGCCCAGGACCTCAGACACAGGGAACTTTGAACCCCTGTGGTTAGTTTACACATGTAGTACATAAACGGTGATCTTGGTCTAATTCTAGCAATTTTCAAGCAACTATAAAATCACTAAATTAAGCGCACTACCACAATTCAGTTGAGTATACTGAAAGCTCATGAAGCAGTCTTTTGCATATAATTAAATCCATATTTTTTCTAAACTTTCTGGTTAAAATTTGTACATACTAAATACTTATTAATAAACTTGAAATACACATGAAATACAATATTCTAGAATGAAATAAATTAAGCATAACCAAGTTAAAAATATATAGAACAAGAGGCCCATGGGCCTTATACGCTCACCTGATAACTAATGGCTAGCTGATAGATTTAAAGAAAACATAAATACTAAACCCCAATGAATTTTTTCTTTACATCAAATGATCATTGCATCAATACCTACAACATTCTAATATACATGCCTATACAAAACTTTTATAGTTTTCAAGATAATTAACCATTTCAGTATTGTTTTCGCATCTGTGACCTTGACCTTTGAACCCATGACCTTTTTCTATACGTCAAAATGATCATTGTATCAATACCTACAACATTCTAATATACATGCCTATACAAAAAGTTTATAGTTTTCGAGATAATTAACCATTTCGGTATTGATTCGCATCTGTGACCTTGACCTTTGAACCCATGACCTTTTTCTATACATCAAAATGATTGTTGTATCAATACCTACAACATTCTAATATACATGCCTATACAAAAAGTTTATAGTTTTCGAGATAATTAACCATTTCGGTATTGTCTCGCATCTGTGACCTTGACCTTTGAACCCATGACCTTTTTCTATACATCAAAATGATCGTTCTTTCAATACCTACAACATTCTAATATACATGCCTATACAAAAAGTTTATAGTTTTCGAGATAATTAAACATTTCCGTATTGTTTCGCATCTGTGACCTTGACCTTTGAACCCATGACCTCTTTCTGTACATCAAAATGATCGTTGTATCAATACCTACAGCATTCTAATATACATGCCTATACAAAAAGTTTATAGTTTTCGAGATAATTAAACATTTCCGTATTGTTTCGCATCTGTGACCTTGACCTTTGAACCCATGACCTTTTTCTATATATCAAAATGATCGTTGTATCAATACCTACAACATTCTAATATAAATGCCTATACAAAAAGTTTATAGTTTTCGAGATAAGTAACCATTTTGGTATTGTTTTACATCTGTGACCTTGACCTTTGAACCCATGACCTTTTTCTATACACCAAAATGATTGTTGTATCAATACCTACAACATTCTAATATACATGCCTATACAAAAAGTTTATAGTTTTCGAGATAATAATTATAATCAGAGGTAAAAAAAATTAGGTCACGACCTTCACAATTGACCTTGACCTCAATTTGAAGATACTAACAAGAAGATGTCAAAACTGAAAACCCCATGTCATTATCTGGCCAAATAGTCAAGTTATAACAATTTGAAGCTATTTTACGATTTTTTCAAAATTAAACGCAAAAACGCGTAACCTATTTTTTGTCCGAATTTCACAAAATGAACAAACTATAGGCTAAAGACCCTAGAGAAGCCAAATATCACATCAGATTTTTTCTCTAATCAATACTTTCGGAGAAGAAGATTTTTTAAGATTTTTGCACCCTAGGTCACCTTGACCTAGTTATGGTAGCCATGGCAACACCACGAACAAATTTGAATTGCACCGACCAAGACATGCATCTGACCAAGTCTCGTTGAAATCTGCCCAGTGGTTCGTGAGAAGAAGATGAAAATGTGAAAAGTTTACGACGACGACAACGACGACGACGACAGACAACGGACAAATTGTGATCAGAAAAGCTCACTTGAGCCTTTGGCTCAGGTCAGCTAAAAATACATAAAGTGACTACTGTAGTTCTGGTATTGCTGCATGGTCACATGATACAGGTCATGTGATATGGTCACATGATACAGGTCATGTGGAACCATAAATCAGAATTTTTTTTAGCTGTGATTTAATTTTTGCCATTTTTGTTAAGACAATAAATCTGCAAAAATTAAACCCATAAATATTTAATAAATGGCTACTGCGGACCCAACTACACACCTGTGCACATCTTTTATCATAAAAAATTCTGAAAAATTTCAACAAATAACTCTCTCAATAATGAAACAAAAACATGATTTGATTAAAATTCATACATTTTTAATAAGAGTTTGCATGAGACAGCTACTCACTTGCACATAACTTGATAGGAAACAACTATTCACACTGATGCTAATTAAAAATACTTGACATGAAAATGGATGACTTCTAAAGACTAAGAAAACATGATAACTACTGTAAACATATTTAATTTTGCATGTATTTATTTTCAAAGTATATGAAATTTAAACATATCCATGTAGTTAAATTTTCACTTTTTTTAAAATATGTTACAACACAACAAGCATAATATAATTTTCGCTCGGTATTAATTTCCGCACAAAACAAATGATGTGATATAAACGAAAATTAATACATCCCAAAAATAAATATGTTTACAGTAAGTTAGAACAATTCTTTTGATATTTTAACCATGATGTTTCTTAAAACATCACAAAAACATAAGCATCTCCCCACCATTTTACCCTCCCCTTGACATGACAACTATGTTTGATATTTTAACCATGATGTTTCTTAAAACATCACAAAAACATAAGCATCTCCCCACCATTTTACCCTCCCCTTGACATGACAACTATGTTTGATATTTTTACCATGATGTTTCTTAAAACATCACAAAAACACAAGCATCTCCCCACCATTTCACCCTCCCCTTGACATGACAACTATGTTTGATATTTTAACCATGATGTTTCTTAAAAATCACAAAAAGGCAAAAACATAAGCATCTCCCCACCATTTCACCCTCCCCTTGACATGACAACTATGTTTGATATTTTAACCATGATGTTTCTTAAAACATCACAAAAAGGCAAAAACACAAGCATCTCCCCACCATCTCACCCTCCCCTTGACATGACAACTATGTTTGATATTTTAACCATGATGTTTCTAAAACATCACAAAAACATAAGCATCTCCCCACCATCTCACCCTCCCCTTGACATGACAACTATGTTTGATATTTTAACCATGTTTCTTAAAACATCACAAAAAGTCAAAAACATGCATCTCCCCACCCTTTCACCCTGCCCTTGACTATGTTTAACTATGTTAGAACATTTTTTCTTTTGATATTTTTTGCATGGTGTTAATTTCTGAAGAAATAACAAAAACATAAGCAATTCCCACATTGTCCCATGCCCCATCTCACACTACCCCTTACAAAAGTCTTGCTAAAAGTACATGAAAATGGATGACATCTGAAGAGAGAGGAAACAAAACAAGATAGCAACGTTGGAACATTTCTTTTGATATTTTCAATGACATTAATTTCTCAAAACATCACAAAAACATAAGCAACTCCCATGCCCCATCTCACCCTACTCCTTACAAAAGTCTTGCTAAAAGTACATGAAAATGGACGCCATCTGAAGAAAGAAAAAACATAACAACTATGTTGGAACAATTATTGTTTTGATAATTTAGTTTGATGTCAATTTCTTAAAACATCATTAAACCATAAAAAAACTCCCCACCCCACATCAACCCCCCCCCCCCCACCCCTTGTTTGACTTGGCTCATGTGTCAGCATTCATAACTTCATTTACAGCAAAACATGTGTAATATAGACAAAACAACATTGACCTGTCAGCTTGACCTTTGATTTTAATATTTATTATGGACCAGTACATTTATGTATAGGGAGCACAGGTGTTTAATTTCTCTACATTATGGGAAACATGCATTATATATGAAATAATTTTTAATGGTTTATCATTTTTAACCCTCAAAACTGGTGTGTATAACACAGCGAAGCGGGTTATACAAAAGTTTGATTATCATAAATAAACTAAAAATTATGACATTAAAAAAGATACCTAAAATTGATTTTTTTTGGTATAAACTATGGATCTTAACACTACCCATGCATGGATTGGATCGCCCTATATGAATATTCCTAATCAAAGGTCAAGCTGACAGGTCAATGTTGTTTGCCTCTATACAGTAAATACAGTTAAAGAGAGCTCTCATTCTTAAATTACATTAACAAATCAAACATAAGTTATAGATAATATATATTATGTGTATTTATATACATGTGTATTGTGCGATCATATGTACAGGTGTATTATGCATTATAAATATAAATTATTATATATATACATTTTATCAAAAAATAAGTACAACAACTACAATATGTGTAACGCTAGAGCATTATGGTTTTTTCTTATGAAAATAACATTTCTGTTTTTTCAATTTATAAACAATATTTTTCCCTTGTATTTGAACATATATTCATATATTTCAAAGTTTCCTAATGACAAAGTTCCGAGTACAAAGCAAAAATCCTGTATAATGAAAATAGCAAGAAACAATCGACAAAACAAGAAGCCTAAAGAAAGGGAGATAACTATATAGCCGTCACGAAATAAAATATGCACCTGAAGTGTGGATGCATATAAATGTACAGTATTTGCGAAATGAAGGGCATGTGTAAGTATGCGAAATTTGATACTCGCGATATTACAGTACTTGTACACATAATACTGTATGGGAAGCTACTGCAAGATTAAAAGTTCTTACCATTTTGACTTTTGTTTTTTATAATCCACTCCTCCCATGAGGTTTTTATCAAGAGTTTTCCTGATTTTATTCAAATGTACCTGTCTGCTTTGAAAGGTGACTAAAACGTTTGTGGCTCAGGGTACATAAATCTTTGACAGGGTACATGGGGCTGTGTAACCCCACCAAAAACCTGTTTAACTTATTATTATTATTATTATACATCACTAAAATGTCTGTCTTTACAAAATTAATACAGCAGACACTGTTTATAAATTTCACCATCTATGGACACATATTTAATAACAGACAGAAAGAAACTTGAAAACTAACGACTTGGATATTTCATATAGTATATGTGTGGTTAAGCCATTTCCATGATTTCAGAGACTTAACACTAGAGGGCATTTCAGAGATTTGACACTAGAGGCCATTTCAGAGATTTGACACTTGAGGGCATTTTAAAGTTTTGACAATAGAGAGCATTTCAGAGACTTGACACTAGAGGTCATTTCAGAGTTTTGACAATAGAGAGCATTTCAGAGGCTTGACACTAGAGGGCATTTCAGAGATTTGACACTAGAGGCCATTTCAGAGATTTGACACTTGAGGGCATTTCAAAGTTTTGACAATAGAGGGCATTTCAGAGATTTGACACTTGAGGGCATTTCAAAGTTTTGACAATAGAGGGCATTTCAGACATTTGACACTAGAGGGCATTTCTTTCTTCAAAAAATAATACAGTAGACAGTGTTTATAAATTTCACCACCTATGGACACATATTTAATAACAGATAATACAACCTTATTTTGAAGGAAACACATGAGCACTACATTGACCAACAATTCAACAACGGTCCTTAATATGAAAAATGATGTCAAATGTTCCAAATATCCTTTATATAAACTTAATGATGATCTAAGTTATCAGGGAATTTTCTGGCAACTTGCAGGGCGATAACTCAAGAAAAGCAGCAAAAATGCTACATATGGGCATAGCTTGTATAACTTAAAAATAGCCTGTATTTACACATAATGTGTATTCAATGTACATCTGATCTGGTACATGGAATGTAACTTCTTCTTTAACATCATTATAAAAGGATGTCAAAATGGGGTTCGCCGCTGCACCACGTGATACCTTCTAACGTGTCTGCAAAATGCTTGTTTCCAATGAACATGGAATTGCACAATATGACGTTTTCCCATAAAAACGATGTCATTCAGGGAATTTGTGACGTTGACGTTTTCCAAGATGTTCCACACAAATGTTAAGAGGTATTGAACATGTGGTACAGCGGCGAACCCCATTAGTAAATCAGAGTATCTTCTTGTTTCATTTTCCCCAAAATTTCATTTTGTCAATTAATTTTGCTTTTATAACTTAAGTCCAAACACTATTGAAGTGGAATTTTATTCCAAAACAGCCATCTTATGCTGTAAGATTATCACAAGTATAATATGTAATTTTCCAAAAATTCATTCCAAGGTTCCTTTCCCAAAAAATGGCCAGAAAAATCCCTGTTAAGATTAACTAACCATTGCTTGCATTTTACAATAACAATTATTTAAAATTAAACAACCTTTTCTGTGTCAGACGAGATAGTCTGGTAAATACATATTTTCTTGTCTCAGTTTGTTTCTTTTTTCTAAAATTTTGGCTACAAATTTTCTGATTTCTGTTGCCCAAAACACTGATGAAGTTAAAACAATTAAAAAGATGAAGTCTGAAAAAGAAAAAAGAAAAATAAACAGAAATTATTTATTGGAGGCAAATTCATATTTGTACTGTAAATGTAAAAGTTTAGGGTGTACAAATTTTAACACAAATTATAATTTGGGGCAATTCATGTAATTAGCATAAATCTCATTCAGTGGATCATTTTGTGCATTAAAATCATATTTAATGGGGTTCGCCGCTGTGCCACGTGATACCCTCTAAGGTTTGTGTGGAACACTTATTTCCAATGGATATGGAATAACATGACATGACGTTTTCCCATGAAAATGACGTCATTCCGGGAATCTGTGACGTTGACGTTTTCCAAAACGTTCCACACAAACGTTAAGAGGTATTGATCACGTGGTACAGCGGCGAACCCTATTTGGAGGTTGTTTTATACTGTATATCAGCACTACTCACTGTATCGTCGCAAAATCGCAAGAATTTGTACCACCAAAATCAACAGTACCATAGCTATGCTAATTTTCAAAATGATCCAGCAAAACATATAAGGAGTGGAGTTGAATAATGCGTTTTACACCCTAGTCAAGAGTACCGGTATTTCACTTATACTAACATAGTCAGTCCAGGGATAGTAAAGAAAATTGTATTGCCCAGAGAAAACCATCATCCTTTGGCAAGCAAACTGACAAACTTTTTCGTACAAAAATCTGCGGGATTCGAGAGGCAATGTGATTCATAAATCTATGGAATTGCTGTTGTTGTATATTCAAATCCATCCAAGATCTTGTTGTTCAAAGCACTGTTCATACTGTTAGCTTAACAAAATAGTTTGTGAAAATTCAAAATGTTATTAAAATTACAAATATTTATTATTGATATAAATCATTTTAAAAAATTGAAGTTTGATTCAGGCATTACAGGGTGGAAGGGTGATTTACCCATTCAAGAGTGGTCAAGTAATTCAGGATTCCAAGGGTGACCAAGTACAGTAATTCAGCCATTTCAAGAATGCTAGTGATTCAGTCAAAGGTTGGAGGTTCAAACCCAAGCTGGGATGACTGATATTATACTCTTAGTTACTTCATGTCACAGAAACAAGAACAAGTGCCAGGCTGATGAGCCTACAGACTCTAGACAGATGAAAATACAATATTGTATCATGTGTATTTAAAGTAGGGATGCCCTTGAGTACACAATTGGACCTACTTTTCACATAAAAAGCTTCTGACTGAAATAGGGACTATGAAACAGAGACAAGTGCTCTGGACAAATGAAAGTGCAAAAGTACAATATACAAAGCACAGTATAAACTTGATTCATTGCAATCAAAAACAAACATACTGATCCATGTCCGAATCACAATCCAGAAGCAAAGTAAAAACTTTGGAAATGACAAGTTAGGTTAGACATGTGAACTTCCACCAGGGAAGTGAGGCTGGGTGCTCCAGAAGGGTAAGCACCTCCTATTTAGCTAGCTACACCCATTTTTTCAGTCAAATTTTGGCATTATAAAGGGGTTTGATAATGAAATAAGGGGGTAATTGTAAAGAAAAACAAAACAGGAATAGACTTTGGAACTTCAAAATACTGTGGTAAGCCAGATAGCTAAGCTATCGAGAGGGGATTATAACAAGGTATTTCCGTATTAAAATTAGAACTACCTTTAAATACAAAGCTTCTGTATGAAGTGGGGACTCTAAAACAGGGACAAGTGCCAAGAAGATGAGCCTACAGGCTCTGGACAGATAAATGGACATACATGTAAGTATGTAGACTGGACCTACCTTTTAGATACAAAGCTTCTGTTTGAAATACAGCTTGTAATGGAGGAAAATAAATGACCAATAACTGACCGATGATGGAACCTCCAACGGCAAATAAAAACATTTTATTGGTGAAAAAAACCTACTTGAAATATAGACTTCTCCTAAAAATACAATAAAATTAGGTACAATACAAATGTACAACAGTACTGAAATTTATTTAGAATAAACAATATTTATTTTCATAAATTACATAAATGAATGAATTATATTTACAAACAAATGAAATTCTGAAACTTGATGTTGAATTTGCTTAACATGGCATCAGCAATTTTTCAGCTATTGGCGACAAGAACTACTTTTATTAATCTCTATGAATTAATCTATGAACAAGTTCATGTATGCATGTGAAGTTAAGTGTGTTTTTCTGGTCTGCCTTGTACCAATGCACACTCAGGGCGACTTTAAGGTACCAGCTCACCGAGTCAGGAAGCCGCAGACAAACGTACCACTCCCCAAGTCACATTATACTGACACCAGGTGAGTCTCTTAAACAAGAGCAAGCTCTTATATAAATCAGGCTCTCAATACATTAATTACAAAGAAATATTATACATGTGGATTTTTTAATAAATACATAAATAATTTTTTGTGAAGATATAGTTAATTTGAAATAAAGAAAAATTATTTACTGATTGGAAATGGAGAGAGGAAGGGCGAGTGAATGAAATATTGTTACTAAGCACTAGAAAAAATTGTAGTTTTAATTTATGTATGTTTGTGACAATCTACTTGGCACTGGGGTAAGTGTGAATAAAATTCCACTTGTCACTGGGATGTTTTCAACTTGGTCAGGATAACAAGTGGCTGACAGGTTTATCTGAGTCCTGTTAATTATGATAAGACACATAAATATGAAAATATACTGTATCTGAGAAAAATTTGAAAGAATAAATATTCACGATTTTCATGGTAACTATTGTACCCCAAATATATCTTCTCGGCAAAGATTTCTTATTCTCCTTGGTAAATTTTCCCTACAGTCGGAACCGAGAAAATTTCTTACACCAACATAGTTTCTTCTTATACATTAAAGTTACTGTATGTATCAAAAACAAACATATTGATCCATGTCCGAACCACAATCCAGAAGCAACGTTAAAACTTTAGAACTGACAAGTCAGGTAAGACACATGAACTTCCACCAGGGAAGTGAGGCTGGGTGCTTCGGAAGGGTAAGCATGTATAATAAATGTTAATACTGACCTGTGACCTACAGCTAAGTGCATTAAACATATCAAAAAATACAAAACAGGTAAAAGTCATCGTGGTATCTCTGGGAGTGATTTTATTGTCACTCATCTGAAAATGGAAAACAGCAAGTAATCAAAAACAAACATATCGGCCCATAATCACAATTCCAAAAGCCAAACACAAACATACTGGTCCATGTTCAAATTGCATTACCATAAGTCAAACACAAACATACCTGACCCTGTTCAAATCACAACTGCAAAACCAAAGTAAAAACTTTGAAAACTGACAAATTTAGTTAAGCATGTGAATTTCCACAAGGGAAGTAAAGCCAGGTTCTCTGTAAGGGTAAGCATCTCCTGTCTAGCTAGCTACACCTGCTATGTTTGTAATCAGAACTAAGAGTATTGCATGTCAATATGTAATCCCTTAACGACTGAAAATTCAAATTGAAACGAATTTTGAACTTGATCTGTAACTTGTCAATGTATAACTACATGAACATACCAATTATCAAACTGTTATCTTTTAAGCATCAACTAGAAGGGAAAAAACTGTAGAAGACTGAATATTTTATACATTAATCTTTTTTATTTTAAAAACTACAACTCTGCAAAAAACCTTAAAAGCTTCACAAAATTCAAACTTGTAACTTGACAGAGTAAAACTAAATATCAAATTATCCTTCAATCCAGGACATACATGTATAACATATAAGTTTGTATATGCATCAAGGATGATTTATAAATAATATACAGAACCCATATGCTGGGGCCAAGTGCAAGTAAGCTAAAATTTCTCATGGGATTTTTAGTCTGACCCAAGATTTGGAAGTGGGTAGTGACTGTTCTTTCGCCAAGCACTCATCATTCAGAAATCAAAGTCACTGTTCTTTCAGATGGGAACTTAAAATAAACTAGGTCTTAATTGTGTCATGTGGGCTTGGCACGCTTAAGGACCCTGCTGTATAATGACATCAGCGCAATGCACAGGCAAAATTTCTGCACCTTCCGTAAAGCTGGCAACATCTTGATATAAGTGAAATATTCTTGACTGGGACATATAACACCATTACTCAACTCATGGGATATATTTCAGTGAACCATGCAGAATTTTTTACCTCTCTCCAGAAAACCCACAATGTCCCTGTTACAATGATGGCAGCTGACATTAATATATTGGCAACTAACTCCCTGGTAATTATGGGATCTTTGACACGCCTGGGCGGTTTTTTGATGACGTCATGGTCCACTGGTTCAACACCAAGACTGTAAAGGAAAATAAAAAACATTATTATAAACATGAATTTAAAATTCTAAATTTTAAGAACACTAATGCTACTAATGCAGTGACATCAGCATCCTTGGATATATTTCACCAATGAAAGCAGTCAATCCTGCCATACAATGTAATAATGAATCTAACTTACAGGTCGTAGTGAACATCACCATCTGGGTTTGAATCCAACTCAAGACAGATTCTAATGTGATTGATTGATTGATTGAATGGCGTTTTATGTCCCAGTAAAAAACATTTCACTTGTATTGAGAGATATATGTGGTGGAACTTTTTACCTTTGCAGTGCACTCAGATCAATGTAAAGCAAGGATTCTTTAATGTGCTATGGCATAGAGCATCTGTTTACAAAGTCTCTTCTAAAGGTTCATGTGACTTTCATTTCTAAATGCCGACTGTTTGGCAAAAGAACAGTCACTACCCACTTTCAAATCTTGGGCCAGACGAAAAATCCCATGAGAAATTATCAAGTCTTGGTCAGACCCAACTGGGGTTCAAACCCACAACCTCCCACATACAAAGCCAGCACTCTACTAACTGAGCTATCATAGTGATCAGATTCTAGTGCAAGAAACCTTATAAGTTCACTTGCTGAATGTTGGTGGTTTTTTTTCTGGGTAAAATGATTTCTTCTATCATCTGAGAACTCATCCAATGGGTATTATACTGGAGGTAAAAAATTCTGCTACTTTGCCTATATTTAATTAGTGAAATGTTCTTGACAGGGACCGACGGACGGACGGATGGACGGACCGACCGACCGACCGACCGACCGACCGACCGACCAACCAACCAATCAACCAATCAATCAATCAATCAATCAATCAATCAATCAATCAACCAACCAACCAACCAACCAACCAACCAACCAATCCATAAATATTACACTTTTACCTTTGTGCTGGTGGACCATCCATGATAATATTTATCCACAATATCTGCATAGCATTGAGAGGATTAGGCAGCTTCATCATTGTAGACAGTGTAATCAATGTTAAAGCTGCTATACTCCTGTAATTGGAAAATAAAACAAATTATTAATTTACAAGCTGCCATTTTTTAAAATTTATTTTTGTACTATAACAGGAAACATAGCACTGCTGTGCTGTTGTACGGCGTAGTTGGGAAAATGGTCATGTGGCAAAGACCGAATATAACCGAAAATCTCCTCCTTTCACGAGATCAGTTTGCCAAATTGCAGAAATTATTGGATGCATCCCGTCGCAATATTTTACTAGATTCCGAAATATATTCCGAAAATTTATTCTAAATGTGCATATGTAACCAAATGCATTACCCATCTCAGAAAACATATCTCACGATAAAACATATATTTATTACTCGCTCATTTACCAGGCGCACTATTTCCATGCGTACTCATATCTTATAATTTCATAGCAAAGAAGCCCGATATCTTGGAAGAAAGCGATAGCAAAGTACGATTCACTGTCATGAAACGCCATACAAAAAATAAATATAAATTTTGACTTACATGTATCTTCAGGAAAAGCAAATAATACAAAATATACAGTGAAAATCTGTGGAGATTCCCACTGAGCACTGCGCTTGACTTTTATTTATATTACTTGACTAATATTGTTAAACCAAAAAAACTACTTCAATCAGTTCAACACTAAAATTCATTGATATAATATATAATAATTTTATTCATAAGATATGCATAATGAATGTTTACTTGAAAATAACAACATATTCGTTTACAAGGATGAATTGCAATGTATGCCATTATGTTTGTAAATAAAAGGAAATGTATTGGGATGTAGGAAATGTTACGTAATTGTAACTTAGACACCATGGGACATCTTGACTCCGACCTTAAAACAGAGGTTTAATTGGGGTTGGTGTCCAATAAAAGTTCTGTTTACAATTTGCATTAGAATATAATTTTGTATAGTCACTGACGGATGACAGCTTTAAAACTGTTATGCAGTTATTAATAAATAGTTTAACGATGTACATAAAGACTACAAGTACATGTAACAAGATAGTTCAGTGAATTAGGATCCCCCACCAGCAGGTTCTTTTTATTGTGATTTGCACTTATGGTCAAAGGGCCATAACTCCAAGGAAAATGAGCAAACCAACTCGGGTTAACGATTTGTGCATCTCTTATCTTTGCTGTTACTTTGCACCAAGTTTTGTGAAAAAGTGCCTCATAGTTTTGGAGAATTAGCACAGACAGACAAGAATTTTGGATGGATGGAAAGACAGACAAAAAACTCGAATTTTATATCTTCCCTTTCTCTTAAAGGCATGGGATAATTAACCTTATCACAGTACACATACAATATCTACTTACGTGCTTAACTGGAATCTAACAAAATTTTTGATATTATAAAATATAGCCTTCCCTTCTTCTATTGCACTCCTGCAAAATAAAACATCACAAGAATTAAAAGAATGGCTTCATATGAGTTGCGTAGTGATGATATTAAGTCTAACATCTTTATGTGATTTTATATTGCAAACAGCACTGTGAAGATTTTGTCATGCATTATCAGACTGTCAATTTTATCTTTTCAGTAGTTGTAGGAGTCTACATGGGGGTTGAACGGTCGAAAAGCACTGGCTTGCACATAAAAGTGGCTCGTATTGCCTAGGTCTGAATATCATTCAGGCAGATCCTCGTGTAAGAAAGTTTGTCAGTTCGCTTGCTCAGGATATGTAGTTTCCTCCACCATACTAGAAATGACCACCACAGTAATGACCATGTTACTCCACTGTACTTCTTTAGGTGGCCACCTAGTGTAGATACATGGTGACCAACTTAATAACAATTTTAGAAATCAAACATACTGGTCATTGTCTAAATCACAACCCCAAAAGCAAAGTAATAACTTTGAAAACTGGCAAATAAAGTTAAACTGTGAACTACAACCAATCAAATAATGGATTAAATAGTATTGTTCTACTAAAGTACATGTATAATAATATATAAATGGTGTCCTAGGTTGGGGGAAGTATGGAGGATTGTCTCCCCAAGAGAACATTATCTCCCAAGCCTATAGGCAAGGAAAAAATGTTCTTAAGGGGAGACAATCCTCCATATTTCCCTCAAACAAAGGACACCATTCACTTAGAATGTTATCTCCCAGGCATATGGGCAAGGGAAAAAAATTCTAAAGGGAAGACAATCCTCCATAAGGGTACCATTCACTTAGAATGTTATCTCCCAGGCATATGGGCAAGGGAAAAAAATTCTAAAGGGGAGACAATCCTCCATAAGGGTACCATTCACTTAGAACATTATCTCCCAGGCATATGGGCAAGGGAAAAAATTCTAAAGGGGAGACAATCCTCCATAAGGGTACCATTCACATAGAACATTATCTCCCAGGCATATGGGCAAGGGAAAAAATTCTAAAGGGGAGACAATCATCCATATTTCCCTCAAATAAAGGGCACCATTCACTTAGAACATTATCTCCCAGGCATATGGGCAAGGGAAAAAATTCTAAAGGGGAGACAATCCTCCATAAGGGTACCATTCACTTAGAACATTATCTCCCAGGCATATAGGCAAGGGGAAAAAATTCTAAAGGGGAGACAATCCTCCATAAGGGTACCATTCACTTAGAACATTATCTCCCAGGCATATGGGCAAGGGAAAAAATTCTAAAGGGGAGACAATCCTCCATATTTCCCTCAAATAAAGGGCACCATTCACTTAGAACATTATCTCCCAAGCCTATAGGCAAGGGAAAAAAGTTCTAAAGGGGAGACAATCCTCCATATTTCCCTCAAACAAAGAGCACCATTCACTTTATTATACCGAACAAAAAAAGTGTTCTCTTTTACCTCTTAGTCTTACATGGAAAGCTGACTAGGAATAATTCGGGTCAGGATTTTCGGTGTTCCTAATCAGAATGGAGGGATATATCGGCAGAAGTATGATTACAGATTACTCAGTACGATGCAGTTTCTGTGAGTTTCCGTACCTAGCGGTGAACATTGCAATATCCTATGACAGACAGTTTCAAACACTTTTATGTCATGTGATTAGATATTGACCATTATAAGTTTTAAGAATTTTCTGTGAGGAATGATACTATTTAGTATTTACTGTTTACTTACAATGTTGTTGAGAAGTCATCATCAACTAATATCATATCTGAGGCCTCTTTGGAGACATCAGTTCCTGAGCGTCCCATGGAAATGCCAATGTCCGCCTTTTTTAATGCTACGGCATCATTGACACCATCACCTGTCATACCCACAACCAATCCATTACTCTGTAATGCCTGAAAAAAACCAGTAAAACCTCAATTTATTACAACCATTTGTTAAGTCAAATTTTGAAAGAGTTTGGTGAGAAAATTGAGGGAAACTTATAAGGAAAACAAAGCAAAAATGAATTTTGGGACTTTAAAATATACTGTGGTGATGAGTGACATTACCACAATTTATTCTCTCAAATTTTGAAAAAAGTTTGGTGATAAATTGAGGGAAACTTATATGGTAAACTGGATTTTGGGACTTTAAAATACATGTACTGTGACGATAAGCAAGATGATTAACATTAACTGCCATACCCACAACTTATGTTACTTTGTAATGCCTGAAAATGCAGTAAAACCTCAATTCATTACCACTATTTGTTCAGTCAAATTTTAAAAGAGTTATCTGTTAAATCATGTGAAGTTTATTCAGAAAAAAGACGAGATAGATTTTGGGACTTTAAAATACTTTGGTGATAAGTGACATTACCATAATTTATTCTCTCAAATTTTGAAAGAGTTTGGTGATAAATTGAGGAAACTGGATTTTGGCCTTTAAAATACTGTGATGATAAGCAAGATGGCAGAGTTACCATTAAGTCATACCCAAAAATTTATCTGTCACTTTGTAATGGTTGAAAATACCTTAAAACCTCAATTCATTGTCACCATTGTTCAGCCAAACTTTGAAGTGATAAAATGAATGAGATTATAAGGAAAGCAAAGAAGAAATGGATTTAAGGACTTTCATCACCAGTCATGCCATACCCACCATCCATGCATTAAGTTGTAATGCCTGGAAACAGTCAATGTTTTGCAATATCTTAATTTTAAACTCTATAAGGGCCCTAGATGGCCAAGTGATCTAAAGTTTGCACTTATGCCTCTCACCACTTAAGTTCATACCCCATTTGCGACAGCTCCTTCTCTGAGAAAGTTTGTCAGTTCACCTGATGAAGGCTGGCCCCGGTTTCACAATCATTCCTTAGTTAAGATTTTCCTTAAATTAAATTTAGCAAATTTTGATATTCCCTTTTTGGAACTATTGATGAATATTTTTGTCAAAACTAAATGCAAATGTTTTAATCTTGAGGTCATCTTAAAAATAACACCTTAAATTCCTGAATAACTTGATAACTAAGAAAATTATAAAGGTTTGAAATTTTGCAAGATTTAAGTTAAGGAAATTCTTAGCTAAGGAATGATTGTGAAACCGGGGCCTGGTGGGAACTATTGATGAATATTTTTGTCAAAACTAAATGCTAATGTTTTAATCTTGAGGTCATCTTAAAAATAACACCTTAAATTCCTGAATAACTTGAAAACTTAGAAAATTATGAATATTTGAAATTTTGCAAGATTTAAGTTAAGGAAAATCTTAGCTAAGGAATGTTTGTGAAACTGGGGCCTGGTGGTTTTCTTTGAGTAAGTATGGCCTTAATTCAAATGATGAATTTTATCAATGATAAAATCATTTTAAACTTGTATGCAGATTACTGATATGAGTTATTTATTTGGCATTTGTAATCCAATCAGTGCCTGGGCTCAAAATCTAAGGGAGACAACTGACAAAATGTCTGATTGACCCAGACACAATAGTTCACTGTCATTCAAAAAAGACACAAGCTGATCCGTGAGCACATTGGAAGGTGTCAATATGAAAAAATGATGTGAAAAGTTCATGAAATGAAGATTGCACTCACACCTGAGATACATGTATGACACAAACTCTTGTTTGCTTCTTACAGGCTCGCTGATAACACTTGTGTGGGCATAAGTAACCATGTGAATTCAGATTCAAGGGTTATGTATTTCAATGAGTTTTTAGTCGCTTCATATAATTCAAACTGTAATAAGCACCATGGGTTTGAGGTAGGCTTTTTCCTGCTTGCTTCACATAAATAAAACTGGAATAAACACCACAGCTACAGATTAGAGACAAACCTTAACCTCAAGGGTTGTGGGTTTTAGCTGGGCTCTCAGTCACTTCGCATAATTGAAACCGGGACAAGCACCAGGGCCTGATGAGCCTATAATCTCGGGACAAAGTTTAACTTTTCAAATTTTGATATTTTACCTTTACTATTTTAAGTTTATGCCTAGGTGTAGTTCTGTAAAACACTGAGACACTGTTGATTACTTGCTTCAGTTGTTCCACATCCATTTGTTCTATCTGGTCCCCGGATAAGGAGTTCCCGCCAGCAGAGTATAACCCCAGTCTGGAACCTACAAACATAACAAAAATTTACAATGGCCCCTAATAAGGATTCGAATACCATGGTAACTCAAAGTCATTTTTTAATTATTATCATTAAGTTACCAGTACATCAGATTTGGATATCTGAATTCTATCTTGAATATCTTAAAGTTAAAACTAAAGTCCATTAGATTTTCAGATATCAAAGTATCATTGTATAAAGCACCATCTTCATATCATTGCGCCTACAAGGCATACTTTTTATTCAGCATCATCACTGCAAGAACTTTTTTTTAGCAATGTCATTGTACATCAAATTTTAAACTTCCTTGAGAAAATCAACTTGTTAAATAAAATACAATCGTTTTATCATGTATAATTCAGTGTTTTATTATAAATTGTCTGTGATATAACTGGTTTTTATCAGTTTGGCTATAGTGTTATTAAAACTTATGTATTTTTATTTTTAGTTTTACATTTTAATAGTTTGTTTTATTGATACTATTGTATCTTTTATTTTTTCTAGCCGCAAATAGCTGCAATAATGCTGATGGGGCTTTTAACAATAATTAACTCACTCATCATCTTCATATCAAAATGACCTTGGTGGCCAAGTAGTCAGTCATAAGCCTATGCTTACAGATCACAGTACCACCCATTAATGGGGTTCGCCGCTGTACCACGTGATACCCTCTAACGTTTGTGCGGAAACACTTATTTCCAATGGATATGGAATCACATGAGATGACGTTTTCCTGCGGAAACGACTTCATTCCGGGAATCTGTAACATTGACGTTTTCCAAAACTTTCTGCACAAACATTAAGAGGTATTGATCACGTGGTACAGTGGCGAACCCCATTAGGTTAGAATCCCACTCAGGCAGACCCTAGTGTGAAAAAATTTGCTGAAGGTTGGCTTTTTTTTCCTTTAAATAATCTTATTTCCATCATAGAAATTAACCATCTCAATATAACTTAAAGAATCTTGACTGGGACATAAAATACCAAAAGACGACTCCACTCCATATCAACATGAGCCCTTCCTACCTATAGCTTTAGCAGTTTCTTCTGAGTCACCTGTCAGCATTTTTACGGACACTCCTCCACCAATCAGCATTCGTATAGACTCTCTGATCCCGTGCCTCGGGGGATCTATTATCCCCACCATACCAACAAATACCAAATTCTTCATGTCTGGTCCATATGCCATTGCTAACACTGAAATCATTAAAGGTACAGTAAATCCTAATTATCATGATTATAACGTCCTAAACATCTAGATCAAAAACTTCAAATTCAAACTTGACCTGTATTTCATCAATATAAATACTGTCTCATTATAATATACCACAATAGTTTTGCTACCAAGCTTATTACAGCATAATTTTGAAGTAAAAAAAGAACTACATGTACCATTCTTCCATGTTTTTGTTTACAAGTCATTTTTGACTGTCCGGGCAAGTGCACACAAGTTGGTTGTAAGGTTGTTGGATATAGATCCATGATGGTTTCACCAAAGACACAATATTGAAAAAATTGTTTTAATAAATTCTGAAACCGAATGTCCATAACTTGCTTTTCTGTTTAAATAATAGCCAAGTGGAAGTGTATTATATTGTTATGAACAGGGTACTATAAACATATTTAATTTCGCATGTACATGTATATATCAGGTATATGAAATTTAGACATTTCCGTGTATTTAAATTTTAGCATTTTTGAATATGCACTATAAAACAATAAACATAATTTCATATTTACTCAGTATAAATTTTTGTGCAAAACAGACGACCCTGAAATAAGCAAACTTTTGTACACTGCGATAATAAATACATTTACAGTACAACATATAAAACTAGAAAAGCTCACAAAAAATCCACACCCCCCGCCGCATAAAAAAATCCATCCGATCAAATTTTTAAATAGGAGGTACACATCTACATTATATCACAAAGATTGTGTGAAAGTTTCATGAAAATACATTGAAGTGTTTAGGAGGAGTTGCGGATAAGAGATAGGTAACCCAAGGTGTAACGGAAGGACAGACACACAGACAGACACTCCTATCACTATATACCCCCCACTTTTTAAGCGGGGGTATAATTAATTAAAATATGTGTGCAGACTACTGATATGAGTTCTTTTTTTGTCATTTGTAATCCAGTCAGTTCCTGTGTCATCTAAGGGAGATAAGTGAAAAAACATATGCATGATGAAAATGACCAGATGCAATAGCATTGTCGAATGCCATTCAATAGACACGCAAAATACTAATATGTGTATTGGAAAGAAAAATCATAGTTGAACAAGGGTCTGGCTAAAGCCAGTCAAGCTAAAAAATTATCAAGCAAGCATCATTCTGGATCAAATGTATTATAACTCTGCTTGAGATAAATATATATATTTCAGACCAAGATGAATATTTCCTGTCCAGAACGAGCAGTAGCGAGTTCTGTGTTATTGTGTAAAATTATTATGATGTCATCAATTGAGTGTGTAAGCGATTGTGTCTCATCCAGAATGCCTTTATTTTTTTATAGACTCAGATTTAAAGTCAGAGAAATCCAGTTGATGTTATCTGTCCCTACCTGGGCGAGACAGAAAAATCTAACACTGATGAAATAGCTAAATTTCCTTGTCACATGTGTGAGGAAAAATAGTAATTGTAATTATAAAACTTACCTCTAAGTCCAGTTGTACCCATGTGTGAAGCATGGTAATAATAATCTAATTTTTGTTTCTCTGTTAATGGAGACAGTGTCCCTTTATCGTAATAACTTGTACATGAGGCCATTACTTTTTCTAAAGCACCTTTAACAAAATAAATCATTTCTGTACTCTGTAAGTAAAAAACATATATGTATCAATCAAAAACAAACAGACCAATCAATGTCCTAATCAAAATCAGATCAAAAAGTAAAAACTTTGGAACTGGCAAATTAGTTGCTGTAAACCAACTTTTATTTGTGGATATTAACTTCCGTGATTCTATTACCAAAACCATTTCATGAACCTTTTAACTGTCACGATGTGGACTTTAGCTGAATACTTGGTATAAATAAAAACATTTTCGGAAACAAATTTCTGGGGATTATCTTTCACTATTATTTTGTCTTTGCCAAACACACAAAAGTTAATTACACCAAATAAAAGTTGGTTTACAGTAAACCATGAAGAACTTCTACCAGGGAAGTGAGGCTGGGTGTTCTGGAAGGGTAAGCCCCTCAAGTGTATCTAGCTACAACTGCTACATGTGTATATTAATTATGTTTTAAAACATTGTTATTTATAGTTAGAATAAAGTTATTTTTCAGTTTTTTTCTGCTATGAAAAACTCCACACAACATGTTAAAGTTAAAGTCTGTCCCGAGGCATTAGGCCCATCAGGCCGGAGCTTATCCCGGTTTTGGTGGCGTTTAGCGACTGAGAGTAAAAGACTCTCCCCTGAATGGGATGCCAGTCCATCGCAGAGTTAACCCCCAGCATTTTGCTGGTACTCATTTATTTTTCAGCTGAGTGAACTGGAACAACGTGAAATTAAGTGTCTTGCTCAAGGACACAACACATCACCCGGCCCAGGGATCGAACCTACGACCTTCGAATCATGAGTCCAACGCCTTAACTACTAGGCCACGCGCTTCCACACAACATGTACATGTACAAAATACACAGAGTGGAATAATGTTGCTTTATGCCACAGTCAAGATTCTTTTGTCAAAGCCTTGTGTGCCTCCTGGCACTGAGAGAATTAAGGTTAAGGTAAGATTCTTTCTGTAATGGTGGAGGAAAACTGGAGTGTCCAGAAAACCCACTAATAACCAAGTGTTGAGAGGTGCTTTGATTTGAAAGCATGCAATGAAAACATGTAGCTAGCAAAGTCCCTCTAAAACTAGAAAAACTGTGAGCCACAAGCTCCCCCCACATAAAAAAATCCATCGGATCAAATTTTTAAATAGGAGATGCACATCTACATTATATCACAAAGATTGTGTGAAAGTTTCATGAAAATCCATTGAAGGGTTTAGGAGGAGTTGCGGATAAGAGATAGGTACCCTAAGATGTAACGGAAGGATGGACGGATGGACGGACACACGGACGGACACCCCTATCACTATATACCCCCCACTATTTAAGCAGGGGGTATAATAAAAAGCACTTTTAACAAAGTAAACCATTTCTCTACTCTATCTCTAAGTAACATTAAAAAGTATATATAAATTCCAATGGTCATCAAGAGCGTTGATGGTTGTGTGTTCTACTAACAATTGACAACTTTAGTGAAGGCACACATACTAAGACAGAAAATAGTTCTGTGAGGGCACACATACTCATATTCTAATAAATAAAGGCACACGTATTCTGAAAAAATAGTTCAGAGGGGAAACATATTTAGTGAGGGCATACACAGAGTTCAGTGAGGGCACATATACTCATATTCTAATTGAAAAAAAGTTCAGAGAGGGGAAACAATTCAGTGAGGGCATACACATAATTCAGTGAGGGCACACATATTCTGATAAAAAATAGTTTGGTGAGGGCAGGCACACATATTCTGATAGAAAACAGTTCAATAAGGAAAGGCACACATATTTTGATAGAAAAATAAGTTCACTTAGGGCACACATACTTGGATAGAATATAGTTCAGTGAGGGCACACTAGATAATAGTTCAGCAAGGGCATACACTAGTTCAGTGAAGGAACATGTATTCTGATGGAAATAGTTCAATGAGGGCACACATATTCAGTAAGGACACACTAGAAAACAGTTCAGCAAGGACATACACTAGTTCAGTGAATGAACACATATTCTGATGAAAACAGTTCAGTAATGGTACACATATTCTATAAATAGAAAATAACTCAGTGAGGGCACACATATTCAGAAAGGGCACACTACAAAATAGTTAATGTAAGTGAGGGCACACTACGAAATAGTTAATGTGAGGGCACACTACAAAATAGTTAATGTGAGGGCACACTAGAAAATAGTTAATGTAAGTGAGGGCACACTAGAAAACAGTTCAGCAAGGACATACACTAATTCAGTGAATGAACACATATTCTGATAGAAAATAGTTTAGTGAGGCTACACATATTCTATAAATAGAAAAACGTTCAAATGTGTGCAGGTTGGTGTGTGCTTAAACTACATCCACATCAGTGCAATAAGGTCTGACTGTATGTCTCGACTATAATCTTTTAATTTTACAGCGATATAAATTTTCCTCAAACGGAAAGGTCAAACGGACATGTCAATGTTGTTTACCTATACCAGTGTGTATATCTTACATGTTACTTTCTCAATTAATTAAATATAAATATGTACTATTGCTTATATTCAACATTTTATATCTAACGATTGTACCTGGCTTTATCATAATATTCTCCTTTGTTTTGGCCATTTAGTTTTGAATTTTACAGTATCTAAGGAAACGGGTTAATATAAGCCATTCTGGCTTGTTCCTGAATCCTTTTCTTTATTTCTATATGTTTGTATATTGAATTATATATTGTATATATTGTTTTTGGAGAATAAAATATTGTTTAAACTAAATTTTCCTTATATTAGGATTCACCAGCGTACCACAAGATCAATACCCCTTAACATTTGTGTGGAACATTTTGCAGACTGTTTTCATAAAAAAAATTCCCAGAGTAAAATCATTTTTATGGGAAGAAAACAACTAATGTGATTCAATATATAATAAAAAAATTGTTCTGCATAAATGTTATGGGTTATCACATGTTATGCTTATGAATTGCATTTGATTTGATGACAGAAATGAAACATTTTTGTTGGTTACGTAACCAAAAAAGTTATATATAATGATGTCAATAAACACAGTTTCTTTTCATGCATTTTTTGTACCCAGGGCTCAGATAAAAAATTTCAAACTGTGCCAAGTAAACAGTAATCAGGTGTTGAGGACTGGAACACCAAGAAGTAGTAAGTTTGTACTAGAAAAAGATGTAATTGTTTTTTATTTTGGCATTACATTTTGACATTTGACAAATAATCCTTATACTTGACACTGGGCAGAGTGTGAATAAAATTCCACTCATCACAACAGTCAGGATGAGTGGTCAAGTGTTTTATCTCAAAATCTCAAATTCAGACTGATCAAACGACAAGACTCGTAGACATCTATACATGTTAAAAGTTAAAGTTAAAGTCTGTCCCGAGCCATTAGGCCCATCAGGCCGGAGCTTATCCCGGTTTCTGTGGCGTTAAGCGACTGAGAGTACAAGACTCTCCCCTGAATGGGACGCCGGTCCATCGCAGGGTTAACCCCCAGCATTTTGCTGGTAGAACAACGTGAAATTAAGTGTCTTGCTCAAGGACACAACACATCGCCCGGTCCAGGGATCGAACCCACTACCTTCGAATCATGAGTCCAACGCCTTAACCACTAGGCCACGCGCTTCCCACATCTATACATGTAGTAATGTTAATATCAAACTTACTTTGGTGCTTCCCTGTAAAACCATAATTAGAAATATACCAGGATTAATGTTCAATTTAATTGGATTTTTATAATCAATAATCAGAACCACCCATGTAACTAACGACCAGAAAAAAACCATATATAACAAATACATCGGAAATGAATATTTGTTATTCAGTACAAAATATGGAATTAAAGATGTCACATTAAGTTTTCAGTGGTTTTGTTTGCCTAAAATTACTACCCAAATAAAGGTAGTTGTCCCTGGAGAAAAATGATAAAAATTTCCCAATTTGACCGCTAAATTTCCCAAAACAGAACATACCCTGCATCAAGTCTTAGATCCAGGGACAGGAATAACCCTCCATTGAGAAGAGCAGCAGTCAAACCATGATAACCTTATGTTATTTCTTGAGGCCTACTTATAAAGATACCTTTCCAACTTTGAAAATCTCACATGACCCTCCTCTGCGGGTCTTTGTTCGGAGCCAAGTCTGGAAACACCAGGGGAAAAAAAATCTAATTACTCACAGTGCTATGGCTGAGGATGGAACCCAGCCCTTCTGGACAATAAACAAGTCATCAACCACTAGGTTATATAAGATCCTGACCAGTAAATCACTCAAATAATAACTAGAACTGTCTCTTGAGAGCCAAATATCCCCTTGCCCCCAACATTTAATGTTTTCCTGTGATCTTGACCTTTCTGATATGACCTTGGTTCAAGGTCATGATACACCTTGGGACCATGATGATTATTCATGTGAATTTTTATGGCAATCAACCAAAGCAAATTTTACACAAACAGACAGATATGGTGATTCCTATAAACCCCCCTCAAACTAGTTTTCAAACTAGGGGGGGGGGGGTTAATCTACCAACACAACAACTAGCTCAGCCCTGCTACAATTTACCAGAATCATCCTACATATTGTATATTTGATATCATATTTTAATCATTATGCCCCCCCCACCCCCCAAGTGAAGTGGGAGCATGTAGTTTTTACTCCCATTTCTTTGGCCAACATTTTTTCTGTGGCTTTTCTTGAAAACTATTTTACAGACTTTAATGAAACTTTGATGGAGTATTACGTGCCACTGACTATTCGTATTTTGATCATGCACATAGTTGGAAGAATATATTACATGTTGATTTTCCAGTTACGGTTCATTTGGGGGACACAACCCATTTCAGTTATAACATTATTATTATTATTTAAATAAGGTGATAAGTGTTGGTGTTTATTACCTTATTACATACTGTCTCTCAACACTTAACACCAGCATCCCACGCGATCCATTTGAAGACAACTACAACACCACCTAACAAAAGTGGAGCGTTGGGACCTTATACGTATTACTAGCTTATTATTATTATTATTATTATTTATTTACCTGTCCATATTTTGGTGTACATTTAACAGTCATCATCTTAGTTTCAGAGTTAAATGGCCATTCTTCTACTCGTATATATAAATCTCTCACATTGTGTAGATTCATCTGAAAATAAAATGTCAAAATTCTATTTCTTAATCTTTTACATTGTAAACCAAGGATATTAGCACAGAGATGCCAACCCCTAAACTGTTTTCATAAGTAGCATTTTTTAAACATGCCCATTTTTCAGTAATTTCTGATGCCTGTAGGTAACCATACATGTACAGTCCAGCCTGCCTTAAAGGCCACCTCTATATAAGGATCACCTGCTTATAAAGGCCAGTAGAATTGTATCTCAATTGTTCTTTATTCATATATTTTGAACCTGTATATAAAAGCCACCTGTCCATAAAGGCCAATTATAGACAGGTTTAACTGTACATGTATGTGGTGCTAAATTTGGCATAAAGTAAAATTACACTGATTAAAAAGAATTAAAAAGAATTGTTTTATTATTTGTTATTATTATTTTTAATTTTTTAAACATGTCTAAAGGCGTGCTCAGGGTTCCTACCAGTTTTATGGTCCAAAAATATAGAAAAATCGGAACATGGGATAAATGTTTTTTTAAAAATCATAAAAGTTAATACCTTCCAAGCGACAGATAGTAAAGCGCCCTCTGTTGGCTGTCCATGTAAACCATCATTACAGATATCGGAGTCGTTACATATACATCCAACTTCTACGACTTTGGAGAGAGACGGATTAGAATTATCGTGAACTTCTTCATGGTTACAGGTGACCGCACCACTAGAGTTGTATCCAACACCACTAACCTTGAAATATAGAAAAATATATTAAAAATAGCCTTTGAAACAGGTGAGCTAAAAATTAAATGATTGGTTGAAATGCGAAATAGTGTTGTACCTTCCATTCGCAGTTCACGACCAAAACTTGAAAATAGGCTGTGACTGTTCTTTCACCAAGCACTCGGCATTTTGAAATGAAAGTTACCAGTTCATGACATATATCTACAGTCCAACCTGCTTCAAAGGTCACTTCTATATAATGGCCATCTGCTTATAAAGTAGAATTGTATTCCAAATTGTTCTTTATTCATATTTTTTTTAACCTGGATATAAAGGCCACCTGTCCATAAAGGTCACTTTAACTGGTTCCCTTGTGTGGCCTTTATAGACAAGTTTGACTATATATAGAGTATCTTACATGAGTGATAATGTAATATTACATCTATTAAACAAGTTGCCAAAACGTTTTTATAAAAATCCAATATTACGTAACCACAAAATGAACTTAAGATTATGTTTATTATATTACAAGTATATCAGAAAACTCAATTTTTTTGTCTCTGTAAATTGTTTTCTCAGCTATTAGAAATCAGAAAAATGGCTGCAGAGCCACAAGTTTATATCAGCTTTAATATGATGTCATAATATGTTACAGTAATTTTATGATGTCGTTAACCAAGGAAACATATGATACATACATATTATATACACAGTGTGTATGTACAACCCTCAGTATCAGGTTGACCGTATCGCGATGAGTAGTGATATGGCTACTAAAAAGGACTTGACCTGATATGAAGGGTTGTACATACACACTGTGTATATGATATTTTTATCTAACATTTCCAACTACATGTAAGTTGTTCAAACAAATAAAAAACAACACTTTATATGAAAAAAATCACATTTTGCCACTGAAAAACACTGAACTATGTTATGACATAATGTTCTGTAGTAATGACGTCATTATTTACATTTGACAAAATGGAGATTCCCAAATGACGTCAAAATGAGAAATCTGACTAAAAGTGCACATGTACTTTACTGCCAATGTTGTATCACCACAGTGTGGTGATACAAGATTCTGTATCATGTGTGTTCGATAAAACTTGTATTTTGTCAAATAGGACAGAAAAACTAGTTTAATGTTAGATAAAAGATGTGTTATATGATTTTTAATACGTCGGTTCATTGTATAGACTTGAGGGATAATTATACAATTAATGTACTTCTTTCTTTAAATCAGTGGTGCTAATGTAACTTGAACCAGAGCATTCTAAATTAAATTCCATACCTCTGCAAAATACCCATCAGCGGAGTAGATCTGGGTAACTGTCATCTCATTTTTGGTCAGGGTACCAGTCTTATCGGAACAAATAACATTGGCACAGCCTGTAAAAAATAGCAAAAATAATCTATTAGCAACAACAACATGCAGTAGCTTAGTTGGTAGAGTGTATATATGTGGAAGACCTGGGTTCAAAATACAACTGAGTCTGACCAAGACTAAAAATAGGTAATCCCTTTTTTTTAATACATGTATATTTACTGCATAAAATTGAGTTGCCATAACAACCTGGTTTTTATTTTAGAACACAACTGATATACAGTAGAACTTCGATAACTCGAAGTGCACGGGACTTCGATGATGACTTCGAGTTATCGGGGTGTTCGAGTTTTCGAAGTTGAAGGATGACGTCACAATGTAACTTTCATTTCTTTGGGAGAAATGTTGGTTGGTGTAAAACTGTTTATCGATACAATGGTGTAATATGTATCGGTATTACATAAAATAATAAATGAATTAAAATCAAATTATTAAATATGTTTTTATAAGGACTGATGGCGACAACAAACGCATACATGAAATACACAAAATGTGTATTACCAATACATGAACGTAATGCATTCAAAGAACTGAATCAGATAAACATATCCATGTACATTGTATGTTATAATATACAAAACAAGACGCACATTCTATAGAAATTATAAAACTAGTGTTCCTACCAAGTGTCAGTCATTAAAATCCATATTAAATCACCTGAAAAATTGTTGTTATCGCCAGCGGCACAAAACTCGGCTTCTACTGAGGGAGTATGCGGTTACACTTCATCGCCCATTACGGCACAGAGTACTAATCGATACTAATTAATACAGTAGCAAAACCTTTGATCTATACTACTTCTCATTAATCGGATTATACGGAAGTAATATAGCTAATTGTCAATTAATTACCGTGTTCTCACTAAAACCTTCTATTGGTCACCCATTGTTAGAATATTTCGAGTTTTAGAAGATTGTTTTTCCTATAATTTTTAATTTTGCACCTTAACATTAGTTCGAGTTATTGGGGGTATTCGAGTTATAGGAGTTTGAGTTATCGAAGTTGTATTTATATAGTTAATATAGAAAACCGGTCGGGACAAAATAATTACTTATCGAGATATCGAAGTTCTACTGTATCCTTAACTTCAAAACGTAACACCACGATTTTCTAAAATGTTTTCATTAATCACAGTTGTCTGCTTTGGCAGACCTAGCCTAACCCTATATAGTAAACCCTTGTTTTAAATGCCAACTGATAACTTGCCACCTGACCTGGCTTATTGCTATAGTCCCGAAATCTGTTTCTTCTATGTAAAAGTCTTCCATCAATTCATCATCTTAATAAATGCCAAAACATCTGACTGAAAACTAGTTGGCTGGTTGGTTGAATGTTGCTTAAAGTCGCATTAACAATTTTTCAGCTATTTGCGATGAGAACTACTTTGTAAATCTCTATAGATTAATCTATGAAACAGTTTGTGGATGCATGTGAAGTGCCAGTGTGTTGTATGGTCTGCCTTGTACCAGCTCGCACTCAGGACAACTTTAAGGTGCTAGCTCACTGAGTCAGTTTGCCGCAGACAAGCGTACCACTCCCCCGTCATGGGTGAACCAGTTAAGGCCAACAGCAAGGAAAATTCACTTTCCCACATGTGGTCTGAGCAGAACTCAAACTTACACCCATGAGAGAGCCTGGATTTGTAGACTGATGTCTTATCCATTCGGCCACCGGCTGAAAACTAGTGGTGATGGACCAAGGTTTGCCAATAGGGCTACTAGATCTGTCTACTATGTCCTTACCTAGTGTTTCTACTATTGGTAATTTTTTTACTATAGCTTTTCTGTTAGCCATCCTCATGACACCTAATGCTAATGTCACTGTTACAACTATAGGTAAACCTTCTGGAATGGCTGCTACTGCAAGACTAAATAAAAAAATGAAAAACATTAAAATAGAATGTGGTCTAATCTTGTCTTGGTAAAATAGTACCGTAATGAAATAATTACATGTATATGTTTTTGATGTAGAAAATTGAAAGAATTGGACATTTTTGCAATGGAGTATTGTATTATACTTGTATACCAAGTGTGGGTCAAACAAAAACTGAATTAAAGTGTTAAGAGTGCTGACAGACAAAATTCACTCAAATAAAGGCCAATAACTCTATCAAATCGGGTTCGCTAATTACAAAAGTTCAACTAGTCTGAGATATCACATGTGTCAAGTTTTATTAAATTCTGTTTAGAAATAAAGTGGTTAGAGCACCGACAGAAATATTTCACTCAAATAAATAAAGGGCAATAACTCTGTCAAGTCAGGTTCAAATAAGGTTCGCCAGTTACACAACACAAACTATTGTGGTCAGAGATATTACCATCATAAACCCTTGCATCAAGTTTTATTAAATTCTCATGAGAAATAAAGTTGTTAGAGTGATGACAGAAATATTTCACTCAAATAAATAAAGGGCAATACTCTGTCAAATCAGGTTTAAATCAGGTCTGCCAGTTACAAAACACAAAATGGTCTAAGATATTACCCGCATGATAAACTTGTGTATCAAGTTGGATTAAATTCTGTTAAGAAATAAAGTTGTTAGAGCAATGACAGAAATATTTCACTCAAATAAATAAAGGGCAATAACTGTCAAATCTGGTTAAAATCAGGTTCGCCAGTTACACAATACAAACTATGGTGGTCAGAGATATTAGCATGATAACCCCTTGTATCAAGTTTGATTAAATTCTGTTGAAAAATAAAGTTGTTAGAGTGATGACAGAAATATTTCACTCAAATAAATAAAGGGCAATAACTCTGTCAAGTCAGGTTCAAATCAGGTTCGCCAGTTACGAAACACAAAATGGTCTAAGATATTACCGGCATGATAAACTTGTGTATCAAGTTTTATTAAATTCTGTTGAGAAATAAAGTTGTTAGAGCACTGACTGAAATATTTCCCTCAAAAAAATAAAGGTCAAATCAGTTTTAAATCAGGTTTGCCAGTTACAAAACACAAAATGGTCCGAAATATTACCACCATGATAAACTTTTGTATCAAGTTTTATTGAATTCTGTTCAGAAATAAAGTTGTTAGAGCACTGACTGAAATATTTCCCTCATATAAAGGGCAATAACTCTTTCAAGTCAGGTTCAAATAAGGTTCGCCAGTTACACAACACAAACTATTGTGGTCAGAGATATTACCATCATAAACCCTTGCATCAAGTTTTATTTAATTCTGTTAAGAAATAAAGTTGTAAGAGCACTGACAAGAAAAGTGTAATGTATCCTCTCCAAACTTTGTAAAATAATAAAGCATGTGCTATTACCTGACTCCTATTGTAAACATATCTAGCAGTCCTCGTCCCTGTATCCAGCCCAGTAACATGATCAATCCGATAATACAGAAGGAGTAAAATGATAGCTGTGTACCCAAGGTATCCATACTCTTCTGAAGGGGTGTCTTAGGCGACTGTTAAAAATAAAACAAAATTGCTAAATATATGTACAAAATTTTAAAAATATGTAAAAAGTTGAAAAATTTAAAAATGTGTAAAAAAAAAAAAAAATATGTACCGGTAACATATAAAAATATGTAAACTTCAGAATTTTGAATTATTACCCCATAAAGAAAAAGTTGTAAAAATTTTTAAAACTGTGTAAAAACAAATGTAATATATAAAAATATGTAAACTTCAGAATTTTGAATTATTATTACCTCAAAAACAACTTTTTTTGTTGTACATGTATATAAACTTTTAAGAACTCTTTATATGTACATGTTGTGATAAAGGATGTAAAGCAGATGACATTTTGTTATTTTCTAAGAATTTTTGTTATGAGATGACTAACCTCTTCATCTTGCATCATTTTAAAAATTTCTCCAAATTCTGAATTTTCTCCTGTACCTATCACAATACCCTATAAATTAAATATAAAATCACTTTGATATACATGTACTATGTATGAAAAAATATACCTCTGCCATATTCAGTTTTCATCTTAAAAACATTCTGCATAAGAAGAAACATTTGCAAAGGAAAAAGTATTTGCGATTTTTATTGCAGCTTTTATACCTTGAATATATCTTATCAATGAAAACTTCTTATTTAATTCAGTACCCTTATTCTACAGTAACCAACCGCTATGAAATAGTTCAGAAGATCAAAACCATGAAAATTTCCTACTGTTTATGTTTCTTCTTAAGCAGCATGTGATTGTTTAAAAATTTTAATTTGACAAGCAAATTCTGTGAATTAGAATCCCCCACCAGCAGGTTCTTTTTTTTGTGATTTGCACTTACCATGCTTATGTTCAAAGGGTCATAACTCCTGGGAAAATGAGCAAACCAACACTTAGGTTAATAAAATGCTTATTTCCTAGCAATGTTGATGCTATTCATTATTTTTTGTAAAACAGTTCTTTATAGTCTTGGGGAAATACCCTCGACAAGAAGTGTATGGATGGAAGGAGGGACAGACAAGAAGAGTCTAGATGGCCAGAAGGACAGACAAAAGTTTAAATTTTTATCCCTCTCCCTCTTCAAAAGCTTGGGGGATAAAATTACAATCAAACTTTACAGTAAATGCCAACTATACATGTATAAATGTCAAATACAGGAAACTGTGGATGGCCATGGGTGATTCTGCATTATAACTAAGCTAAATAAAGTTCGCCAGCGTATCATGTGACCAAAAGCCCCTTAACATTTGTGCGGAATGTTTAGGAAACATTTACGTCAAAATTTCCCTGAATAACTTAATTTTTATGACAAAACATAAACTGAAGTGATTCCATCTCCATAGAAATAATTGTTCCTCAGAAACATTATGAGTATCAAGTGGTACACCGGCGAACCCATTAAGTGAAAAATACTGAATATTATTTAAGTTTAATGAATTTTCTATGAAAATGTTTGTGTATTCACTATCATAAACATGGTGATCCCAACAGGTTTTATACACCATTACAGACCTATTTACACTTCAACAGTTTATTGAAAAATAAAGTATATCAGATATATAGAGAGCGACGACACTTACATGTAGACACTAAATTTAAACATATTTTACCTTGCCCCGGCCACATCGAACAAGTGTTCCCATAAACGCTACACACTTCCTGCTCGTAATATCATTGTTTTTCTCATTATTTGAAGGCATGGTAGTTTTCTGCCTCGGCTGTGTCTCTCCAGTAAAACTGGACTCATCTATAGCCAAATCTTTGGCCTAATAAGAAACAAAATTAATATATCTTTAAATCCAATTTTGAACATTCACATAAAAACTAAAAAAATAAAAAGTTTCTATGAGTGACAGCTGATTGGAAAAGTGAAGTGGAGTAATGGTGTTTGATGCCCCAGTCAATATTTTTTCTAACATAATATTTTCCAAAATATTCCAGTGATTTTGTTTGCCTAAAATTACTACCAAATAGAAGTAGGTTCACCTGATGAAAAATAACTAAATCATGGTTTTTGATTACATTTTCAATAAGTTAGAAAATGTCCTGATACATAGAATTTTTAATAGCTCACAGTTGCATATTGTTCAACAGTGAAAATTTAAAATTAATGCAAAATTCTTAATAAAACTGAAATATAATCAAAGTACTGAAAGTACTGAAAATCATGATGCTTGATTATAGAAATTGTGTAGCTGTTTACGCTAGTAGTATTGTGCTGATTTCATACAGCAAACAGCTATCCTACAAAAAAAGAGAAAGTTAGTCGACTTGAGTAAGGGTATTTTACACCCTGGTATTTCATTTATAGTCAGGGGTGATGGAGAAAACCAGAGTGCCCAAAGGAAACCACTGACTTTGGGTAAGTGAACTGACAAACTTTTTCACTCTAAGATCTTTCCAAAGTGGGATTAGAACTTAGGTGGTGAGATGCACTGTGATCTGTGCCAGAGCAGTTTAGACCACTTGGCCACTGACACCCCTACAAAAAATAAATTCTGATATTGTTTTGTACCAAAGATTTCTAATTAACAAACTCAATACCTCAAATAATCTTAAGTCTGATGGCACCCTGTCACCCACAGAAAGGTATACAATGTCGCCTGGTACAAGATCTCTGGCTAGGAATGTTTCTACATGTCCACCTCTTAAACTGAAAATTAAAATTAAACAATTATTGGCAGTGTATTTATTAAAGCAAATGTGTTCACATTTTACATTTTGTAAGTGAAAAAGACCCTTAGAACAATCGATTCGTAATGCAGAAAAACATGTTTTGAATACGATAAATATAGTTTTTATGAAAAATATGGTCTTCAGCTTGTACTTTTTACCATTTCCCCACACTATTCGGTTCATTTTACTTTTATCACTATTTTTGCATAACCCTATGTTTGTGCTTCAAACAATAACAAAAAAGTGAAAATCTCAAATTTGTTTACCTGAGGGGCCTTTTGCATATGGATGGTCATATAACAAAAATTTAGATTGCCATATACATGAACATGTATTTTACTGCAAGGTTAACAATGTTGCAGCAAAATTAAAGGGAAAAATAAGAAACTACCAAAATTTTCTCCATGCAAAATTACATTACAAAATATGTTAGGCAATAACATTGGATTTTGCCAGTGTACCGTTTTATGCCCTCTAACATTTGTACTAAACAATTGTTTCCATTGGATATTGGATCACATCAGTTGACATTTTCCCGTAAAAGTGATGTTATTGCAGAATTTTGTGATGTAAAGGTTTTCCAAAACATTCCACACAAACGTTAAGAGGTATTGATCATGTGGTACACTGGCAAAATCTATTTAAAGTTTTAGCATCACTAGCCAAAAAAAATGCAGAGATCATACACATGTATCACATGTATTACATGTAGCCATGTACCCATGTACCCTTTGATATGAGGTTATGCTCCAAAATTTCTATCACTTCACATATAACTGGTGATGTCTCAATAAAAGTGCAATATTCTTGACTGGGAAATTATAAACTCCATTCAATCAATTGATCATTCAATCAATCAATCATATTTCAACTAAAAAGAATGTCTATATAAAGACCACCTGTCTAGCAAGTTTAAGTGTATTCTCATATTTTTGAGGCCGATACAAACTGATTTGCATTAACAGGGTTCATTCTAGAAGGGCCATGGAACCATTGATACTTTATTTTTGCCAAATGACCCCATTATTAAGGTCTTAGTGGGTCATATTTAACATTACATGAATGCAAAAATATTGAAGTTATGATGTTTAAAATGAAAGTTTTTGTAAATGGACGTCTCTGAAAAATCCTTAAAGGAACACTGAATCATTAAGTAAAAAAGAAAATTTTAACAATTAAAAAAATATTTGATAACCCATCTTACCAGTGACATTTTGGTGGTACTAATTTCGTTAGAGCTTCTAAGGACTTCTCAGATCTATATTCCTGAAATTACAAGATAATTAAATATGTTAACCAATACATCGAATACATGTATGAATGGGGAAAACTGTGACACTTAGCTGAGAAGTCTCAAAGATCAAAGATGTCTTTAATTCTTTTAGTTAATATTATATGAATGTGCCTAGATGTTTCCATGTCTCCCAGATAAGATATTAAGCTGTAGGTTCCCTATACCCAGCAGTCAACTGGAGAATGTTTAAAATCCCCTTTTTATCAAAAACAGAGCAGGTGTTTATTTCTAACCCTAACCCTCTCACTTTTTTAACATTAAAGATCCCTATATTTATTGAAAACAGAACAGGTAAACGTTTACATGAGCATAGGGCCATCCTACTTTCTTAACTTCCTTTTTAAGCATATCATCATAAATCACCCAATCACCACATGCTCCAAATAATCTCGATCATTATATTTTTTCCAAACTCAAAATTCATTATGCCTGGACATACATGTACTTGGTTAGAGTTGTCTATATATGCTAATTAGTACCATGACACCCCTGCCTTATAATTAACTCCATGGGTGGGTCCATTTGTAGCCCTGTCTGCTTTGAAGAGTTCCTTACCCCATTAATTTGGTCCCTCTCTTTCCCTTTTTCTTCTTTACTACATCAAATACACTACTTCAAGTTTAAGTCAACGATGCACAATGGCCAACAGGCCAGCATGTAAAACATAAATCTCAATCTGCTCTGAGACCAATTAATGGCACAACAAGGGAACAAAACATAGCACTGTCGTGCTGTTGTACAGCGTAGTTTGGAAAATTGTGTTGTGGCAAGACAGAATATAACCGAAAATTCGGGGGTGGGGGGTTCGATCTATGCATAGTCCGACGGATGGTTTTTTTTTTTTTTTTTTTTTTTTTTTTTTTTTTTTTTTTTTTTTTTTGGAAAAAGAAACAATGTACAAACCATGTATTGCTGAATTAAATGGTAGAAAATAATAATTTCATAAATATATGAAAAAGACAATCGGTAATTAAAATTTAAAAAAGTTGTACCCGATCGTTTTGTCATTTCGGATAGAGAGAAAGTAGAGTTTTGCAGATCCTACCGTCGCTATGAGGGGGTACATTCTAGCGGTTGTATGTAACTGGATCATTTGCTGTTAATCTGGGTTTTAATTAACTGCTGATTATCACTCACAATATTCCCGTTTCATGTTAATGGTGAAGTACAGTTGTTTTACCAGTTCCGAATTTTTACTACCGAATAATCTAAAATTTCAATCCCGTTCAATTAAAGGAATCGCAAAATAACTTTCTAAATTTGCTTCTACTTGAATGTATGGGCATTAATTGTTTAAATAATATAAACTTCAACCGCTTCCTAAATGTATGTGCAGGACAGGTCGACAGATTGTTGGTGACCTAGTTTAACGATGTAAACAAATCGTGATCACGGAAATGCTTTTTTCAAGAAAACACAAAACCATGTGTTTTTGAGGACAGGTGTCGATATTTTGGAATCAGTAAACATTTATATTATTACACCACATAAATTTTATTTCCTCTGCTTGTGGATGACGTCTGCAGCAGCGCTTATATGAACCCTGTTCGGAACTGGTAAAACGACTGTATTTAAAATTTGCACACAACGCTGTACGAATTATCTCCCTTTCACGAAAGTAAAATCTAATCGATAAACAGTTTTAAAATATGACACAATTGCCTCAACATCAAAATACGTTATCATAACCTTCAAAATAAATTCAAAATTTCCGTAGATTTCACGAAGAATTAATTAAACAACCTGCCGTTGCTGTTCATTTCATAAAAAGTTATGATTTTACAATGTAGGACGCAAACTTCTCGAACTACTTTTTATTGTAAACATGAGATCAGTTCGCCAAATTGCAGAAATTATTAGATGCATCCCGTCGCAATATTTTACTTGATTCCGAAATGTATTCCGAAAATTTATTCCAAATGTGCATATGTAACCAAATGCATTACCCGTCTCAGAATACATATCTCACGATAAAACAGATATACTTCTTTCACGCTCATTTACCAGGCGCACTATTTCCAGGTGTACTCATATCTTATAATTTCATAGCAAAGAAGCTCGATATCTTGGAAGAAAGTGATACCAATGTACGCGTTCACTTTGTTCACGCTGTACAAAAACATAATCACTGAACCATAAAATGTTTCATGTGAAAATCATGTTAAATTCACATAAAAATATGTGTGAAAACCATGTGAAATTCATGTGAAATGAGATTCACATGTAATTCATATGAACAAATTTGGCTGTATATTTTACTAAGAAAAGCACAAGTGATTGTATAACAATTGATAGAGTTTCAGTGCTTCAGATTGTCGGTGCGCCCGTGCCAATCCTGCATTATTTTAAAAAATGGCGCATAACATTTGCTTCTAATGGGTCCACGTGGCGCAAGGTTTTCCTTAGCCAAATTGATCGTTAATAATTTCTTCCCAAAACTGCATATTCGATTACATGGGTTTTCCGATTTGACTTTCTGTTTTCGTTTTCTATCGGAAAATCTCTATCGTCTTTCTTTATCTTATAATCAGCATATAGACACGACTCCCTACAAGACCCTTCTCTTCGCTCTATGCGTCGGTTATTAACATTATTATTAAAAGGGGAAGAACTCGTAATAAAACTTGTTATGACCTCGGACGTTGTCATTCATTTAATATACTAGCGGCAACCATGCAGAGATGCAGACGACTCTATTCACATTTTTTAAAACAACACAAAACGCAGAGAAATAGATGCACATAAAATGAATCATCGCGGTGAAAAAGTTTAAAATATATCGTAAAGGTTAACAAAATATAAATTAGCAGATGACAAGACTGCTTTTGGTGCATTATATAAAGATGTCAAGTGTCGACTTTCACTTTCAGTCAAGTGGTCGTGGCATAACATTTAATTATGTGTCAAAACATGACCCACTATAACAAATAATGACCCCTTGATATTGGTCCTGATGGGCCCTTGTGGCCCACTATCTGTAAAAACGATCTGAAGCACTGGAGTTTAGCTCACCTGAACAAAGGCCACCGTCACAACTATTATAATAGCCTGAAAGTAAAAACAAACTAAGAAAATTATTTGCTCATTTGAAAAAAAATTTTTGTCCACGGGGTCATTTTCCCTTCCCATGTTTCTCGTCTCTTTTGAATTAGCCATTTAATGTGAATTGTTTCTTTATTAACTAAAGATATTTTAATGTAAAGCTCAGTGGTTTTGTTACCTTTTTCATAAATATTTTTTGCCTTTTAGATTGGGAAAATTTGAGGAATTTTTTTTCATGACCTAGGAACTTTTAAACATTTAGAAAACAGTATAGGACTAAGTACACTTCATAACAAGTTTGCAATTGTATTGGAGGAAGTTAATATTTCACTGTATATACATGGACTGAAAAACCGTTTTATCCCAATTTCCATAAATTACTGGATTTTCTTAAAATTGTAAGTTTTATGGTCAATCATATGGTCTTTATATTACCGGTAGCTTCATAACCATACAACTTAGGCCAAAATTCCATAAATAACCAAATTTTCTTAAAATTGTACGTTTTAATGGCCATTCATATGGTCATAATCATGATAATATAAGCTTCATATTTCATAACCATACAACTTATGCTAAAATCATAAGCATAGAAAAGTATGAATTATGAGTTTTGGTTTAAACCATCAGTAGTTATGTTATTCAGCTTGGCACTAATTAATCCTCCAACTTTTTTATCCAGATGTCTGTTTGTTTATTCAAGGACAAGAATTAGATAAGCAGACTACAGAAGCAAATGAGGTCTGTTTGGGTTATTTATGACCAAGCCCCTGACAGTAGTTAAAAATTAAATTTTGACTTACCACAGTTATACTAATAGCGTCATCTATCTGCTTCATAAATATACTAACAACAGCCGAGGCTAACAAGAGTAATATCAGTGGATTCTTAAACTGAAATCAGATAAGGGAAAGTTTTTAAATCAAATACCTAGGTTTCCATTAATTTAAAATAACTAGTAGCCAAATTTCCAAAATTTGTGAAAATATAGTCCTTTTTAAAGTATTTTTCCACAAATTTGCTAAAATAGGTTACTTTTTGAAAGAATTCCTCAGAAAGTAGTAGCCAATGGCGATTTTGGCTACCAGGAATGGAAACATAGAATACAGTTTGTACTGAAAAACCATTCAAAACTAATATAGAGCAAAAACGAACTCCTGGTCACATAGTATACCCATGATTTTAACATAAGTAAAAGTCGAAAAATAAACTAAGTAGGTAAACATGAAATAGATGTCCGACAGACTTAAAATCAATATTTGTGGCATGGAACTTCATACTTATCTTGCATACAAAATTTTAAGTGGCTGTGTTTAGTAGTTGCTGAGAAAACTCTTACCAAAATATTTGCTTCTGGTTAATGGATGGGCAGAGGTTAACCAGAAAACCTCCCTTTTGAAGTGGGGGTATAAATATAACTAGTGTTATAATGCTGTTCAGTAACTTGACTGAAAACAAAAACTAAGGTCATAATATCCTGTTCCGTTCAGTAATATGGGAGGAGTAGGAGGTTGAAGAAAAAACATGATTAGGAGTTTTAAAGGAACACAACCTTTTAGAAACAAATATAAAATTCCCTGACAATGTAAAACAAAATGTAAAAAAAAGAGAGAAAAATTACATACCTACCAACCCTAAGTTTTCTAATAGTGTTACCCGAAACATATTTTTCTTGTCTCCCTTGATTAACTGCCAAACCTCCCCTTACCATGCCAAAATTTTACAATTAGTGGCAATGAATCAATGTCAGGGTTGTCTCACCTTTTTGTGAACCGGGCGGGAGTCCTTGCAATTGTGAAAATAAGCACCACAATGGCCAAAATTGTAAAATTAAAATGTAATAGAAAACTCAAAAATATTGATTTAATGCTGAAATTGGCAAAATTGTGAAAATTGCCAAAAATAGATTTTGAATTGTCAATGGGACAGAATCTTGGCCCCAAAAATGGCCCAGCATGAGCCCTGGATGTAGTGCTGTATACAGACATATACCTGATCTAAATATTTTTTCCATAAAGGCTCTTCTTTAGATATGTCAAAATCATTATATCCATGTACTGCCCGCCTCCTAGTGGCTTCCTCCTCACTTAGACCCGTATTTATATTTGTTCGTAGATGTTCCTCCACCTCTTCCAAGGACAGTTGTGACGCCCGCTCTGATGTCAGTGTACACATCATCACTTCTTTTTCACTATTCAAAATATTGTCCTGTAAAAATAAATAAATAAATAAATAAATACACATTTAAATAAATAAATAAATAAATAAATAAATACACATGTAAATAAATAAATAAATAAATAAATAAATAAATAAATAAATAAAAATAAATTTACCACCTCACTTATTGACATGTTTTCGAAAATCCATTATATTAATATTTTTGCATTCATTTGATGTTAAATATGACCCACTAAGACCTTAACCACAGGGTCATTTGGCAAAAATAAAGTATCAATGGTCCTATGGCCCTTCTAGAATGAACCCTGTTGATGTAAATCAGTTTATATCAGCTGCAAAAAATATGAGAAAACAATAAAACCTGCTAGACAGGTGGTCTTTATATAGACATTCTTTTTAGTGAAAATATTATTGATTGATTGATTAATTATATAGAGTTTTATGTCTCAGTCAAGAAAGACACTTTACCTCAACATTATTGTTATTAATAGCCCTGATGTACATGTAATGATGTATGTAAGTGAATTTTAAAATTGGCATTTTAGTTCTCCATACCTAAAAGATGCCTAAACTAATCTTTATTTGGAAGAACAGGTTGCCTGTCCACTTGGAATTTCCACTGGCCACCTAAAAATTTAAATTGGTGGCCAGCTTGCCACTTAGTTTTGAAACCCACTTTGAGTGATGCACACACAATGCATTAACATGGACACCAGACAGGAAGATGATTGATAATGATTGAATGAGGTGTATGCCCCAGTCAAGAATATTTCACTTAAATATCGAGCTACATGTATATGTGAAGGTCCAGCAATTCTGCCTGTGCATTGCGTTGATGGCATTTAAAACTACAGTTCTATATCGTGCCTACCATTACATGGGATCTTGTTTATTTTAAGTTCCCATCTGAAACAACCGTGACTTTCATTTTGTAACAAGTCTTGGGTCAGGCCCAGTCAGGAGTTAGGGTTTGAACCCAAGACCTCCCAGTTATGGAGCGAGTACTCTACCAACTGAACTGACACATTGGTTATGTAGAAGAAAAAAAACCATGTCCATAAAAAAACAAAAAAAAAACAACATAGTGCTGCTGTTAAAATCAATGAAGTGTATCGAATGACATTAAATTTATGAGAGGATATAATTTCAGGATAGTGAACACAGCTGTGACTGTTTATGAGAGGATATAATTTCAGGATAGTGAACACAGCTGTGATTGAGCTGTAATTACGATAATTTATTTATACGATTATACAATAACTATCACCGACTCAGTAACTCTCATAAAAAAACAATTTAACATGTTTAAATGACAATCTCTTTTTTATTTAGTTCTACATATGTATAAATTCTTAAAATTCATTGAAAAAATATGTCAAATTGCCACAAGTTTCACAGTTTTAAGCTTATTAGTGAAGTAGCAAAAGTGGCAAATTTTTTATCTTTGCTGTGCAATCAGGGCAATGTGCAGGGAGGGTTTTTTAACATGCGATATCTGCTGTGACACAGGGCATCAGATTTCAAGATATCCTACCTCTCACTAGTTTCTATGAATTTCATTCGACGATGCTGGTCACGTGGTGACCTAATATAATCCATATCGGGTCAGTATGAGAGTTGTTTCCCCTGACCAACGTCAATGGCGCCCTTCTCGTAGTAAACACGTCATACCAGTATTTATCACAAATATTTACGGCAAATACGGACACTAGTAAAGGTGTTGTGATATTGAAACAAAATTTTTGATGTCCAAGGATAAAAGTGCAATTGATTTCTTTGACGGAAGTTGCTAGTAAGTCAAATTCATTATTATTTCCATCTCTCAAGGAGAGGACTTATATAGGCAATGCCTGCTGTCCAATCCTTTTCAACATTTTTTCTGAATAAAATATTGTTTAAACTAAATTATTATTTTCAATATTTTGTCAGACAGAATGCCAAACGATGGTATTTCTAACTCTGTCACCATTCACATGTCGCTGTGTGGATACATTCAAATTGGTTTTGTAAATGATTTATTGATATGATCAGTATGATATAATAGTTACACAGTGTTTTAGTGACATAATATGATATATAAAGGGTTTGTTTGGAGCTATAGGTTACTAAAACATACAGCAGTGTCTCATCCTAAACTTCTCTCCGGTCTCCGTATCCGTGTACTGTATGTTTGTTTAAAGGTATCCACCGTGGGTCTTCAGGGTGATCGGTAGGATATAATCGTTACACAGTCTGTGTCTGTGCTTCGCCCTCGCCCGATATGGAATTTACTGACCCTGTATAAACCATATTAGGTCACCAACTGACTGTGTAACTAATAATATCTTCCAAAGGACCCCATGACTTTCATTTATAAACATTGAGTGTTTGGCGAAAGTAAAATCCCTACCTAGTCTTAGTCAGACTCCCATTTGGGGTTTAGCAATATTAACAGTATGTCAGACAGTTCAATCTAGAAGGGGCCCTTATGTCATTAGCCCTTTTGGTCCTTAAGATTTTTTACCATGTCCTTTACCAATTTTTCCCAAAACAGAATTTATTCAGAGCCACTAGCATATTTGGACCGTGCACACTAGTCTGCAAAGAATATCCCCTATTTGGAAAGGTCTCAGAAATCAAGTATTGTGAGAGTTAAAATTCATGATATGGAAATTTCCAAGACTCTCTCTTTCTCTTTTGTGGATAGGGCTGGAGCCCTTTCAATTGTGAAAATAAACATCAGATTGGCCAAAATTGTGCAAATTGGCAAAGTGTGAAAAAAACATAAAATGATGAATTGTGAATGATGAAGAATATCTGCCAGAAAAAGACCCAGCTAGTGTCCTGATTTTACATCAGAATGACCCATGCTTACACCCAAAGTCAGGACCATTACTATTATAATACAAGTATCATGCTGTAAAATCTATGTCTCTGAACCGCTCTTATTGATGTTGCCGTTATAAAGACGGTCTAAAAATTCCTACCTCCAAAAGTCTTTTTAGTCTACTGCTGTTACCTCAATTTCCTTATCATTTTCATGATATTCTTCATGAACATTTTTGTCAACATTTGACATCTTCATCATCATTTGCATCTGATCAGGTCATGGTCTCTTATATCATAACCACAACCTTTAAGCAGACTGTTTCCAAAAGTGGTTCTGATCATTTTCATTATATTCTTCATGACCGTTTCTGTCAACATTTGACATCTTCCTCTTCATCATCATTGACAATCTGACCAGAATCATGATCTCTCACATCACTACCACAAGTTTAAGGAAACTGTTTCCAAAGGTCATTCTGAGACACAAGTTTCCATATCTAGCACAAAAGGATATTTTGTTTTAAGAATTTCAATTTGCCATTGCTATGTTTCCATTCCTGGTAGCCAAAATCGCCATTGGCTACTAATTTCTAAGGAATTCTTTCAAAAAGTAACATATTTTAGCAAATTTGTGGAAAAATACTTCAAAAAGGACTATTTTTACAAATTTTGGAAATTTGGCTACTAATTATTTTAAATTAATGGAAACCTAGCATTGTGTTACTGTAGAACGGTCTGCCTAAATCATGTCAAGGGAGGATTTCATGCCAAGGTAGACGCCAAGGGAAATGGAATGCGCCAAGGAAGTTTGTGTGCAATCTAAAACTTATTTTTTTGTATACTGAATTATTAATGAATAAAGTATATTTTCTGAAAAAATGGAAATAATTTTTCGGTAAAAAGCCGAGTTATTCCAACTTTGACCTTGTCCGTGTAAATTCTGTGACGAAAGAGAGGTAACTCTAGTTTTTCTACATACATGTATATAGTCGAACTGGTTTAACAATGGAATGTTATTGTTCAAATTATAATTATTATTATTATTAATCTTATAAATATTATTATTAAATAATAAAAATCATAATGTTGTTTCTTTGTTGTCTTCTAATAATGACCATCATTATTAACTTATGCAATTAAAAGAAGAGAATGTGTTATTGTATTTACATTTTTTATCAGTAGTTTTCAGTGTATGTCATATTGAAAATATATTTATAATTTTATTAAATTATTATTATATCGTATTTTAGCCTATTACATTTACAATTTTTACTGATTGGGTCCTAAAAATGGGGATCATTAATTACGTTTAAGGCTATTAAACTCTATCGTCATATTTTCATAAAAAAAATTATTATATAATTAATTGTAAAATAAATTAATAGACGTATTGTATTAATTTTGTAAAATAAATTAATTGTAAATAAATTATATTTATTTCGCCAAAAAATGAGTATTTCGTAACATATTTAAACAGGAAAATGGGACTCATAAGAGTTGGTATGGTTTCAGGCCGCACGTGTGTATACCTAAGTTAATCCCATAATTGGCTAATTAACTGTAATTACCTGTCGCTTGAGAACACCTGGCTCAGAAACAGGTATTAATCCGATAATTGATGGTCAAAAGATTCTTTAAACCCAGTTATTGACCGGCATGTACACGGACTGTACTTATAACATCCCAGCAAAATAATTCACTTATATTTGTGTATTAATACGCACATGAATTCTTATAACATCCCAGCAAGATAATTCACTTATATTTGTGTATTAATACACACATGAATTCTTATAACACCCGTCAAGATAATTCACTTAATTTATATAACACCCGGCCCCGGTTTCACAATCATTCCTTAGCTAAGATTTTCCTTAACTTAAATCTGGCAAAATTTCAAATTTTCATAATTTTTAAGATGTTATTTTTAAGATCGCATCAAGATTAAAACATTTGCATTTAGTTTTGACAAAAATATTTATCAATAGTTCCAAAAATTTGCTTAATTTAAGGAAAATCTTAGCTAAGGAATGATTGTGAGACCGGTCAAGATAATTCAATTATATGAATGCAGTAATGAAATGTATAGCTGTGTATTGACCCATCTCTATCAAAAGAAAATGATTGTATTACATTTAATAGCTTATTAGGAAGATTTGAAACACTTATTTCAAAATTAAATCAAATAATATTATTAACACAACTGTTTGATTTCTTCTAAATGTGTTATTAAATAACAGCAGTCTTAAACCACATAAAAAGCTCCTTTATTAGGAGTGATTTACCAAGAGCATGCTCCATTATAAGGAGGGATTTACCAATAACAGCACAGAATAACGGCCATATTGTAACCAGTCAACGGTGCAATAAGATATATTCAAATAATCAATTATTAATCAACAAAATGACTAATAGAATTTAGAATATATTCTTTATTCATTAATAATTCAGTATACAAAAAAATAAGTTTCTAGCTTGCACACAAACTTCCTTGGCGCATTTCATTTCCCTTGGCGTCTACCTTGGCATGAAATCCTCCTTGGCATGATTTAGGCAGACCCCTGTAGAATTACCATAGCATTAACATGTACCTCCCTACATAAACATTATCATTGTATGATAATCGATGATGTGCACAGCGAATTTCAATAACTTATGGCTTTGGTAAATTAATGATACTCAATTCATTCAAATTTATTAATTTTCTGCAATTTATTAGCAAAATTACATAGACAGTATAAAAAAATGGTGATACTAAAAATTCTTCCCTGTACCAATCAATATAATTTCATAAGCAGTATTCGACCCGAGAGAGAGAGAGAGAGAGAGAGAGAGAGAGAGAGAGAGACTGAGAGAGGGAGAGAGGCAGAGAGAGACAGAGAGAGAGAGAGAGAGAGAGAGAGAGAATTTCATACTTTCAAATGTGATCCAGATTCAAGATCATTCTTAGCTGTAGATATCTGCTGGTCATTCATATGTCTGATTTTGGCAATCCCGACTGAATTCTTTCATTTTAATTTAGATTTTCTAGAAACTCGTTTCGGCAAATGACAACTAACCGGAAATGGTGTGTAAATACCTCCTCAACGAAGAAAATCTATTCAGGGGGCGACAACTCGACAGGTGCGCGGTGTAAATAGAAATTCTTGTTCCTTGTAAATTTTGAGATAATTCAATGTGTTTTGTTTATTTTATATTTTATATGATATTAAAAAATTGCAATTCAATAAATGATTAATTTATATAAATTATAAGATTTCATACTTTTTATGTTCCAAATTGCCTTAATTAATTTTACAGAAAACTGGATCTAAAATTCCAAGTAAAGTATTTCATCAACACCGTATTTTAATAATACACGTTGTGGACCGGGAAAAAAGAACAAGATTTGCCGCATACAATACTTAATAAGGTCTATTGTTAGAGTGATTTTTTTATTGAATTTTAGGAATATTGTATATATTTAATGGCACTTGTTAATTAAGAGATATAATTGCACAACAAATCCCATTTCCTGGTTGACAAAAATATCAAAATATTGCATCATCCTAGGCTTGCATATTAATACTATAAACTTTGACCAAGACATAACATCAATGACATTATTCTAAATCAGCTCCCAGGGAGTATAAATTCTGTTTGATTTAAGGTACCGTATCTCATTATCAATAATTGTCTAAATTTACTACTAGTTAAATAATGAAAATCCTCAAAAACTAAGGTATACTCCCTCATGCAATGTATTTCCTTAGCTAAATTTGGTTCAATATTTTGGTCATTTGGATATTTTTTTTTCAACTCCTTAAACAAGAGGCCCATGGGCCTGATACTCTCACCTGATAACTAATGGCTAGCTGATAGGTTTAAAGAAAACATAAATACTAAACCCAATGACTTTTTTCTTTACATCATAATGGCCGTTGTATCAATACCTACAACATTCTAATATACATGCCTATACAAAAAGTAAATAGTTTTCAAGATAATTAACCATTTCAGTATTGTTTTACATCTGTGACCTTGACCTTTGAACCCATGACCTTTTTCTATACATCAAAATGATCGTTGTATCGATACCTACAACATTCTAACATACATGCCTATACAAAAAGTTTATAGTTTTCCAGATAATTAAACATTTTGGTATTGTTTCACATATGTAACCTTGACCTTTGAACCCATAACCTTTTTCTATACATCAAAATGATTGTTGTATCAATACCTACAACATTCTAATATACATGCCTATACAAAAAGTTTATAGTTTCCGAGATAATTAACTATTTCGGTATTGTTTCGCATCTGTGACCTTGACCTTTGAACCCATGACCTTTTTCTATACATCAAAATGATAGTTGTATCAATACCTACAACATTCGAATATACATGCCTATACAAAAAGTTAATAGTTTTTGAGATAATTAACCATTTTGGTATTGTTTCGCATCTGTGACCTTGACCTTTGAACCCATGACCTTTTTCTATACATCAAAATGATCGCTGTATCAATACCTACAACATTCTAATATACATGCCTATACAAAAAGTTTATAGTTTTCGAGATAATTAACCATTTTGGTATTTTTTCGCATCTGTGACCTTGACCTTTGAACCTATGACCTTTTTCTATACATCAAAATGATCGTTGTATCAATACCTACAACATTCTAATATACATGCCTATACAAAAAGTTTATAGTTTTTGAGATAATTAACCATTTTTGTATTGTTTCGTATCTGTGACCTTTACCTTTGAACCCATGACCTTTTTCTATACATCAAAATGATCGTTGTATCAATACCTACAACATTCTTATATACATGCCTATACAAAAAGTTTATAGTTTTTGAGATAATTAACCATTTTGGTATTGTTTCGCATCTGTGACCTTTACCTTTGAACCCATGACCTTTTTCTATACATCAAAATGATCGTTGTATCAATACCTACAACATTCTAATATACATGCCTATACAAAAAGTTTATAGTTTTAGAGATAATTAACCATTTTGGTATTTTTTCGCATCTGTGACCTTGACCTTTGAACCTATGACCTTTTTCTATACATCAAAATGATCGTTGTATCAATACCTACAACATTCTAATATACATGCCTATACAAAAAGTTTATAGTTTTTGAGATAATTAACCATTTTTGTATTGTTTCGTATCTGTGACCTTTACCTTTGAACCCATGACCTTTTTCTATACATCAAAATGATCGTTGTATCAATACCTACAACATTCTTATATACATGCCTATACAAAAAGTTTATAGTTTTTGAGATAATTAACCATTTTGGTATTGTTTCGCATCTGTGACCTTTACCTTTGAACCCATGACCTTTTTCTATACATCAAAATGATCGTTGTATCAATACCTACAACATTCTAATATACATGCCTATACAAAAAGTTTATAGTTTTAGAGATAATTAACCATTTTGGTATTGTTTCGCATCTGTGACCTTGACCTTTGAACCCATGACCTTTTTCTATACATCAAAATGATCGTTGTATCAATACCTACAACATTCTAATATACATGCCTATACAAAAAGTTTATAGTTTTCGAGATAATAATTATAATCAGAGGTAAAAAAAATTAGGTCACAACCTTCACAATTGACCTTGACCTCATTTTGAAGATACTAACAAGAAGATGTCAAAACTGAAAATCCCATGTCATAATCTGGTCAAATAGTCAAGTTATAACAATTTGAAGCTATTTTACGATTTTTTCAAAATTAAATGCAAAAACGTGTAACCTATTTTTTGTTCGAATTTCACAAAATGAACAAACTATAGGCTTAAGACCCTAGAGAAGCCAAATATCACATCAGATTTTTTCTCCAATCAATACTTTCGGAGAAGAAGATTTTTTAAGATTTTTGCACCCCCAGGTCACCTTGACCTAGTTATGGTAGCCATGGCAACGCCACGAACAAATCTGAATTGCACCGGCCCATATATACTTCTCGCCAAGTTTCATTGAAATCTGTCTTGTAGTTTCAGAGGAGATGTCGAAAATAGGTGTTAACGACGCACGCACACACGCATGCACACACGCACATACACATGCTAGCTCACATGACCTTTCGGTCAGGTGAGCTAAAAAATTGGTTTCAAAGTTTTAGTCAAAGCAATTGTTAACTGGTTTTCGTAGGTTCGAACTCTAACTCGTTTGACCCAAGATTTGAAATTTTGTAGTCACTGTTCCTTCACCAATCACTTGGCATTATGAAATGAAAGTTGGGGTTGATTTGGATCTAACTTAAAGGGACACTGAAGTCTAGGGGATTATGACCAAAATCGATAGTTATAAGTACAATATTAATAATAAAATTCAAAAAAATAAAAAATTATTCCATTAAGATATATGTTTCGCTATTTGAAAATTGCCGAAAATCATCGCCGCAGCTCTTCTGTGTTGGAGGTGAGAAGAACACGCTGTGACGTCATGTGTGAACAAACCTCGCCATGCTATCAATAGTGTGGTTACAGTATAGTGTAAAAGTTGTTAAAAATATTGTTTAAATATGGTTTTGTGTGCGACCGTTGATTGTAAAAATAATTAAAAAATTATGATAACTTAGAATTTGTCTCTATTTAGACTTATTTTAAATTTAATAATGACCAATATTGGCTAAATCATGTGCACAATGATCTATGCATCAACTAACCTAAAATGATAAAATATTCTTTTATTTTTTCACGATAAATCAATAAGATCCCAATTTCTTAAAAGTAGAATTTACATCCCTTTCTCGCATACAGGTAATTAAGAGATTATCAGTAACCTACAGTACCTTTAGATCCTGTTTATTAGACATTCCATCGTCGGTAATCAAGAGGTAGATCTACCTTACAATATACAACATAGATCTGAAGATTGATAGGTGTAAATAAATTAAGTGATAAAGTCTTCACGATATCCCATATTAAATGTAAGTATAATTAATTTGGAATTTTGGAAAGATGCATTAAAAAATATTAAATATTTCAATATTGATTTACGAATGTATAAATTGATGGGTCGACTGTCGTGACTAGCGGTATGAAATTAAAATGATTTAAATTAATGAAATATTCCTATTCGTAAGTTCAATTTTAAACATCAAAAACTCTAAAAAAAAAAAAATTAATCCCCCCCGCTTCTCATGTCATTGATGCGAAGAAAAATTATGTCTGTAACAGTGTGATCTAGTTCAGGACAAATTTGAATGCTGACGGCGAGAGTCCGTACAGGCCCGTCCTTTAAACTTGTATAAATTTACTTTTAAATGAATTTCCATACAATGACGTTTTTAAGTAGACTTGACTGCAAATTTCATGAAAATCTCTTAAAAAACTAAAATAAAGTACAATATCCACGGTATATTATTTACTATGTTATACTGCTGTTTGTGTTCACCATATCATTTCATAATTTCTGCTACTTCGTCTGTTTCACATCTTGATATAAATGAAATAATCTTGACTACGATTTTGCCTTACAAGTTATAACATATTCAGATATAAATGGAATTATCAGGACATGGATTATACAATTCAAGCAATAATTATAGCTAGCGTCATCGTGATATAAATAAAATAATCTTGAGATATATAATACAATCCAAGTTATAATTATTGACATGACTGGTGACATCTTGATATAAGTGAAATTATTGTGAGATGTAAAGATACTTAAATGTAACTACAAATAATTAATACATGTATAAACTAAAGAGAATGTATTGTCCAATTTTCATTAGATTTAGAAATAACTCCTGTTTATTGTGTAACCAGTAGGTGATCTGATGACGAAACGCATTAAAAATTAAAATAAAAAAGTGAAATTAAATTCTTGGCTCATAACAATTGTGTGGCGGAAAGGGCTCAATAGGTCTTGTGGCTCAATCGGTAGAGCGTATGTTAGTACATGTATTGTGAAGGTCCCGGGTTCGAGTTCGGTTACGCCGCTGTTACATTTGGGGAATCATCCGACCCTGGGCATTGGCTGACCAACAAGTTGATCCCAGGGGTGGAACCCGCTGGTTTCGATTCAAGGGAGTTGAATAGAAAAAAGATGGGAGGAATTTGGCGGTCCGTGTAGCTCAATCGGTAGAACGTCCCGCTAGTATTAGGAAGCTCCCGGGCTCGAGTCCCGGTGTAGCAGCTGCATTTTCCCCTTTCCTGTTAGTACATCAAAAGTAGCTATCCCCTCTTCTGATTTACAAATGCTTGTTATTATTTTTTCATATATAATTATTATCATCATTAATATTATTTTAATGCATATTAACATCATTTTCTGGAAGGACCTATTTATTTATTTATTTATTCTATATACGTATTTATTATAAATAAATATAAGTAAAAGTCTGAAATAATTATTGTGAAAAATGATGTTTTTAAAAATTCTCTAAAAATTATAGATATTTATGAATTACGAGATTATCAACATCTTAAAATAAGGTGTGTAAATACACAACTACTGTTGCAGTTAAAGGGTTGGTAAATATACAGGAAGTGTCGGTATACCTGTCTCGTTAGTTAAGTGGATTGGGTACACTCCGATATACAACTAGTCAGTCAATATTGAGGGTTTAATTACAGGTGACTATAATAATAATAATAATAATAATAATAATAATAAAAACTTTATTCTCATCAACCGTAAATGTTTTTTTTTTTCATGACTGGCCATGGTGTAATGTCTCCTCGTCTTATGTTGTTTCTTGCAATCGTTGCTAATCGCAAAACTTCTTGGTTGAAATGCACGATCTCAAGGTCAAAGCTGTCGATTATACATTTTTAAATAAATTGCAATTTTTAATTTTGTCTTTGATCTGTACGATTTCTGTGCAGCAAATGCATTCCCTCTCAGTGTTCATTGCTCGGCAGTTTCATTATATGTCCCAAACCTACAAACGATGATCATTATCTATAACTTCGCATGAATCCGATTTGAATAAATTCTCTGGTTTACTTTCAGTTCCCTAATATTCTGACTCAAAATCAAAAAGATAATGCGCCATTTCTAATAATACGGATAAGTAACAACTCGTAAGATGCGACACTTCAGTATATATAAACAGTAGTTAGGAAGAGTGGTTGTTCACACATGACGTCACAACTTGTTTTCGTACCTCCCGATTGAAGAGTTCCAAAATGGCCTGAGGTTACGAATTTTGATTTTTTAAACTTCTATATCTTTTTTATTTCGGCGAATAAAAAGGTGAAATTTTCAATGTAATAATAATTTAACATAAATTTTCATATTTTGGTCAAATTGGCTAGACTTCAGTGTCCCTTTAAGATAAACAAGGTCCTGTGTCACGTTAGACATGACATGGTAAAAAACCCTGCTGTATAATACAATCAGGGCAATGCACTGTCAAACTTTCTGCACTTTCGCCTAGTTGGTGATGTCTCGATATTAGTGTGAAATATTCTTGACTAGGACGTTAAACACCATTACTCAACTCCACTCTTCTCTTAAGACTTTCTGGCCTGAGTATCTCCTTCAGTTAGGTTGTCAGTCCAGATTTAGTTCCATATGACATGGGTTCGAATCTTAAGATTCCAAGTAGCTTTATTTCATTTTAATTACATTTTTTCATTGAAAATCTTAAAAACATACCATGACACAGGTGTTCTTCATACAGGTAAACAATAAAAACTCGGGATTAGTTCTGGCTCTCAAAAAGTTGGAGCTTAAATATTAACCAATTTTAAAACTTAGGAGTCAGTTTATATGGTAGGGAGCAAGTTAAAAAAAGAAACTGAAACCATAAAGATGTCTCAAATGTAGCTCTTCTAATCTGCTGTATAAATTGTTCTTTATTAACAGTTGGTAACATTGGTATTATTTTTTTATCCCTGCCTTTCGAAGAAAGAGGATTATATTAAATTCGAGTTTACATCCATCCGAAATTCATGTCTGCGCAAATTTTCCTAAACAATAAAACACTATTTCATGAACCTTGGTGCAAAGGATCAACATTGATAGGAATTGATTTGCTAACTTTCCTGGGCCCTTTGAACACGAGAGTGCAAATCTCAGAAAAAGAACCTGTGGGCAGGTGGGGTGTTTCCTAATTCACTGGATTTACATTGTTCATACTTGTGTTAATAGCAAAAAGAAAAAAAATTGGTATCTTTTGTCTGTTATAATGGAATTGATTAAAAAAAATGGAGCAAAATCATTTAGCCAATTTTTTTAAGCCAGAAATTATTAATTATAAATTATAAAAATTGGCTAATTTGGCAGAGCTAGCACGGACAACTTGATGATCTTCTAGTCTGTTGTTGGTCCCTAGAATTACTGGGCCGATTCAGTAATTACATATACTGATACAGAACTAGGGACCTGGCTGTTGTGGCTTCTATCTCTAGGCTCTGTTGTGGGTAGAATGCTCGCTCTATAAGTTTGAGGTCATAGGGTCAAAACCTCGACTGGATCTGTCCCAAGGCTTGAAATTGGGTAGTGACTGTTCTTTTGCCAAGCGCTCAGCATTACTGAAAATTAAAGTCACGGTTCTTTCAGATGAGAACTTAAGATAAACAAAGTCCTCTGTCACAGTAGGCATGACACGATAAAGAACCCTGCTGTATGATGCCATCAGCTCAACTCTTCTTATCTTAATGCTCTCCTCGCCAGAAGGCACATAAGGCCACATTGCTGTCTTCCATTTTTGTCTGTCTTTCGCTGCTGCTTTGGCTGTTCTCCTGCTAGTCCATCCAGGGGCATTTCTTTCCTTTTCCATTGTTCTCCTCAACAGACAGACAAAAGTGCCCCTTTGCCTATAACTGGTGACGTCTCAATATAAGTTAAATATTCTTGACGGGGCGTTAAATACCATTACTTAACTCGACTCTAGGTTCTATTAAAAATCTAAGGGAATTTATCTAGAAAACCTCAGCAAATTTATCTAAGCAGTTGCAGATGGAATTAGATTATTCAATAACTGCATAAAGGGACCTGGATGGCCACTAAAGCTCACAATTACAGATCACAGTGCCTTTCATACACATGAAAATGGGTTCGATTCCTTTTGGACTGAACCTAGTGTCAGAAAGTTTGTTAGTTCACTTGCTGAAGGTTAATGATTAACAAATTCTGTTCCCGATTTTAAAAAAAAATAAATCACAAATGATGACATTGATGAAGCCCTCAACCTAACCCTGCAATTGATAATACAATGTATTACTTGATTATTCAGTGATTTTGTTTGCCTTTAATTCCAACCGAATACAGGTACATGTAGTTTTCCCTAGGGGAAAAATGACTAAAATTTCCCAATTTGACCTCTAAAATTTTCAAAACAACAGTGATAAGCTCCATGTAGCAAATTTAAGTCCTTACCCAAAACATTTCCGATACTGTCGCAATATTAAATCTTCTTGCAATGAGGATCATAGTTTTTGAGCCAGCAGGTCATAATAAAGTTGGCTATATTTCAGAACATCACATTTTTCCCAATTTAAAAGGCAGAAAGTTGTTTTTTAAAAAATGTAACTAAATCATTGTTATTTGTGTACTACAACACTAATTTGCATATTATTTGCAATTAAAACATGTTTACTGTATAGGCAAACAACTTTGACCTGTCCGCTTGACCTTTAATTTCAATATTTATTGTGGAAAAGTGCATTTATGTTTAGGAATTATGTTGGTTTATTTTGTCTACATAGTGCAAACACTAATCATGTACCAGTGTGCATGTTATTAACAGTAAATCCTAGCTACTACTACCCATGTATTGGGTGGATCCTTCTATATGAATATTCGTAATGAAAGGTCAAGCAGACAGGTCAATGTTGTTTGCCTATCGTAAGCCTTTAGGACACCTATTAGATATACAGGTGAGGTGTATTGATTAATAAGTAGAGGTATTAAGTTATGATCAATCAGGCGTGTCAAAGATATAGAACTGCAAATATTTATTGGTTTTGTTTGTTTCAAATTACTACCAAATACAAGCCTGAAAAAGGTATTTACAGACCTGCCCAGAATGTCATGTCCCTTTTTTATGAAATATTCCATAAATAAAAAGCATCATCCAGTTAAGAGCTATGATTTACAAAATATCAAATTTTAAATTGCTATATCTTGGCTATTTTAATGAAGCAACAAGATGTTAGTTTCATTTTTGATCTTTTTCTTGAAATGTCATTCAGAATGGGGTCAAAAGGTTGTCGCCTCTATTTTAACCTGTTGTTTTTGCTACTATTTTCGGTTTTATTTGAAGCTATTTCAGAGCAAGTTGACTTGGAGTAGAGTAATGGTATTGCACCCTGGTCAAGATTCTTTTACTTATACAGAGGTCTTTGGCCCATAACTAGGTTTCCATAAATTTAAAATAATTAGTAGCCAAATTTCCAAAATTTGTGAAAATATAGTCCTTTTTAAAGTATTTTTCCACAAATTTGCTAAAATAGGTTACTTTTTTAAAGAATTCCTCAGAAATTAGTAGCCAATGGCGATTTTGGCTACCAGGATTGGAAACATAGCCATAATAACGTTAAATTTCAATCAATTATACAGAGGCAATTAATTTAGAGATGGTAGAAGAAACTGGAGTGCCTAGAGAAAAACACTGCATCACCTTCAGCCAGCGAATTGTCAAACTTTTCTACACTAGGATCTGCCTCGAGTTTGGTTTGAGCCTTGGCAGTGACAGGCACTGTGATCTGTAAGCATGCACTTTAGACCACTTGGCCACCAAGTTGATAGGTGAAGCCGGAGCTGTCATATTTACTATAAGCTTAACTCTTATGTGTTTTGTATTACAGAAGTTGTTTGTTTAGAGCCCCAAAATGAAGTCAGATTTGACAGGGGATCAGATTCGTCAGCTGTTTGTGGACTTTTTCAAAGAGAAGGAACATATATATGTCCATTCCAATTCCACAATACCATTAGACGATCCCACGCTGTTATTTACAAATGCGGGAATGAACCAAGTAAGTACATGATCTATAAAACGTACCGTAATTTTTGTCAGGCCAGGATTAATGACCAGTGAAGTAATGTTGTTTTACGCTTCAGTTAAGGTTCTTTCACTACTGTAGGTGTAATTTCATTTGTTGTATACTAATTTTTGCTTATTTTGCTGTTGAAATTTGTGTGAAAATTTGTACCATGAGTAAAATAATATATTCTCGATCTTATGTCAGTTTCATAAATCCCTAAATATTACACCATGTGAAAAGGTTGGAAATTACAAAGCTGCGAAAATTTGAACCTGTAAAATTAAGTACATTTAAAACTTATTGGTATGGTCAGTTCAGAGTTGGTGGAGGAAACCGGATTGCCTAAGGATGATTAACAAGAGTAGGGTGGAGAAATATTGTTATAATTTTATTGGCAACAAAATGCTGCAATCAGATATTGCACAAGTAATATAATAATAATTATAAACAAAAAATTAATACAGAAATGGTAAATGTGTATCTTGAGAAACTGCTAATTCAATGGTGAATAAAATATGGCTGGTGGACAGTCATAAAAAAGATTAGATTTTATTAAATTTTTTAACCCTAATTTGGGATTTATTGTCCCCCGCCGCAATGCGGAGCGGGGACATAGAAATGCCAGGCGTGTGTCCGTGGGTCCATGTGTCCGTACGTCTGTGTTTCCCTCCGTCACACTTTTTTGTAAGCGCTCTCATGCCTACAAATTTTGACAGATTTTCATTAAATTTATACCAAATGTTTATACCACTAATACCTTTGTCAAGTTCAAAAATCAGCATTGGTCGATACTTTTTGTTGGAGTTATGGGACTTTGACCACAATAATGACTCTGTTTTATCCAAAACTTGACCTTGTAAGCGCTCTCATGCCTACAAATTTTGACGGATTTTCATTAAATTTATACTAAATGTTTATACCACTAATACCTTGGTCAAGTTCGTAAATCAGCATTGGTCAATACTTTTTGTTGGAGTTATGGGACTTTGACCACAATAATGACTCCGTTTTATCCAAAAATTCACCTTGTAAGCGCTCTCATGCCTACAAATTTTGACAGATTTACATGAAATTTATACCAAATGTTTATACCACTAATACCTTGGTCAAGTTCAAAAATCAGCATTGGTCGATACTTTTTGTTGGAGTTATGGGACTTTGACCACAATAATGACTCTGTTTTATCCAAAACTTGACCTTGTAAGCGCTCTCATGCCTACAAATTTTGACGGATTTTCATTAAATTTATACTAAATGTTTATACCACTAATACCTTGGTCAAGTTCGTAAATCAGCATTGGTCAATACTTTTTGTTGGAGTTATGGGACTTTGACCACAATAATGACTCCGTTTTATCCAAAAATTCACCTTGTAAGCGCTCTCATGCCTACAAATTTTGACAGATTTACATGAAATTTATACCAAATGTTTATACCACTAATACCTTGGTCAAGTTCGTAAATCAGCCTTGGTCGATACTTTTTGTTGGAGTTATGGGACTTTGACCACAATAATGACTCTGTTTTATCCAAAAATTGACATTGTAAGCGCTCTCATGCCTACAAATTTAGACGGATTTACATGAAATTTATACCAAATGTTTATACCACTAATACCTTGGTCAAGTTCGAAAATCAGCATTGGTTGATACTTTTTGTTGGAGTTATGGGACTATGACCACAATAATGACTCCATTTTATCCAAAAATTGACCTTGTAAGCGCTCTCATGCCTACAAATTTTGACAGATTTTCATTAAATTTATACCAAATGTTTATACCACTAATATCTTGGTCAAGTTCGAAATGTTCCTCTCGACCTCCCCACACATTTAATTCTGGAACAGCCCTGAATGTTTGAAAATATTGCAATTTCATATACAGTATACTAGTATACTGCTTGACCGGCAGGAGGCCCAGGAATTCTATTCTTGTTTGTCTTATTTTGATGTAATGTTATACAGAAAAACAACTTTCATTCATTTGTTATTCACTTTTCATTACACAATTGACAGGTGCAACTAGATAGACTGTGGATGCTTACCCTTCCAGAGCACCCGGCCTCATTTCCCTGGTGGAAGTTCAAATTTAACTATATTTGCCAGTTTTCAAAGTTTTGAATTTGCTTTGGGATTGTGATTTGGACATGAATCAGTTTATTTGTGTTTGATTTTCTGAGAGACTAATTGGTTGATCTTACATTGATGAAACTATATGATCAACGATTGGTTGGTGTAGATGCTATTTTCAATGCTGTTTCTGGTTACTGGACACATGATCTTTTTTACTTGATATTATATTTACCTGTAATTTATTTCAGTTTAAGCCCATATTTTTGGGCACAGTTGACCCAAACAGTGACATGGGCAAATGGGTGAGAGCCTGTAACTCACAGAAATGTATACGTGCCGGCGGCAAGCACAACGACTTAGACGATGTTGGCAAAGACGTTTATCATCACACCTTCTTTGAAATGTTGGGAAATTGGTCATTTGGAGATTATTACAAGGTAAGATATGCAAAATTTAAAATGGAGTGGAATGGAGTAATAGTGATTTGTGTCCCAGTCAAAATTTCTACATTTAAACTGAGGCAGTAAAATCCCCTTAGCTGTTTCCATTCCTGGTAGCCAAAATCAAAATTTCTACTAACTTTTGAGAAATTCTTTCAAAAAGTATGGAAACATATTTTATCAATTTTTTATGGGTTGCATTTTCTGAGATGATTTTTATACTCTATCAATACTTGAGTTGTAAAATCCTGAGTAGTTTTTCAATGTAGGACTCAAAACTGAAGTCCTGTGCAGACCAAAGACACCTTTGTAGATTTTGTAAAAAAGAGTAGGCCGCCTGTGGCCACTACAGATGACACTTACAGCTAGAAGGGATTTATATGGAATGTCTCTTTATGATATTGCAGAAGGAAGTTTGTACATGGGCGTGGGAACTGCTGACAAAGAGAATTGGTATGGAGAAGGACAGATTGTATGTCACATATTTTGGCGGGAATGCTGAGACGGGACTAGAACCCGACAACGAGACCAGAGACATATGGATAAATCTTGGGTAAGATAAAGTAAGAGGAGTGATGGTGATTATATTCACTAGTCTAGAATATTTCTCTTATATCAAAGCAGTCAGTACTGGGATGGTAGAGTGGAGTAATGGTGGTTTTTATGCCTGGTTTTTTATCCCCCAGTCAAGATTCTTTTACTATTTCAAGGCTGTCACTTCTGGGATGGCGGAGGAAATTGGAGTGCCTTTGGCCAGTGAACTGACAACCTTCTCACTAGGATCAGGCTCAGTGTGATTTGAACCTAGGCATGAGAGTTTTTCTGTAGTTTGAAAGCATGCCCTTACATGTAAGTCAGTCACAGAAGCCCCTTGGTAAGATTGAAGTACATTGAACAAACAAGTTGCTTGCCATAGGTCTGTTGCCTTAACTTTCAAACATAAATTTAAAAAAAATATTACCTAACCCACAAGATACAAATTGGCACGAACCAACTAGTTAAGCCAAAAGACCTTTTAATGGTAAAGTCATTGATAAAATTTTGTAAAAATAGGAAAGGTTTTTTAAGCCTGTGCCCGCCAAGAATATGTCTGGAGCATATAGCATTCCCATGTCCATAATTACTACATGTACTATATAGAAAACATACCTAAATCCCAGAATACGTTTTTGCTCTAACTTTTGTATAAAAATAGGTATCAAAGTTATATTAAATACAGACATACAGTATGGAAAGTGGATGTGTCGCATACTTAATGAAGGTCATCAAGGTGAAGGTCAAAGTCACAGGTCAAAAAAAAAATTGAAAAATTGAGTGGAACAGTAAACCCCATTCAATCAATCTATCGTAAATGAAGCAGGGCATATGTGTCATATTGACATTTTACTCTTGTAAAATGAAAAACAGAAATTACAGACATTGGAAAATATCTTTTTCTTTTTTTCTCAAGGCTTGATCCTGAAAGAGTGTTGCCATTTGATATGAAAGATAATTTTTGGGAGATGGGAGAGACCGGACCATGCGGGCCATGCTCCGAGATACATTACGACAGGATAGGTGGTCGAGACGCCAAGCACTTGGTTAACATGGATGACCCTGATGTTCTGGAAATCTGGAATCTTGTATTTATACAGTTCAACAGGTAAGAGAAATTAAATGTTGTGATTTACAAAAAAAAACAAAAAAAAAACATCTAATCAGTGTAGAAATGAAATTAATTTTTCTTTTTAGAAAAATAAAAGATTTGGACATTTTGTCTAGAGAACATAGTTTCCACTTTGCATTGTACATTTATAACATTTAACAAAAGAAGTTAACAAAATCTCATCTTGTTTTTTATACATTTTACAATAAAACATGATTCATTGCCACCATTTGTGACCAACTTAGTGGCTCAATGGTAGAGTGTTCGCCTTTAGAGCAAGAGGTTGTGTTTGAAGATGATAAAATTTGAGTCACTGCTTCCTCCCCGCTGTTATAATTCTTAAAAAACCCAGTATTGACTGGTGTTTATCCACTGTAAGTATATTGTGAATTGATGAGTGGTATGCCTGTTAGCGGCATACTGACTCTGTGGACTAGCACTTTAAAATCACCCTGAGTATATGCTGGTACAAGACTGACCACAAAACACACTTGATCATCTCGGACATATCAGTACACAAATCTGTTAATAGATTAATCCTTAGGGATAATAAATTTGCTCTCAATGCCAATAGTTGAAAGATCGCTGATGCATTGTTAAACAAAACACAACCACAACAATCACATGACCATTTGTTCAGTTAGATTTTGGCGTTATAAAGATTTTTTGCCAATACATCCAGGTGACATTCAGAAAAAACAAAAATTAGACTTTTGAAATTAGTTGAAAATACTATGAAGATAAACAAATGTGGCAGTGTTATCCATTTTAATGAGCTTTGACTATTTTTATAGGGAGGCAGACAAGACCCTGAATAACTTGCCAAAGAAGCACATAGATTGTGGTATGGGGTTAGAACGTCTGGTCTCTGTGATGCAGGGTAAACCATCTAACTACGACACTGATCTATTTATCCCATTGTTTGAAGCCATACAGAAGGTTAGTATTGTACAATAATCTTTTATTAACCAATCACAGGTCCTTGAAGGACATGTACAATAAAAGGGAGATAACTCCAATTTATATACAGTGATATAAATTAATTTAATTTAAACAATATTTTATTAAAGCTGAAATCTCCAACATTGTAATAATTGACAAGGTGGTTTTGAATAAACATGATATTTTGAATAGTGAATTGGGCAGAATATCATCCCCAAAAAGGACCCAGCGAGTACCCTATCAATACATGTTTATCTTATTTATTTGTTATTCAGGCTACAGGTGTCAGGCCTTACCAGGGTAAAGTAGGTAAAGATGACACAGATGGCGTGGACATGGCATATAGAGTACTAGCTGATCATGCCAGAACGTTAACAATCGCCCTGTCTGATGGAGGTCGACCAGATAATGTAGGACGAGGGTAAGACAAATGGTTTACAAGTAAATTGATTTAACCATAAAAAACAATTTTGAAAACTCTGGTGTTATTTACATAGATGTATTTAATATCAGCTGTTAAATTAATTATTGTTTTGAACATGTTTTGTTATATTTTTATCCACTGCAGCCTTCAGTGGTGGCCAAATCGACCTGGAATTGTGTCTGGCAACCTAAAATTCATAAATGGTGGCCAGCTTGTCCACTTTAAATTTAAACTTTTGTGAAAACAGATATTATTTCTGTGTTACAGAATTTTCATGACACTGTTGCCATTTCATGCAATATAATGGACACTTTACATCATCATTATTGTTATTAATAACGCTGATGTATGTAAGTGATTGCAAGTCAATTTTAAAAAAATGCACTTTTGTTTCTTGATACCTAAATGATGCCTTAAGTTTCCTTCATTTGGAAGAAAAGATTGCCTGGCCACTTGGAATTTCCACAGGCCACCTGAAAATTTAAATTGGTGGCCAGCTGAACACTTAGTTTTGAAACCCACTTTGAGGGCTCCACTGACTTTCGAAGAAAAGGGTTTATGTAATATTTGAACTTCTGTTCTTCTGTCCATCAAGACACTTCTTGTCCGGAGTAATTCTCAAAAAATATGAAGCACTATTTTATGAAATTTTGGTCAAATAGGATCAAGATAGGAGATGTGCATATTATTAACACTAGTTGGTTTGCTCATTTTCCTGGGAGATATGGCCCCTTTGAACATAAGTGTTAATCATAAATAGTACCTACTTGTTGGGGGATCCTAATTCTCTAAAATTGCTTGTTTAATTTTAATTTTGTATCATTTATACATACTTGCCTACCTTTACGATTTTGGCATAAGTTGTACAATTTTGAAGTTAAAATTACGACCTCACGATTGCCAGTTAAAACTTACGACTTAAAAAGAAAATCCCGTAATTTCCGGAAACCGTTTTCTAGTCCGTGTATATAGTGAAATGCTAACTTTCTCCAATTCAACTTGAGCAAAGGGCAATGTGTAAATAGTGTGCAAAATGGGGATCCAGTGTTGTACATTTGTTTAAAAATAGCTTCTTGATTTCATTGTCATGATAGTGCCAACTGGGATCTTTAGCTGCAAATTAAAATGAGGAAAGAAACAAAAAATCAAACCTGAGTATTATACAGCTAATGCATGTTTTGTAAAGTCAAATACAGGAATTCTTATGACTGATTCTATAAAATTTATGATCAAAATTTAACCAAACTTACTTCTAGTCTCAAGAAAGGGTAGGCAAGAACTAGTATGTATATATGATTATAGAAAATCATCGGCACATTACTATTGTAAACACATCTTTTAAACACAATATTGTTTTCTCCTATTCATTAGATATGTTTTAAGAAGAATTTTAAGACGTGCTGTACGATATTCCATTGAGAAATTGAACGGTAAACCTGGAATGTTTGCCTCACTGGTAGATACAGTTGTCAAACTATTGGTAAGTGGATTACCATCAAATATTAAAAAGATTCCAAGATACCCAGCCCTGGGACTTTGACCACAATAATGACTCTGTTTTATCCAAAACTTGACCTTGTAAGCGCTCTCATGCCTACAAATTTTGACGGATTTTCATTAAATTTATACCACTAATACCTTGGTCAAATTTGAAAATCAGCATTGGTCGATATTTTTTGTTGGAGTTATGGGACTTTGACCACAATAATGACTCTGTTTTATCCAAAACTTGACCTTGTAAGCGCTCTCATGCCTACAAATTTTGACGGATTTTCATTAAATTTATACCAAATGTTTATATCACTGATACCTTCGTCAAGTTTGAAAATCAGCATTGGTCGATACTTTTTGTTGGAGTTATGGGACTTTGACCACAATAATGACTCTGTTTTATCCAAAACTTGACCTTGTAAGTGCTCTCATGCCTACAAATTTTGACGGATTTTCATTAATTTTATACCAAATGTTTATACCACTAATACCTTGGACAAATTTGAAAATCAGCATTGGTCGATACTTTTTGTTGGAGTTATGGGACTTTGACCACAGTAATGACTCTGTTTTATCCAAAACTTGACCTTGTAAGTGCTCTCATGCCTACAAATTTTGACAGATTTTCATTAAATTTATACCAAATGTTTATATCACTGATACCTTCGTCAAGTTTGAAAATCAGCATTGGTCGATACTTTTTGTTGAAGTTATGGGACTTTGACCACAATAATGACTCTGTTTTATCCAAACCTTGACCTTGTAAGCGCTCTCATGCCTACACATTTTGACAGATTTTCATTAAATTATACCAAATGTTTATACTACTAATACCTTGGTCAAGTTTGTAAATCAGCCTTGGTCGATACTTTTTGTTGGAGTTATGGGATATGAGTTATGGAGTTATACAGTATACTAGTATACTGCTAGACCGGCGGGGGACCCAGGAATTCTATTCTTGTTCCAAATGGATATTGATAACATTCCCAATTTATTTGTATGTTGTGTTTACATAAAAATGGCTTGTTTTCCAAATCAATTTCTAATTTTGAAACCTTCATCTCTCAAAGACACAACTAGAAAATGCTGTAGATAAATTCAGAGGCATGAAAGACAAGTAGAATTCTAATTTGCATTTAATTCTATTTTATGGCCAGTAAATGTCTGAAAGTAATATTTTACCTCTTGTTGAATTTTCCCAAAATGAGTCAAAACAATGCTTATTTTCCAAATTCCAAGGGCCCCGTGCCCATTCCCAAAAAAGTGGTGAAAGACCCCTGTTGGGGATTTACAATTTCAGGTTACAAGAATAACAGGGAGGATTAGACACCACCTCAAATGACAGTATTATTTAATCTTTGATGTCAAATTTCAGGAAATATTCTCAAATCCAGGTACAAAATTTGAAAAGATCTTCGACAAGAATTACAAAAAACCCTGAAAAACTTATTGAAAAGCAAAAATCAACAAAAGTGCTTAAAATCGCATTTTAAACCATACTGGCTATTAATAGTCTGTAACACTTGTATAACTGAATCTATACATTCATGTTTTACAGCTCACTGTATAAAGGCATATTGTCGGTCCCATTGTATCCTAACAGTGAACAAACTTGTTTGGTATCATTCCTTTGTTATATTTATATTAACCACTTTTAGCTACAATGGGTAATCGCAAGATGATATGACCCAACTAGGGTTACACGTCAGGCTATAGACCAGACAACTACTATTTCCCTCCCCCTTTTTACTTTTCCTCTGATAGTTGAACCCCAAACTGTCTTTTTATAAATGTACTACTTGATGTATTCAACTCAGAGTGGATGGGAGTACCGGTATTGATGTTTAATGCATCAGTTAAGATTCTTTCGTTTCCATATGTATCTAAGTGGTCAGTTCTGACTTGGAGAAAAGGAGTTTACTTGAGAGAAAAACTGACCTTCGTTAAGCGAACTTACAAACTCTCTTACACTAGAATTTACCAGACTGGGATTCAAACCTAGGCATTGAGAGGTGCTTTGATCCATAAACCTGTGCGCTAGGCCACTCAGTTACTGGCTAACTTGTAACAAACCGATAGAAATGGTCAAATTTGGTAAGGATATATTTTTCCTAATAATACTACAGTAAAACATGAATAAAATGAACCCAATTGATACATAGATAGTATGAAATCAAATATTGGGCCACACCGCTCCTCTTTATAAGTCTATTTATAACAATATAATGAACCCAGTGGATACATGGATAGTATGAAATCAAATATTGGGCCACACCGCTCCTCTTTATAAGTCTATTTATAACAATATAATGAACACACTTACAATGGGTCCATGGAGTGTGTGAAGTCAGATATTGGGCCCAACCGCTCCTCTATATAAGTCTATATATAACAATATAATGAACATAATGGATACATGGGTAGTACAAAGTCAGATATTGGGCCTGACCGCTCCTCTATATAAGTCTATATATAAGAATATAATGAACATAATGGATACATGGGTAGTACAAAGTCAGATATTGGGCCCAACCGCTCCTCTATATAAGTCTATATATAAGAATATAATGAACATAATGGATACATGGGTAGTACAAAGTCAGATATTGGGCCCGACCGCTTCTCTATATAAGTCTATTTAAAATAATATAAAAAACACACTTACAATGGATACATGGATAGCACAAAGTCAAATATTGGGCCTGACCCTCCTCCATATAAGTCTATTTATAACAATATAATGAACACACTTACAATGGATACATGGATAGCACAAAGTCAAATATTGGGCCTGACCGCTCCTCTATATAAGTCTATTTATAACTGTTACAATATAGCAAAGTCACTTTATAATGAAGTTGAAAATAGAGTCTCAAGGGCTTTGTTATAAACATGTTTTACTGTATATAGCTTACATCTTTTGAAACGACTGATTAGAAATTATCTTGGGTGACAGTGTTACATGTCAGATATTTGTTTGAATGTCAATTTTATAATTTTAGGGCGGCGCCTTTCCAGAAGTTAAAAAAGACCCAGAAGCTGTAAGTATTTATAATTTGTTTGTTTTTGTGTACATCTTTTGGATAGTTGAATGGGTGGCAGGATGGAATGGTGTTTTATGCCCTAGTCAGGTTTTCGTGTATTTCACTCATATGGAGACAGTTAGATCTTGAATAATGGATGAAACGGAAGTAACTGAAGTATACCACTGACTATTTGTATGTGACGTGATGTCCTGATAGAAATAACAGCCAGTCGGACAGTCCGGGACTGATAACTTTAAGAAAGGACTGGTTGTTTTTTCAAAAGTCTCCTATTTGCCGCATTAGAAAATGTTTAAGTTATTAGACAAAGGTCTGGTTAGGAATTTTGACTTATTTCCAATGCTGGACATGAACATGTACATGTATGTGCAGGAAGAATTTTTTTGTTGGTGCAAGCAAGGTAGTTCTTTTAACGCATGTGGTATCACTTTAGAACTTTTATGATCAAAAACAAACATGCCAATCCATGTTCAAATCGCAATCACAAAGTAAAAGCTTTGAAACTGACAAATTAAGTTAAACACATATACTTCCACCAGGGAAGTGAGGCTGGGTGCTCTGGAAGGGTAAACATGTTCTGTTTAACTAGCTACATCTGCCATGTGTGTAATCAAAGTTAAGAATGAAACGAACACGGAACCATGGTAGGTTTTTATTTTGATTGGAATTGAATTAAATTTCGGATTTGCAAATGATTCAGTGTGATTTGACATTGTCAGATTTTGTAACAAGTTATACATACTTGGTAAGAAGTTGGTCACGTCGCAGCACATGGAGCAATGATTAATATAACAATATTGTGATTGTAAATATAAGTTGATATTGATTTTGATTACAGGTGAAAGATATAATAAATGAAGAAGAGAATCAGTTTTTGAAAACATTAAATAGAGGACGTCGATTGTTGGAGAGGACTATAGCTAAACTTGGAGATACTAACTGTTTGCCAGGTCTGTATAATGATGGATCTTTTAGGTTTTATTAGGCAAGTTAGAAAATGTGATTGAGCTGTTTGCAAATTTCATTTGCAGTATTGTGTATCAATGTACTAGTACTCTGTATTCTCTCATCATTTGGATCTTGTCACTATGGTAACACAGTTGGTAGAGAGCTCACTCAATATGTGGGAGGTTGTGGGTTCGATTCCTGTCCTGTCTGACCCAGACTTGAAAATAGGTAGTGACTTTTTTTTTAGCTCACCTGAGCCAAAGGCTCAGATGAGCTATTGCAATCTATCGTCGTCCGTCGTCCGTCGTCCGTCGTGCGTCGTGTGTAAACTTTACATTTCAATCTTCTCCTCCGAAACTACTAGGCCATATTTGATGAAACTTGGTGATTATCATGCCTAGGTAACAACCTTTCAAAATTGTGTTCGGGCTTTGGCCACGCCCAGCAAGATGGCCGCTGTTTCTAAAAATAGCAAAAAGACAAAAAAATCTTCTTCTCTGAAACCAAAAGGTGCAGGCAAATTTTGATTAGATATTTGGATTCAGCATACCTGGGAACATTAAAATTGTGTTTTTCATGAAAATTGGACGGAAAATAGGTTACGCGTTTTTTGCGTAAAATTACGTAATTTTTAAAATGAGACATTTATTGTTATAACTTCATAACGGCTGAAGATAATTGTATGGAGTTTTCACTGTTGATCTTGTCTTGCAATTTTCTTCCAATTGATGTCAAGGTCGAAGGTCAAAGTCATGTCCCAGTTTTTGACCTTTGATAAAAATGCTAATTTTTTTAACATTTCTTGTGATAATGGTGTAGGATTTTCAGTTATTTGTAGGTATTGACATGACGATCATTTTGATACATAGATCAGGGTCATGGGTTCAAAGGTCAAGGTCACAGATGTCCAAGAATACCAAAATAGTTAATTATCTGCAAAACTATGAATTTTTTGTATGGGCATGTATATCAGAATATTGTAGGTAATGGCACAATGGTCATTTAGATATATGAATAAAGGTCATGGGTTCAAAGGTCAAGGTCACAGATGTAAACAAGTACTGAAATGGTTAATTATCTCAAAAACTATAAACTTTTTGTATAGGCATGTATATTGGGATATTGTAGGTATTGGCCTAACGCTCATTTTGACATTTGAATGAAGGTCATAGGTTCAAAGGTCAAGGTCAAAGATGCGAACGAATACTTAAATGGTTAATTATTTCAAAAACTATAAACTTTTTGTATAGGCATGTATATTAGAATATTGTAGGCATTTGCACAACAATCATTTTGATATATGAATGAAGTTCATAGGTTCAAAGGTCAAGGTCATAGATGCAAACTAATACTTAAATGGTTAATTATCTCAGAAACTATAAACTTTTTGTATAGGCATATATATTAGAATATTGTAGGTATTGGCCTATCGATCATTTTGATATATGAATGAAGGTCATAGGTTCAAAGGTCAAGGTCATAGATGCAAATGAATACTTAAATGGTTAATTATCTCAAAAACTATAAACTTTTTGTATAGGCATGTATATTGGAATATTGTAGGCATTTGCACAACAATCATTTTGATATATGAATGAAGGTCATAGGTTCAAAGGTCAAGGTCATAGATGCAAATGAATACTTACATGATTAATTATTTCAAAAACTATAATCTTTTTGTATAGGCATGTATATTAGAATATTGTAGGTATTGGCCTATCGATCATTTTGATATATGAATGAAGGTCATAGGTTCAAAGGTCAAGGTCATAGATGCAAACGTATACTTAAATGGTTAATTATCTCAAAAACTATAAACTCTTTGTATAGGCATGTATATTGGAATATTGTAGGTATTAGCCTAATGCACATTTTAATATACAGATGTTTTAGCTGTTTATAAATAATATATTGTAGCTAGACTTTAAATATGTTATATATAGCATACTTATATAATAATTATTATAATTAATTTGCAAAAATACTTGCATATTATTGGCCCTTACTGCTGAAAATTTTGATATTCTCTTTTATTAATGTCATTGACCATTGAACCTCTGCATAAGATATGTACTCTTCCTCAGGTGAGCGTTAAGGCCCATGGGCCTCTTGTTTTTTTTGCTAAGCACTCAGCATTAAGAAATCAAAGTCACAGGTCCTTCAGAAGACACTTTTATAACCAATGTACCTTGTCATGGTAGACATGGTATCCTTAAAGATCCCTCACCACACACTGGCATGAGTACACTGCAAAGGTAAAAAGAAATTCTGTCACTTTACATATAGCTTGTGGCATTCCAATATACATGTATGTGGAATACTCTTGACAGGGGTGTAGCACCTCATTTAATCAATGCATCAATTTATTGGTTTATGAGGCAAGTTATATAACAGGATCGAGCTGTTTGCATAGTTCATTTGCAGCATTGTGTGCCAGTGTGCAAGCACTAATTTATTTGGAGCCTTGTTTGCTCATGCTTACAAATCACAGCACCTCTCACTGCCTAGGTTCCAATCCCACCCAGATGTCCTAGCGTAGCATGAAAAAGTTTTTCAGTCGCTTGCTGATGATGGGTAGTTTTCTTTGGACACTCTGGTTTCCTCCACCATCCCTGAACTGTCCACCTCAATTTTATTGAAATAATCTTGATTTGCGCATAAAACACCATTACTCAACTTCTGTCCACTGTATTATTCATCATCATTTGGACTTGGTGCTAAACAATTCAAAAATACAGAATTCCATGACTGCAACTTTATATTTAGGTGACATTGCTTGGCGACTTTATGATACCTATGGATTTCCCCTGGACCTGACACAGTTGATGGCGGAAGAAAAAGGCTTAAATGTGGATGAAGATGCATATAAAGAAGCTAAAAAAGACTCTCAGGTAACTGAAAGCTTTTACAATAAAACCTCATTATAATGGCATCGATACCATCACAAGCTCACTTATCGCCTGAGTATTTCAAAGTCTGAATATTTGTTTCTTCTGTTTTTCTTTATAAATTTCCTTTGATTTCTTACTTTGGCCTTGTACTCCCAATGGAACACCATCAGTGCTTTGATTAGATTTTTCATATTCACTTGTAGTTGAAGTCTCTGGGGAAAGCTGGTATTGTTGATGATCAAATCAATCAGCACCATCAGTGCTTTGTTATAATTTTTGATGTACACTTGTAGTTGAAGTCTCAGGGTAAAGCAGCAGATCAGTCAGCACCATCAGTGCTTTGATATAATTTTTGATGTACACTTGTAGTTGAAGTCTCAGGGTAAAGCTGGTATTGTGGATGATCAGATCAACTTAGAGGTACACGCCATCAACGAGTTACAGAACAAAGGAATTCCGCTGACAGATGATCTGCCTAAATATAGTTACACAGCCGATAACGATGGCAATTACAGTATGTATATGAGAACTTAGAATAATCAAAAATATCAAGAATACTTGCTGTAGAGTGGAGTGAAGTAACGGTGTTTTAAGTCCCTGTTAGTTTTCAAGGTTTGTAGAGGCCTGGAAAAGTCCTTAAATTTTGAGGTTTGCCCTAAAAAGACCCTAAAAACAAGTCTGACCCTAAAAAGCCCTTGAATTTATCCTGAAGGCCATAAAAAGCCCTTGAATTTGGCCAGTTGGGTGTCTATATTTTGATATTAAGTGGTTGGGAATAGACTATATAAATAAATTAATTAATAAGTTGCATTGAAATGTGGAATTTAAAGGTACCTGGCCCTCCCGAATGTCTAACTTGAACCTCCACTACAAGTGTTGTTACTATGGACACGTAAGTAATTGTCCTATTGATTAATCGTCTTTGCACCATTTTTTTTTTAAATTGCCCCTTTGATTAGGCCTTAAATTTGCAAATAAGACCCTGAAAAGTCCTTAAATTTGGAGTCCAAATTTCTGTACATACCCTAGTTTTTTCGGAAGTTTGCAAGATCAATATTTATCAAATCATCCAGAAAAAATTAAAAATTTTCACCATTAGTGTCCAAAATTAATTATTTAAAAATTAAAATAAATATTCAATCCTAAAGCAATTTCTTACAATTTGCGGGACTGTCATCACATTTAAAGTCATATTTTGAATACATTACCCTCCTTCTCATAAGGATTTGAGTTGAGTACTGGTATTTAACGTCCTAGTCAAGAATATTTTACTTATATCGAGCTACATTTTGTATAGGGGAAAGTGCAGAAATTTTGCCTGTGTGTTGGGCTGATGGCATTATACAGCAGGGTTCTTTATCATGCCAAGCTTCGTCGGACTCGGTCAGGGTTCCAAAAATTAGTTCAAGTTTACAAACACTATTTTCAGTTAATTTCATTTAGAGCACCTAAAAAGTTACAACTATACAATTTTTTTAGATTTAGATAACTTGACTTATTTCAGATGAATAAAGAGTGCTTCATTCCAGAATTTTGAAAAGAGTTAATTTGAGATATCTTTGTTTAAGATAACAAGATTCAGTTGTAGTATGTTTAAGAACAAAAACTTATAATATAAATTTATTGCCTTTGATGAGGGAGATATGAACATTTAGGGAGATATGAACAAATATCATATCTCCCTCAAACAAAGGCAATAAACTGTTTATTATACCAAATGATAACCATGGTAATAAGAAAGACAGACAGAAAGAAAAAATTATAAAAGACAGCCTGGAAGGTTAAAACATTAGTCCTTCTCCGATTCATTTATTTTTCTCCTATGGGAACTCATCGGAGGCAAACACTAGAATGTAGTCACCCATTTTCCATCAATGACGTCATATCATTGTGACATTATGGTGTGTTCTGAAAGGGTGAGATATGATGTTTTCAGAGGGATACAATATGTTTTCTCTACCCTGATCACATGATCCAACGATCTAATCAAATTACAGATAGTATCATATTTTTCTGATGAGGTATAATAATATATTAAATGTCCCATAAGTATGATTTTTGCCTGACATTTCCCATGTAATTTTAGCATTTGAGCCAGCTACTGGGAAGGTCATAGCTATCAGGAAAGATAAAGGGTTTGTAAATGAAGTGACCTCGGGTCAAGAATGTGGTGTTTTACTGGACAGGACAAATTTTTATGCGGAACAAGGTGGGCAGATTTATGATGAAGGATTTATGGTGAAAGAAAATGAGGAGGTGAGATTATAAAGAACTGAAGTGATGGACAGGGTCTGAATTCTAAATCCTCAACTTTGAATACAATTAACTAGCATGTTGCTATCATGTGATAATTATACACATCTGACGTCAACATGGTATTTATAGGCAAACAACATTGACCGGTCCGCTTGGCCTTTAATTTAAATATTTATTGTGGACCAGTACATTTTAGTATAGAAACATGTGTATTAAATCATCTACATATCACTAAACCCATACACTGTATATGTACTAACAAAACCCATGTACTTGGTGGACCCTCCAATATATATATTCCTGATGAAAGGTCAAGCATACAGGTCAATTTTGTTTGCCTATACATGTAATGTCAAATGGTATTTATATACATGTACAAAGCTGTGAAAAAAAAAAAAAAGTAAGAACATGTAATCTCTGCACTGTATTTACAAACCATTCAATAATATCATTTTATAACAAAGGATACATCCATTGCTTTTCCGTTTTAATGATATATTCCCTCACTCATTCAGTGACGTCATGCTTTGTGTCACAAATAATGGTTGTAAAGTAAATTTCATTCATAAAATCCATTTATTTCAATGGAGGTAATCTCAACAGTCGAATTGTTTCAATGAACCTTTTTGCAAGTAATTCAGAGCAAAGAGTTTGCAGAGTCTATTTTAATGCTTCTGATTCAAGTCGTGTTAGAATTGAAACAATCAACATTTATCTGTGGTATATCGTAGAATAATAGACAGGCCGTTGTTCACATGTGATACCATAGATAGATGTTAATTATTTCTTAAGTACACAGATAAAATATTATTACCCCGATTGGCTAACAGTAATTTTGTCTCAGAGTACCTTTTGCAACAGCTCTACATGTATGTGGACCACTGCGGTAGCTCAGTTGGTAGAGAGCTCGCTCCGTAGGTGGGAGGTCGTGGGTTCGAACCCCGACCGGGTCTGACCCAAGAGTTAAAAGTGAGTAGTGACTTCTTTCGCCAAGCACTCGGCATTACAAAATGAAAGTCACGGTTCTTTCAAATGGGAACTTAAAATAAAGGAGGTCCTGTGTCACGGTAGGCTTGGCAGGCTCCAGAACCCTGCAGTATAATGCCATCAGTGCAATGCACAGGCAAAATTTCTGCACCTTCGCCTATAGCTGGCGATGTCTCGATGTAAGTGAAATAATCTTGACTGGGACGTTAAACACCATTACTCAACTCTACATTTCATATCATATATCAAACCTTTTCATCCCATACACTGGATGTTTCATACTGTTCCACATTGGACCATATATGTGGCATACATTGTACCAGTACATTTCTGTTTCATAACAATAACATTTAAGTGTAACTGTATATCTCGAATGTAAAGTTGAATTTGCGTTTTGATAAAATTTGAGTGTATATTAATTACATTGCTATTTTTAGGATGTGGAGTTTAGTGTGAAGAATGTACAAGTTAGAGGTGGATATGTGTTACATATAGGAGTTATAGAGGGGGTGCTACGTGTGGGCGATACGGTCAAACTTTTGATTGATGAGGTAGATATGACTTTATAAGTTAATTTATAAATCTTATGTAGAAACACATAGAAATAAATTCAGCGTATTATGTTTTGTCAGCCACTTTTCATGAAAACGATTTAACAGATCTTTATGAAACTTCACAGCAACAATCTTTAGGTGGAATACATATGTAGATGTGTCATAAGCTATGCACATTTTGATCATGCACACAGTTGGGTATTTCCCAGTTGTGGTTGGTTTGTGCCATTAGGTATGCACATTTTGATCATGCACACAGTTGGGTATTTCCCAGTTGTGGTTGGTTTGTGCCATTAGGTTTGCACATTTTGATCATGCACACAGTTGGGTATTTCCCAGTTGTGGTTGGTTTGTGCCATAAGGTATGCACATTTTGATCATGCACACGGTTGGGAATTTCCCAGTTGGAGTTCATTTGGGAGACACTTGAAATGGCATCCCATTTCAATTACTGTATAAGGAAAAACATTAGCGGTAGACAATTTTTGCGGTTTTGATCTTCTAAACTATTTTTGTATAACAAATTTTCACTGTTCCGACTATAGGGAAAGTGTATGAGGGAAATAAAAAATATTCGCAGTACAAGAGTAACTATGAAAATTGTGAATATTTTTCTCACGGGTGTTTCTTCTCATACAGTATAACTTGTTCCTCTTACATTCCAGAGTAGACGATGTTCCGTTATGAAGAACCACACAGGTACACACATGTTAAACTTTGCCTTGCGTGAGGTTCTGAAAGAGGCAGATCAAAGAGGTTCATTGGTTGCTCCAGATAGACTAAGATTTGATTTCACAGCGAAGGTAAAAATAAATCTAAAACTGCCATACTTAGTTATGTACAATGAAATTATATTTTACGATTCAGCATTGTTGATGATTATACAAATCAGATCATGCGTTTTAATAGAGTGTCGCTCCATATGTGTGAGGCTGTGGGTACGAACCCCAGCCTGGCTCTGAGCAAGATATGAAAATAGGGAGTGACTGTTCTGTCATAAAACATTTAGCATTTAGAAATTAAAATCACGGGGTCCTTCGGAAAAGACCTTAAAAACCTATGCCCCTTGTCTCGGCAGTTGTGGCACGGTGCTAAGGTCTAAATATCTGCCACTTCACCTTTAGCTGGTTATGTCTTGATGTAAGTGAAATATTCTTGACTGGGATATAAAACCCTATAAACCTGAAAAGCATGGATTTGGTCTTGAAATTAGCCATTTCGTTACATGATTAGCTTGTTATGTCTGGCATAGCCAGTATCATGTGGATATATGTTTATGTGGATGTTACATAGAGGAGTATTTTACATAGCACTTGACCACACCTCTTGACCACTCATAATTGACCAGCAGGCTGATCAATCAAATTTATTTATTTGGCCAGATCAGTACATTTTTAGTGTGCAATGTTGCCATTTAGGTACTTTTTTTATTGTTAAGTGAATGATTTTGGTACAATTTCCACACAAAAAGTCCGAATTTTTAGTACTTTATATTAAAAAACCTGTCAAAATGGGAAAAAATCCCTCTAATTTCACCATTTCATTGTATCTTTCCGCTTATCTGTTTTTATGGTACGAATCAGTCAGCTTGGACCAGTGACGAGTGGTGGAATTTTATTCCAACTTATCCCAGTGCCAAGTAGATCATTTGTCATACATCATCAATGATTTCAATTTAATAGTCAGAATGGAATGCTTAAAAAACGGCATAAAACAAAATTAAATCTCGCGGTTAAGCATCACACTTAGTTTCTAGTGTTAAGTTACAACTACTTGGTGCTAAGTAAACAGTGCCTGATTACTTGACATGGGGAGGAAATCGAGGGAGATTAACAGTGGTATATGAAAACCATTAAAAATGGATATTGAAACTTCAAAATTGATGGAAAAAGAGAGGTGGTCAAGTTATTGATGAACATTATAATGTGTTTTATATATCAAACTATTTTTAGGGTGCTATGTCTGTAAAAGAGGTAAAAACAGCGGAAGATATTGTAAACAAAATGGCGTCAAAAAATGAAGCTGTGTTTGCTAAAGATACCCCTCTGAGTGTAGCCAAAGCTTTACAGGGTGTCCGAGCTATATTTGATGAAGTAAGTCAATAACAGTTACTGTCCGTTTACTCTGCTGGAGAGAAAGGAATAACACTAATATTTCAAAGATTTGAATGGCACGGTTAAAAATCAATTAATCATTTACTTACATGAGCCGAGTCATTGCTAATAATCCTTATTTCGATCTAATCCATGCATTATAACTCCTTTAATGCACCAAAACGTGTTTTGGATGGGTGTTTACAATGGTAAAATTTTTGACAAAATGGCGAAGTTTTTTGTGTGACGTAATGATGACGGAAGAATTTATTATTTACGTAGGTTCGCGAGGGGTACAATGAAGGGTAGTTCAAAGGTCGGGTTGAGTTTAAAAGTTTGAATTTACGTCAATTTTTTTTTCAAAAGTTTGAAAATGCAGAAAGGTAGTTCACTTTATTACTTTATTAAATCGATTTTGGTCTTCCCAGTCACGCAAAAATCAATCTGTTCTTGAGCTGCACTAACCTACGTAAATAGTCGACTCTTTCGTCATAAGGCTTAAAAACATACCCTGATCCTGTCTGTCTTTTGTCATTGCAGTAGGTAAACACTACATTGTACATACATTATACTTGTAAATAGACATGCCCAGATCCTGTCTGTGTTCAGTCTATAGGTAAACCATACATTGTACATATACTTGTAAATGTTTGAACTTTTACAAACATACCAAGACCCTGTCTTTGTCCTGTCATTAGGTAAACACTGCATTGTACGTTTGATATTTATAAGAAGATCCTGTCTGTGTTCTGTCTGTAGGCCAACCCTACATTCAATTTCGTGGTCAAAACACTCAAAAATATAATCCCAGAATTGAACAGAAACTAACCCTCAAAAATGAATATCAGAATTTAAAAAAAAAAAAAAATTTTAATGAAAATATAACAATTAAACTGAATGGCATTCGTAGTCAATAGGAATGCCAAACCTTTGCATGACAAACCAGTCATAATGCCATATCATTGTCTATAAAGTTATAGATGCAGGATTGTAACACATGTTTTACCTTTTGCAGACATATCCAGATCCTGTCCGTGTCCTGTCTATAGGTATACCCGTAGATGATTTAGAGAAAGATCCTATGGGACCAAGTGCTTCACTTACGTCTGTTGAATTCTGTGGTGGAACGTAAGTATATGCTGTCGTCTATAATGTCTCCTTTGAAAACAAATGATTGTTTCTCCTTTAAATCTGAGGTGTAGCTGGATTGTCAAGCTTTTGTTTTGGAGGACATAAATTCACTCTCTTTCAAATTGTAGTTTGTAAATCTCATTGCCTGTCCAGTTTGTAAATCTCTGCCTGTACGAGGTTAAAATTTCCCTGTATCTAAGGTCTGTCTTTTTCATATCACAACTTGCTGCCTAGCCGCTCTTGATATTGTCATGTGAATAAAACTCGCCTCTGGTACATTCATAAGATATAAATAATATGAATGTATTAGTTTTTCATTGACTTTATTCCATTGCTTCATGTCTCAAAATAAATGCATGGGTTAAGTGTCAAATTTTCATCATGTGAAATTACCAGGGTGGTGAAAACAGTAAGCTGGTAAGAATTTTTTACTTAAGTCTAATGGTTACCTCCAACTCTATATGCATGTATAAAGAATCACTGCCTTAGCTCAGTTGGTAGAGTGCTTGCTCCGTAAGTGGAAGGTTGTGGGTTCGAACCCTGGCGGGGTCTGACTCAAGACTTTAAAGTGGGTAGTGACAGTTTTTTCGCCAAGCACTCGGCATTATGAAATGAAAGTCATGGTTCTTTTGGATGGAAACTTAAACAAGGTCCCGTGTCACGTTGGGATTTGCACGATAAAGAGCCCTGCTGTTTAATGCCATCAGCGCAATGCACAGGCAAAATTTCTGCACCTTTGCCTTTAGCTGGCAACATCCTGATATAAGTGAAATATTCTTGACTGGGATGTTTAACACCATTATTCAACTCCATATACATGTATAAAGATATATGCTGTAAATGTATTTAATTTTAGTGTAAACAAATTTTAGCAAAAATTATAATTTGGTTGAATTTACCTGGATTTGAATTCAAGTTAATCTTGTGGACTGAATCTTGTTATGCATCATGACTGTATTTGATTTTGCATGGATAAAAATCAACCATATTATGCCATAAGAAAATTACCACTATGGTAGCTCTGTTGGTAATGTGTTCGCTTCATATGTGAAACATCAGCGTGATCTGACCAAGACTTGAAAATAGATAGTGACTGTACTTTCACCATGCATTCAGCATCTAGAAACGAAAGTCACATGGTCCATCAGAAAAGACCTTAAAAACCGATGCCATGTGTCACCGCAGGCATGGCACCTAAAAGGCTCCTCCTTGCACATTGCCCTGAGTGCACTGCCAAAGTAAAAATTTCTGCCACTTCATCTACAGGTTGTGACATCTTGACATAAGTGAAATATTCTTGGCTGGGACTTAAAAGCTCATTCAATTAATTGATCAATCATCTTTAAATTGCTAAAATTTGTACACCGCTAAAATGAATGATTTAACACTATTTAAACAAATGCAGATTTACATGTATTTTATTTAATTTCCTACCTTACAGACATTTACGGAGAGCGGGTCACGTAGGAAAGTTTGTCATTGTTTCGGAGGAAGCCATTTCTAAGGGAATCAGAAGAATGATTGCTGTCACTGGCTTAGAGGCTTCAAGGGTGAGTAAAAGTCAACTTAGGCCGAGATCAGTGTTATAGGTCTGCCATAAACACCCACCCACCTTCCAGAACTTACAGGAAGGTAGTTGGTTGTGATGCTGAGATTGTTGTCTACTGTAGATACCCACCCACATCAGGGCTTTCTCTCAATCTTTGGCAAATAGAACCAGGGATCTTCTAATTGTGACAAATGGTGATCAAGTAGGCTAAATTGTGAAAATTGGGCCCATTATTGGCCCCAAATACTAGTATTGTCCATAATTACTTGTCCACCTTCAAGAGACAAGTTCATTGTCATTGGGATTCACATCAATGCACCATAATACATATACCTAGAATAATTTACGTATCGCCAGCCACGTCCACAATGTTCCGTCAAATGGCCGGATGCTTGATTTACACGCAAAAAGAATAAAAAATCGGCCTGAATAGGGCCATTTAATGACGTCACTGACACTAGTACGTCATTAGTTACCGTAACGCTGCTTTGGTACCGTGATGGCGGCCAGTGTCGGAACACTGTGTGCATGGTCGGCGATACGTCAATTATGATTAGCGTTAATATAAACCAGTTCATCTTTAGCTCACCTGGCAGTGTCAGGGTGAGCTTGTGTGCATCCGTAAACTTTAGTCTTCTCCTTTGAAACCACTTGGATCACCGCTGTAGCTCAGTTTGTTCAGTGCTTGCTTCATAAGTAGGAGGTCATTGGTTCGAACCCTGAATGGGTCTGACCCAAGATTTTTAAGTAGGTAGTGATTGTTCTTTAGCCAAGCACTCGGCATCACAAAATGAAATTACGATCCCGTGTCATGGTAGGCATGGCACAAGAAAGAACCCTGCTGTATAATGCCATCATTGCAATACACAGGCAAAATTTTCTGCATCTGCACCTTTAGCTGGCAATGTCTTGATATTAGTGAAATATTCTTAACTGGGACGTTAAACACCATTACTTAACTAAACTCAAACCACTTGGCTTTGAACAAAATTTGGTGTTTTACCTTGGGTGGTAAAGATTAAAAATTGTATCCGGCATGTCCTTCAGAAATCCAAGATGGCCACGGTTACTATAAATAGCAAAAACCTATAAATGACCAATACATGTTTATTTATGTACCGATTTTGTTGAAACTTCAAAAATAGAAACTAGAACTCAGGTATCAAACATATATGTAACAAGTTTTTATGTACAATTTTTAGTTTACGCAATATTTACATAATATGCAAATAAGGGGTATTTTTAGCATAATGTTGTCAGGGATATTTTTGCAGAGTGTTTATTAAAGATGGGCAAGTCAATATAATGTAAAATGGGTCATATATAAGAGTTGTATTGATAGATGAAGGCATGAAGGCGTGAATACACTCATACAATAACACAGTATTAATACCTATTTGTGTAAATTAGACTCTTCCATATTTATAAACACTCTGCCAAAATATCACTGATGGACTATATATTTAACAGATAAAAATGATATAATAAACGATCATGAAATGGTATTTTATTTATGTTTTCACATGAATCACATTTAAATAAAATACCTAATTTAAATAATTAATCTAATTAATAAAATGTATATACAAATGTACATGTACATGCACGACATATCTACCACATAATCAAGCATTGCTTTTCTACATGTAGCCAAGGTCAAGGGTCATGACTATGACCTTATTTATGAAAAAAAACTATAAAACTTTGTTACTGGATTTTCAAGCATTACAATGTGCAATTATTTGTTAGTATTTGTGGAATGATTAATCACGAGTATGGTGAACTGTGATTCAGACCCCTCAATTCTATTCTCGATTCATTGTTACCTGTTTTTGGTTAGATTCTTTTCTGTTTTATTTTTCAAATATCCTTGTATTACCGAATTGCTTAAAACAGCCTCACTGATCGGTCAATTTTTACAGCATTACATAGTCTTTGTTTTTCGATATAACCAATTAGAATTGTTTATCCATGCAACCAATCAGAATGCGTTTCATTCCACATCAAGATATTAGACAACTTGTTTACATGGATATTACCAGGGACAATGTTAATGCTGAGATCATTTTTCCTCCTACGACCTATAAGTTTCCAGTTTGGCAGCATTTTGAGTTTCATCCCGGCAACAAAACAATGACTCTCTTGCTCTCATTTTTGGTATCCCAACTAAGGCTAGAAAAATGGCACAAAACTAATTTACATAGTAATATTGAAGGCGACTTACAAAGCCAAGAGAGTAGAACACATCTCGATTACAACAGACCACATTATGACATGTTTTCACAATACAGAATTGTTTCTTAGCTAGATTCCATTAAATGGTTGTGAAATTAGAAAAATGAGTCTTAACTTGACTAAAGACAGATATTTAAATGATAAGATAATTAAAGTATTTTATATCAGAATTTTTCTTCAAAAAAGGTGAAATGAAATCAAATCGAAAATAATAGAATCGCAGGTCCAGAATGGAGAATCAATTCAAATCATGAGATGGCGGAATCGTTGCACCCCTATTTGTCAGGTCCATTGGGCCTACATGCAAATAGAGTTTTTGCGGAATGTTTTGGAAAACGTTTACATTAAATTTCCCAGAGGTACATCATTTTTATGGGAAAACATGAACTGAAGTGATTCCGTCTCCGACAGAAATAATTATTTTGCAAAAACATTATGGGGTATGACTTGGTACACTGGCGTCTGTAAAAGTTTTCAAAGAAGACAAAATCCTGGAAATAAATCACAGTAAATAGTACAGTTAGTTATAGTTTGTTACAGGCTTACAATAAGACTACAATCTATAGTCTATTTCATGAAAGTTTATCACTGCAAATTTATATGAAAATCGTAAAATGGAATAGTCACAAAAACAGTTTACAGTCAGCGCTGAGCTGCTCTCATACAAGTTGACACCAATGTGGGAATCAACAGTTTCCATAACCAGTAATCACAATCATTCCATGTTGATACCATACTTCTGGTAACCGAAATGGCCATTGCCTACCCATTTCGAAGAAATTCTTTAAAACAGTAACCCATTTTACCAAATTTGTAGAAAAAACCTTTAAATAGTGGCTATAAATATTTGCAAATTTTCTTAAAAAGCACTAAACATAACTATAAATATTTTTGCAAATTTTGGAAATTTGGCTACTAATGGTTTTAAAATTGTGGAAGCCTATAAATGTGAATATCACAAATTTAAAATATGAACATAATTATAGAGTACAGACCTGTCCAAAGTTTGACACTAGGCTTACGAATTTGTGCTGAATTAACAGTTAATCTCTGGGCCCGCTCGTTAGCTATATCTCGACAGCTTGTCAGCTGTTATATCTCTCGGCAGTCACTATCGATCCATATCTTGACCAGCAAGCAACTGGGACTTGACTACTTTTTCGTTAGCTTAGTGTTAAACTTTTGAAAGGTCTCTACTGTACATATACATCAGTATCTATCTTTAATGAATACGAAAATATCACACAAGTGGCGGATGTAGCTAGCTACACGTGGGATACTTACCCTTTTAGTCTCACTTCCCTGGTGGAAGTACATGTGTTTAAGTTCACTTGTCAGTTTTCAAAGTTTTTACTTTGCTCGAGGATTGTGATTTAGACATGGATATGTTTAGTTTTTGATAATGACATTTCTTTTAGAACTGAGGTCTGTGGGGGGCATTGTGGTGCCTTCAAAAAAAAGGGAACATCTTTTCAATGCATGACAAATGTATTCTAGGAGTAGAACAATATTTTTCCCAGTTGATTGATCATTTGAATAGAATTTTACATCCCGGTCATGAATATTTCACTTATATCGAAGCATCACCAGTTATAGGTAAAATGGCAGAAATTTTGACTTGACTTTTGCAGAGCGCTTAGACCAATGTGCAGGGAGGGTTTTTAACATGCCACATCTGTGATGACATGGGGGTAATTTTTTAAGGTCCCTTCTGAAGGACCAGTGACTTTCATTTCTAAATGCTGAATGGTTGGCGAAAGAGCAGACACTACCTATTTTCAAGTCTGGTCATACTCAGCTTGTGGTTGAATCCAAGACCTTCCACATATGGAGCGAGTGCTCTACCAATTGATTGACAACCGACCATGCCCACAATGTTCCGACAAAGGCCCGGGATGCTTGAATTACACACAAAAAGAATGAAAACTTGGCCTGAATTGTGCCCTTTAATGACGTCACTGACACTAGTACGTCATTAGTTGCCATGACTCTGCTTTAGTACCATGATGGAGGCCAATGTCAGAACATAAAAGGCATGACTAGCTATACACCACTTGCGCTACCATAGTGGTACACTTAATAATGTATAACCAGTTAAAAAAAAATCTCCCAAAAATTTCCTCATTTCTTTCGATCAAGATATGTGGCTAGTTAGGAGTCTTCTTGTACAGGCAAACAATTATTGATAACTGTGTCTGTCTTTGTTTTTCAGGCTCTACACAAAGCTGAAGTTTTAGAAAACGGTTTGAATAGTCTCAAGGTCACAATAGAAAATAACGGCAAAACAAAAGAATTTACAGAGCGTGAACTAACACGGCAAATAGTACAGTTAGATGATGTAAGTATGAAGGGTTAAGAATACAGTCAAAGCTGTAAATAAAGGACACCCAATTGCACCAGTAAAAGTGGCCATTATGGGCAGGTGGCCTTTATATACAGGTTCAAATAATATAAATAAAGAACAATTGGGATACAATTCTACTGGCCTTTATAAGCAGCTGGCCCTTATATAGAGGTGGCCTTTAAGGCAGGTTGGACTGTACCATATTTACATTTGTGACGCTTTAATGTATTAAACTCTGTTTGAGACCAAATGGTAATGACAAAAGTATAATTGCTGATGATAATGTGACACTGCTCATCTCTTCCTCATGCATATATGCATGACGCCATTGATTGGCTGTTGCAGCGATTGGAAATGCATGCCGTACAGTGTTTAAAGTTATTTCAGGACTAAAAAACCAAAATAAGATATTCAAAAATGCCAAATGTAAATATAACCATTGAAATGTCTGGAAATGGCATTTATAATGCTATCACTTCTATTGCTTTGTAGAGCAAACAAATCATAACACACTTACACACGTTATTCAGTTTGCTTTGCACTGCAAAGGAAGTTATAGCACTAAAAACGCCATTTCTAGACAGTTCAATAATTGAATTTTTTTTTTTAAAAAACCCTCTATAATAAGACCACCTGCTAAATTGACCACCTCAAAATTAAGATAATCTGCTAAATTGACCACCTCTATATAAAGACCCACTGTCTATACAAAAAAACTGCTAAAGGTTTTCCCATGAGTTAAAAAAAAATCTGACTATAATTACCTAAAACACTTAAATTAATTAGTTTTGTATATAAAAATTTCACAACATAACATTTTTGCTACTGGTATCCTAAATATACAGGGATTTATACGGCCCCTTTCCCAAAGGAAAAACATTGATTTTTTTTCCAGAATTGTCTGGAAAAAATATTCCCAATTAGAAAATTGTGTTGTTTTTAAATGAAAACGAAAGTGAATTAAGCACTGATAAACACTAAGCGGCAGAAAAAGATTATTCTGATTCAACAAGTAATCATGAGAATTATAAACTCCCAGTGGCTGAAAGTAACGATTACAGTTCTGGGGATGAAGAGGTCAGTGATTTAATCATTAATGGCATCGAAAATGATGTCGAAGTTTTCCCAAAATGAGCAAAAATTGATAGTTTTTCCCAATTTTTAGTTTAGGGCCTTTTCCCAAAAGACCCTTATAAATCCATGATATATTCTACAAGGATATCACAATGTTTGTTACAGCCAATTTATGAAAATGGTTTTGAATTTTCCCAATTGAAAAGACAGAAGGTATAAATACCAACAAAATCACTGATTTTTTTATGAATTATTTACAGGAAATCTCTCAATCTGTGATACCATACTGGAAGAAGGATGAGTTACGAAATGTTTTAAAGGGTCTTAAAAAGACACTAGATAAATTGGACAAAGGAAGGAAAGATGTTCTGATGAATGAGGTAAGTAGGTCATTACACACAAATACACACACTCACAAACACATGTATGCAAACATACAAATAAGCATACACGCATGCCTACACACGACCACCCTGCAAACTTAGTTTGAGGAGGATATTATCATGTCTGTTTCTTTGGCTATCCAATCACTTAACAATCCATCCATCTGTCCATATATAATATTGTCTACTCCATAACTTTTACATCTACCGATGGATTTTGACACACATACACATGCATGCACCTACACCCTGCAAACTATGTTTGAGGAGGATATCATCAATTCTGTTTTTCGGCTGACCATCCATCTATCACTCTATCGATCCATTTATCCATGATATCACATCAATTCACAAATGCAGATCACACAAGGATCGGAACAATTTAGACATGCAGATCACTTTAGGAACAGCACAATTAAGACATGCAGATCACATGAGGACCAGCACAATTCAGACATGCAGATCACAAAAGGATCTGAACAATTCACACATGCAGATCACACAAGGGTTGGAACAATTTACACATGCAGATCATACTAGAATAGGAACAATTCACACATACAGATCACATTAGGACCCACACAATTGACGTATGGCCGGCCACGCCCACAATGTTCCATCGAATAGCCGGATGCTTGATTTACTTAAGAAATGACATTCTGCTCATGGTATTTCAAGGGGTAATGAAAGATAGTGTGGCGCGTGCCAAATTCGATGAAGGGCAAAGCCCTTCTTTTTGAATTTGGCACGTGCCACACTATCTTTCATTACCCCTTGAAATACCATGAGCAGAAATGTCATTTCTTATATTTACAATTCTTTCTTTTAATAAATATTTTGTACCTTGGCGCTATTTTTTCCATATTTGCCCGTGTGATATAGGGTTTTTAGCCTTGAGAGATCGGCGTGTCTCACATAACCATGCGACCCCCTGTGTAGGACATGACGTAATATTGCGGGAAAATTGATACACATCAAGGGTCATGACCCCCATTGTCTTTCATTGGGAATTGAAATACAATTGCTTCTGTATGTTTCATCGAAGACAGGTACAGTCATATTGTAAATATATGCAAAAAGAATGAAACCTCAGCCTGAATAGCGCCATTTAATGATGTCACTGACACTAATGACCATTAATAAATGGTTTAGTTGTAATATTTTTTTAAAAATATATTTTTTAAATTCTGGAATTAATTTTTTATGGTTATTTTTGTCCGTTATATTTCCTACCGCTCCGAACACAACATTGAAAGCGCAAGAGTCGCACAAAGTTTACGATGTAATGCGTATACTACATGATGTACTTGTGTATGACTTCACCATTCTCATCTTTGATTCAGTGCACATCCACTGGACAAACACAAAGACATTTCCGATGATCCTGAAAAATTGCAACATGCATCAGAGGAACTACCTTTTCGGTGGTGTAAATTTTTGATCTACACACGAAAACTTCCAATAGACTTTGTGAAGTTGAAAAACGACTTCATCATGAAACACAAGGGAATTAGATACCCCTAGAAATAAACCTGTTGGGAACATGGTGGCAGTCATATCGATTACATTTCACTGGGAATCTGTATTGCCGATATTAGTATTCAAAGGCAGTAATGCAGTGATAGGAAATACACAAGACTGGATAAAATAAACAGTGTTGAATATATGATTTTTCAGAGAGTCCTTTGATGTTTGATGCATTTGATATCTGGGTGAGAAAGTCCAATATTTTGACAGTCCTTCTCAAGGAATATACAGTGTTGAATCTAGGAGTTTGATGAATTCCATGTACTGGTCGGCTATTCCAATATTTTGACAGTTCTGATTAAGGAATATACAGTGTTGCATCTAGGATTTTTCAGATGTCCACTCGCTGTTTGATGGATTTCATGGCCTTGTCACTTAGTCCATTATTTTGATTTTTTGTTAAGAAATATGCAGTTTAGGATTTTTTCAGAGTGCCCTTACTTGCCTGTGGTGGATTTGGTGAATTTGTTACTTAGTCCTAAACTTTTAGAGTTCTTGTTAAGAAATATACAGTGTGGACTAGGAATTTTTTTATAGTCCAATATTTTGATAGTTTTTGTACAGAAACATACAGTGTAGAATCTAGGAATTTTTATATGGTCCTTTGTTGTTTGATGAATTTGTTTTACCGTAAAGATAGATCATTATTTTGTTTGGTTTTGTTGAGAAATTTACAGTGTTTAATGTAGGATTTTTCAGAGGGTCCTTCGTTGTTTGATGGATTTAATATCTGGATGATTTATGGATCGCATAAAAGTCAACTAGTCCAATATTTTGGCAATTCTTGTTAAGAAATGTACAGTCTTGAAACTACAATTTTTTGAGGGTCCTTCATTGTTTGATGGATTTGATGTAATGTTAAACTATTCCAATATTTCGATAGTTCTTGTTAAGAAATATACAGTATTGAATCTAGGTTTTGGTAGAGGGTCCTTCATTGATGTCCGGGTAAGCAAGTCCAATATTTTTAGAGTTCTTCTCAAGGAATATACAGTGATGAAACTATGATTTTTAAGAGGATCCTTCTGTGTTTGAAGGATTTGGTGTGCTGGAAAGTCCAATATTTTGATAGTTCTTGTTAAGAAATATACAGTGTTGAATCATCTAGAATTTGTTAGAGAGTCATTCGTTGTTTGATGGATTTGATGTACTGGTCAGCTAGTCCAATATTTGAACAGTCCTTGTTAAGAAATATACAATGTTAAATTTACGATTTTTAAGATGGTTCTTTGTTGTTTGATGGAGTTGATGCACAGGATAGCTAGTACAATATTTTGACAGTTCTTGTTAAGAAATATTTACCTAGTCCAATTTTGTGATAGTTTTTGCTAGGAAATATACAGTATTGAATCTAGTATTTTTCAGAGGGTCCTTCATTGTTTGATGCATTTGATGTCCGGGTAAGCAAGCCCTATATTTTGAGAGTTCTTCTTTAGGAACATACAATGATGAAACTATGATTTTTAAGAGGATCCTTCGGATTAGATGTGCTGGTAAGTCTAATATTTTAACAGTTTTTGTTAAGAAGTATACAATGTTAAGGTTTTTCAGATGGTCCTTTGTTGTTTGATGGATTTGATGTACTGGTCAGCTAGTCCAATATTTTAACAGTTCTTGTTAAGAAATATACAGTGTTAGGATTTTTCTGAGGGTCCTTCATGGTCTGATGGTTTTGATGCCCTGGTTAGCTAGTACAATATTTTGATTGTTCATCTTAGGAAATATACAGTGTTGAATTTAGGATTTTTCAGAGTCTTCATTGTTTGATGGATTTGATGTCCTGGTAGGCTAGACCAATATTTTGATAGTTCTTGTTAAGAAATCAAGGGTTGAATCAAGGAAATTTCAGAAGGTCCTTCATTGTTTGATTTATTTGTATTTTATGTTCTAGTAAGCTAGTACAATGTTTTTACAGTTCTTGTTAAGAAATATGCAGTGTTGAAGCTAGGTTATTTTGGAGGGTCCTTCATTGTTTGATGGATTTGATGGTCTTTTGAGCTATTCCAATACTTGGACAGTCCTTCTCAAGGAATATACAGTGTTGAATCTAGTATTTTTCAGAGGGTCCTTCATTGTTTCATGCATTTAATGTCTGGGTTAGCAAGCCCTATATTTTGACAGTCCTTCTCAAGGAATATGCAGTGTTGAATCTAGGATTTTTCAGAGCCTTGGTTGTTTGATGGATTTGATGGTCTTGTGAGCTAGTCCAATACTTTGACAGTCCTTCTCAAGGAATATTCAGTGTTGAATCTATGATTTTTCAGAGCCTTCGTTGTTTGATGGATTTGATGTTCTGGTGAGCTAGTCCAATATTTTGACTGTCCTTCTCAAGGAATATACAGTGTTGAATCTAGGATTTTTCAGAGCCTTCGTTGTTTGATGGATTTGATGGTCTTGTGAGCTAGTCCAATACTTTGACAGTCCTTACCCAGTAATATAGTGTTGAATATAGGTTGGATGGTTGAATGTTGCTTAACATCGCATCAGCAATTTTTCACCTTTATGCAATGAGAACGTTTTTAATAATCTCTATGGATTCATCTATGAACACGTTTCTGTATGCATGTGAAGTGCAAGTGTGTTGTATGGTCTGACTTGCACAATCGTACATTAAGGATGACTTTAAGGTGCTAGCTCACCGAGTCAATACACCATAGTCAAGCCCCAAGTCCTATTATACAGATACCAGGTGAACCAGAGGTCTGAGCGGGACTCAAACTCACATTGATGAGAGTGCCTGGGTTTGTAGACTAACGTCTTATCCATTAGGCCGCCGTGGCCTCGTTAAATCTTGGATTTTCGGAGGTTCATTCATTATTTCATGGATTTGATGTCCTGGTGACCTAGTCCAATATTTTGACAGTTCTTTTTAGAAAATATACAGCGTTTAATCTGGGATTTTTCAGAGGGTCCTTCATTGTTTGATGGATTTGATGTACTGATCAGCTAGTCTAATATTTTGACAGTTCTTTAATATACAATGTTGAATCTAGTTTTTTTCAGAGATTCCCTCATTGTTGACCTATTGTCATTAGAATTTGATTACACAAAGTACTGCTCAGTAAGATGGTATGAATATTGTTGTTATTGTATGTGAGTGTCTTTATAATACACAGTCACAGTTGACTTTTGTCATTAGTATCTGATTACACAAAGTACTGTTGAGTAAGATGGTATAAATGTTGTTGATGTTTTTGTATGTGAGTAAATATAGTCATGATTTGTATTTAAAAATGGTTACTTCTCTGCCATACTTATTACTTAACCAGAGCTGACCTTTAACATCAATACTCAGTCCACGTGGTTCTAGTATTCCGTGTTGTTCAGTGAGTATGAACTGTATAAATCTGCCATTGATGTCTAACTGATGTATTCTGTTGTTACTATAATCACTGACCAGTATACATCCAGTGTTTTCACAGGCTATACCATAACACCAACTTATAAATGTTGTTGATGTTTTTGTTTATGAGTGAATAAAGTCATGATCTGTACTTAAAAACGATTACTTCATAACCACCGTTACCTAACCAGAGCTGACCTTTAACATCAATACTCAGTCTACGAGGTTCTAGTATTCCGTGTTGTTGAGTGAGTATGAACTTTATAAATCTGCCATTGATATCTAACTGATGTATTCTGTGGTTACTCCAATCACTGACCAGTATACATCCAGTGTTATCACAGGCTATACCAAAACACCCACCAATAGTGTGAGATGATTGTGAGGAGTCTGGGTACCTATATCTATGTTCTCCTTTCTTGTTAAATACAACAATAGTAGCATGATAATAACCATCCACTACAACAACATCACCATTTATATTCTCTGTTACATAACGTGGATCTGTAAACAATGGTTTATGTTGTTTATTCTTCTGTATAGTTTGTTTTATTTGACCTGTGGTAGTCATCCTTACTACTTTACTATCAACACGAGACTTATACAGACATACCAGTAAGTCATCCTGTGATGTAACACATAGACCTTGTGGCACGTATGGTTGTGTAACTGATATGTTAATACACTTTCCATCTGTTAAATATTTCTTTATGTTTGTATCATTAAACTCAGTAACAACCACCTCCCCCTTTGATGTTACAGCTACATCCAAGAGATTTCCATTCGGTTTTATTTTTCTCTTTATGGTACCATGTATATCTGTCAATACCAGATCTTTATCCCCACCAAACCAAGCCTCCGTTTCATTGACAGCATACACAGCCACACAACATACACCAGGATTGATTTTGGTTACTATCTCTGTACTGATGGCACATACTGAAGTACAGTCCTCACTGGCATCAGATTTTGGTGTCGTCTTCTGATCTTTTTCTTGTATAGGTGTTTTTGGTGTTGATTTAGTTTCCACAGCATTAACAAGATGACCAAACATTTCCTGTAAGTTTAGACTTTCATTAATGACAAATTTAGGTGGGAAAACACATAAAATGGAAGGTACATTTGCCTTTGGTGCTTTTATTTGAGGTTGGATAGCAGTGAAATTTTTCATGGATTTTAATGTTCCTTCGCAAGACCGAAGATGTTCGTTGTGATTATGAAGTATCTTTTGTACATCATTTTTCTCCCTCTCCTTGAGTTTTAGATCCTGTTCTTTTTGTTTCTGTACTTTATCTACCAGACCATCTGCTATTTTGTCAGCGTCTGATTTGATTTGATTTCTCTGCTTGTTTATCTCATTAATCGCTTTATCTGATACTTCAGTATAATCTTTGACATTGACATCTATGTCTTGTAATGACTTCTCTAGTTCTGCTATTTGCTGTTGAGTTTCGGTAATGCTTTGTGATATCTCATCCTGGTACCTGTATAAAGTTGTTTCAAGTTCATCAAAGTTGTGTTTTTTGTGTTTTGTACCAGAGATACATTTTATACAGACAGCTTCATCACAGTTAGTACAATACATCCGTATTATTTCTCTCGGATGTGATGAACATTTGATTGGTTTTCTTTCTTTTATGTTACTTTTACCGAGGTTACTGCTAACAACATTGTGGTTGAGGCTTACCTGGCTCCGTAGATGTGACCTTTTACAACCACTACACATCTCCTGTCGGCAATCCTTACAGTAAAACTGTGCATCCTCCTCCTGACATAACTCACACTTCTCAATGGCAGCTTGGAAGTCCAATCCTGGTATGTATTCAGCCATTTTGAAATCAGAAATTATAAATGGATTATGACTGTGTTGTTACTTAAACTGCAAAAAAAAACAAAACAAATGTACAATACTTTTATATAAATATAAAAAGTGTAACAATCAATGACTATCACATAACTTTCAAATATTGTCATGTTCCAATGCAGAAAAAAAGTCCAAATAAAATTTATTTTTAGCTCACCCGACCGAAAGGTCATGTGAGCTTATGGCATAGCGCAGCGTGTGTATGTGCATGTGTGCCTGCGTGTGTGCGTGCGTGCGTTGTTAACACCTATTTTCGACATCTCCTCTGAAACTACAAGACAGATTTCAATGAAACTTGGTGAAATGTATATATGGGCCGGTGCAATTCAGATTTGTTCGTGGCATTGCAACGGCTGCCATAACTAGGTCAAGGTGACCTAGAGGTAAAAAAATCTTAAAAAATCTTCTTCTCTGAAAGTATTGATTGGAGGAAATTCTGATGTGATATTTGGCTTCTTTAGGGTCTTAAGCCTATACATTGTTCATTTTGTGAAATTCGGACAAAAAATAGGTTACGCGTTTTTGCGTTTAATTTTGAAAAAATCGTAAAATAGCTTCAAATTGTTATACCTTGACTATTTGACCAGATAATGACATAGGGTTTTCAGTTTTGACATCTTCTTGTTAGTATCTTCAAAATGAGGTCAAGGTCAATTGTAAAGGTCGTGACCTAATTTTTTTATCACTGATTATAGTTATTATCTCGAAAACTATAAACTTTTTGTATAGGCATATATATGAATATTGTAGGTGTTGATACAACAATCATTTTGATGTATAGAAAAAGGTCATGGGTTCAAAGGTCAAGGTCACAGATGCGAAACAATACCGAAATGGTTAATTATCTCAATAACTATAAACTTTTTGTATAGGCATGTATATTAGAATGTTGTAGGTATTGATACAGCAATCATTTTGATGTATAGAAAAAGGTCATGGGTTCAAAGGTTAAGGTCACAGATGTGAAACAATACTGAAATAGTAAATTATCTTGAAAACTATAAACTTTTTGTATAGGCATATAGACGTTTCTATCGTCAAATCAATGGGCGCATCCATCTTGAAACCACGTGACCGTCCGCCATTACAAGACTGATTCCTATTAAACATCGATAGTGTTTTCATACAGTTTGTTTTTTCTAATTAGCATTCGTCGCATTTTATTTAGAAATAAAGATTTCGATATGATGACTGATAAACATCAATGTATATTTAGTACTAATCCCTATTATCAGATTTAATTGTTTAACACTGTTGGAAAAGTAAAACCGAAAGTAGACCTCCGGGACATTGTCAGTCGGCGCAGGGTAATCAATGATTGGAATGCATTAATTATAATTAAATTTAATTAAAAATTTGATAGGTGTTGAAAGTATACACAGTACATCACAGGCGCTGCCTGTAGGGAATATAATTTATTAGAACATGCTCCCGGGCTACATTCGATATTAAAAAATAGAATTGGTTAATAATCATTTGTACACTCGATTCAAGTGAAACACTGCCACAGAACACGGAAAATTATCAGAACCAAAATAAAAATGTTCACAACTGCACTGTAAATACCATTGGCACAGTTGTACATAAACATTTCTCTCCGATCTGCAAGTCCAGATGGAATTGTTTCAAACGAAACATTGTTGGAAATAAAATGCCCATTAAAACCAATCAGTGAATTGACCAGCGATTCGAAGAACTATGACATAATAAAAACACAACAGGGTTATGAAATTAACAAAAAGGAGAGAAAAGGGTTATTATTACAAGGTTCAGATGCAAATGCACTGCACCAATATAATAACATGCAAGTTTTTGTATGGAATTCTGATCCCATGAAACATGTCACAATTGATGTGAATTATGATGAGGAATTCATCAATCAACTCTTACGCAGAGTAAGATAATTTTACTTTAAACATATGCTTGTCCGTTTAGTGGATGATTTTCAGGCGGGAAGGTTTATCCTCTGTGTTGAATACAAGTTTTGTACATAATCATATATTTAGTTTTTTAACTTTTTTATATTATAATCTGATTGAAGATGCTAAATACTCTTCTAGATAGTCTTTATGATGTTATTGTTCAATTTGAATAAAGAATCTCAAATTCTTAGCATATGAGGAGTCAATCAGGCCAATTACTTCTTGAACGTCTTGAGAGTGACAGTCCATGGGTTGAACCCCGGTGAAGTCAAGACATTTTGCTCCCGGTTCTTTTGTCAAATACCGGTACATGTTTTTTTCAGCAGCAATTTTTTATATACATTTGTAAGTAACATGATGAGTAAAAAGTGAAATAATCTTGACAAGTGTGTAAACAAGCATTTCTGAACTCAAGACATTAAAAATTACAACAAATGTGATCTTGATTTACTTTATTATTATTATTTTTTAAAAATTTTAGTCAACATGCAACATGCTGACAGCAACTTTTAGTCCTCCTAAAGTTTGGCACATATTCGTTTTTTCCATTCGTAGATCTTCTTTTGGTTGTTGTGACAACCTACGATAACACAGCGTTTTCCTCCTCCAGATACGTAAGGCATTTTAACGATGGAATTAACTTGCTAAGAGTTACAATTAAGTTTCGATTTACACACATGTATATATTACGTCGCTACTGTAAACAATGACTGAATCAGTCTTGTAATGGCTGACGTAATAGCGCCCTCTAGTTATAAAGAAAGATAACTCCACTTGTATCGAAAAATAGAATCGTCTATATCTTAGAATGTTGTAGGTATTGATGCGATGGTCATTATGATGTATAGAAAAAAGTCATTTGGGTTTAGTATTTATGTTTTCTTTAAATCTATCAGCTAGCCATTAGTTATCAGGTGAGCGTATCAGGCCCATGGGCCTCTTGTTACACTTAGTTGCTGCCATAATCAACATTTTTTTAACATTTTAATGGAAAGGTTGTATAGTATGTCATCAGGCACCTCTGTTAATTTTCATGTTTGCACTAGATGTATCAGAAAGAAACATACCGATTTGGGTTCAGTTCTAGCCAACCTTACTATCCCCTTGTAAACAAAGTTTGGAGGTTCGGAAGGGATATAGGATTTGTTCCGTACACATGTACGTATGTTCGCTACGATTTTCTTCTCAGCGCTCTGACAACATTAATTTTTTCATCAAAATTCAATAAAACTTGATGTTAAACTTTAACATAATGGTAATTTTCTAGATGCATTCCTGTTTTTTAATTGACAAACTGGGTAATTATCTTGTTTATTTGAGTGGAATATGATATTTCTATCAGTGCTCTAACAACTTCATTTCTCAACAAAATAAAATAAAACTGATACAAGGGTTTATCATGGTGAAGCAAATTTGACAGGGTTATTGCCCTTTATTGAACAAAAGTTCTAGGGGATTAGTATCTTTTGTAATGCCTTGTTTTATAAACATAATCAGAAGAAACCCTTTACAATATTTAAAACTTCTCGAGGGTTTCATTCATTCAGTATGATTCTGATATAGAAATACAAGAACAATATGTATTTAATACGTACTGCAGTTCAGTTTACGGATGGAGAGTGATTGCAAAAGCTGGTCCTACTCTTAGGCGTCTGACCAAGACTTGAATATAGGTAGTGACTGTTCTTTAGGAATGAAAATCATTGGCCCTGAAGAGACTGATGCCCCGTGTCATGGCAAGCATGGTACATTGAAGAACCCTCCCTGCACATTGCCCTAAGTGCACTTCTAAAATCAAAATTTCTGCCACCTGACCTATAGCAAATGTCGTCTCAATATAACTGAAATATTCTTGACTAGAACATGAAACACAATTAAATCAATATATAGTTTGAGCCTTTGACTCGAACAAGTTGAAAAGGAAACATTTATACACACAGCAAAAACATATTCCAACTAATAGGTTGGTGTGTTAGAATGATCTTGTTAGATCTTGAAAGTTTCTCATTTTGCTTTCCAAAGATCAATATTTTTCTAATTTCCTCCACCATCATCTAAAGTGACTGTCTCGATTTAAATAAAATATTCTTGACTGTGGTGGAAAAGTACATCTACTTTGATAATTCCCTATTGTTCAACCCTGCTGCTTATAGTATGTATATATGTATGTAAAACGATCACAGTTTGAACGGTAAACCTTGTTTAGACTTTAAAAAGTCACTTCTCTTGATATGTGCCCAATTAATGGTTGGCAATAAATACATCTAAAGTATCCACATTCTTTGTTTTCATTACTTCGGCTTGTTTTGGATATCCAGTTTCAATCTGGACATGTGAGTGATGTATGTTTTATACCAAGTTTGTGTGTTGACCATTTCAACCAAAGAGCTGTTTTTATGCCCAAATTATCTGTTTACAATTTCAATTGAAGAGCTGTCTTTATGTCCAAATCATGTGTTGCACATTTTATGAACTGAAAGGCCTATGCAGTCTGGGTTTTAGGTCTGGTATATTTTCTCTGGGTTCGGTTTCAATTGGTTATGAATTCAGACCAGATCTGAAGAAGTCTGTGAATGGTCCTTTTGTCTTTTACCATACATTACCGGTATATAGTCTTACTTACTTACTTAGTCCTCTTCGTGCGTGTGTGCACATAAGGCCACTACCAGCTCTCTCCACAACTGCCTGTCCTTAGCCTTTTTTTCCGCTTCCTTCCATCCCATCCCCATCTCTTTCAGCTCTTTCTCTACAGTCCGCCTCCATGTTTCCTTCGGTCTTCCCCGCTTCCTCTTCCCATCTGGTGTCCATTTTAGTGAGACTCTGGTGGTACTGTTGTTGTCTTGTCTCATCACATGTCCAATCCACCGCCATCTTCGTTGTTTTATTTCTGTTCTAATATCCTTCTGGGCACAGATTTCATGTAGTCTCTTGTTACTTATTTTTCTTGGCCAGTAGATCTTGCATATCTTTCTGAGGCAGGTGTTATGGAATGCGGCCAGTTTTTGAAAATCAGTCTGGGTAACTCTCCAGCATTCTGAACCATATAATAGCACAGATTTCACATTGCTATTGTAGATTCTCAGTTTGGTGGTTTTGGAAAGCATTCCTGATTTCCAGATGGAGTGTAGTTGTCTAAAGGCTGATCTTGCTTTACCTATCCTAGATTTGATATCTTTGAATGCTCCATTGTCATTGCTGATGGTGCTGCCCAGATATGTGAAGTCCTCTGTTTCTTCGATTATTCCATTGTTTATCTGTATCGGTGTTCCAGTTGTGTTCTCATTGATAGACATGACTTTTGTTTTGCTGGTGTTGATCTTCAATCCCACCTTAGCTGTTACTGCACATATCTTGTCGGTCTTTATCTGCATGTGCCTTCTGTTGTTGGATATGAGACAAATATCATCTGCGAAGTCTAGATCTTCGAGGAATGTACTGAGCGTCCATCTTATTCCTGTGTTTTGGTTGCCGAGTGTTGTTCGCATGCACCAGTCGATGACAACAAGAAAGAGTAACGGTGAAATAACACAACCCTGTCTCACTCCTGTCTGTATTTCGAACCACTCGGACAGCTGACCTTGGTGTAATACACTGCATTTGTAGTTGTCATAAAACATCTTGATTATCTGTATTATTTTTGGTGGTAGCCCGTATGCCAGTAATATTTTCCAGATAGATCCCCTGTTGACACTGTCGAATGCTTTATGGAAGTCAATGAAGTTTAGAATTAATTTGTTCTGCCATTCGATACTTTGCTCAATGATGTTTCTGATAGCAAATATATGGTCTATACAGCTTTTGTTGGCTCTGAATCCAGCTTGCTCTTTGCGTAATTTTTTATCGATGGCTGCAGATATCCTGTTGGCAATAACTCTAAGGAATACTTTACTAGGGACTGATAACAGAGAAATCCCTCGCCAGTTATTACAATTCTTCAGATCACCTTTTTTAGGGAGTGGTATTATGACTCCTTTGGTCCAGTCTTCAGGTATTTCTTCCCTCATCCAGATGCTCCTAAATAGCTCTACTAGCATTTTAGATGTCATATCAATGTCTGTTTTTAGGAGTTCTGCTGGTATGCTATCGAAACCTGCAGCTTTACCATTTTTTAGTTTTAGGATGGCCTTTTTTATCTCTGCTTCACTAATGGGGTTTATGTTGATGTCTATTTCATCTCCAATAGGTTGTATGTGGAGGTCTTTATCTATTAGATTTGTATTCAGGATATCTCTGAAATGTTCCGCCCAACGTTTTAGTTTGTCTTCATCTGATGTAAGTGTCTGCCCTTCCCTGTTCAATAGTGGTTTATCGCTACTTATTGTCTTTCCACTTAGCTGTCTGCTGATCTTATACACCGTACTGAGTTCTCCTTTCTTAGCTGCTGTTTCTGCTTCTCCTGCCAATTCTTCCATATATCTCTTTTTATCAAGCTTGGCCCTACTTTTAACCTCTTTGTCTAGTTTTTTGTATTCTTCATGTAGTTTATTCTTTAGTCTCTCAGATTTTGCATTTTCAAACTTGATTTTTACGCCTTTCCTTTCCTCAACTGTCTTCCAGGTGTTGTCAGTCATCCAAATTTTCCTCTTCCTGTTCTTAAACCCTAGTACTTTCTCTGATGTCATTGTATATGCTTCTTTCACTATCTCCCAGTTTGTAGTAATTTCATCTAGATTGTTTTCATGTAGACTATTTAACAGTTGGTATCGGTTTCTTAATTCTACACTGAACTTCTGTCTTACTTGCTGGTCTTTCAGTTTGCTAGTGTCATATATTTTCCTTTTCATTTCATTCTGTTTTGGTGCCTTTTTCAGTTTCAATCTTATTTTACCAATGAGCAGTTGATGGTCGCTGTTACAGTCTGCCCCTCTCATTGCTCTTACATCAAAAAGGGAATGTTTCCATCTCCCATTTATCATCAGATGGTCTATTTGACTTTTGTCCCGTCTGTTTGGCGAGTTCCATGTTAGTTTGTGGATTTCTTTATGTTGGAATAAAGTCCCACCAATAACTAGATCGTTGGCACCACAAAAGTCTATGAGCATTTCTCCATTCTCATTGCAAATTCCACTTCCATGTCTTCCCATAATTTGTTCTACTCCTTCGTTATTTGCTCCAACTTTTGCATTTAGGTCTCCGTTTACTATGATGACATCGTGTTCTGGCACCTCACTAATAACACTTTGCAGTTTTTCGTAGAAGTCTGATTTCTGTTCTTCATCAGCTTCATTTGTTGGAGAGTAGCATTGTATGAGTGTTAATTTTGCAAATTTTGAGTAGAACCTCGCTGTTATGATTCTTTGGTCTACTGGTTTCCAAGCAAGGAGTGATGACTTAGCTGCTTTGCTCAAGATGATAGCCACTCCTTCGTAGTGTTTATTATCACTTCTTCCCGAGTATAGTATTCTTTCTCCTGTGGCTGTTGTAATTGCCCCGCATCCTGTCCATCTGCATTCACTAACACCCAATATGTCGATCTTATATCTCTGCATTTCTCTTATAACTTGTGCAGTCTTTCCTACTTCATACATAGTGCGAACATTCCATCCGCCTACTCGAATCAGGGATTTAGGTCCCAGAAGCCCATTCTTCATGTCGCCAGCTTCCCAACGGCTTTCACTGGTAACATTCATATATTCACCTTGGTGTTGAATGTCTCCTGGAATGCCTCTACAATTATATTGATTTGCTGATGTGGTTTCCGTAGCAATTTATATTTTTTCATGACTGGGCTGCTAACCCTGTGCAAAACCCCCAACCTGGAGGACCAGGGAATTTGTGTTCAGGTTTCCATCCTTTATCTCAGTTGCCTGCCACAGCTGACGAGTCTGATCTACCCGGATTTTGAGTTTGGAGTTTGTCTTCTCCTAGATAGATTGCCTTCCTAGGCTAAAGGCCCTATCTGGCCGGCTATTAACCCATAGCTGGGACAAGGTTGATGAGTGCCAGGGCGTGTCCACGCGCCGGTGGGCCTGCACACTGCATCTCTAGGGCCCTTGCTGCTCCGAGATCCTCTACTATTTAGCCTGAAGTCGCAGGACCCCAGTATCCGTGTGTTGCCACGGGGAGGCACAGTAGAAGTCTTGATGGTGTAGAGGTTATGCACTGGCGGAAAGACTTACGCACTCGGCTTTCTTTTCGCTATAAATAGCTAGCCAGTGGTAGTAGACCGGATCTACTACTTCACATACACCGCCCTGTGACCTGGGAGCGATCACCAACACACGGTATATAGTCTAATATGTATTAAAACAGTCCACACTCAGACTAGGTTTGACATTATATACAGTTGACTCCGGGTATAACGAAAATGAAGGGGGCTGATCAATCACCTCGTTATATCCAAAACCGGAAGTCGGGGAAGTAAATGACTTAAATGACTTAATGAATATGTGATAAATACATGTATAGTAGAACTTCGATGGCTCGAAGTTTGAGCAACCAAACATCGAGAGGCGATCTTCATTATATTTCGGTTTTGGTCCCTTTAGAAATTCACGATGACATCTCAAAGTTTTCAAACTTCATTTGTAATTAAAATGTTGAACCTCGAACAGCAAATTCATCGATATTGAAATAAATAAATTTGGTTGAAAGTAAAAGTAAATAACAACAACTGATGATATAAAATAAACTTACTTTAATATTGTTATAATACAGAGCACATGGTATATGCCGGTTATTAATAATCACCGGAACTACCGGCAATACACATTGCCATGCGCATTCCAATAAAATGTAAATAACAGAATCTGAATATTCCATGATGAGGTAAAAAGTCAATCATCTGGCGTGCACTCGCGTGTTTTACCGATCAAGCACCCGCGGGTCGTAATCGGATTAAGAGATTAATGATCTGATCACGGTTAATTACTAATCTTGAGTAACACTCTATGTTCCAGACGAGCTATTTCGTTTCGCTCTATTACTTTCGGTGAAATCTGTATCATGGCTTCAGCTTGTGTTTTGTTAATATGTATATATTACATCTGTATTGTAATCAGGTGTCTGACGTCACAGCTGATTGACCTCTGATCACTCGTTATAACAGGTGATCTTACATACTTTTAGTAACGAAGGGGCAAGTATTTTGCCTCGTTAAAAGCGATATCTCGTAGTACCTGATCTCGCTATATGCGGTAAGAAATAAGCATAAAGTATAGACACTACTGACGGGAAAATAAATGACCTCGTTAAAAACGATATATCGCAATAAGCGATCTTGTAAAAGCCGGAGTTAACTGTATATGCTTTTGCACGCACACACACACACACACACACACACACACACACACACACAATGTATACACACACACACACACACACACACACACACTTATATATATATATATATATCTAAGTGTGTGTGTGTGTGTGTGTGTGTGTGTGTGTGTGGGTGGAAAGAGAACAATATTAAAGTACAGTATAAAAATCGAGTATTTATCCTTCCATCCATATGGTCGTCCAGACAATTCTTTTCCATTTTTAAATAAATAGAAAATATATTAAAATTGTTATGTCCAGGCATTTCTTGTCCAGAGTAATTCTCTATTGATAGAAGATGTACATATTATTGATCAGAGTTGGTTTGCTCATTTTCCTAGGATTTATGGTGTCTTATCAAGCAAACTTTCTTATACTATAAGTAGGATGTGAATCTAAGTGATGACAACTGTAAGCTGACACTTTCGACAACAAAAGACAATGACAATCATCTTTTGAAGTGTTATATTATAAATGTCTATACACGTTTCAACTAAGTTCTGAATTTAGTCATATTACAACATTTACAATATGCAAAGATATGTAGGGTATTGTTCAAATAATACTAATATAACAACAACAACGACAAACACGAATACAATTATATTAATAATGAACAGCTGTCATGATAATACTGATAATAATTATAATAAGAATAATAGTAATAATAATAGAAATAATAACAACAATATTGACGATAATGATAATGACAACTTCAACAACAACAATAATAATAATAATAATAATAATAATAGAAACAACTATAAGAACAATATATCACTGAAGTAGCCCAGTTGGTAGATTGCTTGCTCCGTAAGTAGGAGGTCAAGAGTTAGAACCGTGGTCATATCTGAACAAGACTTGAAAGTTCTGACTGTTCTTTTGTCAAGTACTCGGCATTACAAAATAAACGTCACAGTTCTTTCGAATGGGAACTTAAAATAAACGAGGTCCCGTGTCATGGTACGGGTTGCACGATATAGAACCCTGCTGTATGTCATCAGCGCAACACACAGGCAAAATTTATGCACTTTCGCGTATAGCTGGCAATGTCTCGATATAAGTGAAATATTCTTGACTGTGATATTACACACAATTACACAACTCAAGTCAAAACAACAAGAATAATTATAACGAAAACAACAGTCACAACAACAAAAACAACAACAATAATAATAATAATAATAATAAACTGCCATAATAATAAAAATAATAATAATAATAAAATAATATTATTAAACTGCCACAATAATAAATAATAATAATAAAAATAATAATAATTAAAAAAATAATAATATTAAACTTCCACAATAATAATAATAATCATACTTACATTTAAGTTGTTAAATCTGTATTTGACAAATTTTGATCAATCTTGGGGGCGGATATCGTGCATTAGTTGTAATGTCGTTATTAAGATAAATGTAGTACCCTCTACCTGTGTATCTCCTATCTGTATAATATAGATTTGATATGTCACTTTATATATAGTACGTCAAGTTTAATTTGACCTCGCCGTCTGACTTATAATTTAAATATTCAAACAGACATATCCTGTTGTGTAATATAGTGGCTCTATAAAGTACATGCAGTCAAACCTGTCTTTAAAGGCCATCAAAGGGAACCAGTAAAAGTGGTCTTATGGGCAAGGCAAGTCTTATTGGGATGCAATTTTACTGGCCTTTATAAGCAAGCGGTCCTTATATAGAGGTGACCTTTGGGACAGGTTGGACTGTATATAAGGATAAATTGTATTTTTATTATGTGCTTGAGTTCTTATGGTAATGAAACATGTATTCTTATCTAAATCTCACAGTCTATTCGCCCAATGTAATATTAAAATGAAAGGTCTAAAGGGGACGACAAACGTAACACGCTATATATATACTTGTATTTATCTATATAGTCCTATCTACTGAACTGAGCATGGTGGTACATTGGACCTTTTAAATGAATAATATATCTTTTAACACCCTGTTTTAATACAGAGGGATAGGAAACTTGAAATTGTTAACAAATTTACAAGCTCCTGATGTCAGTCTACTTTTTTAAAGATCAAGGGCCATAATCTGTAATTTCTATCAAATTTTTTTAAAGTTATAACACAGTCTATTACCCCATTCTGATATCAAAGTTAAAGGTCAAACTGCCAGGTCAAACTTGACACACTATATATACTTGTATTTATCTACATAGTCCTATCTACTGAACTGAGCATGGTGGTACATTGTACCTTTTAAATGAATAATATAACTTTTAACACCCTGTTTTAATGCAGAGGGATAGGAAACTCGAAATTGTTAACACATTTACCATCCGCAAGTGTCAATATACTTTTAGATCAAGGGCCATAATCAGCATTTTCTATCAAATTTTGCCAAGGAACATGAATGACATCCCATTACTGTAAACAAACTTTTTTATTTCTTCTGGATTAACTTTCCTGTGTTTTACGAAGACAATGTCTTTGCAGATGTTAAAATGACACAAAATTGTTTCTGAAATTGGTGTTTAGCCCGAATATAGCGATAGTCAATATTGTGAAAGTTAATAGTCGCAAAAAGACTTTGGAAAAACAACCAGAAATGTTAATAGTGTCAAACCTGTCTATAAAGGCCATCAAAGTGAACCAGTAAAAGTAGCCTTTATGAGCAAGTGGCTTATATATACAGGTACAAATTGTATGAATAAAGAACAATTGGGATACAATTTTAATGGCGTTTATAAGCAATCAGTGCTTAGATAGAGGTGACCTTTAGGACAGTTTGGACTGTAGTCAGGTATTTAGCAAGTATTTAGCTATAGTCAATATTGAGAAAGTTAATACATTCCAACCTGCCATAAAGGCCACCAGGTTTGACTGTATAGTGTCAAAACCACTTTGGTAAGAGAATCACGAAAGTTATAAGTCAGGAATAAACGTTAGTTTACAATACTGTCAAACCTGTCTATAAAGGCCACCAAATTGAACTAGTAAAAGTGGCTTTTATGAGCAGGTGGCCTTTATATACAGGTTTAAATAATATAAATAAAGAGCAATTTGGGATACAATTTTAATGGCGTTTATAAGCAATCAGTGCTTATATAGAGGTGACCTTTAGGGCAGGTTGGACTGTAGTCAGGTGTAAAAGTTAGTTTACAGTATCTAATTACTGGTATCTGTTTAGTCTTAAATAGTCCTATTTACAGACACCACCACAGTAGCTCAGTTGGTTGAGTCCTCAATTTGTATGTAGAGGGTCATGGGTTCAAAACCCCAGTCAGGTCTAACCAAGACTTGAAAATAGTGACTGCTCTTTCACCAAACAGTTGTCATTTAGAAATAAATGTCACGGTGTCCTTGGGAAACATTAAAAACTGATATTCTGTGTCACAGCAGGCGTAGCACATAAAAGAACCCTCTCTGCACATTACCCGGAGCGCACTGCAAAGGTTTAAAAATTTCTGCCACTTTACCATAAGCTGGTGACGTCTCAATATAAGTTAAATATTCTTGCCTGGGATATAAAACTTCAATAAAACGATCAATCAGTCCATCATATTTTCTGAACTGAGCATGGTTGTACATTTGACCTTTAAAATGATTAATAAAGTCACCAGTAAATACCAGTTTAAACAGCCTCTTTTAATACAGTCAAATGATAAAAGTTAACCCGAAAATAATTATTAGATTTACTTCCTAATGTCAATATATTTTTGTTAAAGATCAAGGGAAATAATCTGTAATTTCATGTGCGATTAACTTTCCAGTGTTTTCCGAATGTTAAAAACACATGATCTTGTATTGTTTTTACCAAATACTCTCCTATAGCCATCAATATTGTGAAGGATAGTAGGCGTTGACAAGGGGAGCTCAGATGGTAGAGTGCTCGCTCCGTATGTGGGAGGTCATAGGTTCCAACCCGTGCAAAGTCTCACCAAGATTTGAAGAAAGGTATTGACTGTTCTTTTGCAAAGAATTCTGCATTTAGAAATGAAAGTCATTATGTCCTTCAAAAGAAACATTTAAAACCAGGCATTTGTGGCATGTAAAATACTCCTTCCTGCACAGTGCCCTGAGCACAATGCATAGGTCAAAATTTCTGTCGCTTAATCAATAGCTGCTGATTCTTGACTTGAATATAAAACTTCATTTAATCAATTAATCCTGTTTACTGAACTGAGCATGGTGGTACATTGGACCTTTTAAATGATTATTATAACTTCAAACACCCTATTTTAATACAGAGAAATAATAAAAATCAACCTGAAAGAACTTATTTAGTATTTCAAATATACCCCATGTTCGTTAGACACAAGTAGGAAATTTAAATTCAATTATACAAATAACTCCAATATATAGTTAATATGTTTATAACTGCCACCCAAGAGGGTCATGGGTTCAAAACCCCAGTCAGGTCTAACCAAGACTTGAAAATAGTGACTGCTCTTTCACCAAACAGTTGTCATTTAGAAATAAATGTCACGGTGTCCTTGGGAAACATTAAAAACTGATATTCTGTGTCACAGCAGGCGTAGCACATAAAAGAACCCTCTCTGCACATTACCCGGAGCGCACTAAAAAGGTAAAAAATTCTGCCACTTCACCTTAAGCTGGTGACTTTTTAATATAAGTTAAATATTCTTGACTAGGATATAAAACTTCAATAAAACGAGTCCATCATATTTACTGAACTGAGTATAGTTGTACATTTAACCTTTAAAATGATTAATAAAGTCACCAGTAAATACCAGTTTAAACAGCCTCTTTTAATACAGTCAGATGATAAAAGTTAACCCGAAAATAATTATCAGATTTACTTCCTAATGTCAATATATTTTTGTTAAAGATCAAGGGCCATAAGCTGTTATTTCATGTGCTTTTAACTTTCCAATGTTTTACGAATGTTAAAAACACACGACCTTGTTTTAAATTGGTATTATATTTAACAAATACTCGCTTATATTCATCAATATTGGGAAAGATAGTAGCTATTGGCGTTAACAAGGGAAGCTCAGACAGTAGAGTGTCGCCTTGTATGTGGGAGGTCATGGGTTAGCATCCCGGCAAAGTCTGACCAAGAACTGAAGAAAGGTAGTGACTGTTCTTTTGCCAACCATTCGGTATTTGGAAATGAAAGTCATTTGGGTCTTTCGAAAGAAACATCAAACCAGACCCCTTCTGCACTTTTCCCTGTGCACAATGCATAGGTCAAAATTTCTGCAACTTTACCTATAGCTGCTGATGTCTGGATATCAGTTAAATATTTTTGAATTGAATATGAAACTTCATTTAATTAATCAATCCTGTTTACTGAACTGAGCATGGTGGTACATTGGACCTTTTAAATGATTACTATAACTTCAAACACCCTATTTTAATACAGAGAAATAATAAAAATTAACTGAAAGAACTTATCTAGTATTTCAAACATAGCTCATGTTTGTTAGACACAAGTAGGAAATTTAAATTCAAATTATACAAATAACTCCAATATATAGTTAATATGTTTATAACTGCCACCCAAGAGAACCATTAAAAAAGTGTCTATGGGCAGGTGTCCCATGAGGTTTAAATAACATGAACAAAAAGCAGTTTGGGTGAAATTTTACTTGCCTTTATATAAAATAAGGAAGTCCTTATATAGAGATTGTTTTTAAGGCAGGTACAACTATACTATATGTAAAACATCGAACCTTATTTTGCAACATGAGTGAGTTAATACAAGTGTTTATAAATCAGTTTTTACCTCAGCAGGTTATATAACAAGATTGTTGGTGGCATGGTAATGTTTGTAGCCATGCTTCAATCTGTAAACTTTTCCTCTGAACAAGCAGGACCTAATTGAATGAAATATGCCATAATGATGAGGAAAATCTTTGGTTAATTGAAATTGAAACATTTTACTCTGATGAAAGATTAACAATATCGGAAACTGCTCAGGCTTCATGGTTTACCGGCGACAGCGTACGTCTGCTCCATTGTATTGCCTCTGATGAAAGATAAACACTATTGAAGCCGCTAAGGCTACAGGACATATAAGTAGCATCTCATGTTTTATTGTAATCCCTCTTCATGTTGTTTTTGTAGGTAGTAGAAGAAGCCAAGAAAATGTTTGAAGCGAGTCCAGGCGTTAAATACATTGTTCATGAATTCAAAGCAGGATCAAATGCTAAAGTAAGTCATACATGGTAACACACACAGAAATACACAAACACACACACACATACAAACATATATGGTCACAGATACACACATACACACTACCCTACACTATATATTGTCAATCATACACACAAATGTACACTTGAATAAGTATACAAATAATCACACATGCATATGGTCACACAAACACACCCACACACTAACACACACATGTCATGGTCTCACATACACACACGTAACACACATACACAAGTACTTGTCACACACACACAAATATGGTCGCACACATGTAGTGTCATAGAAACTTTGCCATGAGAATCAATTTTCGGGTGTGACTAACCCATTCTGGGGCTAATAAAGAAATATAGAATGGAATGGTTTAATGGTGTTTTGCAACAGAGTTAATATAATGTCATTTATATCCCAGTTGTCAATTCTGGCATGGCTGAGAAAACCAAAGTTCCTTGACAAATGTTATAAATTACTGATCATATTGACTTTTTGTTTGTATTTACAGGCTTTAGATGGTGCTATGAAGCAGTTGAAGTCAATATTGCCAGACACTGCTGCTATATTTTTCTCTGTGGATACAACTGCTAACAAGATATTATGTATGAGCTGTGTACCTCAGGTAACAAACAACAGAAATACTGTAATTGTACTTAATTTCATGGGTTCAATTTTTCATGGTTTTGTAATTTCCAACCTTTGCGTGAATTTATGATACTAACAACATTATCGAAGATACATATTATTTTACGTGTGGCGAAAAAAGCACAAATTTTACACCATAAACATAAATTACACAGGCAACTTATTTCACAGGTTCAATTTTTGACGGTTTTGTAATTACGGTCCTTTTCATTGTGGTGTAATATTTGTGGATCTATTTAATTCACTCCAAGATCAAAAGAAAAACAAACATAAAAATCCATGTCCAAATTCAAATCCAGAAGCAATATAAAAACTTTGAAACTGATAAATTTGGTTAAAACACATGAACTTCCACCTGAGAAGTGAGACCAGGTGCTCTGTAAGAATAAGCACCTCCTGTTTAGATAGCTACACTAATAATGTATGTATATATTATTTTATTTGTGGTACAAATTCTCGCGGAAAATAATTTTTTGTCCGCAAAAAAGGAAAAAAGTGAAAAAAACGTAAATAAAATACTCTGACAGTATTAACAGGCCTCAGGTAAAACACGTGACCAGTCCTCCTGATCAAGTTGAAACAGTCCAGTAACAAGTTGAATTTCATTCAAACTCATCCCAGTGCCAAGTAGATAAATTGGGAGACATCATCAGTGATCCTTGCTAAAGGGTTAAAATTTTAGGCTTAGATAAAAAAATTGCACCATATAAAATTACATCTTTTTCTAGTATCAACTACATTGTACTTTGTGCCAAGTACACAACATATGATTATTTGGCACACTGACAAGTAGTTTAAAAAAAATCTTTTCTTCGATCTTCCTATGATTAAGATAAAGATTTCCACTTGAAGAAACTATAGTACAAATTTCTATCTTCACCTACACATGCAGATTTTCAAGGAGGTCATAATCAAAGGAGAATCGCATAACGTCACTCTGTTGGGACTTGATGTCGTCTTGTGGGAAATTGACAACTGGGTCTCCAAAATGTAGAAATTGTGAATACGTTTGAAATCTTTATACTGAGAGAATATAATGATTAATTTTGTTTTCTCGTTTATACATTTTTTTTATTATAATATTCATTTTGATGTAGAACGTTAAATAACAACGTTTGATTTTACAAACATGGTGTCTTTGTCTATGTGAATTATACTTGAAATCAAACATTGACATAAAAATGGAAGAAAAGAATCAATTATAAGTTTATCCATGTAGGATACGGAAATTTCACCCTAGAGGTTGTATTTAGTCACAAACGAGAGTTGCTTTTTCCTTTTGTCCTATGTACGACATATATGGGAGTGGAGTGAAGTTATTGAGTTTTACACCGCAGTCAAGATTTTTTCACTTTAATTGACCGAGTTTAAGGATGATGGAGAAGACTAAAGTACCAAGTAGAGAACCTCCAACCTTTAAAAAGCAAATTGACAAACAAATAAGAGCTGATTAGAATTCATATTATTCATTAAACCGGTATATGAGGACTGATTGCCTTTTAAGTCCATTTTAACTGGTTTGTTTGCGTGGACTTTATAGACAGATTTATCTATATGCATTTTTTATGTATTTTTAGTCTGTGGTGCCTACAGGATTAACTGCTAAGGCTTGGGTCTCAGAAGTCACTGGAGTGATCAGCGGAAAAGGAGGCGGCAAGGATCTGTCTGCTCAAGCCACTGGTACTAATGTGGATGCCTTATCAGAAGCGATGGATATTGCCACAAAATTTGCTCAAATGAAACTGTCCTGATATACAATACTCCTAGATAATGAAATGGCAAAGATTGGATTGATTCCAGTTGAATTGAAAAAAAAATATTGACAGTTATAACTACCATTTAAAGTTACTGACAATGGAAGGAAAATGTAATATGCGACTTTAATATTAAAAAACATGAAATGTATTTCAATAAATCCTTCGTCATGTACATATATAAAGTTCCTCAGCGATATTTTGGCAGAGTGTTTCTAAACAGATGAGTCTAATCTACACAAATAGGTATTAAACTATAGAAAACTAGTTCAAAACAGGTATTTTGGTAAAATATCTTTTTGATTTCAAAATAAATATTAAAACCCAATATACCATTTTTCATGAAATTTTTTGCCGCATCAAGTGGTGTTATTTCAGAATTTTTGATGGAAAAACAAAAAAGTTGTTTAAGTAATCATTACTAATTTCAAATGCCTCTTTGAGATTTGTGTAGAGGGTGGAAGTTTACATTATTGAATATTACCTGACCCATTATGCAGATTAAGATTGGGTTCATGACCTTTATAAATAGATGAAAACATGTAGACTTACATTTCAAACTTGTTCAGAAAACTAATTGTTCTATTATATGTGGATACATATAAAAACTCCTTTTTTATTTATTAAAATACAACTCTAGAACGCATTTTGCTATAAATAGTACAGTGTTTAATATTGGGTTCATGGCCTATAGATTACCTGTATACACCTGAGACAGAAACCTAATTTGCATATGAAATACATAATGGTCTGTTTACTATTTGCATATGACCTATTACCTGTCCAGTTGGCTGTTTTAAACCTTGTCTACCTTCCCACCACAAAGCATGATAAACAAGAGCAAAATTTTAATGATAGTTTCTTAAACAACTTTTTTCCTTTTGTTTTCAAAATTTTTGAGTATATATGGTCTGTTGCGGCAAAAAATTTGAAAAATCATGATGTATGATATTAATTTATGACCTAGATAAGAAAAAAGATATTCTACCAAAATACCTGTTTTGAACTTGTTTTCTGCACTATAATACTGTGATACCGGATGCGTATATTTACACCTTCATTTGAAAAAAACACTCTTATACATGTATATGAAACATAACTTTTACTCTTCTATTTTTGTAAACACTCTGCCAAAATACTCTTATATAGGCAAACAACATTGACCTGTTCACTTGACCTTTCATTAGAAATACTCATAGAAGCGATTAATTCTACACAATATATGGGTAATGTCAGGATTTTCAGTTAATATAAGTATTTACTCTTTCCAATTATGTAGACGAAATAAACACCTGTATTACCTATACATAAATGTGCTCGCACATAATAAATATTTAAATAAGAGGTCAAACGGACAGGTTAATATTGTTTGACTATACATAGATTGTTCAAGTGGCAGACATTGGTGCATTTGAGGATGTCATTCTGGACATGAAGGTCAAATTAAAGATTCAAAGACACAGCACAAGTTTCTCCTAATATTTAGTAATGAAATGAGAGCATTCCATTTTAATATCAATTTCTGGAAGTTTTATTATTGTAGAAAATTCATAAAATCTCTGAATACTGTATAAAAAGAAACATTCGCTGGGGGAGGGAGGTTGACAATAGACATTATTTTCACCTTGATTTTTGCACTTTGAATATCAATAATGTCTTCTCAGAAAGAATTTCTCATTTCTTTTGATACATTTTCTTTTTAGCCAGAACCGTGAAAATCTCTTACTGCGAAATATTTTAGAAGATGAAAACGGTGATATTTTCTTACCACTTCTTCTTATACAGTATTTCACTTATACTTACATCAACTTGAAAATATAAACAAGTCTCATAGTTCCATGTTCCTTTCACACAATTTGATTACCGGTACACACGTGGTGGGTGTAGCTAGCTAAACAAGAGGTGCTTACCCTTCCGGAGCAACCGGTCTCACTTCCCTGGTGGAAGTTCATGTGTCTAACCTAACATGTCAGTTCCAAAGTTTTTACTTTGCTTCTGGATTGTGATTCAGACATGGATTAGTATGTTTGTTTTTGATTACGAAAATAGCTGCTTTTTAAAATGCTGACAATATGAATTTATGAAAATTTTCACTCAGAAAAATGAACATGTTTATAGTATTCACAGCTTTATATACAGTCACAAAATATAAATTAGTTTAGTTTAATTGGTAAGTGAACAGATTTTTGACAGGGCTGCATTTTGTCTTGCATTAAATAAGTAAACATGGGTTAAAATATAATCTTTATTTATTTTACTGCAATTTATAAATAAGTTATTTACTGCATCTCTTCCACCAATATTTTGTCCGTCACTTTTTGAAGACTTTATTAAACGGATCTTCATGAATCTTCATGAGAACAATTACATTTCGTGATATTGACTATAGCTGAATATTTTGTATAAATAATATCACTTTCAAAAACATAGTCGCACTGATTTACTTTTGCGTTAATTTATCCTCGCAAAAGTTAATCAAACACAAATGCAGTTTGGTTTACAGTATGCCCAGTTTATAAGTTAAAGTAAACATGTTAAACTGTTTTTGCACAGATAACAGAAAAGTATCATAATTTCTATTCAAACATTTTGAATTTCAAATCTCAAATCATGTATCTTCCACATGATACATACATGCATATTGCACTAAGAAACCTTGTTTTTGCAATCATTGTTAAGTTATATATTTAATTCAATAAAGTGCTTTTTTCTTTAATATGACTTTTGTTATTATACTTCCTGCTTCGAAGAAAAAGGGAGGGGGTATACTTGCTTACCTCTTTCCTTCCGTCCGTCCTTTTGACACAAACAAAAATTCGTAATAATTTTTTTTCAAGAATTACTGAACATGGTCACTTGTTTGTATGCGAGTTCAGTGTGAGGTCCAATGCCGCAAATACCAATTTCAAGTTTTCCTGACATTTTTTTCCTATATACCGAGTTTATTTTTCAACATTTATGGTCAAGTGTTGAAGTTAAAAGTGGGGGTATACTAAGTGAGTAGTAGAGATTTCTTGTTTATGGCTGTACATTGATTGATTGGATGGGGCTTTATATCCAGTCAAGAATATTTCACTAATATCAAGAAGTCAACAACTATAGGTGAAGTCACAGAAATTTTTGATGTTTGCAGTCTGCTCAGTGGAATGTGCAGGGAGGTTTCTTTTAAGTGAAATGGGACACATTGGATTTTAAGGTATTGTCCTTCTGCTTGCAGACACCACATGATGGACTGAATCAATTGTTGGTTGTGCAACAAGTAATGCCCCAGTCACACATTCACGGATCACCTGGCCGGATTAGCTACGGATACGATCCGGCATCATTCGTGGTAATCTGTAGTAGTCCGTAGCTTTCCGTATATTAGCCGTAGTAGCCGTAACATATTCAAAATTTGACCACGGATTAAACAATCGTATATATTCTCACTAAACCGTATTAGAACGTACTTATCCATTCTAGTCACCATCAAAACCATAAACCCGTGCTTATCAAGGATTTATACGGTTAGTTTCGGTTAACTACGTACTAGTGCGGTTACACTACGTATTTGGCTAAGGATACAATACGGTTTGCCGCAGATTTGTCACGGAACAGCATGCTCTCGTTACGTTGCTTTAGGGATAGGTAAGGATCAGCCAGGTTTGTCAAAGATTTTTACGGTAAACTATGTCACATCACGATACGTGTCTTTGGTAGATACGTGAAAACCCATAGATACACCGTTGTGCGTCCATATCTGATCCCTGCCAGATTACGAAAATTGGCTTTTCCTGAGTCATCCGTGAAATTTAATCCGTATTGGTACCGGCGAGATGATTCGTGAATGTGTGACTGGGGCATTAGACTTGGAATTTTACGCCTCAGTCTAGAGTATAGAAAACCATAGTGCCTGTAAGAAACCACTGATCTTCAGCAAGTGAACTGATCATTTGTCTTACACTAGAATATGTTTGATGTGGGATTTGAACCTTGGAGTTGAAAGACCTTGTGATGTAAAGGCTATACAAATTTTAAATTACCCATCCAATATATAAATACATAGTAGGAGCTCAAAATATGTTAATGTTTCAAACAAAATAGACTTGCTAAAGAATTGCTGAGCAGACGCATCCATGCTTCCCCTGCCATCTTTACTGGAACAGGGAATAACAACCAGGTCTGCCGAGTCTCTATGTGACAAGCATGGATGTACAGAAAATCACGTTTACTCGCAAAAAGATGTTACAAAAGTGTATAATTCAAAGTTCCATTACTCTGCCAAAACTGATTGAAATTGAAGCCGAGTTAAACTTAAGTTGTAGGTCAACTATATAAAAGTACATTCCAAATATTAATCCAATATCTCAACAGGTAAGGGAAAAAGTCCGGTAAATTGTTTGAGATCAGACAGATTTACGGAGACAAAACTAATAGTCCCCTTTCAGTGTCACAGATAATGACGTTGATAAACAGTAATGACAACATGTTTGCTCGCTGAGACTTATTTGGGGAGAGCACTTTTTTATCCGAGATTTCATACAAAACTTAACATCCTATCGTATACTTTTTTTAAAATGCTGAGCGTGGAATGGAGTTATAGTGTTTAAGAGACCAAATAAAATAACTTCACTTTGATCAAGGTGGCCATTTCATGGAATGGTGGAGGAAACTGACTTGCTGGGAGCAAACCATCGACTTTCGGCAAGAGAACTCACAAACTTTCACACACTAGGATCTGTCCGGAGAGGTATCAGAGGTAAAGCCAACAAAACCCCAGGGAAATATAAGAACTCTTTTTTAAGATTTCACTATTTTTCTACTTAAGTCTGTTCTTGCTAAAGACCAAATATATTGGAATTCAGGTTTAGATTCCCGTATTAGTAACCGCCAAAAGTGATAGATTTTAATAATATCAAATTACATCACAAATGATTTCCAAAAAGGAGAAAAATTAAACTGATATTCAATTCTTACTCAGTTTACCCTGGATATATTTCCATGTTCCTCTCATTCACATTTGATTACACACGAGGTAGGTGTAGCTAGCTAAACAGAAAGTGCTTGACTTTCTGGAGCAACCGACTTCACTTCCCTGGTGAAAGTTTGCGCGCTTAACCTAATTTGTCAATTTTACCTTGCTTCTGGACTTTGATTTGGACAGTCATGGATTGGTATGTTTATTTTTTTATTTACAATGTTTCAGTAGCTAACCATTATCAAGGAAAGATGCAAAGGCAGTGTCTCAATCTTAATACAACAATTATTTTTAGATTTGCTTGTTCTTGATAAAGAACGAGTTCAAATCCCGCTCAGACTACATGTGGGAAAGTGAATTGTCCTTGACATTGGCCTTTACTGGTTTACCTTGTATCAATAAAAGGACTGGGGGAGTGGAACGCTTTTCTGAGGCGTACTGACTCGATGATTTAGCTGCTTAAAGTCGCCCCGAGTGCGCGATGGTACAAAAAAGAACATACAACACACTTGCATTTTACATGCATAAACGAAATTGTTCATATATTATTACATAGAAATTAATGTAATAGTTCGTGTCGCAAATAGCTGAAAAATTGCTGATGCGACGAAAAGCAACATTCAACCAACCAACCCACCCACCTTGATAAAGACTAAGCTGTCGAAATGTTGTCAGATAAGGTGAAAATAAAATATCAATTTACATAAATACATAAAAATTAACAACAAACAACATCATATTTTAAATTTTTATCTTATCAATCTATAAATTTAGTTACACATCAAAACATAAATGACAACTAACTTAAAAGTTTATTCTATTTTAAATTAAATTTCTATCGAGTTTATTCTGTACAATCTCGTTCATTTTCAACTGCAGATTTTCTTTAGAAGTGTCAATTTCTTTTAGAATAATATTGTTATGAATAGACCACCTGTCTATACAGAAAAACCCGCTAAACAGTCTACCTTGTATACAGACCACTTGTCTTTACAGTAAAACCCGCTAAACAGACTATCCTGTATAAAGACTACTTGTCTATACAGTCAATCCTGCTAAACTGACTACATCTATATAAATACCACCTGGTAAACTAACCGCCTTTATTAAGAAAATCAGGTGTCTACATAGTAAACCTGCTGTACTGACAACCTTAGTATAAAGTCAAACTGTCTATACAGTAAAACCGGCTGTAGTGTCCACTTCTATAGAAAGACCATCTGCCTATACAGTAAACCCCGCTAAAAAGACTACCTTGTATAAAGACCACTGACTTATACAGTCAATCTTGCTAAACTGACCAGCTTTATATAAATACCATCTCGTAAACTGACCGCCTAAATATAAAGACAAACTGTCTATACAACAAACTTGCTGAACTGGACGCCCCTTTGAACAAACCGCCTGTCTTATAAAGACAAACTATACAGTAAAACCTGCTGTTCTGACCGCCCCTATATAAATAACACCTGTCTTTACAGAAAAATCTGCTGAAGTTATCACTTCTGTATAGAGACTACCTTTCTATACAGAAAAACCTGTGAAAACAAATACATCTATATAAAAACTACCTGTCCATACAGTAAAACCTACTGAATTGATTACGTTTGTTAAGACCACCTGTCTAAGCGGTTAAACGTGCTAGTGGCCACCTCTTTTTAAAAAACCACAAGTAATGCAGTGAAAAATATTAGTATGAACACATCTATATAAAGATCACCTAACAGTAAAACCCGTGTAAGTGACCACATCTACAAAACCTTGTCTGTACAGTAAAAACTACTAAAATGACCACATTTGAATAAAGACCGCCTGTCTTTATTGTAAAATCTGCTGAAGTGACCACCTCTGTATATACACAATTTTTTTATATAGTTAAAATGTCAAGGCAACTACCTCTATTCAGGAAAACCTAGTTAAGTGGCCACCTCTATATAATCCCCCTGTTCATAAAGTAAAACCTGATAAAGTGACAACGTCAAAAAAGCAGTAAGAGCTACTGTACTGACCACTACTACATTAAGACCACTTGTCTATACAGTAAAACCTGTTGTACTGACCACCTGTTCATTAAGACCACCTGTCTATAAGTAAAACCTGTAGTACTGACCACCTCTAAATTGAGACCACCTGTCTAAACAGGACATCTGCTGCACTGGCCACCTCTACATAAAGACCTTCTGTAAATACGGTAAAACCTGCTGTACTGACCACCTCTACATTAAGACTACATGTCTTAACAGTAAAACCTACTGTACTGACAACCTTTACATTTAGACCACAAGAAATACAGAAAAATTTGCTGTACTGACTATCTCTACATTAATACCACCTGCATATACGGTAAAACCTACAGTATTGACCATCTCTGCGCTAAGACCACCTGAACGTACGGTAAAATCTGCAGTATTGACCACCTCTACATTAAGACCACCTGCCTATACAGGAAAACCTGCTGTACTGACCACCTCTACATCAAGACCACCTGAACATACGGTAAAATCTGCTGTACTGACAGCCTCTACATTAATACCACCTGTCTAAACAGTAAAAACTACTGTACTGAGCACATCTACATTAAGACCACCTGTCTATACGGTAAAACCTGCTGTACTGACCACCTCTACATTAAGACCACCTGTCTATACGGTAAAACCTGCTTGACTGACCACCTCTAAACGAAGACCACCTTTCTAATCAGTAAAACTTGTGAAGGTGACCACCTCTTTATAAAGACAAGACTGTCCAAACAATAAAACCTGGTTAAGTGTTTATCTTTATATATACCACCACACCTGTCCGTCAATACCAGTGTTTCAGGTCCACAAGTTTTTTATTTCAACTAAAACATCTCCATTGTTACAGAACATATTTCATCCAATAAGAACCGCAATATTGACCACTGTATAAAGTCCATTTGCTTCATATTTTAATGAAAAAACCGTTCATCAATCTATCAACTCTATATTTCAAAGGTCCGCTTGAAAGTCTTAATTTACAGATTTTACTGCTTTTCTGTATTTTGTTGCAAATAGCCAATCAATGTTTCAACAACAACAATCTCTCCATCTCTCTCTCTCCCTCTCTCTCCCTCTCTCTCTCTCTCTCTCTATCTCTCTCTCTCTCTCTCTCCTGCATTTGTAAAGCCATTAATTTTCAGCTAATTTGTTTGCATCAAATACACAAATAACTACCGAATAAAGTTAGTTTTTCTGAGTTAAAAATGGTTTAAATTACTAAATTTGACAATTTAACATTTTCATATCTTGTTACAAAATTTTAGAATGGATATTTTCTACAACATGTCACAATATAGTTGTTTGTTACAGCAAATTTATAAAAATGATTTAAATTTTTCCAATTTAAAAGGCAGAAGGTGTAAAGACTAACTAAATCACTGATTTTTCATGAATTTTTACAGGAAATCTCTCAATTTGTGACACCATACTGGAAGAAGGACGAGTTACGAAATGTTTAAGAGGGTCTTAAAAAGACACTAGATAAATTAGACAAAGGAAGGAAAGATGTTCTGATGAATGAGGTTAGTAGGTCATTACACACAAACACACACCTGAACACACAAATACACACACTCACAAACACATGCACGCAAACATACAAACAAGCATACACGCGCATGCCTACACACACAACCACCCTTTAAACTTAGTTTGAGGAGAATATTATCATGTCTCTTTCTCTGGCTATCCAATCACTTATCAATCCATCCATCTGTCCATATAAAATATTGTCTACTCCATAACTTTTACATCTACCGATGGATTTTGACACACATACATACACAAGCACTCACACAATGCACCCACACCCTGCAAACTAAGTTTGAGGAGGATATCATCAATTCTGTTTTCCAGCTGACCATCTATCTATCAATCTATCAATCCATTTATCCATGATATCTGCTCTTAAAAAACTGATGCCCTGTTTTACAGCATGCATGTTTAAAGCAAATGTAAAAAATTCTGCTACTTCACTTATATCTGTTAACGTCTCGATATAAGTGACGTATTCTTCACCAGGACATTATACCACATTCAATAAATCAAATCAATCAGAATGAGCACCTCAAACTGTGAAAGACATTTGAAGCATTAAAATATAGGGATTGGTTTGGACTTATGGTGTTTTACGCCCAAGTCAAGATTCTTTCACTCATGTCAAGGCTCTGGGAAATTAGAATGCCCAGAGATAATCACTGACTTTCAGCAAAGGAACAGACAAACTTATTTACTTCAGGATCGGCATAATTCACCCATGCGAATCACAGAAGGGTCTGCACAATTCACCCATGCGAATCACACAAGGGTCTGCACAATTCACCCATGCGAATCACACAAGGGTCTGCACAATTCACCCATGCAGATCACACAAGGATCTGCACAATTCACCCATGCAAATCACACAAGGGTCTGCAAAACTCACCCATGCAGATCACACAAGGGTCTACACAATTCACAAATGCAGATCACACAAGGATCGGAACAATTTAGACATGCAGATCACATGAGGACCAGCACAATTCAGACATGCAGATCACAAAAGGATCTGAACAATTCACACATGCAGATCACACAAGGGTTGGAACAATTTACACATGCAGATCATACTAGGTTAGGAACAATTCACTCATACAGATCACATTAGGACCCACACAATTAACGTATGGCCGGCCACGCCCACAATGTTCCATCGAATAGCCGGATGCTTGATTTACTTAAGAAATGACATTCTGCTCATGGTATTTCAAGGGGTAATGAAAGATAGTGTGGCGCGTGCAAAATTCGATGAAGGGCAGAGCCCTTCATTTTGAATTTGGCATGTGCCACACTATCTTTAATTACCCCTTGAAATACCATGAGCAGAAATGTCATTTCTTATATTTACAATTCTTTCTTTTAATAAATATTTTGTACCTTGGCGCTATTTTTTCCATATTTGCCCGTGTGATATAGGGTTTTTAGCCTTGAGAGATCGGCGTGTCTCACATGACCATGCGACCCCCTGTGTAGGACATGACGTAATATTGCGGGAAAATTGATACACATCAAGGGTCATGACCCCCATTGTCTTTCATTGGGAATTGAAATAAAATTGCTTCTGTATGTTTCATCGAAGACAGGTACAGTCATATTGTAAATATATGCAAAAAGAATGAAACCTCGGCCTGAATAGCGCCATTTAATGATGTCACTGACACTAATAACCATTATAAAATGGTTCAGTTGTAATATTTTTTTTAAAATATATTTTTTAAATTCTGGAATTAATTTTTTATGGTTATTTTTGTCCGTTATATTTCCTACTACTCCGAACACAACATTGAAAGCGCAAGAGTCGCACAAAGTTTACGATGTAATGCGTATACTACATGATGTACTTGTGTATGACTTCACCATTCTCATCTTTGATTCAGTGCACATCCACTGGACAAACGCAAAGACATTTCCGATGATCCTGAAAAATTGCAACATGCATCAGAGGAACTACCTTTTCGGTGGTGTAAATTTTTGATCTACACACGAAAACTTCCAATAGACTTTGTGAAGTTGAAAAACGACTTGATCATGAAACACAAGGGAATTAGATACCCCTAGAAATAAACCTTTTGGGAACATGGTGGCAGTCATATCGATTACATTTCACTGGGAATCTGTATTGCCGATATTAGTATTCAAAGGCAGTAATGCAGTGATAGGAAATACACAAGGCTGGATAAAATAAACAGTGTTGAATATATGATTTTTCAGAGAGTCCTTTGATGTTTGATGCATTTGATATCTGGGTGAGAAAGTCCAATATTTTGACAGTCCTTCTCAAGGAATATACAGTGTTGAATCTAGGAGTTTGATGAATTCCATGTACTGGTCAGCTATTCCAATATTTTGACAGTACTGATTAAGGAATATACAGTGTTGCATCTAGGATTTTTCAGATGTGCACTCGCTGTTTGATGGATTTCATGGCCTTGTCACTTAGTCCATTATTTTGATTTTTTGTTAAGAAATATGCAGTTTAGGATTTTTTCAGAGTGCCCTTACTTGCCTGTGGTGGATTTGGTGAATTTGTTACTTAGTCCTAAACTTTTAGAGTTCTTGTTAAGAAATATACAGTGTGGACTAGGAATTTTTTTATAGTCCAATATTTTGATAGTTTTTGTACAGAAACATACAGTGTAGAATCTAGGAATTTTTATATGGTCCTTTGTTGTTTGATGAATTTGTTTTACCGGTAAGATAGATCATTATTTTGTTTGGTTTTGTTGAGAAATTTACAGTGTTTAATGTAGGATTTTTCAGAGGGTCCTTCGTTGTTTGATGGATTTAATATCTGGATGATTTATGGATCGCATAAAAGTCAACTAGTCCAATATTTTGGCAATTCTTGTTAAGAAATGTACAGTCTTGAAACTACAATTTTTCTGAGGGTCCTTCATTGTTTGATGGATTTGATGTAATGTTAAACTATTCCAATATTTCAATTGTTCTTGTTAAGAAATATACAGTATTGAATCTAGGTTTTGGTAGAGGGTCCTTCATTGATGTCCGGGTAAGCAAGTCCAATATTTTTAGAGTTCTTCTCAAGGAATATACAGTGATGAAACTATGATTTTTAAGAGGATCCTTCTGTGTTTGAAGGATTTGGTGTGCTGGAAAGTCCAATATTTTGATAGTTCTTGTTAAGAAATATACAGTGTTGAATCATCTAGAATTTGTTAGAGAGTCATTCGTTGTTTGATGGATTTGATGTACTGGTCAGCTAGTCCAATATTTGAACAGTCCTTGTTAAGAAATATACAATGTTAAATTTACGATTTTTAAGATGGTTCTTTGTTGTTTGATGGAGTTGATGCACAGGATAGCTAGTACAATATTTTGACCGTTCTTGTTAAGAAAGATTTACCTAGTCCAATTTTGTGATAGTTTTTGCTAGGAAATATACAGTATTGAATCTAGTATTTTTCAGAGGGTCCTTCATTGTTTGATGCATTTGATGTCCGGGTAAGCAAGCCCTATATTTTGAGAGTTCTTCTTTAGGAACATACAATGATGAAACTATGATTTTTAAGAGGATCCTTCGGATTTGATGTGCTGGTAAGTCTAATATTTTAACAGTTTTTGTTAAGAAGTATACAATGTTAAGGTTTTTCAGATTGTCCTTTGTTGTTTGATGGATTTGATGTACTGGTCAGCTAGTCCAATATTTTAACAGTTCTTGTTAAGAAATATACAGTGTTAGGATTTTTCTGAGGGTCCTTCATGGTCTGATGGTTTTGATGCCCTGGTTAGCTAGTACAATATTTTGATTGTTCATCTTAGGAAATATACAGTGTTGAATTTAGGATTTTTCAGAGTTTCCGTTGTTTGATGGATTTGATGTCCAATATTTTGATAGTTCTTGTTAAGAAATCAAGGGTTGAATCAAGGAAATTTCAGAAGGTCCTTCATTGTTTTATTTATTTGTATTTTATGTTCTAGTAAGCTAGTACAATGTTTTTACAATTCTTGTTAAGAAATATACAGTGTTGAAGCTAGGTTGTTTTGGAGGGTCCTTCATTGTTTGATGGATTTGATGGTCTTTTGAGCTATTCCAATACTTGGACAGTCCTTCTCAAGGAATATACAGTGTTGAATCTAGTATTTTTCAGAGGGTCCTTCATTGTTTCATGCATTTGATGTCTGGGTAAGCAAGCCCTATATTTTGACAGTCCTTCTCAAGGAATATTCAGTGTTAAATCTATAATTTTTCAGAGCCTTCGTTGTTTGATGGATTTGATGGTCTTGTGAGCTAGTCCAATACTTTGACAGTCCTTCTCAAGGAATATTCAGTGCTGAATCTATGATTTTTCAGAGCCTTCGTTGTTTGATGGATTTGATGTTCTGGTGAGCTAGTCCAATACTTTGACAGTCCTTCTCAAGAAATATTCAGTGTTGAATCTATGATTTTTCAGAACCTTCGTTGTTTGATGGATTTGATGTTCTGGTGAGCTAGTCCAATACTTTGACAGTCCTTCTTAAGGAATATTCAGTGTTGAATCTATGATTTTTCAGAGCCTTCGTTGTTTGATGGATTTGATGTTCTGATGAGCTAGTCCAATACTTTGACAGTCCTTCTCAAGGAATATACAGTGTTGAATCTAGGATTTTTCAGAGCCTTCGTTGTTTGATGGATTTGATGGTCTTGTTAGCTAGTCCAATACTTTGACAGTCCTTAACCAGTAATATAGTGTTGAATATAGGTTGGATGGTTGAATGTTGCTTAACATCGCATCAGCAATTTTTCACCTTTATGCAATGAGAACGTTTTTAATAATCTCTATGGATTCATCTATGAACACGTTTCTGTATGCATGTGAAGTGCAAGTGTGTTGTATGGTCTGACTTGCACAAGCGTACATTAAGGATGACTTTAAGGTGCTAGCTCACCGAGTCAATACACCATAGTCAAGCCCCAAGTCCTATTATACAGATACCAGGTGAACCAGAGGTCTGAGCGGGACTCAAACTCACATTGATGAGAGTGCCTGGGTTTGTAGACTAACGTCTTATCCATTAGGCCGCCGTGGCCTCGTTAAATCTTGGATTTTCGGAGGTTCATTCATTATTTCATGGATTTGATGTCCTGGTGACCTAGTCCAATATTTTGACAGTTCTTTTTAGAAAATATACAGCGTTTAATCTGGGATTTTTCAGAGGGTCCTTCATTGTTTGATGGATTTGATGTACTGATCAGCTAGTCTAATATTTTGACAGTTCTTTAATATACAATGTTGAATCTAGGTTTTTTCAGAGATTCCCTCATTGTTGACCTATTGTCATTAGAATTTGATTACACAAAGTACTGTTCAGTAAGATGGTATAAATATTGTTGTTGTTGTATGTGAGAATCTTTATAATACACAGTCACAGTTGACTTTTCTCATTAGTATCTGATTACACTAAGTTCTATTCAGTAAGGTGGTATAAATGTTGTTGATGTTTTTCTTTATGAGTGAATAAAGTCATGATCTGTATTTAAAAATGGTTACTTCTCTGCCATTATCATTACATAACCAGAGCTGACCTTTAGCATCAATACTCAGTCCCCATGGGTATTGTATTCCATGTTGTTGAGTGAGTATGAACTGTAAAAATATACCATTGATGTCTAACTGATGTATTCTGTGGTTAAGTAAATCACTGACCAGTATACATCCAGTGTTATCACAGGCTATACCATAACACCCAACAATAGTGTGAGATGACTGTGAGGAGTCTGGGTAGTTATATCTATGTTCTCCTTTCTTGTTAACTACAACAATAGTAGCAGGACAAAAACTATCCAATACAACAACATCACCATTTATATTCTCTGTTACATACACTGGAAATGTAAACAATGGCTGACGTTGACGTAAAAACACCAGCCAATGTGGTTTGTCCTTCTGTATAGTTTGTTTTATATGCCCCGTGGTAGTCATCCTTACTACTTTATTATCATCTTTATAATTACACAGACATACCAGTAAGTCATCCTGTGATGTAACACATAGACCACATGGCCAGTATGGTTGTGTATCTGATATGTTAATACACTTTCCATCTGTTAAATATTTCTTTATGTTTGTATCATCAAACTCAGTAACAAACACCTCCCCCTTTGATGTTACAGCTACATCCAAGAGATTTCCATTCAGTTCTATTTTTCTCTTTATGGTACCATGTATATCTGTCAATACCAGATCTTTATCCCCACCACACCATGCCTCTTTATCATTGACAGCATACGCATGGGCACATTTTACACTAGGGTTGATTGTGGTAACTATCTCTGTACTGATGACAGATACTAAAGTACAGTCCCCACTGGCATTTACAAGATGACCAAACATTTCCTGTAAGTTTAGACTTTCATTAATGACAAATTTAGGTGGGGAAACGCATGAAATGGAAGGTAGACTTGCCTTTGGTATTTTTAATTGAGGTTGGATAGCAGTGAAATTTTTCATGGATTTTAATGTTTCTTTGCAAGACTGAAGATGTTCATTGTGATTATGAAGTATCTTTTGTACATCTTTTTTCTCCTCCTCCTTGAGTTGTAGATCCTGTTGTTTTTGTTTCTGGACTTTATCTACTAGACTGTCTGCGATTTTGTCAGCGTCTGATTTGATTTGATTTCTTAGCTTGTTTATCTCATTAATGGTTTTATCTGATACTTCAGTATAATCTTTGACATTGACATCTATGTCTTGTAATGACTTCTCTAGTTCTGCTATTTGCTGTTTGGTTTCGGTAATGCTTTGTGATATCTCATCCTGGTACCTGTATAAAGTTGTCTCAAGTTCGTCAAAATTGTGTTTTTTGTGTTTTGCACCAGAGATACATTTTACACAGACAGCTTCATCGCAGTTGGTACAGTACATCCGTATGATTTCTCTCAGATGTGTCGTACATTTGATTTGTTTTCTTTCTTTCCTGTTACTTTTACCGAGGTTACTGCTAACAACAATGTGATTGAGGCTTACCTTGCTCCGTAGATGTGACATTTTACAACCACTACACATCTCCTGTCTGCAATCCTTACAGTAAAACTGTGCATCCTCCTCCTGACATAACTCACACTTCTCAATGGCAGCTTGGAAATACAATCCTGGTATGTATTCAGCCATTTTGAAGTCAGAAATTGTAAATGGATTATCACTGTTTGGTTACTGCAACGGAAACTAAAATAAAAATAAAACAAATGTACAATAATTTTGTATCAATGTAAAAAAGTATAGCAATCGATGACAATGATACAACTTTCAAATAGTGTCATTTTCCACTGCAGAAAAATCAAATATTTTCATGTTCCACTGCAGAAAAATCAAATATTGTCATGTTCCACTGCAGAAAAAATCAAATATTGTCATGTTCCACAGCAGAAAAATTAAATATTGCCATGTTCCACTGCAGAAAAATTAAATATTGTCAAATCAAATATTGTCATGTTCCACTGCAGAAAAATCAAATATTGTCATGTTCCACAGCAGAAAAATTAAATATTGCCATGTTCCACTGCAGAAAAATCAAATATTGTCAAATCAAATATTGTCATGTTCCACTGCAGAAATAATCAAATATTGTCATGTTTCACAGCAGAAAAATCAAATATTGTCATGTTCTACTGCAGTAAAATCAAATATTGTCATGTTCTACTGCAGAAAAATCAAATATTGTCATGTTCCACTGCAGAAAAATCAAATATTGTCATGTTCCACTGTAGAAAAATTAAATATTGCCATGTTCCACTGCAGAAAAATCAAATATTGTCAAATCAAATATTGTTATGTTCCACTGCAGAAATAATCAAATATTGTCATATTTCACAGCAGAAAAATTTAAATATTGTCATTATCCATTGCAAAAAAATCAAATATTGTCATGTTCCATTGCAGGAAAATCAAATATTATCATTTTCCACTGCAGAAAAATCAAATATCGTCATGCTCCACTGCAGAAAAATCAAATATTGTCATGTTCCACTGCAGAAAAAACAAATATTGTCATGTTCCACTGCAGAAAAAACAAATACATGTATTGTCATGTTCCACTGTCAAAAAATCAAATATTGTCATGTTCCGCTGTCAAAAAAATAAAATGTTGTCATGTTCCACTGCAGAAAAATCAAATATTGTCATGTTCCACTGCAGAAAAATCAAATATTGTCATGTTTCACTGCAGAAAAAAATTGTCGAAATAAAATCTATTTTTACAATTAGTTGCTGTCATAATCAACATTTATTGAACATTTGGATGTAAAGGTTGTACGGTATATCATCAGGTACCTGTGTTAATTTTAATTTTCGTACTAGATATGTCAAAAACAAACATACCAATTTGGGTTCAGTTCTAGCCAACATTACTATCCTCTTGTAAACAAAGTTTGGAGGTTTGGAGGGGATATAGGATTTGTCCTGTACACATGTAAATATGTTGGCTATGATTTCCTTCTCAGCGCTCTAACAAAGTTAATTATTTCATCAGCATTTAATAAAACTTCATGCTAAGCTTTAACATAATGGTAATATTCTAGATGCATTCATGTTTGTTAATTGACAAACTGAGTAATTATCTTGTTTTTTTTTGAGTGAAATATGATATTTTTATCAGAGCTTTAACAACTTAATTTCTCAACAAAATAAAATAAAACTTGATACAAGGGTTTATCTAACATTAGACTAGCTTTTCTACGAAATAGACGTTTTATCAATTATACATGATACAGAATCTTGTATCACCACACTCGTCCTTTTTTCGTAGCTGTATCACTACTCGTCGCGCAAGCACGACTCGTAGTGATACGGTTACGAAAAAAGGACTCGACCTGATACTGAGGGTTGTACCTACACACTGTGTATATAATATGTATTTATCATGGTGAACCAAATTTGACAGGGTTATTGCCCTTTATTGAACAAAAGTTCTAGGGGATTAATATTCTTTTGTAATGCCTTGTTTTATAAACTTAATCAGAAGAAACCCTTTGAAATCTTTAAAACTACTCGAGGGTTTTATTCATTCAGTATGATTCTGATATAGAAATACAATAACAATACGTATTTAATATGTACTGCAGTTCAGTTTACGGACGGAGAGTGATTGCAAAAGCTGGTCCGACTCTTAGGGGTCTGACCAAGACTTGAATATAGGTAGTGACTGTTCTTTTTCCAAGCACTCAGCATTTAGGAATGAAAATCATGGGCCCTGAAGAGACTGATGCCTCGTGTCATGGCAAGCATTGTACATTGAAGAACCCTCCCTGTACATGGCCCGAAGCGCATTGCTAAAATCAAATTTTCTGCAACTTCACCTATAGCTGATGACGTCTCAATATAACTGAAATATTCTTGACTAGAACGTGAAACACAATTAAATCAATAGATAATCTGAGCCTTTGGCTCGGACCAGTTAAAAAAGAAACATTTATTCACACAACAAAAACATATTTGTTGGTATGTTAGAATGATCTTGTTAGATCTTGAAAGTTTGTTATTTTCTTTTCCGAAGATAAGTAGTTATATGGTTTCCTAAAATATCTCCTGAAGTGATTGCTTTGATTTAAATGAAAGATTCTTGACTGGGATGTAAAACACCATTCCACTTTGATAATTCCCTATTGTTCAACCATGCTGCTTATAGTACGGTACATGTATGTAAAACAATAACACTTTTAACGGGAAACCTTGTTTAGAATTTAAACAATCGCTACTCGCTATCCTTTATATGTGCTCAATTGTTGGCAGTAAGTGCGTCTAAAGTATACACATTCTTTGTTTTTATCACTTTGGCTTGTTCTGGATCTCCAGTTTCAGCCTGGACATGTGAGTGGAGTAGTGATGTATATTTTATACCAAGTTTGTGTGTTGACCATAATTTTCAGTCCAAGAGCTGTTTTAATGCCCAAATCATGTGTTGCACATTTTATGAATTGAAAGACCTTTGCAGTCTGGGTTTTAGGACTGGTATATTGTCTCCGGGTTCAGTTTCAATCCGGTTTTGAATTCAGGACCAGATCTGAAGATGTCTGTCAATGGTCCTATGGTCTTTTATCATTCTTTGTATAGTCTACCATATATTGAGAACAGTTCACGATTGTTGGACCAGATTTTACATTGTACGCTTTTGCACACATACACATATGTATAAATGTGTGTGTGTATGTGCGTATGTGTCAAAAGAGAGCAATATTAAAATATTAAATTCGAGTGTCTCTCCTTCCATCCATCTGTCCATCAAGACAATTCTTGTCCATTTTAAAATAAATAGAAAACATCTTGAAATTGTTATATCTGGTCATTTTGTGTCCGGAGTAATTCTCTATCGGTAGACGATGTGCATTTTATTGCGCTAAGTTCGTTTGCTCATTTTCCTAGGATTTATGGCGTTTCATCAAGCAAACTTTGTTATACTACAATACCCAAGCGCGATGTGAATGTTATTGATGAAAACTGTTAGTTGGTACTTTTGATCACAGACAACAATGACAATCATCCTTTGAAGTGTTATATGATAAAATTCTGTACACGTTTCAATTTAGTTTTGAATTCAGTCATATTACTACATTTACAATATGCAAAGATGTGTAGGGTATTTTTCAAATAATACTGATATAACAACAACCACCAGCATGACCACAATTATATTAATAATGAACAGCTGTCATAATAATAATAATAATAATAATAATAATAATAAATGAAATAATAACAACAATATTGACGATAATAATAATGACAACTACAACAACAATAATAATAATAATAATAATGATAGAAACAACCATAAGAACAATATATCACTGAAGTAGCAAGCACAGAAGGTAGATTGCTTGCTCCGTTAGTGGGAGGTCATGAGTTCAAACCGTGATTATATCTGACCAAGACTTGAAAGTACTGACTGTTCTTTTTTTCAAGTACTTGGCATAACAAAATGAACGTCACAGTTTCTTGGGAATGGGAATTTAAAATAAACGAGGTCCCGTGTCATGGTACGCGTTGAACGATATAGAACCCTACTATATGTCATCAGCGCAACACACAAACAACATTTCTGCACTTTCGCGTATAGCTGGCAATGTTTCGATATAAGAGAAATATTCTTGACTGGGATGTTAAACACAATTACTCAACTCAAATCAAAAGAAAAAGAATAATTATAACGAAAAACAACAGTCACAACAACAAAAACAACAACAATAATAATAATAATAAACTGCCACAATAATAAATAGTAATAATAAAACAATAATTATATTAAACTGCCACAATAAGAATGAACTGTCATAATAATGATAATAATAATAATAATAATAATAAATAATATTATTAAACTGCCACAATAATAAATAATAATAATAAAGACAATAATAACAATTAAAAAAATAATATTATTAAACTGCCACAATAATAAATAATAATAATAAAGACAATAATAACAATTAAAAAAATAATATTATTTATCTGCCACAATAATAAAATAATAATAATATTAAACTGCAACAATAATAAATAATTATAATAAAAAAAAATATTATTAAACTGCCACAAATATAATAATACACTGCCAAAATAATAAAATAATAATAATAATAATACTTACATTTAAGTTATTAAATCTGTATTTGACAAATTTTGATCAATTTTGGGGGCGGATATCGTGCATTAGTTGTAATGTCGTTATTAAGATAAATGTAGTACCCTCTACCTGTGTATCTCCTATCTGTATAATATAGGTGTGATATGTCACTTTATATATAGTACGTCAAGTTTAATTTGACCTCGCTGTTTGACCTAAAATTTAAATATTCAAACAGACATATCGCATCGTGTAATATAGTGGCTTTATAAAGTACATGTAGTCAAACCTGTCTTTAAAGGTCACCAAAGGGAACTGGTAAATGTGGTCTGTATGGGCAGATGGCCTTTATGTACAGGTTTAAATAATATGAATAAAGAGCAATAGGTATTCAATTTTACTGGCCCTCATAAGCAGGTGGTCTTAATATAGAAGTAGCCTTTAGGACAGGTTGGACTGTATGTAAGGATAAATTGGATTTTTTATGGTAGACTGGTGCTTATGGTTAAGAAACATTCTTACCTAAATAGACCAATGTAATATTAAAATTAAAGGTCAAATGGGCAGGTAAAACTTGACACACTATATATACTTGCATTTATCTATATAGTCCTATCTACTGAACTGAGCATGGTGGTACATTGGACCTTTTAAATGAATTAGTTACTTTTAACACCCTGTTTTAATACTGAGGTATAGGAAACCTGATGTCAGTATACTTTTGTTAAAGATCAAGGACCATAATCTGTAATTTCTATCAAATTGTTCGAAGGGTTATGACATCATATTACCTTAAACCAAATTTTATTGACATGCGATTGAATTCTGTACGTTTCATGTCAATTCATGAAGACAATATGTTTGCAAATGTTAAAATGACACAAACTTGTTTCGAAAATTGGTATTTAGCAAGTATTTCGCTATGGTCAATATTGAGAAAGTTAATACATTCCAACCTGCCTTAAAGGTCACCTCTATATAAAGACCACCAGGTTTGACTGTAGTGGCAAAAAGACTTTAGTAAGAGAATCACGAAAGTTATAAATCAGGTATAAGCGTTAGTTACAGTACCTAATAACTGGTATCTGTTTAGTCTTAAATAGTCCTATTTACTGACACCACCACAGTAGCTCAGTTGGTAGAGTCATCAATTTGTATGTAGAGGGTTTTGGGTTCAAAACCCCCGTCAGGTCTAACAAAGACTTGAAAATATTAACTGCTTTTTCATCAAACAGTTGTCATTCAGAAATGACCGTTATAGTGTCCTTGGGAAAACATTAAAAACTGATATTCTGTGTCACAGCAGGCGTAACACATCATAGAACCTTCTCTGCACATTACCCTGAGCGCACTGCAAAAATTCTGCCACTTCACCTTAAGCTGGTGACTTCTCAATATAAGTTAAAAATTCTTGACTGAGATATAAAACTTCAATAAAACGATCAATCATTCCATCATATTTACTGAACTGAGCATAGTTGTACATTTGACCTTTAAAATGATTAATAAAGTCACTAGTTAATACAAGATGATAAAAGTTAACCCAAAAATAATTATAAGATTCACTTCCTAATGTCAATATATTTTTTGTTAAAGATCAAGGGAAATAATCTGTAATTTCATGTGCGATTAACTTTTTAGTGTTTCACGAAGACAAAGTGATCAGTAATGTTATAAACACATGTCCTTGTTTTTGAAATTGGTATTCTTTATACCAAATACTCAGCTATAGTCATCAATATTGTATGGCAGTAAACTATCGAAAACTCAGTTGGTAGAGTGCTGGCTCATTTGGGTGGTCATGGGTTCGAATCCTGGCAAGGTCTGACCAAGAACTGAAGAAAGATAGTGACTTGTTTTGCCAAACATGTTTGGCATTTGGAAATGAAAGTCATTGGGTTTTCGAAAGAAACAATAAAAAACAGGCAATTGTTGTACGTGAAAGACCTCTTCCTGCATATTGCCTTGAGCACAATGGATAGATCAAAATTTCTGCCACTTTACCTATAGCTGGAGCTGTCTGGATATCAGTAAATATTCTTGACTTGGACGAAAAACTTTAATTTAATCAATCAATCCTGTTTACTGAACGCGGCATGTGGGTCATTGGACTTTTTAAATGATAATTATAACATTTAACACCCTGTTTTAATACATAGAGATAATTTAACCTGAAAGAAGTTAAATTTAAATTCAAATTATACAAATAACTCCAATATATAGTTAATATATTTATAACTGCCACCCAAGAGAACCATTAAAAAGATCTCTATGGGCAGGTGTCCCAGGAGGTTTAAATAACATGAACAAAAAGCAGTTTGGGTGAAATTTTACTCGCCTTTATATAAAAAAAGCCCTTATATAGAGATTGTTTTTACGGCAGGTATGACGATACTATAAGTAAAACATTGAACCTTATTTCGCAACATGAGTGAGTTGATACAAGTGCTTATAAATCAGTTTTTACCTCCGCAGGTTATATAACAAGCTGTGTTGATGGCATGGTGAAGTGTGTGGTGTGTATGTGTATCCATGATTCAATCTGTAAACTTTTCCTCTGAACAAGCAGGACCTAATTGAATGAAATATGCCATAATGATGCGAAAAATCTTTGGTTAATTGAAATTGAAACATTTATCTCTGATGAAAGATTAACAATATTGGAAACTGCTAAGGCTTCATGGTTTACCGGAGTCGGCATACGTCTGCTTCATTGTATTCCCTCTGATGAAACAATCAACACTATCAGAGCCCCCAAGGCTACATTGTTTACAGGACAAAGCATACCAAATATATTGAAATATGCCATGATGATGAGGAATGTCTTTGGTTTATTATAGATTAAGATTTTTTATATAGATTCGTATTTTAGAATATTTGAGATATCGATTCAAGAATCATTTTGCTATATAGATGAAGGTCATTGGTTCAAAGGGTAAGGTCAAGATTAAATCTTGACTATATGTAAAGAGGTTCATATTTAGCGTTCCAGTTTTTATGTTTTCTTCAAACTTGTCAGCTAGCTATTTATCAGTTGAGCATATCAGGCCCATGGAACCTCTTGTTTTATTTAAGTCTCTCTTCATGTTGTTTTTTTACAGGTTGTAGAAGAAGCCAAGAAAATGTTTGAAGCAAGCCCAGGTGTTAAATACATTGTTCATGAATTTAAAGCAGGATCAAATGCTAAAGTAAGTCACACATGGTGAAATACACACACTGAAATACACATACACAAAAACTCAAACACATACAAACACACACATGGTCACAGATACACACATACGGTCATGCACATGCACACTACACATATATGGTCACACATACACAAATGTACAAACATGGTTACACACACACACACACATATTTTTATACGGGTTTACAAGCCAAATTACCGGAGGTGGCCCATCCATTCTGGGGCAGTTGAAGAAATATAGAATGGAATGGATAAATGGTGTTTTGCACTAGAGTCAATATTATGTCACCTATATCCTGGTGGTTAATTCTGGCATGGCTGAGTTCATTGACAAATGTATATAATTACTAATCATATGACTTTTGTTTGTTTTACAGGCTTTAGATGGTGCTATGAAGCAGTTGAAGTCAATATTGCCAGACACTGCTGCTATATTCTTCTCTGTGGATACAACTGCTAACAAGATATTATGTATGAGCTGTGTACCTCAGGTAACAAAGAACAGAAGTACTGTAATTGTTCTTAATTTCAGAGGGTCTAATTTTCACGGATTTACAATTTCGGACCTTTTCCTTGGGGTGTAATATTTGTGGATTGATGAAACTGACTATAAGATCAACATACATAAAAAACTAGAAGCAGAGTTAAAAACTATGAAACTGATAAATTTAGTTAAAAACAAATGAACTTCCACCTGGTAAGTGAGACCATGTGCTCCAGAAGGGAAAGCACCTCCCGTTTAGCTATCATGCATGTCATGTGTGTATAAATATTTTTACACGTGTTAAAACTTTTCGTGGAAAAGAATTTGTGTACACCAAAAAGGAAAAAATTGATCCACCGCGAATAAAAATACACTTACAATATTAACATACCTTGGATAAAACACTTGACCACTACTCCTGACCATAGTGAAACAGTCCAGTTACAAGTGGAATTTCATTCAAACTCAGCCCATTGCAAAATATATCATTTGGCAGACATCATCAGTGATCTTTACTTAATTGTTAATATTTAATGCTTATATAAAAAAAAATCTTTTTCTAGAGTTTTACACCCAAGACAAGATTTTTTCACTTATATCGAGGGAGTCAGTTCAAGGATGGAGTTGACTGAAGTACCTAGTAGGGAACCTCTGACTTGCAACAAGCAAATTGACAAACTTGCTAAGATGATAGATCTGTCCAAGTGAAATTCGAACCAATGTGTTAAAGGGGCACAGTTTAGACTACTCACCACTCTAGGTTCAAAGTGCCAACATGAAAAATATATTCGTCAGAAACATTTCAAAAAAGGGTCAGGTTTAAAGAACAGTAGAACTTCGATGGCTCGAAGTCCATGGGACTTTGGCCAAGTATTCGAGCCATCGGGGGTTCCAGCGACCGAACATCGAGAGTCGATCTTCATTAGATTTAGGTTTCAGTCTCAAATTCACGATGATATCTCGAAGTTTTCAAACTTCATTTGTAAAGAAAATGTCAAACGGCAAATCTATCGATATCGACAGTTCATTTGAATTAAATAAATTTGGTTGAAAGTAAAAGTAAATAACAACAACTGACGATATAAAATAAACTTACTTTATTATCGTTATAATACAGAGCACATGGTATTGCCGGTTATAAATAATACACATTGCCATGCACATTCCTATGAAATGTAAATAACAGAATCTGAATATTCTATGATGAGGTAAAAAGTCAATTATCTGGTGTGGACTCGGGTGTTTTACCGATCAAGCACCCGCGTGTCGTAATCGGATTAAAAGATTACTGAACTGACCACGGTTAATTACTAATCTTGAGTGACACTCTATGTTCCAGACGAGTTATTTCATTTCGCTCTATTACTTTCGGTAAAATCTGTATCATGGCTTCAGCTTGTGTTTTGTTTACAATGACTGACCACATGTCATTCTGATAAAATTGTATTCGAGCGAAAGAAGTTGAATTTTCACCAAATTTACACCTTCGAGAAATATTTATCGAGCGAGCGGGGGTATACGAGCTATCGTAGTTCGAGCGATCGAGGTTTATTTACATATGATTTAATAGGGATTTGGACGGGACCGGCAGATGACTTCGAGTTATCCGGGGTATTCGAGGCATCGACGTTCGAGCGATCGAAGTTCTACTGTATATAAGTTAACCATGTGTAAAATGACCATAACAGATCTAAGATATATGTATTGTTTAGGCTGGTGGAATTATTTTGGCTGAAATATGAAGGCAAGAGACCTTAAAACAGAGATCTAAAATCAAAATATATGTACAGTCAATCCTGCCTTAAAGGTCACCACTATATAAGGGTCCCTTGCCTTTAAAGGCCAGTAAATTTTATCTAATTCCTTTTTATTCATATTATTGAACCGGTATATGAGAACCACTTGCCTTTAAAGAGCCACTTTTACTGGTTCCCTTAAATTGCCTCTATAGAAAGAATTAACTGTTAGTATTTTAATATATTTTCAGTCTGTGGTTCCTACAGGATTAACTGCTAAGGCTTGGGTCTCAGAAGTCACAGGAGTGATCAGCGGAAAAGGAGGCGGCAAGGATTTGTCTGCTCAAGCCACTGGTACTAATGTGGGTGCCTTATCAGAAGCGATGGAGATTGCCACAAAATTTGCTCAATTGAAGTTGTCATGATACACAATACTCTTAGATAATGAAATGGCAAAAATTGGATTGATTCCAGTTGAATTAAAAAAATACTGACAGTTTGATTACTACCATTCATAGATACTGACAATGGAAGGAAAATGTAATATGCGACTTATCTTTAATATTAAGAATACATGAACTGTATTTCAATACGACCTCCGTCATGTACATATAATTATAAAGTTACTCAGCGATATTTTGACAGAGTGTTTATAAATACATGTGAGTCTATAAACTACACAAATGGGTATTAATATTGTGTTACCAGATGCATATATTTACATCTTCACGAGTTCATTTGAAAAAAACCCTAATACATGTATATGATCCTAATTAACATTATTTCGACTCTTCAATGTTTTTTAAACTCTGTCAAAATGCTCTTAAATAGCCAAACAGCATTGACCTGTCCGCTTGACCTTTCATTTTTATTATTCATATAAGTGGATGCATCCAAGATATGAGTACTGTCAGGATTTGCAGTTGACAAAAGTGTTTACTATTTCCCATCAAGTACACTTGTTTTACCTATACATAAATGTGCTCACCCATAATAAATATTTAAATAAGAGGTCAAACGGACAGGTTAATATTGTTTGACTATACATAGATTGTTCAGGTGGCAGACATTGGTGCATTTGAGGATGTCGTTCAGGACATGGAGGTAAAATTAAAGATTCAAAGACACAGCACAAAGTTCTTCTAATATTTACTAATGAAATAAGAGCATTCCATTTTAAGATCAATTTCTGGAAGTTTTATTATTGTAGAAAATTCATAAAATCTCTGAATACTGTATAAAAATAAACATTCGCTGGGGGAGGGAGGTTGACAATAGACATTATTTTCACCTTGATTTTTGCACTGTGAATATCAATTTTGTCTTCTCAGAAAGAATTTCTCATTTCTTTTCATACATTTTCCTTTTAGCCAGAACCGTGAACATTTCTTACTGCAAAATATTTTAGAAGATGAAAACAGTATTATTTTCCTACAACTAATGTTTCTTGTTATATAGTATATCAGTTATGCTTACATCAACTTGAAAATATATGAGTACCATAGTTCCATGTTCCTTTCACACAATTTTGATTACCGGTACACACGTGGTGGGTGTAGCTAGCTTAACAGGAGGTGCTTACCCTTCCGGAGCAACCGGTCTCACTTCCCTGGTGGAAGTTCATGTGTCTAACCTAACATGTCAGTTCCAAAGTTTTTACTTTGCTTCTGGATTGTGATTCGGACATGGATTAGTATGTTTGTTTTTGATTACGAAAATGGCTGCCTTTTAAAATGCTGACAATATGAATTTATGAAAATTTTCACTCAGAAAAAATTACCATATTTACAGTATTCACAGCTTTATATACAGTCACAAAATATAAATTATCACCAGTTTAGTTTAATTGGTTAGTGAACAGATTTATGACAGGGCTGCATTTTTTCTTGCATGAAATAAGTAGACATAGGTAAAATATAAACTTTATTTCTATATTTATTTTATTTTATTTTATTTATTATTTTACTGCAATCTAGAAATAAGTTATATACTGCATTCTTCCACCAGTATTTTGTCCGTCACTTTTGAAGACTTTATTAAACAGATCTTCCGAAACTTCATGAGAACAATTAACTTTCGTGATATTGACTATAGCTGAATATTTGGTATAAATAATCATTTTAAAAACATAGTTGCATCGATTTACTTTTGCGTTAATTTTGTCCTCGCAAAGTTAATCAAACGCAAATGCAGGTTGTTTTAGAGTATGCCAGCCTAGTTTATAAGTAAAAGTAAACATGTTAACCTTTTGACAGATAACAGAAAAGTATCATAATTTCAATTAAAATATTTAATTCAAATCTCAAATCTGTATCTTCCACATGATACATACATGCATATTGCACTAAGAAACCTTGTTTTTGCAATCATTGTTAAGTTATATATTAATTCAATAAAGTGCTTTTTCTTTAAGAATATGACTTTTGTTATTTTACTTCCTTCTTGGAAGAAAAGGAGGGGTATACTAGCTTACCTTGTCTTTTTGTCTGTCCTTTTGAAATAAACAAAAATCTCCGTTAGTTTTCTCGGCAACTACTAAACAGCACTTGAAATTTTGCATGCAGTTCAGTGTGAGATCCACGCTGCAAATATATTTCATGTGTGCCAGACATTTACTTCATGTTTACCGACTTTTAGGGTCAATGTTTGAAGTTAAAAGCGAGGGTATACTAAGTGAATAGTAGTGCACAGATTTCTTGTCTATGGCTGTGCATTAATTGATTGATTAATTGATTGATTGATTGGATGGGGCATTATATCCAGTCAAGAATATATTTCACCAATATCAAGAAGTCACCAACTATAGGTGAAGTCACAGAAATTTTTGATGTTTGCAGTCTGCTCAGTGGAATGTGCAGGGAGGTTTCTTTTAAGTGAAATGGGACACATTGGATTTTAAGGTATTGTCCTGCTTGCAGACACCACATGATGGACTGAATCAATTGTTGGTTGTGCAACAAGTAATGCCCCAGTCACACATTCACGGATCACCTGGCCGGATTAGCTACGGATACGATCCGGCATCATTCGTGGTAATCTGTAGTGGTCCGTAGCTTTCCGTATAGTAGCCGTAGTCATATGTAGTCATTCGTAGTAGTATTTCTATATCCGTGACAATTTTGAACATATTCAAAATTTGACCACGGATTAAACAATCGTATATATTCTCACTAAACCGTATTAGAACGTACTTATCCATTCTAGTCACCATCAAAACCATTAACCCGTGCTTATCAAGGATTTATACGGTTAGTTACGGTTAACTACGTACTAGTGCGGTTACACTACGTATTTGGCTAAGGATACAATACGGTTTGCCGCAGATTTGTCACGGAACAGCATGCTCTCGTTACGTTGCTTTAGGGATAGGTAAGGATCAGCCAGGTTTGTCAAAGATTTTTACGGTAAACTACGTCACATCACGATACGTGTCCTTGGTAGATACGTGAAAACCCATAGATACACCGTTGTGCGTCCATATCTGATCCCTGCCAGATTACGAAAATTGGCTTTTCCTGAGTCATCCGTGAAATTTAATCCGTATTGGTACCGGCGAGATGATTCGTGAATGTGTGACTGGGGTATTAGACTTGGAATTTTACGCCCCAGTCTAGAGTATAGAAAACCATAGTGCCTGTAAGAAACCACTGATCTTCAGCAAGTGAACTGATCATTTGTCTTACACTAGAATATGTTCGATGTGGGATTTGAACCCTGGAGTTGAAAGACCTTGTGATGTAAAGGCTATACAAATTTTAAATTACCCATCCAATATATAAATACATAGTAGGAGCTCAAAATATGTTAATGTTTCAAACAAAATAGACTTGTTAAAGAATTGCTGAGCAGACGCATCCATACTTCCCCTGCCATCTTTACTGGAACAGGGAATAACAACCAGGTCTGCCGAGTCTCTATGTGACTATCATGGATGTACAGAAAATCACGTTTACTCGCAAAAAGATGTTACAAAAGTGTATAATTCAAAGTTCCATTACTCTGTCAAAACTGATTGAAATTGAAGCCGAGTTAAACTTAAGTTGTAGGTCAACTATATAAAAGTACATTCCAAATATTAATCCAATATCTCAAGGGAAAAAAGTCCGGTAAAATGATTGAAATCAAACAGATAGACGGAGACAAAACAAATAGTCCCCTTCTAGTGTCACAGATAATGACGTTGCTAAACAGTAATGACATGTTTGCTCTCTGAGACTTATTTGGGGAAAGCACTTTTTTATCTGAGATTTCACAGGGGCCAGTTTCATAATAAAATTTAAAAATACCGATAAGTATATAAAAAAGAGTACTCTTTTTATATACTTATCGGTATTTTTAAAGCAGCCATGCTGAATGCTTTATAGCGATCGTTGGTTTTTTTCGTATTTAGCGCCGCTCTCATTTCACCTTGACAGCCAATCAAATCCTTCCTTTCGTCTGAAATTACGGGAATTTCCACATACGGTATCCCAGGTATGTATAAACTCTAATCTGAGTGATTGGGTCTCCCGGAAAGTTACGAAAGCAATGTTTTCATCATGTACACATGTGCCGATTTGAAATGTATTCATACGCGTATTAGTCCGTAATTGTTTTTGCTGGATATATATTTTAATTCTTCACTTTTGTATGATAATTTTAAGATAAAAACCACAAAAATCCATTAAATATACGCCCCTCGGAAAACCCAACAAAAATGACGATCTTGTCACTTCGCGCCGACGTTCTTCTTTTTGACCTACAGTGCTGTACATGTGGTTGTTTTACAGTCGCCGCCATATTGGATTTTTTAATTAATTTTTAATTTACGCAAAGTGACATCGATAAATAAACACAAAGTATGCTCATTAAACAGTTTTTAAGTTAAATAACTTTAAACATTGATCACATTTGATGATAAATTATATATATTTTTTTAAAAATTGATTGTCAATAATATTTCGTGTTTGGGATATCCCGACCTGGTTCATTAATATTCATCATAACGTCAGTCGTCACGAGGATTTTCAGCTTTCATTGGGTATTAAAATACATTCCTGTCAGTTTGCCGGTAGCGAAATTATGCATAACAAAAAAGTAGAAATCAAAGATTCCCAAAAATGTGATACGAAAATGAAAGAGAAGTTTATTTACAAGTTATTGGCTATGTTCATAAATTGTTTGTGACTCGTGAAGTTGTGAAGGATATCGATACCGTAGTTCGTATGCAAATTAGCCATGTGTTTGTGGGCATGCCTGCATTTGACACCCGATGCCCCTGCTCAAATGTATTCACATAGCGTAGCGACTGACCTTTTTAGTCCAGTACACCCTTGCCCCTTTTAAAATGATCATGACACCCTGTCCTTTTCAGTTATCAGTTTAATATAAAAACGACATGCTTTATTCTCGAATCTCTGCTACATACTTCCGATCTTCCGCACACACCCCACTTCTCACCATATGTCTCCGAAGACAGACAATTTCATCACCAATGTTCATTTAAATACCTTTTCCAGTTGTTTATTTTCAATCAACAAAATAAATCGCAAGAAAGAACAACTTGAAATCAAAATCTAAACAAAACTGAAAAAAACGATGTTTTAAAATTTTCAGATAAAATTTATTTACCTTGTTACAAGTCCTTATTAGATCGTTTTTACAGTGGATATCCGATTAAAGTTGTTGTCAGTAGTTTAATCCATGGTTTTTACAACCTTTAATTTCTTTTCATGAAGCCATATTACTTTATTTCACATAAAATAAACAAATATGATGTGAACTCTGGGCATGTAGGAAAACTGAAACGTTGTGCTTTCTTAAGTTCTTCCGATTTTTAGAGCACCGTTGGTGTAGTAGAACAGTAACTAAGGACGGGGGAAATAGGGTACCAATTTTGTGAACTCAACTCCTCTTACAGTTTTCAACCAAAAACCTTGAAACTTCACAGGATGTTTCTATATATATTGAGGATGAGGACCTGACTTTATGGAAATATTTCAAGATTTTTTCCCCCAATTTTCAAGACTTTGAAACTTAGTCACTTTTTAGCAAGTTTTTGAATGGGGGTACCTACTTTTTGAACTCAACTCCTCTTACAGATTTCAACCAAAAAGCTTGAAACTTCACAGAATGTTTCTATATATATTGAGGATGAGCACCTGACTTTATGGAAATATTTCAAGATTTTTTCCCCCATTTTTCAAGACTTTGAAACTTAGTCACTTTTTAGCAAGTATTTGAATTGGGGTACATACTTTGTGAACACAACTCCTCTTACAGTTTTCAACCAAAAGCCTTGAAACTTCACAGAATGTTTATATATATATTGAAGATGTGCACCTGACTTTATGGAAATATTTCAAGATTTTTTCCCCCATTTTTCAAGACTTTGAATCTTAGTCACTTTTTAGCAAGTATTTGAATGGGGGTACCTACTTTGTGAACTCAACTCCTCTTACAGTTTTCAACCAAAAGCCTTGAAACTTCACAGATATATATTGAAGATGTGCACCTGACTTTATGGAAATATTTCAAGATTTTTTCTCCTTTTTTCCAGACTTTGAAACTTAGTCACTTTTTAGCAAGTATTAGAATGGGGGTACCTACTTTGTGAACTCAACTCTTCTTACAGTTTCTCTTAAATTCAAAGTAATTTTATTGTAACATTTTAGTTGTCTAAATAATAATCAATTAATTTTCAATTAATCGTATTCAGAAATATTTCCCCCTTTTGTACACAATTCTTGTCAACAAACTTTTTTTGAAAGAGACAGTTGCCTGGACAACTTCTGTAATTGGGAGGTAAAGATTATTAGCTTATTGTGTCAGGATGGTTTATACCAATTCAGGCTTTTGAAGCTCACTTGGACAATTAATATATATTTAACAATAATTTTAAATACATTTAAATTATTTCTAAAACAAAGGTTTTATTTTTATTTTTTTTCAAATTAATTGTGAATTCAATGAATAAAATTAATGACTTCAACAATGGTTAATCTGTCAATTGCAAGTCAAGGGAAATAGCTGGTCATGGTGGAAGTTTTTTTTGTGATGATGACACTATGTCGATGATGATGTGGCATGATGATCTGGTGGAGATGATGACAATAATAATGATGATGATGATGACATTCAGTTCTGCTGCTGCCGATGATGATGTCACCATAATGATGATGATATGACATGAGGAAATATAATGATGATGATGATGATGATGATGTGACATGAGGAGATATGATGATGATGTCACCATGATGATGATGTGACACGAGGAGATATGATAATGATGTTGATGATGGTGGTGACATGAGTTCTGTTGATGCCGATGATGATAATGATTATCGTGATGAAGAAGATGATAGTGATAGTGGTGATGAAAATAAGCTCTGCTGCTATGAATGATGATGGTGATGATGACGACGTGACTTGACGAACTATGATGATGATTATGATGGTGACATGAGTTCTGTTGCTACCGATGATGATGATGGTGGCAATGATGACATTCAGTACTGCTGAGCACTGCCGATAGTATGATGATGATGATGATGATGATGATGAAGATGGTTGTGATGATGATGATGATGATGATGATGATGATGATGATGATGTGATGATGATGATGACATTCAGTTCTGCTGCTGTCGATGATGATAATAATTCATGATGATGATGATGATGATAACAAAGCCAATGTCTTCATGCTGATGATGTGACATGATGATGATGATGATGATGATGATGATGACATTCAGTACTGCTACTGCTGATAATGATGATGAGTATGTGACACAAAGAGCTATGATGATGATGTGACCATATTAATGATGTAACATGAGGATTTCTGAAAATGATTAATATAATGGTGGTGGTGATTGTCATGGCATGGGTTCTACTGCTGCTGCTTATGACGACGATGATGATGATGATGATGATATCTTTATGTTGATGATCAAAATGTGATATGAGGAGTTATAATGATGGTGATGGTGATGATTACAGATCCAGTTTGGGTTTTCTTCCAGTCAACTGCGTTTTAGTGGAGTTATGCCCCTTTCACTTTGTGAATTTTATCAAAATGATGGTTTCACTGGACTTTTTTCCGTTACGCTTGAGATATTTCACTCAGATTTGGGGTCGGGTCTTTAGTAGCCTCTCTTGGTTTTTGAAAAATTGAAAATTTATATTTATGCAAATTACTTAGTTTACTCAATTGATAAACATTGCGTGGCATGTCCATTTTGACCATTGTAACATATTTATATGTTAGAACCTAACAACTTGCATAAAAAACAGACTTGTTGTTAGAAGCTTCCCGATCACAGTATCTATTATTTGCATGATTTTCATTTGTTACTGATTCATTAGACAAATCTCAGTTTCAAGTGCACATTTTTTTTATCAAATTGCTCAGTTTAGCTGATGCTTCAGTACCTTCAGTACTTTGATTAAATTTTATTATGAAACTGGCCCCTGTATGAGATTTCATACAAAACTTAACATCCTATTGTAAACTTTTTTTTAAATGCTGAGCGTGGAATGGAGTAATAGTGTTTAAGAGACCAAATAAAATTACTTCACTTTGATCAAGGTGGCCATTTCATGGAATGGTGGAGGAAACTGACTTGCTGGGAGCAAACCATCGACTTTCGGCAAGAGAACTCACAAACTTTCACACACTAGGATCTGTCCGGAGAGGTATCAGAGGTAAAGCCAACAAAACCCCAGGGAAATATAAGAACTCTTTTTTAAGATTTCACTATTTTTCTACTTAAGTCTGTTCTTGCTAAAGACCAAATATATTGGAATTTAGGTTGAGATTCCCGTATTAGTAACCGCCAAAAGTGATAGATTTAAATAATATCAAATTTGAGAGGACTATAGCTAAACTTGGAGATACTAACTGTTTGCCAGGTCTGTATAATGATGGATCTTTTAGGTTTTATTAGGCAAGTTAGAAAAATGTGATCAAGCTGTTTGCAAAATTCATTTGCAGCATTGTGTGTAAATGTACTAGTACTCCATATTCTCCCATCATTTGGATCTTGTCACTCCATATATGTGGGAGGTCATGGGTTTGATTCCTGACCTGTCTGATCCAGACTTGAAAATAGGTAGTGAATTGTTTTTTTACCAAGCACTCAGCATTTACAAATCAAAGTAATAGGGACCATCAAAAGACACTTTTATAACCAATGTACCTTGTCATGGTAGACATGGTATCCTTAAAGATCCCTCACTACACACTTGCATGAGTACACTGCAAAGGAAAAAAGAAATTCTGTCACTTTACATATAGCTTGTGGCATTCCAATATATGTGGAATACTCTTGAAAGGGACGTAGTACCCCATTCAATCAATGCATCAATTTATTGGTTTATGAGGCAAGTTATATAACATGATCGAGCTGTTTGCATAGTTCATTTGCAGCATTGAGTGTCAATGTGCAAGCACTAATTTATTTGGAGCCTTGTTGTCTCAAGGGACTAAAGCTCATGCTTATAGACCACAGCACCTCTCACTGCCTAGGTTCCAATCCCACCCAGACACATCCTAGCGTAGCATGAAAAAGTTTGTCAGTTCGCTTGCTGATGGTCGGTAGTTTTCTTTGGCACTGGTTTCCTCCACCATCCCTGAACTGTCCACCTCAATGGTTTCCTCCACCATCCCTGAACTGTCCACCTCAATGGTTTCCTCCACCATCCCCGAACTGTCCACCTCAATGGTTTCCTCCACCATCCCTGAACTGTCCACCTCAATAGTTTCCTCCACCATCCCCGAACTGTCCACCTCAATGGTTTCCTCCACCATCCCCGAATTGTCCACCTTAATGGTTTCCTCCACCATCCCTGAACTGTCCACCTCAATGGTTTCCTCCACCATCCCTGAACTGTCCACCTCAATTTTATTGAAATAATCTTGATTTGGGCATAAAACACCATTACTCAACCTTATCTCCACTGTATAATTCATCATCATTAGGACTTGGTGCTAAACAGTTCAGAAATACAGAATGCCATGTATAACTGTAACTTTTTATTTAGGTGACATTGCTTGGAGACTTTATGATACCTATGGATTTCCCCTGGACCTGACACAGTTGATGGCGGAAGAAAAAGGCTTAAATGTGGATGAAGATGCGTATAAAGAAGCTAAAAAAGACTCTCAGGTAACTGAAAGCTTTTACAATAAAACCTCATCATAATGGCATCGATACCATCACCAGCTCGCTTATCGCCTGAGTATTTCAAAGTCTGAAAGTTCATTCCTTCTGTTTTTCTAGATAAATTTCTTTAGATTACGAAGTTACTTTGGCCTTGTACTCCCAATGGAGATTAGGCCATTGATGAAATCTCTCCATCTGACTCTACCGGTATTCTGCCCAAGTTTATCTATGCCTGAGCGGTTGTATCCTTTTCTGTAGCATATCCATATAAAGAGATTAAATTTAGATTTAATTTCGATCAGCACCATCAGTGCTTTGATTTAAATTTTGCTGTATACTTGTAGTTGAAGTCTCAGGGTAAAGCTGGTATTGTGGATGACCAGATCAACCTAGAGGTACACGCCATCAATGAGTTACAGAACAAAGGAATTCCGCTGACAGATGATCTGCCTAAATATAGCTACACAGCCGATAAAGATGGCAATTACAGTATGTATATGAGAACTTAGAATAATCAAATAGAATATCAAGAATAATTGCTGTAGAGTGGAGTTAAGTAATGGTGTTTTACGTCCCAGTTAGTTTTTTCGGAAGTTTGCAAGATCAATATTGATCAAATCATCCAGAAAAAATTAAAATTTTCACCATTTGTGTTCAAATTAAATATTTAAAAATTAAAATAAATATTCAATCCTATATCAATTTCTTATGTTTTGCAGGACTGTCATCACATTTAAAGTCATATTTTGAATACATTACCCTTCTTCTCAATTGAGTTGAGTAATGGTATTTAATGTCCTAGTCAAGAATATTTCACTTATATCGAGCTATAGGCGAAAGTGCAGAAATTTTGCCTGTGTGTTGGGCTGATGGCATTATACAGCAGGGTTCTTTATCATGCCAAGCCTACTGTGACATTGGAACTAGTCGGACTCGGTCAGGGTTCCAAAAATTTGTTCGAGTTTACAAACACTATTTTCATTTAATTTCATTTAGAGCACCTAAAAAGTTACAACTTAATCAAAATTTTTAGATAACTTGACTTATTTCAGATAAATAAAGAGTGCCTCATTGCAGAATCTAAAAAAAAAAGTTAATTTGACATATCTGTGTTTAAGCTAATGAAATTCAACTGTATTTTGACTAAGAACAAAAACTTATGATATATTAAATGTCCCGTAAGTATGATTTTTGCCTGACGTTTCACATGTAATTTCAGCATTTGAGCCAGCTACTGGGAAGGTGATAGCTATCAGGAAAGATAAAGGATTTGTAAATGAAGTGACCTCGGGTCAAGAATGTGGTGTTTTACTGGACAGGACAAATTTTTATGCAGAACAAGGCGGACAGATTTATGATGAAGGATTTATGGTGAAAGAAAATGAAGAGGTGAGATTGATTGATGGATGGATGGATGGATGGATGGATGGATGGACGGACGGACGGACGGATGGATGGATGGATTTGGTTTTATGTCACAGTCAAGAATATTTCACTCATATCAAAATGTCACCAGCTACAGGGGTCTCACTGAATCCGATTTGGTGCCGAAATTCTGCCCCATTCCCAATGCAATAATGTATATTTCCCCAATTGATAATGGCAATATTCCCAATTTATTTATAAGATTGTATGTTATCCAAGTATTGATTTCTAAATCTTCATCTCTCAGACACAGATAGAAAATGCTTTAAATATATTTAAAGGCATGAAAGATAGACAAATGGAATTCTAATTTGAATTTTATTATATTTTATGACCAGTAAAAATCTTAAAGTAATATTTTTGCCTCGTGTTGAAATTTCCCAAAATGAGTCAAAATGCCACTTACTTTCCCACTCTCAAAGGGCCTCTGCCCCATTCCCAAAAAGGGCTATAGATGAAGTGTCAGAAATTTTTACCTTTGCAGTGCGCTCGGGGTAATGTTCAGAGTGATTCTTTAACCTGCCAAGCCTGCCTGATATACAATTATGATTTTTAATACAAAAGTGTACCTTTAATTCCAATTAATTGATTGATTACATGTATGTCTCTCTAATTGTTGATTTTAGTCTGATCGGTCATCACCAGTATACAGTCAGTGTTGCCGTTATAGTTATTAAAATGATTTGTTTAGATGGATACTTGAAATTTTCTTTATTATTTTGATTTTGAAAATGGTATGGAAAAATCTTGTTAGGTCTGGTAAATCCTGTTACGTTACCAGACTGAATGTCCTGTAAAATTTTAAATGATTTCGTAAACACTGACATTTACTTGCCTTTAAAGGCCACCTCTATCTAAGGACTACCTGGTTTTGAAGGCCAGTTGACTATACATCTTATCCCAATTCTTGTTTATTCAGGTTATTTGAACCTGTATATAAGGACCAGCTGCCTGTAAAGGTTACTTCTATATGTCCCCTTTGGTGGCCTTTATAGAGGATTGACTGTGTTAATTACATTGCAATTTCAGGATGTGGAGTTTAGTGTGAAGAACGTCCAAGTTAGAGGTGGATATGTGTTACATATAGGAGTTATAGATGGCGTGCTGCGCGTGGGCGATACGGTCAAACTTTTGATTGATGAGGTAGATATGACTATTTATAAGTTAATTTATAAATCTTATGTAGAAAAACATAGAAATAAATTCATCCGTGAGCGTATTATGTTTTGTCATCACATTTTTCATGCAAACGATTTAACAGGTCTTTATGAAACTTCAAACAGCAACAATCTAGAAATAAATTCAGCGTATTATGTTTTGTCTTCCATTTTTCACAAAAACTATATACCAGATCTTTATGAAACTTCACAGCAACAATCTTTAGGTGGAACACATATGTAGATGTGTCATAAGCTATGCACATTTTGATCATGCACACGGTTGGGAATTTCCCAGTCGGAGTTCATTTGGGAGACACTTGTAATGGCATCCCATTTCAATTACTGTATAAGGAAAAACATTAGCGGTAGACAATTTTTGCGGTTTTGATCTTCTAAACTATTTTTGTATAACAAATTTTCACTGTTCCGACTATAAGGAAAGTGTAAGAAGGAAATAAGAAATATTTGTGGTACAAGAGTATAGACCATGAAAATCGTGAATATTTTTTCTCAAATGGATGTTTCTTTTTATGCAGTGTAACCTGTTCAGTTACTCCATCTTACATTCCAGAGTAGACGATGTTCAGTTATGAAGAACCACACAGGTACACACATGTTAAACTTTGCCTTGCGTGAGGTTCTGAAAGAGGCAGATCAAAGAGGTTCATTGGTTGCTCCAGATAGACTCAGATTTGATTTCACAGCAAAGGTAAAAATAAATCTAAAACTGTCATGCTTAGTTATGTACAGTGAAACTCCTTTTGACCAAGTTGAAACAGCCCAGTGACGAGTAATGGAATTTTATTTTAACTTGGCCCAGTACCAAGTAGATCCTTTGTCATACGTCATCATTGATTCCAATTTAATTGTCAAAATGGAATCCTTTAAAATGGCATAAAACAAAATTACATCTTTTCTAGTGCTAAATTACAACTTTGTGCTAAGTAAACAGTACCTGACACAGCGAGTGCCAAGCAGTATGAAAAAAAATTATCTGATTCATGTATTTCAAGAAATCGAGGGAGATTAACAGTGGTATAAAAATCATTTAAAATAGATATTGAAACTTCAAAATTGATGGAAAAAGAGAGGTGGTCAAGTTATTGATGAACATTATAATCTGTTTTATATATCAAACTATTTTTAGGGTGCTATGTCTGTAAAAGAGGTAAAAACAGCGGAAGATATTGTAAACAAAATGGCGTCAAAAAATGAAGCTGTGTTTGCTAAAGATACCCCTCTGAGTGTAGCCAAAGCTTTACAGGGTGTCCGAGCTATATTTGATGAAGTAAGTCAATAATAGTTACTGTCCGTTTACTCTGCTGGAGAGAAAGGAATAACGCTAATATTTCAAAGATTTGAATGGCACGGTTAAAAATCAATTAATCATTTACTTACATGAGCCGAGTCATTGCTAATAATCCTTATTTCGATCTAATCCATGCATTATAACTCCTTTAATGCACCAAAACGTGTTTTGGATGGGTGTTTACAATGGTAAAATTTTTGACAAAATGGCGGAGTTTTTTGTGTGACGTAATGATGACGGAAGAATTTATTATTTACGTAGGTTCGCGAGGGGTACAATGAAGGGTAGTTCAAAGGTCGGGTTGAGTTTAAAAGTTTGAATTTACGTCAATTTTTTTTCAAAAGTTTGAAAATGCAGAAAGGTAGTTCACTTTATTACTTTATTAAATCGATTTTGGTCTTCCCAGTCACACAAAAATCAATCTGTTCTTGAGCTGCACTAACCTACGTAAATAGTCGACTCTTTCGTCATGAGGCTTAAAAACATACCCTGATCCTGTCTGTCTTTTGTCATTGCAGTATGTAAACACTACATTGTACATACATTATACTTGTAAATAGACATGCCCAGATCCTGTCTGTGTTCAGTCTATAGGTAAACCATACATTGTACATATACTTGTAAATGTTTGAACTTTTACAGACATACCAAGACCCTGTCTTTGTCCTGTCATTAGGTAAACACTGCATTGTACGTTTGATATTTATAAGACATACCAAGGTCCTGTCTGTGTTCTGTCTGTAGGCCAACCCTACATTCAATTTCGTGGTCGAAACACTCAAAAATATAATCCCAGAATTGAACAGAAACTAACCCTCAAAAACGAATATCAGAATTTAAAAAAAAAAATTTTTTAATGAAAATATAACAATTAAACTGAATGGCATTCGTAGTCAATAGGAATGCCAAACCTTTGCATGACAAACCAGTCATAATGCCATATCATTGTCTATAAAGTTATAGATGCAGGATTGTAACACATGTTTAACCTTTTGCAGACATATCCAGATCCTGTCCGTGTCCTGTCTATAGGTATACCCGTAGATGATTTAGAGAAAGACCCTATGGGACCAAGTGCTTCACTTACGTCTGTTGAATTCTGTGGTGGAACGTAAGTATATGCTGTCGTCTATAATGTCTCCTTTGAAAACAAATGATTGTTTCTCCTTTAAATCTGAGGTGTAGCTGGATTGTCAAGCTTTTGTTTTGGAGGACATAAATTCACTCTCTTTCAAATTGTAGTTTGTAAATCTCATTGCCTGTCCAGTTTGTAAATCTCTGCCTGTACGAGGTTAAAATTTCCCTGTGTCTAAGGTCTGTCTTTTTCATATCACAACTTGCTGCCTAGCCGCTCTTGATATTGTCATGTGAATAAAACTCACCTCTGGTACATTCATAAGGTATAAATAATATGAATGTATTAGTTTTTCATTGACTTTATTCCATTGCTTCATACCTCAAAATAAATGCATGGGTTAAGTGTCAAAATTTCATCATGTGAAATTACCAGGGTGGTGAAAACAGTAAGCTGGTGAGAATTGTTTTACTTAAGTCTATAAAGAAGCATGTATAAAGAAGCACTGCGTTAGCTCAGTTGGTAGAGTGCTCGCTCCGTAAGTGGAAGGTTGTGGGTTCGAACCCTGGCGGGGTCTGCCCCAAGACTTGAAAGTGGGTAGTGACAGTTCTTTCGCTAAGCACTCGGCATTATGAAATGAAAGTCATGGTTCTTTCGGATGGGAACTTAAACAAGGTCCTGTGTCACGGTGGGATTTGCAGGATAAAGAATCCTGTTGTATAATGCTAAATTTCTGCACCTTTGCCTACAGCTGGCGACATCCTGATATAAGTGAAATATTCTTGACTGGGACGTTTAACACCATTATTGAACTCCATATACATATATAAAGATATATGCTGTAAATGTATTAAATTTTAGTGTGTACAAATTTTAGCAAAAATTATAATTTGGTTGAATTTATCTGGATTTGAATCCAAGTTAATATTATAGACTGAATCTTGTTATGCATCATGACGGTATTTGATTTTGCCTGGATAAAAATCAACCATATTATGCCATAGGAAAATTACCACTATGGTAGCTCCGTTGGTAATGTGTTCTCTTAGTATATGAGACATCAGCTGGATCTGACCAAGACTTGAAAATAGATAGTGACTGTACTTTCACCATGCATTCAGCATCTAGAAACGAAAGTCACATGGTCCATCAGAAAAGACCCTAAAAACTGATGCCATATGTCACCGCAGGCATGGCACCTAAAAGGCTCCTCTTTGCACATTGCCCTGAGTGCACTGCCAAAGTAAAAATTTCTGCCACTTCGCCTATAGGTTATGAAGTATTCTTGGCTGGGACTTAAAACCTCATTCAATTAATCGATCAATCATCTTTAAATCGCTAAAATTTGTACACTGTACTTTGTAAAATGAATGATTTAACAGTATTTAAACAAATGCAGATTAACATGTATTTTATTTGATCATCTACTACCTTACAGACATTTACGGAGAGCAGGTCACGTAGGAAAGTTTGTCATTGTGTCGGAGGAAGCCATTTCTAAGGGAATCAGAAGAATGATTGCTGTCACTGGCTTAGAGGCTTCAAGGGTGAGTAAAAGTCAACTGAAGCTGAGATCAGTGTTATATGACTGCTATAAACACCCACCCACCTTCCAGAACTTACAGGAAGGTAGTTGGTTGTGATGCTGAGATCGTTGTCTACTGTAAATACACACCCACATCAGGGCTTTCTCTCAATCTTTGGCGAATAGAACCAGGGATCTTCTGATTGTGACAAATGGTGATCAAGTAGCCTAAATTGTGAAAATTGGGCCCATTATTGGCCCCAAATACTAGTATGGTCCATAAATACCTGTCCACCTTCAAGAAACAAGTTCATTGTCATTGGGATTCACATCAATGCACCATAATACATATACCTAGAATAATTGATGTATTGCCGGCCACGCCCACAATGTTCCGTCAAATGGCCGGATGCTTGATTTACACACAAAAAGAATGAAAACTCGGCCTGAAAAGGGCCATTTAATGACGTCACTGACACTAGTACGTCATTAGTTGCCGTAACGCTGCTTTGGTACCGTGATGGCGACCAGTGTCAGAACACTGTGGGCGTGGTCGGCGATACGTCGATTATGATTGGCGTTAATGTAAACCAGTTCATCTTTAGCTCACCTGGCAGTGTCAGGGTGAGCTTGTGTGCATCCGTAAACTTTAGTCTTCTCCTCTGAAACCACTTGGATCACCGCTGTAGCTCAGTTTGTTCAGTGCTTGCTCCATAAGTAGGAGGTCATGTGTTCGAACCCTGAATGGGTCTGACCCAAGATTTTAAAGTAGGTAGTGATTGTTCTTTAGCCAAGCACTCTGCATTACATAATGAAAGTTACGATCCCGTGTCACGGTAGGCATGGCACAAGAAAGAACCCTGCTGTATAATGCCATCAGTGCAATACACAGGCAAAATTTCTGCATCTGCACCTTTAGCTGGCAATGTCTTGATATTAGTGAAATATTCTTAACTGGGACATTAAACACCATTACTCAACTCAACTCAAACCCCTTGACTTTGAACAAAATTTGGTGTGGAAGGTCCTTGGGTGGTAAAGATTAAAAATTGTATCCGGCATGTCCTTCAGAAATCCAAGATGGCCACGGTTACTATAAATAGCAAAAACCTATAAACGCCCAATACATGTTTTTTTATGTACCAATTTTGTTGAAACTTCAAAAATAGAAACTAGAACTCAGGTATTAAACATATATGTAACAAGTTTTTATGTACAATTTTCAGTTTACGCAATATTTACATAATATGCAAATAAGGGGTATTTTTAGCATAATGTTGTCAGCGATATTTTTGCAGAGTGTTTATTAAAGATGGGCAAGTCAATAAAATGTAAAATGGGTCATATATAAGGGTTGTATTGATAGATGAAGGCATGAAGGCGTGAATATACTCATACAATACCACAGTATTTATACCTATTTGTAAATTAAACTCAACACTCTGCCAAAATATCACTGATGGAATATGTATTTAAAAGATAAAAATGATATGATAAACGATCATAAAATGGAATTTAATTTATGTTTTCACATGAATCACATTTAAATAAAATACCTTATCTAAATAATTAAACTTATTAACTAAAATGTATATACAAATGTACATGTGCATGCACGACATATCTACCACATAATGAAGCATTGCTTTTCTACATGTAGCCAAGGTCAAGGGTCAGGGTCATGACCATGACCTTATTTATAAAAAAACTATAAAACTTTGTTACTGGATTTTCAAGCATTTCAATTAGCAATTATTTGTCAGTATTTGTGAAACAATTAATCATGATTATGGTGAACTGTGATTCGGACCCCTCAATTCTATTCTCGATTCATTGTCACCTGTTTTTGGTTAGATTCTTTTCTGTTTTATTTTTTCAAATGTCCTTGTATTACCAAAGTGCTTAAAACAGCCTCACTGATCGGTCAATTTTTACAGCATCACATAGTCTTTGTTTTTCTATATAACCAATCAGAATTGTTTATCCATGTAACCAATCAAAATGCGTTTCATTCCACATCAAGATATTAGACGAGTTGTTTACATGGATATTACCGGGGACAATGTTAATGTTGAGATCATTGATTGTTCCATGTCTGCTCATGTAAGATAGGGTTTTTCCCTATGTGAGATATGCGTATCTCACATGACCACGTGACCTTTAGTGACGTCACAATCAAAAGACAATTACATGACGTCATTATATGGAGAACATGACGTCATTTTGCGGGAAAATGACATCCAATTTTTACAATTTAGAAATTTTGAGTGCGTTTCAAATGATAAATATTGGATTCTTTAATGAACCACTTTGTTTTGTAGTTTATACATTTTGTATAAACCAAAAATCCGGTACGATCTATCCAATGGTCATATTTATTTTAAAGTAAAAGGTCGAATTACAAAGTTAGATTTTACAAAATGGCGTCGATGTCTATGTTCATCGTACCTGAAGCCAAATATTGGCACTAAAATGGAAGAAAAATAATCCATTATGAGTTGATCCATGTAGGATAGGGAAACCTCACCCTCGGGGTTGAACATTTCTGGTCAGAGACTCGGCAAGCCTCGTCTCTGACTGAAATGTTCAACCCCTCGGGTGAGATTTCCCTATCCTACATGGATACTCATAATGGATTCTTATATCCTCCTACGACCTATAAGTTTCCAGTTTGGCAGCATTTTGAGTTTCATCCTGGAGACAAAACAATGACTTTTGCACCCATTTTTGGTATCGCCACTAAGGTCAGAAAAATGGTGCTGAACTAATTTACATAGCAATATTGAAGGCGACTTACAAAGTCAAGAGAGTAGATCACATCTCGATGACAACAGACCACATTACGACATGTTTCAACAATACAGAATTGTTTCTTAGCAAGATTCCATTAAATGGTTATGAAATAAGAAAATTGAGTCCTTACTTGACTAAACACTATTTAAATGATAAGATAATTAAAGTATTTTATATCAGAATTTTTCTTCAAAAAAGGTGAAATGAAATCAAATCGAAAATAATAGAATCGCAGGTCCAGAATCGAGAATCAATTCAAATCGTGAGATGGCGGAATCGTTGCACCCCTATTTGTCAGGTCCATTAGGCCTGCATGCAAATGGAGTTTTTGCGGAATGTTTTGGAAAATGTTTACATTAAATTTCCCAAAGGTACATCATTTTTATGGGAAAACATGAACTGAAGTGATTCCATCTCTGATGGAAATAATTATTTCGCAAAATTGTTACGGGGTAAGACGTGGTACACTGGCGACTGTAAAAGTTTTCGAAGAAGACAAAATCCTGGAAATAAAACACACACAGCAAATAGTACAGTTAGTCATAGTTTGTTACAGGCTTACAATAAGACTTCAGTCTATAGTCTATTTATGAAGGTTTATCACTGCAAATTTTTATATTAAAATCGTAAAATGGAATAGTCACAAAAACAGTTTACAGTCAGTGTTGAACTGCTCTCATACAAGTTGACACCAACGTGGGAATCAACAGTCTTCATAACCAGTAATCACAATAGTTATATGTTGATTAGTGGTGTGCGGTTTTATTGGTATACCCGTATATCACAATACAGTCTCATAATACATACGTATCGCGATATCACAGATCCGATCCGGTAATACCGGTATTTTTGAAAAGTCAAGTAACCTGTCTTTTTATAGCTTAAATAATGCACAAACTGCCGTAGAGCTGTTAAATTTGTTTATAAACTCAACTGACTGGAATTTATATAAATATTACGTCATACTATAGGTAAAGCTATCAACCAGATACGAGCAGCCAAAATGAAACTTGTTCCATAACAATATGTTATTAACAACATGGCCGACAGCGGCGAATTCAACATTGTAAAAGGCTCTTTACCTTCCTAAGTTTTAAAATAATATATTATGATATGTATCCCGATACAGCATCTGCGTATCATAATATATCGTAATACAAAAATTTTGATAATACCCATCCCTAATGTTGATACCATATTTCCATTCCTGCCAACCAAAATGGCCATTGCCTACTCATTTCTAAGAAATTCTCTCAAACAGTAATCCATTTTACCAAATTTGTAGAAAAAAACCTTTAAATAGTGGCTAAAAATATTTGCAAATTTTCTTAAAAAGCACTAAACATAACTATAAATATTTTTGCGAATTTTGGAAATTTGGCTACTAATGGTTTTAAAATTGTGGAAACCTATTAATGTGAATATAACAAATTTGAATATATGAACAGAATTATAGAGTACAGACCTGTCCAAAGTTTGACACTAGGCTTACGAATTTGTGCTGAATTGACAGCTTATCTCCCCCCCCATCCCCACACCCACCCCCCCCCCAAACCCACCCCTCGTTAGCTATATCTAGACAGCTTCTCAGCAGTTATATCGCTTGGCAGTCACTAGCTATCCATATCTCGTAGGCCAACAAGCAACTGGGACTAGACTACTTTTTCGTTAGCTTAGTGTTAAACTTTTGAAAGGTCTCTACTGTACATATACATCAGTATCTATCTTTAATGAATATGAAAATATCACACAAGTGGCGGATGTAGCTAGCTACACGTGGGATACTTACCCTTTTAGTCTCACTTCCCTGGTGGAAGTTCATGTGTTTAAGTTCACTTGTCAGTTTTTACTTTGCTTTAGGATTGTGATTTAGACATGGATATGTTTGGTTTTTGATAATGACATTTCTTTCAGAACTGAGGTCAGTGGGGGCATTGTGGTGCCTTCAAAAAAAAGGGAACATCTTTTCAATGCATGACAAATATATTCTAGGAGTAGAACAATATTTTTCCCAGTTGATTGATCATTTGAATAGAATTTTACATCCCGGTTATGAATATTTCACTTATATCGAAGCATCACCAGTTATAGGTAAAATGGCAGAAATTTTGACTTGACTTTTGCAGAGCGCTTAGACCAATGTGCAGGGAGGGTTTTTAAATGCCACATCTGTGATGACATGGGGGTCAATTTTTAAGGTCCCTTCCGAAGGACCAGTGACTTTCATTTCTAAATGCTGAATGGTTGGCGAAAGAGCAGACACTACCTATTTTCAAGTCTGGTCATACTCAGCTTGTGTTTACACCCAAGACCTTCCACATATGGAGCGAGTGCTCTACCAATTGATTGACAGCCGACCACGCCCACAATGTTCTGACAAAGGCCCAGGATGCTTGAATTACACACAAAAAGAATGAAAACTTGGCCTGAATTGTGCCGTATAATGACGTCACTGACACTAGTACATCATTAGTTGCCGTGACTCTGCTTTAGTACCATGATGGAGGCCAATGTCAGAACATAAAAGGCATGACTCTGGATACATCACTTGAGCTACCATAGTGGTACACTTAATAATGTATAACCAGTTCAAAAAAAATCTCCAAAAAATTTCCTCATTTCTTTCGATCAAGATATGTGGCTAGTTAGGAGTCTTCTTGTTCAGGCAAACAATTGATAACTGTGTCTGTCTTTGTTTTTCAGGCTCTACACAAAGCTGAAGTTTTAGAAAATGGTTTGAATAGTCTCAAGGTCACAATAGAAAATAACGGCAAAACAAAAGAATATACAGAGCGTGAACTAACACGACAAATAGTACAGTTAGATGATGTAAGTATGAAAATGACAGTCAAACCTGTCAATAAAGGACATCCAAGGGAACCAGTAAAAGTGGCTTTATGGGCAGATGGCCTTTATATACAGGTTCAAATAAAAGAACAATTGGGATACAATTCTACTGTCCTTTATAAGCAGCTGGCCCTTATATAGAGGTGGCCTTTAAGGCAGGTTGGACTGTACCATATTTACATTTGTGACGCTTTAATGTATTAAACTCTGTTTTAGACCAAATGGTTATGATAGGAGTATAATTGCTAATGAATAATAATAATAATAATAATAATATAATATGCATGACGCCATTGATTGGCTGTTCCAGCAATTGGAAATGCATGCAGTACAGTGTTTAAAGTTATTTCAGGACTAAAAAACCAAAGTAAGATATTCAAAATGCCAAATGTAAAAATAACCATTGAAATGTCTGGAAATGGCATTTATAATGCTATAACTTCTATTCCTTTGTAAAGCAAACAAATCATAACACACTTACACACGTTATTCAGTTTGCTTTGCACTGCAAAGGAAGTTATAGCACTCATAAATGCCATTTCTAGACAGTTCAATAATTAATTTTTTTTTTTTAAAAACCTGTATATAAAGACCATCTGCTAAATTGACCATCTCAAAGTTAAGATAATCTGCTCAATTGACCACCTCTATATAAAGAGCACCTGTATATACAGCAAAACCTGCTAATGGTTTTCCCATGAGTTAAAAAAAACTGACTATAATTACCTAAAACACTTTTAAAAACTAATCAGTTTTGTACATAAAAATTTTACAACATAACATTTTTGCTACTGGTATCCTAAATATACAGGGATTTATCAAGGGTATATTTAGGACCGAAATTCTGCCCCTTTCCCAAACACATTCCCAAAAAAATTCCCAATTAGAAAATTGTGTTGTTTTTAAATGAAAACGAAAGTGAATTAAGCACTGATAAACACTAAGCGGCAGAAAAAGATTATTCTGATTCAACAAGTGATCATGAGAATTATAAACTCCCAGTGGCTGAAAGTAATGATTCCAGTTCTGGGGATGAAGAGGTCAGTGATTTAATCATTAATGGCATCGAAAATGATGTCAAAGTTTTCCAAAAATGAGCAAAAATTGATAGTTTTTCCCAATTTTTAATTTAGGGCCTTTTCCCAAAAGACCCTGATAAATCCATGATATATTCTACAAGCATATCACAATGTTTGTTACAGCCAATTTATGAAAATGGTTTTGAATTTTCCCAATTGAAAAGACAGAAGGTATAAATACCAACTAAATCACTGATTTTTTTATGAATTATTTACAGGAAATCTCTCAATCTGTGATACCATACTGGAAGAAAGACGAGTTACGAAATGTTTTAAAGGGTCTTAAAAAGACACTAGATAAATTGGACAAAGGAAGGAAAGATGTTCTGATGAATGAGGTTAGTAGGTCATTACACACAAACACACACACGAACACACAAATACACACACTCACAAACACATGCACATAAACATACAAACAAGCATACACGCATGCCTACACACATTACCACCCTGCAAACTTAGTTTGGAAGGATATTATCATGTCTGTTTTTCTGGCTATCCAATCACTTATCAATCCATCCATCTGTCCATATAAAATATTGTCTACTCCATAACTTTTACATCTACCGATGGATTTTGACACACATACATACACAAGCACACACACGATGCACCCACACCCTGCAAACTAAGTTTGAGGAGGATATCATCAATTCTGTTTTCCAGCTGACCATCTATCTATCAATCTATCAATCCATTTATCCATGATATCTGCTCTTAAAAAACTGATGCCCTGTTTTACAGCATGCATGTTTAAAGCAAATGTAAAAAATTCTGCTACTTCACTTATATCTGTTAACGTCTCGATATAAGTGACGTATTCTTCACCAGGACATTATACCACATTCAATAAATCAAATCAATCAGAATGAGCACCTCAAACTTTGAAAGACATTTGAAGCATTAAAATATAGGGATTGGTTTGGACTTATGGTGTTTTACGCCCAAGTCAAGATTCTTTCACTCATGTCAAGGCTCTGGGAAATTAGAATGCCCAGAGATAATCACTGACTTTCAGCAAAGGAACAGACAAACTTATTTACTTCAGGATCGGCATAATTCACCCATGCGAATCACACAAGGGTCTGCACAATTCACCCATGCGAATCACACAAGGGTCTGCACAATTCACCCATGCGAATCACACAAGGGTCTGCACAATTCACCCATGCAGATCACACAAGGATCTGCACAATTCACCCATGCAAATCACACAAGGGTCTGCACAACTCACCCATGCAGATCACACAAGGGTCTACACAATTCACAAATGCAGATCACACAAGGATCGGAACAATTTAGACATGCAGATCACTTGAAGAACAGCACAATTCAGACATGCAGATCACAAAAGGATCTGAACAATTCACACATGCAGATCACACAAGGGTTGGAACAATTTACACATGCAGATCATACTAGGTTAGGAACAATTCACTCATACAGATCACATTAGGACCCACACAATTAACGTATGGCTGGCCACGCCCACAATGTTCCATCGAATAGCCGGATGCTTGATTTACTTAAGAAATGACATTCTGCTCATGGTATTTCAAGGGGTAATGAAAGATAGTGTGGCGCGTGCAAAATTCGATGAAGGGCAGAGCCCTTCATTTTGAATTTGGCATGTGCCACACTATCTTTCATTACCCCTTGAAATACCATGAGCAGAAATGTTATTTCTTATATTTACAATTCTTTCTTTTAATAAATATTTTGTACCTTGGCGCTATTTTTTCCATGTGTCTCACATGACCATGCGACCCCCTGTGTAGGACATGACGTAATATTGCGGGAAAATTGATACACATCAAGGGTCATGACCCCATTGTCTTTCATTGGGAATTGAAATAAAATTGCTTCTGTATGTTTCATCGAAGACAGGTACAGTCATATTGTAAATATATGCAAAAAGAATGAAACCTTGGCCTGAATAGCGCCATTTAATGATGTCACTGACACTAATAACCATTATGAAATGGTTCAGTTGTAATATTTTTTTTTAAATATATTTTTTAAATTTTGGAATTAATTTTTTATGGTTATTTTTGTCCGTTATATTTCCTACTACTCCGAACACAACATTGAAAGCGCAAGAGTCGCACAAAGTTTACGATGTAATGCGTATACTACATGATGTACTTGTGTATGACTTCACCATTCTCATCTTTGATTCAGTGCACATCCACTGGACAAACGCAAAGACATTTCCGATGATCCTGAAAAATTGCAACATGCATCAGAGGAACTACCTTTTCGGTGGTGTAAATTTTTGATCTACACACGAAAACTTCCAATAGACTTTGTGAAGTTGAAAAACGACTTGATCATGAAACACAAGGGAATTAGATACCCCTAGAAATAAACCTGTTGGGAACATGGTGGCAGTCATATCGATTACATTTCACTGGGAATCTGTATTGCCGATATTAGTATTCAAAGGCAGTAATGCAGTGATAGGAAATACACAAGGCTGGATAAAATAAACAGTGTTGAATATAGGATTTTTCAGAGAGTCCTTTGATGTTTGATGCATTTGATATCTGGGTGAGAAAGTCCAATATTTTGACAGTCCTTCTCAAGGAATATACAGTGTTGAATCTAGGAGTTTGATGAATTCCATGTACTGGTCAGCTATTCCAATATTTTGACAGTTCTGATTAAGGAATATACAGTGTTGCATCTAGGATTTTTCAGATGTGCACTCGCTGTTTGATGGATTTCATGGCCTTGTCACTTAGTCCATTATTTTGATTTTTGTTAAGAAACGCAGTTTAGGATTTTTTCAGAGTGCCCTTACTTGCCTGTGGTGGATTTGGTGAATTTGTTACTTAGTCCTAAACTTTTAGAGTTCTTGTTAAGAAATATACAGTGTGGACTAGGAATTTTTTTATAGTCCAATATTTTGATAGTTTTTGTACAGAAACATACAGTGTAGAATCTAGGAATTTTTATATGGTCCTTTGTTGTTTGATGAATTTGTTTTACGGTAAGATAGATCATTATTTTGTTTGGTTTTGTTGAGAAATTTACAGTGTTTAATGTAGGATTTTTCAGAGGGTCCTTCGTTGTTTGATGGATTTAATATCTGGATGATTTATGGATCGCATAAAAGTCAACTAGTCCAATATTTTGGCAATTCTTGTTAAGAAATGTACAGTCTTGAAACTACAATTTTTATGAGGGTCCTTCATTGTTTGATGGATTTGATGTAATGTTAAACTATTCCAATATTTCGATAGTTCTTGTTAAGAAATATACAGTATTGAATCTAGGTTTTGGTAGAGGGTCCTTCATTGATGTCCGGGTAAGCAAGTCCAATATTTTTAGAGTTCTTCTCAAGGAATATACAGTGATGAAACTATGATTTTTAAGAGGATCCTTCTGTGTTTGAAGGATTTGGTGTGCTGGAAAGTCCAATATTTTGATAGTTCTTGTTAAGAAATATACAGTGTTGAATCATCTAGAATTTGTTAGAGAGTCATTCGTTGTTTGATGGATTTGATGTACTGGTCAGCTAGTCCAATATTTGAACAGTCCTTGTTAAGAAATATACAATGTTAAATTTACGATTTTTAAGATGGTTCTTTGTTGTTTGATGGAGTTGATGCACAGGATAGCTAGTACAATATTTTGACCGTTCTTGTTAAGAAAGATTTACCTAGTCCAATTTTGTGATAGTTTTTGCTAGGAAATATACAGTATTGAATCTAGTATTTTTCAGAGGGTCCTTCATTGTTTGATGCATTTGATGTCCGGGTAAGCAAGCCCTATATTTTGAGAGTTCTTCTTTAGGAACATACAATGATGAAACTATGATTTTTAAGAGGATCCTTCGGATTTGATGTGCTGGTAAGTCTAATATTTTAACAGTTTTTGTTAAGAAGTATACAATGTTAAGGTTTTTCAGATGGTCCTTTGTTGTTTGATGGATTTGATGTACTGGTCAGCTAGTCCAATATTTTAACAGTTCTGTTAGGATTTTTCTGAGGGTCCTTCATGGTCTGATGGTTTTGATGCCCTGGTTAGCTAGTACAATATTTTGATTGTTCATCTTAGGAAATATACAGTGTTGAATTTAGGATTTTTCAGAGTTTCCGTTGTTTGATGGATTTGATGTCCAATATTTTGATAGTTCTTGTTAAGAAATCAAGGGTTGAATCAAGGAAATTTCAGAAGGTCCTTCATTGTTTGATTTATTTGTATTTTATGTTCTAGTAAGCTAGTACAATGTTTTTACAATTCTTGTTAAGAAATATACAGTGTTGAAGCTAGGTTGTTTTGGAGGGCCCTTCATTGTTTGATGGATTTGATGGTCTTTTGAGCTATTCCAATACTTTGACAGTCCTTCTCAAGGAATATACAGTGTTGAATCTAGTATTTTTCAGAGGGTCCTTCATTGTTTCATGCATTTAATGTCTGGGTAAGCAAGCCCTATATTTTGACAGTCCTTCTCAAGGAATATGCAGTGTTGAATCTAGGATTTTTCAGAGCCTTGGTTGTTTGATGGATTTGATGGTCTTGTGAGCTAGTCCAATACTTTGACAGTCCTTCTCAAGGAATATTCAGTGTTGAATCTAGGATTTTTCAGAGCCTTTGTTGTTTGATGGATTTGATGTTCTGGTGAGCTAGTCCAATACTTTGACAGTCCTTCTCAAGGAATATACAGTGTTGAATCTAGGATTTTTCAGAGCCTTCGTTGTTTGATGAATTTGATGGTCTTGTGAGCTAGTCCAATACTTTGACAGTCCTTACCCAGTAATATAGTGTTGAATATAGGTTGGATGGTTGAATGTTGCTTAACATCGCATCAGCAATTTTTCACCTTTATGCAATGAGAACGTTTTTAATAATCTCTATGGATTCATCTATGAACACGTTTCTGTATGCATGTGAAGTGCAAGTGTGTTGTATGGTCTGACTTGCACAAGCGTACATTAAGGATGACTTTAAGGTGCTAGCTCGCCGAGTCAATACACCATAGTCAAGCCCCAAGTCCTATTATACAGATACCAGAACCAGAGGTCTGAGCGGGACTCAAACTCACATTGATGAGAGTGCCTGGGTTTGTAGACTAACGTCTTATCCATTAGGCCGCCGTGGCCTCGTTAAATCTTGGATTTTCGGAGGTTCATTCATTATTTCATGGATTTGATTTCCTGGTGATCTAGTCCAATATTTTGACAGTTCTTTTTAGAAAATATACAGCGTTTAATCTGGGATTTTTCAGAGGGTCCTTCATTGTTTGATGGATTTGATGTACTGATCAGCTAGTCTAATATTTTGACAGTTCTTTAATATACAATGTTGAATCTAGGTTTTTTCAGAGATTCCCTCATTGTTGACCTATTGTCATTAGAATTTGATTACACAAAGTACTGCTCAGTAAGATGGTATGAATATTGTTGTTATTGTATGTGAGTGTCTTTATAATACACAGTCACAGTTGACTTTTGTCATTAGTATCTGATTACACAAGTACTGTTGAGTAAGATGGTATAAATTGTTGATGTTTTTGTATGTGAGTAAATATAGTCATGATCTGTATTTAAAAATGGTTACTTCTCTGCCATACTTATTACTTAACCAGAACTGACCTTTAACATCAATACTCAGTCCATATGGTTCTAGTATTCCGTGTTGTTGAGTAAGTATGAACTGTATAAATCTGCCATTGATGTCTAACTGATGATTCTGTTGTTATATCTATCACTGACCAGTATACATCCAGTGTTATCACAGGCTATACCATAACACCAGCCAATAGTGTGAGATGACTGTGAGGAGTCTGGGTAGTTATATCTATGTTCTCCTTCCTTGTTAGATACAACAATAGTAGCATGATAATAACCATCCACTACAACAACATCACCATTTATATTCTCTGTTACATACTCTGGATTTGTAAACAATGGTTTATGTTGTTTGTCCTTCTGTATAGTTTGTTTTATATGACCCGTGGTAGTCATCCTTACTACTTTACTATCAACACGAGACTTATACAGACATACCAGTAAGTCATCCTGTGATGTAACACATAGACCAAGTGTCTGGTATGTTTTTGTACCTGCTATGTTTACACACTTTCCATCTGGTAAATATTTCTTTATGTTTGTATTATAAAAATCAGTAACAAACACCTCCCCCTTTGATGTTACAGCTACATCAATGAGATCTTCATTCAGTTTTATTTTCCTCTTTATGGTACCATGTATATCTGTCAAAACCAGATCTTTATCCCCACCACACCAGGCCTCCTTCTCATTGACAGCAGACACAAACTGACTATATACACCAGGATTGATTTTGGTTACTATCTCTGTACTGATGGCAGTTGATGTACAGTCCACACTGGCGTCAGATTTTGGTGTTGGCTTCTGATCTTTTTCTTGTATAGGTGCCTTTTGTGTTGAATTAGTTTCCATGGCATTTAGAAGATGACCAAACATATCCTGTAAGTTTAGACTTTCATTAATGACAAATTTAGGTGGGGAAACGCATGAAATGGAAGGTAGACTTGACTTTGGTGTTTTTATTTGACGTTGGATGCAGTGAAATTTTTCATGGATTTTAATGTTCCTTCGCAAGACTTAAGATGTTCATTGTGATTATGAAGTATCTTTTGTACATCTTTTTTCTCCTTCTCCTTAAGTTGTAGATCCTGTTCTTTTTGTTTCTGGACTTTATCTACTAGACTGTCTGCTATTTTGTCAGCGTCTGATTTGATTTGATTTCTTAGCTTGTTTATCTCAATAATGGTTTTATCTGATACTTCAGTATAATCTTTGACATTGACATCTATGTCTTGTAATGACTTCTCTAGTTCTGCTATTTGCTGTTTGGTTTCGGTAATGCTTTGTGATATCTCATCCTGGTACCTGTATAAAGTTGTTTCAAGTTCGTCAAAGTTGTGTTTTTTGTGTTTTGTGCCAGAGATACATTTTACACAGACAGCTTCATCACAGTTAGTACAGTAAATCCGTATGATTTCTCTCGGATGTGATGAACATTTGATTGGTTTTCTTTCTTTTATGTTACTTTTACCGAGGTTACTGCTTATAATATTGTGATTGAGGCTTACCTGCTTCCGTAGATGTATCATCTTACAACCACTACACATCTCCTGTCGGCAATCCTTACAGTAAAACTGTGCATCCTCCTCCTGACATAACTCACACTTCTCAATAGCGCTTGGAAGTCCAATCCTGGTATGTATTCAGCCATTTTGAAATCAGAAATTGTAAATGGATTATGACTGTGTGGTTACTTAAACTGCAAAAAAAAAAAAAAAAAAAAAAAAACAAATGTACAATACTTTTATATAATATAACAAGTGTAACAATCAATGACGATCACACAACTTTCAAATATTGTCATGTTCCAATGCAGAAAAAAGTCCAAATAGAATTTATTTTTACTATTAGTTGCTGCCATAATCAACATTTTTTTTAACATTTTAACGAAAAAGTTGTATAGTATGTCATCAGGCACCTCTGTTAATTTTCATGTTTGCACTATCAGAAACAAACATACCAATTTGGGTTCAGTTCTAGCCAACCTTACTATCCCTTGCAAACAAAGTTGGAGGTTTGGAGGGATATAGGATTTGTTCGTACACATGTACGTATGTTCGCTACGATTTCTTCTCAGCGCTCTAACAACGTTAATTTTTCATCAAATTCAATAAAACTTGATGTAAACTTTAACATAATGGTAATATTCTAGATGCATTCCTGTTTGTTAATTGACAAACTGAGTAAGTATCTTTATTTGAGTGGAATATGATATTTCTATCAGCTCTACAACTTCATTTCTCAACAAAATAAAATAAAACTTGATACAAGGGTTTATCATGGTGAACCAAATTTGACAGGGTTAATGCCCTTTATTGAACAAAAGTTCTAGGGGATTAGTATCTTTTGTAATGCCTTGTTTTATAAACATGATCAGAAGAAAACCTTTACAGTCTTTAAAACTACTCGAGGGTTTTATTCATTCAGTATGATTCTGATATAGAAATACAAGAACAATACGTTTTTAATACGTACTGCAGTTCAGTTTACGGACGGAGAGTGATTGCAAAAGCTGGTCCGACTCTTAGGGGTCTGACCAAGACTTGAATATAGGTAGTGACTGTTCTTTTTCCAAGCACTCAGCATTTAGGAATGAAAATCATGGGCCTTGAAGAGACTGGTTCCCCTTGTCATGGCAAGCATGGTACATTGAAGAACCCTCCCTGCACATTGCCCTAATGCACTTTAAAATCAAAATTTCTGCCACTACCTATAGCAAGTGTCGTCTCGATATAACTGAAATATTCTTGACTAGAACGTGAAACACAATTAAATCAATAGATAATCTGAGCCTTTGGCTCGACCAGTTAAAAAAAGAAACATTTATACACACAACAAAAACATATTGGTTGGTGTTTAGAATGATCTTGTTAGATCTTGAAAGTTTGTCATTTTCTTTTCCGAAGATAAGTAGTTATATGGTTTCCTAAAATATCTCCTGAAGTGACTGCTTTGATTTGAATGAAAGATTCTTGACTGGGATGTAAAACACCATTCCACTTTGATAATTCCCTATTGTTCAACCATGCTGCTTATAGTGCATGTATGTACAAACGATCACACTTTTAACGGGAAACCTTGTTTAGAATTTAAAAAGTCCCTACACTTGATATGTTGGCAATAAATACATCTAAAGTATACACATTCTTTGTTTTCATCACCTTGGCTTATTTTGGATATCCAGTTTCAGCCTGGAGATGTGAGTGGAGTAGTTATGTATATTTTATACCAAGTTTGTGTGTTGACCATTTCATTCCAAGAGCTGTTTTTATGCCGAAATCATGTGTTGCCCATTTTATGAAATTGAAAGACCTATACAGTCTGTGTTTTAGTACTAGTATATTTTCTCTGGGTTCGGTTTCAATTGGTTATGAATCCAGGACCAGATCTGAAGAAGTCTGTCAATGGTCCTTTGGTCATTTATCATTCTTTGTATGGTCTAGCTTATATTTAGAACAGTCCATAATTGTTGGACCAGATTTTACATTGTACGCTTTTGTACACATACATTCACATATATAAATGTGTGTGTATGTATATACATGTATATAAATGTGTGTGTGTGTGTGTGTGTGTGTGTGTGTGTGTGTGGGTGTCAAAGAGAGCAATATTAAAATATTAAATTCGAGTGTCTGTCCTTCCGTACAGACAATTCTTGTCCATTTTAAAATAAATTGAAATCGTCTTGAAATTTTTCGGGCATTTCTTGTCCAGAGTAATTCTCTATCGATAGAAGATGTGCATATTATTGATCAGAGTTGGTTTGCTAATTTTCCTAGGATTTATGGTGCTTCAGCAAGCAAACTTTGTTATACTAGAATGTGCGATGTGAATCTTAGTGATGAAACTGTAAGCTGGCACTTTTAACCACAGAGGACAATGACAATTAAGAAATGACATTCTGATCATGGTATTTCAAGGGGTAATGATAGTGTGGCGCGTGCCAAATTCAAAATGAAGGGCTTTGCCCTTCATCGAATTTGGCACGCGCCCCACTATCTTTCATTAGAAAGAAAGAATTGTAAATATATTGTATATTGTAAATATTATAACGAAAAACAACAGTCACAACAACAACAACAATAATAATAATAATAATAATAATAATAATAATAATAATAATAATAAAAATAATAATTATATTAAACTGCCACAATAATAATAATAAACTGCCATAATAAAAATAATAATAATAATAATAAAATAATATTATTAAACTGCCACAATAAAAATAATAATAAAAACAATAATAAAATTAAAAAAATAATAATAATAGACTGCCACAATAATAATAATAATAATCATACTTACATTTAAGTTGTTAAATCTGTATTTGACAAATTTTGATCAATTTTGGGGGCGGATATCGTGCATTAGTTGTAATGTCGTTATTAAGATAAATAAAGTACCCTCTACCTGTGTATCTCCTATCTGTATAATATAGGTTTGATATGTCATTTTATATATATAGTGTGTCTAGTTTAATTTGACCTCGCTTTTTGCCCTAAAATTAAAATATTTAAACAGACATATCGCATTGTGTAATATAGTGGCTTTATAAAGTACATGCAGCCAAACCTGTCTTTAAAGGTCACCAAAGGGAACTGGTAAATGTGGTCTGTATGGGCAGGTGGCCTTTATGTGCAGGTTTAAATAATATGAATAAAGAGCAATAGGTATGCAATTTTACTGGCCCTCATAAGCAGGTGGTCTTAATATAGAGGTAGCCTTTAGGACAGTTTGACTGTATATAAGGATAAATTCGAATTTTTATTGGTAGACTGGTGCTTATGGTAAAGAAACATTCTTACCTAAATAGCCCAATGTAATATTAAAATTAAAGGTCACATGAGCAGGTAAAACTTGACACACTATATATACTTGTATTTAGTCCTATCTACTGAACTGAGCATGGTGGTACATTGGACCTTTTAAATGAATTAGTTACTTTAACACCCTGTTTTAATACTGAGGTATAGGAAACTTGAAATTGTTAACGAATTTACAACCTCCTGATGTCAGTATACGTTTGTTAAAGATCAAGAACCATAATCTGTAATTTCTATCAAATTGTTCGAAGGTTATGAGTTCACATTACTTTAAACCAAAATTTATTCACATGCAATTAAATTCCGCATGTTTCATGTAGACAGTATGTTTGCAAATGTTAAAATGACAGAAACTTGTTTTGAAAATTGGTATTTAGCAAGTATTTAGCTGTAGTCAAATATTGAGAAAGTTAATACATTCCAACCTGCCTTATAGGTCACCTCTATATAAAGACCACCAGGTTTGACTGTAGTGGCAAAAACACTTTGGTTAGAGAATCACGTTATTAGTCAGGAATAAACGTCAGTTTACAGTACCTAATTACTGGTATCTGTTTAGTCGTAAATAGTCCTATTTACAGACACCACCACAGTAGCTCAGTTGGTAGAGTGCTGAATTTGTATGTAGAGGGTCATGGGTTCAAAACCCCAGTCAGGTCTAACCAAGACTTGAAAATAGTGACTGCTCTTTCACCAAACAGTTGTCATTTAGAAATAAATGTCACGGTGTCCTTGGGAAACATTAAAAACTGATATTCTGTGTCACAGCAGGCGTAGCACATAAAAGAACCCTCTCTGCACATTACCCGGAGCGCACTGCAAAGGTTTAAAAATTTCTGCCACTTTACCATAAGCTGGTGACTTCTCAATATAAGTTAAATATTCTTGACTGGGATATAAAACTTCAATAAAACGATCAATCAGTCCATCATATTTTCTGAACTGAGCATGGTTGTACATTGGACGTTTAAAATGATTAATAAAGTCACCAGTTAATAAAAGTTTAAACAGCCTGTTTTAATACAGTCAGATGATAAAAGTTAACCCGAAAATAATTATTAGATTTACTTCCTAATGTCAATATATTTTGTTAAAGATCAAGGGAAATAATCTGTAATTTCATGTGCGATTAACTTTCCAGTGTTTCCCGAATGTTAAAAACACATGATCTTGTATTTTTTTTACCAAATACTCTCCTATAGCCATCAATATTGTGAAAGATAGTAGGCGTTGACAAAGGGAGCTTAGATGGTAGAGTGCTCGCTCCGTATGTGGGAGGTCATAAGTTCCAACCCCTGCAAAATCTGACCAAGAATTGAAGAAAGGTATTGACTGTTTTCAAGCATTCTTCATTTAGAAATGAAAGTCATTATGTACTGTGAAAGAAACATTAAAAACCTGGTTTTGTGGCATGTAAAAGTGCCCTGGGCACAACGCATAGGTCAAAATTTCTGTCACTTAATTAATAGCTGCTGGTGTCTGGATATCAGTGAAATATTCTTGACTTGAAAGTAAAACTTCGTTTAATCAATTAATCCTGTTCACTGGACTGAGCATGGTGGTACATTAGACCTTTTAAATGCTTAATATAACTTTAAACACCCTATTTTAATAGAGAGAGATAATAAAAATTGACCTGAAAGAACTTATCTAGTATTTCAAATATAGCCCATGCTTGTTAAACAGGTAGGGAATTTAAATCATGCAAAAAGCAATATATAGTCAAACATGTTGATAAAGGACACTAAAAGAACCATTAAAAAGGGTGGTGACCCAAGAGGTTCTAATAACACGAACAAAGAGAAATTGGGATGAAATTTTAGGAGCTATATATAAAAGCAGACGGTCGTTATTTGAAGATGGCTTTAAGGCAGGTTAGACTGCACCAAATGCAAAAACTTTGAAACTTTATTGCAGCATGAGTGAATTAATATAAATGCCCATAAATATATACATAGGAATTACTAGTACCATGTCTGTCTGTCTGTCTGTGTGAAATAATTTCTAAGCCATATCTTATAAGTGCTTTGGATGACTGTCATACAACTTCTCATGAATAATCTTCATGGTCCAAAGATGTGTCATGAACTCCAAACAAGGTCATATCTTAAAAGTCAATGTCGCGAGAAAACATTAAACCCTTTAAGATATTTGGGGTGGGGACATTTGACGTACAGTTTTAGTTTTTTTTACCTCAACAGGCTATTTAGCAAGCTGATTGATGGCATGATGAAGTAATTGTGTGGTTTGTAAATGTATCCATTCTTTAATCTGTAAACTTCTCCTCTGAACCAGCAGGATAAAATTGAATGGAATATGACATAATGATGAGGAAAGTATTTGGTTGATGTAAATTAAAACATAACCTCTGATTAACAATATCGGAAACTGCTCATACAGCATGGTTGACAGCATACATGTATGTTTCTTGGTCTAAATTTTTCACATACCTTTATGGATGTCTCTCTTCAATTCAGGTTTTAGCTTTAAATCAAGCTATTTATTTATCAGGTGAACCTAACAAGCCCATTGAGTCTCTTGCTCTATGTTATCTCTTTTCATGTTGTTCTCTTACAGGTCGTAGAAGAAGCCAAGGAAATGTTTGAAGCGAGTCCAGGTGTTAAATACATTGTTCATGAATTTAAAGCAGGATCAAATGCTAAAGTAAGTCAAGAATGGTAACACACGCAGAGACATAGAGACACACATAGAAACACACACGGTCACACGCACGTACACAGTCATACACATATGTACACTACACACACACTGCACTATAATACGTACACACATGGTCACACCTTCAAAAGCACACTACACACATATGGTCACATGTATGTACTATGTAGCCACAAACAGACTTTACCAAGCAATTGTAAAGATGCCATAAAGCTGGTTGTTATATCCCATAAGTGACATTTTACTGATCTTAAAGTCAGACGGTATTTTTTGAAAAATGTAATAAAAACACTGAGCTCTAGTGACCCAACCATTCGGTTTCAGATGAAGAATTAAAGTGGAGTGGATTTATGGTGTTTTGCAACAGTCAATATTATGTCATTTATATTCCAGTTGTCAATTCTGGCTGAGAAAACCAGAGTTCATTGACAAATGTTATGTAATCACTGATCATATTGACTAATTGTTTGTATTTACAGGCTTTAGATGGTGCTATGAAGCAGTTGAAGTCAATACTACCAGACACTGCTGCTATATTTTTCTCTGTGGATACAACTGCAAACAAGATATTATGTATGAGCTGTGTACCTCAGGTAACAAATTTCATGGGTTCAATTTTCGTAGTTTTGTAATTCCCATCTTTTGCGTGAATTTATAATACTGACAATATTATCAAAGATATATAGAGGATCTTAGACGAGTGGGGGTTTAATATGAAATTTATTAAATGAGTTTAATAAATTTCATATTAAACCCTCACGAGTCTAAGATTCTATGTATCACTTAACTCAAAATACTGAGACACAATGACCTGTACATGTTATTTGATGCCATATAGAAACAGCTGATTTCTATCTACGTCAGACAAATCACCTCCTAATTAACTGTGCAAGTAAGAATATACAATGGAGTTCTATTTAGTTATAGTAAAAGTAAATTAATCACCAAGAATAAAACAGACAAAATCAGTATGTAAGTTATAATTATAATATTTTTTCGATTGCATCAAAATTATTTTTTAAAGAATTGGAAAGTCTTCAAAAGTCTAAAAATAAACAACAGACTGACACAGTTTTCATATGACGTCATTAGGCACGACCACTACGTAAATTTAGAAGCGTGAGAACTAATTACGTTACAATCAAGTGATATTACATGGGTAACTGTGTAATACGAAAAAACTTACACCGTTTTATTCCATCAATAAACAGGAGGGTTATGTGATATATATTATTTTATGCGTGGCAGAATAAGCAGAAATTTGTACACCATAAACAAAATTACACAGGCCTTCATTTCACAGGTTCAATTTTTTACGGTTTTGTAATTACGGACCTTTTTGTTGTGGTGTACTATTTGTGGATCTAATAAACTCACTCTAAGATCAAACGAAAAACAAACATATAAATCCATGTCCAAATTAAAATCCAGGAGCAAAGTAAAAAAAACTGTGAAACTGATTAATTAAAATCTTCCACCAGGAAAGTGAAACAGGTCTATGTCTAGATGTGAATTTTACAAGAAGCCAAACATTGACATAAAGTGGAAGAAAAGATTCAATTGTGAGTTAATCCATGTAAGATAAGGAAATTCCACTCTAGGAGTTGTATTTAGTCAGAGACAAGGGTTGCATTTTTCTCATGTCGTACGTACGACATCTTGTAGTGGAGTGGAATAATGGAGTTTTGCACCCCAGTCAAGATTTTTTGACTTATATCGAAGATGTCAGTTCAGGTATGATGGAGACTAAAGTACCCAGTAGAGAACATCCAACCTTCAAAGAGCAAATTAACAGACAAATATGAACCGACTGAGTTGAATTCGAACCAATGAAATGAGAGGCACTTTTACTAAAAAGCTCACATTTAGACCAGTCATCATAATAAACTCAAAGGATCAACATGAAAAATATATTAAACAGAAACATCCCAAAGAAAAAAGGTCAGATTTAAAGTATATATAGTAAATCCTGTAAAATGACCACAAAAGATCTAAGATACCGGTATATGGACTGTTTAGGCTGGTTGTATTGTTATACAGCTTTTTGGTTGAAATATGAAGAAAAGGGCCCACTTAAAACAGTGGTCTTAATAGATAGATCAAAATATGTGTATAGTCAATGTCTTAAACTTCACCTCTGTATCAAGGTCACCTGCCTGGTGGTATTTATATGGTTTTTTGTCTGAAAAATGAAGAAGAGGGATCTTAAAACAGTGGTCTGTACAGATGGATCAAAATACATGTATACTGTATAGTTATTTTATGCTGCGGGATAAAATTTCGCAGATCAGACACTGGAACTTATTCACGAGTATAAAATTTTGCAGTACAGTTGCCAGTGTTAAAAGTTTTCTATACGGATTACCTGAGTCAAAGTTTAATGAATGCTTCATGAAAATATTCACAAGGTATTTAATTTCACACTGTTAAGTCAAACAGCAAATACAGCGAAATTAAATCCCCAATAAATAAAAGCAACTATACAGTAGACAAAACTGCTTTAAAGGGCAGTAAAATTTTATCTAATTCCTTTTTATTTATATCATTGAACCAGTATATGAGTGCTACTTGCCTTTAAAGGTCACTTTTACAGGTTCCCTTAAATTGTCTTTATAGAAAGAAATAACTATATGTATTTCTATATACTTTCAGTCTGTGGTTCCTACAGGATTAACTGCTAAGGCTTGGGTCTCAGAAGTCACAGGAGTGATCAGCGGAAAAGGAGGTGGCAAGGATTTGTCTGCTCAAGCCACTGGTACTAATGTGGATGCCTTATCAGAAGCGATGGAGATTGCCACAAAATTTGCTCAATTGAAACTGTCTTGATACACAATACTCCTAGATAATGAAATGGCAAAGATTGGATTGATTCCAGTTGAACTTAAAAATACTGACAGTTTGATTACTACCATTCATAGATACTGACAATGGACGGAAAATGTAATATGCGACTTATCTTTAATATTAAGAATACATAAACTGTATTTCAATACAACCTCCGTCATGTACATTTAACAATTGAACTGTTTAGAAATGCGGTTCATAGTCGATATGAACGCAATTGATATGCAAGCAAACTGAATAACGCGCGTTAGCGCGTTTTGATTAGTTTGCCTTGCATATCAATTGCGTTCATATCGACTATGAACCGCATTTCTAAACAGTTCAATTGTTATATTTACGTTTAAAACTATTTTCTTTTCTTTTTCTTGGTTCAAAATCATTTTAGAAAATTTTAATTCCGCGCTATGTCAATAACGATTTTCGATTAACGGAACAGCTGATGGAACAGCAGATCGTGACAGATTGTTGTGACAGGAATTCCCGTGACGTCACCAAGGTAGATCTTGCAGTTCATAGCTGATATGAACGCAATTGCTAAGAAACCTTGTGTAGAAGACAGAAAACAGACAAAATGTAAATATATAATTATAAAGTTCCTCAGCGATATTTTGACAGTGTTTATCAATACATGCGAGTCTATAAACTACACAAATGGGTATTAATACTGTGTTACGAGATGTGTATATTTACATCTTCACGAGTTCATTTGAAAAAAAACCCTAATACATGTATATGATCCTAATTAACATTATTTCGACTCTTCAATGTTTTTTAAACTCTGTCAAAATGCTCTTAAATAGCCAAACAGCATTGACCTGTCCGCTTGACCTTTCATTTTTATTATTCATATAAGTGGATGCATCCAAGATATGGGTACTGTCAGGATTTGCAGTTGATATAAATGTTTACTCTTTCCAATTATGTAGACGTGTTTACTATTTCCCATCAAGTACACTTGTTTTACCTACACATAAATGTGCTCACCCATAATAAATATTTAAATTAGAGGTCAAACGGACAGGTTAATATTGTTTGACTATACATAGATTGTTCAGGTGGCAGACATTGGTGCATTTGAGGATGTCGGTCTGGACATGAAGGTCAAATTAAAGATTCAAAGACACAGCACAAGTTTCTCCTAATATTTAGTAATGAAATGAGAGCATTCCATTTTAAGATCAATTTCTGGAAGTTATAATATTGTAGAAAATTCACAAAATATCCGAATACTGTATAAAAAAAAAACATTCGTTGGGGGAGGGAGGTTGACAATAAACATTATTTTCACCTTGATTCTTGCACCGTAAATATTAAATATGTCTTCTCAGAAAGAATTTCTCATTTCTTTTCATACATTTTCCTTTTAGCCAAAATCGTGAACATTTCTTACTGCGAAATATTTTAGAAGCTGAAAAACGGTAATATTTTCCTACCACTAATGTTTCTTGTTATACAGTATATCACTTATGCTTACATCAGCTTGAAAATATATACCAGTCCCATAGTTCCATGTTCCTTTCATACAATTTTGATTACCGGTACACACGTGGTGGGTGTAGCTAGCTAAACAGGAGGTGCTTACCCTTCCGGAGCAACCGGTCTCACTTCCCTGGTGGAAGTTCATGTGTTTAACCTTATGTCAGTTCCAAAGTTTTTACTTTGCTTCTGGATCGTGATTCGGACATGGATTAGTATGTTTGTTTTTGATTACGGTAATGGCTGTCTTTTAAAATGCTGACAATATGAATTTATGAAAATTTTCACTCAGAAAAATTACCATATTCACAGTATTCACAGCTTTATATACAGTCACAAAATATAAATTATCACCAGTTTAGTTTAATTGGAAAGTGAACAGATTTTTGACAGGGCTGCATTTTTATTGCATGAAATAAGTAGAAATGTGTTAAAATACAAACTTTTTTATTTTACTGCAATCTAGAAATAAGTTATTTATTGCATTTATTCCACTAGTATTTTGTCCGTCACTTTTTTGAAGACTATTAAACGGATCTTCCAGATGATACATACATGTATATTGCACTAAGAAACCTTGTTTTTGCAATCATTGTTAAGTTATATATTTAATTCAATAAAGTGCTTTTTCTTTAAGAATATGACTTTTGTTATTATACTTCCTGCTTTGAAGAAAAGGGAGAGGGTATACTAGCTTACCTCTGTCTTTCAGTCCGCCCTTTCCATCTAAACAAAAATCTCCGTTACAGTTTTCTCAGCAACTACTAAACAAAGTCACTTGAAATTTTGCATGCAAGTTCAGAGTGAGATCCCACGCTGCAAATATCGATTTCGCGTCTGCCAGACATTAATTCATGTTTACCGACTTTTACAGTCAAAGTTTGACGTTAAAAGCGAGGGTATACTAAGTGAATAGTAGTGCACAGATTTCTTGTTTATGGCTTTGCATTGATTGATTGATTGGAAGGGACTTAAAATCCAGTCAAGAATATTTCACTAATATCAAGAAGTCACCAACTGTAGGTGAAGTGACAGAAAATTTTTCCTTTGCAGTGTGCTCAGTGGAATATGCAGGAACGGTTCTTTACAGTGACATGGTGTACATCTGTTTTAAGGTCTCGTCCTTTTGCTTATAGACACCATATGATGGACTGAATTAATTGTTGTGTAACAAGTAAGACTTGAAAATTTACACCCCAGTCTAAAGTATATCAAACCACCATGTCTGGGTTGTTGAAGGAAACCGTAGTGCCTGTAAAAAATCACTGATATTCAGCAAGTAAACCGACTATCTTCACACTAGAATGTGCTCGATGTTGGATTTGAACCCTTGTGTTAAAGGACCTTATGATTTAACGGTTACACAAATTTTAAATTACCCAGCCAGTATATAAATACATAGTAGGAGCTCAACATATGTTAATATTTCAAACAAAATGGACTTGTTAAAATAATTGCTGGGCAGACGCATTCATACTTCCCCTACCATCTTTACTGGAACAGGGAATAACAACCAGGTCTGCCGAGTCTATATGTGACCAGCATAGATGTACAGGAAATCATGTTAACGCAGAATCATGTTTACTCACAGAAAGCTGTTACAAAAGTGTAAAATTCAAAAAGCCTGAGTTAAACTTGAATTGTAGGTCAGATATGTAAAGGCACATTATTAATTATTAATCCAATTTCTTAACAAATAAGGGAAAAGGTCAGATAAATTGTTTGAAGACAGATAGACAGAAGAAAAACCTATTGTCCCCTCCCATTTTCACAGTAAATGACGTTTCTAAACAGTTACTGATTAAAATGTTTGAACTCTGAGTCTTATTTGGGAAGAGCAATTTTATATCTGGATACAAGATCAAAGATTGCATATAAAACTTAGCCATCCTATTGTAAAGTTTTGTTAAAAGGTAGAGAGTAGAATGAGTAATAGTGTTTAATAGCCCAGTTAAGATTTTTAACTTTTATCGAGGTGATCAGTTCATGGAATGATGAAGAAAATCAAGGATTTTTGGCAAGCGAACTGACAAACTTCCACACACTAGGATTGAGAGGGATTCGATCTAAGGCCACCAACACCCCAGGCAACTATAAGAACTTTGGTTGAGATTCTACTATTTTTCTAAATAAGTCTGTCCTTGCACTATACTAAATATACTAGTATTGCAACTCGGGTTGAGATTCCTTAGTACCACCAGAAGTGATAGATTTTATTAATAACAAATTACATAAATACTTGAAAAAATTGAATTGAATCCATTTTAGCCCATTTTTATCTGGATATATTTGATGTCCAACAGTTCCATTTTCCTTTCATTTCCAAATTTGATTACACACGTGGTGAGTGTAGCAACCTAAACAGAAGGAATTTTTACTTCCGGAGCATCCGGTCTCATTTTTAACCTAACTTGTTAGTTTCAAAGTGTTTACTTTGCTTCTGGATTTTGATTTAGACATGGATTACTATGTTAGTTTTTGATTTACAATGTTTTGACAGCTAAGCCATTATCAATGAACGACATAGATGCAAAGTCTCATCCTAGATACAACAATTATTTTTAGATTTGTTTGTCCTTGATAAAGAATGAGTTCGAGTCCCGCTCAGACCACATGTGGGAAAAGAAATTTTCCTTGCCGTTGGCCTTTAGTGGTTTATCTGTTATCAGTATAATGGGCTGGGGGATTGGTACGCTTGTCTGCGGCGTACTGACTCGGTAAATTAGCACCTGAAAGTCGCCCTGAATGCGTGCTAGTACAAGGCAGACCATATAACACACTTGCACTTTACATGCATACACGAAATTGTTTATATATTAATACATAGAAATTAATATAATAGTTCTCGTCGCGAATAGCTGAAAAATTGCTGATGCGACGTAAAGCAACATTCAACCAACCAACACACCTTGATACAGACTAAGCTGTCGAAATGTTGTAAGATCAGGTGAAAATAAAATATAAATTTACATAAATACATAAAAATTAACAACAAACAACATCATATATTAAATTTTTATCTTATCAATCTATAAATCTAATCACATATCAATATAAACATGACAACTAACTTAAAATATTATTCTATTTTAAATTTATTTTGTAAGTAAACAAGGTTTCGGTTTCATTTTATTCTGTAAATTCTTTTTTCGTTCACTTCCAATTCTTGATTTTTTTTCATTTTCTTAAGAAGCGTCAATTTTTTTAGAATTATATTTTTATGTAAAGATAACCTATGTACACAGTAAAACTCGCAAAACTGACTACCCTGTATAAAGACCACTTTTCTATATTGTAAAACCCGCTAAACTGACTACATTGTATAGGGATCACTTGTCTATACAGGAAAACCCGCTAAACTGACTACCTTGTATAAAGACCACTTGTCTATACAGGAAAACCCGCTAAACTGACTACCTTGTATAAAGACCACTTGTCTATACAGGAAAACCCGCTAAACTGATTACTTTGTATGAAAACCACTTATCTATACAGTAAAACCCGCTAAAATGATTACCTTGTATAAAAACCACTTATCTATAAAGAAAAACCCGCTAAACTGACTACCTTGTATAAGGACCACTTGTTTATACAGTCAATCCTGCTTAACTTCCACCTCTATATAAATCCTACCTTGAAAACTGACTGCCTCTATATACTAGCAAAGACAAACTATCTATAAACTGTCCATTTCTGTATAAAGACTAGCTGTCCATACAGTAATACGTACTGAATTGACTACCTGTTAAGACCACATGTCTATGAAGTTAAACATGTTAGTGACCACCTCTATATAACTACAATATGTCTATACAGTAAAACATGTTAGTGTGACCACCTCTATACAGGACATTTAGCTTCATATTTCATCCAATAAGAACCGCAATATAAAGACAACCTGTCCATATTGACTACTGTATTAAAGTCCATTTGCTTCATATTTCAAGTTTTACTGTTTTACTGGATTTTGTTGTGAAGAGCTGGGTAATGGGATTCGCCGCTGTACCACGTGATACCATCTAACGTTTGTGCGGAACACTTATTTTCAATGGATATGGAATCGCATGAGATGACGTTTTCCCGCTAAAACGACGTCATTTCGGGAATCTGTGACGTTGACGTTTTCCAAAACGTTCCGCACAAACGTTAAGAGGTATTGATCACGTGGTACGGGGCGAACTCCATTGCCGATCAATGTTCAATGATCAATGTTTCAACAACAACAACAATCTCTCTCTCTCTCTCTCTCTCTCTCTCTCTCTCTCTCTCTCTCTCTTGGCATTTTTAAATTAATTAAGTTTCTGTCATTTGTATAAAATACACAATTTGACCACTAGAATTACTAAATCAACTGTTATAGAAAACTTTCAAATGCTTAAAATTTTTCTAATACAAAAATAACAAAATCACTGATTACACAGGGATCGGAACAATTCACATATGCAGATCACCCAAGGATCGGAATAAATTACACATGCATATCCCACAAGGATAGGAACAATTCACATATGCAGATCACACAAGGATCGGAGCGATTCACACATATAGATCACACAAGGATTAGAACAATTCACATATGCAGATCACACTAGGATCGGAACAATTCACACATGCAGATCACACAAGGATCAGAACAATTCAAACATGCAGATCACACTAGGATTGGAACAATTCACACATGCAGATCACACTAGGATCAGAACAATTTCACACATGCAGATCACACAAGGATCAGAACAATTCACACATGCAGATCACACTAGGATCAGAACAATTTATACGTACAGATCACACTGGGTTTGGAACAATTCACACATGCAAATCACACTAGGATCAGAACAATTCACACATGCAGATCACACTAGGATTGGAACAATTTCACACATGCAGATCACACTCGGATCAGAACAATTTCACACATACAGATCACACTAGGATCAGAACATTTCACATTGCAGATCACACTAGGATTGGAACAATTCACACATGCAAATCACACTAGGATCAGAACAATTTCACACATGCAGATCACACTAGGATCAGAACAATTCACACATACAGATCACACTAGGATCAGAACAATTCACATTGCAGATCACACTAGGATTGGAACAATTCACACATGCAGATCACACTAGGATCAAAACAATTTACGCATACAGATAACACTAGGTTCGGAACAATTCACACATGTAGATCACACTAGGATCGGAACAATTCACACATGCATATCACACTTGGATCAGAACAATTCATACATGAAGATCACACTAGGTTCGGAACAATTCAAACACACAGATCACACAAGGATAGGAACGATTCACACAAGCAGATCACACTGGAATCGGAACAATTCAAACAAGCAGATCGCACTAGGTTCGGAACAATTCACACATGCAGATCACACTAGGATAGAAACAATTCAAACAAGCAGATCGCACTAGGTTCGGAACAATTCAAACATGCAGATCACACAAGGATCGGAACAATTCACATGGAAATCACACAATGATCAGAACAATTCACACATTTAGATCACACTAGAATCGGAACAATTCACACATGCAGATCATACTAGGATCGGAACAATTCACACATACATATCACATTAGGACCCGATCAATTGACGTATCGCCGGCTACGCCCACAATGTTCCGTCGAATAATTTGGTGTTTGATTAACGCGCAAAAAGAATGAAAACTCGGCCTGAATAGCGTCATTTAATGACGTCACTGACAATAGTACGTCATTAGTTGCTGTGACGCTGCTTCGGTACCATGATGGCGGCCAGTGTCGGAACGTTGTGAGCGTGGCCGGCGAGGAGTCAATTCACACTAGGATCTGGACAACAAGGTGGTGAGTGAGAGAGGTGATGTGATTCTTAAGCAGACTTTAAACCACTTCTTTATGTCTTTGGAGATTACAAGATAATAATCAAGTGCAGTCTCCATGTTGGATATTTCTATGACATTTTAAGCGGTGGATTAAAAATTTCATTTTTCATGGAAAAATGTCAAATCAAAAACAAACATTCTAATTCACGTCAAAATCAAAATCCCAGAAGTAAAAAAAACTACTTATGTATTTATTTTCAGGGTATACAAATATTCGGTTATTTTACAGTTGTGTGTTTCTCACGAACATTAATACAGATCGAAAATTATTTTCTGTGTCATGTGTTATGGTGCATATATAAAAAAACGAAAATTTAGCGATCCGGATATGTCGAAATTTCATATACCCGAAAAATAGATACACACGAAATTAAATACATTTACAGCATTCCATATTTATCAAAAATAATACTCATAGTTCACAAATAAAAAATATCAATATAAATGGCATGGTATAGGTAAACAACATTGATCTGTCCACTTGACCTTTCATTTATAAACCTATTATAAATCAGTATATTAATATGAATAAAGAACAATTGGGATACAATTCTACTAGCCTTTATAAGTAGGTGGCCCTTATATAGAGGTGGCCGTTAAGACAGGCTAGACTGTATTTGTATTTTGAATCAATGGCCAAGAGTTTAAGATGGTAAGGTAAATATTAAATTTATAAGGTGTTATAGTTTTCAGTATGTGGATTTTGTATATATTAGCTGTGAATTCTAGCACTATCCATGCATTAAGTACCTCATGCTATATGAAGATTCCTTATAAAAGGTCAAGCAGATAAGTCAGTTCTATAGGTTTAACTGTCTGCATTGTGTTTGTATTAACTGTGAATCCTAACACTACCCATGTATTGGATGGATCCTCTTTTATGAATATTCCTAATGGAAGGTGTCAAGCAAACAGATCAATATACAGTGGCCTATACACTGTTGAACATTATCAACTTAAAAAATGTAATAATTAAGAAAATAACAAATTATTCTATTCACTGACCAGTTTTTCATTCGTTCTTTGACTTAGATTTTCACTGAAATAAAGCAAATTTTTGAAATCTTTTTTCAAAGAAAACTACTTATAAATATTTTGACAACTAAATACAAATGTCTTCAGCTAGAAGGAATCTTTAAAATGACACATTGTGAAATACCTCCAAACTATCGTAATTACATCTTACACCAGTTTTCCTTTAACAGCACTGGTCGGTTTGTTTTTTTTTCGGAATATAATTCCTCATCATTAGTGCATGTACAAAAATTATGAAACAAAAATTGTTATCAAGATGTTGAAAAATTACCAAAAGGACCAAAATAAATTTTACCATTTATTGAAAATTTGGTAAAATATATTTTGAATATGTTTTAAAAATTCACAATATCATTCAGTAAAATTTAAGTTCTTAAGTGATAATTACGACCACTGGGACTTGATATCCCAGTGTGTTCATTCTTGGTGTGCATGCAAACCAGTCTAATATTTAATTATTCTTGTTGAGAAATATACAGTATATGAGGTTTAAAGGGTTCCTTCATTGTTTGATGTCCTAGTGAGCTAGTCCAATACTTTGACAGTTCTTTTTAAGAAATAAATAGTGTTAAATACAGGAGTTTACAGAGACCACTTCGTTGTTTGATAGATTTCTTGGCCTGGTGAGCTAGTTCAATATTTTTACAGTTTTTGTTAAGGCCTTTCATTATAGGATTTTTTAAAGAGCCCGCATGTTTGATGAAATTGGTGTACTGGTGAGTTAATCTAATATTTTGGCAGTTCTTGTTAATAAATATATATATAGTTTTGAATCTAGGATTTTTCAGACTATCTGTCATCCTTTGGTTTGTTTGATGTACTGGTCAGCTAGTCTAATATTTTGAGTTCTTGTTGAGAAATATTTAACACTTGAACTGTTTTGAAATGGTATTTATAGTCAATACGAATGCCTAACCTTTGCACGACAAACCAAATAATACGCGATCATGAATGCCATTTCAAAACAGTTCAGTTGTTATATTTTCTTTAAAATATATTTTTTAAATTCTGGAATTTATTTTTATGGTTATTTTTGTTCATTATATTTCCTACCGCTTCAAACACAACATTAAACGTGCAAGAGATACACAAAGTTTACGATGTAATGCGTATAATACATGATGTACTTGTGTATGACTTCACCAATCTCATCTTTGATTCAGTGTACATCCACTGGACGGACGCAAAGGCATTTCCGATATTCCAGAAAAATTGCAACATGCATCAGAGGAACTACCTTTTTCGGTGGTGTAAACTTTCGATCTACACACGGAAACTTCTAATAGACTTTGTGAAGTTGAAAAACGACTTGATCATCAAACAGAAAGGAATTCGATACCCCTAGAAATAAACCTGTTGGGAACATGGTGGCAGTCATTTCGATTATATTTTACTGGGAATGTGTATTGCCGATATTAGTATTCAAACGCAGTAATGATAGGAAATACACAAGGCTAAATGAAATATACAATGTTGAATCTAGGATTTTTCAGTGAGTCCTTTGATGTTTAATGCATTTGATATCCGGGTGAGCACGTCCAATATTTTGACAGTCCTTCTCAAGGAATATACAGTGTTGAATCTAGGATTTTCAGAGGGCCTCTCGCTGTTTGATGGATTTCATGGCCTTGTCAGCTAGTCCAATATTTTGATTTTTTTCTTAAGAATAAGCAGTTTGAAGGATTTCATGGCTTTATTACCTAGTCCATTTTTTATTTTTTGTTAAGAAATATACAGTTGAGGATTTTTCAAAGTGCCCTTACTTGCCTGTCGATTTGGTGATGTAGTCCTAAACTTTCAGAGTTCTTGTTAAGAAATATTCAGTGCTGACTCTAGGATTTTTCAGGGGACCTTCATTGTTTGATGATTTTGATGTAATGGTGAGCAAGCCCAATATTTTGACAGTTCTTTTTAAGATATATACAGTGTTGAATCTAAGATTTTTCAGAGGGTCCTTCATTGTTTGATGGATTTGATGTAATGGTGAACTAGTCCAATATTTTGATAGTTTTTGAACAGAAACATAGTGTTGAATCTAGGAATTTATATATGGTCCTTTGTTGTTTGATGAATTTGTTTATGTTCTTGTTACGAAATATAGTGTTGATTGTTCAAAGATTTAGGATTTGTTAGAGAATCATTCGTTGTTTAATGGATTTGTCAGCTTGTCCAATGTTTTAACTGCTCTTATTTAGAAATATACAATAATAGATTTGGGATTTTTCAGATGTTCCTTTGTTGTTTGATGGATTCGATGTACCGGTAAGCAAATCCAATACTTTAAGAGTTCTTTCAGAATTTTAATGCAAGCACTACTGAGGAGGAATTGTATTCCGAAACAGCCGTCCAGTGCTTTAAAAATATGTAATTCTCAAGGAATATACAATAGTGATTTTTAAGAGGAAGGATTTGATGTGCTGGTTAGTCCAATATTTTCACAATTCTTGTTAGAAATATACAGTGTTAAATCTAGGATTTTTCAGAGGGTCTTTCATTGTTTGATGGCTTTGGTGTACTGGTCAGCTAGTCCAATGTTTTAACTGTTCTTGTTTAGAAGTATACAACATTAGATTAAGGATTTTTCAAATGGTCCTTTGTTGTTTGATAGATTTGATGCCCTGGTTAGCTAGTACAATATTTTGACAGTTCTTGTTAAGAGGGTCCCTTGATGTTTGATGGATTTGTTGAATTTAGGATTTTTCAGAGCGTCAGTTGTTGTTTAATGGATGTGATGTACTGGTAAGCTAGTCGAATATTTTAACAGTTGTTGTTAAGAAATATACAATGTTAGATTTAGGATTTTTCAGATGGTCCTTCATTGTTTGATGTATTTGATGTATTGGTCAGCTAGTCTATTATTTTGACAGTTCTTGTTAAGAAATATCCCATGTTGAATCTTAGATTTTTCAGAGGGGATGGTTAGCTATTCCAATATTTTATTTGTTCTTGTTCAGAAATATACAGTGTTGAGTTTAGGATTTTTCAAAGGATCCATTAACATCTTCATTTTTTTTTTGGATTTGATGTACTTGTCAGCTAGTCAAATATTTTGATCGTTTTTCTGAGGAAATATACGATGCTGAATCGATTATTTTTCAGAGGGTCATTTGTTATTTGATTAATATGTTGATCTGGTGAGCTAGTCCAATATTTTAATAGTTCCTGTTAAGAAATGACAATTCTTGTTAAGATACATACAGTGTTGAATCTAGGATTTTTCAGTCCTTCATTGTTTGAGGTTTAATGTACTGGTGAGCTAGTCCCAATATTTTGATAGTTCTTTTAGGAAATATACAGTGTTGAATCTAGGATATTTCAGAAGGTTCTTCATTGTTTGATGGATTTGATGTTCTGGTGAGCTAGTACAATATTTTTACAGTTCTTGTTAAGAAATATACAGTGTTGAATCTAGGTTGTTTTAGAGGGTCCTTCGTTGTTTGATGGATTTGATGTTCATGTGAGCTAGTCCAATACTTTGACAGTCCTTCTCAAGGAATATACAGTGTTGAATCTATAATTTTTCAGAGCCTTCGTTGTTTGATGGATTTAATGGTCTTGTGAGCTAGTCCAATACTTTGACATTCCTTCTCAAGGAATATACAGTGTTGAATCTAGGATTTTTCAGAGCCTTCCCTGTTTGATGGATTTTTATGGTCTTGTGAGCTAGTCCAATACTTTGACAATCCTTACCCTGTAATATACAGCGTTGAATATAGGTTGGATGGATAAATGTTGCTTAACGTCGCATCAGCAATTTTTCACCTATATGCAATGAGAACTTTTTTATATATCTCTATGGATTTATCTATGAACACGTTTGTGTATACATGTGAAGTGCAAGTGTGTTGTATGGTCTGCTTTGCACAAGTGTACATTGGAGCGATTTTTAGGTGCCAGCTTACCGAGCCAATACACCAAAGACAAGCCCCCAGTCAGTCCATTATACTGATACCAGGTGAACCAGAAATTTGATAGGGCCTCAAACTCACAGCGATGACAGTGCCTGGATTTGTAGACAGACGTCTTATTCATTAGGCCACCGTGGCCTCGTTGAATCTTGGATTTTCGGAGGGTCCTTCATTATATCATGGATTTGATGTCCTGATGACCTAGTTCAATATTTTGACAGTTCTTGATAAGAAATATACAGTGTTGATTCTTGGATTTTTCAGAGGGTCCTTCATTGTTTGATGGATTTGATGTACTAAACAACTAGTCCAATATTTTGACAGTTCTTATTAAGAAATATACAATGTTGAATCTAGGGTTTTTTTCAGAGATTCCTCCATTGTTGACCTATTGTTATTAGAATTTGATCATATAAAGTACTGTTCAGTAAGATGGTATGAATATTGTTGTTGTTGTATGTGAGTGTCTTTATAATACACAGTCACAGTTGATCTTTTGTCATTAGTATTTGAATACACAAAGTACTGTTCAGTAAGATGGTATAAATGTTGTTGATGTTATTGTATGTGAGTGTCTTTATAATACACAGTCACAGTTGACTTTTGTCATTAGTATTGGATTACACATAGCACTGTTGATTTAGGAGGTATAAATGTTGTTGTTATTGTATGTGAGTGTCTTTATAATACACAGTCACAGTTGACTTTTATTGATCACACAAAGTACTGTTCAGTAAGGTGGTATAAATGTTGATGTTTTTGTTTATGAGTGAATAAAGTCATAATCTGATTACTTTACCATCATTACATAACCAGAGCTGACCTTTAACATCAATACTCAGTCCCCATGGGTATTGTATTCCATGTTGTTGAGTAAGTATGAATTTTATAAATCTGCCATTGATGTCTAACTGATGTATTCTGTGGTTACCCCAATCACTGACCAGTATACATCCAGTGTTATCACAGGCTATACCATAACAGCAGTCAATAGTGTGAGATAACTGTGAGGAGTCTGGATACCTATATCTGTGTTCTCCTTTCTTGTTAACTACAACAATAGTAGCAGGATAACCATCCACTACAACTACATCACCATTTATATTCTCTGTTACATACAATGGAAATGTAAACAATGGCTGACGTAAAAACAATAGCCAATGTTGTTTGTCCTTCTGTATTGTTTGTTTTATATGACCCGTGGTAGTCATTCTTACTACTTTACTATCATCATCAGACTGATACAGACATACCAGTAAGTCATCCTGTGATGTAACGCATAGACCACGTGGCTTGTATGGTTGTGTATCTGATATTGTAATACACTTTCCATCTGTTAAATATTTATTTATGTTTGTATCAAAGTGCTCAGTAACAAACACCTCCCCCTTTGATGTTACAGCTACATCCCTGAGACTTCCATTCAGCTTTATTTTCCTCTTTACGTGACCATCAATATCTGTCAAAACCAGATCTTTATCCCCACCACACCAAGCCTCCTTCTCATTGACAGCAGACACAAACTGACTATATACACCAGGATTGATTTTGGTTACTATCTCTGTACTGATGGCAGTTGATGTAAGGTCCACACTGGCATCAGATTTTGGTGTTGGCTTCTGATCTTTTTCTTGTATAGGTGCCTTTTGTGTTGAATTAGTTTCCATGGCATTTAGAAGATGACCAAACATATCCTGTAAGTTTAGACTTACATTAGTGACAAATTTAGGTGGGAAAACGCACGAAATGGAAGGTAGACTGGACTTTGGTGTTTTTATTTGACGTTGGATGGCAGTGAAATTTTTCATGGATTTTAATGTTCCTTCGCAAGACCGAAGATGTTCGTTGTGATTATGAAGTATCTTTTGTACATCTTTTTTCTCCTCCTCCTTGAGTTGTAGATCCTGTTCTTTTTGTTTCTGGACTTTATCAACCAGTTGGTCTGCTATTTTGTCAGCGTCTGATTTGATTTGATATCTTAGCTTGTTTATCTCATTAATGGTTTTATCTGATACTTCAGTATAATCTTTGACATTGACATCTATGTCTTGTAATGACTTCTCTAGTTCTGCTATTTGCTGTTTGGTTTCGGTTATGCTTTGTGATATCTCATCCTGGTATATGTATAAAGTTGTCTCAAGTTCATCAAAGTTGTGTTTTTTGTGTTTTGTGCCAGAGATACATTTTACACAGACAGCTTCATCACAGTTAGTACAGTACATGCGTATGATTTCTCTCGAATGTGTTGTACATTTGATTGGTTTTCTTTCTGTTCTGTTGCTTTTACGGAGGTTACTGCTTATAACATTGTGATTGATGCTTACCCTGCTCCGTAGATGTATCATCGTACAACCACTACACATTTCGTGCCTGCAATCTTTACAATAAAACTCTGCATCCTCCTCCTCACATAACTCACACTTCTCAATGGCAGCTTGGAAGTCCAATCCGGGTATGTATTCAGCCATTTTGAAGTCAGAAATTGTAAATGAATTATCACTATTTGGTTACTGCAACGGAAACTGAAATAAAAATGAAACAAATGTACATTATTTTTGTATAATTAAAAAAGTATAGCAATCGATGACAATGATACAACTTTCAAATTTTGTCATGTTCCACTGCAGAAAAATCAAAACTGTTGTCATGTTCCACTGCAGAAAAATCAAATATTGTCATGTTCCACTGCAGAAAAATCAAATATTTTCATGTTCCACTTCCAATGCAGAAAAATCAAATATTGTCATGTTCCACTGCAGAAAAATCAAATATTGTCATGTTCCACAGCAAAAAATCAAATATTGTCATGTTCCACTGCAGAAAAAAATGTCGAAATAAAATCTATTTTACAATTAGTTGCTGCCATAATCAACATTTCTTGAACATTTGGATGTAAAGGTTGTACGGTATATCATCAGGTACCTCTGTTAATTTTAATTTTCGTACTAGATATGTCAAATCAAACATACCAATTTCAGTTCAGTTCTAGCCAACCTTACTATCCCCTTGCAAACCAAGTTTGGAGTTTTGGAGGGATATACGATTTGTCTTGTACACATGTACGTATGTTCGCTATGATTTCCTTCTCAGCGCTCTAACAACGTAAAATTTTTCGTCAGAATTCAATAAATCTTGATGCTAAACTTTAACATAATGGTAATATTCTAGATGCATTCCTGTTTGTTAATTGACAAACTGAGTAAATATCTTGTTTTTTTGAGTGAAATATGATATTTCTATACGCGCTCTAACAACTTCATTTCTCAACAAAATAAAACTGATACAAGGGTTTATCATGGTGAAGCAAATTTGACAGGGTTATTGCCCTATATTGAACAAAAGTTCTAGGGGATTAGTATCTTTTGTAATGCCTTGTTTTATAAACATAATCAGAAGAAAACCTTTACAATCTTTAAAACTACTCGAGGGTTTCATTCATTTAGTATGATTCTGATATAGAAATACAAGAACAATATGTATTTAATACGTACTGCAGTTCAGTTTACGGACGGAGAGTGATTGCAAAAGCTGGTCCGACTCTTAGGGGTCTGACCAAGACTTGAATATAGGTAGTGACTGTTCTTTTTCCAAGCACTCAGCATTTAGGAATGAAAATCATGGGCCCTGAAGAGACTGATGCCCTGTGTCATGGCAAGCATTGTACATTGAAGAACCCTCCCTGCACATTGCCCTAAGCGCACTGCTAAAATCAAATTTTCTGCAACTTCACCTATAGCTAATAACGTCTCAATATAACTGAAATATTTTTGACTAGAACGTGAAACACAATTAAATCAATAGATAATCTGAGCCTTTGGCTCGAAGCAGTTAAAAAGGAAACATTTATACACACAACAAAAACATATTGGTTGGTGTGTTAGAATGATCTTGTTAGATCTTGAAAGTTTGTCATTTTCTTTTGCGAAGATAAGTAGTTATACGGTTTCCTAAAATATCTCCTGAAGTGACTGCTTTGATTTAAATGAAAGATTCTTGACTGGGATGTAAAACACCATTCCACTTTGATAATTCCCTATTGTTCAACCATGCTGCTTATAGTACAGTACATGTATTTAAAACGATCACACCTTGTTTAGAATTTAAACAATCGCTACTCGCTATCCTTTATATGTGCTCAATTGTTGGCAGTAAGTGCGTCTAAAGTATACACATTCTTTGTTTTTATCACTTTGGCTTGTTCTGTATCTCCAGTTTCAGCCTGGACATGTGAGTGGAGTAGTGATGTATATTTTATACCATGTTTCTGTGTTGACCATAATTTTCAGTCCAAGAGCTGTTTTAATGCCCAAATCATGTGTTGCACATTTTATGAATTGAAAGACCTTTGCAGTCTGGGTTTTAGGACTGGTATATTGTCTCCGGGTTCAGTTTCAATCCGGTTTTGAATTCAGGACCAGATCTGAAGATGTCTGTCAATGGTCCTTTGGTCTTTTATCATTCTTTGTATAGTCTACCATATATTGAGAACAGTTCACGATTGTTGGACCAGATTTTACATTGTACGCTTTTGCACACATACACATATGTATAAATGTGTGTGTGTGTATGTGTGTATGTGTCAAAAGAGAGCAATATTAAAATATTAAATTCGAGTGTCTCTCCTTCCATCCATCTGTCCATCAAGACAATTCTTGTCCATTTTAAAATAAATAGAAAACGTCTTGAAATTGTCCGGGCATTTTTTGTCCGGAGTAATTCTCTATCGATAGACGATGTGCATTTTATTGATCAGAGTTGGTTTGCTAATTTTCCTAGGATTTATGGTGTTTCAGCTAGCAAACTTTGTTATACTACAATGTACCCAAGTACGATGTGAATCTTAGTGATGAAAACTGTAAGCTGGCACTTTCGACCATTGACGACAATGACAATCATCTTTTGAAGTGTTATATGATAAATGTCTATACACGTTTCAACTAAGTTCTGAATTCAGTCATATTACAACATTTACAATATGCAAAGATATGTAAGGTATTGTTCAATAATATACTAATATAACAAAAAACAACCACCATCATGACAACAATTATATTAATAATATACAACTACCATAATAATAATAATAATAATAATAATAATAGAAAGAATAACAACAATATTGACGATAGTAATAATGACAATAATAATAATGATAATAATGATAGAAACTACCATAAGAACAATATATCACTGTAGTAGCAAGCACAGAAGGTAGATTGCTTGCTCCATTAGTGGGAGGTAATGAGTTCAAACCGTGATTATATCTGACCAAGACTTGAAAGTACTGACTGTTCTTTTTTTCAAGTACTTGGCATAACAAAATGAACTTCACAATTTCTTGGGAATGGGAATTTAAAATAAACGAGGTCCCGTGTCATGGTACGCGTTGAACGATATAGAACCCTACTATATGTCATAAGCGCAACACACAAACAACATTTCTGCACTTTCGCGTATAGCTGGCAATGTTTTGATATAAGAGAAATATTCTTGACTGGGATGTTAAACACAATTACTCAACTCAAATCAAAAGAAAAAGAATAATTATAACAAAAAACAATAGTCACAACAACAAAAACACAACAACAACAATAATAATAATAATAATAATAATAATAATAATAAACTGCCACAATAATAAATAATAATAATAATAAAATAATAATTATATTAAACTGCCACAATAAGAATAAACTGCCATAATAATGATAATAATAATAATAATAATAATATATAATAATATAATAATAATAATAATAATAATAATAATAATAATAAAAAATAATATTATTAAACTGCCACAATAATAAATAATAATAATAAAAACAATAATAACAATTAAAAAATAATATTATTAAACTGCCACAATAATAATAAAATAATAATAATATTAAACTGCAACAATAATAAATAATTATAATAATAAAAAAATATTATTAAACTGCCACAAATATAATAATAGACTGCCAAAATAATAAAATAATAATAATAATAATACTTACATTAAGTTGTTAAATCTGTATTTGACAAATTTTGATCTAGGGGGCGGATATCGTGCATTAGTTGTAATGTCGTTATTAAGATAAATGTAGTACCTTCTACCTGTGTATCTCCTATCTGTATAATATAGGTTTGATATGTCATTTTATATATAGTGCGTCTAGTTTAATTTGACCTCGCTGTTTGACCTAAAATTTAAATATTCAGACTTATCGCATTGTGTAATATAGTGGCTTGATAAAGTACATGCAGTCAAACCTGTCTTTAAAGGTCACCAAAGGGAACTGGTAAATGTGGTCTGTATGGGCAGGTGACCTTTATGTACAGGTTTAAATAATATGAATAAAGAGCAATAGGTATGCAATTTTACTGGCCCGCATAAGCAGGTGGTCTTAATATAGAGGTAGCCTTTAGGACAGGTTGGACTGTATATAAGGATAAATTGGAATTTTTATTGGTAGACTGGTGCCTATGGTAAAGAAACATTATTACCTAAATAGCAAAGTCTAAAAGCCCAATGTAATATTAAAATTAAATGTCAAACGGTCAGGTCAATCTTAACACACTATATACATACTTGTATTTATCTATATAGTCCTATCTACTGAACTGAGCATGGTGGTACATTGGACCTTTTAAATGAATAATATAACTTTTAATACCCTGTTTTAATACTGAGGTATATGAAACTTGAAATTGTTAACGAATTTACAAGCTCCTGATGTCAGTATTCTTTTGTTAAAGATCAAGGACCACCATAATCTGTAATTTCTATCAAATTGTTCGAAGGTTATGAGATCACATTACTTTAAACCAAATTTTATTGACATGCGATTGAATTCTGCACGTTTCATAAAGACAATTTGTTTGCAAATGTTAAAATGACACACACTTGTTTCTAAAATTGGTATTTAGCAAGTATTTAGCTATAGTCAAATATTGAGAAAGTTAATACATTCCAACCTGCCTTATAGGTCACCTCTATATAAAGACCACCAGGTTTGACTGTAGTGGCAAAACACTTTGGTTAGAGAATCACATTATTAGTCAGGAATAAACGTCAGTTTACAGTACCTAATTACTGGTATCTGTTTAGTCTTAAATAGTCCTATTTACTGACACCACCACAGTAGCTCAGTTGGTAGAGTGCTGAATTTGTATGTAGAGGGTCTTGGGTTCAAAACCCTGTCAGGTCTAACCAAGACTTGAAAATAGTGACTGGTCTTTAACTAAACAGTTGTCATTCAGAAATAAACGTTACAGTGTCCTTGGGAAAACATTAAAAACTGATATTCTGTGTCATAACAGGCATAGCACATAAAAGAACCCTCTCTGCATATTACCCGGAGCACACTGCAAAGGTTAAAAAAAGTCTGCCACTTCACCTTAAGCTGGTGACTTCTCAATATAAGTTAAATATTCTTGACTGGGATATAAAACTTCAATAAAACGATCAATCAGTCCATCACATTTATTGAACTGAGCATATTTGACCTTTAAAATGATTAAACAACGTTAAACAGCCTGTTTTAGTACAATTCGATAACAAAAGTTAACCCAAAAATCATCATCAGATTTTTTTCCTAATGTCAGTATATTTTTGTTAAAGATCAAGGGACATAATCTGTAATTTCATATGTGATTAAATTTCCAGTGTTTTATGAATGCTAAAGACACACGACCTTGTTTTTGAAATTGGTATTATTTTTAACAAATACTCGCCTATATCCATCAATATTGCGAAAGATAGTGGCTATTGGCGTTAACAAGGGAAGCTCAGACAGTAGAGTGTTCGCTTTGTATGTGGGAGGTCATGGGTAAGCATCCCAGTCTGACCAAGAACTGAAGAAAGGTAATGGCTGCTGTTTTGCCAAGCATTCGGCATTTAGAAATGAAAATCATTGGGTCTTTCGAAAGAAACATCAAACCAGGCATTTATGGTACCTCTTCCCCTTCTACACTTTTCCTTGTGCACAATGCATATGTCAAAATTTCACTTTACCTACATCTGGTGATGTCTGGATATAAGTTAAATATCCTTGTCTTGGACATAGAACTTCGTTTAATCAATTAATCCTGTTTACTGAACTGAGCATGGTGGTACATTGGACCTTTTAAATGATTAATATAACTTTAAACACCCTATTTTAATAGAGAGATATATTAAAAATTGACCTGAAAGAACTTATCTAGTATTTCAAATATAGCCCATGTTTGTTAGACACTGGGTAGGGAATTTAAATCATACAAATAACTTCAATATACAGTGAAACATGTTTATAAAGGACACTCAAAAGAACCATTAAAAAGGGCGGTGACCCAAGAGGTTCTAATAACACGAACAAAGAGAGATTGGGATGAAATTTTACTGAGCTTTATATAAAAGCAGACGGTCCTTATATTGAGATAGTTTTTAAGGCAGGTTAGATTGTACTAATGCAAAATTGAAACTTTTTTGCAGCATGAAGTCAATTGAAATAAATGCCTATAAGTCAACGAGTTACTCTAGTTTGAGGGGGGGGGTATATATGAATCACAGTGTCTGTACATGTGAAATCATATATGAGCCATTTCTGATAATTGCTTTTGACGAATGTCATAAAACTTCACATGAATAATCTTCACGGTTCAAAAATGTGCAATGAACTCCATACAAGGACATATTGAAAAGCTCAAGGTCGTGAAAATAGTAAAACGGTTTAAATGTTGGGGGTTGTGGTATTTGGCTCTCAAGAGACAGTTCTAGTTTTATTTTACCTCAGCGGGCTACTTTATTATTTTAGTATATGGTATATAACCAGCTGAGTTGATGGCATTGTGAAGCATGTATGTTTATGTATCCATCCTTCAATATATAAACTTTTTTCAACCAGCAGGACCTAATTGAATAGAAAATGCCATAATAATTAGGAAAATTTTTGGTTGATATAAATTAAAACGCTTACCTCTGATGAAAGATTAACAATAACATAAACTGATCAGAAAACATGGTTTACAGCAAACAGTATACATCTTGGTCTAAATTTTTCTCATTTCTTTATGAATGTCTCTTTTCAATTCATGCCCCAGCTTTAAATCAAGCTATTTATTTATCGGGTGAACCTAACAGGCCCATTGAGCCTCTTGCTCTATGTAATCTCTATTTATGTTGTTCTCTTACAGGTCGTAGAAGAAGCCAAGAAAATGTTTGAAGCAAGTCCAGGTGTTAAATACATTGTTCATGAATTTAAAGCAGGATCAAATGCTAAAGTAAGTCAAGAATGGTAATACACACACATACAGACAGAGATACACATACAAACACACACGGTCGCAGGCACACACAGTCATACACATATGTACACTACACACACATATGGTCACACACACAAATGTACACTATAATACGTATACACATGGTCACACCCACACACACACTACCTATACACATGGTCACACCCACACACACACTACTTATACACATGGTCACACACACACACATTACTTATACACATGGTCACACCCACAAACGCACTACTTATACACATGGTCACACCCACACACACACTACTTATACACATGGTCACACCCACACACGCACTAATACACATGGTCACACATACACACACATGATCACGCCTTCAAAAGCACACTACACACACCTGGTCACATGTATGTACTATGTAGCCACAAACAGACTTTACCATGCGAAATCCAAGCAATTGTAAACATGCCATAATGCTGGTTGTTATATCCCATAACTGACATTTTACTAATCTTAAAGTCAGACGGTAGATTTTGAAAAATGTAATAAGAACACTGAGCTGAAGTGACCCAACCATTTAGGTTCAGGTGAAGAATTAAAGTGGAGTAGATTAATGGTGTTTTGCACTAGAGTCAATATTGTGTCACTTATATCCCAGTTTTCTATTCTGGTATGGCCTAGAAAACCAGAGTTCATTGACAAATGTTCTAAAAACACTGATCATATTGACTTATTGTTTGTTTTACAGGCTTTAGATGGTGCTATGAAGCAGTTAAAGTCAATACTGCCAGACACTGCTGCTATATTTTTCTCTGTGGATACAACTGCTAACAAGATATTATGTATGAGCTGTGTACCTCAGGTAACAAACAACAGAAATACTGTAATTGTTCTTAATTTCACGTGTTCAATTTTTCGTGGTTTTGTAATTTCCAACCTTTGCGTGAATTTATGATACTGACAATATTATCGAAGATATATATTATTTAACGTGTGGCGGAATAAGCACAAATTTGTACACCATGAATAAAATTACACTTAGAGTAATAACAGGCCTTAATTTTACGGGTTCAAATTTCACGGTTTTGTAATTACGGACCTTTTCGTTGGGATTTAATATTCGTGGATTTATGAAACTGACTATAAGATCAAACGGAATACAAACATAAAAATCCATGTCTAAATCACCATCCAGAAGCAAAGAAAGTAAAAACTATGGAACTGATCTATTAAGTTCTTCTACCAAAAAAGTGAAACTGGGTGGTCCAGAAGGATAAGCACCTCCTGTTAAGCTAGCTACACTCGGCATTTATGTATATATTATTTTACAAGTGGTACATTTTTTCGCTTAAAATAATTTTTTTCCAAAAAGGAAATACATAAAATAAACACACCGAAAAAAGATACACTTACAGTATTAACAGGCCTCAGATAAAACTATCAATCACTCATCCTGATTAAGTGAAACAGTCTAATAACGAGTTAAATTTCCCTCAAACTCGTTCCTGTGCCAAGTAGACTATTTGGCAGACATTATCAGTAGTTCACTTAATTGACAAAATATGGTGCTAAAATAAAAAATTAATAGTTACAACTACTTCATGCCAATATGCAACATGTGATTACTTTGCACAAAATTTGACGAATCTTATCGACCTTTGGTGTGTAAAAATTAATCAAATCAAATCAGTTCTTTCTCCTCTTATAAAATACATTGTAACTCTGCTTATTTTTTCCCACACAATTTTAGTAGAGATCTATTTGTCCTCCCATCTGCTTTTCTATGCGCAATTGTGTACATTCCATAACTTTCTCATCTATAAATGAATTTTCATCAAGCTAGACACATATTATATACCATTATAAAACAATGTTGTACACAATATTTAAATGTATAGGTTAAAGGCCAAGGTGACTAGGTCAAATCTTGGTTGGATTTGGGTCGCAAGCAATTGTTCTTGTTTCAACAAAATGATTTGATAAGTAAGCTCACAATTTAAACCAGTCACCACTATAGGTTAAAAAACCAACATGAAAAACATTGGGCATAAAAATTATAAACAAAGAAGGTCAAATTTAAAGTATATACATGTACAGTAAAATCTGTAAAATAACCACTTAAGCAATATGGACTGTATAGACATGTGTTATTTTTATATTTTTTGTTAGTTATGAAGGAAAGTGATCTTAAAACAGTGCTCTTAATAGATAGATCAAAATGCATGTATGCTGTATAGTTGTCTAATTATGTGGAATAAAATTTTGCCGTTCAGAACTTATTCACGATTATAAAATTTCGCAGTGGAGTTGCCAGTGTTAAAAGTTTTCTATACGGATTCAAAGTTTAATGAATGCTTCATGAAAATATTCACAAGGTATTTAATTTCACACTGTTAAGTCAAACCGCAAAATAATATAGCGAAATTACAGATAAATCCCCAATAAATAAAAGCAACTATACAAAAGTCAAAACTGCCTTAAAGGCCAGTAAAATTTTATCTTTTTCTTTTTTATTCATATTATTTGAACTAGTATATGAGGATCACTTGCTTTAAAGTCCACTTTTACTGGTTCCCTTAAATTGCCTCTATAGAAAGAATTAACTGTTAGTATTTTAATATATTTTCAGTCTGTGGTGCCTACAGGATTAACTGCTAAGGCTTGGGTCTCAGAAGTCACAGGAGTGATCAGCGGAAAAGGAGGCGGCAAGGATCTGTCTGCTCAAGCGACTGGTACTAATGTGGATGCCTTATCAGAAGCGATGGAGATTGCCACAAAATTTGCTCAAATGAAACTATCCTGATACACAATACTCCTAGAAAAAGAAATGGCAAAAATTAGATTGATTCCAGTTGAATTTAAAAAAAAATATTGACAGTTTAATTGCTACCATTCAAAGTTACTGACAATGAACGAAAAATGTAATTTGCGACTTTAATATTAAGAATACATGAAATGTATTTCAACTCAACATCAATCATGTACATATTATAGTTCTTCAGCGATATTTTGACAGAGTGTTTATAAACAGATGAGTCTAATCTACACAAATAGGTATTAATGCTGTGTTACCGAATGCATATATTTACACCTTCATTTGAAAAAACATTTATTCATGTATATGAAACATAATTTTTACTCTTCTATGTTTATAAACACTCTTATATAGGCAAACAACATTGACCTGTCTGCTTGACCTTTCATTAGAAATATTTATATAGGTGGATCCATACATTATGTGGGTAGTGTCAGGATTTGCAGTTAATACAAGTATTTACTCTTTCCAAATGTTCTGGTACATAATAAATATTTGAATAAGAGGTCAAACGGACAAGTTAATATTGTTTGACTATAATAGATTGTTCAGGTAACAGACATTGGTGCATTTGAGGATGTCGTTCTTGACATGAAATTTAAAGATTCGAATATACTTCATGACTCAAGTCTCTCCCATTATTTTCAAATGAAATATGAGCATTCCATTTTCAAACATTTTCTGGAAGTAAAAATATTGTTGAAAATTCATAAAATCTCTGAGAACTATATAAAAGAAACATTCTCGGGAGGGGGGGGGGTCGACACTATTCACAATTATCACCTTGATTCTTGCAAAGTGAATATTAAAATATGTCTTCTCAAGAAACATTTTTTATTTATTTTGATACATTTTCCTTTTAGCCGGAACCATGAAAATTTCTTACTGCGAAATATTTTAGAAGATGATAATAGAATCTATCATGAGTACCCATGTAGAATAGGGAAATCTCACCCGAGGGGTCGAATATTTCAGTCGGAGACAAGGCTTACCCCGAGGGTGAGATTTCCCTATCCTACATGTATAAAGTCATGATTGATTCTTTTTCTTCCATTTTGATGACATTTTTTGTTGAAGTATTAATCACATCGACATCGACGCCATCTTTGTGAATCTAACTTTGTTATTTACGTTTTACATAAAATAAATATGACCATCGGACAGAATGTACCTGATTTTGGTTTATACAAAATGTATTAACTAATAAACAAAGCCATTTATTCTAATCTTCCAAAATAAGCATTTGAAACGCAGTGAAAATATCTAAATTTTGGAGACTAGGGTGTCATTTTCCCGCAAGACGACGTCATGTCTCCACGATTTGACGTCATTCAATTGTTCTTTGATTGTGACGTCACTGAAAGCCGCACATGGAGGTGAAGATAACCACGTGGAGGTGAAGATAGAAATTCCTTCCATCGTTTCTTCAAGCGGAAATCTCTATCTCAAACATAGGAAGATGGAAGAAAAACTGTTAAAGTTTCCTACCACTTATGTTTCTCCTTGTACAGTATATCAATTATACTTACATCAACTTGATAATATATACCAGTCCCATAGTTCCATGTTCCTTTCACACAATTTTATGTGGCGTATGTAGCTAGCTCAAAAGGAGGTGTTTACCCTGCCGGAGCACCGGGCCTCACTTACCTGGTGGAAGTTTATTAGTCTAACCTAACTTGTCAGTTCCAAAGTTTTTACTTTGCTTCTGGATTGTGCTTCCGACATGGATTAGTATGTTTGTTTTTGATTACAAAAAAAGCTGCCTTTTAAAATGCTGACAATATGAAAATTTTCACTCAGAAAAATTACCATATTTACAGTATTCACAGGTTTATATACAGTTACAAAATATAAATTATCACCAGTTTAGTTTAATTGGTTAGTGAACAGATTTATGACAGGGCTGCATTTGTTCTTGTATGAAATAAGTAGACATGGGTTAAAATATAATCTTTATTTATTTTACTGCAATTTATAAATAAGTTATTTACTGCATTTCTTCCACCAGTATTTTGGCCGTCACTTTTTTGAAGACTTTATTAAACGGATCTTCATGAATCTTCATGAGAACAATTAACTTTCGTGATATTGACTATAGCTGAATATTTTGTATAAATAATATCACTTTCAAAAACATAGTCGCACTGATTTACTTTTGCGTTAATTTATCCTCGCAAAAGTTAATCAAATGCAAATGCAGGTTGGTTTACAGTATGCCCAGTTTATAAGTTAAAGTAAACATGTTAAACCTTTTTTTGCACAGATAACAGAAAAGTATCATAATTTCTATTCAAACATTTTGAATTTCAAATCACAAATCTTGTATCTTTCAGATGATACATACATGTATATTGCACTAAGAAACCTTGTTTTTGCAATCATTGTTAAGTTATATATTTAATTCAATAAAGTGCTTTTTTCTTTAATATGACTTTTGTTATTATACTTCCTGCTTCGAAGAAAAAGGGAGGGGGTATACTAGATTACCTCTTTCCTTCCGTCCGTCCTTTTGACACAAACAAAAATTCGTAATAGTTTTTTTTCAGGAACTACTGAACATGGTCACTTTTTTGTATGCAAGTTCTGTGTGAGGTCCAATGTCGCAAATACCAATTTCAAGTCTTCCTGACATTTTTTCCCTATTTACCGAGTTTATTTTTCAACATTTACGGTAAAGTGTTGAAGTTAAAAGCGGGTGTATATTATGTGAGTAGTAGCTCCGAGATTTCTTATTTGTGATTGTACATTGATTGATTGATTGGATGGAACTTTATATCCAGTCAAGAGTATTTCACAAATATTAAGAAGTCACCAACTATAGGTGAAGTGACAGAAAATTTTACCTTTGCTGTGTGCTCATGGCAGTGTGCTGGAACGGTTCTTTACAGTGGCATGGTGTATATCTGTTTTTTAAAAGGTCTCGTTCTTTTGCTTGTAGACACCAGATGGACTGAATTAATTGTTGTGCAACAAGTAAGACTTGGAATTTTACGCCTCAGTCTAGAGTATATCAAACCACCATGTCAGGGATGCTGGAGGAAACCGTAGTGCCTGTAAAAACCACTGACCTTCAGCAAGTAAACCGACCATCGTTCATACTAGAACATGTTCGATGTTGAATTTGAACCCTGGTGTTGAAAGACCTTGTGATCTAAAAGCTACACAAATTTTAAATTACCTAGCCAATATTTAAATAAATAGTAGGACCTCAACATATGTTAATGTTTCAAACAAAATAGACTTGCGAAAGAATTGCTGGGCAGACGCATTCATAATTCCCCTACCATCTTTACTGGAACAGGGAATAACTACCAGGTCTGCCGAGTCTATATGTGACAAGCATGGATGTACAGGAAATCATGTTAACGCAGAATCATGTTTACTCGCAGAAAGCTGTTACAAAAGTGTAAAATTCAAAAGGTCTGAGTTAAACTTGAATTGTAGGTCAACTATATAAAGGCATATTCCAAATATTAATCCAATTTCTTAACAAATAAGGGAAAAGGTCCGGTAAATTGTTTGAAGACAGATAGACTGAAGAAAAACCTATTGTCCCCTCCCAGTTTCACAGTAAATGAGTTTCTAAACAGTTACTGATTAAAATGTTTGAACTCTGAGTCTTATTTGGGAAGAGCACTTTTATATGTGGATACAAGATCAAAGATTTCATATAAAACTTAACCATCCCATTGTAAAGTTTTGTTAAAAGGCAGAGATAGGAATGAGTAATAGTGTTAAATAGCCCAGTTAAGATTATTTCACTTTTATCGAGGTGGGCAGTTCATGGAATGGTGAAGAAAACCAAGGATTTTTGGCAAGCAAACTGACAAACTTCCACACACTAGGATTGAGAGGGATTCGACCTAAGGCCACCAACACCCCAGGCAACTATAAGAACTTTGGTTGAGAATCTACTATTTTTCTAAATAAGTCTGTCCTTGCACTATACTAAATATACTAGTATTGCAACTCGGGTTATGATTCCTTAGTACCACCAGAAGTGATAGATTTTATTAATAACAAATTACATAAATACTTATGTTCTCAAATAATTTTCCAAAAAGAATAAATTGAATTGAATCAATTTTAGCCCATTTTAACCTGGATATATTTGATGTCCCACAGTTCCATTTTCCTTCATTCCCAAATTTGATTACACACGTGGTGAGTGTAGCCAGCTAAACAAAAGGAGTTTTTACTTCCGGAGGACCCGGCCTCACTTTTTAACCTAACTTGTTAGTTTTTACTTTGCTTCTGGATTTTGATTTGGACATGGATTAGTATGTTAGTTTTTTATTTACAATGTTTTGACAGCTAAGCCATTATCATGGAACGATATACAGGCAAAGTCTCATTCTGAATACAACAATTATTTTTAGATTTGTTTGTCCTTGATCAAGAATGAGTTCGAGTCCCGCTCAGACCACATGTGGGAAAAGAAATTTTCCTCGCCGTTGGCCTTTACTGGTTTATCTGTTATCAGTATAATGGGCTGGGGGATTGGTACGCTGGTCTGCGGCGTACTGACTCGGTGAATTAGCACCTGAAAGTCGCCCTGAATGCGCGCTAGTACAAGGAAGACCATACAACACACTTGCACTTTACATGCATACACGAAATTGTTCATATATTAATCCATAGGAATTAATATAATAGTTCTCGTCGCGAATAGCTGAAAATATGAGTGACTGATTACTGATTACTGATGCGACGTAAAGCAACATTCAACCAACCAACCCACCTTGATAAAGACGAAGCTGTCGAAATGTTGTAAGATCAGGTGAAAATAAAATATCAATTTACATAAATACATAAAAATTAACAATAAACAACATCATATTTTAAATTTTTATCTTATCAATCTATAAACTAATCACACATCAATACATACATGACAACTTAAAATTGTATTCTATCTTAAATCTAATTTCTATCAAGTTTTCGGTTTCATTTTATTCTGTAAAATCTCTTTTCATTCACTTTCAACTGCTGAGATTTTCTTTAAAACGTCAATTTCTTTTGGAATAATGTTTTATATAAAGACCACCTGTCTACACAGTAAAACCTGCTGTACTAACCGCCACTATAGACAGGTTGTCTATACAGTAAAACCCGCTAAACTGGCTACCTTGTATAAAGACCACGTGTCTATACAGTAAAACCCGCTAAACTGACTACCTTGTATAAAGACCACTTGTCTATACAGTTAATCCTGCTAAACTACCACTTTTATATAAATCTAACCATGTAAACTGACTGCCTCTTTATAAAGACAAACTGACTATAAGTTAAACCCGCTCTAGTGACCACCTTTATATAAAGACCCCCTGGTAATACAATAACCTCTATATAAATAACATCTCGTAAACTGACCGCCTTTATATAAAGATATAGTGTCTATACAGTAAAACCCGCTGTAATGACCACCTCTATATGAAGACCACTTGTCTATACAGTAAAACCCGCTAAACTGACTACCTTGTATAAAGACCACTTATCTATACAGTAAAACCCGCTAACAGACTACCTTGTATAAAGACCACTTGTCTATACAGTAAACCCCGCTAAACTGACTACCTTGTATAAAAACCACGTGTTTATACAGTAAAACCCGCTAAACTGACTACCTTGTATAAAAACCACGTGTCTATACAGTAAACCCCGCTAAACTGACTACCTTGTATACAGACTACTTATCTATACAGTAAAACCCTCTAAACTGACTACCTGATATAAAGACCACTTGTCTATACAGTAAAACCCGCTTAACTGACTACCTTGTATAAATGTCACTTATCTATACAGCCAATCTTGCCATCTCTATATAAATACCATCTTGTAAACTGACCGCTTTTATATAAAGATAAAGTGTCTATACTGTAAAACTTGCTGTTCTGACCACCACTTTATGAGGACCAGCTGTCTACAGTAAAACCTGCTAAATTAATCACTTCTATATAGACCACCTTTCTATGCAGTTAAACATGCTAGTGATACCTCTATATAAATACCATATGTCTATCAGTAAAAATCTTAGTGTGACCGCTTCTATATGAAGACCACCTAAATAGTAAATCCATTTAAATGACCTGTCCATACAGTATAAACTGTTAAAGTGACCACTTCTATATAAAAACCGCATGTGTATAAGTAAAACCTGTTGCAGTGACCATTCCAAATAAATACCATCTTTCATGTGAAAGCAACCACCTCTTTATAAAACTTCCTGTCCAAAGAGTAAAACCTGATAAAGTAATTTCCTATATCAACAGACCACCTGTCTATAAATACGAGTGTTTTTATTTCCACTTGTTTCTTATTTCAACTAAAGAGATTATATAAGGATCACATGTCTATAAATACAATATTATAAAGTCCCTTTACTTCACAGTTCAATCAAAAAGAACCGCAATATAAAGACAACCTGTCCATAATGACCACTGTATTAAAGTCCATTTTCTTCATATTTCAATGAAAAAACCTTTATCAATTCCATATTACTAACGTCCGCTTCAAAGTTTTAAGGTTTAACTGTTTTACTGTATTATGTTGCGAATAGCTCGGAAATTGCCGATCAATGTTTCAAAAACAACAACAACAACAACAACAACAACAACAACACACACACACACACACACACACTCTCTCTCTCTCTCTTCCTCTCTCTCTCTCTTCCTCTCTCTCTCTCTTCCTCTCTCTCTCTCTTTCTCTCTCTCTCTCTTTCTTTTTCTCTCTCTCTCTCTCTCTCTCTGCGCATTTGTGCAGCAATTAACTCCTGTGATTTATTTAAAATACCAAATTTGAATATTAAAATTTCTAAAACAACTTTGATACCAAATTTTCAAGTACCCAAAATTTTTCCAATTTAAAATACAAAATGCAGTTTTTAAAAAGTAACAAAATCACTGATCATACAAGAATCGGAACAATTCACACATGTATATCTCACATGAATCGAAACAATTCACACATGCAGATTACATAAGGATCGGAACAATTCACACATGCAGATCACATAAGGATCGGAACAATTCACAAATTCAGATTATAAGAGGTTCAGAGCAATTCACACATGCAGATCACACAAGGATCGGAACAATTTACACATGCAGATCACACTAGAATAAGAAGAGTTCAAACATGCAGATAACAAAAGAATCGGAACAATTCAGACATACAGATCATACAAGGATTGGAACAATTCACACATGCAGATCACAGAAGGATCGGAACAATTCACACATGCAGATCATACAAGGATCGGAACAAGTCACACATACAGATCATACAAGGATTGGAACAATTCACACATGCAGATCACAGAAGGATCGGAACACCTCTATGTCAAGGTCACCTGCCTGGTGGTATTTATATGGTTTTTTGTCTGAAAAATGAAGAAGAGGGATCTTAAAACAGTGGTCTGTACAGATAGATCAAAATACATGTATACTGTATAGTTATTTTATATTTTTATAATTTCGCAGATCAGACACTGGAACTTATTCACGAGTATAAAATTTTGCAGTACAGTTGCCAGTGTTAAAAGTTTTCTATACGGATTACCTGAGTCAAAGTTTAATGAATGCTTCATGAAAATATTCACAAGGTAGTTAATTTCACACTGTTAAGTCAAACAGCAAATGAAGCGAAATTAAATCCCCAATAAATAAAAGCAACTATACAGTAGACAAAACTGCTTTAAAGGGCAGTAAAATTTTATCTAATTCCTTTTTATTCATATTATTGAACCAGTATATGAGTGCTACTTGCCTTTAAAGGTCACTTTTACAGGTTCCCTTAAATTGTCTTTATAGAAAGAAATAACTATATGTATTTCTATATATTTTCAGTCTGTGGTTCCTACAGGATTAACTGCTAAGGCTTGGGTCTCAGAAGTCACAGGAGTGATCAGCGGAAAAGGAGGCGGCAAGGATTTGTCTGCTCAAGCGACTGGTACTAATGTGGATGCCTTATCAGAAGCGATGGAGATTGCCACAAAATTTGCTCAATTGAAACTGTCTTGATACACAATACTCATAGATAATGAAATGGCAAAGATTGGATTGATTCCAGTTGAATTGAAAAAATATTGACAGTTTAATTACTACCATTCAAAGTAATTGACAATGGACAGAAAATGTAATATGCGACTTATCTTTAATATTAAGAATACATGAAATGTATTTCAATAAAAACCTCCGTCATGTACATATATAAAGTTCCTTAGCGATATTTTGACAGAGTGTTTATAAAAACATGCGAGTCTATAAACTACACAAATGGGTATAAATACTGTGTTACAGGATGTGTATATTTACACCACGAGTTCATTTTGAAAAAAAAACCATCCCAATATATGTATACGATCGTTATTAACATTATTTTGCCTCTTCCATGTTTATAAACACTCTGCCAAAATACTCTTATATAGGCAAACAGCATTGACCTGCTCACTTGACCTTTCATTAGAAATACTCATAGAAGCGATTCTTCGCAATATATGGGTAGTGTCAGGATATGCAGATAATATATGTGTTTACTCTTTCCAATCAAGTAGACGGAATAAACACCTGTATTACCTATACATAAATGTACTTGTACATAATAAATGTTTAAATGAAAGGTCAAACGAACAGGTTAATATTGTTTGATTATACATAGATTGTTAAGTTGGTAGACATTGGTGCATTTGAGGATGTGGTTCTGGGCATGACATTTAAAGACTCAAAAACACTTCATGACTCAAGTCTCTCCCACTACTTCCAAATGAAATAAGAGCATTTTATTTTAAGAACATTTTCTGGAAGTTATAATATAGTAACAAATTCATAAAATCTCTAATACTGTATAAAAAGAAACATTCGCGGGAGAGGGGGGGTCGACAATATTCACTATTTTCATCTTGATTCTTGCACCGTGGATATTAAATATGTCTTCTCAGGAAAATTTTCTTATTTCTTTTGATGCATTTTCCTCTAAGCTGGAACCATGAAAATTTCTTACTGCGAAATATTTAAGAAGATGATAACTGTGATATCTTCTTACCATTAATGTTTCTTCTAATAAAGTATATCAATTATACCTACATCAACTTGAACATATATACCAGTACCATAGTTCCATGTTCCTTTCACACAATTTTGATTACCGGTACACACGTGGTGGGTGTAGCTAGCTAAACAGAAGGTGTTTACCCTTCCGGAGCAACCGGTCTCACTTCCCTGGTGGAAGTTCATGTGTCTAACCTAACATGTCAGTTCCAAAGTTTTTACTTTGCTTCTCGATTGTGATTCGGACATGGATTAGTATGTTTGTTTTTGATTACCAAAATAGCTGCCTTTTAAAATGCTGACAATATGAACTTATGAAAATTTTCACCATATTTACAGTATTCACAGCTTTATATACAGTCACAAAATATAAATTATCACCAGTTTAGTTTAATTGGTTAGTGAACAGATTTATGACAGGGCTGCATTTTTTCTTGCATGAAATAAGTAAACATAGGTAAAATTATAAACTTTATTATTTTATTATTTATTTTATTTAATTTATTTTTTTATTTTACTGCAATCTAGAAATAAGTTATTTACTGCTTCTCTTCCACCAGTATTTTTGTCCGTCACTTTTTTTTTGAAGACTTTATTAAACGGATCTTCATGAAACTTAATGAGAACAATTAACTTTCGTGATATTGACTATAGCTGAATGTTTGGTACAATAATATCACTTTTAAAAACATAGTCGCATTGATTTACTTTTGCATTAATTTTGTCCTGGCAAAAGTTAATCAAACGCAAATGTAGGTTGGTTTATATTATGGCTTGTTTTTAAGTTATAGTAAGCACGTTAATCATTTTTGCACGGATAACAGAAAAGTAACAATAATTTCAATTAAAAAAGTTTTAAATTCAAATCTCTGATCTTGTATCAACATGTATATTGCACTAAGAAACCCTTGTTTTTGCAATCATTGTTAAGTTATATATTTAATTCAATAAAGTGCTGTTTTCTTTAAGAATATGACTTATTTTACTCCCTGCTTCGAAGAAAAGAAAGGAGGAGTATACTAGCTTACCTCTGTCCTTTAGTCCGCCCTTTTGACATAAACAAAAAATCTTCGTAATAGTTTTCTCAGGAACTACTAAACACAGTCACTTGAAATTTTGCATGCAAGTTCAGAGTGAGATCCCACGCTGCAAATATCAATTTCACGTCTGCCAGACATTAATTCATGTTTACCGACTTTTACAGTCAGTTTGACGTTAAAAGCGAGGGTTTACTAAGTGAATAGTAGTGCACAGAGTTCTTGTTTATGGCTGTGCATTGATTGATTGGATGGGACTTAAAATCCAGTCAAGAATATTTCACTAATATCAAGAAGTCACCAACTGTAGGTGAAGTGACAGAAAATTTTTCCTTTGCAGTGTGCTCAGTGGAATATGCAGGAACGGTTCTTTACAGTGACATGGTGTACATCTGTTTTAAGGTCTCGTACTTTTGCTTATAGACACCATATGATGGATTGAATTAATTGTTGTGCAACAAGTAAGACTTGAAAATTTACACCCCAGTCTAAAGTATATCAAACCACCATGTCTGGGTTGTTGAAGGAAACCGTAGTGCCTGTAAAAAATCACTGATCTTCAGCAAGTAAACCGACTATCTTCACACTAGAATGTGCTCGATGTTGGATTTGAACCCTTGTGTTAAAGGACCTTATGATTTAACGGTTACACAAATTTCAAATTACCCAGCCAGTATAGAAATACATAGTAGGAGCTCAACATATGTTAATATTTCAAACAAAATGGACTTGTTAAAATAATTCCTGGGCAGACGCATTCATACTTCCCCTGCCATCTTTACTGGAACAGGGAATAACAACCAGGTCTGCCGAGTCTCTATGTGACCAGCATGGATTTACAGGAAATCATGTTAACGCAGAATCACGTTTACTCGCAGAAAACTGTTACAAAAGTGTAAAATTTAAAAGGCCTGAGTTAAACTTGAGTTGTAGGTCAACTATATAAAGGCACATTCCAAATATTAATCCAATTTCTTTACAAGGAAGGGAAAAGGTCAGATAAATTGTTTGAAGACAGATAGACAGAAGAAAAACCTATTGTCCCCTCCCAGTTTCACAGTAAATGGCGTTTCTAAACAGTTACTGATTAAAATGTTTGAACTATGAGTCTTATTTGGTAAGAGCACTTTTATATCTGGATACAAGATCAAAGATTTCATATAAACTTACCCATCCTGTTGTAAAGTTTTGTTAAAAGGCGGAGAGTGGAATGAGTAATAGTGTTTAATAGCCCAGTTAAGATTATTTCACTTTTATGGAGGTGGTCAGTTCATGGAATGGTTAAGAAAACCAAGGATTTTTGGCAAGCGAACTGACAAACTTCCACACAATAGGATTGAGAGGGATTCGATCTAAGGCAACCAAGAACCCAGGCAACTATAAGAACATTGGTTGAAATTCTACTATTTTTCTAAACAAGTCTGTCCTTGCACTATACTAAATATACTAGTATTGCAACTCGGGTTAAGATTCCTTAGTACCACCAGAAGTGATAGATTTTATTAATAACAAATTACATAAATACTTATGTTATCAAATAATTTTCCAAAAATAATAAATTGAATTGATATTCAATTTTAGCCCATTTTAACCTGGATATATTTAATGTCCCACAGTCCCATGTTCCTTTCATTCCCAAATTTGATTACACACGTGGTGGGTGTAGCAAGCTAAACAGAAGGAGTTTTCACTTCCGGAGCACCCGGCCTCACTTCCCCAGTGGACATTTACGTTTTTAACCTAACTTGTTAGTTTCAGAGTTTTTACTTTGCTTTTGGATTTTGATTTGGACATGGATTAGTATGTTAGTTTTTTATTTACAATGTTTTGACAGCCAAGCCATTTTCATGAACGATATACGAGCAGAGTCTTATTCTGAATAGAACAATTATTTTTAAATTTGTTTGTCCTTGATAAGAATGAGTTCGAATCCTGCTCAGACTTCATGTGGGAAAGTGAATTTTTGTTGCCGTGGGCCTGTACTGGTTTAACTGATATCAGTATAATGGACTGGAGAGTGATACTGCGGCGTACTGCCTCAATGAATTAGCACCGTAAAGTCGCCCTGAGTACGCGCTAGTACAAAACAGACCATACAACACACTTGCACTTCACATGCATACACGAAATTGTTCATATATTAATACGTAGAAATTAATATAATAGTTCGTGTCGCGAATAGCTGAAAATTGCTGATGCGACGTAAAGCAACATTCAATCAACCAACCCACGTTAATAAAGACTAAGCTGTCGGAATGTTGTAAGATCAGGAGAAAATAAAATATCAATTTACATAAATACATAAAAATTAACAAAAAACATCATATATTAATTTTTTATCTTATCAATCTATAAATCTAATCACATATCAATATAAACATGACAACTACCTTAAAAGTTTATTCTATTTTAAATTAAATGTGTGTCAAGTTTTCGGTTTCAGTTTATTCTGTAAAATCTCTTTTCGATCACTTTCAACTGCTAAATTTTTTAGAGTTTTTTTAAGAATCGCAAATTTCTTTAAGAATTATATGTTTAAGTACATACCACCTGTGTTAACAGTAAAACACGCTAAACTGACAACCTTGTATAGGGGCCACTTGTCTTTACAGTAAAATCCGCTAAACTGAATACCTTGTATAAAGGCGACTTGTTTTTAAAGTAAAACCCGCTAAACAGACACCTTGTATAAAGACCACTTGTCTTTACAGTAAAACCCGCTAAACTGACCACCTTGTATAAAGACCACTTGTCTTTACAGTAAAACCCGCTAAATTGACTACCTTATATAAAAACATTGTCTCTATACAGTAAAACCCGCTAAACTGACTACCTTTTATACAGACCAAGTGTCTTTACAGTAAAACCCGCTAAATTGACTACCTTATATAAAAACCTTGTCTCTATACAGTAAAACCCGCTAAACTGAATACCTTGTATAAAGACCACTAATCTTTACAGTTAAACCCGGTAAACTGGCTAACTTGACGTGTAAAGACCACGTGTCTATACAGTAAAACCCACTAAACTGACTACCTTGTATAAAGACCACTTGTCTATACAGTAAAACCTGCTAAACTGACTACCATGTATAAAGACCACTAATCTTTACAGTTAAACCCGCTAAACTGGCTACCTTGACGTGTAAAGACCACGTGTCTATACAATAAAACCCGCTAAACTGACTACCTTGTATAAAACCACTTGTCTTTAAGTAAATCCCGCTAAACTGGCTACCTTGTATAAAGACCACTAATTTATACAGTAAAACCCGCTAAACTGACTACCTTGTATAAAAACCACTTGTCTTTACAGTAAAACCCGCTAAACTGGCTACCTTGTATAAAGACCACTTGTCTATACAGTAAAACCCGCTAAACTGACTACCTTGTATAAAAACCACTTGTCTTTACAGTAAAACCCGCTAAACTGGCTACCTTGTATAAAGACCACTAATCTTTACAGTAAAACCCGCTAAACTGACTACCTTGTATAAAAACCACGTGTCTATACAGTAAAACCCGCTAAACTGACTACCTTGTATACAGACCAAGTGTCTTTACAGTAAAACCCGCTTAACTGACTACCTTGTATAAAGACCACGTGTCTATACAGTTAAACCCGCTAAACTGACTACCTTGTATAAAGACTATTTGTCTTTACAGTAAAACCCGCTAAGCTGACTACCTTGTATAAAGACCACTTGTCTATACAGTTAAACCCGCTAAACTGACTACCTTGTATAAAGACTATTTGTCTATACAGTAAAACCCGCTAAGCTGACTACCTTGTATAAAGACCACCTGTCTTTACAGTAAAACCCGCTAAACTGGCTACCTTGTTTAAAGACCACTAATCTTAAGACCATATGTCTTTCCAGTAAAACCTGCTGTAGGGACCACCTCTATATAAGGACCTCCTGTCTATACAGTAAAACCTGCTAAACTGACTTCCTTCTTTAAAGACCACGTGTCTATACAGTCAAACATGCTAAACTGACCACCTCGATATAAATACCTTTCTATACAGTTGAACCGGTGAAAGCAACCGCCTCTTTATAAACACTACCTGTCCACACAATAAAATCTGGTAAAGTGACCATCTTTATATAAATGCCATCTGGTTCACTGACCGCTTCTAAATAAAGACAAACTGTCCTTACAGTAAAACCTGCTGAAGTAATCACTTCTATATAGACCACCTTTCTAAACAGTAAAACCTGTGAAAACAACCATAAAGACCGCCTGTCTATACAGTAAAACCTGTTAAACTGACCTACTTCATATAAATAACACTTGGTAAACAAACTGCCTCCACATGAAGACAAACTTCTATGTAAAAACTACCTTTCTGTACAGTAAAATATGTGAAAACAACTACATCCATATAAAGACTATCTATTCATATAGTAAAACCTAATGAATTGACACTTAACTACGTGTATAAAAACCACTTTTCTATGCAGTTAAACATTCTAGTGACCACGTCTATATAACTACCATATGTTTATACAGTAAAACATGTTAGTGTGACCACCTAAACAATAAATCCGCTTTAGTGGCCACCTCTATATAAAACCACCCGGTCCATACAGTAAACCTAGTTCAGTGACAACATCTATATAAAGACCACATAAACAGTAAAACCCGCTTAAGTGTTAACCTATATAAACCCCTTGTCCATACAGTAAAACCTGCTTAAAGTGATTATCTTTATATAAAATCCGCCTGTCTATCTAGTAAAACATGCTGTTTTTACCATCTCTATATAAAGAGCACCTGTCCATAAAAGGAAAAACTGGTTAGGTGATTATCTCTATATGTAGACCACCTGTCCCTTAATACCAGTGTTTCAGTTCCATCTGTTTCTTATTTCAACTAAAACGTCTGCATTAATCCAAAATTTAAGGCAATTTAGATTAATATTTTATCCAATAAGAAGCATAATATAACGACAACATGTCCATTATGACCAGTATTTTAAGGTCCATTTGCTTCCAATTGCAAATGAAAAAACCCTTTATAAAGACCACCTATATATCAGTTATCTATTTCCAAGGTCGGCTTGAAAGTCAATATATACAGGATTTACTGTTTCACTGTATTATGTTGCGAATAATTGGGAAATTGACGATCAATGTTTCAACAACAATCTCTCTCTCTCTCTCTCTCTCTCTCTCTCTCTCTCCCTCTCTCTCTCTCTGCATTTCTAAATCAATTAAATTTCTGTGATTTATATTTAATACCCAATTTGAACATTAAATATTTTAAATTAGTATGGTTGTTTTTGATTAAAACACCTTCAATACAAAATGTTCAAATGATTCAAATTTTCCCAATTTTAGAAGGCAGTTACTTTTTTAAAAACTAACAAAATAACTGATCATACAGGGATCGGAACAATTCACACATGCAGATCACACAAGGATCAAAACAATTCACACATTCAGATCACACAAGGATCAAAACAATTCACACATGCAGATCACACAAGGATAGGAAATTTCACAGGATTTTCAGACGATCCGTCATTGACAAATTTGATGTACTAGTCGGCTAGTCTAATATTTCGACAGTTCTTGTCGAGAAATATTTAACAATAGAACTGTTTTGAAATGGGGTTCATAGTTAATACGAATGCCAAACCTTTGCACGACAAATTTAATAATACACGATAATAAATGCCATTTCAAAACAGTTCAATTGTTAGATTTTCTTTAAAAATTCTTTTTGAATTCTCGAATTCATTTTAGGTTTAACTTCGTTCATTATATTTCCTACCGAACAATACATTGAACGCGCAAGAGTCACACAAAGTTTACGATTAATGCGTATATTATGTGATGTAGTTGTGTATTCACCAATCTCATCATCAGTGTACATCCACTGGACGGACGCAAAGGCATTTTCAATGATCCTGAAAAATTGTAACATGCATCAGAGGATCAAACTTATTCGGTGGTGAAAATTTTCGATTTACATACGGAAACTTCCGATAGACTTTGTGAAGTTGAAAACGAATTGATCATCAAACACAAGGGCATTCGATACCCAAAGAAATAAACCTGTTGGGAACAAGGTGGCAGTCATAGTGATAGGAAATACACAAGGCCTAATAGAATATACAATATTGAATCTAGGATTTTTCAGAGAGTCCTTCGATGTTTGATGCATTTCATATCCGAGTGAGCAAGTCCAATATTTAGACAGTCCTTCTCAAGGAATCTGGGATTTTTCAGAGGGCCGCTCGCTGTTTGATGCATTTCATGGCCTTGTCAGCTAGTCCACTATTTTGATTTTTTCTTAAGAAATAAGCAGTGCTGAATCTAAGAGTTTGATGGATTCCATGTACTGGTCATCTATTCCAATATTTTGATTAAGAAATATACAGTGTATTGTCTAGGATTTTACAGATGTCCACTCGCTGTTTGATGGATTTCATGGCCTTGTCACCTAGTCCATTATTTTGATTTTCTTGTCAAAAAATATTTAATTTAGGATTCTTTCGGAGTGCCTTTACTTGCCTGTGGATTTGGTGAATTTGTCGTGTAGTCCTAAACTTTTAGAGTTCTTGTTATGAAATATTCAATGTTGACTCTAGGATTTTTCAGGGGGTCCTTCATTGTTTTGAAGGTTTTGATGTACTGGTCAGCTAGTCCAACATTTTGACAGTTCTCTTGTAGATCTATACAGTGTTAAATCTAGGATTTTTCACAGGGTCTTAAATTGTGTGATGGATTTGGTGTCCTGGTGAACTAGTTCAATATTTTGATAGTTTTTGTACAGAAACATAGTGTTGAATCTAGGAATTTTTATTTGGTCCTTTCTTGTTTGATGAATTTGTTGTACTGGTAAACTAGATCATTATTTTGACTGGTCTTGTTAAGAAATTTACAGTGTTTAATCTAGGATTTTTCAGAGGGTCCTTATTTGTTTGATGGATGTGATGTTCTTGAGAGCCTGGATTTGTAGACTGATGTCTTAACCATTAGGCCACCGTGGCCTCTTTGAATCTTTGATTTTCAGAGGGTCCTTCCTTGTTTCATGGATTTGATATACAGGTGAGCTAGTCTAATATCCTCACAGTTCTTGCTAGGAAATATACAGTGTTGAGAGTAGGATTTTTCAAAGGGTAGTTAGTTGTTTGGTGAATTTCATGCCGTGGTCAGCTAGTCCAATGTTTTTATTGTTCTTGTTAGGAAATATACAGTGTTGAGTGAAGAATTTTTCAGAAGATCCTTCATCGTGTTCATTGTTTAATGGATTTGATGTACTGGTCAGTTTATCCAATATTTTAAAAGTTTTTATTAAGAAATATACAGTGATGAATCTAGTATTTTTTCGCAGGATCCTTCATTGTTTAATAGATTTTATGTACTGGTTAGATAGTCCTAAATTTCAACAATTTTCACACTGTTGAATTTAGGATTTTTCAGAGGATCCTTTGGTCTTTTTTTTGATTTTATATACTGGTGATATTTTGACAATTCTTGTGAAGATATATACAGTGTTGAATCTAGAAATTTTTTCTGTTTGATGATTTTAATCGGCTGGTGACCTAGTCCAATATTTTGACAGTTTTTGTTAAGAAATACACAGTGTTAAATCTATAATATTTCAGAAGGTCCTTCATTGTTTGATGGATTTGATGTATTGGTCAGCTAGTCCAATAATTTGACAGTTCTTCTGAAGAAATATACGATGCTGAATCGATTAGTTTTCAGAGGGTTATTGTTGTTTGATTAATATGTTTGGCTGGTGAGCTAGTCCAATATTTTAAGAGTTCCTGTTAAGAAATGACAGTTCTTGTTAAGATACATACAGTGTCGAATCTAGGATTTTTCAGAGGTTTCTTCATTGTTCGATAGGTTTGATGTACCGGTCAGCTAGTCCCAATATTTTGATAGTTCATGTTAGGAAATATAGAGTGTTCAATCTAGGATATTCCAGAGGGTCCTTCATTGTGTGATGGATTTGATGTGATTGTGAGCTAGTCCAATACTTTGACAGCCCTTCTCAAGCAATATACAGTGTTGAATCTATAATTTTTCAGAGCCTTCGTTGTTTGATGGATTTTAGTGTGAGCTAGTCCAATACTTTGACAGTCCTTCTCAAGGAATATACAGTGTCGAATCTAGGATTTTTTTAGAGCCTTCGTTGTTTGATGGATTTGATGGTATTGTGAGCTAGTCTAATACTTTGACAATCCTTTTCCAGTAATATACAGTGTTGAATATATGTTTAATGGTTGAATGTTGCTTAACGTCACATCAGCAATATTTCACCTCTATGCAATGATAACTTTTTTATTAATCTCTGAACACGTTTGTGTATGCATGTGAAGTGCAAGAGTGGTCTGCCTTGCACAAGCAAACATTAAGGGCGACTTTAAGGTGCCAGCTCACCGAGCCAAAACGCCACAGTCAAGCCCCCAGTCCATTATACTGATACCAGGTGAACCATAGGTCTGACGGGACTCAAACTCACAGTGATGAGAGTTTCTGGAGTTGTAGACTAACGTCTTATCCATTAGGCCGCCGTGGCCTCGTCGAATCTTGGATTTTCGGAGGGTCCTTCATTATTTGATGGATTTGATGTACTGATCAGCTAGTCCAATATTTTGACAGTTCTAGTTAAGAAATATACAATGTTGAATCTAGGTTTTTCAGAGATTCCTTCATTGTTGGCCTATTGTTATTAGAATTTGATTACATAAAGTACTGTTCAGTAAGATGGTATGAATATTGATGTTATTGTATGTGAGTGTCTATTTAATACACAGTCACAGTTGACTTTTGTCATTAGAATTTGATTACACAAAGTACTGTTCAGTAAGACAGTATAAATGTTTTTGATGTTTTTGTTTATGAGTGAATAAAGTCATGATCTATACTTAAAAACGATTACTTTATCATCATTACATAACCAGAGCTGCCCTTTAACATCAATACTTAGTCCACGTGGTTCTAGTATTCCGTATTGTTGAGTAAGTATGGACTGTAAAAATCTGCCATTGATGTCTAGCTGATGTATTCTGTGGTTACGTAAATCACTGACCAATATACATCCAGTGTTATCACAGGCTATACCATAACACATGACAATAGTGAGATGACAGTGAGGAGTGTGGATACCTATATCTGTGTTCTCCTTTCTTGTTGATTACAACAATAGTAGCAGGATAACCATCAACTACAACAACATCACCATTTATATTCTCTGTTACAAACAATGGATCTGTAAACAATGTTAATGGCTGACGTAAAGACAGTAGCCAATGTTGTTTGTCCTTCTGTATTGTTTGTTTTATATGACCCGTGGTAGTCATCCTTACTACTTTGCTATCATCATCAGACTGATACAGACATACCAGTAAGTCATCTTCTGATGTAACACATAGACCTTGTGACTGGTATGGTTGTGTATCCGATATGTTAATACACTTTCCATCTGTTAATATTTTTTTATTTTTGTATCAAAACGCTCAGTAACAAACACCTCCCCCTTTGATGTTACAGCTACACTGCAGAGATTCTTATTCAGATTTATTTTCCTCTTGTTGGTACCATCAATATCTATCAGTACCAGATCTTTAAGGCCACTACACCAGGACTCCTTATTATTGACAGTAGACACATGGCGACATGCTACACCAGGATTGATTTTGGTTACTAACTCTGTGCTGATGGCAGACTCTGAATTACAGTTCTCACTGGCATCAAAGTTTGGTGTTGGCTTCTGCTCTTTTTCTTGTATAGTTACCTTTTGTGTTAATTGTTTCCACCGCATTTACAAGATGACCAAACATTTCCTGTAAGTTTAGACTGATATTAAGGACAAATTTAGGTGGGAAAACGCATGAAATGGAAGGTAGACTTGACTTTGGTGTTTTTATTTGACGTTGGATGCATGAAATTTTTCATGGATTTTAATGATCCTTCACAAGACTGGAGATGCTCGTTGTGATCATAAAGTGTCTTTTGTACATCTTTTTTCTCCTTCTCCTTGAGTTGTAGATCATGTTCTTGTTGTTTCTGGACTTTTTCTACCAAACTGTCTGCTATTTTGTCAGTGTCTAATTTAATTTCATTTCTTCGCTTGTTTATCTCATTAATGGTTGTATCTGATACTTCAGTATAATCTTTGACATTGACATCTATGTCTTGTAATGACTTCTCTAGTTCTGCTATTTGTTGTTTGGTTTCGGTTATGCTTTGTGAAATCTCATCCTGGTACCTGTATAAAGTTGTCTCAAGTTCATCAAAGATGTGGTTTTTGTGTTTTGTGCCAGTGACGCATTTTACACAGACACCTTCATCACAGTTAGTACAGTACATCCGTATGATTTCTCTCAGATGTGTTGTACATTTGATTGGTTTTCTTTCTTTTCTGTTGCTTTTACCGAGGTTACTGCTTATAACATTGTGATTGATGCTTACCTTGCTCCGTAGATGTATCATCTTACAACCACTACACAACTCCTGCCTGCAATCTTTACAATAAAACTGTGCATCCTCCTCTTGACATAACTCACACTTCTCAATGGCAGATTGGAAGTCCAATCCTGGTATGTATTCAGCCATTTTGAAGTTAGAAATTCTGAATGAATTATCACTATTTGGTTACTTCAACTGAAAACTGAAAAAAAAATCAAAACAAATGTACAACATTTTTGTATAAATGTAAAAAGTATAAAAACCGATGACGATGATACAACTTTGATATTTTGTCATGTTCCACTGCCGAAAAATCAAATATTGTCATGTTCCACTGCAGAAGAAAATATCCGAATAAAATCTATTATTACAATTAGTTGCAGCCATAATCAACATGTCTTGAATATTTTAAAGGTTTTACGGTATTTTCAGGCATTTCTTGTAATTTTCATGTTTGTACAAGATATATTTGGGTTCACTGATACATGTGATATCCACCTTACTATCCCCATGTAAAAATAGTTTGGAGGGAATATAGAATTTATAGAATTGGGTCTGACCAACTCGCAAATAGGTAATGACTTTTCTCCTGCTTTTTTTTGCCAAGCACTCGGCATTTAGGAATGTAAGTCACAGGTGCAGAAGATACCTGTAAAACCGATGCCCTTGTGACGGAAGCTTTGACACATTATAGAACCTTCACTGCACATTGTCTTGGGTGGACTGCAAAAATCAAAATCTCTGCCATATTTCACCTATAGCTGATGACGTCTCAATATAAGTGAAATATTCTTGACTAGAAGGTTAAACCACATTCAATCAATCAATGAATCATCTCACTATTTGCCTTAAGTTAAAAAAGAATCATTTATACACACAGAAAAAGCATGATCCAACATATTCTTTTTTGTGTGAGACTGATAATGTTATAGTCAATGTGTAACCCTTTAACTGCAATACAAAATTTGGTCATATTTATTGTCCAAAAACAGACAAAGTATCCAAAATGCAATAACAGTCAAATTTCAATACACTGATATTTTAAAGGAGTGGTGTTAGTCTAAGGTATTGCTTTCAGATCACAGAACCTCTCATTGCCTAGTTTTGAAAGCCAATCATGGCAAATCTGCAAATTGTCATTTCGCTTTCCAACGATCAGTCGTTTTGGGTTTTTTCTTCGCCATCTCCTAAACTGAGGTCCTTGATTTAAATGAAAGATTCTTGACTGGAGTGTATAAAGTGTTATAGTTTCATGTAGTTTAACTTTCCTGGTTATAGAACATGTAGGTTAAATCCTTTTATCATTATATTTTTGTAAACCATTTGTGCCTTTTATGGGAAACCTTGTTAAGAATGTGAAAGAATCACTACCATGTACCCGATGGTAGGCAGTGATTACATCCAAAGTTATCACATTCTTGGTATCATTCTGTCTTGTTCTGCGTATCCAATTTCATGTTACATAAGAATATAGTCATGTATGTTTTCATGCAATTTTTTCATGTTTTCTATTTCATAGTCCTACAACTCAATTACAATTTTTCTATACTGAAAGTTACCTTTCCTTTTCAAGCACTTCCGTTGTCTGTTAGTTAACAATTTTGGTTTTGGTCAAACAAATCCAAGTTTTGAAGTCTATGATAAAGAAATACTAAGACCATATGTCATAGCTTAACACCTTAATATATATCTTTTAATTGTAAATTTAGTTGCCCGGTACATTGAGAAAGTTATTAAAATATCAACATTAGAAAAGAGGTGACCAAAAAACTGAAAACTGAATGTCGTTAAAACCAGATGAAGAAAAACTTAAACTTGATGAAATTAAGATGTAGATTTAATTTGTGTGAAAAACCCTAAATTGCTAGATCTTTAGGGTGAAAATAATCCAAATTGCCATGTACAGCAGTTATGGTAGGGAGTCGTGCTTCAAAATGGTAATATTTAAGCCTGTTGAGTTTTGTCTATAACTAACGCTGATTTAGAAACTCTAAGCCTTTGTACCAATTTGATCCATGTAAAACAGGTATAGATTTTAAAATGTTGGGTCTGTACATATTGCATGCATTTGGATTCCTATGATATTTTAAGACACTGACACCTGTCAGATTGGGGCCCTATTTCTAAACTCAGGGGGGTTGGCAAAGTATAACTTATGATATTTCATTAAATCAAATAAACCATTTCTTCATGGAAATGTAGTTTTTTCATGAAATATTCAAATTATAAATGGTATTTCATAAAAATTTCTCCATTATTATGAGGTATACTGGAACAACAACAAAAAGAGATGTAACACCAACCACAATGACTTAAAAACCAAATAAGAATAACAAATGTACAAAACGATAATAATAATAATAATAATAATAATAATAATAATAATAATAATAATAATAATGATAATAATAATAATAATAAAAAGACACATTAATAATAACAAAAAAATAACAGCAACAACTATTATAATAATTATTATTATAAAAACAACAGCCACAACAATAACAACAATTATAACAGCAGCAACAACAACAATAATAATAATAATAATAATAATAATAATAATACTTACAATTAACTTTTTAAATCTGTATTTGACAATTTTTGATCAATCTTCTGGGCGGATACCGTTCATTAGTTGTAATGTCGTTATTAAGATAAATGTAGTACCCTCTACCTGTGTATCTCCTATCTGTATAATATAGGTTTGATATGTCACTTTATATATAGTACGTCAAGTTTAATTTGACCTCGCTGTTTGACCTATAATTTAAATATTCAAACAGACATATCCCGTTGTGGAATATAGGGACTTTATAAAATCTATGCAGTCAAACCTGTCTTTAAAGGTCACCAAAGGGAACTGGTAAATGTGGTCTGTATTGGCAGGTGGCCTTTATGTACAGGTTCAAATAATATGAATAAAGAGCAATTGGTATGCAATTTTACTTGCCCTTATAAGCAGGTGATCCTTATATAGAGGTAGCCTTTAGGACAGATTGGACTGTATGTAAGGATAAATTGTATTTTTTATGGTAGACTGGTGCTTATGGTAAAGAAACATTCTTACCTAAATAGCAAGGTCTATTAACCAAATGTAATATTAAAATAAAAGGTCTAACGGCCATATCAAACTTAACACACTATATACAGGTTTAAATAATATCAATAAAGAGCAATATGTATGGTCCTTATAAGCAGGTGGTCCTTATATAGAGGTAGCCTTTAGGACAGGTTGGACTGTATATAAGGATAAATTGGATTTTTTATGGTAGTCTGGTGCTTATGGTAAAGAAACATTCTTACCTAAATAGCCCAATGTAATATTAAAATTAAAGGTCAAATGGGCAGGTAAAACTTGACACACTATATATACTTGCATTTATCTATATAGTCCTATGTACTGAACTGAGCATGGTGGTACATTGGACCTTTTAAATGAATAATATAACTTTTAACACCCTGTTTTAGTGCAGAGGGATATGAAACTTGAAATTGTTAACAAATTTACAATCTCCTATCGTCAGTCTACTTTTGTTTAAAATCAAGGACCATAATCTGTAATTTCTATCAAATTGTTCGAAGGTTATGACATCACATTACTTTAAACCAAATTTTATTGACGTGCGATTGATTTCTGCACGTTTCATGAAGACAATATGTTCGCAAATGTTAAAATGACACAAACTTGTTTCTGAAATTGGTATTTAGTTAGTATTTAGCTATAGTCATTATTGAGAAAGTTAATACATTCCAACCTGCCTTAAAGTTCACTTCTATATAAAGACCACCAGGTTTGCCTGTAGTGGCAAAAAGACTTTGGTAAGAGAATGACGAAAGTTAATAATCAGGTATAAACGTTACTTTACAGTACCTAATTATTGGTATCTGTTTAGTCTTAAATAGTCCTATTTAAAGACACCACCACAGTAGCTCAGTTGGTAAAGTGCTGAATTTGTATTTAGAGGGTCTTGGGTTCAAAACCCCCTTCAGGTCGAACCAAGACTTGAAAATAGTGACTGCTCTTTCCCCAAACAGTTGTCATTCAGAAATGAACATTACAGTGTCCTTGGGAAAACATTAAAAACTGATATTCTGTGTTACAGCAGGCGTAGCACATACTAGTAAAAGAACCCTCTCTGCACATTACCCGGAGCGTACTGCAAAGGTATAAAAATTTCTGCCACTTCACCTTAAGCTTGTGACTTCTCGATATAAGTTAAATATTCTTGACTGGGATATAAAACTTCAATAAAACGATCAATCAGTCCATCATATTTACTGATCTGAGCATAGTTGTACATTGGACCTTTAAAATGATTAATACAACTTCAAACAGCTTATTTTAATACAGTTAACCCGAATATTATTATCAGATTTACTTCCTAATGTCAATATATTTTTGTTAAAGATCAAGGACCATAATCTGTAATTTCATGTGTGATAAACTTTCCAGTGTTTCACGAATGTTAAAAACACACGACCTTGTTTTTGAAATTTGTTTTATTTATACGAAATACTCACCTATAGCCATCACTATTGCGAAAGATAGTAGCTATGGCAGTTAACTATGGAAGCTCAGTTGGTAGAGTGATGGCTTCATATGTGGGAGGTCATTGGTTCGAATCCCTGCAAGGTCTGACCAAGAATTTAAGAAAGGTATTGACTGTTCTTTTGCCAAGCATTCGGCATTTAGAAATAAAAGTCATTATGTCCTTCGAAAGAAACATTAAAAACCAGTCATTTGTGGCATGTAAAAGATCCCTTCCTGCATAGTGCCCTGAGCACAATGCATAGTTCAAAATTTCAGTCACTTTACTTATAACTGGTGATGTCTGGATATAAGTTAAATATTCTTGACTTGGACATAAAACTTTAATCAATTAATCCTGTTTACTGAACTGAGCATGGTGGTACATTAGACCTTTTAAATGCTTTTAACACCCTATTTTAATACATAGAGATAATAAAAATTGACCTGAAAGAACTTATCTAGTATTTCAAATATAGCCCATGTTTGTTAAACACTGGGTACGGAATTTAAATCATGCAAATAAGTTCAATATATAGTCAAACATGTTGATAAAGAACACCTAAAAGAACCATTAAAAAGGGTGGTGACCCAAGAGGTTCTAATAACACGAACAAAGAGAAATTGGGATGAAATTTTACTGAGCTATATATAAAAGCAGACTGTCGTTATTTGAAGATGGTTTTAAGGCTGGTTAGACTGCACTATATTCAAAAACGTTGAAACTTTATTGCAGCATGAGTGAATTAATATAAATGCCCATAAATATATATATAGGAATTACCATGTCTGTCTGTCTGTGTGAAATAATATCTAAGCCATATCTTATAAGTGCTTTGGATGACTGTCATACAACTTCTCATGAATAATCTTCATGGTCCAAAGATGTGTCATGAACTCCAAACAAGGTCATATCTTAAAAGTCAATGTCGCGAGAAAACATTAAACCCTTTAAGATATTTGGGGTGGGGAATTTGACGCACAGTTTTAGTTTTTTTTTACCTCAACATGCTATATAGCAAGCTGATTGATGGCATGATGAAGTAATTGTGTGGTTTGTAAATGTATCCATTTTTTAATCTGTAAACTTCTCCTCTGAACCAGCAGGACAAAATTGAATGGAATATGACATAATGATGAGGAAAGTATTTGGTTGATGTAAATTAAAACATTAACCTCTGATTAACAATATCGGAAACTGCTCATACAGCATGGTTGACAGCATACATGTATGTTTCTTGGTCTAAATTTTTCACATACCTTTATGGATGTCTCTCTTCAATTCAGGTTTTAGCTTTAAATCAAGCTATTTATTTATCAGGTGAACCTAACAAGCCCATTGAGCCTCTTGCTCTATGTTATCTCTTTTCATGTTGTTCTCTTACAGGTCGTAGAAGAAGCCAAGAAAATGTTTGAAGCGAGTCCAGGTGTTAAATACATTGTTCATGAATTTAAAGCAGGATCAAATGCTAAAGTAAGTCAAGAATGGTAACACACGCAGAGACATAGAGACACACATACAAACACACACAGTCACACGCACGTACACAGTCATACACATATGTACACTACACACACCTCACTATAATACGTACACACATGGTCACACCCACACACATGGTCACACCTTCAAAAGCACACTACACACACGTGGTCACATGTATGTACTATGTAGCCACAAACAGACTTTACCAAGCAATTGTAAAGATGCCATAATGCTGGTTGTTATATCCCATAAGTGACATTTTACTGATCTTAAAGTCAGACGGTATTTTTTGAAAAATGTAATAAAAACGCTGAGCTCTAGTGACCCAACCATTCAGTTTCAGATGAAGAATTAAAGTGGAGTGGATTTATGGTGTTTTGCAACAGTCAATATTATGTCATTTATATTCCAGTTGTCAATTCTGGCTGAGAAAACCAGAGTTCATTGACAAATGTTATGTAATCACTGATCATATTGACTAATTGTTTGTATTTACAGGCTTTAGATGGTGCTATATAATCGCTGATCATATTGACTTATTGTTTGTTTTACAGGCTTTAGATGGTGCTATGAAGCAGTTGAAGTCAATACTACCAGACACTGCTGCTATATTTTTCTCTGTGGATACAACTGCAAACAAGATATTATGTATGAGCTGTGTACCTCAGGTAACAAATTTCACGGGTTCAATTTTTCGTAGTTTTGTAATTCCCATCTTTTGCGTGAATTTATGATACTGACAATATTATCGAAGATATATAGAGGATCTAAGACGAGTGGGGGTTTAATATGAAATTTATTAAATGAGTTTAATAAATTTCATATTAAATCCTCACGAGTCTAAGATTCTATGTATCACTTAACTCAAAATACTGAGACACAATGACCTGTACATGTTATTTGATGCCATATAGAAACAGCTGATTTCTATCTAGGTCAGATAAATCACCTCCTAATTAACTGTGCAAGTAAGAATATACAATGTAGTTCTATTTAGTTATAGTAAAAGTAAATTAATCACCAAGAATAAAACAGACAAAATCAGTATGTAAGTTATAATTATAATATTTTTTCGATTGCATCAAAATAATTTTTTAAAGAATTGGAAAGTCTTCAAAAGTCTAAAAATAAACAACAGACTGACACAGTTTTCATATGACGTCATTAGGCACGACCACTACGTAAATCAGAAGCGTGAGAACTAATTACGTTACAATCAAGTGATATTACATGGGTAACTGTGTAACACGAAAAAACTTACACCGTTTTATTCCATCAATAAACAGGAGAGTTATGTGATATATAGTATTTAACGCGTGGCAGAATAAGTACAAATTTGTACACCATAAACAAAATTACATAGGCCTTAATTTTACAGGTTCAATTTTTTACGGTTTTGTAATTACGGACCTTTTTGTTGTGGTGTAATATTTGTGGATCTATTAAACTCACTCTAAGATCAAACAAAAAAAACAAACATAAAAATCCATGTCCAAATTAAAATCCAGAAGCAAAGTAAAAACTATGAAACTGATTAATTAAAATCTTCCACCAGGGAAGTGAAACAGGTCTATGTCTAGATATGAATTTTACATGAAACCAAACATTGACATAAAATGGAAGAAAAGAATCAATTGTGAGTTTATCCATGTAAGATAAAGAAATTTCACCCTAGCGGTTGTATTTAGTCAGAGACAAGGGTTGCATTTTCTCATATCGTACGTACAACATCTGGTAGTGGAGTGGAATAATGGAGTTTTGCACCCCAGTCAAGATTTTTTGACTTATATCGAAGAGGTCAGTTCAGGTATGATGGAGACTAAAGTACCCAGTAGAGAACATCCAACCTTCAAAGAGCAAATTAACAGACAAATATGAACCGACTGAGTTGAATTCAAACCAATGAAATGAGAGGCACTTTTACTAAAAACCTCACATTTAGACCAGTCATCATAATAAGCTCAAAGGATCAACATAAACAATGTATTAACAAAAATATTCCAAAGAAAAAATGTCAGATTTAAAGTATATGCAGTAAATCCTGTAAAATGACCACAAAAGATCTAAGATACCGGTATATGGACTGTTTAGGCTGGTGGTATTGTTATACAGCTTTTTGGTTGAAATATGAAGAAAAGGGCCCACTTAAAACAGTGGTCTTAATAGATAGATCAAAATATATGTATAGTCAATGTCTTAAACTTCACCTCTATATAAAGGTCACCTGCCTTGTGGAATTTTTTATAGTTTGGCTGAAATTATTTGATATAGTATATGCAGGCCGCTTGCCTTTAAAGGCCACTTTTACTGGTTCCCTTAAAATGTCTTTATAGAAAGAATTAACTATATGTATTTTTATATAATTTCAGTCTGTTGTGCCTACAGGATTAACTGCTAAGGCTTGGGTCTCAGAAGTCACCGGAGTGATCAGCGGAAAAGGAGGCGGCAAGGATCTGTCTGCTCAAGCCACTGGTACTAATGTGGATGCCTTATCAGAAGCGATGGAGATTGCCACAAAATTTGCTCAAATGAAGTTGTCTTGATAAACAATACTCTTAGATACCGTTAATAAAATGACAAAAATTGGATTGGTTTCCATTGAATTTATACAACTATTGATAATTTGATTAACACCATTCATATATAATGACAATGGACAGAAAATATATGCGACTTTAATATTAAGAAAGCATGAAATGAATTTCAAAACAACCTCATTCATATACATAATATATTTTTTCAGCGATATTTTGGCAGAGTGTTTATAAATACAATTAACACAAATTAGTATTAATGACGTATTTTTACACCTTCATTTGAAAAAAACACCCTTATACATGTATATGAAACATAATTTTTACTCTTCTATGTTTATAAACACTCTGCCAATATACTCTTATATAGGCAAACAGCATTGACCTGCTCACTTGACCTTTCATTAGAAATACTCATAGAAGCGATTCTACACAATATATAGGTAATGTCATAAATTGCAGTTATAGGTAAACAACATTGACCTGTCCGCTTGACCTTTTATTTAAATATTAATCACGGACCAAGTACATCTTTATATAGGGAACACAGGTGTTTATATTGTATACATCGTGAGATATACTCACCTTATAGTGTAAACCTGTGCACCGTGTATCTATCAATTCGGATCTTAACACTACCCATGCATTGGTTGGACCTTCCTACATGAATATTCCTAATGAAAGTTTAAACGGACAGGTCAGTGTTGCTTGACTACAATACAAGTGTTTATTCTTTCAGATCATGTAGACAAAACAAACACTTGTATTACCTATACATAAATGTGCTCGTACATAATAAATGTTTGAATAAGAGGTCAAACAGACAGGTTAATATTGTTTGATTATACATAGATTGTTCCGGTGGCAGACATTGGTGCATTTGAGGATGTTGTTCAGGACATGAAGGTAAAATTAAAGATTCAAAGACACAGCACAAAGTTCTCCTAATATTTACTAATGAAATGAGAGCATTTTATTTTAAGATCAATTTCTGGAAGTTTTATTATTGTAGAAATTTCATAAAATCTCTGAATACTGTATAAAAAGAAACATTCGCTGGGGGAGGGAGGTTGACAATAGACATTATTTTCACCTTGATTTTTGCACTGTGAATATCAATTATGTCTTCTCAGAAAGAATTTCTCATTTCTTTTGATACATTTTCTTTTTAGCCAGAACCATGAAAATCACTTACTGCGAAATATTTTAGAAGATGAAAACGGTGATATTTTCTTACCACTTCTTCTTATACAGTATATTACTTATACTTACATCAACTTGAAAATATATACAAGTCCCATAGTTCCATGTTCCTTTCACACAATTTTGATTACCGGTACACACGTGGTGGGTGTAGCTAGCTAAACAGGAGGTGCTTACCCTTCCGGAGCAACCGGTCTCACTTCCCTGGTGGAAGTTCATGTGTTTAACCTTACATGTCAGTTCCAAAGTTTTAACTTTGCTTCTGGATTGTGCTTCGGACATGGATTAGTATGGGCTCGTAAGGCGTTTTCGATCACCAGGTGTTTCCGATCACTTATGTAAATTCCGAATGGCGAGCATGCGCAGTGGAATTTTTTAGGCGGTATTGTTTATTTATAACGACGGAAGCACGTTTTTTCTACTAGTGTAAACAAATAGTCAAAAGTACTTTCTGTTTATGTTGATAAAAACCGCCATTTTTGTTATTACCGTTTTTCTTGTATCACAATAATTTATTTTGATCTAATCATTTTCATACAATCCAGTGTGGTCTGTTTACTCTCTGAGCGTTTTGACAAATATCAGTTCATGTGACGTCACCAGTTATAGTCTGTTTCAAGAAAACCGAGGCTGTAAAGTAGCACCACGTGTTATAGCATAATTGTTATATATCGGGAACAAGATTATATAACACTTGGTTCTATAAATGCAATTCAACACCATAAAGTGATAACGGCTACCTGCTCCATGCTTCACAACACATTCTCAACAGATTTTTACAGTTTAAACTATTGATGTTGCATCAGTATATATATTTATATAATATATATAGACATATGTCGATATAAGGTTTCTAATTGTTATGAAATTGATGGATGACACACAGATGGGTGAATGGTTGCTGGAATATTACTTACCTTAGGATTTACATAAGGTAAGATATAATGTTCATGTTTCATGTTAACACTGGCCCATTTTGAGCCTCAAACACTTTTATTTTCTTGTGTTAATACGTCACTACATCAGGTGATCGGATTCACCATTCCGCCATTTTGTTTACATAGAAATGGGGACCGGTAGGGATTTAGATAAAACATGCTGTGTAATGCTTTGATTGAGCTTTTGTCAGTATAAAACCATCCATATTAATTAGTATTAACTACGCTGATGTACATTTTGATTCAGATTTATTTAGCAAGCTAAAAAATTATTCCAAAATCCACTAAGTGATCGAAATCCCCTAATTCCTCCATATGTTTGTTTTTGATTACGAAAATGGCTGCCTTTTAAAATGCTGACAATATGAATTTATGAAAATATTCACTCAGAAAAATTACCATATAACAGTATTCACAGCTTTATATACAGTTACAATATATAAATTATCACCAGTTTAGTTTAATTGGTTAGTTAACAGATTTATGACAGGGCTGCATTTTTTCTTGCATGAAATAAGTAGACAGAAGTAAAAATATAAAATTTATTTTATTATTTGTTTTATTTTATTTCATTTATTTATTTTACTGCAATCTAGAAATAAGTTATTTACTGCATTTCTTCCACCAGTACTTTTGTCCGTCACTTTTTTGAAGACTTTATTTAACGGATCTTCATGAAACTTCATGGGAACAATTAACTCTCGTGATACTGTCTATAGCTGAATATTTGGTAAAAATAATATTATTTTCAAAACATAGTCGCATTGATTTACTTTTGTGTTAATTTTATCCTCGCAAAAGTTAATCAAACACAAATGCAGTTTGGTTTACAGTATGCCCAGTTTATAAGTAAAAGAAAACACGTTAAACCTTTTTTGCACTGATAACAGAAAAGTAACAATAATTTCAATTAAAAAAGTATTAAATTCAAATCTCTGATCTTGTATCTACATGTATATTGCACTAAGAAGCCTTGTTTTTTGCAATCATTGTTAAGTTATATATTTAATTCAATAAAGTGCTTTTTTCTTTAAGAATATGACTTGGTTATTTTACTTCCTGCTTGGAAGAAAAGGGTAGTATACTAGCTTACCTCTGTTCTTTCGTCCGTCCTTTCGAAACAAAAAATCTTCATTACAGTTTTCTTAGCAACTACTTAACACAGCCACTTGAAATTTTGCATGCGAGTTCAGTGTTCCAATGCCGCAAACACCAATTTCAAGACTTCCTGACATCTCCTTCCTATTTACCGGCTTAGTTTATTTTAACATTTAGTATATTTTGCAACATTTACGGTCAATGTTTGAAGTAAAAAGGAGTATACTAAGTGAGCAGTAACTTCCAGAATTTTTATTTATGCCTGCGCATTGATTGATTGATTGAATGAATGAGGCATTATATCCAGTCAAGAATATTTCACTAATATCAAGATGTCACCAACTATAGGTGAAGTGACAGAAAATTTATTTTATCTTTGCTGTGTGCTCGTGGCAATGTGCAGGAACGGTTCTTTACAGTGATATGGTGTACATCTGTTTTTTAAAAGGTCTCCTCCTTTTGCTTGTAGACACCATATGATGGACTGAATTAATTGTTGTGCAACAAGTAAAACATGGAATTTTACGCCCCAGTCTAGAGTATATCAAACCACCATGTCAGGGTTGTTGGAGGAAACTGTAGTGTCTGTAAAAAACCACTGACCTTCAGCAAGTGAATCAACCATCTTCCTCACACTAGAATATGTTCGATGTTGGATTAGAACCCTGGTGTTGCGAGATCTTATGTCTAAAAGTTACAAATTTTAAATACTCTACTGCATATATAAATATGCAGTAGGAGATCAACAGATGTTAAAATTTCAAACTGATTGGACTTACAAAGGAATGAATGGGCAGACAGATTCATACTTTTCCTGCCATGTTTTCTAGAGCAGGGAATAAAACCAAACCAGCTGAGTCTCGTCCTGTGACCAGCATGGATGTCCTATTTAAGGTTACAAGAACAAGAAGAAATCATGTTAATGCGGAACCATGTTCACTTGCCGATAGCTGTTACAAAGTGTAAAATTCAAAGGTCCATTACTCTGGCAAAACTGATTGAAATTGAAACTGAGTTAAACATGAGTTGTAGGTCAACAAAATAAAGGGACATTCCAAATATCAATGATAAGAGAAAAAGTCTGAGGACAGACAAATAGACGGAAGGAAAACCTATAGTCCCCTTCCAGATTCTCAGTAAATGACGTTGTCAAACAGTAACTGAAAATACAGAGTAATGTTTGCTCTCTGAGGCTTAATCTGGGAGAGCACTTTTATATCTGGATACAAGATAAAAGATTTTATGCAAAACTTAACCATCCTATTGTAAACTTGTTTTAAAAGGCCGAGGGTAGAATGGAGTGATAATGTTATTAACACGGTTAAGATTATTTCACTTTTATTAAGGTGGTCAGTTCATGGAATGGTGGAGGAAACTGAACTGTCAAGAGAAAACCAAAGATTTTTGGCAAGAAAACGGACAAATTTCCACACACTAGGATTGAGAGGGATTTGATCTAAGGTCACCAACACTCCAGGCAACTGTAAGAACTTTGAGATTTCACTATTTTTCTAAATAATCATGTCCTTGCACTAGACCAAATATATTGGAACTCAGAGGTTTCAGATTCTCTATTATGTACCACCAGAAGTGATGGGTTTTTTTAAATAACAAATTCCATAAATATTTTTGTTCTCAAATAATTTTCCATAAAGAGAATAAATTGAATTGATATTCAATTTTAGCCCATTTTAACCCAGATATATTTGACGTCCCATAGTTCCATGGTTTTTTTTTCATTCCCAATTTTGATTACACATGTGACAGGTGTAGCTAGCTTAACAGAAGTTGCCTTCCCTTCCGACTTCTCTAGTGGAAATTCACGTTTTTAACCTACCCTGTCTGTTTCAAAGTTTTAACCTTGCTTCTGGATTTCGATTTGGACATGGATTTGTAAGTTTAATTTTGATATACAATCATCTGGCAGATAAGCCATTATCAAAGATCTAAGTCACATTCTTATTACATTCATTTTTAGAATGTGACTAAATTTATGTTGGTTCTTGATAAAGACTAAGCTGTTAGCTTTATAAGATCTATGAGAATTAAATATTAATTTTCATGAAAATTAATGACAAACAACGTCATGGTTTCTTTTACATTTTTATCTAGTAAATATCTAAATCCAACCACACATCAATACATACATAACAACTAACTTAAAAGTTTATTCTATTTAGAATTCAATTTCTATCGAGTTTTCGGTTTTAGTTTATTTTGTAAAATCTCTTTTCGTTCACTTTCAACTGCTGATATATTTTTCTGGAGAATTTCTTTAGAAGTGTCAATTTCATTTAGGAGACCCATAATTTTTTTCTGAAAAATAATTAAAAATTAAAACAACATTAAAAATGATCAAAGCATGATTCTGGACAAAAATTCCTTACAACAGACATTTTAATAAGGTCAAACTGAGTGTAGCGATAGAGTATTATGCCACAGTCAAGATTATATTTATTTGTATCAAGGCAGTCAGTTCCAGTGTGTTGGAGGAAACCAGAGTGCCCTAGAAATATAATCGACCCTTGGCAAGCAAAGGTATTTTCCACAGGTTTGAAGGAGACTAGACTAAAATTGTGCTTTTAGTGTGTTTACAAGAAAGGTTTTTCTAAAATTTTACATGGTGACCTACTTTGTTACCAAACGTTGCCTATATGAACTTGATCTAGCTTTTGTAAAGAGGGTCAATTTTGAACGAGTTTGATGAAAACTGGACCAAAATGCAGCCTCAAGTGTGTTTAATGAGTCATGTCCAGACTACAAAGACATCACTATAGTTCATTTGAGCACATATGTGTGCTCAAGTGACTTTAAAATCAAACTTAAGATGACTACTTCAGCAATTAACTTGGTGACTAAGATACTGATGGGCATGGCATCGAGCACAAAAAAGGGTAGGGATAATAGGAATTTCAGGTGGCCAAAAATGGAAAGAAAAATAGTTTATACAACAGTTAAAATTTACTCCTCTAAGGCCTTCCAACACCCTTTCAGTAATACTATTCCGACACAAAATATGTTAACTAAGTCACATAGAATACAAACAGCAGATTTAAATAACACAAATTAGTGTGTGTGTGTGTGTGTGTGTGTGTGTGTTTTTTTTTTTTTTTTTTTTTTTTTCTGTTTCAGATTTGGAATTTCAGTTGAATTCAGGATTTTGAACGAACATACATGTAGTAAAATGTATAAAAATAGGAAATAATAAGAACTTTATCGAATAAAATAGGAATAAACAGAAATTTTCAATGAAATAGGGAAAAAAGGGACAGTTTGACATCCTGCTATTTACTGTTCTTACCGTCATTTCTATTCGTTCTTCTCTCCTTCTTATCTGTCCTTTAGTTAATGGCGTTGGTCTTCCATCTACAAAAGTGAAGAAAGATATCATAACAATAGTAGTTTGGAATGAACATTAATTGACATATCACCAGCATAGCCTTTCAATGTTCCAACACTGGCCGCCATCACAGTACCAAAGCAGCGTCATGATAATTAATGATATACTAATGTCAGTGACATCATTAAATGGCATAATTCAGGAGTTTTCATTCTTTGAAATTATTGTGCATAATTCAAGCATGTCAGGCCTATGTTGGAACATGATGGCCTCGCCAGTGATCGTCAATTATTAACGGGATTTTCACAGATTTATGACACATAAAAAGTTATGACACATAAAAAGGGCCTGTTTTGGCCCGATTGAATTACAAGCAGTAATTAAATGATTTTGTTCTTATATTTATATACATTTAGTATTAAACATTTAATACAAATTCAATTACTTTTCCATGGCATCTGTCAAATTTCCATGACTTTTAAAGAGAGAAGTCGAATTCCATGACTTTTTAAATGAGAAGTCGAATTCCATGACTTTTAAAGAGAGAAGTCATCAATTCCATGACTTTTAAAGAGAGAAGACGAATTCTGTGCCTTTTAAAGAGAGAACTCGAATTCTGTGGCTTTTAAAGAGAGAAGTCGTCAATTCCTTGATTTTTAAAGAGAGAAGTGGTATTTCATGATTTTAAAAGCGAGAAGTTCTGTGACTTTTAATAAGCTATAAGAGAGGTTGAATTCAATGATTTTTTAAGAGATAACTAGAATTCCATGACTTTTAAAGAGAGAAGTCGAATTTCATAACTCTTAAAGAAATAAGCCGAATTCTGTGACTTTTAAAGAAAGAAGCCGAATTCTATTCGAAAACTATGTTTCCGCATGATGTATTTATTCCTGTGTACACATAGTTAATATCACTACCATAGTTCAGTTGGACCAGTGCTCGCTTCCTATGTGAAAAGTTGTAGGTTCAAACCCCGGCGAGGGTCTGACCAATACTTGAAATTGGTAGTGACAGTTCTTTTGCCAAGCACTCAGGATTCAGAAATAGAAATCGCAGAGACCTTAAAATCCAATCCTGGTGACATGGCTGGCATGGCACATTTAATTTAATAGATCCTCCCTGCACATTGCCCTAAGTGCACTGCAAAGTAAAAAGTTTTGACATTTAACCTATAGCTGGTGATGTCTCAATATAAGTAAATATTCTTGACTGGAACAATAAACTCCATTCCATCAATCAATCAATCAATCAATTAATCAATCAATCAATCAATATTAAATCTGATCCTGAAATTCTATTGCCAATTAGGGCTGCCACATACCTTTTTAATATTCGGTCTAGAGCCCAAAGAATGAAGAAAATTATTGTCATTTTGGGACAAAATCTAATGGGCAAATACAGTAAAGATTTGTAGTTGAAATGAAAAACTTGCAATATTGTACATGTACTTGTTTTAGTCAAGTTGGAAAAAATTGTCCAAATTTGAGAAAAAAAAAGTTGTATACATTCCTGGTTACCTCCCCTAAATAAGGCAAATTGACAACCATGACAGCTGATGCTGTCCACTCACCTACAAAACTGTAATCAGGTAAGTCTGTCAATGGTCCATATCTGCTCTTGTTTGTAGCTTGACCTTGTCTGAAAATATAAAAATAAACAACCCATCATAGGCCTTATTGCTCACCAGTAGGTGAAGGACGTGTCTACCATCTCTTGTAATATTTAGTACACAGTGCACCTATTAAGTTTCCCCTTGCAGGGTCCCACAGCCAGCAATTGTACAAATTTAACACTACTTGTCCTGAGGATGCTATATTCTAGATTCCACCATTTGACATTAATATTTCAAATTTGACCACCTAGCATGACTCTGGCACAAAATTTATTCTTATTTGAATACACATCAATTTCATCTAGCTACGCGCCAGTGTGGTTCCTTATCAAAATGTTTCAGGTTAAAAGCATATGCAAAATGATTTACTCAATTCATCATTAAAATGCTTTAAAAGAGTAGTGTTCCAAAAGCTTTACCTAGAAATAGTCAAAATATGATTTTGAAGACGGAAATTTTGGTAGCCAATTTGGCGACTTAAAGGGAAAAAATAGTGGCAAAATCAAAATTTTAGTTGCCATGGTGCCTATTTTAGTCACAACTAAAATTTTGATTTTGCTACTTTTTTCGCTTTAAGTTGCCAACTTTGAGCGCTGGTAGGATACTAGTATATTATCGGTACTCACTTGACCCTCCAGTTACTGCCGTAGCCCCGCCTATACTGAACATATAGTCCATGTGATACACAAAATGTCAGTTTCTGGTGAATTAACACATCTTTAGATAAAAGTAACCCTGAAAAATAAAACTTACTGATTATGAACTGTCTTCAGTATCTATCAAAGTCATACCAATCCATACATGGCCAAATCACAATCCCAAAGCAAAGTAAAAAAAGTGAGGCTGGGTGTTTCGAAAGGGCAAGCACCTCATGTCTAGCTACATTTGAAGCTACAACAGGCCTTAGATAGAATTTTTAATTCCACTTGGCACAGTGCCTAGTTGAATAAGAAAACCACTCAACACTTGGAAATTTAACTTGGCACAGTCACCACAAGTGTAAAAGGCGACTGACAAAAATATAAACACTCAGAACATCAGTTGGATTTCACGTTACACTAAGTGACTTCCGAATGCGAAATGGTTTGCACATATGATGCAAACGTTCAAATGATTTTGTTGATTCACGCTTGTAACAGAATGGCAAGATTTTTACAAAGTGGCCCGGATTGTTACAATTGACCTCCTTATACACAATTTTCCCGACCTACACTAAATTGTCTGTTGTTTATTAATTGTAACAAGCCCATGATGTATATGTCTGATAAATTTAACTCTGGGCAATAAGAACATCACTCGTCCCAGTAGACATTTCACCCATCAGGATGAGTAGGCGAGTGAATAATCGAAGCCCTGTACAACTGCCATTTGTAAAATCAACAATGAAAGGAAAGGGATACCAAATATAGTATTTTATATATACCCAGGGTAATTTTGGAAACGGACACATCATATTTATTAACAATATTGTAATGATGGCCATGAAACTTTTTGAGGGCCTTGATAAGCCTGGTCTTGCAAATTATCTCATAAAATTTTGTAAGGTTAAAAAAACATTTAAAAGCTCCAAGGTCTCAGACCACCAGATTTGTTTGCTGGATAGTAAAATTTCTAAAGTTGTAAATTATAACTTGCATCTTGTAAAACAAGCAAAATAAACCCCATTTGTGTTTATAAAGATTACAGTAATCGAAAGGACAATTTAAAAATTGTATTTTTATTTCTTGAATTATGCTAAATCAAATTGAACTGGTATATTTTGGTCCTTTTAATTTTCTCATTTCAACATCTTAATCAAAGTACTGAAAGTACTGAAAGCAGACGGCTCATTGATTGCAAAGAACCTTATTACTGATAAGAAATTATTGGTAATTGTGTATTCAATCCATTTTAATTAATTCAATATTGAAATGATGGGAAAATTAACACACACACAAAAAAAACCCAATTCTATATGGTTTAACATACAGGTAGTAGTTTCTCTAGGACAGTAAGGAAACAAAACTTTCAAGAATATCAAAATCCCTGAATTTGAATTTCTAGTCAATACAAACGAGAAGAAATGTCAATTGATGCCTTGCTATAAAACATTCATAATCATATATTTGAAACAATTCAGTTTACAATACATCTCATTCCTCACATGCATTGTCTTATGTCGTCTGCCATTTTAATTAAATTGAAGTAACAAAGACATCTGTTTTTATGGTAAATCAAATTGAACTGGTACAATTTGGTCCTTCTAAATTTTTCATTTCAACATCTTAAAAATATTTGGATTCCTACAGTTTTTGTCCAGGAGCTACTAGATGGAAATTTTATTCAGAAACGCAAAATTTGTAGATATACCAGAAATCAAGTACTATCTGGATTAAACCTGTTCTATGGTAACTGGGGATGTAGTGATTTTAAATGATAACCCATCTCAAGAAAGTAAACAACACCAAACCTTTATTTAAGTTCATTACATTTTCTATGAAAATTTTGCAAAATTAGCAATAAGTATTCTCAGAGGAGCCTGTAATTCTTACTTTTAAAAAAGTAAAAAAAAAAATATCAACATACATATTACGAAAAAAAAAACCAAGGAATCAGGACACACGTGGACATCAGAAATGATAAGAGTCTGAAATCAAATGCTTCTGAAAAATGATTGTGAAAAACAGGGTGAACTGATCTTTTAAAGAGTCTGTGTCTCAATGTTTCCTTGGAAATTTTGGGTGAATGAAGATAATTATGTATTTGCAGACAAATTTGAGACTTGAGCAAACAATCATAACTGTAATAAGTGGATTTTTTTACATAAAGCAAAAGAAAAGCATGTTTTACATGACAGGGGGACAGATGTAGGTAATTGTTTGAAAATTTCCGAGTTTCTATCCATGTATTTTTGGTGGATTATGATGATTTTTAAAAAACTGATAACAACTACAATTTTCAATGGTACTTTTAAATATAGTTATATAGCTACATGGTATAGTATGTACTATGTACAGTTATGAGACGTTACTAATGTCTCACCTATTAGGCAAAATGGTACAGAACCCTCTTTGCTAATTGGCAAATCAGGTTTTATTCTCTCAGGGGGGGGGGGGTTCCTTGTAATGAATACAAGTCAAGTCAATGTGGTATTTTTTATTATTATTTGTATTTTAACTGAAGTCCACACAGTGTCATCCTAAAATAATTGAAATTACCATCGTAGCATTAAAAAAGAAGGAGAGGTGATAAACACTAATGTTTAAGATCATAAGCGGAATAGTTAGGATAGGGAAAATATTTTACCATCATGTGTGCATGCTAAGGGAACAAGTCAAGGGGTGACAGCAAGAAAAGACACTGTTAAAGATACATCACAATATACAGCTTTTCACATAGGATAGTAAATTACGGTAACACACTACCAGATGATATTGTTTGTGTTACAACTATAAACAGTTTTAAAAGTGAGGGGGTATAAAATGTGTAGGGGGGCTGGCAAAATCTTACAACCCAAATTTCAATGATTTATATTTCAATAAATATTATTTGGATTTTTATAATACTTTCACATAATATCTGGCATGGCCTTAATTTTTAAAATATATTTTTGATTTAAAACAATATTCGATATTTTTTAAGTTATTAAAAAAACATGGGCTACACTTTTTCCCATGCTCACAGAGAAGTGTATATCATAAGACCGGGTTATACAGACAGATCGGGATGGATCTTTAGCCGTAAAAGAGGTATAAAGGTATAAAGATTATTCTGATTCAAAAAAAATTATGTCAAATTTCCAAGGGCATGCACTGCAGCAGGCGAGAACAATTGACCCGTGACATGATCTGAAGAGCTAATGCTTTGATGAGGACTCGTGTAAATAATTAAACTTTACCTGGATTCAACACTCGTACAATTGAAGGTAACATAACTAATCACTAAAGTTGACTAAACCGGTATTTTCTAAACAGAATCTTCTAACATGCTTAATTTTTAGTTTAGGAAGTAAGTTCCAGTGTATGATATCTAAAAGGGAAACGTTGTTACGGATTTTTGTATACACGTTCCCATACCAAAACGTACCCTATTAAAAGGCACCGATATTTAGACAAGACATAACAACAATTTACCCATACATTTTAATAACACAACTGTTCTTTACTATATCACACGATAATTTGTTGGATAGCCATTAGATAACTACATCAATGCTGTTTAATCTAAAAACCATTTGTCCTTGAACAGCTGTTGACAACCTGTGAAAAATCAGAGACATATAAAAAGGTTTTGTGCCCCCCATTCACCAAGACTCTGGATCCGCCCCTGGTAGGTTTCTGATTGGGCTTGTCTTGTCGCGGATCTATCTGTCACAAGTGTCCCCAAAGTGTCGTGTAATTCCTTATTTTCGCAACAATGAGTTGTGTTATGTTATCCGGCTGTAAAGAAGAGCAGTACAATCATGATGTAAATTTCTTATCTTTACCTCCCCCCCCCCCCCCCCCACCAAAATGTTGGAAAATGAAATTGAACAAATATATAAATCCCTTGAATGAATGCTGACACTAACACTATGGTTAATTAAGATTGTATACAAAGAATTGTTGTCCTAAAGTAGATTAATAAATTATACCAATTAAGTTTATTAAAAATTTAACGGACTTCCACACTTGCGATTGAAAATATTTCACAGGTGTGTGACGGTCTGGGTAAAACTTGCCTATAATTGTATTATTGGTTGTTTTGAGTATTGTCAAGCGACATGTTATTTATATTTTCTTTTATGATTTATTTATTTATTTATTTATTTATTTATTATGATTATTGTTTTTGGTAAAAAAAATACCGTTCGGTTTTGGCGGGAAAATGACCGACTACATGTTAGTTTCGTGTCTAGATTAAAATCAAGTTAAGAGTAAATGCGAAAAAGAGTTTTCCTGGTCAGCTGGTGATCAACATCATTTGAATTATCAGAATCCTATGCAGGTGACAAAAGTTTGGTCCAGAAATGGTCATATTTTTATTGGGTTAATTTTGATAATGGTACGTTTTTTGTGTACTTTGATGAAAAAAAAGAGAGGCAATGGATGAAAAAGGACTGAAAAGAAAATATTCAGAGAGTTCCAATTTAATTTTAAGCGATGAACTCAGACCCCCAAAGACTGAAAAGCAATCCCGATCGACTGCAACACCATCGGCATCCAGTCATAATGAAGCGTATTTGTTGCAAGATGAAGATGTCCACAGTTCAAGTGAAAGTTCCAAATCAAACTCAAATCTTATCAGAAATGAACCAGTGCCATCTACTTCTGTATCGACATCAAGAATATCATCAGTAGAAGAATGCACTTCGTTATGGACGGAAAACACTTTGAACAGTTTAAAAATCACATCAATGACGTCAAATCTTGTGTCGTGTGTTGAAATGTTGAATCTTGTACTCTCATCAATGGAACCCTTTCGCTGTACAACAGTCGAAGGAGAACTTATGTATCAGATGTCTGGTGATATTTTAAATAAGGTTGACAACTGTTTAAAAATGTTGAATATATCAAATTCACCTTTAGAAAAGCTGGATGTACATGATATAGAGGAGATACAACCATCACATGCCTACCGGTTGATGTTTGATCAAAATGATACTCGGCCAACTGGAAAAAATAAATGTTTATTGAGAAATTTGAGAGCATGGACTCCACTGCCTGCTAATTTTAATTTAACACAGCGTTTCGAAACTTGGTTTAAACAAATGTATGTAAAATAGAGATATAGTTTCATTATCCTCGTATTTAAATGAATTATCTCCCCTTTGACCATACTGTACAACATTTACTATTTGTGTAAAAATTTATTATTATTTTTTAAACAGTTACACACAGTATAGTGAGTGAATGTGTGTATTATAGTAATTTCATATATCCTCTGTCTTTTGATGGGAATTGGTTCACCAATTTAATAAATAAGTTATCTCCCCTTTGACCAAAATGTGCGAAATATAGCCAGTCCGCGATATTTTGGCAGAGTGTTACTAATCACTAGAAAGTCTAATCTACTCTAATAGGTATTTATACTGTGTTATTGTATGGATATAAACACGCCTTCATGAGTTCATATGTCAAAAGCACCCTTATACAGTCAAACTTTCCTTAAAGGTCACCTCTATAAAAGGGCCACCTGTTTTTAAAGGCCAGTAAAATTTTATCCCAATCATTCTTTATTCATGTATTTGAATCTCTATATTGTGTATATGGGCCACCTGCCCTTAAAGGTCACTTTTACTGGTTCTCTTGTGTGATCTTTATAGACAGGTTTGACTGTATATGAATCATGATTCCCTATGTATATTCTTTCATGTTTATAAACACTGCCAAAATATTGAGAACAGACCATAGTAATAATGTTTCTGTTCCGCAATATCATGAATATGTAACATTCATTCAAGAGGCCATTCACCTCTTATGTTGCCAAATGACCTTAGGCCTAAAAAAAAAATATGTGTGTTTCCGCTAACCCGACCGACCAAACTGAAAAAAGACCGACTCCAGTTTTTTTCCTGGATTTATAAAAATCTGTTTTCGTTTTTCGATTAAAACTCTATTGTATCAAAAACAAGTCGGCAAAACATTTGATTTGTACATGTTTTTGATGCGTAATCATTATAACTGTTTCGATCATGATAAGCAAAATAACTTAAACAACACATTTATAATATAATTTTAACATAATACATTACATACACATGCATAACATATGCTATTAAAAAAAAAAAATGACCTACCGACCCTTTATAATAATTCTATGTTAGCGGAAACACGCATTTTTTTAGGCCTTATGGTTGAAGTCTTAGTTGGCCATATTAAATCTTACATCAATATTATGGTGTTTAAGGATGTATTGTGACACAAATATTTACCAACAAGAGGCAGTGTGTTGCACCACAGTTTGGCATGTATGTATGTCAAAGGTAACAGGGTCAAATATCTTAGTTGGGATGGGGGTATTTGGCTCTCAAGAGAAAGTTTGATATCGTTATTTTTGATGTTTTACTGGTAATTTTGATAACATTCTAATTACTTTATAAACTTGATATGATATTTTATTTCAGGTTTTCTGTACATGGCCATCGATTTACACAACAGCTTGTCAATATTTGTATTTTTAAAAAACATCATAGTAATTATGATCGTTTGTTTGGAAATCTTTTTGAGGAATTTGCCGGGATGTGTGGCCTTCTCTGTTTGTAAGTACTATAAGGTTTGACACCTTAAACCATTTCCAATTTTGATATTAGAATAACATGGGGGATTCTGGGGTTTAAGCATGACGGTACATTGTATCATCTAATGCTATCAAATCTTGAACAGAGTTCTTTTTTAAAGGAATAAACACATTAGCAAATTTAACTTAGTGAACAAAAAACTTGCCCAGCACAAGTTTTGAAAAATACATATAAGGTCACAAATTAGATGTATAATAAAATACAAAATGTACATGTATAACAATTTAACTGTTTCAGAATGTTAATATCATAGTCAATATGAAATCCACAACTTTGCACGACAAATCAATCATAATGTGCTTACATATATTATCATGTCTGCCAAACAATGTAGGGGGACATACATGTACTGATATAGTGGGTACTCCATTTCTTCTGCCATCATTTTGATCACCCACTTTTCTGAAAAATTATTGATAGATCTTTATGAAACTTCACAGAAACAATTTGTGGGTTGAGTAGATGTGCCATTGTCTATTTGTCTATCATGCACTTGGTTGGTGATTTCCCAGTTGTGGTTGGTTTGTGCCATTGGTTATTCATATTTTGATCATGCACATGGTTGGTGATTTCCCAGTTGTGGTTGGTTTGTGCCATTGGTTATTCATATTTTGTTCATGCACATGGTTGGTGATTTCCAAGTTGTGGTTGGTTTGTGCCATTGACTATTCATATTTTGATCATGCACATGGTTGGTGATTTCCCAGTTGTGGTTGGTTTGTGCCATTGGTTGTTCATATTTTGATCATGCACATGGTTGGTGATTTCCCAGTTGTGGTTGGTTTGTGCCATTGGTTATTCATATTTTGATCATGCACATGGTTGGTGATTTCCCAGTTGTGGTTGGTTTGTGCCATTGGTTATTCATATTTTGATCATGCACATGGTTGGTGATTTCCCAGTTGTGGTTGGTTTGTGCCATTGGTTATTCATATTTTGATCATGCACATGGTTGGTGATTTCCCAGTTGTGGTTGGTTTGTGCCATTGACTATTCATATTTTGATCATGCACATGGTTGGTGATTTCCCAGTTGTGGTTGGTTTGTGCCATTGGTTATTCATATTTTGATCATGCACATGGTTGGTGATTTCCCAGTTGTGGTTGGTTTGTGCCATTGGTTATTCATATTTTGATCATGCACATGGTTGGTGATTTCCCAGTTGTGGTTGGTTTGTGCCATTGGTTATTCATATTTTGATCATGCACATGGTTGGTGATTTCCCAGTTGTGGTTGGTTTGTGCCATTGACTATTCATATTTTGATCATGCACATGGTTGGTGATTTCCCAGTTGTGGTTGGTTTGTGCCATTGGTTATTCATATTTTGATCATGCACATGGTTGGTGATTTCCCAGTTGTGGTTGGTTTGTGCCATTGGTTATTCATATTTTGATCATGCACATGGTTGGTGATTTCCCAGTTGTGGTTGGTTTGTGCCATTGGCTATTCATATTTTGATCATGCACTTGGTTGGGGGATCTGCCAGTTGGAGTCAGTTTTGGGACACTTTTGAAATAACATCCTATTTCATTTATTTCTCTTTTTTGTTACAAAAGTAGAAGCTTTTTCAACAAAAATTCAGCCTGAAAATCACCTGAAAATCACCTGAAAATCACCTGCGTAAATTACACAGGTGCGCAATTTACATGGGGTTTTACAGTACTTTTAAAATGGCATCCCATTTCAGCTATATCTTATCCACATTGTTTTTATTTCTTCCAGGAAACAAGGACCTGACATAGTAGCTACAGTTGGTAGCACTGAAGTTATTTCAGTTGCAGACTTAATATTTCCATGGTTCACAGATTCTGATGAAGAGGGTTTTAGTATTTTATCACTGTGTGAGGTACATACATAGTATTATTTTATCTACAACTAACTTTTCTTCTTTCCTGTCAGCGTGTTTGCCTCGTAAGTGGAAGATTGTGGGTTCAATTCCCGGCCGGGCCTGACCCAAGACTTTAAAGAGGGTAGTGATTGTTCTTTCGCCAAGTACTGTTCTTTCAGTTGAAAACTTAAAATAAACAAGGTCTCGTGTCACGGTCGGCGTAGCATGATAAAGGACCATGCCGTATAATGCCATCAGCCCAATGCACAGGCAAAATTTCTGCACCTTGGCCTATAGCTGGCAACATCTCGATATAAGTGAAATATTCTTGACTTGGACGTTAAACACCATTACTGTTTCCTCTCGGAGTCTTTTGTGACTAAGTGGTCTAAAATAATGGTTTGAAACCACTTGACTTGAGCAGATTCTAGTGTGAGAAAATGGGTCAGTTCACTTGCCAAAAGTCTATTTTCTCTGTGCATATCAGTTACCCTCTCTACTAAAAATCTGATGACCTTGATACATGCGAAAGAATCTTTGCTGGGTGTAAATTTTTATTACGCGATTCCACTCAATTCATGCTTTTTAGACTTCTTTATCCTTTTTTCCTCCCAGAGGCTGCAGTGGTCCGATGGACAAAACGTTAGTCTACAAATCCAGGTTCTCTCACCACTGTGAGTTCAAGTCCCGCTCAGACCACATGTGGGAAAGTCAATTTTCCTTGCCGTTGGCCTTTACTAATTTACCTGGCATCAGAATAATGGACTGGGGGAGTGGTACGCTTGTCTGCGGCGTACTGACTCTGTGAGCTAGCACCTTAAAGTTACCCTGAGACCTGAGTGCACGCTAGTACAAGGCAGACCATAAAACACACTCACACTTCACATGCTTACATCAACTTGTTAATAGATTAATTCATAGAGTACTGGTAGTTCTAATAGCAAATTGCTGAAAAATTGCTGATGCAATGTTAATCAACATTCAACCAACCAACCTTTTTCCCTCCCAATCTTCTTCCTTACATACATCAAATATTAAAAATTAAAAAAAATTTTTGTCTTGACATATTTTATTCCTTGTTTTCGTACTTAAATATGGCTTAAGGCATAAAAATCGATCCCAAAATAAAGATAGACCTACCAGGGAAATCCTACTTTTTCTATATGATAACATAATTGCACAAGGATCTTTCAATGATGATATTGGACTTTTAAATCTTTATGTGGGACTTGCAAAAATTAAAGCTAAAGGTTCTGGATTTTTTTTGGTTACAAAACATAATTTTGAACCCCTGCCAACGCATGTTTTTTTCAGCTATAAATTCCTATTTTATCTGTCTGAATTTGTTTTATTTTATTTGTTTCCTTGTCTCATCTTTCCTTTGATTCTGTTCTTGGTTGCAATGGCTATTGCCAAGTGGACTTCTTTCTGAAAGATGCAGGGGGACAGTATTTAGAATATTGGGAGATTTTAAACCTCCCACGCAGGAGTACCGTAGTTGGAAAAGCAAAGACTCACAAAATGTTGTCGTGATATTGGAAAGAACCCTCTCATATCGGGAAGGTTGCAGGTATACTTTCAGCAACAAATTGATTTTTTTATTGAGTTTTTTTAACTGATTTTATTTTAGATAAAGCGTGGACATTCACTGGAACGTAAAAATACAAAGAGACAAAAACTGGTAAATCCTTGGAATGATAAAGTGGTCGGACAACATGGCGGAGAACTGTTACTAAGTTTGATAAATATGTCGGAAAGAAAAAAGGCAGACAAATACTCAATAGTTGGAATGATAGTTCAAAGAACAAATGTAAGTATTCAGGGGTGTCGATCTGCTTAATTTAGGGGACAAAAATGGGCCCCATTCCAGTAATTTTGTTTGTTTAAAATTACTACCGAATAAAGGTAGTTTCCCCTTGGGAAAAATGACTAATATTTCCCAATTTGTCCACCAAATTTCTCAAAAAACAAATATGATGCAAAAATAAAATTAAATCTAATTGTCTTTATACCCATGAAATATCAGATTGTACCACAATATAGGAGCTTTACTACGTGTACTAGTGTTGGACCGATTAATAAACTATTCATACTTTAATCATGCACATGGTTGGTGATTTCCCAACATAAAATAATAGGAATAATATAATTTTTGCTGGGTATTAATTTCCGCTCAAAATGAATGACCGCAAAAGTAGCGGAAATTAATACATCACCGAATTTAATTTGTTTACAGTATTTATCTCCATTCAATTATTTTCCAAAATTGCATGAAATGGAACCTATTTTCCTAATTCCGAGGACTGTGTCTACATTACTAAAAAGGGATTTGAGAATTTCCCTATTGTTAATCCTATGTAAGGTAGAACTGTCAAAAAGACAAGGTTAAAACCATATATTTTGTAGAGCAGCTTTGTTTTCTTAAAAATGGTTGTCATTAGGATTGTTTGTGCCAAAAAAAGGAAAACCAAAAGAAAAAAAATGTAATTATGAACCAAGATTCCTACCTGCATGTTATCTTTCTAAAGCTAGTGAGAGAAAGTTTGTCTGTGGTTTTCAATGAGCACTCCGATTTCCTCTTCCATTCCAGAACTGACTTTGTCGATAGAATTGAAATAATCTTAACTGTGGTGTTAAACACCATTACTCTCCTCCTTTACGCTCTTGTGTTAATGTATTTATATTTTAAAAGAACATCTTTTGTCATCTTTCCATGGTAGCATGGCTGCTGTCCGAGTTCTTGATATTCTTTTTAAACATTCATGGCAAAAACTTTATTTTCAAAAAGGTAGTAAAACATCATACGGGTACTGGTTTCAAAATCTTTCAAAAACTGCTGTTTGCTTGCTATTTGGTCTCAAATCATGGCCTTAAACACGGTAGCTATTGTATCCTGAGGTAGACATATCTTTTCACCTTTGGTATTTATTGTTAAACCATCATGTTGCCAAACAGACATGCGTCCTCTATCGACAGCCTGCTAAACGAACACATATGTTCTTTACATAGAATTGATAACTCTTGGTTAAAAGACCGACATACCGGTACTTATAATTTTTTGTAAGTAACCAAAAATGCAAAATGTTGACAATTGAGATTATAATCTAGAATTAACTAATAATGTCATATGACTACAATTACGTCTGCTATTTTATTCGATTGTTGACGTCATATCATTTCGCATTGTAAACTTTAATTTAGCACTGCTAATCTTGCATTGAAAATTGATTTGGTAGCAAGAGGGTTAACTTGTTTATCTGTACATGTATATTGTTTACTTACAGGTGACCATTACACATTTCACATGTTCTGATGAAGATTTGGAAACTATCAAATCGGGAAGACGTCCCAAAAATTCATCGAAAATAACATACAGCGAGCCGTACAATTATCTTCGAAAAAATGACAGATCTCAGTTAATGAGAGTTTTAATTGCGCTTGGAATTATTCAGACTATTCCATGTAAATGTCAATGATAATGGATACTGGTACTTAATGATGATGAAATATATTTAAAAGATACAACAAACAATTTGTTAATGGGTTCGCCTATTTAGCACATGATACCCTCTAACGTTTATGTGAAACACTTATTTCCAATGGATATGTAATCACACGAGATGATTTATTACCGCGAAAAAGACGTCATTCTGGGAATCTGTGACATTGGCATTTACCAAAACGCTCCACACAGAACATTAAGAGGTATTGATCATGTGGTACAGCTGCGAAACCCTATTAAAGTCCAGTTGTTGAAAACTCTGTTAGCTGTTTTGTGAAGATTTATAATACATGTATGTGTATCAGGGGTAAAAAAGTAGGATATCTATGCAAAAATTAATGTATGTAATTTTAATTGTCGAATTGCATTAATATTTATTTATTTATTTATAAGTAAAAATTATGTCTACAATAATAATAATAAATATCTAAATTTTGGAGACTCTGGTGTCATTGACGACGTCATGTCTCCACAATATAATGTCATTCAATTGTCCTATGATTGTGACGTCACTGAAAGCCGCACGTGGAGGTGAAGATAAGCACGTGGAGGTAAAGATAGAAATTTCTTCCATCATTTCTTTAAGCGGAAATCTCTATTTCAAACATAGGAAGATGGAAGAATAATAATAACATGAATAGTTTACTCAGTACTTAGGCCAAAACCTATATTACAGTTTGACAAATTGTATAACATATTATATGTCTGTAATAAATGTTTTTGATTTTGATAAATGTTGAATTTTTACTACAGTAAAAGCTTAAATGATTGTCACCATTTTTTTAGGCAGATTTTGATGTTAAAAAGAGATTTGGCAATATATTGTTGGACACTTACAAAAAAAGACTTTGTAACTTCAATATATCTATTTCCTATAAGATTTTCTCTTGATTCAGAGGTAGCCTCGATGACCTAAAGTATGACTTAAAATCACAGCACCTCACATAGCCTAGGTTAAAATCACACTCTGGAAGATCTTATTGTGAGAAAGTTTTGTAAGTTTTTTTACTGGGTACTCTGGTTTTCCTCCATCATTCAAGAATTTACTGTCTTGTGAGTTTGTTGGTTTTCCCTGGATACTTTGGTTTTCTCCACCATTCCAGAATTAAATGTCTTGATTTACATTAATAAGTCTTGACTGTGCTATTAAATGCCACTACCCCACTCTACTTTACATTTGCTGAAGAGTTCCATATGGTTAAAGTTGTTTTTTTTTTGTTTTTTTTTTGTACGGTGTTCACATCAGTGAAAGCGTATATTGCTATCACTTTCTGCTAAGAACAGGCTTCTTTACTATGAAACAGTACGTTGGAGAAATAGTGCGCCTTGTATTGGACCTGAAAGGAATACATCCATTCTATCGTGAGATATGAATTCTGTGATGTGTTATGCATTTGCTGACATATGGACATCTGAAATGAATTTTCGAAATCTATTATCATGTCGGCGTCGGGATGAATCAAAATAATTTGTGCAGTCCGGCGAACTAATCTTGTAGATTACAATAAAAAGTAGTCCACAAATCTGGGAAGACCTACGATGTGCAGCATCATAAAGATCATAACTTTTTATGAAATAAACAACAATGGCAGGTGAATTTAACTAATTCTTTATGAAATCTGTGTTAAGTTTAATTTATTTTAAAGAGTATAACGTATTATGGAGTTGAGGATTTTAAAACTGATTTATCAACCTTGGTGAAAGGGAGATAAGTTGTACAGTGCTGTGTGCAAACTGAGCATGTGGATTTTAAATACCGTAGTTTACTGATTTGGAAGTAAAATTAACATGAAACGGGAATATGAGTGGTAATCAGCAATTTATTAAAAACCAGACTACACAGCAAATTATCCAGTTACATACAAACCCTATCTAGAATGAATCCTCTCATAGCGGCGACTGGGTTTACAAAAACTCTTCATTCTCTCTATCCAAAATGATAAACAACAATCAGGTACAATTGATAGAATGTAATTAAATTTTAATTACTGATCATCTTTTCATATATTTATGGTATTATTATTTTCGGCCATTTTTACATAGCAATTCATGATTTGGTACATTCTTTCTAACTTGAACATCATCTGATCGCCCACCCCCCTCGGGTGTTAGTGCTACCACCAACACTATTTTCCTAACTACGCCGTACAGCAGCATGGCAGTGCTATGTTTTATTGTATTGTTCAATATGGTGAAAATAATAAAAACAGTTAAAACTAGTTATGTCATTATTATAATAGAAATCCTGTGACCTTACACAGGCTATTTGTGTCTTAGTATTGGTAAAAAAGAAACATGTATAATTACCAGAATACTAAAGTTATAAGCACACCAAGGAGGTTCCTTATCCTCTCCTGTTTTACTGGAGATGTTCATCTAGTCTTCATTGGAGATGTTCATCTAGTTTGTAGCATGTAACCATCTTTGTTTAATTGAAAATGTTCATTTCATTGGTAACATCTAACTATCTAGTATTATTGGAAATGTTTATTTAATTGGTAACATCTAGTTACTAGTATCTCTGGTATTATTGGAAGTGTTTATCTAGTTAGTCACTTTAGAATCTTCATGACATATAAGTGCATTCCAGAGTAAGCAGTTAGTTGCCTCAAGTTTTTTTCAAGTTGAACAGAATTTTAAGTAAAAATTGGTAAAACTGCCTCCTGCAAGCCAAATGCCCAACTAAGATTTGATCTTGTAACCTTTACCTTTGACCTGCACGCCTAAATAAGGGGAGGCGACACATCATGTTCTAGGCTTGATCAAAATCCATCTATAGATTTTAAAGTTATAGATCAGACACAACTCACTATATGGACAGACACTTGATTTCAATAAATCCCTGTTACCATCTAAATAAATACATTAATATACCATTGGTGGCCTTTTTATAAAGTGGTGGTCTTTATTTAGAGGTTCTCATTTTGGTTAAAATATGAGGCAAAGGGAATTTACATTTAAAATGCTGGTCTAAATGGATATATGGCCCTAGTTTCACAATGATTCCTTAGCTAAGATTTTCCTTAACTTAATTTTAGCAAATTTTTGTAATCTCTTTTTGGAACTACTTGCAAATATTTTTGTGAAAACTAAATGAAAATGTTTTAATCTAGAAGTGATCTTAAAAAACAACTCCTTAAATTCTTGAATATCTTTAAAATTAAAAAAAATTATATAAGTTTGAAATTTTGCAAAATTTAAGTTAAGGAAAATTTTAGCTAAGAAATGATTGTGAAACCTGGGCATGGTCTTTATATACAGTTAGTCATCCTGTTGCTGTATATGTTTGTGTGAAAATTATTCCATATCAAATTGCAATAAACTTGCATGGGCGGTGTAAATATGATGTCATATGTTGTATGCTGAATTTATTCAGGTAGATATTGTAATTGTATTGTAATTGGTTTGACTAAGACTTGAAAATACTGGTAGGTTTAAGGTTACTGACTGTTTTATAGCCAAGCACTCGGTATTAAGAAATGAAAGTCAAAGGACCTTTGGAAGAGACCTTAAAAACTGATGTGCTTTGACACATTAAAGAATCCTCCCTGCACATTGCCCACAAGCACACTGGAGATGAAAATTTCTGCCACTTCACCTATACTTGGTGATGTCTCGATATAAGTGCAATAATTTTGACTGGGACATAAGACTCCATTCAATGAATCCATCAGTTTGAAAGGTAGAAGGTTGTTACGCTCAATGACTACATATATATACCTTTGGAAGAGATGTGCTGTGACACATTGCCCACAAGCACACTGGAAGTAAAAATTTCTGCCACTTCACCTATACATGGTGATGTTTCGATATGATTTAAATACTCTTGACTGGGATGTAAAACCCCATTCAATCAACCGATTGAAAGGTAGAAGGTTGTTACGCTCAATGACTACACACATATATATATATATATATACACAATTGTATGCGTGCTGCACCATGCATGATTTGTCATTCAGCAGTTCACAATTCTAACGGAGTAGTATGATGAGTTTTAATTCGCTGCGAAGAGCATTTCACTTATATTGAGACAATCGGAACTGAGATGGTGGAGGAAACTGGAGAAAATTACTAACCTGCTGCAAGCAAAATGACGCTTTGTTACATTAGTTTGAACTTTCTGCCTGATTGTATTTCTAGCCTAGACTGTGAGGTGCACTGCAATCTTATGATGCTCAGTGGCATAGCGTATAAAATCCTGTGCTTGCACATTATATGTTGATAATTTAAAAAAAAAAAAAAATTAATTCAATCTGTCATTGTCTACAAACTACAGAGGTGTTAATTGCTTTCACATTACATCAGAGAGCAAGATTGATTGATTGGATTGACAGGTTAAACATTTCAGTCAAGAATATTTCACTTATATCAAGACGTCAACAGCTGCAGGGTAAGTGACAGAAATTTTTATCTTTGCAGTTTCTTAGATACGCAGTGTCTGGGCATAGGTATTTAAGGTCCGTCTTGTCCAAAGGACACCCATGACAAAAAAAAAATTCTCTTTTTACTCATATTGTTTTAGAATGTAAAAAAATGCCAAATGTGGGCGTGACTACCGAACCAGGCTTGCACATTCATTCTATTCTGGCTCTGACGCTTAAGGTCTTTAGTGGTTTGTTTTGATCAAGAACCAAACATGTGTACATGTACACAAGTGTCTGTGCTATGCTGACAATTGTGGATTTGCAAAAGCTCAAATTGTCCAAGTGTTAACTGATGAATAATAAATTAACTTGCAATATTAAATTTCAAACCCAATATGAATTTTACACTTATGATTTTTCACTGTAATTCACCAAGACAAAACAAAGTTGATTAATGAGTCGGCCCCTCAAAAAGTTTAATGGCTGTCATCACAATATTGTTGAGAAGTATGATGTCTCTGTATCCAAAGTTATATTACCGTGGATATATTTGACGTCCCATAGATCCATGTTCCTTTCACTTTCAATTTTGATCACACATTTGGAGGTACTTATCCTTCTGGAGCACCCGGCCTCACTTCCCTGATGGTAGTTTATCTATGATGTCTACATGTACAATGACGACACCACAACTAGCTCAGCCACACTACAATTTAATTTAATTTAATCAGCGATCTGTATTAAATGTCGCTGATTTAATTTAATTTAATTAATTTAATTTAATTTGATTTAATTTAATTTGATTTAATTTAATCTAATTTAATTTAATTTAATTTAATTTAATTTAAATATTAATTTAATTTAATTTAATTTAAATATTAATTTAATTTAATTTAATTTAATTTAATTTAATTTAATTTAATTTAATTTAATTTAATTTAATTTAATTTAATTTAATTTAAAAATGCAGTTCTTAGCACGGACAATGATCATAATGAAGCCTGTTACTAAAACTTGAACTCAAGTTCATTCATGTTTCCCGCAATATGACGTCATCAAGTCAACGGAGTAAATATTTATTTTATCACCGGATTTTTACTATTATTATTTATTTTTACACTATATTAAAAATATACAGATAATTGTCTCGTGTTGAGAATATTTTAAAAAATAAAATGTTTTCAATCCATCAACATTCAATGCAAACCGTAAGCCCGGCCCTTCTATGTTTGAAAATGGCGGTGTACGAAGTGTTTTCGCACCCCGAATTGAGACGATACAAAACGAATGTTTGCACGAAAGCGTCCATTATTTTGGTTGTAATTCTGTTTTTAACAGTTATACCGCCTCTTTTTGTTGTCTACAGAAGTTATGGTAAGGCTACTAAGTTGACATTTATGCATTTTTCGGGTTTGAAACCAGACATAAATCTGATGCACGTCTGTACATGACGCATGCTGGACGCAACTCCTTTCTCCTCTAAATTGTAATGATCATGTCTTTCCCCATGAGCCGCATTTAACAGTATATTGTTGAACATCATGTATATTTTTCCAAGATGGAACTAAAACACTAAATGCACTATTTTAGCAAAGTTTGGCATCAAGTCTTTTTGTTCTAGATAAATGAACACTCCACAAAATAACATTTGTCAGTCATTTTTAGTAGGTGCATGCAGCAAAAAAGTCTCCTATCCTTGATTCACAAAAATTTATGGTTATATGACTGACTGTGAAACCATTAAGAAATTTCTGAGGAAAAATTCAGATATCATTTGAAAAGTTTAGTTACTGACAGTGTATGTATACTCTGTTTTTACACTGTTAACAGAGGTGCACCAGAAAATGATGGGATCTCCAAAAAGAAAGAATGATCTCAAGATCTCGCAAGATCCTGTTTCAAAATGGTGATGTATTGCATGAAAGTTCATGTGAATTTGACAAATTTTTCAATTCGTCTGTATACTGTTGTTGTGTTGGCTTAATGGACTTTTTGTAGTTTGATTCATTTAAGAAACATTTCATCTATGGTGAAAGCCTGTGGCCGGGAAAAAGCTTTGCTTTCTATGAAGTTCATGACACTAATTTTTTTTTTTTTTTTTTTTTTGCAAAATTTAATGGTCAATAACTCTCAAGCAATTGACATTTTAATCATGAAATCTATAATTTCATGTTACTTCGCTTTCAAAAGCACAAAATCTTCGTTATTTCTGTTAATATACCAGAAAGTGACCGTCACAATATAAACAATATAAAAAATCTTCTAGAGAGTGTGTTGAAGGTTACCTGGGTCAAAAGAATACACCCGATCAATGCCTACAAAACTTTTTTTTTTTTAAAAGAAAAATTTATTATAATATAAATCAGGGGCATCAATCTCATAAATTTCTAAATCCAAAAATCATTTCTTCCCAAAATGTTGTAATTAGGATCTGTCGGGTTTGAATCTAGGAGAGGTGCTATAATCTGTAAGAACACACATTAGACCAATTGGATACAGAGGCTCGTAAAATAATATTTGAATATTTAACTTTTATTTACAGGTTTTTGGATCAAGGAAACCTATTATAGAGAGGTTCCAACTGTTTTGTTTAAGAAGCAGTTACTTTTAGTGTTGGAGTTACAAGGTGGACAGAACTCTATAACTTACAGCACCTATCAGAGGTATAACCAGATGCAACAACAGAATCTCAGGATACCTCTTATACAGGTAATAGCAATGATAATTAGGAAAATTGGTACAACAATCTCTGAAGCTATTTCAATGGTTATCAGGTACCAGCAATGATGACTATTATTTCACTGAACTGATAAACCACTACGATAGCTCATGTCAGATCAGGGTTCACACTGACTGGCTAATGTTTTGTCACAAATGTGACCGAACCCACCCCAGAATTTATAATGATGTAAAATACTGTGATCGACAGCGCGGCCCCTGCTGTAGCTTGCTCTGGTCACGGTCTGGTCAAGACTTGAAAATGGGTAGTGAATGTTCTTTGACCAAGTACTCAGCATTAAGAAATTAAAGTCACAGGGTTCTTCAAAAAAGACCTTAAAAACTGATGCCCTGTGTCATGGTTGGGGATGCACATTAGGTAACCCTCCCTGCACATTGCCCTGAACACGCTGCAACTTTAAGTGAAAAATTCTTGCGTCAACATCTTGATTCTTGATACATGTAAATGAAATTTTCTTGACTAGGACATTAGATTGTATTAATACCCTATTCAATCAATCACTGAACTGATACAAAAGTCCCCCAATAGTATACAGTCCAACCTGCCTTAAAGGCCACCTCTATATAAGGGTCAACTGCTTACAAAGGCCAGTAGAAATATATCCCAATTATTCTTTTTTCATATTATTTGAACCTGAATATAAAGGCCACTTTTACTGGTGCCCTTGGGTGGCCTTTATACTGTTTATAGACAGGTTTGACTGTATAGGTAATAGCAATGACAAGAAAATAATTTATAATTTATAGTTTTGTGTCAAATTTGGTTTCTGTTTTCTGAAATAATTTTAAAATCTCCTATTGATTGATCTTTATTATGATCATGTTTGTATGAGAGTTTATCAGTTTGCTTGCCAAGGATCTGTGGTTTTCTCCAGGCACTCCGTTTCCTCCACCATCCCAAAAACTGAACACCTCAATATAAGTGAAAAAAATCTTGACTGGGGCACAAAATCCAGGGATGAAGCTTAACTATTTTTAGTTAGAAGCCCATCTCACGTCAGAAAAGGAGTTGTAATAGTAATACATAGCTAAAATGTATAATCATTTAGGGACCCAGGCTGATTTTTAGGACCCCAGGTGTACTGGGTCCAAGCTAATCTTAATCCCTAAAATCCATTACTTCATCTTGCATTACATGGCATAAATTATGTTTCTGTCTTTTATTATTTATTATTATTATATTATCTATTTTTTGTCTCAGGAAGAGATTTCGTGATAACATTTCCTGTAATTTTTTTAGAATCTCCTTTGATCTTTATTTTTATTTTATTTTCAGTCTCGGGAAGAGGACAATGATAGAGATGGCAAAGCTGATAATCTGATATTTAAATTAGAAATGCCCTTACAAGATACAGAAAATGTCCTCGGCATTAAGTTGTTCCTGTTCTTCGATTATAGATTATTTGTGAGTAAATTCTTTAACTTGTTACAGAATTCCTCCTCTTGTATGACCACCCTGTTGTTCTGGCCAAATTTTTTTTATCTTGTATCGACTTATTTGTAAGTAACTTCTTTAAGTTTTTCTATAACCCTTGTATAATAAGCTTTGACCGATCCTAAAAAGAACGCCTTAAAATTTATGAATATCTTAAAATTTAACAAAAATTTTACAGTATCAAATTTGTCAAATCTTAGGAAAAGTCTTAGTTAAGAAATGATTGTGAAACCAGAGCCTGGTCATTTCATTTAAGATGAAAGGTGAATAGTATTTCTCTTTATTTTTCAGAGATTTTCCACATTTGGAATGGAATCTATGGCCTACATAAATCATCAGTCACCGATACCAGGAGCCAGATACGAAGTTTTTGGTGACTTTCGTATCAAACAGAAGCAGCCGTTAGCTCACAGAGGATATGATACCAGATTTAACGTAAGCGTGCATTTAAAGTTGTATCATTTGACACAAGAGTTGGTGATTTTCTCCTGGGCACTCCAGTTTCCTTGACCATTGGAAACTTGACTGCATTCATATGAGTGAAAGAATCTTGACTGCTGCTTAAATACTATTACCCTCTCTATTTATCTGACTTTAACAAGGATATTTCTGGCTATAGAGCCCAGTGAAAGGACTGAAAACTAATGTTCAGTTTTACCTTTTGGAATGGGGGTGGGATTGGTACCCTTAGTTTGATTAAATTGAAACTGCTATAAGGATAAATGAACCAATTTGTTTGAAATTTTGATTTTTTTTTTCGTTCAAAATGATCGGGATAGTAAATTCATTTCTGATTTGATATACACAAAATTGTATACAAAATCTTATCATGGACAGTATTGATATCCTAAACCTTAACATTAATTCTTTCATTACCAGGAGGCACACAAAGCTTGGACATCATTCCTCCATGTCGGTCAGTCTAAAACAATATGACATACCAATGATCAATTACAATGGATCATTGATCAATGGGGTTTGCCACTGTACCACGTGATACCTTCTAACGTTTGTGCGGAACACTTACTTCCAATGGATATGGAATAACATGACAGGACGTCATTCCAGGAATCTGTGACGTTGACGTTTTCCAAAACGTTTCGCACAAGCGTTGAGGTATTGATCACGTGGTACAGTGGCGAACCCCATTGTGACCAGATTTTAAGTGCTTGATTTAAGTATTAAATAATCAATGATCCGTTTCCCTTTCTGCGGGAATAGATTATGGACAGAGAGCAAGAAATAACACAAGGTTATTGCTGCCACTTTGCTCAAGTGGGTGGAGGGTTATTCCAGTTCCCTGTATCTAAGACTATATGCAGGGTATGGCTATACTTTTTATTGTTGCCCATACAATAAATAAAAAATCCCCCCCCCCTCAAAAAACCAAAAACCAAAAAAAAAACAATACAAAACATAGATGCATTTTATAGAATTAATACAATTGGAAGATCCATTTTTGTGTCAGTTTCCATGGTAACTTAATTTTGATTGTGATTTTTATTTTTAGAATTCAATCGTTAACTCCACCAGTGTTTATGCAGAAGCTTATCAGTTATCTACGATATTTAAAGAATATGCTGGGAGAAATGGTAAGTGGTGTATTTAATTTAATGCTAAGCCTTTAAGGTAAAAAGGGCCTGCTCTGTTGCCAAGTGGTCTAAATTTTATGGCATAATATGATATGGGGCACTTTTGTTCATGGGGCCAGGGTTCTTGGAATTGTGATCATAAGCATTCTAATGGCAAAAATTCTGAACAAGGGATAGAAATTTTTAAAAAAAAATACTGTTTTTAAAGCATGAACTTCAAAACTAAAAGAAAAAGCGATGTATTTTCCTGTCGAGAATGAGTTTTAGCTGGTATTTCCCTGTCCAGAACAAGCTTTAGCTGGTTCTGGACATTGAAAATATTCATGCCAGTTTGAGATATTTCTGTCATACACTGTTACTGGTGTAGGATTCTTTTTCTCACACATTTCCAATATAAAAGAATGATTTGTAAACATTTGTGATTATGACGTGATCAATTAAGCGTGTGTAAGTGATTGTGACGTTGAGAAATTGTTGGTTGAGAAAAGTGATCTCACCCTAGGGTGAGACAGGAAAATCTCACATGGATAAAAAAAACAAGGGATTCCATGTCTAATGTGTGGGAATAGTCTTTATCTACTTTACAGAAATGACACATACTTTTATATATATTTTCAGTTACGACAATACTAGATGCACCATATTCAGCGTGGCTATCAGGACGAGGAGCTGGTCAACCTTTTGTTGTCACTGCCAATATTTCCTATGTACAAGATGAATATCTGTATCCTTTTAAAATAGCAAGAACTAAAGTATACATGTTTAGAAGAAATTGAAATTATCGCAGGTCATCTCTTTCAAAATTCATGTAATCAAAGGTGTCACCTTTTCTGAAATCCATGAAATCAGAGGTCACCTTTCTGAAATCCATGTAACCAGAGGTTGTCGTTTCCAAAATCCATGCAAGCTGTTTAGAAATATGTTACAATTTGTTAGAGTTTACGAGTATAAGCAAGATTTTGAAAGTGGCAAATTCTCATAAAATAGATAATGAGCATGGCTGGGAAAACATGCATTTCCTAGGTGAGGAATTTGTTTTGGGTGTCACTTTTAAAATGGCATCCTATTTCAGTTATAACTTATTTTCCTTAACACTTTTATCAGTTATACACCAGGATTTTGGTACATGCTGAAATGGGGATGGGTACAGTATGTGTCAGTGTTAATCGTTTTTATCTTCGTCTTCGATCGGATCAAGATTTTCATCTACCAGAACCAGCTTGTTACAACTATCGTGGATAAGCCATGGAAAGTGGAGAAAATGTCTTGATGAAACTTAAAAAATAATGTTTTATGACATCGACTTTTAACATCTGTGATATAATTCAAAAATGGATATTAGGGATTTTTCTGACAACTCACAGGATCCAGTAAAAGGACCCATTATTCCTTATACCAGAAAGAAATAATGCACCAATTTTCCCCCTATTTGAAAAATGTGGGGAAAACCCAGAAAATTAATTTTTGAAGGAAATGTAGACACGTTTGGAGACAAAAGGAAGATAGATTTTTTACCTTTGTTAATGTTTTAAAAATTACCATAAAATTTAAAAAAAAAAATTTTGATCTTTTGGATCAGTCTAAAGTTTTCAGGTAGAGAATGTACCAGTATACACAGAGCTTTGATAAAAAATTCAAACTGCTTGGCACTGTGCCAAGTAATCAGGTGTTTTGTACCAAGCACCAAGTACCGGTAGTTTGTGATCATGCCAAGATAAAACAGAAATATGTGTTAGCACAGTAGTGATACTATTACATAGTGCTAGTGAGTTTACCAGTGTGTGTGTGTATGTGAGAGAGAGAGGTGTGTGCATGTGAGAGAGATGTATGTATATGTGTGTGTGTGAAAAAGAGATATAGAGGTGTGTATATGTGAGAGAGAAAGAGGGGGGTTGTGTGTGTGTGTGTGTGAGAGACTGAGAGATAGAGTGTGTGTTTATATGTAATTGACAAGTGAAAATGTGAAGTAAAAAATTACCCATTCAGTTCTAAAACATGCAAAAAAAAGTGTCCCTTTAGGTACCATAATCGGTAAAATCACGTCTGGAACACCAACCCATTCCAACCAATGATCTATTATGAGTTTCAAACATTGTTGCAACACTCGCAGGCATCTAGAATTTTATGTCCAATCTCCATACACTTGTGATGTGATGTGCGAATATTTTTATTTATGTAGAGCCCCTCAATCAGTTATAAGTGGAATCTCATTTGATATTTTTGATAAAAAAGGTTGGAAAGATTATCACTAAATTGGAAGGAATTTCAGTTTTTATCAATTTCAGAAAATTAATAAACTCGTGTATGTAAGCATGAATTTAATTGCATTTATTGTGATTCAAATTTACAGAAAGGGTTTGAAATAGATGTAAAATCATTGTTATGAATTTGAACATTAATATTGTATTTTTAATTTTTAAAACATTTATTTATTTTTGTATATATGAGAATATAATAGTTCAAAACTTCATTTTCATATGGAGTAATTTGAAACCATTCATAGGTTTATAGTCAAATCATGTGAAAATATTTATTTTCTTGATATTGGTAGAATGTTAGTTACATATACTTGTATGCATGTACATAAAGGTTAGTGTTAGATACTGCAGTTTACCATATACTTTGTAGTAATTACGTAGTTTCTGCATACTTTGATACAGCTAAAATGATGTCATCAATATCACCGACCGCACATGTGTCCGGTCGGAAAATCTATATCACCAGTCTGATATCGATAATAGACTGGCTACTTGGAACAGAAAGATTTAATCACTATATCATTAAGATTTAGAAAATTTTGACGGCATTAAAAGGCCTTACAAATGTTTGTCTGATGAGAAATATGCGATGTCTGGAGTGGAAGTATTTTGAGTAATGTATTTTTCGTCTAATTGCTGTTAAGTTTATTTTTTGTCATATTTAAGGCAAATTTTTGTATGAATTATTTGTTTTAAATGGTGAAATTTTAAGTATATGATAAACAGAATAAAACATGGTGAAATCCATATCGTATGCCATATCTGACCGAGACCACCCATATCAGACCAATGGGCTTTAGCCCGAGGTCTAATATTTGTCAAGGTATGGATTCCACCATGTATTATTTTATATTTATTACCATTACCTTATACAGTTAAACCTCGTTATAATGGCCCTCCGTAAATTTGCTACCTCACTTGGCGCCACAGCAAAATCGACCCAAAATTCAAAAATTAATATTTGCAAATAATATTTTTCGTGTAATTTTACTTGAAATTTTTATTTGTCATTTCGCTTCCTGAAGGTTATATTTTCACCAGGCACTCCAGTTTCCTCCACCATACCAGAACTGACATTTGTGACTTAATAAAAGTGAAAGAATCTTGGCAACTCCAGCTTTATCCACTATCTCAGAACTGACCTTCTTAATATGAGCAAAAGAATCTTTGCAACTCAGGATTTCTGTACAATACCAGGTCTGACCAATATAGGCAAAAGAATTTTGACTGGGGCATAAAAATTTTGCTTTAAACCTCTCAATTTCTTATCATATTTACATAGTAGTACAACTCATTAATGTGTGTACCTATAAGTAAAAAGTAGGGAAATTAACAGTTGTTAGTATGGAATAAATTATGTTTTATATATTTGTAATTTAATGTATTTTTATTATTTTAAACAACTTGATTCCTCACAGACTGATAGATCTGGGATATATTATCATATGTGATGGGTGCAGCTAGCTAAACAAGACTGATAGATCTTGGATATATCATATGTGACTGGTGCAGCTAGCTAAACAAGAGGTGCTTACCCTTCTGGAGCACTCTACCTCACTTTCCTGGTGAAAGTCCACGTTTTTCACTTTGATTGCTTTATGGACTGTGATTTGTATAAGGGACTGTTATGTTTGTTGTTTACTTGATATACTTTCCATATGACAGATTCACCATACAGCACTTTTAAAGATAAGATGGTTTACTTCACCTATTATTGATCCACATGACCTTAATTTACCCAAATCTTGGCTTTTGGTCCTTAATAGGGAAAAAATAGTAGATCCCTATTTCTTTAAAAAAATCTCAAGAGAAGATGCAGGAGGTCTCTCTCTCTCTCTCTCTCTCTCTCTCTCTCTCTCTCTCTCTCTCTCTCTCTCTCTATTAAGCATTTTTGTGGACAAGTCATATTTGCAAAAATCTTGCACACTTTGTTGCTAAATGGGAAACTGTATCTGAGATCGTATAAATTTAAACAATTTTCCAATGTGCACACAATATCTAGTCTTAGATATTTTAGGTGTAAGTAAGTGAATAATACGAATTAGTGTTTGACTTGCAGAGAGCTTGGCAGTGGGGCCCCAAATGGGGAAACTGTAGCTGAGATCATATAAATTTAAACTATTTTCAAATGGGCACACAATATCTATTCTCGGCTATTTCAGGTGTAAGTAATTGAATACGGAAATTGGTGTTTGACTTGCAGAAAGCTTGGCAGTGGGGCCCCAAATGGGGAAACTGTTACCAGGTTTGGAAACATAAGAAACAAGCTTTGATGGGCTTACATAAGCTAGACCTAATGTATTTTAGATTTAGTATCTTTAGAACAAGTACTATAGACATATTTATATGCAAAATATATAGCAGTGGGACCCTAATGAAGAAACTTTAGCAGTTCTTTACAACCTAATAAGAAAAAAATGATGAGCATACACTACCTAAACCCTATGTATTTTAAATGTATTTAATTTGCACAAACCTTGTGACTATGGGGTCCACAAGGTCCACAAAGGGGAACACTTTAACTCAACATATAATTTCAATAAAACAAGCTTTACATATGTTATATGACTAGGTATCTACTTTCTATATTTCAAATTTGAAGAAAATTGGTTAAAAATTAAATGCACAATGACCATTTTAGTGATTTTGTTATTTATAGTAATGACCGCCATCTTAGACACCTTTCATACAAGGTCACATTGTACAAACTTTAAGCTACTCCACCTAAGATCCACCTAAGATCTTTCCACACACACCATGCATAGTTGGTTTTAATTGACCCAGTGCTTACAGGGGAGAATATCAAAGTTTACCTTGGACACACGCAGGCATGCACACTTCACCATGCCATAAGTTCAGCTTTCTATAGCCAGTTGAGCTAAAAAATTTATAGTTTTGGAGATAATTTACCATTTCCGTATTGTTTTGCATCTTTAACCTTGACCTTTGAACCCATGACCTTTTTCTATACATCAAAATGATCATTGTATCAATAACTACAGCCTTCTGATATTAATGCCTATACCAAAAAGTAAATAGTTTCAAGATAATTGACACTTTCAGTATTTTTTCTGTGACCTTGACCTTTGGACCTATGACCTTTACCTATATATCAAAATTATCGTTACATGAATACCAACTATATTCTAATATACATGCCTATACAAAAAGTTTATACTTTTCTAGATAATCAACCATTTTAGCATTCTTTCACATCTGTGACCTTGACCTTTGAACCCATGACCCTTTTCTATACAATAAAATGGTCGTTGTATCAATACCTACAGCATTCTTATATACATGCCTATACAAAATGTTTATAGTTTTTCAGATAATAAATAAAATCAGAAAGGTCAAAATTAGGTCATGACCTTAACAATTGACCTTGAACCCATTTTGAAGGTAATTACAAGAAAATGTCAAAACTGAAAACCCCATGTCATTATATGATCAAATGACCGGATATTTTTGTCAAAATTAAATGCAAAAACGCATAACCTAGTTTTTGTCCCAATTTCACAAATGTACAAACTTGTAGGTTAAGACCATGTAGAAGCCAAATATCACGCCAGATTTTGCCTCCATTGAATGGTTCTGGAGGAGAAGATTTATTTAGGTTTTTTCTTTTTTTATTAACGGCAGCCATGTTGGATTTCTGATCGCCATGATTTTAACAAACTACAGTTAGACTCTAACAAGGACCTTCCACAGCAAGTTTTGTTTTAATTGGCCCAGTAATTTCAGAGTTTTTGCTATTTACGGACGCACGCACGGATTCATCATGCAAATAGCTCATCTGGCTCTAGCCAGTTAAGCTCAAAAGTCCAGCATTTAATATCTTTGGAAACACAACTCGTATATAAAATTGCATATTCGTGTCACGTTGATTTTTTAAAGCTATATGTATATATACATCTATATAGTAATAATATCCATAAGTTTGTTAAATGAGAAAGTCTCTAGTGGAAATCGAATCTAGCGTATTCCAGAATAATCAGCCACCGATTTTACAAAATCAAATAACAATCATTATACGTGCCACGTTGATTTTATTATTTAAATACATACATTAGTCTACATCTATAAAATTACTAGTATATCTAATGTTTTAGAAATTCGACGTCTCGAGTGGACATCGAACCCAGCGTATTCCAGAACCGATGTTTTACACCACTTGGCCACCGATTATACAAAATTAATTAACATTCTTTATTCGCGCCACGTTGATTGTATTACCTAAATATATACACCTATAAAATTACTAGTATATCCATCAGTTTATTAAAGGTTTGACAAATTCGACGTCTCGAGTGGAAATCGAACCCAGCGTATTCCAGACCCGATGTTTTACACCACTTGTTCACCGATTTTACAAAATCAAATAACATTCATTATACATACTTGATTTTATTACCTAAATATATACATCTATAAAATTACTAGTACATGTATATCCATCAGGTTTGAGAAATTCGACGTCTCGGGTGGAAATCGACCCATCGTATTCCAGAAGTGATGCTTTGTACCACCTGGCCACCGATTTTACAAATCAAATAACATTCATTATACGTGTCACGTTGATTTCTACACTTATATTCAATAAGTTTATTTACTGTTTGAGAAATTCGACGTCTCGAGTGGAAATCGATCCCAGCGTATTCCAGACCGATGCTTTACACCACTTGGCCACTGATTTTTCATCCGTGAAGTTTTATTATCTAGATTGTTCATATATTATACACACAATATATAGGTCAATTTTATCGATCGTGTACAAGTTTGTTGAATGTTTGAGTCAGAATGTAACAGGTGTTGATGCATCATTGTAATGAAGGGTTATACGACTTACACAAAATCAACAACTCGTTAACAAATTAACAAGGTAAGCATAATTATTCAAAATTATCTAATTCTGAATTTAACAAAATTTTAATCATTTTGTAGATTTTTTTTTTGGTTCAATTTTTATGTCCGGTTGTTCAGTATGGTCACACAGATTGTAAACTCTCCATAGATCCGTCTAACTTTAAATTTATCTAATCCTGCATTATACTGTCATATGCGCATGCAATATTTGATAAGGAGGACACCGTGGCCGAGTGGTTCAAAGCGACGAGACTAACGGACCACAACTGCTCACCGCCCAGGTTCAAATCTATTAATATTTGGTTCAACTGTTATGTCCAGTTGTCCAGTATGGTCACACTGATGGCAAACTCGCCATAAGTAAAGTCCGTCTAACTTTACAGCTCTATATGCCCAACCTATGTTGGATAAGCAGGAATCGGTGGCCGAGTGGTTCAAAGCGACGAGACTAACGGATCACAATACCTCACCACCCTGGTCCCAGTCAAGAATATTTCACTTATATCGAGACGTCGCCAGCTTTAGGCGAAGATATTTTGCCTTTGCGTTGTGCCTATGGCATTATACAACAGAGTTCTTTATTGTGCCACGCTTACTGTGAATTGGAACCTCGTTTATTTTAAGTTTCCATCCGAAAGAACCGTGACATTAATTTCGTAATAACGAGTGCTTGGCGAAAGAACAGTCACTACCCACTTTCAAGTCTTGGATCGAACCTGGTCAGAGTTCGAACCTATAAACTCCCACTTACGGAGCGAGTATTCTACCAACTGGGCTTCCCCCAGAAACGTTATAAAAATGAATGTGGTACACTGGCGAACCCCATAGTTACTACGTAATAAGTTATGCGTGTGTACGTTATATGAAAATATATTTTATGTCGCATGTCACTTCTGTGCCATTGAGGTGCCGTAAAAACAATAAATAAATAATACAATTGATAAATAAATAAATAAATAAATAAATAAATAATACAAGAAATCAAAGAAAGAAACTCGAAAAACAGATTATTTTATAAATTGATGAACTCTTCGCCAGTCTACAGACCCTGTCGAAAGTTTAACACCAAGTAAATGAACGAGAGTCGGAAGTTCGGCTGCCGAGTGGTGGTCGAAATATGAATAGCTAAAGACCGAAAAACTGCCAAGAGCTAGATAGCAGCTGTCGAAAAGCTGCCAAGAGATATAGCTAATGAGAGACTGCGATAAACTGTCGATCATAACCTTAGTGTTAAACTTTCGACAGGTCTGTACTGTATATGTGGGCGGATGTAATACATTACAGACTTGTCGAAAGTTTAACACTAAACTAACAAATTATTGTGAATCAACAGTGTATTTCGACCCCCTCGTTAACCGATTTCTCGACAGCGTTTTTCAATATTGCTGCAGTTTTTCTGTGACTATTTATCCACACCTCGGTCATTCGGTAGCCTCTGTTTCTTATCTGTTAAACTTTCGACGGGCCTGTACTGTATGTTATACCATTATCAATGAATGTGCAAAAACAGCGAACAGCTGCCTGGTGACATTTAGGGGAAATTACTGAAATTATCTGTAATTTTGTATTATAACAAATTATCTTTATTGTTGAATGCGAGTTTAAACAACGTGTATATAAAAACAGTGGAGTAGAGAGGAAAGTAATTAAGTATTTACGTCCAGTCAAGATTTTATCACTTATATCGAGACGGCCAGTTCTGGAATGTGCCAGGTGTTTTACGCCACTATGAAAAAAACCCACAAAATGACATTTGACAATTTGTCACATGAGGATATCTAGAGTCTCGAGTAGGAATCAAACCTTGTACTAAAATTCTTCAAATCACTTGGCTAGTTTAATGCCAGTTTACACAATGTGAATATGAAACGAGTGGAGAGTAATTAAGTATTTACGATTTTATCACTTATATCGAGACGGTCAGTTCTGGAATGAGGCGAGTTGGGTTATTTGTCCCAGCACTTATGTCGAGGCTATCAGTTCAGGAGTTATTCGATATGAATTGAAGTTGTACATTTATGCCTCAATTAAGATTTTTTCACTTGTATTGAAGTCATTATAGTTCTGAAATGAGACGAGGCGAATTGAGTTGATTGCAAAGTCAAGATTCTTTTACTTTTTTCGAAACCTTCCGTTCTGGAATGAGTTGTATGCCCAAGTCAAAATTCTGACACTTTTATCGAGACGGGAAAATCTGGAATGAGTCGAATTGAATTAAAAGATGCTGTTTTATGTCCCAGTCAAGATTCTTTCATATGTATTGAGACGGCCAGTAGTCGAGTTTAATTGTGTTGTATGATTAAGATTATTTCACGTACATGTATATATCGTGTGGGTCAGTTCTAGAATGAGTCGGGATAAGATGCATGTCCAGTCAAGATTCTTTCATTCACTTTTGAAATATGAGTTGAGTTGACTAATGAAGTTTTATGGCCAAGTCAAGATTTGTTCACTTGTATCGAGACGGTCAGCTCTGGGACAAGTCGAGTTGTGTTGACTAAGGATGTTTATTCCCCCTTGAAAATTCTTACGATACGGACGGTTATTAAATTATTTGAGTTGAAAGACGGTGTTTTATGCTAAATTGAAGAATATTTTACCGATGTCGAGATGGTCAGCTCTGGAATGAGTTGAGTTAAGTTGAACAATAGCGTTGTATGTCCCAATCAAGATTATCATGCATGTATTGAGTATCATCAAGTTTTAGAATGGTGGAGGGAACCCGAATGCCAACATTGGTGGACAGAATACTCAGAGAAAAAAACCGACCTTAGACAAGTGAACTGACAAATTTTCCCACACTAGGATAAGCTCTAGGGGGACGTTTAGATGCTTTGGTGCCACAGAGACGAGATCTTGAGATATTACAATACCCGAGGGTTCATCAAAAGATCTATTATCATCATTCAATATAATGAGCATTGGTTACTCATGCACAACGTCTAATAATTTGATATGTAGGTCAACAAATTTGACCTGCCCACTTGACCTTTATTATGGACCCAGTACATTTATGTTTAGGAGACAGCTATTATTTTGTCTACATCACCATGATCATGGCAAAACATGTATTGTACATTGTTATATTGCGTCGTTTGACCTGTCCGTTTCACCTTTAATTTGAATATTCAAACAGACATATACATTGTGTTATTAAGGGGATATATAAAGTTGATATACACAGTGTGTAGGTACAACCCTCAGTATCAGGTCGAGTCCTTTTTCCGTAGTCGTATCACTACGAGTCGCGCTTGCGCGACGAGTAGTGATACAGGCTACGAAAAAAGGACGAGACCTGATACGAAGGGTTGTACCTACACACTGTGTATATGATATTTTTATCTAACATTTCCTATTAGGTCATTAAAATAATAAAAAAACCAATATTTTATGTGAAAAAAAACTTTTTAACACAGAAAACCACTGAACTATGTTATGACATGTTTTGTAGTAATGACGTAATTTTTTACATTTGACAAATCGGAGATTCCCCAATGACGTCACAATGAGACGTGCACGTGTACTTTACCGCCAATGTTGTATCACCATAGTGTGGTGATACAAGATTCTGTATCACGCGTGTTCGATAAAACTTGTATTTCATCAAATACAGACAGAAAAACTAGTCTAATGTTAGATAAATGTATTTATCTGTGAATTTTGACACTGCCCATTATTATAGGTGGATCGTCGCATATAAATATTCCCAATAAAAGGTCAAGTGAACGGGTCAATAATGTTTGCCTGTACATACATGTATTTACAAAAACTTATGCCTTATTTTAAATCATGTTGTATTATAAATCGATAGATATGAAATTATGAATAAAGTTATTTGATATACTACTTTAATATACCAATCATAAAGTATGCATTTGTATGCAGGAAAAAACGCCAGCGTGTGTGCGTGTGTGTGTGGCAGGAAAGGTACTAGTGAGACACTCTACCGATTTAGGTACTAGTAATCGGCTATCTGTCGTGTCCGGCCAGCCCGCCATATTCCCCTCTTCCTTTTTTGATTCAACTACCTTGAATCGAAAGCAAACAACCGGGTTCCATCCTGGGACCAACCTGTTGGCCGGTCACTCCCCAGGGTCGGACGAGCCCCAAAATGTAACAAGAAAGGGAAATGCAGCGGTCAAACTGGGACTTAAGCTTGAACCCCAGGACCTTCCCAATACTATCGGTACGCTCTACCGATCGAGCTAATCGGTCATCCGTCGAATCTGACCCGCCACATGTGTACATATGGGGGTGGGGGAGGGTTCGATTCCTGGTCCCATGATACTTACAGATGAATAGAAAAGTGACTAATGAACGTTTTCTTTTGATAGGTCTGCACTGTAGTTAGTCGTGCGTTTTGACCCCTTTTAGTTAGCTTATTATTACATTTTTGTCAGGTCTGCGATGCATGTATATTGAATCAGTCAGTTCTTGGATGGTGGATTCAACTTGAGGTCAAGGAGAAAACCAAACAACCGATCTTCGGCAACCAAACTGACAAACTTTCTCACACTAGACTCTTACCCGGATGGGGATATAACTTGAGGCCGAGTGGTACAAATAGGCAATATCCTACAAGTTTATGATTTTTTTCATACTTATTAAATTTTTTGAGACGCATCTTAAGATGTAAAAAATACAAGTCCCCTTCTTATTCATTTATCTTGTTATAAAGCGTCAAATATGTAATGCATCTGGGAATTTTAACATAGCCTAAATAGGAAATTGCAATTTTTTAGGGCTCTGGAAAATTGGGGAAAAGTATAGAAAAATAACAGTTTGTCCGACAAGTTTTTGAAAACCAAACCAGCAAGCAAACTGACAAACTTTCTTACACTAGAATCGTACCCGAATGGGAATATAACATTTAAGCGGTGGTCATGAGGCGCTGTGATTAATATGCCGACACTTTGAACCACCCAGTCACCGAGGCACCACAACCAACATGAAGTGTAATCATGTAGTTTGGCCTTTTTGTCATCAACTACAGACCTTTCTTCTGAAATTGTATAGTATGCTTATATGGATATTAAAAAAAAAAAAACATTTTATCGACAAAACTAGAACTGTTAGGTATAACCAACACTTCGTCTATTGCTGGTGGTGACATCTCGATACAAGTAAAAATTTAATATTCTTGACAAAGACGTTAAATCACATTCATTCATTCATCCATTCATTCATTCAATACTCAGTTCATTTTCATATCGCTTTATTTATATAATTTTAGCAAATATATCTGCGAATGAAATTGTGACGTCATAACAGTATTGAGTGCAAAACATATTAGTAAACACGTCATAATGACGGCAATGGAGAAAAAGATATCAGAGTTAAGAAAAAGAATGCGAGATGTATCACCACTAGATGAGGAAGAAAACTTCTTTACTTCAGAGGAAACGTAAGTGTATATATATTCCAAATATGTCGATAACGTCTATCGTTTGTGTGAGGTAACTTAATATATAAAAACTTAAAAATGTTTTCTAAAACATAACTGAATTTATTTTTTGTAAAACATGTTTCACCGTTGTGTATGGTTCTTCTTGATACATGTATATAAATGAAATTTCATTTACGTAACAAGAAGATTTGTCTATAATGTTCATTATCAACTAACCAGTGTAATAAACTTGAATTTATAGTGGGAGTTATCTCTCTTGGTACATGTATTCCATTTCATTTTTTATACGTTATTATGTGGTATTATTGTTTTTATTTGCTATTATACAATTATATAAGGTCGCGCACGATAACTTGGCACATCCGGGGTTTTTCAGTTTGTAAATAAACATTGCAGCTCGTTCGATAAATGTTATGTTTTGGCCCATAGTGTATAACGGGGACAAGTGTTGAGAGTTCTATCCTGCTATAATACATTTTTTTAACAAAAAAGTTTGATTAAGCCCATTAATAATAGTAATTTTAATAACAATAATGTCATTAATAATAATATCGTCAATATGATTGCCGTATGCTATTTTGACTCTATATTTATTTAATAAAAAGTCAAAATAGAAAATAATAATAATAATTTCTTATTATTTGCTGTATCAAATAATAAATTCTTCACCATGAAATGTATGCTGAATATATTTAAAACAAGTTACTGAATGGCATTGCGAAAAATTTTAATTCAAAACTATTTATTTATGAATCTTATGTACTTAGTCTTATTCTGTTTTTGTTTTTATTTTGTGTCTGGAATTTATAATTGTGCAGCTCCATGCAAGTTGGTAACAGTAAAAATTTCGTCAGCTGTATCAGTCGTATCTTCTTCTGAAATGGTTTTAATCTTGATAATGTTCTCCTCGGCACACCCGTCATTGCACTTGCTCTCTCCAAGGGACAGCTGATGGGATTTATGAGACATTTTTGTTTTGCCTCATCAAAGCAATGTTTTACAACATTGATGGCAATTTGTTTTGCCTGTGAATTTAATACAATCTTTTTATTTTGAGACATCTTCTCGTTTATGAAAATCACCCGTGTTGCCTCGTTTTCGCCTTATACCTATTATACTATATTCTCACATTTTTACGAGGGCGTGACCATCAACTCGTTCGCAGTTCTACGACTGGTGCCAATAACTTACTAATTAACTCGTCGTCCCTTTTAACTCTCAGATCCACCCAACGCCATGATATGTTGGAATTCATATCCTATTGTATTATATTATTAATTAGAACAAACACCTGCTGTAATCTCTTGCATCACAAATTGGAAACGGGTACATTTGATTCACTTTAATTTTGAATCTATTAATAAAAAATTATAAATGAATGCATTAATATGAGTTGTGTTGTTGGACATAAAATATTTCACTTGTAAGGAGGAATTGTATTTTTATATTTCGCACAGCGTCATGTGGAGCATTTTGAATTTTAACAGAGAAAAATATTAAATTTAAAATTATGCACATGACAACAATATTAACTGTCTATTACCAGATATGAATAAATAAAATAAATAAATTAAAAAAACAATAAATGAATAAACACAGTATGAAATTTATTGATGTTGGCATCCTTTTCCAAATTAATATAGGTTTACAGTTTAATTTTTTCGTATGACGCGGCGGTGAGGTACGGATTAATAATAGTGATTAGTCCCAAATAGTGCTAATATTTTGATTTCTGTATAAAACGAGACGTTAAAATTTTGCCCTGTGCTAATTTTAAATGTTATGTAGTTCTGGTAGAAATAATTTCCACAAGAATTTTAAAATTTAGGTTGTTCATACATTTACAAGATAGAAATTATTAATTATTAGCCTGATAGCACATTTAAATAATTAGTATAGATTCATTTATTTCTTTTACTTTTTAATTGAAAAGTTTTTATAATAAAAATTAAAAACAAAATTAGATAAAATTAAAAAATATTATTATATGTATGGACCCGGTAGTGTTCGAACTCACTTGTGACAAAATTATATAGCTATCCACTAACTGTAAGATATGTTACATACCACTGAGCCAAGGACGACAGTAACCTATCCTATCAAATTAAAGGTGTTAAGGACAAATACCTTGTTATATCTTCAGACAATTCGTTCCACAGTTATGTGGAACTTCACAAAAATTATGCAGAAATGAAATAATTTCATGTGAATATTTAAAAAGTTTCAAATAAAGAACATAAATGAAAATGTCCAAGATAAGTGGAATATGATAAATATTTATATTTCAACAAAAATATGTATGAAGGTGCAGCATGGACATTGGCGAGTTGTTCAATGTGCGTGTTTCATGAGTCCGAGTTGCAATGTTTATTTACAAAATGAATAAGCCCGGATGTGCCAAGTTATCGTGCGCGACCTATAGCATTTCAGTGAGTGCGATATGATCTATTATCGGCAAAGAAAAGTAATATTGGCCAAGGCCGTAGGTCGAGGTCAATATTACTTTTCTTTGCCGATAAAACATTATATTGCACTCACTGAAATGCTATAATTGTTTATTACATGTAAATTATTTTGAAATGAGAAGACAAGTGTTATATTTTACTGATAAGTATCTTTTGCCTTTTATGTTCCGACATTGGCCGCCATGACGGTACCAGAGTAGCGTCACGGCAACTAATGACGTACTAGTGTCTGTGACGTCATTAAATGGCGCAATTCATTCTTTTTGAGTTCAATTCAAGTTTCCAACGGCGAATTTGATTGGCTTAGTGCAATATGGTGTTTTATCATGTTCCAGAGTGCAATATGATGAAAAACGGTGTTACGCGTGCAAAGATCTCAGAGTAAAATCATATCATAATGTAACTAATTAATGTAATTGAGATTGAGCAATAATGATATTATTATTATTATTATTAACAACTATATAATTGCATGGGTTGTGTTCTACATCCTGGGATGGTGGAGGAAAACCACCGATTATTATACAATTATAGCATTTCAGTGAGTGCGATATGATGTTTTATCGGCAAAGCAAAGCAATATTGGCCGAGGCCGTAGGCCGAGGTCAATATTACTTTTCTTTGCCGATAAAACATCATATCGCACTCACTAAAATGCTATAATTGTTTTATTACATGTAAACTATGTTAAAATGAGAAGACAGGTGTTATATTTAACTAATAAATACCTCGCCTCCTACACTGGCCGCCATCACGGTACCAGAGCAGCATCGCGGCAACTAATGACGTACTAGTGTCTGTGACGTCATTAAATGGCGCAATTCATTCTTTTTGCGTTCAATTAAAGGTTTAAACGATGGATTTGATTGGCTTAGTGCAATATGGTGTTTTATCATGTTCCAGAGTGCAATATGATGAAAAACGGCTTTGCGCGTGCAAGTAGTTTAACCAATCAAAACAAAGGTCTCAGAGTGAAATCATATTATAATGGAATAACAGCGGTAAGCGAACCGTCAAATTTTCTAAACCTACTAAGATCTGTCCGAGAGGTACAAGGACCTAGAAGAACTTAGATCACAAAAATATCCATCTAAATTTTAATCATTTCAAGTTTTGATAGTAGATGTTTATCTAGACACTTGTCATATACCATTTTTTCAATTTAATCCCCAAATACATTAAAAAAATTTGGTATATGACAAAATTAATCAATTCAAAAAGTAGTATATGGCACATTCATATTAATAAGCGTTTTCAATATGACCTTCACTAAGTGACTAGACACTCCCTAGCACTGCAGTTGAAGTGGTATTATATACAAGGCCAAATTTTGTTCACGTGAAATTAACGTGAATCGAGCTCATACCTGAAATTTATGTGGAAAATTTCACGTGAAATTCACGTGAAGTGCATGTGGATTTCATTTCACGTGAACAAAATTTGGTTGTGCTAGGTCTGTATTGTAATTACGTGAATGTGAATGGTTGTTATTTTCAGTTTTTTTGTGATTTTTTTAGATTGGCCAGGTTCCTGAAATCACGTGACTGGAACCTGGATGAGGCTGAGCGGATGCTTAAAACTACAGTTGAATACAGACGAGAAACCCGTCCATTAAGATTAGATTGTGAATGGTGCCACAAAAGACCGGGATTTCATTCAATGGTAATGTCTGTAAAGGATGTTCTTATTTTTCTTTTATGGACCTGTGCCTAGGACATATTCTCCTGTAGCTTCAATAAAACAAATTTACTGTTCCATGCTCAAATCACAATCCCAAAAGCAAAGTTAAAACTTTGAAATCTGGTAAAGGTTAAACTTCCACTAGGAAAGTAAGGCCGGGTGATGCGGATGTAAGACACATGTCATTGTAAAATCAAAATTAAACAAGGAATTATAGGAAGTAAAAATCGACGATAATTATTATTTTGGATACAGAGACATCGAACTTGCTATAGCTAGTACATGTAAAAACAATATTGTGATGACGGCCATAAAAGAGGGCAAGCCTATACTAGGATTGCAATACTAAGTATACCTGGGTCAAAAATTTATTTGTAGGCACTGGGGCCCCCAAAATTTGATATACACTATTTTGAAACAATTCTAAAAACAAAACAAAAACAAAAAAAAACAAAAAATAAAATTCCCAGTGTTTTTCATTCTTCTTGAGTAACAGGTGGCATTACAATTTAAACTGTTATTTTTGTCCCCCGCCGCAACGCGGAGCGGGGACATAGAAATGCCGGGCGTCCGTCCGTGTGTCCGTGCGTCCGTACGTCACACTTTTTTGTAAGCGCTCTCATGCCTACAAATTTTGACGGATTTACATGAAATTTATACCAAATGTTTATATAACTAATACCTTGGTCAAGGTCGAAAATCAGCCTTGGTCGATACTTTTTGTTGGAGTTATGGGACTTATGAGTTATGGAGTTATACAGTATACTAGTATACTGCTTGACAGGCGGGGGACCCAGGAATTCTATTCTTGTTTTTATTAATTTCATAACTAATATGAAATATGATTATATAATGTCATGAAATGTGAAATTCTTTATCTATTATTGACCTCTGAGTCCCTCGGGAGCTATACTGTAAGAGTAGAATAAGTGCCCGGTCCATAATAGCATTTTATCGACCTATTAAGACATTCCTGATAGACAACGAAACAAACTGTTTATAAATTGACTTTTTTGCTGTCATCATTTGACAGTTTCTGATAAAAACCGGCTGTTCTTGTAACCGAAAATTGCAAAATCAGGCAAGTCACATCAAAAAAACTTACAAACCCTATTGGCTTATAGGCAATATGCCATGTACATGCTTCCTTCAACTGTCAAAACTTTAATACTGAACTAACGAAAATAAGTCGAAGCTCGGTTGCCCAATGGTCTAGATACTAGTATATATACACGTAGTGTACAAATAAACTGCCAATATAGTAACTGCTGATATGTATAAGGATGGGTTGCCGATTTGGCACTGATTGGGGTTTGCCGCTGTATCACGTGATCAATACCTTTTAACGTTTGTGTGGAACATTTTAGCAAATGAAATGTAAACGTCGCAAATTCCCGGAATAACGTCGTTTTTATATGGGAATTCTTTGGAAATTAGTTTAATGGTATCGGGTAGTACAGCCAGGCGCGGATCCAGACGGGGGCACACCCGGCCTGTGCCCCACTAAAATTTTCGGGTATTCATAATAAGAAATATTTTACCAGTCCATAAATGCATATGCCAAAAAGCACCCTAGAAGAATGCTTTTTTTTGAAATCCTTTGAGTGAAACTGACAATTAAAATTTGAAGTCCCCTAATTTTCCACTGAATGATGTCTCAGCCTCTTCACCAGACTATAATATGGGGTAAGGACTGTTCTATATAGCTTTTGTCCCCAAACACAAATTTAAAAATTTTTCAGTGTCCCCCTATCATAGGATCCTGGACCCACCACTGGTACAGCGACAAATCCCATTCTTCACCTTAGTGTTAATCTTTAGGACAGGTCTGTACCGTATCAAATGACCACTTTTTTCTTCTACTTCTGTACTGGACAGAACCATACGGCATCACGTCCAATTGACGTATCGCCGACCACGCCCACAATGTTCCGACACTTGTCGCCATCACGGTACCAAAGCAGCGTCACGGCAACTAATGACGCACTAGTGTCAGTGACGTCATTAAATGGCGCAGATAAGGCCGAGTTTTCATTCTTTTTGCGTGTAAATCAAGCATCCGGCCATTTGTCGTAACATTGTGGGCGTGGCCGGCGATACGTCAATGGTGGTGTCATTATGTTACCGGAAAGCTTTTTTTATTTTCTTCTTTTGAAAATAGAAATTAATTTCAACTTTTTTTTATTGTAGAGACAGATAGGATTTGATGAATCCGGTAGGCCGGTACTCTATTCTAATTTTATGCAAACCTCAACACATAAAAACAATATAGATGATTCCGTAGCTCACTGTACATATCTGATAGAGCAGGCCAAAAAGACAATGAGGCCAGGTGTTACAACTTGGGTTTTTATAATCGACTGTACAGGTATAAGTTTTATTTATTTATTTATTTATTTATTTAATCAAACAAATACATGCTTACCAGTCCATGGTCAAAACACAATCCCAAAAATCCCTGATCAACTAATTTAAACCAGGCCCCGGTTTCACAATCATTCTTTACAACTGAGATTTTCATTGACTTAAATTTGACAAAATTTCAAATCTTAATAATTTTGGTATTTATAAGATATTCAGGAATTTAAGGTGTAATTTTGAAGATCCATTCAATCTTATAACATTTGCATTGAGTCAGCTATGTACATGCATTTGTTGTTTCAAAAAAAGATTGCCAAACTTAAATTTCAGTTAAGGAAAATCTTAGTTGAGGAATGATTATAATACATGGGTCAGGTGTTACAACTTGGATCTTCATAATCGCCTGTGAAGCTTGATTTTTTTCAAAATCGTTTGACTAAACGCAAGCATACCAGTCCAAATTACAATCCCAAAAGCAAAGTAAAAATTTTTGAAACTGTCAAATTAATTTAAACACGCAGACATCCACCAAGGCATTGAGGCCGGGTGCACCGAAAGGGTAAGTTTCTCCTGTTTATCTAGGTACATCCGCCACGTGTAAAATAATAATATTAGAATGAAAGGAACATGGAACTATGGGACATCAAATATATCCAGGGTAATTTTTGGATAGAGGGTTACAATACTTATCACCAATAATGCAATAACGGCTATATAACTTTTTTAGGGTCTTGATAAACTTAGGCATGAAATATCCTTGTGTCAACAATTTTTTGTAAGCAGCTTGATTTTCACATTGATTTAATACGATAATGAGGTTCATACCGGGTATAAACTGCATAATTATTTTTTTAAATTTATTTATTTATTTATTTGATTATTTGTTGACGCAATGATATTGCAAAAACCATGTTTATCAAGGCCCTCAAAAACTTTATGGCCGTCATCACATTATTGACGATAGTATCCAAAATCACCCTGGATATACCGATATGTGACTTCCCATAGTTCCATGTTCTTTGTCAACTTTGATTTTACAGGTTGCAAAACAGGAGCCGCTTACCCTTCGAAACACCCAGTCTCACTTTCCTGGTGGAAGTTCACGTGTTTAAAATTTATTTGGCATGTTATATTAATTTTCTTTTTGAATTTTGATTTGAACATGAACAGTTATATTTGTTTTTAATAATTTTTCAACAGGGGAGCATAGTGGTTAGGCGTCAGCCTTTAAAGCAAAGAAGGTGTCTCCTCACCGCTGTATGGTTATTCCGGCTCGATCGCAAATAATAAGGACTTAATCAAAATAGTTTAAAAAATTAATATTGTCATGTGCTAATTTTGAATTAGTTTGACCTTTAATTTGAAAATTAGATTGGGCTAATGAACTGCATGATATAAGGTAATACAGCGCGTTTCTTTACCATAAACACCCGGTACCTAGGATTATTATCATCTATATACATATATAAAGTTAGTATTTTAATAATTTCAAACAAAAATATACTGAAGATACCATCAACAAAATGTTGGAGTTTTTGATAGATAACATATTTATTGTGTTTGGTAATATAGTTTTTCAGCAAACAATCGGTATACCAGAGGTTACAAACTGTGCACCATTGCTTGCTGATTTGTATCTTTATTCTTATGAAGCAGAGTTTATGCAGAACCTTGTTAAATCTGGAGTGAAGACTGTCGCCAAATCATTCAGCTCAACATACAGATATATAGATGACGTTCTGTCTCTTAACAATCCTAAATTTGGAGACTATGTAAATGCCATCTATCCTAGTGAGCTTGAAATAAAAGACACGACTGATTCCTCAAGTTCTGCTTCATATTTAGACTTATACCTGAATTATGACGCGAAAGGCTACATTTAAAACTTTATGACAAACTTTATGACAAACGTGATGACTTCAATTTTTCTATTGTCAACTTTCCTTTTTTATGCAGCAATATATCTGCTTCTCCTGCTTATGGTGTATTTGTTTCCCAATTAATACGATATGGTAGAGCTTGTTCCAACTACGGAGACTTTGTACAACGAAGTAGGCTGCTTGCAAATAAATTGTTGACTCAGGAATATTGCTATCAAGGCCCTCAAAAAGTTTTATGGCCGTCATCACAGTATTGTTGATAAGTTTGATGTCTCTGTGTCCAGGATTGCCCTTGATATATTTGACGTCTCATAGTTCCATGTTCCTTTCACACAATTTTAATAACACACGTGGTGGGTGTAGCTAGCTAAACAGGGGGTGCTTACCCTTCCGGAGCACCCGGCCTCACTTCCCTGGTGGAAGTTCACGTGTCTAACCTAACTTGTCAGTTCCAAAGTTTTTACTTTGCTTCTGGATTGTGATTCGGAAATGGATTAGTATGTTTGTTTTTGATTACACAATGGGTATGACTTTTTGAATATTCAAATTAAAGGTCAAACTATCAGGTCAAACTTTGCGCACTCTTTCTCCCAAACTGGCATTTTAGGTCCATATTCTGAATATAATCACGCCGCATTCCTACTCTTCATGTGTCAAAACAACCCTGGTGGACTCGTTGTATACAATGTCATCAGATAGTCAACTACACAAAGCTTTGTGTCATCTTTAAAAATCAGTATTAAAACGAACATTATTTATTTTCAGGTATGACACTACAATCATGTAATCCCAAACTAGGTTATGGTGTGACCCAGATTATGTCCAATCATTATCCAGAACGCCTAGGACTGGTTATATGTTTAAATCACAGCCCGGTATTCCACGGTGTTTGGAAAGCTATGAAAGTATTTCTTCACGTTAACACAGTTAGCAAAATGAAATTAGTCCGTTCAAAGTCAAGAATCTTAAGTACTTTTCAGAAATATTTTCCCGACGAGTTAACGAATTGGTTGTTGGACGAAATTAGACTGAACAAAACAAAACCTCTGCCGAAATCACAGCAAGAATTTTGGAACCAACCAGTCGAGTTATCTGCCCATGATCCGCGTGGTTGTCCGTCTTACGTCAAGGATTTTATTGAACCGTTTTTACATAATAGCCAAAACGGAGACGGACTAAGTGTTCATAAACCGCATCCAAATGTTGTTGACAGTATCGAAAAACAAGTAACTGCAGTTGCCTTGTCACCAGAAGAAGCATACGAGATTGCTAAAGCCCGTGCTGTTGCTATGGAAACGGTAGACTCTGAAAGTGAAGTTGACGAGAATTTTGAAATAGAAATTTCTGAAGAATATCAAATACCGAAAGGCGCCAATAAGCTGCCTGGGTAAATTTGAGAGTAAATTTAATACAAGTCTGATAAAGGAAGACGTAACTAAAATTTCGGACTATATCTGGACTGAAAAGTATTTAAAAATTTGATTCACCAGGGAATGTAATGATTTTTTGCGGAGTAATGGGTTTCGCCACTGAACAAGGAAATCAACACCCCTTAACGTTTGTGCTATGCGTTTTGAAATACGTTTACGTTGTGTATTATTCCAGGAATAACGTCGTTTGTACGAGTAAACGTGAACTTCCAGAGTCCATGCCGAGAAGTAATGGAGCCAGCAAACCACGTTTGTTTGGAACAATGGGTTTTGCCACTGAACCACGAAATCAACACCCCCTTAACGTTTGTACGGAACGTTTTGGAAAACGCTTATGTCGAAATTTCTCGAAACAACGTCATCTTTTACGGAAAAACACGAACTGAAGCGATTCCATCTCCAATAGAAATAATTGTTCGGTAGAAACATAAGGTATCACGTGGTACATCGGCGAACCCATTGTTCCGCACAAATATTTGGTGGGTATTACCGAGTTCAGAAACTTGCTCCATTATTTCCATTTGATATAAAATCGTATGAGCTGACGTTTACCCGTTAAATTGACATTATTGCGGGAATTTTCAGCGTAAACGTTTTCCAAAATGCTCCGCACAATATGTGAAGCGGTATTGGTCACGTAATACACAGGCGAATTCCATTTATGCTATATCGGAATTCTCGTCTGTAATTTTCCAAAGACCAAATTTGGACTTGCAACAATTAAAAAACAATGCTTATATACAACCCCGGTTGTCATGACAATACAGCATAATAAAGATATTAATGTAAGGCAGTTATTACCATAATGTGTTAATCCGATTATTAAGCCTCTCAATATAGTGCCTTCCATCCGGAAACTGGGACCAAAATTCAAATTTGTCTAAGAGCAATATAGATATTATGTGGCAATGGTCATATTAAAATTCTTGGCTTTTCAGGGCCCAGTTGCTTAAAGCTTGATTAGTTTTATCAATTCATTCAACAATTATTATTTCTTTTATCAAATTTTATGTTTTTTTTACCTGAGTAACCTACGTAATTCTATAAACCATGATAATGAACAACCCCTTGTCTCACTGATATTCATGTATTTCTCTCGCATACGTATGCATTTGAAACTAAAATATGTATTTACATAATATCACAACAATTTATTTTTTTTTTAAAAAATCCTATTAAATAACAGATTAAGCAAGAGGCTATGGCAATTCAATTCAGCTTTTTGCAAATTTTGTTATTTGAAAATCATTATTCTAGGGGTAAGGTGCAGAAATATCCCGGCATATGAGTCCGATTTGTTTGAGATGTGTATTTTGTAAGTTGATGGTCAAAATGACGGCCAAAATCGCCATTAGGGTCCATATCACCTTAATTATGAATTATATTTATTCTATTTTATGTAATCATTAATTAAACTTAAGCGACAAACACCTGAGCAAAGGTTTTGTCTGTCTGGTTTGTAGATGTTCTCACACCTGTGACATAGAAATCTCACGTTTTTACCCATGTGGGATTTCCTTGTCGCACCCTAGGGTTTAGACAGGCTACACTCCACATTTTCCGCGTAGTTATACCTGCTCTGGATTTATCGTTGAAAGGACTTAATAAGCTGAGAAAAGTTCCGAAGTTAACCAACAATTTAACAACGTCACAATCACTTACACACGCTTAATTGATGACGTCACAAACATTTTACCTGGGAACGTCAACATAAATTGATTACGTCATTTTCAGCAGGCACGGATGGTGACATGAAAACTTAACATTTTATATAATTTTATGTTTATTAATCATGTTTTATGTTGCAAATGTGTGAGAAAAAGAATCCTACACCAGTAACAGGGTTAGACAGCGATATTTCAAACTCGGATGAATATTTTCAATGTCTAGAACTTTCTAAAGCTCGTTCTGGACAAGAAAAAGTACATTCTCGTTTTAGATATCTCTGTCTTACCCTGTTACCGGTGTAAGATTCTATTAATAACTTGAGAACAGACCAAAGGATTTCTTTCAAACTTTGAATTTAGCAATAAATTAAAATTTTCAAGACAATCTTATTTCTTTAAGCCCTATATTATACAGCATTATAATAACTGAATTAATTAATTAATAAAGGGTAAAAATGAAATATATATTTTATATTTTTTTATGTGCATAGATGTTGACTGAGGAATATTGTAATTCTAAGCTTATTTAGTCCTAAAAGTTTTATGCTTGTCATCACAATATTGTTTATCAGTAGGATAGCCAACCCGGCCAGCGCATTGATTCATCAAACAAAATTTCACGCGCAGACAAAGTGAAAAAATTGTCAAAAATTTGAATTCACTCGAGGCGGTAAAATTACATAATATTTATTTCACTGCGAGTTTTTAATACTATTTGTAGTATTTTATCGTCTTTTGAGGAAAAAGTAAGTCATTAAAGACGATTTTTATCAAAGTCGGTGAGAATTTAACAATTTAAATCGTAATTGAATGTTAGGCACCGGCGAAAAATTGAAAATTGAAACTTTAAAAAATATCTTCTGTGTACGCAGTTCCTCATGCACCAAAGATGTTTTTACATGAACGGAAAGAACTTTTTCTCACGGTTATTTTGATGTATAATTTGTCAAATAATTTTCTTTACACAAAAAACGTACCAGTTTCAAATGTCGAAAAAATCGATGACATTGCCGGATTCTCGATCATGGGCCGCCCCCTTTCCGGCTAATTTGACACAGAAAAAATGCTAAGACAGCTTCCTTATTGTATGTAATGTATAAATTTGATAATCGAGAGACGCTGTGGAGATATTTTTGTTGAAATAAAGTAAGTTTTTCCTTAAAAATATTGTATTTCCACTCCATTTCTCGTCTAATCTGCCGATTTTTTGGAACTACTTCCAGTCGGACATATTTGATTAGCATTCGTCCCGCTTCGATCACAATTTTAGCATGCAGAAAATGTCATCGTGTATTTTGGACAAAATAGTCAAGCTTTTTTGCCTTATTTGTCATGTATGATCGATCTGCATGGCTGTCGAACACATTAGATACGCATGTGTTCTATTTTACCCATATGGACTCGGGATCTGTACCATACAGTGTACAGTGCAACCTGCTCATGTAGGGCTAGTTAGACTCAGAATTACTGAAAATTACCAACTGATTTTGCTTTGCTGGCAAAATATAAACAGGACCTGTCTGTCATATCAGTACATATCATTGGATAAATAAGCTAACATCATTAAAGTGGGTTAAACTGGATTTTTCTTTATGAAATATTTCCCAAAATGAGGAAACATCTCCCATGTTAGTTTAGCCAGAGTCACAAACATTGGTCTTTATTATTTAAATTTTTGTTCTGTTCTGATGCCAATAACCCCGGCATTGTTATTTTAGTACAATTTAGACATGAAAAGTTGATTATTTTGCTTCATTAAAAGTTTTAAGTCAACTTGACATAGCACAAATAACATTTAAAATAGATTGTGGAAGTAGGAAATAGGAAAAGTGAATATCAATCATGTGGATTTCATTTGACTTGGTTAAAAATTTAACTCCATATTATAATGATTAAATACAGATCTGTAAAATATTTAGGAATTTCAGTAATTTCTGTAAAATTGTAAAATTCTGATAAATAAATATCACCTTCTTTCAGAAAATTCATGGGAACTGGTTTGATAATAACATTAAGAAATAAGTTTATGCAAATGCAGTGAAATTCATGACACAGTGTATCCAAATGGGCATTATTAGTTTGAAAGAATTCAAAATAATTGTAACACACTAGGCCTATTCCAGATTTATTGATTTATCATTTAAATTTAGAAATGATTGGTTGGTACACACTCCATTCAAGATTATTTCAATTATAATCAGTAAATGAGATTAAGGGGGAAACTAGGTACAGGGATGAAGATTTGCAGGGCCCAGTAGCCAATGGCTTCTAAAATCGAGTGTGGGTCACTTAATGTTTACACATTTAAGCCATTTATTACTGTTACAAATTCTTTATGAAGTGAGCTGGCCCCAAACTCAAAATAGTTAGGCTTCATCCCCAAGGTAAAACACACCCCTCAACAAGAGAACTGGCAAACTTTCTGACATAGTAAGATTTTAACCTATGCTGTTACCTGTATGCTACACTTCAGACAAGGGTGCATGAAAAGCATTTCATGTGGTGAAAAAAGAGGCATTCAGTATCAAGAGAACATTCAATTCATAAATGTGTAATGGTATATAATTCCCAGTATGTTAAGGATATTGATATGTGTTGATTTTTTAATTCTATATAAAATGAAACATTCATAAATGTCTGATGATATCTAATTCATAGTGTATTAAAGATATTGTTATGTTTTAATTTTACATGAAATGAGACATTCAACATTATTACAATTTACAAAGTTGGTTTAGTCACACATAATGCATTTTTCTTTGAAAAATGTTCTATTATGTGTAAACAGTAATAACCATGAGTGTTCATTCTAGGATTTTTTCAGATGGTTCATTTCTAATAAAATTCCTCTATAACAAGTTGAATAACATCAATAATTTTGCATACATCTAATGTTTGATGTGACTTGTAGTCTTAGGCTGATGTAAAAGCTTTTGTAATGAAGTATTTAAAGTTTCATATAATGTAGCTTTTATATATATGACAATGCTATCAAATATTGAACTTGCATTTGAAATCTAATTTCAAATGTGGTCCACTATGGCCTTTACAATGGTGCCATTTGGCAAAATAAAGGATCAACAGCCCCTTTCTAGAATGAACACTGTCATATGATCCCATAGTTTTTGATTTATTTGTAAATGATTTATCTATTTATCACAGCCAGAACAACTAGAAAGTACCTGTCCCCCATAAAATCACCTGTTTGTGTAGTTTCTAAATTAAATTTGATAATTTAGACAATTTTAGTCCTTTTAAATGCTATTATGACCCACTTGTCATTCATTTAACAAACAAAATATTGTCATATACCATTTTTTGAATGTATTTTATGATTAAAATCAAAAAATGGTATATACAGTATGACAAAATTTCTAACAATCTTGCCTGTTCATATTTAACTTTTTAGTAATTCAATATCTTTTATATTTTTTGTTAATTTTGTTCATATAAAATTTTTTTTTTATTTTTCCAAAAAATATCTGAGGTTACTTTCCATGGTACCCATGCCACATTTCATGTTAGTACCTTGAGGAAAGACAAAATGCAACTTATTTGATCTCTTTTTATGTATTTACTCTATTTATCATCACTAACTGCTCAACATACTGTGTCCCAACTCTAACTTATTTCTCTGTAGAATGTCTGATTTATTTATTTATTTATTTATTTATTTATTTATTTATTTATTATCATCTCTAACCTGCTAGACATTTTGTAACCTGCCAACATACTGTGTCCCAGCTCTAACTTATTTCTCTGTAGAATTTCTGATTTATTCATTTATTTATTTATTTATTTTATTTATTTATTAACTGCTGACATATTGTGTCCCAGCTCTAACTTATTTCTCTGTAGAATTTCTTATTTATTTATTTATTTATTTATTAACTGCTGACATATTGTGTCCCAGTTCTAACTTATTTCTCTGAACAATTTCTGATTTATTATTTATTTATTTATTTATTTATTTATTTATTTATTTATTATCATCTCTAACTTGACATTTTGTAACCTGCTCAACATATGTGTCCCAGCTCTAACTTATTTCTCTGTAGAATTTCTTATTTATTTATTTGTTTATTTATTTATCATTTATTTATTTATTTTTTTAATGTAGGCCCTATTTATTTATTCCTGTTAGGGTCCTAAAGTATCTCCATCAACAAACACGTTATATGATGTGTGCCAGATGAGGATGCCTGTTGCAAAAAAAAAAATCGATAAATACAGTACAGACCTGTACAAGTTTAGCACCAGCTAACGAATGTGCCGACAGCCATATTGATCCCTCGTTTGGTGTTTATAAATATCGACAGCAGTTGCCATCTATCTCTCGGCAGCTTTTCGACCGCTACCTTTCCATACCTTAGGCACTCGGCAGTCGAGCTTTGACTTCTTTTGGTTAGCTTAGTGTTAAACTTTCGACAGGTCTGTACTGTACATTGCGTGTACTGTGTACATACAGTAGACAGTTGACCTATATATTTGACACGGGGAACGTTGTTTACGTCATTACGTTAACAATGCTTATCAAGGTCGCGGCCATATTTGTTTTCATTGACAACAAGACGTACTGAAATCATGCTGTTGGATTTTTGCGATTTTCGCATATTTAACCCTCATGCACCAGGTACGATAATTTACTGGCGTAAACTATAATAATTTTCTGGCATTGTATTAAAATTTCTAGGAAAAGTATTCTTTACACAAAAAACGTACCAGTTTCAAAAATGGAGAAGAAATTTCTGTTGATTTTCAAGAGAAATCGGTTATCGTCGGGATATCAATAATTTTAAGTAAATGTGGCGTTTTATCTCGGACTTTTTGATACATGTAGAAAGTTTAGTTAATTCCTCACAAGCTTGCATCATATTCGTAGCTAGAAATGTTAATTTTATGGTATAAAAACGATTCTGAAAATGGCGAATTTTTTTCGGGTTCAGACACTTGCCAAAAAGTAATCCCTTTTTATTTACCGCGGAAGGTCTCAAATTTTAAAACCAACGCACAATTTGGACTTGGCTATCCTAAGTATGATGTTTTTGTGTTTTTTTCTTAGACATATTTGACATTCCTTAATTCCATGTTCCTTTCATTTTCAATTTTGATTTCACACGTGGACGGTGTAGCTTGCAGGACAGGTGGTGAACACCCTTCTGGATCACACGACCTGACTTTCTTAGTAGAAGTTCACGTGTTTAACTTAATTTGCCAGTTTTCAACGTTTTAACGTTGCTGTTGTAATTGTGATTTGAACATGGACTAATATGTTTGTGTTTGAGTTATATTTCAAAACATGGTGGGTTGTCTTTTAATACACAATTTTTGAAAATGGTAAGGTAACACTATTAGCCTTGTTTCTTTTCTTTTCGACATTTTTCTCAAAAACCTAATACTACAACTACTAATATTATTATTATTAATAATGATTTCAATATTTATGAACAAAGGTTAAAAACTTTTAAAAATATTATATTCAGACACACATGGCTTACGAGGCACAACATAAACATGTATTTTTAAGATATATTTTTCTCATAAAATTATATTAATATATTACATAAAAACATGAATATTTTACAAAAGTAAAACTAAGTACATCACATAAAAAATAAAACACAAACTTGTTGATTGACAATTTCATTCAAGTGTTATAGCATAGACCTGGCCCCTGTTTCAAAATCATTCATTAAGTAACTAAGATTTTCCTTAAGTATAGTAAATTTATAAATCTAAATAACTTCGATAATTTTTAAGATATTCTAAAAATTTAAGGTATCGTTTTGAAAATCTCTTCATGTCTTATAACATCTGTAGTTTTTACGTATCAACAATTTTAGTTTGTAATTTCGAAAAAGATAAGCAAAGTTTGCTTTTAAATTAAGGAAAATCTTAGTGAAGGAGTGATTGTGAAACGAGCCTGGTATGCAAAAAAAACTTGTTATAATGCCCCTTGATAATATTGCAACATCACTTACTGCCAAAGTATTTTGAAATACCAAAATCAATTTCCTCTAAGGTTTAATTTGTTTGTCGGACTCGACTGAACAAATGTAAGCGCTGAATCGCAGTTTTACAATGTATCTCTTAATGTGCTTTTTAAAGGACTACAGTTAAGAAAAATCAATACAATAAAAATATACAATACAAAACAATATGATGTAATGCCCAATATATCCAGGGTGCTAGTAATTGTATTTACAGAGTTAAGTTATGTTAAAAATAGCATGTATCTCATACTTAAGGAAATAATAAATGATGATGGCACAAATCATTGAATGTTCCTCGTGTATCAACCGAATCAACACAATGTCATGTCTAATATATCCCGGTTACTAGAAATTTTGTATACAGAGTTATATAAAAATAAAAATAGCATGTTTCTCATACTTAAGGAAATAATAAATGATGATGGCACAAATCATTGAATGTTCCTCGTATATCAACCGAATCAACACAATGTCATGTCTAATATATCCCGGTTACTAGAAATTTTGTATACAGAGTTATATAAAAATTATCATCCATCTTAGTACTTATGGAAAATGATGATGGCACAAATTATTGAGTATACCCCTCTACATTAACCAAATCAACACTTCGTCTTCTCGGAAATAGTAACACAAGTCTGTTTTGGGCTATTTTTATCTGCTGAGAAAACCTTCACAGCACCACACAACATTCTGAAATATTAAAAGAAAATTAATAAACAGACAAAAAATTAATTAATTAACATAAATTAAACAAACAAAATAAAATTTATAATTATTTAATTTGATTAATTAACTAATAGATAATGAAATAAATAAAAACAAAATAAATAAAAATAAATAAATAAAATGAAGCAAAGCATTTCGTTTCAAGTGAAAAATAAAAATAATTAAAACGCTTTGAAGCTTTTCTAAAACACAGCACTCAGTTTCACGTAAGCATAATGACTTTGTATGAGGAAACAACATTGACCTGTCTCCTTGACCTTAAACTTTAAATGTATTATGGGAAAGGACATTTATGTGTAGGAAATTCAAATGTTTATTTCCTCTGCATCATGCGAAAATTCTATTTTCAAAGAATAAACACGTGTATTGTGTTTGTATTAACTGTGAATCTTAAGACTACATCGTAATGGGTTGATCATGTACATGTATATGAATATTTTTTTCGAAAGGTCAGCGGAGAAGTCAATGTTGTTTGCCTACACAAAATAAGATATTATAATTATACGTTCTTCTAGTCAAACAACATTGACCTGTCCGCTTGACCATTTAAAATATTTATTTTGAACCAGTTTATTTACATATAGGGGCAAAGGTTATTATTTTGTCGAAGTAATCACAAACACTGTGCATGTATTAACTGCGAATCCTAATAAGTCCAGGTGATGGATAGATTCTCCTATATATATTCTTAATAAAAGGTTAAGTTGACATGTCAAATGTGTTTGCCTATATATAAATATTCCGATCGACAAGTATCTAAATTAAAAAGTCAAGCGGAAAGGTCAATGTTGTTTGCCTATACAGATTCTGATAATTACACGTTCTTACCTAACTTCAAATTCTGGGGTCTCCAGGTAAAATGTTTCACCATCAACATCAAGTTTGAGATTTACACTTTCCATCCCAACAGGCTTAGCTTCTACTTTAAATTTTGTAACTTTGTAGTTCTCCATGTGACTTAGCTGAAACTAAACAAAATAAAACAAGTGATTTGTCTGAAACTTCGATGGAATTTAATAAACAAAACAAATGCTTAGATTAAGCTTTAATAATAATAAAAATAATAAGTGACTTATCTGAAATATGACAAACAAAATAAACAACTTAGTTAACACTTGAAAAAAGGTAACTTGGCTGAAACGTGACAAACAAAATATATAACTTAGCTGTTAATTGTCAAACAAACCAAATTACTTAGCTAAAACTTACAAACAAAAGAACAAAAAACCAGGCGACTTGGCTGAAACTTGACAAATAAAACAAGTGACTTGGCTGAAACTTGACAAATATAACAAGTGACTTGGCTGAAACTTGACAAATAAAACAAGTAACTTGGCTGAAACTTGACAGATAAAACAAGTGACTTAGCCGAGACTTAACAAACAAAACAAATGACTTTGATAGAAATTAATAAACACAATAAATGGCTTAACTGAAACATGTCAAATACTTACAGCATTTGAACACTTGTTCATAATTTTTGCAAGTCCATCTAGGAACGTTAGTCGACTGCATGGTTTGGACAGCGTCAGTAGGCATCTGTTCCCTTCGTGACATCCAATGTCAAAGGTGAAATCGTCATCTGTCGGATCTCCAACAAACATTGAAGCGTTTGTGTACCGGCCTTCAAATATTTCTGTTTTATCTGAATAATGATAATAATAATAATTATAACCAATGTCAAAGGTAAAATGTATCATCTGTCGGATCACCAACAAGCATAAAAAAATTTGTGTACTGGCCTTCAAATATTTCTACTTTGTCTGAATAAAAATAATTATTATTATAATGCACTTTAATAATAATACCTATCTTTGTAAGTTGGGCAGTATTTAAGGGGTAAGCACCTATAAATGTTGGTTAAGCGCATACCACTATGCTTCCAATACATCATAAACTAGTAGTTAATTTCGTCGAAGAAGCCTTACTGAAATTGACCAAACATTCACGAGAAACATGCCAAAAATTCAATTCTTGATCAAATCTCTTAAATTAAACTCTAATGAAATTTCCTGTTGAATTACGATGAGACATTTGCCTCCCTCTTTTTTGAATTTAAGGTAAATCAATTTAATTTCGTAAAGGCTGCTGTAACACCCAAAGCGTCGACATCCTTGATTAATTGATTGATTGATTGATTGATTAAATGGGTTTTATGTCCTAGTCGAGACGTTACAAGCTATTACTATAACTGAAGTGACAGAAATTACAACTTTGAACGTTGCAGTCCACTCGGGGCAATGTGCAAGGATGAATTTTAGAGTGTCACACCTATTGTGACACATTGCATATTTGATTTTAAGGTCTCTTTCAAAATGCCATGTAGCTTACATTTCTAAATCCCGAGTGTTTTGCAAAATTACAATCACTACCAATTATCATGGGTCAAACCCCGATCTCCCACATACGGAGCGAGCACTCTACCGATCAACTAAGCTACCGTAGGTTGGTAATAAACTATAAATTACTCATCACATTACAACACAAGGGAAATGAGACTGGATGTTCCGGAAGGTGAAGTGCTTACTATTAAGCTAGCTACATCAGCTAGGTGTGACATCAAAATTGACAACAACATACGGTGCTTCACATTTAAAGTGTATGTTACATTTAGACATATGCCGCAACAACAGGCAAGCTGTTAACGCAATTCAACCGGCCAAATGGCATATTTTCTAGATTACATTTTCAACTTTTGCACATTCAAATTTCAAAATTTAAATTAGAAAAACCAACCTTCAGATTTGTCATCCAAATGAGAGCCTTTCTCTGGGTTAGATTCTTTCTTTTCCTTTGACAACTTCTCTTCTTCTTGATCTGCAGCCCTGAAAACAGACAGAACATGGCCTTGACCTTGATGAATAAAATTCGACGCAAGTTTTTTGTTGTTGTTTTTTTTTAATGTTTTTATGATCCATTCACCTTGATGAACCTATTTTGGCACCTCACAAATCGTCTTCCCACAATGCATCTATGACGTCGATAGCGTTTAATTTCAACAAGTTTTTAACGTAATAAAAATAATTTTTTGGTCATGGTAAAATGAAAGCATTTGACAAGAATGATTCCATAACAGAAAATAAAAACAAAAATATTGTCAGCTAAGTTAATGATTTATCTCCTACCTCTGTATTGTAACACGTAAGTCCATCTCTGGCTGTGGTTTAAATAACAGATGATAAATTGGGACAACTGTAAGACAGAAAAATGAAATAAATTGTAGTTTTGATAAATATCTCAAAATAAATAAATAAATTAAATAATTAAAGAAGTATATTATATAAATAAATAAATAAATAAATAAATAAATAAATGAATAAATGAAATGAAATGAAACAATTGACCTCATGGCCTTTAGACTTGACTAAAGCACCCGATTTTTGTATGTGACACGTTGTCTTCTGTTGATTTACGTTTGTGTAAAATATGATCAAAATTCAAACATAGACATGGAAGATATGGAGCAGACATGATCTTGGGATGGAAGGCTTCCTCTTAACCGTCTGCGGGTGAATAATAAACATAAGGATATCGGTCCATATCCAAACCACAATTCAAAGCAAAGTGAAATTTTGAAAACTGGCAAATTAAGGTAAAAACGTAAACTTTCTCCAGGAAAGTGAGACCAGGTGCTACGGAACGGTAAGCACTCCCTTTCTAGCTAGCCACGCCGGTCAAGTGTAAATGAAAAGAACATGGGGCTAAGTTTGCCAGTTCGCTTACTGGTAAATGCTTTCCCACTTTCATAGTCTTCATATTTGTATTCTACCAACATCAATGCATTATTATAAATAGTTAGGCTAAAAGCTTGTAATAGCTTTATGCTAATAAAGTTATTTTTAGCAATAATTGTCCGACTTGATATTAGTGAAAAAAATCTTGGCTAAGGCGTAAAACACTGTCACTAAACTGTATAAGTCTACTCTTAAATAACCACTGCGATAGCTCAGTTGGTAGAGTGTTCGCTCCGTAAGTGGGAGGTCGTGGGTTCCAAATCCCGACAGGGTCTGACCCGAGTAGTGACTGTTCTTTCGCCAAGTATCAGCATTACGAAATGAAAGCCACGGTTCTTTCGGATGGGAACTTAAAATAAACGAGGTCCCATGTCACGCTAAGCGTGGCACAATAAAGAACCCTGCTGTATAATGCCATCAGCGCAACGCACAGGCAAAATGTCTGCACCTTCGTCTATAGCTGGCGACATCTCGATATAAGTGAAATATTCTTGACCGGAACGAAAAGCACTATCACTAAACTAAAGCCTACTTACATAAGTATCTAGCAACACCTAGCCATGTTTGATGGTTAACGGCATGCATCATTTCACTGATCACGCCGTAAGACACAATCAGCCCAAAATAACTCAGCAACCTTTCGGAGGAGTAAGCTGCTCCCAAGTTCCTCGATTCTTTGTTACCTTGGAAACAAAAACAAAACATCAGTATTACCAACGCATGATAAAATCACAAGGGGCATGCTGATGACCGTAACTGCAGTTACCGACATCTCAAGATGGCCAACAGCAGATTCGGGTAATTTCAAACCTTAAACACTTTTAGGTTTAGTTGCTTTACTGTGCATGATTAAAATACAAATAGTCAATTCTAATTCAACCAAAAAGATGTTCCTCTGAAGTTTCATTAAAATCTGTTTTGGAGAAAAGTTTCACTGAAGAAACTGAGTGAACACTATTACCCCACCCACCCCGTCCCACCACCACCCACATTGTACAGGGAATACGATCCGTGCCGCTTTTAACATCCGTAGTGCAAGTGCTAGTGCAAATATTGTAACTTGAATTGAAAAACACATTATGCAATACTGAAGACTTCATCACGAATAGATGAACATTTCCAATAAAACCGGAGATGATAAAGTTTGGAACAATATTTTGTGACATTCTACTTCAATCTTTCACTTTTTATGACAATACCTTAAAAACGCATCAGGGTATACAGGCCTAGTTGCAATTTCATATTCTATAAAATGATGAATGATTGACATATTAAATATTAGTTCAATAGTTGCAAGAGTTTGGGAAAATCCCGAAAATTGCTATTTTGAAGAAATATTCTAAGTCCAAGGCCCATAATTTCGAATCTCAAACTTGATCATAATCTGTAACTCATGATGATAGATCTGCAGGCATACAAAATCTAGCATTAAGTCTCGCCTGTAAACCAATTTCACAACCGTGTTCAACTTCGTTGTTACCCAACTGAAAGTAACTTTAGCAATTTTTTTTTAAATATATCAAATTCAATATGTTAGATGTACCTACCTCTTATGATCCTTAATGTCGCAGTGGTAGCATCTACACAACCGTAACATCCTTCGGCATTTCCATTTGCAAATCCTAAAAGAAAACAGGTATTAATTGTAATGAGATGGCAATACTACAGTACAGACCTGTCGGAAGTTTTGAACACTGAGCTAACGAACGGAGATCCAAGCTCGACTGCCGAGTTGTCGAGATATGGTAAGCTAGCTTTAGTGACCTGAAAGGATGCAGATATATAACTAGTAGAGTTAGAGACAGAAATTCGGTACCTTCTCGTTGGTTTCGTGTTAAACTTTCGTCTGTATTACATGTATATGTATCCCAGATGAAAACCAAAAGCGTCTAGTTAAGGTCAAAATTGGCACCCCGAAAAAAGGCCAAACGGATGCCAGTAAAAAGAAAGCGGTATAACTTCACCCAGACAAAAACAAAATGAACCCCTGCATAATAATTTTGCACTGTGAAATAAAAATGCATATAGAACATGCTACCAACTCTGAATATCGCTGCAATGACTACCGGTTTAGATCGTATCATTTATCAAGAAGAAAAAAACATTATCAATCACGAATAAACGTCGTACTTGACTACAATATTAATGAAGCGTTACCATTAACAACATTGACTACGTTGTTCTTGACAACATTAACTATGTGTTCCTTGACAATAATAAATGCGTTGTACTTGACTACAGTACTGATTAAAGGGTTGCCATCGACAAAGCGTTGTTCTTGACAACATTGACTATGTGTTCTTTGACAATAATAAATGGGTTGTACTTGACTACAGTACTGATTAAAGGGTTGCTATCGACAAAGCGTTGTTCTTGACAACATTAACTATGTGTTCCTTGACAATAATAAATGCGTTGTACTTGACTACAGTACTGATTAAAGGGTTGCCATCGACAAAGCGTTGTTCTTGACAACATTGACTATGTGTTCTTTGACAATAATAAATGCGTTGTACTTGACTACAGTACTGATTAAAGGGTTGCCATCGACAAAGCGTTGTTCTTGACAACATTGACTATGTGTTCTTTGACAATAATAAATGCGATGACTTGAAAACAAATATTGATTGTGTATTGTCCTTGACAACATTGACAAAGCGTTGTTCTTGACAACATTGACTATGTATTCCTTGACAACAATTAATGCGTTGTACTTGACAACACTGACTATGTGTTCTTTGATAATAATAAAAGCGTTGTACTTGACGGCATTGACTATTTTTTCCTTGACAATAATAAATGCGTTGTACTTGACAACAATATCGATAATGCATTGTCCTTGATGATATTGATTCACGTTTGCCCTGGCAACATAGACCGTGCCTTTCCTTTGTGTTGGCAATAATGAGGATGTGTTGTCATTGACAACATAGACTTTACGATTTTTTTTAAAATATAGACTATTCGTTGTCCTTTATAACATTTTTGTGTTGTTCTTGACAACATATATATGCTATACAATGTCTTGACAAAATAGACTATGCGTTGCCCTTGATAACATTTTTGTGTTGTCCTTGACAACATACATATGCTATACAATTTTCTTGACAAAATAGACTATGCATTGTCCTTGATAACATTTTGTGTTGTCCCTGACAACATAAATATGCTATACAATTTCCTTAACAAAATAGACTATGCATTGTTCTTGACAATAATATTGACTATATTATCCTACTGTATTATTTCAGATATTCGCTACTACTAAAAAATGTATAACATGTTATGATAACTACCTATGGGAATTAATCCAATGGGAACTGGAATCGGGTTGACCTCAGCCTCGGCATTGTTTATATCAACCCCGGATTCAGTTTGCGTTCTTTGTAGCAAAGCATTTATACATTCATGAAATGTTCCGTCACTGCCACCGAGAATTATTCTAAGAAGAAAAGAAAACATGAAAAAAAACACTATATTATAGAAGTTCTTTTTGCTTGAAATACATGTATGAAACAATGGGACCTTATGGCCTCAGAACACTGGTCTAAATAAGTTTGTAGACTTTTACTATTATAGAGTTTCTTTTTGGTTGAAATATGGTGTAAATGGATCATTAAAACTGTTGTTTAAACAGACATACTGGGGATATTGTCTTTATATTGTAGTATTTTTGTTAAATTGTGCCTTAAACAGTGCCTTAAATAGAAGGTGGTCTTTATATATATGTTTTATGGTTCAAGGTTGAAGCAATGGAAGTTAAAACACTTGTAGTCAGATTTGATGCAATGTGACATTAATTATAAAACAGTGTTCCATATAGACAGGCGGTCTGTATATAGAAGACATGTTTGAAAAAACTGAAACAAAGGGTCCGAAACAAAGTGACCTTAAAACATTTCTTTTGAAGTTCTTTTTTGTTAACATATAGTGTAAGGGTGTCATTTATAAAAAAAATTTGGTTGCAATATGAAACAGCGGCACCGTAGTTTTGTTTAAACATTATACAATGGGTCTTAAAAGCATTGGTTCTAATGAGCAAATGGTCTTTATATAAAAGTGGTTGCTAAAGCAGGTGTGTACTGTAATACATACCCATCAATCGTAGACAAATCATAGTGAGTAACTATATCTGTAAGGTGACGTTCTTTCTCTGTGTCTAAAATGAAATAAACGATCATAAGAACACATAAATCACATTGATTGATTCATTGATGGATGGATAGATGAATGGATGAATTAATGGATGGATGGATTGACTGACTGACGGACGGATGGATTAATGGATGGATGGATTGATTGATTGATTGATTGATTGATTGATTGATTGATTGATTGATTGGAGTTATACACCCAATTCAAGAATATGTCTACTTATATCGAGACGTCACCAGCTATAGGTGAAATGGTAGCAGTTTTTACCTTTGCAATATGCTCTGGGCAATGCACAGGAATGGCAAGGGACATTGATTTTTAAGGTTTCTGTGCCAGAGTGCTACCAACCGAGCTACCGTTGTGTACAGTACAGACCTGTCGAAAGTTTAACACAAAGCGAACGAAATAGTATCGAAACCTTATAGTTGTCTCTTATTAGTTAGCTATATCATGACAGCTTTTCAACAGGTGTTGTCTGTTTATAGTCAGCTTTGCGGTCACTAGCTGTCAAATTCTCAGCCACTAGACAGTCGAACTTTAACACCCTAATAAAAGGACAAGCGCATAGTAGTAGTAGTAGTAATGGTGTTTAACGTCCCAGTCAAGAATATTTCACTTATATTGAGACGTCGCCAGCTATAGTCAAAAGTGCAGAAATTTTGCCTGTGCGTTGCGCTGATGGCATTATATAGCAGAGTTCTTTAGTGTGCCAAGCCCACCGTGACACGGGACCTCGTTTATTTTAAGTTCCCATCCGAAAGAACCGTGACTTTCTTTTCATAATGCCGAGTGCTTGGCGAAAGAACAGTCACTACCCACTTTCAAGTCTTGGGTCAGACCCGGCTGGGGTTCGAACCCACGACCTCCCACTTAGCTACCGCAGTGGTCGACAAGCGCATAGGTTTATCTAAATATAATTACATATAAGATCTGTTTTGATTTTCGCAATTCGAAACAACGGCTCAACAATGGTTTCGTACACCTTTTTGCCATCCTGGTCACCTTGGAAACACCCGGCTTTAGGATTTACAATAACAAGAAGACTCCTGGGTCTGTCTTTTACTGAAATAAATAAACATCATGGTAAGAATCACGTAATGATAGACTGAAATACATTCCTTTAATTTTCAAATAAAACGATCGGTATACCAATGGACACAAACTGTGCACCATTGCTTTCACTGTTTCTTTTATGCGTATGAAGTAAAATTTATGTAGTATTTTGTTCATTTTGAATAAAATCATTCAACTCCATATACATAAGTAAATTAAAGATGACTTTGCATATACATAAGTAAATTAAAGATGGCGTTGCATCTCTTAATAACCCTAAATTTGGAGATAATGTGGATTTCATCTATATCCTAGTGGTCTTGAAATGAAAGACACGACCGATTCTTCAAGTTCTGTTTAATATTTAGATTTTGTCTGAATTATGACGTCAACGAAAGGTTGTAGCTAGCAAACGGGAGAAACTTGTCCTAACAGAGCACCCGGCCTCACTTCCCTTTTGGAAGACTTCAAGTTCGCGTGTTTGACTTAATTTGCAAGTTTCAAAGTCTCTACTTTGCTTTTTCGATCGCGATTTGGACTTTGTTTTTGATGATTACCAAATTATCGTGATACACAACATCTATTCAAAGAAACGTCACTGAAATCGTAACTGGTTAGTTCCTGGGTGTTGGGGAAAACCAGAGTGCCAGGTAAAAACTCAACAAAACTTTCTATCATTAAGGTCTGTCCCGCGTTGGATTTAAACCTTGGTAGTAAGAGGTGTTGTGGACTTAAAACCACACGGCCACCAAGGTGATGACCAAGTACAGTCAAACCTGTCTACAAAGGCCACCTAAGGGAACCGGTAAAAGTGGTCTTTATGGACAGATGGCCATTATATACAGATTCAAATAACATGAATAAAACAGTCGGGATACAATTTTACTGGCCTTTATAAGCAGGTGACCCTTATATAGATGTGACCTTTACGGCAGGTTGGACTGTCAAATGAACTAAAACCGACGTGTGAGTATTTTATGATTTGATTGAACCAATGATATCGGGCAGTCATGAATTACCAAACATCGCTATGAATACTGAATATAAACTTTTGAAAAAATAATTTGACGCGATTGGGGGGTGGGGGTATAACTGCCCTGTGCTGAATAAAAACAGATGTAGAATAAATAATAATAACAATATTATTAACATAATAATAATATTATTATTAACCAATCATGGGACCCACAAGAGGGCATATAATTAAAGGGAGATAACTCCAGATTACACATACAATGATAATTACATACATATGCCAGCTCAGAATACAATTCCTCATCAATAGTGCTTGGACCAAAATTAAGAAACCCAAAATGTTATCAAAATGTTGAAAAGATACTCAAAGGACTAAATTGATTACAATGATCATTACAAAGAACTTACAGAGAAGTGAAGTGTATACGTATTTAATATAATTTGATACAATTTGGAACCGTTCAACCTGCTTTAAAAGTCACCTGTATATAGGGGTCACCTGCTTATAAAGGCCAGTAGAATTGTATCTTAATTGCTTTATCAATGTTATTTGAACAATTTTATCTCAATCATTGTTCTTTATCAATGTTATTTGAACCTGTATATAAAGTCCACTTTTATTGTTTCCTTTGGGTGGCCTTCATAGACAGGTTTGACTGTACACTGTATTGTATGTCATTATAATCATGTATATCATTGTATGTTAATTGTATTTGTAACTGTACATTATTATGTTTACATTGTATGCCAATATTATTATGTATCAAATCAAAAAACTAACACTTATTCATGTCCGAATCGCACTCCAAAAGCAAAGTAAAAACTTTGGAACTGACAAGTTAGGTTAGACACGTGAACTTCCACCAGGGAAGTGAGGCTGGGTGCTCCGGAAGGGTAAACACCTGTTTAGCTAGCTACACCCGCCACGTGTGTAATGTTTGAAACCTCATATACCACCTCCAGTGGTTTTTGAGCGTAATAAATATTAGATTTGATTTGATTTGAAAAAAGTAAAATACATACGTTCATCAAGTCGTCCGTTTATGTCCTCAACAAACTGTTGACATATGATAGATGGTCCTGTAAATTTGATGGTTTTACTTGTCCATTTCGGACTGTTGGACCTGTCAATATGGTGGAGTACAACACTGGTCAGTTTTTCTGATTTAGGATTCGGGTTTTCTTCCACTCCAATTATGTCGACAAACTCTAAATGAACTGTTTAAAGAAAATGAAATGAATAAATAAATAAATAAATAAATAAATAAATAAATAAATAAATCGTATATTCGTTACTTTGCTCCTTTGCCGTCATGTCGTTGCATTTTTTAAAATCATACAAACGATTTTTGAAAATCGTTAGTATATTTTAAGAATCGTTTGTACAATTACTTTAAAATGACAATTACAATTTTTCGCAGATATCGGACAAAATTGTATGCGATTTGTTCTTATCAAGGGCTTTAACCATTAAAACACATTCTTAGCTGTTAACATAATAATTTGTTTAAGGTCGCGCTTCAGACCAATCGGTCAGAGCTCCCCGCTCAGCCTCTCTTATCCTTTAAAATAAATAAATATAAATAAATACACACATAAATAAATAAATAAATAATAAATAAATAAATAAATAAATATAATATCTCCCTTAACACATCTGTATGTTTTAAAATGATGTAAATCAACTTACCTGTCGAGCTGGCTTTATTTTTTGCCACCGTTTCATATGACAATCCTTCATAAGAAACAGCACAGCGAGTCTTACGGCCATTCACTTCTAAATCATAAGCCATATTTAATAAGTAGTATTTCTCGATTTAGAGAATTTTTGAAAAAAAATCTGCAAGGTACGTGGATCTTATCCGAGGTAACTTAGTAAAAATAAATATAATTGCACAAATGTTTTCTGTATGTATGATTTTCTTGTTGGGTTATTCATTTTATATCAATTTACAACCAATACCGGTAATACACATAATATCAAGGTATAGATGATGTTATTTTTCTAATTATAGATCTCATGTGACCCTGATGAAATAACTCACATTATAAATAAAAATATATGTTGAAAAACATTTATGCTCTAATAAATATCGGAAACTCCATGTTTACAATATTAGCCAACCGTCAAGTCAATGACAAAATTTAATGTCAGTGACCTCGATGATATAATGAGTCAAGTTTGACCTGGTCCTTTGACCTTTAATTTGAATATTCAAACAGACATATCCATTGTGTATTTAGGGGTTATATAAGGATAGATGATAGTAATACTGGGTACCTGGGTGTGTATGGTAATGATACATGTTGTCATACCTAATTCACACAGTCTATTAGCCCTATCTAGTATTCAAATTAAAGGTCGAACGGCCAGGTCAAACTTGACGCACTATACGACAAAGGTATCGACAAACAACATTGACTTGTCCTATTGACCTTTAAATAGTTGTTATTGACTAGTACATATATGTATGGGGTACGCATGTGTTTATTGCGTCTATGTATTGTTTATGCATGACCTGAGAATCCTAACATCGCCCATGTATTCGGTAGATCACCGTATATACGAATATTTCCAATGAAAGGTCAAAGCGGACAAGTCAATGTTGTTTGCGTATTACAAGATATTAGCTGACTCTTTATAATATATGACGAAGGCACTGGGAGTGATTTTCTGTATACGGTAAATTTGTTAATTATTACATCAGTAAATAATTATGGCCGCAATCATTTTGTCCGTCATTTTATTCTCGAAAACTACAACTATTTCACAGGTCTGGTGTATTTTATCGTCCGCCTTTTGTTACTTTGGCGCTCATTCAGTGCGACCTTAAGGTGCTAGCTCACAGAATCAGCATATCACACTCTCCCAGCCACATTATACTGATACCGGTGAACACGTCAATATTATGTCCTCTTAATTCCGAGCGCCAGGCGAGGAAGCAGTATCTAAAAATTTTAATATCAATCTAGCTATTACCCAATCGGAGTTTGGATTCGAATCAAGTTGTGTAATGGTGGTTAACGTCCCAGTCAAGAATATTTCACTTATATCGAGACGTCGCCAGCTATATGCGAAGGTGCAGAAATTTTGCCTGTGAGTGCTCTGATAGCATTTTAAAGCAGGGTTCTTTATCTTGCCATGCGTTCCTTGACACTGAAACTAGTTTATTTTAAGTTCCAATCTGAAAGAACCGTGGCTTTCATTTCGAAAGAACAGTCACTACCCACTTTCAAGTCTTGGGTCAGACCCGGTGGGGATTGGAACCCAAGACCAGTCCCGACTTACGGAGCAAGCACTCTACCAACTGAGCTACCGCAGCGGTAAGGTTCGAATTCGAACTCGCGGACTTCTGATCTCAAGGCGACCACTGAACCATCTAGGCGATTGTCTCGTAATAAAGCCTTTGTAGTATTTATTTCAAATAAAATAATATTGTTCGTGGTTGTTTTCGTGGTGATATTAAAATGGAAATCTTATTTATTTATTTATTTATAAATATTTATTTATTTATTTTATTTATTTATTTATTTATTCAATATTATTTTTTTTAGAAAATCTAGAATACTCGAATCAATTGAACTTGCTCAAAATCCAAAATACGAGTGTTAGAAGTTTTAGGCAATTTTGAGAAGGATCAGCCACTACATAATTAACCTAACGATCTTAACTAAAAGTCTAAAATATCGTTAACGAATCAAACTATTTTAAACATTTTTGTTAAAAGTATTTTTTCAAAAAAATTTATAAGGAATTTTGGGGGTGGTAAAAAGAAGTTTCACCAATAAAGTAATCCATGTAGGTGATCGAATTTTTAAGAGAATTACCGTAACAATTGTTTTTAATAATCAGCTGATTGAATAGCCAAACAACATTGACCCGTTCGTCTGATCTTTAACTTCAAATATTATTTTGGGGGAAATGGTAACACACGTGTTTATTTTGTCTACGCCATGGAAAACATGCACTTTATATGCATTAACTACGAATCCTAATTCTACCCATGTATTGGGTGGGCCCTTCTTTCTGTATGAGTATCCCCAATGAAAGGTCAAGCAGACAGGTCAATGCTGTTTACCTGTAAATGTATTTTGTAATGCGGATATATATTTGTTATGATTAAACTACATATAGAAAAATCTGATCACATGTCTTTAGAAGCATTATGTTATTAAAATTAATCAACCATTTCCTTGTGTATTACTAATTAATGTACAGGTGTGTTATGAGCGAGTTCTAAAATAGCTGATGACAAAGTCTATTTCATCAGAGAGAATCGCATGAGGCATTGTCACAAGCCGGATGTTCCATCTGATTGATTTTCCGCGGTAAAAGGCACGTGGTAATGAAATTAACATGACCCGGAAACTTAAACTTAACCGAAGTATTTATCGATTTTATTGTAGTTACAGCATCTTACCATCGCATACTGTATAGACCTGTCAATATATTGTTTAACACAGAGCTAACAAAAAGGAAAATCGAAACGCTGTTACAGAGTGGCCGAGATACTGATAAGTAAAGATGGCTGAAAAGCTGTCGTGAGATAGATAGCAGCTGCCAAAAAGGTGTCTAGATAAACAGCTATCGAGGAGTCGAGATGAGCTGCCGATACTGTGCTAATTCGCAGGTTAAGAGTTAAACTTGGCGGGTCTGTACTGTACTTTAAGAAAGCATTTTAAGCTGAGCCAGCTGGTGAATAAATCGCTATGCACAAAGCTTGAATATAGATCAAGGCATTACTGCACCATATAGGTAAAGCAAGGTAAGCTTAGGTTATCAAAAGAATGGGGCGTACTTGGTATCAAAAGGAACAATAGCTTTAATGTCACCCAGGAGTACCAGATCTGAGGACCGCTTAAGGGGGTCTGGAGGGGCTATGTCCCTCTAAAAGCGCCGGGTAAAATAGCGTTTTGATTAGGCAGAAATTTCGTTTATAATCAAGCATGGAAGAACTTGGAGAAAGTATCACAGGGCATAAGCTGATGACAGTAACTGAAGTAACGGACATCTCAAGATGGCGACAGGTCATTTCGAACTATACGACAGAGGCATTAGATAACAACTATTATCCAAGCTCTTTTGAATTTTTAAACCGGGACCTCGGTGGCCGAGTGGTCTAAAGCGCGCGGTCGTGACCTCGAATCCCATTTTGGTAGATCTTAGTGTGAGAAAGTTTGTTACTTCGCTTACCAAATGTAGGTGGTTGTCTCCGGACACTGGTTTCCCCACATAATCCATGAAATGACCCGTCACCGCCTTGATATGAGTATAGAATCTTGATTTTGGGGTAAAACATTAAATTCCACTCCTCTCTAAAATACCATCTCGTTCGACCCACATCAGTGTTGGACACAGGAGGGTTTCCAGCTTAGGACCCACTTCTTTCTTTTTGTTTGCGTTTACACTTGCCCAGATTACAGGAAATTCCAGAATTTTGTTATATTAAAAAAAAGACCCCAGCCGCTTTCTGCATCAATGGAAAATAGAAAGCCAACCCTCCTCCTTTCCAAAACTCCTGGGTCCGCTACTGGATTATAGTCAACTAATTTTATTACATTTTATACCATATACCAAATTGTCTAACTTTTTATGCAGCAGTTATTTAAATAACCTCGCCTGAGATTAGACGTATCATGACTCGCTGACCTACATCTGAACGGAAAGCAATGTTGACGTCGACGACACTGGCAAAGTCGCTGAGTTGTTGATTATCGATGTTTGACATCGACATATGGCCTGCTGTCGACCCAAATGTAGACCTTAGTTCGCTAAGGTAACTAGGGCAATCGCTTTTTTACAATACCGTGTCCCCGTTTTAAATTACATACATGTACACTTCGTCTGTAAATAATATTCGAGTGCCGAGTGTGCCGTCGTAAACAGTATTTATATGCATGCCTGCACTATCATTTTGACTGTCTGGTCGGATTATTTTGACTGTCTGGCTACAGCATTTTGTGGATATCTCGTGTTTTACTACCATAATTTTCTGGTTAATTTTAACATCAGGTAAGACTTTTTTACATGTACAGACCAGGTGAAAGTTTAACACTGAGCTTACTAAAACGAGATGAAACTCGGAGCTGTCGAATGGCTGAGGTATGAATAGCTCATGACCAATAAGCTACCAAGAGATTGTCTCAGGTAAAATTGGGTGATTTTAAAATGTATGCTAAGTGAGACTATGGTTTTTTAAAATGTATGCTAAGTGAGACTAAACCTCGAGATCTAGGGGGCCGAGATAACTCCCAACTATAATTGAGTCCGAGATTGAAGACACTTTGTCTCATAAATAGCTTGCCGTCGATCTCGCTAGTCGGACTCGAATTAATTGGAGTAGGGCGGAGTCGACACTAATACATTACCTTAGTGTTGAACTTTCGACAGGCCTGGGCTGGGTAACTCGAAGCTCTCTTAGCTGTTACGAACACTTAATGTCTATATAACACAAAGGAGTTAAGTGTTCGTAACCGAGTTACCCGGCCCGGGGGGGGGGGCTGTACTGTATATGACATGTATGATACTGTTATTCGGTACAGACCTGTCGAAAGTTTTAACACCGAGCTAATGAAAAGGAGTCCAATCTTGGTTGTCAAGTGTCTGAGATGTAGATAATTACTGACGAAAAAGCCATCGAGAGATAATATTATAATAGATAGCAGCTGTCGAAAGAAGTGGCCTGGGGGGGGGGGGGGGGGGGGGGGGGGTTCAGGGCAAGATGAGCTATTTCGACAGTAGCTTTCGACAGACCTGTATTGTATTTTACATGTATTATTATATATAATATAGTTATATGATCGATTGAATACCCCGGTAGTGTTTTACGTTCTAGTCCAGAAGTTTTCCCTTATATCTAGACGTCACCAGCTGATGTGAAATGACAGAAATGCGTGTGGGGTGTGTCCTTTAACGTGCCATGCCTGCCATGACACGGGGCATCGGTTTTTAAAGGTTCCTCCATGACTTTCATTTTTTCATGCCGAGTGCATATCCAAAGAATTTTAATGAATTTGCCCTGATTTACTCGATAGAGATAATGCCATTTTGAAGATATTATTCACCAAATTAGAACAGTATTGGTCAGAACCCGACCGGGCTTCAAAACCACGACCTCTCACTCCACCAGCTTAGCTTAGTGGTGAATGTATAATGTTTTTATACGGTATTGGTAGTACATAATTTCATTCGAGAATATGAACTTTAGGCTCGTTTATTTGTCTAAATATAGATTTTTCGGTTCCTGGTTTTCTATTTATTATATAATTAAGGGTCATGCGTATATATGGCATGATTATATAATATTCAGTATCTGTTACACCAGTACGGGGCAAGGTATATGTAGGCCATTATTTTGTACCCTACCACTACGGTAGCTCAGTTGGAAGAGTGCTCGCTACTTATGTGGGAGGTCGTCGGTTCGAACTCCGGCCGGGGTCTGGCCAGGACTTGAAAATAGGTAGTGACTGATCTTTCGCCAAGCACTCGGTAAGTCACGAGGTCCTTTGGAAGAGACGTTAAAGACCGATACTCCATGTCACGGCAGGCGTGGCATGCTAAAGAACCCTCCCTGCACATAGCAAAAGATGTACTGCAAAGATTAAACTTTTTGACACTCCACCTATAGGTGGAGTCATCTCGATATAAATGAATTATTCTTGACTGGGACAGAATCAATCAATAAATCATTCTTATTGTCTTGTTTGTCTGTTTATATCATATACTTTATTGTTACCGTTTTTACTTTCGCCACATATGCACGACCATCATAAATTACTTATGTTGTAATTGCCACTGACGTTTTTATTCCAGAAAGCAATAATGGCTGGCGCAGAAGCAGACGACGAATACACCACGAATATTAACAACATTGTATCCAACGGTTTTGTTTGTATGGCAGTATCACTTGGCAACAATGTCGGCTTATTTAAGAAATTGATAGAACTAGAAGAACCAGTGGACTGCCAAACACTCTCGGACCTCACAAACCTAAGAGAGAGTAGGGATAACTAGAACTGTTTCCCGAGAGCCAAATACTCACAACTGCAACGAAAATTGGCCTTGACCTACATACCTAAATGTTTTATACGAAAAAGTGTCTCATGTTGGTTTACATTTGTCCAAGTTTGATCAAAATCCGACCATAAATGTGAAAGTTTTGGAGCGTTGTGGCATGGTGTTTTATGCCCCGGCCAAGATACTTTTACTTTTACCTGTTTACCGAGCTGGTTAATTCAGATATGGTAGAAGAAACCGGCATGTCCGATAAATAACTAGTACATGAGAGAGTGGTTCTGTTGTATGGTGGCAGCAAAGGCAATCTAAATGGAAATCGTGTTACATTCCATCCGTTGAAAGTTGTCGATGCTGCTTTTGTTAGGTCCTTGAAGTAGTTGAAACGATGTCCCGTTCTTATGACAAACTCCTTACACATTACCATAACGACACTGGTAATGGAGTTAGCTTGTGGTCCTAGTGATCGATACCTCTTAACGTCAACACAAATGGGGATTATCACGTGGTACGCTAGTGAACTTCATTTATTAATCTTTGTAACTATAGGAAGCGACGTCTGAAATAATATTGACTGTGACTCAAATTCACTCACTCACTCCTACTCTCACTAACTGACTCACTCGCCTACCGACTGGCTTACTGACTGATTGACTCACTCACACTTATTCGCTCACTCACTCAATCAATCAATCAATCAATCAATCAATCAATCAATCAATCAATCAATCAATCACTCACTCACTCACTCACTCACTCACTCATTTTATTACTCATTTTATCACTCATTCATGAACTCTTTCATTCATACACTTAACTCGCCTAACTTCACTCACTGACTCAAATTCTCAGTCACTCACTAACTCACTCACTCACCATGACTCAACTCATCTACTCACTCACTCACTCAACTCCCCCGATGACTCGTTTATTTGTAGATATGTAAGAGAGTGGTTGGGTTGTATGGTGGCAGCTAAGATAGTGTATATGGAGGGTGAAAACAAATACTACGTACCACCAGACCACAAAAAAGATCTGGACATGGTTGTTTATGCTCCAGCAATGACGATGTTGGCCGGGAGACAAAAATCCATAGAATCATTGTTCAGGAAATCCACATCCGAAGATTCCGAGAAAAAAGGTAAGTAAAAACATGTAGACCTATCTGGACTCAGTTGTTCAACACTTCGTCAAGATATCGGGACAAAGGGTGGGTAACTGGCCCTATTTGGACCAAGTTGTTCAAGACTTCGTTAGCCCCCCCCCCCTCCCCACCCAGCAATAACAATGTTGGCCGGTCGACTCAAATCCATACAAGAGTTGTTCAGAGAATCCACACCTCAAGATACCGAGACAAAGGGTGAGTAACTGGACCTACATGGACCAAGTTGTTAAAAAAGTTAGCCCCAGCTGCAATGACAATGTTGACCGAGAGAGAAAGTCCAAAGAAGAGTTGTTCGGGAAATCCACACCTCAAGATACGTAGAAAAAGGTAAGTAAATGGACCTATCTGGACCCAGTTGTTCAACACTTCGTCAAGATACAGCTGAGACAAGGGGTGAGTAACTGGCCCTATCTGGAATAAGTTGTTCAAGACTTCGTTAGCCCAACCCCTTGCCTCCCCTCGCATCCCCTCCCAGCAATGATAATGCTGGCCGGTCGACAAAAATCCATAGAAAAAATTGTTCAGGAAATCCACACCCCATGATACCGATAGAGTGAGTGACTGGACCTATTTGGACCCAACTATTCAAAACCTCGTCAAGATTTCGAGCAACAGGGTAAGTAAATCGTCCTATCTGGACCCAATTTTTCAAACGTCGTCAAGATACCAAGATAAAGGATAACCTCTTTCTGTTTCATTTCAACATCTCTTAAATAAATTTTGATTTCTACAATTTTGGTCAGAGTATTACTGGTTAGGAATTTTATTCTGAAACGGGGCTTCACTTTCTAAGAGGAAGTTCACTTTTTTATTTTAATTCGCCAGTTATTACTTGGGTTTTTGTGAATTGCGATTTGGAGTAAGTGAAGTTTTTGAGTTTTATGTCCCAGTTAAGATTTTTTAACTTATATCGAGACGGTCATTTTATGGATGGCAGAGGAAACCGACCTTCGGCAAGCGTTCTCACAATAGAATTTGTGCTGAGTGGGATTCGAACCTACATATAGACGGTGAAAGGTGCTGTTATCCATAATTCTGTACTTTATACCACCCGGCCACCGAGGTCGCTCCTGAAAAATTGATAAAAATTCAAATGATGACGTTTTAATTGATAATTTGAATTTCAAATGTGTTTAATTTAGGAATCGACATGTATGGGGTAGAAGAACTCGGTAAAGAGTTTTATGATTGGCAAGACAAAGAATGGGAGCATAGTGAAGTGTCCAGAATAGACCACGCCATATTGCCTACATTAAAAAAATATAAAGGTAAGACCGATCGATCGATTGATTGATCGGTTGATTGATTGCAGTTAAAAGCTCAATACTAGAACAGTCTTTCGGATAAGACTCAAAACCGAGGTCCCGTATCAGCGCACGCTAAGGACACCTCTATGGAGTTCGAAAAGGAGTAGGATACGTGTGGCGGCTATAGAGGACGGTTACAAGTAAAAAGCGATTGAAAATGACTGAGTAAAGTAAGAGTAAAAGTAAAAAAAAATAAGTTTGTCATTTTCTCAATTTTGGTTGCTTCAATGCTGGTTATAATTATGTCACATCGGCAACTTTAAATCTTAAGGATGCATCTAAACACAAAATCTGAAGTGAGTGAGTTTGTGCAAGAGTTTTTGTACACTTTGTACCAGTGTGCACTTACGGCGGTCTTTTGAGCGCGAATATAAACACCTGCAATATCCACTGTGTGGGAACGGAAGTTGAGTCAAACTGTACAGTTTTCGGTAGCTCTGTTCATTGAAGCGAGAGACGAAATAAAAACAATATGTCTGAAACGGTTGGTGGGCACTTTTTAACCTGTATTAAGCATATAATGCAAGATCTGGATAGAAATTTAAATGGGGAATTTTGACGATGAAAATTATTTACCGTTTTAAGAATTCGTTGTCACTTATATCTTTATACACTCGACAATAATAACACTTGAACACGAGACAGTGAGATAAAATACATCGACTTGTAGCGAAAAATGCGTAAATTCTCTAGCGTGATGAATTTTCTAGTGTAACAAACAATACTTAAGACAACTTTTAATATAAGGTTACACATATATTAAGATGACATCACTCTCCTTTAAATGGTTACTGTTATAAATAAGATTTTTCTTCGCACCTTGGAGATTGTTTACTGTACAGGTAGCTCGAAAAATACTGTACAGGTAGCTCTAAATATCTGTAATTTTTCTGTACAGGTAGCTCAAAATTAAAACAAAATAATTCAAGGTTTAATGCATTATTATACCCCCCCCCCCGCCCGCAAACGAAGTTCAGGGGGTATATAGAAATCACCCTGTCTGTCCGTCAGTCTATTCGTCCGTTCGTGCATCTGTCTGGTTGTCTCTCTCAATATCGTGTCCTCTCCATATCTTCCATGTCTATCAATGGATTTTGATCAAACTTGGAACAGATGTAAAACAACATGAGCCGATGTGTCGGGTACCAAATTTATGTACATAGGTCAAAGGTCAATGTCATGAAGTCAAATATTAGTTTTTTCGTCACAATATTGTGCCCGCACCATATCTCCCACGTCTATCGATGGATTTTGATCCGCACAAATGTAAACCAACATGAGACGATGTGTTGCATAAGGTCAAGGTCATGAGGTCAAATTTGAGTTTTTCCGTCACAATATCGTGTCCGCTGAAATGTTACTTTTATTTTTATTTTTTCTGCGGGTTGGGACTATTTGTCTCCTTTAGACAGTTCTGGTTTATTTAATGTTTTTGCAACATTTTCATATATACACCCAACAAAATTTCTAATCGGTCAGGCGACAACATGAAATAATTTTAGCATGCAAAGTTATATTGGACTTAAATGCTTGTTATTTCACTGCTACCTTACTATCTATAAAACTGCGAGCTTTTTGTACCGTGTCGACTAAGAGTTACTCAACCGAAACGCCGAGGCCGATATCGCGGTTAACCGATCAGCGCCCATGCGTTACAAAGATTCAGGACATTGATACATGGAAAAATATTGCCAATGCTTTCTGTTTCATAAAAAACACAACAGATGGCTAGAATGTCAATAGAGGAGCGTGACAGAGCTATAAGAATGATACAAGCCTGAACGCCTTTGCGACAAGTAAGCAGTTCTACGTGTCATTTGTGTTTTACATTTGGTAAATTTACGAAATTTCATAAAAATGACTGAAATTCACACACAAAAGCTAAACACCTGTTTGATTTATTGCTGGTGGCTAGAAATTTTAACAGAAGATTGTCATCAATCCAGGCCCTTTGGTCCATGTATAGACAAACCGGAAGTGTCGCAGATCGTCCACAACGTTTAAGGGGAAGAGTGAGAACCTACCGCCAAGACAGAATTATCACTTTATCGCATTTGCGTAATCGTTTCTTGAACGCTACAATGACATCAAGGCGCACAGTAGGCATACACGGTCGTACGGTGTCGTCACAAACGGTGCAAAATCGTCTGCCGACCTAAAAAAGCGTCCAATCCTCACCAACAGGCATAAACAAGCACGCCTGGCATGGGCAAGAAGGCATTTGCGCTTCACCAGGGCAGATTGGGCAAATGTTTTTTTCGATGAGACAAGAATATTTTTAAACGGCGCATGCAGATGGTCACCAGGGCAGATTCGGCAAATGTTTTTTTTGTCGATGAGACAAGAATATTTTTAAACGGCGCAGATGGTCGCACGCGAATATACCGCCGACAAGGTGAACGCAACGAAGAATGTTGCATCGAAGAAGTTAATAGATTTTGTGGTGGTTCACGTATGTTCTGGGCAGGAATTTCAATGCATACGAAAACAGTTATTGTACCTGTTCATGGTATTCCTAACGCAAGGCGTTATCAAAATGACATTGAACAGCCTGTTATTGTGCCTCATATTTTTGCCAACCGCGGTTTGATTTTAGCACAAGACAATGCTGCATGTCACACAGCTAGAACTACGCAAGCCATGTTAGCCGCGAACAGGATTACAGTGCTTCCTTGGCCGGTCTAAAGTCCAGATCTTAATCCCATAGAACACGTTTGGGATTTTGTAAAGCAGCGCGTTAGGGTACTTCCACAACAATTAAATTTAAACATTCTTGAGTGTGATGTATTACGCATATGGGGTGGCATTGCCCAGCAGTATCTCCAAAGATTTATTGTGTCAATGCGTATTCGTTGTTAAGCAGTAATTAGAGCTAATGGAGGTCACACTCCATATTGACACAATGTGAGACTTTTTGTTTTTAAGGTCAGTCAGTTTAGACGCTAATGAAATGTTCTGTTGGTATTTTTCTGGATAATTTTATTTTTATTGTATGTGTATTATTCCAAAGCTTTTGGAATATTCAATGAAATATGTAATTTTTTGACATACTCTACAAAATAATAAAATAAAATACTGACCGATTAGAACTTTTGTTGGGTGTATATATATATTATTGCAACATTTTCTTAATTTCAGAAGTTAAAAGAACGCTGAAACGATTCCATTGTTAATACTGCAAAATTAAATTTTTCTAGGTTGTCGACCATTGTATAATATTTTACAAGGATTTGGAACTGAAATTTAATAAACAGACCTCAATCAAGGAGATATTCGAATTAAAAATTTCCACATCATCCCAAGGGAATGCGAGATAGACAACAAAATTCTCATACCAAACGAATAAACTGAGAAAAAAAATTCAAAACGCCCAAACGATTCTCCATTTCAAACACCAAAGAAAATTTTGTTACACTTTACGCCTACACTTTGTAATCATTATGAAAGATGCTCACAACCATAATGAGTTCCATCGCGGAAAAACAGGTTTAGGTATGAAAGCTGAACGATATTTACCAATCAATGGCCAAATGAACAGTCTAGAACGTAACGTTGTTTATTTTGTTTGAAACAAATTTAAGGCTTTATGATATTTACACAATTTATGCCATAGATCTACGATTCAGATGTCTTCTAACAATGCGTTACCCAAGCGTGATTCTTCACATTATAAGATTATATATATATCCTTCTACTATTTTAGAGGCATAACAGTATTCAGTTGTATATTGTTCATAATAAACAATATTCGCCTTAAGGGTCATTTAAGTAGGAAAATTTAAGTGAAAACCATTTGGTTGAAAAGCGTGAAAGAGGGTTATAATTATGAAATTACCTACAAAAGTGTGAAGATTTATAAATAGAAATAAAGTAGGAATTGATAATTTAAGAAATTTTAAAATATTTGTTGCATTTTTTAAAGAAAATTGTGCAAAAATACACGTGTTGCGGAAAATAGCTTACACCTTGTATAACGAATTGATTTAAAAAAAAGAAAAGATATTAAGATAGTCAACGTCATAGAGCAGTGCAAAGGGGGTAGAGTTTGTTAAAGAAATAAGAGGTTTTTGAAAACTCGACAATTTACGGTTGTTTTTTATGTTTTGTTTTCCTTTTAAAAATGCGTGTACCAGGCGTGATAATTCATATTCTAAGGCTACCAACGATCCAAGGGAAGATAATAAAAGCCAAGTTTGAATATTACTTGATTATTGCTGAGGCATATTCGGCTTTTTATAGTTCAACATTGTTGGAACCAAACAATATTTACCTCAATTTAAATAGAACAGTATTGTGTGACCGTACACTTTTAGTGACTTGTTGTATTTTGGATTAGTAGTGGCCTTAGAATAAATATCACGCCTGGTACACGCATTTTTAAAAGGAAAATAAATCGTAGATAACCTCAACCGTAAATTGTCGAGTTTTCGAAAACCTCGTATTTCTTTAACAAACTCTGGTCCCTTTGCATTGCTCTATGACGTTGACTATCTTAATGTCTTTTCATTTTTAAAATTAATTCGTTATACAAGGTGTAAGCTATTTTCCCCAACACGTGTATTTTTGTTCAATTTTTATAAAAACATGCAACAAATATTTCAAAATTTCTTAAATTATCAATTCCTTCTGTATTTTTATTTAAAAATCTCCACACTTGTGTAGGTAATTTCATAATTATACTCCTATTTCACGCTTTTCAACGAAATGATTTTCACTTGAATTTCCCTACTTAGATGACCCTTAATTTATATAGAACCGTATTGTCTGACAATGTCCTTTTTATGACTTGATGTATTATAGATCGTTGATGACCTTAGAATATTAATGTCACGCCTGATACACGCATTTTAGATCGCAACCCTACGTTTATACCCCTGAAACCCAAATATAAAAAATCAAACCTTGTTTTTTTTAAATTAATCGTGATACATGCATTTCTATTAAATGAATGCGTTCATTATACTTTCTATACTTTGAATTTGAATACCAGTTGTGAGCTACCTGTACAGTGCAATGTTATGAAATGTGAGCTACCTGTACAGTAAACAGAAAACCACACAGTCCAATAAAATCGTGTTTTGAAGTTTTCTTCAAACTTCTACGTACTGTAATAAGTCACAAGTTATTTTTAACATTCATAGCTTGCAAACTGTCTTCAGAATGGTATTAAATAGAATAGTAATATAGATAAAATTGAGAATAAATCGTGAATTCATAACAATTCCGCTGTGATCTATCATGTTCAACAAACGAATAAAAGTTTTAGGCTTGATTTTTCTCAAAATGTGCTGGATAATTAAAAATTGCATTAACATAGTGATATCCATGTACTTATGAAAAATCTCACAACACTTCATAACAACAATAATTTTACATGTTTTTACTTACGTTTGACTCCACTGTTTTTATTCCTCGCTTCGATTAACAGAGCTACCGACACAGTGCTTCAGATTGTCGGGCGCCCGCGCCAATCCCGCATTATTTTAAAAAATGGCGCATAACATTTTCTTCTAATGGGTCCACGTGGCGCATGGTTTTTCTTAGCCAAATTGATCGTTAATAATTTCTTCCCAAAACTACATATTAGATTCCATGCGGTTTTCCGATTTGACTTTCTGTTTTCGTTTTCTATCGGAAAATCTCTAGCATCTTTGTTTATCTCATAATCAGCATGTAGACAGGACTCCCGACAAGCCCCTTCTCTTTGCTCTATGCGTCGGTTATTAACATTAATATTCAAAGGGGGAGAACTCGTAATAAAACTTTTTATGACCTCGGACGTTGTCGTTCATTTAATATGCTAGCGGCAACCATGGCTATGAGATGCAGACGACTCTATTCACATTTTTTAAAACAACACAAAGCGCAGAGAAGTAGATACATAAAATGAATCATGGAGTTGAAAGAGTTAAAAATATATCGTAAAGGTTAACAAAGTATAAATTAGCAGATGACAAGATCGCTTTTGGTGCATTATATGAAGATGTCAAGTGCCGACTTTCACTTTCAGTCACGTGGTCGTGGCATAACATTTAATTATGTGGCAAAACATGACCCACTATAACAAGAAATGACCCCTTGTTATTGGACCTGGTGGGCCCTTGTGGCCCACTATCTGTAAAAACAATCTGAAGCACTGCGGCGACAACTGTACAGTTTGTCTCAACTTCCGTTCCCACACTGTGATATCATATCACAGACAATCACCAAAGAGCGCTGGGTCCAATATATCGGTACCGAGCCAACCTGTAAAGGCCTACGTCAAAGAAAATCACTTTTTTGCTTAGTTTTTATCGAGGTCTAACTAAAGTGGAGAGACGCCTTAGGTGTGAAGACTAACGCCACTCGACCACCGCAGAAACGGGATTATTATACACTCATACCATGTTCGTCCATACAGATTTTATGATTACTGCCCTTGACACGTTTTACTGGGTGTTCCAGTAGCAACGTCCAGAATCTGTGCGTCTGGGATTCAATCTTACATGTAGGTGTAAGCTCTCTGATCTTTTGAAAATCTGAATTGTGATTGGTGAAATTCAAACTTTCTCCAAAGTTGTAAAAAATAGGATGGGGTTCTATTTGATTAATGTTTTTGAAAACTTTTGTCAAATGTATTGATAAATGATTCAACGAATTATATATTGTAAAATAAAACATTGCGATACCCTAATAATTTTTCGTATATATACGAATTGACTTACTTGACTTATTCCTCTTGATTCCCTGGGGAACAAAGGGCCGCAACAACACCTCTCCATCTGACACGGTTCTGGGATATCTTCTTCAGTTCAGTCCAGGTCTTTTCAGCTGTTCGTGCCTCTTTACCAGTACTTATGCACCAAGTCCGTTTTGACCGGCCCTCTTCCTCTTCTTTTGTGGGTTCCAGTCAAGAGCCCGCCTGGTGGCATTTGATGCAGGCTTGCGGAGCGTGTGGCCAATCCATCCCATCCATCCGAATTAATTTTTCGAAAATACGAAATAACTATTTCAATAATCGAAATACTTTTTCGAATTTTCGAAGTACGTGTACTTCACTTTTCGAAATTTAGAAGAGTAGAAAAAAAAACGAAATAACTTTTGCATATACGAAATAAAGTTTTTTTTAAATATTCGAATACCTTTTCCGAATATGCGAAGTACTATTTCGAATATTCGAAATATTTTTTTCGAGTTTGCGAAGTACTATTTCGAAAATTCAAAATAACCGTACAATCTTGTTGTATTCAAATATGCGAAGTACTATTTGGAAAATACCAAATAACTATAGCTATAAACGAAATACTAACTCGAATATTCGAAATACTTTTTTCGAATTTGCGAAGTTCTATTTCGAAAATTCGAAATAACCGTACAATCTTTTTGTTTTAGATTTAGATACAATCAGCCAGGTTTTGGACGTCGGATGTGGAGGCGGGGTAATGGTCACTGCCTTAGCCAAAAGGCTTCCTAAAGCAACTATCACAGGGGTCGATAACTCCGAGATCGCCATAAAAAAAGCCAAAGCTTTCGCCAAAGAAAGGAACACGCCGAACACTGATTTTTTCGACCATGATGTCGCAGCGCTTCCTGCAGACTGGGAGAAAAAATTCGATTTCATAGTATTGTTTGACGTTTTGCATGATCTACCCGATCCCAAAGCCAGCATTTCCGAGGTGAAAAGGGCGTTAAAAGATGATGGGGTCATTATGTGCATGGACCCCAGGGTTAGTAGTCACCATCATAAAAACATAGGCGATGCCAACGCCAGCTTCGTCCTCGCGTTCAGTATGTATTGCTGTCTACCAAATAGTCTTCAAGGAGGGGAAGCTGCAGGTCTCGGTGTAGGGTGGGGCATGGAGAATGAGGAGGCATTCCTAAGATCGTATTTGAATGTAGTGGAAGTTTCAAACTTCCATGCAAATGAATGTTCAAATAACTTTGTTTGCTTAAAGAAGTGATTTTATTTAAATGAAGTTGAAATTTTAAAATTCCATGCAAATGAATGTTCAAATAACTTCGTATGTTTAATGAAATGATTATATTTAAATGAACTTGAAATTTTAAACTTTCGTGCAAATGATTGTTCAAATACCTAGGTTTAAAGAAGCGAACGTCCAGTTGCAAAACATAGAGGTCTGTCCAGTTTTGCAAGGCCACTCATATATATAGTGACGGTCAATTTTGGCGGATTTTTTTAACACTTTTCATTTGACACAGCTGCTTACTTACACAATGTATTTATCACGAAGTAACTCGCATTTTATAATAAAATACGCGTCATATGTTCTTGTTTTGTTTTTGCTGTAATAACCGCCTCGTTATGAGTTGAGTTGAGTAATGGTGTTTAAAGTCCGAGTCAAGAATATTTGGCTTCTATCAAGACGTCGCCAGCTATAGGCGAAGGTGCAGAAATTTTGCCTGTGCGTTGCACTGATGGCATCATTGGTCACTTACGGAGCGAACACTCTGCCAACTGAGCTACCGCAGTAGAGATTAATAGAATTTATCTAGTCGTGTGTTTCACGGAGGAAAGAACGCGTAGGCAATTTTGCATAGTGTGTAAGGTGGGGGCATAAATGAAGATATCTGTCGCAGATCTTTTATGAATGTTTCTATCAGGGGTGCATGAAATTTTTTTTAGATGGGGCGTGCAAAACCATTACACAATTTCCAACTTTCCACTTTCTTGTTCGGTTTTGATGATTGAATAGGGGTTTTATGTTCCATTCTCGGAACACCATTCTTCCACCAATCACCTGTTACCAGTCTTCGGCTTTTCTGATATGTTGGGTCTGATTGATATGATTGATTTAATTTAAATTGGGATGTCGCCAGCCAAGGACGTAGCTGAGCATACGACCGTGCGTAAGTTATTTTTGTCAAATATCATATTTAAAAATGTTTTAAAACTTGAAAGCAATGCAAAATTTAACCCTCGAAACTGAAACTATTATAATAAACACGACGATTTATGCATATGAATCAAGGTCTTGAAGTTTAGTCGAAAAAATTTGCAGATAAGGGTCGAAATTCATGGAAAACGCACAATTTTTGTTGTATTTTTTCAAAATTTCCTGGGGGAGCATCCCCCATACCCCCTAGGAAAAGGCGCTTTTTTCACGTTTACAGTGCGTAATTTACCAACATTCTCAGCTACGCCCCTGTCAGCTATACGTGAGGTTGCAGTTTTTTTTTACTTTGCAATATACAAAATTAAAACAGTGTGCAGTGGTGAGGGTTCTTTAGGTTTAGTTTTTTACCATGACAAGGGACATGGTCTCATCCAAAGGACACGGTTCGATTGAGGATTATGCTCTAATGATTCACCTCCTTGGCTGGCGAGTTCAGTGATGGGTAGGTTGGATTGATTGAATGTTTTTAACGTCCAAGTCAAGACTGTTTCACTTATATCGAGACGTTACCAGCTATATATTCAGTGACAGAAATTTTGGTTTCAGTGCGCTACTGGGAGGGTTCTTTAACGCACCAAGCCTACCATAACAAGTATCATCGGTTTTAATGTCTCTTTCGTTGGTCCCTGTTACTCGTTTCTGAATACCGAGTGCTTGGCGAAAGAACAGTCGCTAAAGTCTTTGCCGGATCTAGGCTGAGGTTCGAACCCATGGTCTCCCACATACGAAGCGAGCACACTACCAACCGAGCTAGTGCTATGGTAGGTTGGAAAATACTCTATTTATGTTTAATGACTTCCAGGTTCAATAGTGATCTTTGATCGATGTCAATTACGATACGGACCTGTCGAAAACGTAAGACTGAGCTAAAGACCTAAAGAGTCGGAACTGGGCTGCAGATTGGTCGAGATATAGGTAGCTAGTGTCCTAATAGATGTCGAGCCGAGAGATAAGTAGAGCTGCTAAAATGATAACGCTAATGCACTGCCAATTCCTTATCAAAAACAAACATACTAATCCATGTCCGAATCGCAATCCAGAAGCAAAGTAAAAACTTTGGAACTGACAAGTTAGGTTAGACACGTGAACTTCCACCAGGGAAGTGAGGCCAGGTGCTACGGAAGGGTAAGCACCTCCTGTTTAGTTAGCTACACCCGCCACGTGTGTAATCAAAATTGTGTGAAAGGAACATGGAACTATGAGACGTCAAATATATCCAGGGCAATCCTGGACACAGAGACATCAAACTTATCAACAATACTGTGATGACGGCCATAAAACTTTTTGAGGGCCTTGATAAGCCTAGGCTTGCAATATCCCTGAGTACACAATTTATTTGCAAGCAGCCTACTACGTTGTACAAAGTCTCCGTAGTGGGAACAAGCTCTACCATAGCGTATTAATTGGGAAACAAATACACCAAAAGCAGGAGAAGCAGGTATATTGCTGCATAACGAAGGAAAGTTGACAATAGAAAAATTGAAGTCGTCACGTTTGTCATAAAGTTTCAAATGTAGTGGTAATTTTTCTACAGGTCTGTACTGTAGTTTTACTGTTATATTAGTCTAAAGTACAGTACAGACCTGTCCAAAGTTTAACACTCTGCTAACGAAAAAATCGGTTACCAAGTGACCGAGCTATGGATAACTAGTGATCGAAATGTTGCCAAACACAGACCGAGGTCAGCTGCTGATTCGGCAAATATTCGTTAGTTTTGTATTCAGTTTTCGACAGGTCTGTACTGTAGTTAGTTTCAGATACAATACATACCTGTTTAAAGTTTAACACTCAGCTAATGGAAAGTGGCCTAGCTATGGATAACTATACTGACCGAAAAGCTGTCGCATTGCTGTCAAACAGACCAAGATGAGTTGCCGATTCAGTACTAACTTGTTCGCTTAGAGTTAAATTTTCGACAAGTCTCTACTGTAGTTTACTGTTATATTAGCTTCAGGTACAGTACAGACTTGTCCAAAGTTTAACACTCGGCTAACGAAAAAAATCGGTTACCAAGTGACCGAGCTATGGATAACTAGTGACCAAAATGTTGCCAAACACAGAGCGAAATGAGTTGCTGTTTCGGCACATAGTCGTTAGTTTTGTGTTCAACTTTTGACAGGTCTGTACTGTATTCTGTGTTCATTGGATTGTATTATGAATAATTTTTGCCATACATGTTGTCTTTAATTTATTTCTTCGCATGCCGTTTTTTGTGGTTTTGTAAAAGATAATTATTATTATTATTATTTTGTCCTTAAAATGTCGTTTTTACACTTGTCACAGTTGCAAATGATGGCATAACAGCAGTTTTAATCCATCACTACTACAGTTCTCATTCTGTGACAGTAAATACAAATACAAAGAAAATTAATTAATTAATTAAAAAATGAAATGAAAAATAAATAAATAAATATTCCAGAAAAAACATAGATATGTCTTGTCTTTAAATCTAGCTTTATGTCTAGTCCATCAAAAACGTAAATCTAAAAGCTTCATTAAATTCTCACGCTAGCGTTTAGTCTTCAATTAATTGTATTTCTTGTAGGTGTGCTTAAAATGCAGTCTGGTGAAATAAATAAATGGTATTATGCATTTCGTGTTATCCGATCCATTCTTGATTCATTTTGATACATACTCCTAACTGAAACAAGGTCCATCTGAAATAAAGAAATTATAAACTGTTTTAGTCTAATGAGAGAGAAAGAGAAAGAGCTAGCTACCTTCTGAAACTAAAATAAAGATATGATAAACAAACTTAGGAGAGAGAGAGAGAATTTTTATATTCCAAGAGTCGAAAATACATATAAGAATAATAGAGTCTATCACTTCCTGTGGTGCCAGATATGGAAACCTGATATATTTGGACCAGAGCGACTCTTGACGATATTTCCCTACTTTACACCACAAACACTAGTAGTGGTTAATTATATTCCTTGCACAACAAATAAAAAATCAATTTCAACATGTTCGATACACCTTTAATTTCATCGATAAACCCTAGCGGGGAAATGCAGTGTATGCTATCTTGCGGGGGGGGGGGGGGGTGTTGTTGCAAAACTTTGTGTTTGACAGTGTTTTTTGAGAATTGAAAATTAAATTGGATTTGTATAGTGAGTGTGTGAGAGAGAGAGAGAGAGAGAGATTTAATGGGATTTCAAAGTCAAGAATATTTACTCATATCGAGACGTCACGAGCTATAGGCGAAAAGGCAAAAAAAATTGACATTTGCAGTGCGCTCCTGGAAATGTGCAGGGAGGTTCTGTAACGTGCCACGCTTACCATAACACGGGACCTCGTTTATTTTAAGTTCCCATCCGAAAGAACAGTGATTTTCACATCGTAATGTCGAGTCCTTGGCGAAAGAACAGTCGCTACACACTTTCAAGTCTTGGGCCAGATCCGTCCGGGTTCGAACACACGGCCTCCCACTTACGGAGCAAGCACATAACTAATTGAGCTACGCAGTGGTCCCGAGAGAGAGAGAGAGTTAACACAAACCTGCTATTGCGCTGATGTCACAATGTTTCATGTATCCCATATTGCCTAAAAGTTGTGCACCGATTCTAAATTCTGTGTTAGTGATCAGTCCGTTACCTAAAAAAGCATGAAATAGTTATTAATCGAAACTTAAGGGTCATCTAAGTGAAAGACATTACCTACACAAGTGTCAAAAATTAAAAATAAAGCGGGAATTGATAATTTAAGAACAAATATTTTTTTTAAAAATTCTTAAATTATAAATTCCTGCTTTATTTTTGTTTATAAAATCTTCGCACTTGTGTGGGTAATTTCATAATTGAACCCTTATTTCACGTTTTTTTAACCAAATGGTTTTCACTTGAATTTTCTTACTTAGATGACCCTTAAATAAACTATATATGGTGCAGACCTGCCGAAAGTTTAACACTAATCTAACGAGAAGGAACCCAAAGCTGGGTCCGAACACACGACCTCCCATATGTGGAGCGAGCACTCTACCGACTGAGCCACCGTATTGAAGGGAAGTTATGGTGTTTTACGCCCTATCGTTCAATTTATATCGAGGCCATTAGTCATGATTAGTTCTGAGATTGTAGAGAAACCGGAGTACTTAGAGGAAACCATCATCCTTTCGCAAACGAACTGACAAAAGTAGATTTATGATGTCTTACGCCCTATCCTTTTAATTATATCGAGACGACCAGTTCTGGGGTGGTGGAGGAAACCAGAGTACCAAGAGAAAACCAAAGACCTTTGGCAACCCGCACTAAGGTTTTACCGAGCTGGATTTGCACCTACTGTATTTCCATACATTGGGTGCACATAGTTTTTATTATTTATTTTTTTTTCATTGAAAATGTTTCCATTAAACAATTAATCAAATGAATTAAAAATGCACTGACTTAGCCAAATTATATTTTTAAATAAAAACATCATTGTTCACTTCTCCTGTACATAGAGCAATTTTGGGAATATTTGATCAAGTTATTACACCAATTGGGCCCGATTCAAAGTTATTCGGGATATTTAGGGTCAGGTAGCTTATTGTTGTTCACGGTTTTTTCCAGGTGTTATCATCATGAATATTCCAATTAGAACAGTTCAGAGTAAAAAGGTACAAAACGGATAATTTTTACACAGTTATATTTGTTGTTTAAAAATTGCTCTATGTACAGAATTAAATTCACTTAAGAAATAAGGTAATTTTCCGATGTTTTTATGAACTTGCAAAGTATAATGGGCTGTCTCAAATTGCATAAAGGGCCAAAAGCCTTCAATGCAAAAAATTGAGACAGCCCATTATACTTTGCAAGTTCATAAAGCCATTGGAAAATTACCTAATTTCTTATATTTACAATATTTATAAAAAAAAATAATTATATTGCCGTCTCACATTTCCCATGTTAAATTGAAAACAATTTTAAAATGTCCTGTTAGTGCACCTTCTCACAAAAAAAGGGTCGTCTCCTGTCAGTCAACGAGAGCATTTGACATCTGACGTCACCACGTCAAGCAATGTTTCTAAGAAGTTGCTAAGTATAGTCGATGTCAAATACTTTATTGAAGCAAAAATATTGCAATTTTAATTGTAAATAAATATAATACATAGAATTAGTGAAAATTTTACCGTCGACATTATCAAACATATTGAAGAGTACATCTTTGTCGAATTCCTGATAAGGATTAGCCTGGATAAACTCCTCATATGGAACAACTCCGTCAGCATTCAGGTCATATTTTGTGAAATCACATTCTACCCTCTCTGTTATTTCCTAGTGAATAAAAATAAGAAAGTCATAAAAATGGCGTTGTTGGGGACCTTTTAGTCCGACTAATCAGCCCACTAAACCCCCATTTTAATTTTTTGACTTTTTGGAGGTTTGTGCACAAACCTCCAAAAAGTCAAAAAATTAAAATGGGGGTTTAGTGGGCTGATTAGTCGCACTAGGGACCTTTGTAATATCCTAGTTGAAAACTAGAACTGTCTCTTGAGAGCCAAATACCCCCGCCCCCACCATCTACAAGGGTTTAATGTTTTCCTGCGACTATGACCTTGGTGCAAGGTAATGACACACCTTTTGACCCTATAGATTATTTATGTGAAGTTTTATGACAGTTATCCAAAGTAATTATGAGATAAGGTCCGTGTACGATTTTACAAAGACAGACAGATGGTGATTCCTATAATATACATTTTAAACTAATTTGCGGGGATGGGTGGTTGGGTATAAATATAAATAAACAGAACGATATGTGGGTATTTAGGGACCTAAGAACTATCCTTGTAAGTGAAAAAAAAACCTAAACGAAGGACGACATCCGTATTGAGTAACAATTGTAATACGCTACTTATAATGCAGCCGAACCTCTCTATAAAGGACACCCAAGGTACCGTGAATGTATTTAATTTTTGCGGTTAAAGTTTAGACATATCCGCGTAGTTAATTTTTCGCGTTTAAAATATGCACTATAACACAATAAACATAATATAATTTTCGCTCGGTATTAATTTTCAGGGGAAACAAACGACCCCGAAATACGCGAAAATTAGTACACCGCGAAAATAAATACGTTTACGGTAATAGTAAAAGTGGCCTTTATGGTTCAAATAACATGAATAAAGAATTGGGATACAAAATTACTAGCCATTAAAAGCAGATGGTCCTTATATAGAGGCCGACCTTTAACACAGGTTTGACTGTATGATTGAACAGACATTTAGCTTACCTCTGTACTATTCTTGTTAGTGAAAAACCTAAACGAAGCATGATTTGCCTACGGTAAATCTGCATTATCCTCGATAAAGGACCCCCTCCCCCCCCCCCCCCCAAAAAAAAAAATAAAATATATATATATTTCACTTATATCGAGACGTTACCAGCTACAGATGAAGTGGCAAAAATGTTTACCTTTGCAGTGCGTTCTGGGCAATGTGCAAGGGTTTTTTCTACATGTCATGCCTGCCGTGACTCGGGATATCGGTTTTCTTTAAGGTCTCTTCCGAAGGGCCCGTTGAATTACAAGTATATCAGAATGTCTAATCTATTTTTAAATTTTGGTCAGACCTCAAATAATAAGATATTTTTAGCAGGAATAGAGCTCGAATCGTGTCAGCTTGTGGTTTTACGTTTTACGTCCTAGTCAAGAATGTTTCACTTATATCGAGACTTCACCAGCTGCGGACGAAAATGGCAGAAATGTTAACCTTTAGAGTGCGCTTGGGGCAATGTGGAAGGAATTCTTCTACATACCATGCCTGCCGTGACTTTTGGTATCAGTTTTAAGGTCTATTCTGAAGAATTCAAGTTGTGACTTTCATTTCTAAATATCGAGTGCTTGGTGAGAGAACAGTCACTGCCTATTTTCAAGTCTTGGCAAAACCCTGCAGGTTTTCGAACCGACGACCTTCCACATACTATACTAATCCATATAGTTGTTTTAGCTTGCTCACCCTCTTTTTTCTACATCTTATGTGCTGGAAAACACGATTGCTATTTCCTTGTATTCTGACTCTTTGTCTAAAAATAGGAGTGTTTCGTCCAATTCGTTTGTTAACTCGTTGGTTTCCATGGAAACGTCCAAAATTACTAGTTTGAACAACCTCATTTCCGTGTCCACGTATTGTTGTTGATTGGTGAATTCGTCTCCGCCTACTTCCTCCGCCTCTACCCCGTCCGCTCCCACGCCTACGGCTAATCCGTAGGGCGTTCACAGAAAGAAACAGCATCACGATGCTCGTAATTAAAAGCCAGGGATTCATCTATTTAAAATAAATATCTTTTATCAGTTGATATTATTTACATCAATTTTTTCATATAAATAGATATAAAAATAATAAATAAAATTAAGCACCTACATTTACACACCCTAAATAGAATCCCACAATTAAAACTCAACCATTGGCGTTCAAATGAAACATACCAGTCCAAGTCAAAATTCTAATCCCAAAAATCAAACACAAACATACTGGTCCATGTCAAATCTCAATCCCAAAAAATCAAACACAAACATACTGGTCTATGTTTAAATCACAATCCCAAAAATCAAACACAAACATACTGGTCAGTGTCCAAATCACAATCCCAAAAAATCAAACACAAACATACTGGTCTATGTTCAAATCACAATCCCAAAAATCAAACACAAACATACTGGTCTATGTTCAAATCACAATTCCAAAAAATCAAACACAAACATACCGGTCCATGTCCAAATTACAATTCCAAAAAATCAAACACAAACATACCGGTCCATGTCCAAATCCAAATCCAAAAAATCAAACACAAACATACCGGTCCATGTCTAAATCTCAATCACAAAAATCAAACACAAACATACCGGTCTATGTCCAAATTACAATTCCAAAAAATCAAACACAAACATACCGGTCCATGTCCAAATTACAATTCCAAAAAATCAAACACAAACATACCGGTCCATGTCCAAATTACAATTCCAAAAAATCAAACACAAACATACCGGTCCATGTCCAAATTACAATTCCAAAAAATCAAACACAAACATATCGGTCCATGTCCAAATTACAATTCCAAAAAATCAAACACAAACATACCGGTCCATGTCCAAATTACAATTCCAAAAAATCAAACACAAACATATCGGTCCATGTCCAAATTACAATTCCAAAAAATCAAACACAAACATACCGGTCCATGTCCAAATTACAATTCCAAAAAATCAAACACAAACATACCGGTCCATGTCCAAATTACAATTCCAAAAAATCAAACACAAACATATCGGTCCATGTCCAAATCCCAATCCCAAAAAATCAAACACAAACATACTGGTCCATGTCCAAATTACAATTCCAAAAAATCAAACACAAACATATCGGTCCATGTCCAAATCCCAATCCCAAAAAATCAAACACAAACATACTGGTCCATGTCCAAATCCCAATCCCAAAAAATCATATACAAACATATCGGTCCATGTCTAAATCTCAATCACAAAAATCAAACACAAACATACCGGTCCATGTCCAAATCCCAATCCCAAAAAATCAAACACAAACATACTGGTCCATGTCCAAATCCCAATCCCAAAAAATCAAACACAAACATACCGGTCCATGTCTAAATCACAATCACAAAAATCAAACACAAACATACCAGTCCATGTCTAAATCTCAATCACAAAAATCAAACACAAACATACCGGTCCATGTCCAAATTACAATTCCAAAAAATCAAACACAAACATATCGGTCCATGTCCAAATTACAATTCCAAAAAATCAAACACAAACATATCGGTCCATGTCCAAATCCCAATCCCAAAAAATCAAACACAAACATATCGGTCCATGTCCAAATCCAAATCCAAAAAATCAAACACAAACATACCGGTCCATGTCTAAATCTCAATCACAAAAATCAAACACAAACATACCGGTCCATGTCTAAATCTCAATCACAAAAATCAAACACAAACATACTGGTCCATGTCCAAATTACAATTCCAAAAAATCAAACACAAACAAACCGGTCCATGTCCAAATCCAAATCCAAATCCAAAAAATCAAACACAAACATACTGGTCCATGTCCAAATCTCAATCACAAAACTCAAACACAAACATACTGGTCCATGTCCAAATCCCAATTCCAAAACATCAAACACAAACATACCGGTCCATGTCCAAATCTCAATCACAAAACTCAAACACAAACATACTGGTCCATGCCCAAATCCCAATCCCAAAAAATCAAACACAAACATACCGGTCCATGTCCAAATCTCAATCACAAAACTCAAACACAAACATACTTGTCCATGTCCAAATCCAAATCCCAAAAATCAAACACAAACATACCGGTCCATGTCCAAATCTCAATCACAAAACTCAAACACAAACATACCGGTCCATGTCCAAATCCATATCCAAAAAATCAAACACAAACATACCGGTCCATGTCCAAATCCATATCCAAAAAATCAAACACAAACATACCGGTCCATGTCCAAATTACAATCACAAAAAATCAAACACAAACATACCGGTCCATGTCCAAATCTCAATCACAAAACTCAAACACAAACATACTGGTCCATGTCCAAATCCAAATCCCAAAAATCAAACACAAACATACTGGTCAATGTCCAAATCCCAATGCCAAAAAATCAAACAGAAACATACCGGCCCATGTCCAAATCCCAATCACAAAAAATCAAACACAAACATACTGGTCCATGTCCAAATCCCAATCACAAAAAATCAAACACAAACATACTGGTCCATGTCCAAATCCCAATCACAAAAAATCAAACACAAACATACCGGTCCATGTCCAAATCTCAATCACAAAACTCAAACACAAACATACTGGTCCATGTCCAAATCCAAATCCCAAAAATCAAACACAAACATACCGGTCCATGTCCAAATCTCAATCACAAAACTCAAACACAAACATACCGGTCCATGTCCAAATCCAAATCCAAAAAATCAAACACAAACATACTGGTCCATGTCCAAATCTTAATCCCAAAAATCAAACACAAACATACTGGTCAATGTCCAAATCCCAATGCCAAAAAATCAAACAGAAACATACCGGCCCATGTCCAAATTCCAATCCCAAAAATTCAAACACTAACATATCGGTGCATGTCCAAATCTAAATCCCAACTGTCAAACACAGACATACGGGTCCACGTCCAAATTCCAATCACAAAAGTCAAACACAAACATACCGGTCTATGTCCAAATCCCAATCACAAAAGTCAAACACAAACATACCGGTCCATGTCCAAATTCCAATCCCCAAAGTCAAACACAAACATATCGGTCTGGTCCATGTCCAAATCTCAATCCCAAAAATCAAACACAAACATACCGGTCCATGTCCAAATTCCAATCCCAAAAGTCAAACACAAACACACCGGTCTGGTCCATGTCCAAATCTCAATCCCAAAAATCAAACACAAACATACCGGTCCATGTCCAAATCCCAATCCCCCCCCCAAAAACAAAAACACAAACATACTGGTCCATGGCCAAATCCCAATCTCAAAAAATCAAACACAGACAGACTGGTCTATGTCCAAACCTCAATGCCAAAAGTCAAACATGGTCCATGTAAAAATCCCAATCCCAAAATTCAAACACAAACATGCCGGTCCATGTCAAAATTCCAATCTCAAAAAATCAAACACAGACAGACTGGTCTATGTCCAAACCTCAACTCCAAAAGTCAAACATGGTCCATGTAAAAATCTCAATCCCAAATATCAAACACAAACATACCGGTCCATGTCCAAATCCCAATCTCAAAAAATCAAACACAGACAGACTGGTCTATGTCCAAACCTCAATGCCAAAAGTCAAACATGGTCAATGTAAAAATCTCAGTCCCAAAAATCAAACACAAACATAACGGTCTGGTCCATGTCAAAATCCCAATCCAAAAAATCAAACACAAACATATCGGTCTGGTCCATGTCCAAATCCCAATCCAAAAAAATCAAACACACACATACTGGCCCATGTCCAAATCCCAATCACAAAAGTCAAACACAAACATACCGGTCCATGTCCAAATTCCAATCCCAAAAGTCAAACACAAACATATCGGTCTGGTCCATGTCCAAATCTCAATCCCAAAAATCAAACACAAACATACCGGTCCATGTCCAAATTCCAATCCCAAAAGTCAAACACAAACATACCGGTCTGGTCCATGTCCAAATCTCAATCCCAAAAATCAAACACAAACATACCGGTCAATGTCCAAAATAATCCCAAAAAATCAAACACAAACATACCGGTCCATGTCCAAATCCCAATCTCAAAAAATCAAACACAGACAGACTGGTCTATGTCCAAACCTCAATGCCAAAAGTCAAACATGGTCCATGTAAAAATCTCAGTCCCAAAAATCAAACACAAACATACCGGTCCATGTCCAAATCCCAATCTCAAAAAATCAAACACAGACACAGAGGATAATGTCCAATTCACAATCCTAAAAATTAAACACGAACATACCGGTCCATGTCCAAATCACAATCTCAAAAAATCAAACACAGACACACTGACCCATGTCCAAATCCCAATCCAAAAAGGCCAAACATGTATATACCATATCCAAATCAAATTCCAAAAATCAAACATAAACATACGGGTCTATGTCCAAATTCCAAAAGTCAACCACAAACATGTTCAAGTCACCCCCCTACCCCTAAAATGGAACTATTTAACGTCTTGTAAGATGAGTATTAAGGGTAATTTTGGATACAGAGACACCATACATGCATGTATAAACAGTTTAATTTGCGATGACGGCCAAAAGGATAAGCTTAAGCTGGCAATATTCCAGAGACAACAAATCAAAAAATAAACGTACTAATCACTGACTCTAGGCAAAGTAAAAACTTTAAAAACTGACAAATAAAGTTGAACGATTCACAAAAATTCTATAATTTTCACATAAATTCAATTTTGTAGTGTCAAAGTAGAAAATATAAATTTTAAAATTTTACTTACTTTTTAAAAATCGGATTATATCAGCAACAAAAATTACCTTGTCACTTCTTAACGAAGACAAACTGGTTTAAACCGTATTATATGGTATGCATGGTAACAATGAGAAAATGTGACATGCTTACTAATGTATGAATTTCCGTACAGTACAGACCTGTCGAAAAGTTTAACACTGAGCTAATACACAGGGACTGAAGCTCGACTGTCGAGTGGACGAGTGGTTCAAAAGCTGCCGAGAAATAGAAAGTAGCTCTCGAACCCAAGTCGAGATATAGCTATTGACGGGCCAAGGTGAAAATCAAGGTTAGAGCACTTATTCGTAACTTAAGAGTTAAACTTTCGACGGGCCTGTGCCATATTTGTTTATGCTTCAAAGCACTACTATATATATAATTTTTTTTTATCTGAAAATAAATATTTATGAATAAAATTAGCCTTTTTCTGATTAGAATAAAAGATGTTAATCAGGTTGAAAATATAGCTTTAGACATTAATTGTTATTTCCTAATGACAATTAATGGCTAAATTAGTCAAACCATGATGGATCGGATGACTTTTCATAAAACTCGTTTGATATCTTTGATCGAAAATTAATCTACATGTCTTGGTTTCCAGTTTTCTTTTTTTTTCTTTTGTGATTTCATTTATATTGATTTTTGTTTTTTTTATTTATTTATTTATTTAGTTAGTTAGTTACAAGTATTTTTGTTATATTTTGTTTTTTTAATTTCATTTATTTATTTCGTTTTAATATTTTAATTTTATTTATTTATTTATTTATCTATTTATTTATTTTATTTACAGTCAAACCTGTCTCTAAAGGCCACTCAAGGGAACCAGTAAAAATTGATTTTAAGGGCAAGTGACCTTTATATACAGGTTCAAATATTACATGAATTAAGAACAATTGGGATAAAATTCTACTGACCTTTATAGACAGTTGACCCTTATATAGTGGTTTCCTTTAAAGCAGGTTGGACTCTATTTATTTTATTTTTTATTTTTGTTTTTTTATTATACTTTTTATTTGCCTTCATTGGCTCAGTATATAGCTAAGTGCATGTTTTCAGGAACAAATAACTAATTCATTTGAATTTCTTAAAGTATTCAACAACAAACATTCAATCTTATTTCTTCTAATTACAACTACAGACTTGTTTAAAGTTTAACACTGAGCTAACCAATAAAAAAAGCCGAATCTCGGTGCCGAGTGGCCGAGACACGGATAGCTAGATATCTGCCGAGAGATAAATGGCATTTGCCGAAAAATTGTCAAGATATAGTTAGTTGACCTGCCGTTTCGGCACTAATTCGTAAGCTAAGTGTTAAACTTTTGACAGGTCTGTGCCATATATTACACTAGCTGACATTCTTATTACACAGTGTTTGTGTATTGAGATTTTTTAGGAAATATAAAAATCTTTTTGATAGATATTAAGATGTATTTTAAAACTTAAAATCTACTATATTCACTTTAATCAGAAACAAATAACACTAAAAATACTTACTTTAATTTATAAAATGTTTAAAAAAAACCACACATAGTTTAAATTACTACGGAAGCGTATTAGGGCCACGACAATTTTTTTTTAATTTTGATATGTCGACTTAGTTTCTCGATAAATCGACTTATTATCTCGATAAATCGACTTAGTATCTCGATAAATCGACTTAACTATGTCGATAAATCGACTTATTATCTCGATAAATCGACTTAGTATCTCGATAAATCGACTTATTATCTCGATAAATCGACTTAGTATCTCGATAAATCGACTTAACTATGTCGATAAATCGACTTTATCTCGATAAATCGACTTAGTATCTCGATAAATCGACTTATTATCTCGATAAATCGACTTAGTATCTCGATAAATCGACTTAGTATCTCGATAAATCGACTTAACTATGTCGATAAATCGACTTATTATCTCGATAAATCGACTTAGTATCTCGATAAATCGACTTAACTCTCTCGATAAATCGTAATTACGAAATCAATTAAGAAGTGTGATAAGTAATTATTTGTACGGTATATTAAATATGCATGTATCCTTTTTTGATTTTCATGCGCCCGGAGTACATTTGAATACCACTGTTTGTCCGTCTGTCCGTCCGTCCGGACGTCTGTCCGCGGACAATTTCGTTTCCGCACAGTAACTAGAGTTACTATACACCAAATGAATTCATATTTGGTATGCAAGTATATAATATTGAAATTCAGGTCAAGTTCAAATTGGCTATATTCCACTCATTTCTTGTATAATTGTGTCACTTTTAAAGGCAAATTTCATGTAAAAATTTGGTTTCGCGCCATAACTTAGTAACAATTGACCAATTGAATTTATTTTTGGTAAACAAATATCTTATATTGAATCACAGGTCAAGTTCGAATTTGGCCATAATCCAGTACTTTCTTGCAAAGTTATATGCCCTTTAAAAGCAATTTCCGTGTACAAATTATAACATTACTAACAATTTGTCAGTTGAATTTATATTTGGCATGCGAGCATATGCATGCCATATCAATCCACTTCTCAGACCACAAACTTATTTATTTCGGATTGTTCAGCTCGGTGTGTCCTTTCAAAATTAATGTTGGTACAATTTAAAATTTTCCAACCTACTTCAGTATCCTGGAGAAATCTTTTAACGCAATTCTTAACATCATTTAATTACTATAACATGATATATCCTTAATATACTAGCAAACCATTTAACCTTTGGGCGTATATTATCCCGCTTCAGCAGTGCTCTTGTTCGCTAATGGATTTAAGGTGGTGAAAATGTTCGAGAAAAACAGCTCTAAAGTTTAGATTTGAGAAAGGTAACGGACACACTAAAGCAAAATTGGGTACCTGTAGTTATATAAATATTGTACCTTAGTCAAATTACACTTATGTAGGGAGAAGCTTATTTATTCTTGTCTCAAAGAAATAACTTCTGAAAAAAGTAAGTATTGCATTACTGATTTAACTGTTGCATAAATATATCAAAGGTATGTGCATGAAAGCTATTCAAGATCTTAAGACGCAAGAGCATTAGCAAGCTGAAGTCTATATATTTGGAGTGAAATTGGGTAGAAAACCCTACATAGATATAAAACTTGAAATCACCAGTTACCCATGCGTATCCATGAATAGAGTGCAGACAAGCTGTGTCCAATCAGATTCCTTAAACCTCATAAATTATGTGCATAATTATTGGACCTGCCTGCAAATCGAGAGAGTTCTTCCTTTAACTTATCCTATCCTACCTACAAAGTTTTGTGAAATTCTGTGCATTAATGCAGATGCTAGAGGTCTAAAAAGCTGTGTCCAATTAGATTTATCAAACCTCATTAATTATGCACATGATTATTGGAACCCACGTTCAAATCGATAGAGTTCTTCACCTACAGAAACCCAACCTGTCTAAGTTGCGTGAAATACCGTGCAAAAATGCGGGTGCTAGAGCGCTCACAAAGAAAAATTTACAAATGAGGCAAGACACACGTCGGACAAAAGTTTATCACGACATTAAGGCCCGGTCACACGGCGCTTTGCGGCTTAATCACTGCCATAACCCGTCAAAAATTGGTCTCCCGTGAAGCAGACGTTGTTGTTCGCGTTGATGTCGAGTTTAGACGAGCTACAGTCGATTTACAGACGTGACAGGATGCGATGAAACATCTGAACGGCGTCGGACGTGGCAAAAAGTTTTGAAATGTTCAAAAACTTTATTCCGCGGACAACCACGGACGGCACACATGGTAAAGACGTGCAACACACGTGATAATCCGTGTTCCGGCAGTGATTTAAACTTGGGAGACGCGGTAAAACGCGAAAGTTTAGCGGTCTGTCACGGGCAAAGCACGGTCATCGGACGCGTGATACGCGTTGGTATCACGGGAAATAGCTTGTGTTAGCGGCTTATCACTAAGAAATGGATTTTTCCGCGTACATATCACTACTAAAGCCCGTTAAACGACGTCTGGAACAAGTTCTAAATACGATTGATCATTGCCTAATCACTTCTGTATGACTTCTGATTTGTGGCATATAAATACCGTAATTTTCTAAGACCTCTGCACTTGCAGTCTAGATGTCAAGGGGTGAACATGAACCCTCAACACCGTGATGTCCTCATCTTCATGCTCCAGCACCAACAGAACTAATTTATACAGGTCCAACATATCCTTGCTAGGAGAAGGAGGAGGAGAAGTGTGGTACGGAACATCTATGTACGTGACTGGATTGGAAGGAGACCTCAGCTGGGGCTTTACGTCCATCTCATGGTCGAGCTGCGTAACGAAGATCCAAAAGCCTTTCAGAACTTTATGAGGATGCCTCCTGCGATGTACGACAAAATTGTGCAGAGACTGACACCAGCCCTTACCAAGGAGACACCAACTGGAGAGCAACCCTTGAACAAGGCCTGAAGGTTGCTATCGCCCTGAGGCACCTTGCTTCTGGCTCCAAGTACCGTAAGATGCAATATGCCTGGAGGGTCCCCCACAACGCCATAAGTCTTGTAGTGCGTGGGGAAACATATTGCGTGTAAAGCTGCTGCCAACACTGGGTCCGACTACTTCAACTAAAAAGGCTTCTTCAGAGTTATCCTCATAGCAGTCGTGTCTTCGGACTACAAGTTCCTGTGGATAGACGTAAGCGGCAAGAGGTCCTCCTCTGATACCGCATCTACAATAATTTAAAAAGCGAGGTCAAGGAGGGTCTGCAGAACAATGACATCGCCGGCTTCTCACAGCCAGATCCTCTGCCAGGTGACACACAGGATGTACCCTAATTCTTGTAGATGACGATGTCTTCGGACTCCAGACCTACATGATGAAACCCTACGCTAATATGGACATGACCAGGGAGCAAAGGATATTTAACTATCGACTGTCGTGGGCCAAACGGGTAGTTGAAAATTCGTTCGGGATCCTTGCCAACAGATTTCAAGTCTCCTGACTACCATGATGTATGAAGCTGACACTGTCAGGCTGCTGGTCAACGCATGCGTACTCCTTCACAACCTGATGAGAACACGTTACCCGGTGATGCAGAACAGGCTTGTGGACTTCAGGCGTCTAGATGGAGAACTGGTGCTTGGTGCTTGGCGTGAAGACATGAAACGAGATCTGATAGAGTACCAGAATCCAACAGAGATGTCAGGCTACAAGGCCCAGAGGAACCTCATCATGCAGAGTGCAACTCCCAGCTAGAAGGATGATGTGGCAGGATGACATGCTCCTCCCCCATTAGCTATGCTTACTGATCATGTTAGTTAGGGAAGCTGGAGCACTGATATTTAAATGTTGATGTGATAATGCGATTGATAATTACATATTGTATTAACGTAATGAATTAAAATGTAAAATGCGCTTGGCAGTTTTGACTTTACTAGATTAAAACTAAGTTAAACCGCGCTTCCGACGACGCCGAGCCGCGGTTACCCGTGATTAGTCAGTGCTATAGCAGTGGAGTGCCCGTATTACGTTCGCGCTCAACGCGTGATCGGCAGTGCTACAGACGCGATGAGGCCGCGGTCAGTCATGGTAACTTGCCGCTTTTTTCCCGCGTTCGAACCTATTTTTAGCCTCACACGTAGCTGAACATGGTAAGCCGTGCTTAGGCAGTGCTTGAGCAGTGGAACAGCCACCGACGGCAATACCCCGTACAAAGCACGGCCAAGCCAAAATTGAACAAAAATTACCACTTACGACCACGTCCACCAGATTTTCATAACTTTTTGTACGTGATTTAGACGTGGAGTGCTGTGTGACCGGGGCTTTAACACACCAGTTACTGTACATGTTAATTAGTATACTTAGTATTCATGTAATAGAATTTCGTCGGATGTGTAATTTGAACTCTCATGAATATAGAAAACGGATTTGTTTGGTGTTATGATTGGTTGATTGATCGATTAGTTGTTGGATTTTACGTCGTTTCGACAGTATTTCAGTCATTTTACGACGTGAAATTTTTGATAGTCTACTTTCTCATTCTTTATTTTGTGTGTGTGTGATGATGTGAGTAACTGGAGTGCAGTGATGTCGTCTTTAAGTTGCCAGTACACGGATATAATAGCCACAGCCTAACTACAATCCTGCTAGTCTGTTATCCTGACACAAGTTAAGTCAGTTTTTCCCTAACCCAGTAAAACTGAGTGTAGCTGGGGAGCTGAAACTACTTATTTTTACAACTTTAGTTTGTCGCGGCCGGGGATCGAACCCGCGACCTCCCGCATATAGAGCGGACACTAAGTCGATTTATCGAGATAGTTAAGTCGATTTATTGAGATACTAAGTCGATTTATCGATATTTTTAAGTCGATTTTTCGAGATTTTTAAGTCGATTTATCGAAATTGTTAAGTCGATTTATCGAGATAGTTAAGTCGATTAATCGAGATCCTATGTCGATTTATCGAGATACTAAGTCGATTTATCGAGATAATAAGTCGATTTATCGAGATACTAAGTCGATTTATCGAGATAATAAGTCGATTTATCGACATAGTTAAGTCGATTTATCGAGATACTAAGTCGATTTATCGAGATAATAAGTCGATTTATCGAGAAACTAAGTCGACATATCAAAATTAAAAAAAAAATGTCGTGGCCCTAATACGCTTCCGTAAAATTACATATTATACCAGTTTTAATTTTACAGCACTAGACGACCGTTTCGGAATACAATACCTCATCAGTAGTGCTTGTACTAAATTTGTGAAACCAAAATATTTATGAAAATGTTGAAAAAAAAATACACAAAGGATCAAAATATATTTTACCAAATATAGCTAAGGAAATACTTTGCATGAGGGAGTACACCTACGGAAGCGTATTAGGGCCACGACAATTTTTTTTTTTTGATATGTCGACTTGGTTTCTCGATAAATCGACTTATTATCTCGATAAATCGACTTAGTATCTCGATAAATCGACTTAGTATCTCGATAAATCGACTTAACTATGTCGATAAATCGACTTATTATCTCGATAAATCGACTTAGTATCTCGATAAATCGACTTAGTATCTCGATAAATCGACATAGGATCTCGATTAATCGACTTAACTATCTCGATAAATCGACTTAACAATCTCGATAAATCGACTTAACTATCTCGATAAATCGACTTAACAATCTCGATAAATCGACTTAACTATCTCGATAAATCGACTTAAAAATATCGATAAATCGACTTAGTATCTCAATAAATCGACTTAACTATCTCAATAAATCGACTTAGTATCCGCTCTATATGCGGGAGGTCGCGGGTTCGATCCCCGGCCGCGACAAACTAAAGTTGTAAAAATAAGTAGTTTCAGCTTCCCAGCTATACTCAGTTTTACTGGGTTAGGGAAAAACTGACGTAACTTGTGTCAGGATAACAGCCTAGCAGGATTGTAGTTAGGCTGTGGCTATTATATCCGTGTACTGGCAACTTAAAGACGACATCACTGCACTCCAGTTACTCACACATCACACACACAAAATAAAGACTGAGAAAGTAGACTATCAAAAATGTTTACGTCGTAAAATGACCGAAATACTGTCGAAACGACGTAAAATCCAACAACTAATCGATAAATCAACCAATCATAACACCAAACAAATCCGTTTTCTATATTCATGAGAGTTCAAATTACATATCCGACGAAATTCTATTACATGAATACTAAGTTAACATGTACAGTAACTGGTGTTAAAGCCCCGGTCACACAGCACTCCACGTCTAAATCACGTACAAAAAGTTATGAAAATCTGGTGGACGTGGTCGTAAGTGGTAATTTTTGTTCAATTTTGGCTTGTCCGTGCTTTGTACGGGGTATTGCCGTCGGTGGCTGTTCCACTGCTCAAGCACTGCCTAAGCACGGCTTACCATGTTCAGCTACGTGTGAGGCTAAAAATAGGTTCGCACGTGTTCGAACGCGGGAAAAAAGCGACAAGTTACCACGACTGACCGCGGCCTCATCGCGTCTGTAGCACTGCCGATCAAGCGTTGAGCGCGAACGTAATACGGGCACTCCACTGCTATAGCACTGCCTAATCACGGGTAACCGCGGCTCGGCGTCGTCGGTAGCGCGGCTTGCCGCGCATATAAAAGTTTAACTTAGTTTTAATCTAGTAAAGTCAAAACTGCCAAGCGCATTTTACATTTCAATCCATTACCTTAATACAATATGTATTTATCAATTGCATTATCACATCAACATTTAAATATCAGTGCTCCAGCTTCCCTAACTAACATGATCATTAAGCATAGCTAATGGGGGAGGAGCATGTCATCCTGCCACATCATCCCTCTAGCTGGGAGTTGCATTCCTGCATGATGAGGTTCCTCTGGGGCTTGGCTAGCCTGACATCTCTGTTGGATTCTGGTACTCTATCAGATCTCGTTTCATGTCTTCACGCCAAGCACCAAGCACCAGTTCTCCATCTAGACGCCTGAAGTCCACAAGCCTGTTCTGCATCACCGGGTAACGTGTTCTCATCAGGTTGTGAAGGAGTACGCATGCGTTGACCAGCAGCCTGACAGTGTCAGCTTCATACATCATGGTAGTCAGGAGAACTTGAAATCTGTTGGCAAGGATCCCGAACGAATTTTCAACTACCCGTTTGGCCCACGACAGTCGATAGTTAAATATCCTTTGCTCCCTGGTCATGTCCATATTAGCGTAGGGTTTCATCATGTAGGTCTGGAGTCCGAAGAAATCGTCATCTACAAGAAATTAGGGTACATCCTGTGTGTCACCTGGCAGAGGATCTAGCTGTGAGAAGCCGGCGATGTCATTGTTCTGCAGACCCTCCTTGGCCTCGCTTTTTAAATTATTGTAGATGCGAGTATCAGAGGAGGACGTCTTGCCGCTTACATCTATCCACAGGAACTTGTAGTCCGAAGACACGACTGCTATGAGGATAACTCTGAAGAAGCCTTTTTAGTTGAAGTAGTCGGACCCAGTGTTGGCAGCAGCTTTACACGCAATATGTTTCCCCACGCACTACAAGACTTATGGCGTTGTGGGGGACCCTCCAGGCATATTGCATCATACGGTACTTGGGGCCAGAAGCAAGGTGCCTCAGGGCGATAGCAACCTTCAGGCCTTGTTCAAGGGTTGCTCTCCCTCCAGTTGGTGGTCTCCTTGGTAAGGGCTGGTGTCAGTCTCTGCACAATTTTGTCGTTCATCGCAGGAGGCATCCTCATAAATTTCTGAAAGGCTTTTGGATCTTCGTTACGTAGCTCGACCATGAGATGGACGTAAAGCCCCAGCTGAGGTCTCCTTCCAATCCAGTCACGTACATAGATGTTCCGTACCACACTTCTCCTCCTCCTCCTTCTCTCAGCAAGGATATGTTGGACCTGTATAAATTAGTTCTGTTGGTGCTGGAGCATGAAGATGAGGACATCACGGTGTTGAGGGTTCATGTTCACCCCTTGACATCTAGACTGCAAGTGCAGAGGTCTTAGAAAATTACGGTATTTATATGCCACAAATCAGAAGTCATACAGAAGTGATTAGGCAATGATCAATCGTATTTAGAACTTGTTCCAGACGTCGTTTAACGGGCTTTAGTAGTGATATGTACGCGGAAAAATCCATTCTTAGTGATAAGCCGCTAACACGAGCTATTTCCCGTGATACCAACGCGTATCGCGCGTCCGATGACCGTGCTTTGCCCGTGACAGACCGCTAAACTTTCGCGTTTTACCGCGTCTCCCAAGTTTAAATCACTGCCGGAACACGGATTATCACGTGTGTTGCACGTCTTTACAGGGGCGGATTGAGAACTATCCAGGATTTTTTTAAGGGGAGGGGCGAGAATTATATCAATGCTAGATGCGAGCGCCGAAGGCGCGAGCTTCCAGAGACGATGGGTCTAGGGCAGAGCCCCGATGGGGGCCAAGAAAATAATTTTAATCAGTCAACACTCTCTCTCTCTCTTTAAAGTTTTCAAAGGGGGGTTGCAACCCCCGCAACCCCTCCCCTAAATCCGCCACTGCCTTTACCATGTGTGCCGTCTGTGGTTGTCCGCGGAATAAAGTTTTGAACATTTCAAAACTTTTTGCCACGTCCGACGCCGTTCAGATGTTTCATCGCATCCTGTCACGTCTGTAAATCGACTGTAGCTCGTCTTAAACTCGACATCAACGCGAACAACAACGTCTGCTTCACGGGAGACCAATTTTTGACGGGTTATGGCAGTGATTAAGCCGCAAAGCGCCGTGTGACCGGGCCTTAATGTCGTGATAAACTTTTGTCCGACGTGTGTCTTGCCTCATTTGTATTTTTTCTTTGTGAGCGCTCTAGCACCCGCATTTTTGCACGGTATTTCACGCAACTTAGACAGGTTGGGTTTCTGTAGGTGAAGAACTCTATCGATTTGAACGTGGGTTCCAATAATCATGTGCATAATTAATGAGGTTTGATAAATCTAATTAGACACAGCTTTTTAGACCTCTAGCATCTGCATTAATGCACAGAATTTCACAAAACTTTGTAGGATAGGATAAGTTAAAGGAAGAAACCTCTCGATTTGAAGGCAGGTCCAATAATTATGCACATAATTTATGAGGTTTAAGGGATCTGATTGGACACAGCTTGTCTGCACTCTAACATCCACAATTATTCATGGATACGCATGGGTAACTGGTGATTTCAAGTTTTATATCTATGTAGGGTTTTCTACCCAATTTCACTCCAAATATATAGACTTCAGCTTGCTAATGCTCTTGCGTTTTAAGATCTTGAATAGCTTTCATGCACATACCTTTGATATATTTATGCAACAGTTAAATCAGTAATGCAATTCTTACTTTTTTCAGAAGTTATTTCTTAGAGACAAGAATAAATAAGCTTCTCCCTACATAAGTGTAATTTGACTAAGGTACAATATTTATATAACTACAGGTACCCAATTTTGCTTTAGTGTGTCCGTTACCTTTCTCAAATCTAAACTTTAGAGCTGTTTTTCTCGAGCATTTTCACCACCTTAAATCCATTAGCGAACAAAAGCACTGTTACGCCACATAGCGGTGTTGCCGCATAAACGCGCCCAACACGTCTATGTGGGGAATTCCAACGCATAAAGAGGTCCGCCACGTTTATGCGGCGGCGTTCAACGCATAAAGATGTGCTGCTTATATGCGGCGCAAGGCTGCCTTTTTGACGCATAACGATGGCTGAATTTAACGAGTTGGTATGAAATTTAAAAAGAGCTGATATCTCGACAAAAACGGCGGTGGTGATATAAGTTATGACGACGACGGTGACAATTGAGAATTTATGTTGTTTGTGTTGTTGATGATGGTAATAATAATACGAGGATGGGGACAGGGACGATGAGAGCACGACGACGATGTTACCGTCGTGCCGACGGCGGTGGCGATTATGACTGTAATGTTGATGATCGTTAAATTGTGATTTTGGCAGAATTTCGACTTTTGATTTAATAATGATAATAATAATAAAAATAATAATAATATAACGATGATCATCACGATGGTGGTGGTGCTTTATGTGAAGGTGGTAGTAATGATGGCGGTGTAAATGCAGGTGATGATAGTAATTGTTTTCTTTATGCGGCGGAATGTAGCCTTTTTGCCGCATAAAAGCTTTCTCTTTATGCGTTGAAATTCCCCGCATAGACGTGTTGGAACACGTTTATGCGGTAACACCGCTATGTGGCGTAACAAAGCACTGCTGAAGCGGGACAATATACGCCAAAAGGTTAAATGGTTTGCTAGTATACTAAGGATATATCATGTTTTAGTAATTAAATGGTGGTAAGAATTGCGTTAAAAGATTTCTCCAGGATACTGAAGTAGGTTGGAAAAAGTTTTAAATTGTACCAACATTAATTTTTGAAAGGACGCACCGAGCTGAACAATCCGAAATAAATAAGTTTGTGGTCTGAGAAGTGGATTGATATGGCATGCATATGCTCGCATGCCAAATATGAATTCAACTGACAAATTGTTAGTAATGTTATTGTGCGGAAAGCAAATTTGTACACGGAAATTGCTTTTAAAGGGCATATAACTTTGCAAGAAAGTACTGGATTGTGGCCAAATTCGAACTTGACCTGTGATTCAATATAAGATACTTGTTTACCAAAAATGAATTCAATTGGTCAATTGTTACTAAGTTATGGCGCGAAACCAAATTTTTACATGAAATTTGCCTTTAAAAGTGACATAATTATACAAGAAATGAGTGGAATGTAGCCAATTTGAACTTGACCTGTATTTCAATATTATATACTTGCATACCAAATATGAATTCATCTGGTGTATAGTAACTCTAGTTAATGTGCGGAAACGAAATTGTCCGCGGACAGACGTCCGGACCGACGGACAGACGGACAAACAGTGGTATTCAAATGTACTCCGGGCGCATGAAAATCAAAAAAGGATACATGCATATTTAATATACCGTACAAATAATTACTTATCACACTTCTTAATTGATTTCATAATTACGATTTATCGAGATAAATAAGTCGATTTATCGAAATACTAAGTCGATTTATCGAGATACTAAGTCGATTTATCGAGATTGTTAAGTCGATTTATCGAGATAGTTAAGTCGATTAATCGAGATCCTATGTCGATTTATCGAGATACTAAGTCGATTTATCGAGATTGTTAAGTCGATTTATCGAGATAGTTAAGTCGATCAATCGAGATCCTATGTCGATTTGTCGAGATACTAAGTCGATTTATCGAGATACTAAGTCGATTTATCGAGATACTAAGTCGATTTATCGAGATAATAAGTCGATTTATCGACATAGTTAAGTCGATTTATCGAGATACTAAGTCGATTTATCGAGATAATAAGTCGATTTATCGAGAAACCAAGTCGACATATCAAAATAAAAAAAAAATTGTCGTGGCCCTAATACGCTTCCGTAGTACACCATTGTTTTTGAGGAATTTAAAATTTTTTCACTATCAGCAAATTTAGACAATAATATATTTCTGATAATAATTTATATAATGCTTATATTGTATTTCGTTTATAAACTTTATGGTCCTAACCAATCATCGCTTTTGTCATGTTCCTTTCATTTTCAATTTACATTTTACACGTAGACCAGTGGTGCCTCAATTTCCGGAGCTCCAGGTTTCACTTCCCTGGTGAAACTACACGCTGCTAAGACTTTTCGGATATTGTGATTCTCCGCAAAATGATATATTATTGATTGCTACTTCGGAGGAATTTTATGAAAGTCAAGGTCAATTTCAAGGTCAAGAGTTAGTTAAAGGGTTAGTTTATAAAATTTCACACACATGATGATCATGACCAAATTGCCTTTATTACCCAAGAGTGCGACATGATATTACACCAAGGTCATATCGTAAAGGTCAAGGCCACAACGGGGACATAAATGAATTAAAATTCAAGGTCATGACGCGTTACTGCTGTAGAAAAAATGTCTGAAACGTCACGCAAATAAGCGTAATTCAAGGTCATATCATGACTGACCTACATAGTACTAATATTTGTTGGTCGTAAAAAAATACTTTAAAGGTCAAGGCAACTAAGGTCACGGGAGATGCGACATGCTAAAGAAGTTTCTCTTCCGGGCATATTGCCCTGCATAAGTATGAAGTACGAGTTTTTAGCTGCGTATGTTATCGGAGCTGACCAAGTTTCACAATCATTCCCTGAACTTAAATCTAGCAAAATTTCAAATTTGATTTTGTATTTTGTTAATTTTTAAAGATATTTAGGAATTTAAGGTATTCTTTTGAAGATTACTTTAAGCTCAAAGCATTTATATTTTGTTTTGTCAATAATAAATGTTAGTAGGTTCAAAAGATGATTTCCAAAATTTGCTATTTAAAGACAAGTTAAGGAAAATCTTAGGAAAGGAATGATTGTGAAACTGGAGCTAGGATTAGCGCGATTGCCGGCATTAGACTTCTCGCTCCTTAAGTGGGAGGTCGTAGGTTCGAACCCCACCAGGTCTGACCCAGGACTTGAAAGTGGACAGTGACTGTTCTTTTGCCAAGCACTCTGCATTACGAAATGAAATTCGCGGTTTTTTCAGATGGGAACTTAAAATAAACGAGGTCCCGTATCACGGTATGGTACGTTAAAGAACTCTGCTGTATAATGTCATCAGCGCAACACATAGGCAAAATTCTGCACCTTCGCCTATAGCTGGCGACACCTCGATATAAGTGAAATATTACTGACTGGGACGTTAAAAACCATTACTTTTATATACTCACACGCCAAACGGTATAAGATGTGCGTCTTTCAATTACGGAGTCTCCAAAAAGGCACGTTTTTGGGATATTTTTTCATATTCTTTGTCACCTAGGCAATTACCAGGAAATGTTTTTCAGCTTAAAATTACTTTCTTTAATTAAAAAAATATTTTAAGAAATTTCAGAAATGTGTCGCATATTTTTTTATTTCAAAAAAATTGACCGCAATTTAGAAAATATTGTTTTCATAAATCATAAATCACTTTGTGAATACATCCCACTCAATAAAAATTGTTCTAAAGAATGAGAAAACTTTTATAAGATTGCACTAGTAAGCCTTCGATAGGGAATAAATAAATATATTTGCGGCATGATATAGCTTTTTTCATCACTTGATATATATTTGGTGACACATATCTATCACACATGTATGTGATTTCAATACAAATTAGGATATATTATATAAAGGCAGTCATGCGTAAAAATAGAAATAATATGAGTTTATTTCTTTATTTCGCTTTTAAAATGGTCATTATGGTCACAGAGAGAGAGAGAGAGAGAGAGGAGAGAGAGAGAGAGAGAGAGCAACAGTTAAAACGGAGCACCCGGCCTTACTTCCAGGGTGAAAGTTCACGTTTCTAACCTGACTTGTTAGTTCCAAAGTTTTACTTTGCTTCTAAATTGTGATTCGGACATGGATTAGTATGTAAGTTTTTTATTACAAAGGTAACCAGGATGACCAAGCTAACCGGGGCAACCAAGGCAACCAGGGTGACAAAGGTGATCAGGGTAACCAAGGTAACCAGGGTGATCAAGGTAATCAGGGTGACCAAGGTAATCAGCGTCATCAAGGTAACCAGGGTCATCAAGGTAACCAGGGTGATCAAGGTAACCAGGGTGATCAAGGTAATCAGGGTGACCAAGGTAATCAGGGTGACTAAGGTAACCAGGGTGATCAAGGTAACCAGGGTGATCAAGATAATCAGGGTGATCAAGGTAATCAGGATGACCAAGGTAACCAGGGTGATCAAGGTAATCAGGGTGACCAAGCCTGAAGGTAATCAGGGTGACCAAGGTAACCAGGGTGATCAAGGTAACCAGAGTGATCAAGGTAATCAGGGTGACCAAGGTAATCAGGGTGATCAAGGTAACCAGGGAGATCAAGTTATCAGGGTGGCCAAGGTAACCAGGGTGACTAAAGTAATCAGGGTGATCAAGGTAATCAGGGTGACCAAGGTAACAAGTGTGATCAAGCTAATTAGGGCAACCAGGGCAACTAGGGTGGCCAAGTTTACCAGGATCACCACGGTAACTAGGGTAACAAAGGTAACCAGGATCACCAAGGTAACCAGGGTAACAAAGGTAAACAGGATCACCAAGGAAAGCAGGATAATCAAGGTAACCAGGATCACCGAGGTAACAGGTAACCAGGATCACCAAGGTAACCAGGGTAACAAAGGTAACCAGGATCACCAAGGTAACCAGCGTATCAAAGGTAACCAGGATCACCAAGGTAACCTGGGTAACAAAGGTAACCAGTATCACCAAGGTAACAAGGGCAACAAAGGTAACCAGGGTAACAAAGGTGACCAGGATCACCATGGTAACCAGGATTACAAAGGTAACCAGGATCACCAAGGTAACCAGGGTGATCAAGGTAACAAGGATCACCAAGGTAACCAGGGTGATCAAGGTAACCAAGGTAATCAAGTTATCCAAGATGATCAATATGACATTCGCCTCGTTTGACAATGAAATTTCTCGTGGTGACAATATGCACTGTAACCCTATCATACATGTAATATTTATATGATGTTAAACTTCACACGCGCCTGTATCGTATTGTTATAATCATCATGACTTTAATTATATTTGAAGATAAATTTGACGGTGATTGATAATATGATTTTCCAGAAAAATAAGTTCATTTCTTTATTCTGAGTTCATTGGTGTCAATGACTGAAGTTTAGACGCATATATAGAGAAAGTAAATACTATTTAATAATGTAATTAAAATTCTCAAAACTTGATAGCATTTTTTATTTGGGGTGTACTTGGTATAAATGATTGTTTTATTTGGGATAAAGAAGATATTGTTTGCTTATATACTTAAGATTCCCTGAAACTGATGGAGCTGCTTTTATGTTATTGACATCAATAATTGGTAACTTGTATTTGCAGATAACGTTGATATCTGTTGATGCTATATTTTTAAATTAGAGAAAGGCAAAATTCTTTTTAGTATTTTGAGTTCATTGGTGTCAATGTCTGTTGTTTAGATGCATATGTATATCATTACTGATTGATAATATACTTAAAATTCTCTAACAGTTATTCTATTTTTATATGTTGAGTGTATTGATATTGTCATGTGTTACTTTTGAATTGTTATGAAATAATACATTTCAAAGTAGCACATGATAATATTACTAATTGGTAATTTGTGGTATTTGTAGATAAAGTTGGTATTTATCGATAATACATCTTAAAATTCCAAAAAAGATTTCATAGGTGTCAATGGCTTTAATTTAGTTACACATGCAGATAAAGTTAATACTGATTAATAACATACTTAACATTCTCTAAAAATGATGCTATTTTTTATATTTTGAGCGTTTTTGTATAACTGATTATGAATGTGTTGTATTTGAAGATAAATTTGATATACATGTATGTTGATTATGTATCTTGCAAATAAATTGTTGACTCATGGATATTGCAGGCCTAGGCTTATTAAGACCCCAAAAAGTTTTATGGACGTCATCACAGTATTGTTGATAAGTTTTATGTCTGTGTCCAGGGTTGCCCTGGATATATTTGACGTAGCGGGTGTAACTAGCTAAACAGGAGGTGCTTACCCTTCCGGAGCACCCGGCCTTATTCCCTGGTGAAAGTTCACGTGTCTAACATAACTTGGATTAGTATGTTTGTTTTTGATATTTTAAAATTCGAGAAGGCAAGTTCATTTTAATATTTTGAGTTCATCGGTGTCATTGGCTGTTGATTAGTTGCATATGTAGATTGTAACGTTTGGATTGACTTATAGTATTCTTAAAATTTTCTAAAAGTGATACAATTTTGTATATTTTGAGTGCAAAATAAAAAGTTTGGAACTTACAAGTCAAGTTAAAAACGCGAACTTTCACCAGGGAATGATCGTTTTTGTTGTATTTTTAGATAAGTTGATATTTGTTGATAGTATATTGAATTTCACAGAAAATAAGATTATTTTTCTTATTTGAGTTCATTGGTGTCAATGACTGTTGTTTTAGTTGCATATGTCAATAAATTTATTACTGGTTCTGATTATTAATTTACAAATTTGATAACTGTTGATAAAATATTTATAATTTTTCAGAAAATAAGTTTTTTTTTCTTTTTTGAGTTCATTGGTGTCAATGACTGTTATTTTGATGCATATGTAGATAAAGTTTATATTGACTTACAGTATTCTTAAAATTCTCTAAAAGTGATTTTTTCATATTTTAAATCTGTTGATGTCTTATGTAATTTATGGTATTTGTTAGATAGGGTTGATATCTGTTGATAATATATCTTTAAATTCCAGAAAATATTTCATCAGTTTCAATTCCAGAAAATTTATTTCATTTTATTGGTGTCATTGACTAATGTTTAGTGGTATATCTAGATAACTTTCATACTGATTGATAACAGTCTTAAAAATCCATAAAAGTGATGGTATTTCTTATATTTTGGGCGTATTTGTGTCAGCAATTCTTACCCTTCTCGAGGACCCCGGTCTCACTTCCCTGGAAGAAATTTCACGTGTTTAACTTTATTTGTCAGTTTCAAAGTTTTTATTTTGTATAGGGATTGTGATTTGGACATGGATTAGTATGTTTGTTTTTATTTTGCTTCGGGATTGCCATTTGGACATGGAATAGTATGTTTGTTTTTACTTTGCTTTGAGATTGCCATTTGGACATGGATTAGTATGTTTGTTTTTATTTTGCTTCGGGATTGCCATTTGGACATGGAATAGTATGTTTGTTTTTACTTTGCTTTGAGATTGCCATTTGGACATGGATTAGTATGTTTGTTTTTATTTTGCTTCGGGATTGCCATTTGGACATGGAATAGTATGTTTGTTTTTACTTTGCTTCGGGATTGCCATTTGGACATGGAATAGTATGTTTGTTTTTATTTTGCTTCGGGATTGCCATTTGGACATGGAATAGTATGTTTGTTTTTACTTTGCTTTGAGATTGCCATTTGGACATGGATTAGTATGTTTGTTTTTACTTTGCTTTGGGATTGTAATTTGGACATGGATTAGTATGTTTGTTTTTACTTTGCTTTAGGATTGTGATTTGAACAAGGATTAGTATGTTTGTTTTACTTTGCTTTGGGATTTTGATTTGAACATGGATTAGTATGTTTGTTTTTACTTTGCTTTAGGATTGTGATTTGAACATGGATTAGTATGTTTGTTTTACTTTGCTTCGGGATTGCCATTTGGACATGGAATAGTATGTTTGTTTTTACTTTGCTTTGAGATTGCCATTTGGACATGGATTAGTACGTTTGTTTTTACTTTGCTTTGGGATTGTGATTTGGACATGGATTAGTATGTTTGTTTTTACTTTGCTTTAGGATTGTGATTTGGACATAGATTAGTATGTTTGTTTTTACCTTGCTTTAGGATTGTGATTTGAACATGGATTAGTATGTTTGTTTTACTTTGCTTTGGGATTTTGATTTGAACATGGATTAGTATGTTTGTTTTACTTTGCTTTGGGATTTTGATTTGGACATGGATTAGTATGTTTTACTTTGCTTTGGGATTTTGATTTGGACATGGATTAGTATGTTTGTTTTACTTTGCTTTGGGATTTTGATTTGGACATGGATTAGTATGTTTGTTTTACTTAGCTTTTGGATTTTGATTTGGACATGGATTAGTATGTTTGTTTTACTTTGCTTTGGGATTGTGATTTGGACATGGATTAGTATGTTTGTTTTACTTTGCTTTGGGATTGTGATTTGGACATGGAATAGTATGTTTGTTTTCGATTGGACAAATGTTTTTGGTTTTTTTGTTTGGTGTACAAATAATGTTCTTGAGCAGGTTTTTCAAATAGTAAAGCTTTCATAGACATAATTATCATTACTTCATAATATATCATTATCCACGTTGTTTTGTTTGTTATGATTAGTAGTAAATGTATATGTATGGCCTGTAGTGGAATACTGTTTATAAACTCTTATGTCCAGTTGCTCAGATCGGAGTTACTCCGTTAAACCCGATTATTAAATGAACCGCCGCTCATCGGTTTGCAGAATTCACCTAATTTAAGAAACAGCTCAACAATTATCTGTGGATCGGATAAGATTATTAGAATCTTACACCGGTGACAGGGTAAGACAGAGATATCTCAAACGAGGATGAATATTTTCCTGTCCAGAACGTGAAAATATTTATCCGAGTTTGAGATATCTCTGTCTTACCCTGTCACTGGTGTAGGATTCTTTTTCTCACACATTTGCAACATAAAACATGACTTGTAAACAAAAAATTGCATCAAATGTTTAGTTTTCATGTCACCATTCATGCCTGCTGAAAATGACGTAATCAATTTGTGTTGACGTTCTCACGTAAAATGATTATGACGTCATCAATTAAGTGTGTGTAAGTGATTGTGACGTTGAAAATATTGTTAGTTGACTTCGGAACTTTTCTAATGTAATTAAGTCCTCCAAACGATAAATCTAGAGCAGGTATAACTACGCGGGAAATACAGCGTGTAGCCTGTCTCAACCCTAGGGTGAGACAAGGAAATCCCACATGGGTAAAAACGCGGGATTTCCATGTCACAGGTGTGAGAAACTGTTGGGTTGTACAGGTATTTTGTCACGGTAGTGATTTCTCATAAACGAGTTCTTAACCAAACCTACCCGTGAGCAGGTGTATCCGTTGGTATTAGTTTCAGTACAGAAATAGACTACTGTACATCGGTTATATTGATTACGCTGATGATGCTGAAGAAGCTGCAGGGGAAAGAGTTGTAAGTGACCGATTAAACCCAATGACGTTTTACGACGATTCTGAATTTATATCGAGGTTTCGTTTATCCAAAGAAACAGTCATATATTTGGTTGATTTGGTGAGTTTGACGTTCGGATTTATAAGTAGTTAAGAACACGGGAACTTAAACATGGTATTATCTTTTATTTTGTACAATTTATTTAGAACATACAACACAGGCTAACTCTCTACCATTGACGTAGGGTGGACATGGCAGAGAACCACAAACTGCTTCCACCATTTTGAGAATAGCACCATTATCATTACCACCACCATGCATTAAAACGTCAGGATGCTGATCCAGGCATATGTATTCTTTGGAGCCTTTCCAGTTGTAGTATTGAGTAGCTAGATATCCAACATACTCCAAGTTCCATCCTCCGTAACAGGTCGTCCGCCCTGGTATCATTAAGGTTACTGATGCCTTAGGCTGTAGGCAAACTGCACACGGTGCATCTTGATCAAAGATATTTGGTCCTTCAAAATTACTCTCGTATTCTGCTCCATACACAAAACCACCTACATTACCTATTCCGTCTGTATATTTTAACCAAGATGGATCATTTGGCATACACAAAAAATCACTGGCACCTCCTGTATGATCATACCATGACCCTCCTGTAATACCTAGATACCAGACCTACAGATTATTACACTTTTGGTAGGAATTGTCATTAAATATTCATTATTAAACTTGGTCTAAACTTTTACTACCTCATTCGATTTGATATGTTATACCATGTGTAAACTTAAATACTTTCAAGTGCAACCCTACAATCAAAAACAAACATACTAATCCATGTCCGAATTACAATCCAGAAGCAAAGTTAGGTTAGACACGTGAGCTTCCACCAGGGAAGTGAGGCCGGGTGCTCCGGAAGGGTAAGCACCTCATGTTTAGCTAGCTACACCCGCCACGTGTGTAATCACAATTGTGTGAAAGAAACATGGAACTATGAGACGTCAAATATATCCAGGGCAATCCTGGACACAGAGACATCAAACTTATCAACAATACTGTGATGACGGCCATAAAACTTTTTGAGAGCCTTGATAAGCCTAGGCTTGCAATATCCCTGAGTCAACAATTTATTTGCAAGCAGCCTACTTCGTTGTACAAAGTTCCCGTAGTGGGAACAAGCTCTACCATAGCGTATTAATTTGAAAACAAATATACCATAAGCAGGAGAAGCAGGTATATAAAAAAGGAAAGTTGACAATAGAAAAATTGAAGTCATCACGTTTGTCATAAAGTTTCAAATGTAGCCTTTCGTGTGCGTCATAATTCAGGTATAAGTCTAAATATGAAGCAGAACTTGAGGAATCAGTAGTGTCTTTTATTTCAAGCTCACTAGGATAGATGACATTTACATAGTCTCCAAATTTAGGATTGTTAAGAGACAGAACGTCATCTATATATCTGTATGTTGAGTTGAATAATTTGGCGACAGACTTCTCTCCAGATATAACAAGGTTCTGCATAAATTCTGCTTCAAATCAGCAAGCAATGGTGCACAGTTTGTACCCATTGGTATAACGATTGTTTGCTGAAAAACTATATTACCAAACACAAGAAATATGTTATCTATCAAAAACTCCAACATTTTGTTGATAGTATCTTCAGTATATTTTGTTTGGAATCCGTATGGTGCTTGACAAAAGAACCAGAATCCTTGTTCAGCACCAGATATTTGTATCTTGGCTTACCGTTTTTGTAAAAGAACAATATGATAGAAATCGCACTAAATCAAAACCAAATATACTACTCCATATTCAAATTGCTATCCCAAAGCAAAGTAAAATCTTTGAACAGACATATTAGGTGGAACACCTGAGCTTCCACCAAGGAATTGAGGCTTTGTGCTCCAGAAGGGTAAGTACCTCTTATTTAGCTAGCTACACCTGCCCCGTGTGTAATCAAAATTAAGTGAAAAGAACATGGAACTATGGGATGTCAAATATATCCAGAGCAATCCTAGACACAAGAGACATCATCCTTTTCAACAGTGCTGTGGTATGTTATACCTTGTGTAAACTTGAATGCTCCCACTTGCAACCCTACAATGTATGACTTTCATTTCCAAATACCTACCGAGTGTTTGTCGAACAATCACTTCCTATTTTTAAGTCTTAGTCAGACCCCGGGGTTCGAATCACGACCTCTCACATACAGAGCGAACACTCTACCAACTGAGCTACCGAGGTGGTAATGGGGGCAACCAAAAGATTGAACACCTTACTTTCTTATTCATGTCTGGCATAAATCTATTTATTCAAAGTAAATATATGAAAATCACGCAAGTGTGCATCATGTTATATAATGGTTTGGCGCTTGTATTTTGTCGTATTTAACGAACACAAGAGTATACGGCATCAATTAGAAAATATAGTACAAAGCTTTTAAAAATTCTTACGGGGATTTAGTATGGGAGGTAGAAGTGCTTAAACCCGAAAATGTCGAATTGTATCAATCATGAGGATTAGGGTAAGTAATTCTTTGATTTTTCAATTCGTCGTTGGGTACAATCGTTTTAATAAGGGTAAATACTCGTATAATGTTTTTATTTACAGTTGTTTTTGTGTCGGCAATGTTCCATTTTGAAGACGACGTTGATCAAACATGGATTCGTTGGTTCATCGAGAGTTTGCATTTTTCTGTCAGGGATATAATTCCGTGCAATATTTCTATGTAATCAGACTAAGTGTTATAAGTATAGTAGTTCCAACCCCTTTGGTTTCACAATGGGGTCCGCCGCTGTACCACGTAATCATTACCTCTTTACGTTTGTGCAGAACGTTTTGGAAAACGTCAACGTCAAAGATTCCCGGAATGACGTTGTTTTTGCGGAAAAACGTCATCTCATGTTATTCCATATCCATTGGAAATAAATGTTCCGCACAAACCTTAGAGGGTATCACGTGGTACAGCGGCGAACCCCATTTTGGTCCAAGCACTACTGATAAGGAATTGTGCTGGTATAATATATAATTCAGTCAAATCACACTGTTTGTAGTTAGGTTAATTGTTATGTTACCAGAAATCGCAAATTCACGTTGGTCACGTGACGAGACCCAAAGACCCTATCTAACGTAATGTTGTACCTACCTGAATAAACTAGTTCTGTCCCATTATTTGGACACTGTTTACGCCCCCAACGTACGTATGTTGTGCCTTTGTCCTGGGTAAGATCTACGACAAAAAGGTAAAATTAAAAAAATAAAAAAGAACAAAGTTGAAATTATTTAATAAATTGTATTCAATTTTATTATTTGAAATTTGACAGCACTTAAATTGGGATCTTATGCATAAGTGTTGAAAATTTGGAAATTAATATCACAAAAAATGTCATTCTTATATTAATGGAAGATATATTTTATTTTTTTCATGTTAACTTTGTGATATTGAGTAAGCTACTGAACTTTCATGAAGCTACGTAGTTAAGAAATTAGATTATAATATACCAAGATTGTTGATAAATGTAGATTGTCAGGTATTCAGTCCCCATCATAATCATGTCTAGAAGTTCCTTGTACTTAGTTTTACGCATACAACTCTTCATCTTCTTTAACGTTATATAAAAAACATATAAACCGGTGGAATATATTTGAAAATTAAAACTGGTATAATATGTAATTTAAACCCCTGAGCCGATATCTCTGCTGGTGGCTGGTGCCCCGAGGATATCACAAACTCAGTAGGCAATAATTTCGTAATATTGTCAGAAATATACTATAATTGTCTAAATTTCCTGCAAGTAAAAATTTGAAATTTCTCAAAAACTAAGGTATACTCCCTCATGCAAAGTATTTCCTTAGCTTAATTTGGTAAAATATATTTTGGTCCTTTGGGTAGCTTTTCAACATCTTCAAAATAATTTTGGTTTCATAATTTCGGTCCAAGCACTACTGATGAGGAATTGTATGCCGAAACGGCCGTCTAGTGCTGTAAAATTGAAACTGGTATAATATGTAAATTATATTCATAATTTTCAATATTTTCCAGTTGTTACTGTACAAGTTTTATTTCGAAGCTTTTAGCTTAAAACTAAAGAATTTATCTACATTTTCCCTTCTTTTACCTCAATCGAACAAGTGTCAGTTGTTTGTTTGAATATAAAGTAATGCTGGTCAAACCATAACTTTCAAAGACAAATCATGAGATTTGTATCTAAATTGTGTTTTTGAGAAAAAAGAAACGGAAAAGGAGATTTCTCTGTTCTATCATTAAATGGAAAATACTTAGAATATACACCTATTTGAGTAAAGGTTGAAAATGCTGAAGTCAACAACAGGATTTTAATCATCAGCGGCCACTTGTTTCAAGCTTCATTACAAACAATTTCTTAGTCAAAACTTTAACTTTGTATCAATTGAACAATATTATGTTGCTAATCAATGTTGAACATGTGGATGTGAATAGATTCACCAAAACGTAATTTATTTTTGCGGTGTACAAATTTTCGCTTATTTTGTGGTCGTTTGTTTTTCGCGAAACTTAGTACCTAGTGACAATGTATCATGTTTATTATGTTATAGTGCAATTTAAACAACGGGTTTGTTGATCTTTGTCGATGTTTACAATAAATGTGTGTTAATCATTAATGAGAATACACATTGTGGCAATACCAAAAACAACATTGAATTGGACATCACCTAGATGTTACGTAGAAGATAGATTAAAATTTCTTCCGGCTAATACGACATCCCATCTTCAGCCTTTAGATCAGGGAATTATTCGTGCATTCAAAGCCCGTTACCGACGAAAGATGTTAAAATTACTTGTGTCAAAAATTGATCAGGTTGACAATGTTACAGAATTGTGTAGAGAATTGACTGTTTTAGATGCTGTGTATTGGATTAAACAAGCTTGGGATGACATGCGACCGGAAACAATTGTAAAGTGCTTTGGACTCTCTGGATTTAATGTTCATAATTCTGAAACTGTGACAGAAAAAAGTCAGAGTGATGACGACGATGATGATGATGATATTCCTCTAGGACAGTTAGCTAGAATGACGCGCCATGTGACAGTTGATAGCAATTCACTTGTGTCTTTTGACTCTCGCATTCAAACAGAGGACGATAGCAATAATTGGGAACAGAACTTGATTGAAGATCTTCTACCGAAAATTCTAATGACAGTGATTCTGATGAGGAAACCGAATCCGATCAAGTTCAACCAACAACTTTGACATTACGTGAAATTATTGACTTTAGTGAGAGACTACGTCATTATTCAGTAGTGAAAGATGGTCGCTTTTTAGACATAGCACAGACTCTACATTCATTGAGCCAGTACATCATTGTACAAAATCATTCAAACAGTAGACAATCTACATTGGACTCTTTCATTCAGAAACTGTAAATTTGAATCTGATAAGTTTACCGAAAAGATTATGTGCATTAAAATTAACCGATCAACTGGATATGGACACAATAAATAACAAAATTAATGCGACAAGTTTTCAATTGAACTGTTAAAATTAAATTAAAAACCAACAATATGTGCATTTCAGTGTAAATAGATTGCTAGTTTTTTTTTATTTTAAAATTCCGTTTTAATCTAGTGCTTTCGTGCTGATGAAATAGTGTATGATAAACCTGCGTTTATTTTATTTACATTTGTATTTTGTTTATTAATATTATTTGGTTTTTTTAGCTCACCTGACCGAAGGACATGTGAGCTTATGGCATAGCGCAGCGTGTGTATGTGCGTGTGTGCGTCGTTAACACCTATTTTCGACTTCTCCTCTGAAACTACTTGACAGTTTTTAATGAAACTTTGTCAGAAGTATATATGGGCCGGTGCAATTCAGATTTGTTCGTGGCGTTGCTATGGCTACCATAACTAGGTCAAGGTGACCTAGGGGTGCAAAAATCTTAAAAAATCTTCTTCTCCGAAAGTACTGATTGGAGAAAAAATCTGATGTGATATTTGGCTTCTCTAGGGTCTTAAGCCTAAAGTTTGTTCATTTTGTGAAATTCGGATAAAAAATAGGTTACGCGTTTTTGCGTTTAATTTTGAAAAAAAATCGTAAAATATCTTCAAATTGTTATAACTTGACTATTTGACCAGATAATATCATGGGGTTTTCAGTTTTGACATCTTCTTGTTAGTATCTTCAAAATGAGGTCAAGGTCGATTGTGAAGGTCGTGACCTAATTTTTTTACCTCGGATTATAATTATTATCTCGAAAACTATAAACTTTTTGTATAGCATGTATATTAGAATGTTGTAGGTATCGATACAACGATCATTTTGATGTATAGAAAAAGGTCATGGGTTCAAAGGTCAAGGTCACAGATGCGAAACAATACCGAAATGGTTAATTATCTCGAAAACTATAAACATTTTGTATAGGCATGTATATTAGAATGTTGTAGGTATTGATATAACGATCATTTTGATGTATAGAAAAAGGTCATGGGTTCAAAGGTCAAGGTCACAGATGTGAAACAATACCGAAATGGTTAATTATCTCGAAAACTATAAACTTTTTGTATAGGCATGTATATTAGAATGTTGTAGGTATTGATACAACGATCATTTTGATGTATAGAAAAAGGTCATGGGATCAAAGGTCAAGGTCACAGATGTGAAACAATACTGAAATGGTTAATTATCTCAAAAACTATAAACTTTTTGTATAGGCATGTATATTAGAATGTTGTAGGTATTGATATAACGATCATTTTGATGTATAGAAAAAGGTCATGGGTTCAAAGGTCAAGGCCACAGATGTGAAACAATACCGAAATGGTTAATTATCTCGAAAACTATAAACATTTTGTATAGGCATATATATTAGAATGTTGTAGGTATCGATAAAACAATCATTTTGATGTATAGAAAAAGGTCATGGGTTCAAAGGTCAAGGTCACAGATGCGAAACAATACTGAAATTGTTAATTATCTCGAAAACTATAAACATTTTGTATAGGCATGTATATTAGAATGTTGTAGGTATTGATACAATGATCATTTTGATGTATAGAAAAAGGTCATGGGTTCAAAGGTCAAGGTCACAGGTGTGAAGCAATACTGAAATGGTTAATTATCTCGAAAACTATAAACTTTTTGTATAGGCATGTATATTAGAATGTTGTAGGTATTGATACAAGGATCATTTTGATGTATAGAAAAAGGTCATGGGTTCAAAGGTCAAGGTCACAGATGTGAAACAATACCGAAATGGTTAATTATCTCGAAAACTATTAACTTTTTGTATAGGCATGTATACTAGAATGTTGTAGGTATTGATACAACGGTTATCATGATGTAAAAAAAAGTCATTGGGGTTTAGTATTTATGTTTTCTGTAAATCTATTACCTAGCCATTAGTTATCAGGTGAGCGTATCAGGCCCATGGGTCTCTTGTTTGTGAGTTTAATAAATGTATTTTAAATGATATTCTTAGTTTTTCATCATTTCGAGATTTCTACCTATAGAGTACCCCTCACTTGAATTAGGTCATTGGTTACCTGATCATGGTGATCGGAACGTTTTATTATGCGGTGCTGAAATATTTAAGAATATTTTTTCTTTATCCAAATAAATCAGTAGATTCTATCACTAAAATATTTTTTTAAATGTAAAACTTTCAAGAATAATTTTTACTATTTAATATCAAACGTTCCTGTCACCACGATCTGGAAACTGGCCATACCTCGTGCACCTTGTCAACACAGGCAGATGATGAGTTGAGAGTTGAGTAATGGTGTTTAACATCCCAGTCAAGAATATTTCACTTATATCGAGACGTCGCCAGCTATAGGTGCTGATGGCATTATACAGCAGGGTTGTATGTATTAATCTGTCAGGTGTTTAGTTTTAGATTTAAACTAAAGTTACTTGATAAAATCAAGAACGAAATTTCAGATTACAACTACGATCAATGCTAAATTTAATCCACTGACATTAACGTTTAATGTCAAAACATAGTTTGATAAAATTCGGAAATGGATGAGATTCGGACCGGATCGGACCTACCAGATTCATAGGCCCTCTAAATACCAGTCTCTCTGAAAACCGGCCAAATTCCTCGGTCCCACGGGCGGCCGGTTTTCGGAAGTTGCACTGTAGTTTTAACAGCGTTTCTAAGACCAAAAGCACATTTTAGAAAAAATTATAAATGTTTTGTGTTTTATTGAGTACAAGTAAGATTTTAGAAGTGAAGATTCTTATGACTTACAATATAAATTATTGTTAATTTTTAAAAAAAAAATAATTTCAGCATTATAAAATACTGTTTTTCACCTCTCATCTGTAGGTGTTTGTCGATCAACGGAACAGCAACATCTGTTCCATTGGATCGCCTTCTTTGACGTCACACATGCCTCACAAAAACTTAAAGAAAGGTTGAAATGTCATGCTAGTTTAGTGAAATGTAAACACTATTCGTTTTAAGAAGTTTATGTATAGGCAAACAACATTGACTTTTCTGCTTGACCTTTCATTAGGAATATTCATATTCGAGTTCCACCATATACATGGTTAGTGTTAGTATTCACATTTAACACATAAACAATGTATGATATAGACAAAACATTCTTTACAAAGTTCAAGTCAACAGGTCAATGTTGTTTGCCTATTGTATGGCAGTGTTAATAAAGGTGCATTCCTATTTTATCACAGGGAAGTTCCCCTTATATCAAACTTTTTGCTTTGTCTTTTAAAAAATGGTAAGGATGTAAATACCTTTCTGAAATGTCGCCATTTGAGACTTCAGCGTCACCAATTCAGAATCCTGGGCAGCTGTCTTGGACTTAAGCATCGTCAGTTCTGCATTCTGGGCAGCTGTTTGAGACATCAATGTCGCCAGTTCTGAGTTTTGTGCCAGGACCGATTTTTTCAGAGCGTCTAATTCGTGCTTTAAAGCTATTGGATCTTCTGTTAAAAGTAATCGTTTTTCACACTTTGTTGAAATGAACAAAATTAAAAGAATAAGTATTGAATATACCGTAGCCATACTGAAATCTTTGTCAGATATAGATTTAAACTGAATTGAAATAAAATTTTATTCTTATCTTATCTAAATATCAATACTTCAAACCATAAGTCTTAATTTTAAGAAGGTGGCCATTGGTGTAGGGATTTATGTTTCGGTAATCCATACATAAGCGATGTACATGTATTCATTTTTATTACAAAAAATCTTGTTTGCCTTATGCATAGCTTACATTGTACATAATACCACGTTTTGTAATGAAGAATCTGTCGTTGTTCGCATCAGAAACATTGTAGGGGTAACGTGGTTTTATGGCGTTACAGGGGCGGATCCAGGATTTTTTGAAAGGGGGGGGGGTTGAGAACTATCCAGGATTTTTTAAAAGGGGGGGGGTTGAGAACTATACAGGATTTTTTGAAAGGGGGGGTGAGAATTATATCAATGCTAGGTGCGAGCGCCGAAGGCGCGAGCTTCCAGAGACGATGGGTCTAGGGCAGAGCCCCGATGGGGGCCAAGAAAATAATTTTAATCAGTCAATATCTCACTCTCTCTCTCTTTAAATTTTTCAAAGGGGGGGGGGGGTTGCAACCCCCGCAACCCCTCCCCTAAATCCGCCACTGCGTTATTCCAGATAAATTATAGACTCACGGACATAGCATTATTTTTTCATGCAATATTATTTTTACAGAAAATATACCATTTTGATATTGAACGAAATTAATTTGTAAAGGAATTACTACAAAAACCAAACATACCAATACATGTCTAAACCACAATCCAAAGCAAACTAAAAACATTAAAACTGATAAATAATGTAAAACACATGAACTTTCACCAGCGAAATAAGGTCGGGTGCTCCGTAAAGGTTAGCATCTCCGGTTTAGCTGACTACACTCGCAACATGTGCAACATATCACAAACTTTATGACTTTTTATGCAGCTATTTGTGAATGATGTCTAATGGCAAGTCTTGTATGAGCTGCCCTGCAATCAAAATATGAATCTATTTTTAAAGGGTACCTTTTACCTAGGGTAAGACAGAAAAATCTTACCCTGTTAAAACGCGGAATTTTCTTGTCCAATATGGGTGAATGTTCATTTGATCTTTCTTAACAAGGACGAGGGAAATCAAGCACCGGTGAAATATCTAAATTCTCTCACGGGTCACATGTGTGAAAAATCATAAATCAAAATGCGCCATCTGCATTTTGCTTAAAATCTAGTAACAAGTAACAGCCTCTGTAGCAAGTTTTCCGTCCGGGCATCATTAGGGTTACTGATGCCCGGACGGACAACTTGCTACAGAGGCTGTTACTTGGAATATGTTAGATATCTAGCCTCGTATCCTACCTCCTTTGAAAGCGCAACGGAATAAATATATTTGGATGAGCACTCTGTGAAGTTTTAATGCACTGTGGTAAGAACAATTTTCAATACTGTGGCTCTCTGTCCTTTCTATGTCAATAGTAGAGAGTCAGCATGTGTTGTATGTTCTAATGAAATTGTAAAGGATATGAAATCACATTATACCGTCTTTTCGTGTTCTCGACTATTTATAAAATCAATGCCAACCATAAAAAGTGCAATATATATGTCATAAATATACCGTTAACCTAGAAGCTATACACAGTATAATCAGATAAACATTCTTATAAGTCTTCAATTTTAAATACCTTTTTTTAAACTAAGCTTTATTTTTTCGTTCAAAGTAACGCCTTAGGTGCATTTGTTAAATTGCAGTTTGGTCATTCTATTTTCTCTTTCCAACATCTTAAAATATTTGGATTTCCACCATTTTGGTCCGGGCACTACTGATGAGGATTTTTTTCCGAGATATACTGATCACAGAATCGAAAAGCAACGTGGACAATGAATGTATCAATCAAAAACAAACATACCAATCCATGTCTAAATTACAATTCCAAGGCAAGGTAAAACCTTTGAAACTGGCAAATTGAGTTCTTCCATCAGAAAGTGAGGATGGGTGCTCCGGAGAGGTTAGCACCCCCTGTTTAGCTTAGCTACATCCGCCACGTGCGTAATAAGAATGAAAAGAATATGGAACTAAGGACGTCAAATATATCCAGGGTAATTTTTTAATCCAGAGACATCATACTTATCAACAATATGATGACGGGTATATATATGTAAAAAAATATATATTAAACATATTAAAATACCTGACATTGGTCGGCACAAGGGAAAGAAGTGTTCCACTTCTCTTGTTCTAAGAGAATTCGTTGGAGCACCCGGCCTCACTTCCCTGGTGGAAGTTCACATGTTCAACCTAACTTGTCAGTTCCAAAGTTTTTACTTTGCTTCTGGATTGTGATTCGGACATGGATTAGTATGTTTGTTTTTTATTTTAAACAACTTTTATTGTTTCTTGTTCTTGGTTGCATTGAATGTTGCGATGTATATGTTGTTGAATTACAAAAGACGTCCATGGTATGTTCGACAGATGCACAAAAGAGAACATCCTTAGAATTTTCAGAGAGTCTGTCATTAATTATATCCAACGCCGAAAGGCAAGTGTGTTATGATATAAAGACCCTAAAACGATAGAAGACTTTAGATTTGGTAAAATAAATTTTATTTCCTTTATTTTTCTCATTTTAACATCGTCAATATTTTTTGGTTATTCGTATCTCTGCTGGTGGATTTGTCCCGACGATATAACAAACTTAGTCAGCAATACTTTTATATTATTAGTATTTTGTATTAAACTAAGCTTAATTTTTCGTTCAAAGTAAAGCCTTAGGTGCAATTGTTAAATTGCAGTTTGGTTATTCTATTCTCTTCTTTCAACATCTTAAAATATTTAGATTTCCACTATTTTGGTCCGAGTACTACTGATGAGGATTTTTTTCCAAAATGCCCATCTAGTGCTGCAAAATTCAAACAAGTAACAATTACCACAGAGATATACTGATCACAGAATTCGAAAGCAACGTGGAAAATGAATATATCAATCAAAAACAAACATACCTATCCATGTCTAAATTACAATTCCAAGGCAAGGTAAAAACTTTGAAACTGGCAAATTAAGTTCTTCCATCAGAAAGTGAGGCTGGTTGCTCCGTAGGGGTAAGCACCTCCTGTTTAGCTTAGCTACATCCGCCACGTGCGTAATCAGAATTAAGAATGAAAAGAATATGGAACAAAGGACGTCTAATATATCCAGGGTAAATTTTGGATCCAGAAACATCATACTTACCAACAATATGATTAAGGTAATAAATCTGTCAAAAACATATTGAGACGATTTACATTATTGATAAACAAACATACCGATCCATGTCGAAATCGAAATTCCAATGTAAGGTAAAACATTGAAGCTGACAAATTAATTTAACCAATTGATCTTTTCTATGAAATATATTTTTTCTAAACCCCTTTTCTTACTTAATAATATAAATAACATCTTTAGAAACTTTTAATATAACCTGTTCACTTGATAGGATGAATCTTGTGTCCGTCCAAAGTCGGAACCTTTTATTATCAGTGGTTGTAATGTCTATTCTTGTGTTGTATACCGTTTCTTTTAACCCAGGGGTAGTGTAAGCCTAGGCTTGTCAATGTCCTCAAATAGTTTAATGGCCGCAATTACAACAGTATTAATAAGTTTGATGTCTCTGTGTCAAGGATTGCCGTGGATATATTTGACGTTCCATAGTTCCATGTTCCTTTCAAACACTTTTGATTACACACGTGGCGGACCACCCGGCCTCACTTCTTTGGTGGAAGTTCACGTGTCTTACTTGTCAGTTCCAAAGCTTTTACTTTGCTTCTGGATTGTGATTCGGACATAAATGGTTTTTTTAAATTTAAACAACTTTTGTTGTTTCTTGTTCTTGGTTGCATTGAATGTTGCGATGTATATGTTGTTGAATTACAAAAGACGTCCATGGTATGTTCGACAGATGCACAAGAGGGAACATTCTTAGAATTTTCAGAGGGTCTGTCATTATTTATATCAAACGCCAAAAGGCAAGTGTGTTATAATATAAAGACCCTAAAACGATAGAAGACTAAAGATTTGGTAAAATAAATTTTATTTCGTTTAGTTTTCTCATTTTAACATCATCAATATTTTTTGGTTATTCGTATCTCTGCTGGTGGATTTTCTCCGACGATATAACAAACTTAGTCACCAATACTTTTATATTATTAGTATTTTGTACTAAACTAAGCTTTATTTTTTCGTTCAAAGTAAAACCTTAAGTGCATTTGTTAAATTGCAGTTTGGTCATTCTATTCTCTCATTTCAACATCTTAAAATATTTAGATTTCCACTATTTTGGTCCGAGTACTACTGATGAGGAATTGTTTGCCGAAATGCCCATCTAGTGCTGTAAAATTAAAACAAGGCTAGTAACAATTACCACAGAGATATACTGATCACAGAATCGAAAAGCAACGTGGACAATGAATGTATCAATCAAAAACAAACATACCAATCAATGACCAAATTACAATTCCAAAGCAAAGTAAAACCTTTGAAACTGGCAAATTAGGTTCTTCCATCAGAAAGTGAGGCTGGTTGCTCCGGAGGGGTAAGCACCCCCTGTTTAGCTTAGCTACATCCGCCACGTGCGTAATCAGAATTAAGAATGAAAAGAATATGGAACTAAAGACGTCAAATATATCCGGGGTATTTTTTTGATCCAGAGACTTCAACAATATGATGACGGGTATAAATATGTAAAAAAAAACATATTAAACATATTAAAATACCTGACATTGGTCGGCACAAGGGAAAGCAGTGTTCCACTTCTCTTGTTCCAAGAGGATTCGTTGGAGCACCCGGCCTCACTTCCCTGGTGGAAGTTCCCATGTCTTACCTAACTTGTCAGTTCCAAAGTTTTTACTCTGCGTCTGGATTGTGATTCTGACATGGATTAGTATGTTTGTTTTTATTTTAAACAACTTTTATTGTTTCTTGCTCTTGGTTGCATTGAATGTTGCGATGTACATCGTTTTTTACTTACAAAAGACTATAGTATGCACAAGAAGGAACATCCTTGTCATTGGTTATATCCAACGCCGAAAGGCAAGTGTGTTATAATATAAAAACCCTAAAACGATAGAAGACTAAAGATCTAGTAAAATAAATTTTATACCCTCTATTTTTCTCATTTCAACATCTTTAATATATTTGGATTTTCAACATTTTTGTCTGAGCACTACTGATGAAAATTTTTATTCCGAAACGGCTGTATAGTGCTGCAAAATTAAAAGGTGTTTAGTAATAATGATTACCAGAAACATTTTAGGAGTAAAATATCCCATGTCCATTCTATGTCAATGGTAAAAAGCTAGCATTTGTTGTATGTTCCAAATAAATTGTAAAAAAAGTATGAAATCACATGATACTGTGTTTTAATTTCCGTGTACTCAACTATTTATAAAATCAATGCGAACCATAAAAAAAGTGCAATATATATGTCATATATACACAGTATAATCAGATAAACATTGTTCATAAAAACTTGCCCGAGCCTTCAATTTTTAAAACTCCTAAAAACCTAAGCTAGTTTTTAAAAAATGGATTTTCACCCTTTTGGTCCGAGCATTACTTATGAGAAATTTTATTCCGAAACGGTTGTATAGTGCTGTAAAATTAAAAGGTGTTTAGTAATAATGATAGAAAGCCCACACATCATAGCAGGAAGTAGAGAAAATACCAGAATATTGCAATATTATTGTGAAATAATTTGACTGAGATAAGTGCTTAAAACAAGATAATATAAAATTCAGGCTAAGGACATTCAGATAAGAACAAGACAATTTCCTTTCTTTTTAAAATACATCTCTCGTATTTACATTCAAATATGGCTTCGCTATGTTTCAAATTCATTCTTTTAATGTTGCTAACATCAACTTTTTGTGAAAAACGACTACTTTTAACCAATGATCCAAATGCTTTAAGGCAAGAATTAGAGGTTCTAAAAACAACGGTGCTGGCTCAAAACGCTGAACTATTGACATTGAAGTCTCAAATGGCGACACTTCAGCAAGGTAACATATTCACATCATTTAAAGACTGACGTCAAGTTTTAATCGTTGACCATTTACCCCAGTCTGCTTTATCAGATCATACCTTGATAAACGTCAAGTCTTGTACATGTATTTAAACTCATTTAAGTTGTCTTTTACGAATGATGATTTTTAAAGAATATAAGGCTGACCAGAAGACGTTGAATAGAAAATATCAGTTGGGACTATTTGTGTAGCAGCGCATTATTACGTTTCATACGCCATTATAGAACTATTTACACTTTAACAGTTCATCGAAAAATAACGTCAGTCGTAGAAAAAGAGGTTCAAATAGATAGTGATGCTTAGATTGTAAATATTTACATTTATGGCAAAAAAGTTTTCTTTCATATTTTATGTTTAATAGATTCTGATTTTTTTATCAATATTGTTGATACGTATGATGTCTTTGCATCCAAAATTACCATGGCTATATTTCATGAGCCATAGTTACAGGTTCCCTTCATTCTCAATTTCGATTACGCACCCGGCGGATGTAGCTATCTAAACAGCGGGTGCTTACCCTTCCGGAACACGCTGCCTTACTTAACTGTGAAAGCTCACAGTTGTTTGACTTTCAAAGTTTTAACTTGTTTTTTGTTATTGTGATTTGGACATGGATTGGTATGTTTGAGTTTGATTTTGAAACCGTTTTCATGGACCAGATTTAAACATAACAACTGATTAACAAACGGCATTATGCCATCTAATCAAAACGCCGGTTATTGAAGAAAGAAAGTTGGAAAGGTCAAATGTTTTACCTGTGATGGAAATAAAAAACAAACTCACCAATCCATTTACAAATTACAATCTCGAAGCAAATTATAAACTTTTAAAAATGGCAAATTAAGGTAAACATCCGTCACGCTTGTAATCAAATTTGAGAATGAAAGAAACATGGAACTATGGCACACCACATATATCCAGGGTAATTTTGGATCAAGAGACATCATACTTATCAATAATAAATTATCCAGAATATGATGCTCAGTTATTTTTTTTTTTTCTTTTCACACACACACACACACACACACACACACACACACACACACTAACTAATCCATGTCCAAATCATAACCCTAAGTAAAACTATGAAACTGACAAATCAAGTTAAACACGTCAACTTCCACCAGGGGGAGTGGGACCGGTGCTCCAGAAGGGTAGGCCCCTCCAGTTTTGGTCACTACACCTTCCATATGTTTAATTAAAATTTAGAATGGATTAAACATGGAACTGTGGGACGTCAAATATATCCAGGTTATTTTGGATACAAGAGACATCATATTATGAACAATATTGTGATAGACACTATTATAATTAACCAGCTTTGTGCCTTTTCTTCTAGATCATACTAATGCGAACGGTATAACTTATGTACGTTGGGGGCGTAAAGAATGTCCAAATAATGGCACAGAACTAGTTTACTCAGGTAAGGTTAACATTTCTTTTAAAAATATTGCAACTGAAAAGTACGGACTAGGAATCAAAACACACAGAGAGAGAGAGAGAGAGAGAGAGAGAGAGAGAGCAAGACTGACACCAAAACAGACACACGTATAATGGGACCACAAATTAAAATTCCTCGACTTTGGTTAGATTCTTCAGTTAATGTTAAGTAATATCAATGCCTAATTTACACGTTTAACTAATGCGTCTAATGTAATGTCCAATTGCTGATTTCGTATTCTTTGTTGCATTATCTGTTCTCGAGTATCTGTTTTCATTTACAAATTACTTTCATTCTGCCCTGCAATAATGATTTTCTACAATGCCAAAAGAAAAAATAATGCAAAAAAAAGCAAATTCAGTGAAGTGGGAAAAACGTACGATTTGTGATTTACAATTATTTTTAAAAGATCATAGCTCCAAGAGAAATGAGAAACTAAGACTAACTCGTGTAAATAATATGCGAACCTCCAATCAATGTTGATGCTTTGTACCAGGTTCATTAAAATTGTGCTTCATTGTTTTTTTTAGAGAATTTTCATAGTCTCTTGCATTTTGTGGAAATAGACTAAAGATTTATGATTACTGATCAATTCCAAATGACATATGGTCATAAAATAATTTAGAATGGAGTTTAGACATTTTTTTTCAAGTTGTTCCTTAACTTGACGATAAAGTAGTTTTTTTTACTGGTACAGGTATTACAGGAGGTTCAAAGTATGATCATACAGGAAGTGCTAGTAATCATTTGTGTATGCCAAAAGATCCATCTTGGTTAAAATATACAGACGGGTTGAATAATGATGGTGGTTTTGTGTATGGGGCAGAATACGAGAGTAATTTTGAAGGACCAGACATCATTAATCAAGATGCGCCTTGTGCAGTTTGCTTACAACCCAAGGCATCAGTAACCCTAATGATACCTGGACGAACGACCTGTTACGGAGGCTGGAACTTGGAGTATGTTGGATATTTAGCTTCACATTCTTACAACTATAAAAGCGCCACAGAATATATATGTTTGGATCAGCATCCTGATGTTTTAATACACGGTGGCAGTGATGACAACGGAAATATTCTGAAAATGGTGGAAGCAGTATGTGGCTCTCTGCCATGCCCACCCTATGTCAGTGGTAGAGAGTTAGCCTGTGTTGTATGTTCTAAATGAATCGTAGACATTTAATGTCAAAATAATTTAATTTCTGTACTTGTTAAAAATGTCAACCATGAAAATTTGTTAAGAGTATTTTGTGAATGTGCAAATAAGTATGGACCATGTACATGTAATGCAGAGATAGATTATTTAAGGAAAGCTACTTAAAATAACATTGTTTGAAAATAGCAACCCCAAAACAATGTAAAAACTGAAACTTCTAAATAATGAACTTCCACCAAGTGTTCAAATGTGCTGTCTTATGGCCCATTAATATGAGGGCAGTCAATTCTAGAATGGAGAAAACTAAAGTATCCAGAGAATGTAGCCGATTTTCGGCAAAAGAAAGTACTGACAGACAACAATGAATCAAGTCACTTTAACTGTCAAGGAAAATGACAATGAAAGAACTATGTCTGAAAGTGTGCTTCGTACGATGGCATAGGCATTTTCGAAGACTTCTTTTTTCTCATTGCAGAATCAGGGTTTGGCCCCAGTAAAGAGTTATCCATTTATATCCATGCAGACACTTTTAAGATGGTGGATGTAACAGTTGGTCAAGCGACTCCTGATTTTCCTTATTTTGAGCCGATTCCTGATTTTTTCCCTGAATTTGTTCGATAAACTCCTGATAGCCTATTCCCCACAAGAAAAACCATAATATGTTGGAATGAAAATGGCCTAGGTAAGACCATTTAGCTTGCCAATTACATTTTCACATTCTGATAATGACCTTTACGTCATTCTTAAATTCATATAAGCTAAAGGTCTTACTAAGAGGGGAGGAAGGCGGCCATTTTTGGGTTTTTTTTTGGGGTGGGGATGTGGTTTTTATACCTTTTTTACAAAAAATTCCTCACAATCTCCTGATTTTTAACTAAAACCCCTCCTGATTTCCTATTTTTTATCCAAAAAGTGCTTGACAGACTGATGTAACTAAAGCACCCAGATAAAAGGTTTAACCTTCGGGAAAAGAAACAATAAAACAATACACAATTTTCATACTAGAACTCTTCTTGAGTGTGATTTAAATCTGTGTGTAGACAGGTGCTATGCTCCATAAATTGTCTCACTGAGGACCGCCTCTCACATAATTGCCCCATTGTTCAAAGTTCCTTTCATTCTTAATTTTGATTACACATGTGGCAGGTGTAGCTAAACAGCAGGTGCTTACTCTTCCTATGCACTCAGCCTTTCCTTACTGGTGGAAGTTCATGTGTGTTGCTTCATTTGCCAGTTACAAGATTTTTATTTTGCTTTCATGGTTTTGGTTTGGACATGTTTTGGTATGTTTGTTTTTTACTCTACCTGTCTTCTACTGCAAATTTTAGATTGCAATTAAACCTGTCTATAAAGCCACCAGTAAAAATAGACTTTATGACAGGTGGCTCTTATATAGCGGTTCAAACAAGAAATCTGTGAGCTAATTCTCACTTAGTATACCCCTTTTAACTTCAACCATTGACAGTAAATGTCCAAAAAAGTGGGTTAATAAGGGAGTAGATAGAATCCGTACTTGAGACATAGGACCTCATACTCAACTTGCATACACAATTTTAAGTGGTTGTGTTAGTGGTTGCTGAGAACACTTACAAAAATTAAATACAACAAAAATTCGGTTTGATTGAATCATTTCAGATTTACAGCAGTGTATGTATCAAAAGCCATCATCATTTCATCCATAAACACCTCGCACACATTTCATCCATAAACACCTCGCATACATTTCATCCATAAACACCTCGCATACATTTCATCCATAAACACTGCATATACATTTCATCCATAAACACCTCACATACATTTATTGAATAGATTTGGCACATCTATGCAAATGAATATTTTAAAGAGCAAATTCAATGAATTGGGATCCCCACTGCCAGTAGTAGGTACTTTTTGTAAATTGACTTTGTCAAAAGGGTCATAACTCATAGGAAAATAAACAAACCAACCTGGGTCAATGATATGCACATCTCCTATGAATGTTGATGCTTTGCACCTAGGTTAGTAAAATAGTGTTCCATAGTTTTGAAAATTTATACCAGACAAGAAGTGTTTAAATTAGATAGATAGATAGATAGATAGATAGATAGATAGATAGATAGATAGATAGGACAGACAGAAGTTAAAATTTAATATCCCACCCTGTCTTTGAAACATCTGGGATAAAAAGACAAGGTTTCAATCAAGGGTCAATCTGAATTGCAAATGCAAACTTGGCAAACCACTCTCAAAAGATGAAATCATTTATGGAAAAACAATTATATTTGAAACTTCCAGATGACGGCTACTGTATTTCCACAAATTGAGTGCACATGGTTTTTATTATTTTATTCTTCTAATTGAAAATGTTTCTATGAAACTATCAATAAAATGCATTTAAAATGCACTGACCTAGCCAAATTATATTTTTAATTAAAAACATTATTGTTCAGTTCTCCTGTACATAGAGAAATTTTGTGAAAATTTTGGAAATTTGATCAAGTTTATGCACCAGCTGGGCCTCATTCAAAGTTACATTAGGGCATTTAGGGTTAGGTAGGTCATTGTTGCTCGGGGTTTTTCCAGGTGTGATCATCATGAATATTCCAATGATGACCTAACGTTTATAGTTGTTCCAAGTAAGAACATACAGAAGGGATAATTTTGACAAAGTCATATTTGTTGTTTTGTTAAATAACAAAAGTTCTAAAATTGCTCTATGTACAGAATTTGGTTCACTTTTTCATGAATGAAAAATATTTTTTCCTATTAGGTCAGTATATTTTGTATTAAGTTTTGACAAATTTTGTTGGAAAATACGACTTTATTCTTGCATTTTCCATGTGCAATGACTTTGTGGAAGTATAGTAGTACAATTTAAGACAACACACATCGGTTAAAAAGTAAATTTTTACTGGATTTTTTATTCTTGCAAATGAACTAATCTGAGTTCTTGTACACAAAAATCCATTATCTTTTTCATGAATAACATACACAGAAATAACATGCCATGTCTGGATTCTGAATTTATTGTCACATCAGACTGTCCTAGGAACATAATTTTTGATTCGCAATAAAAAATGGTTGTTTGACAAAGTATTTCCAATTTTAAGGTAATATTTGTGACACCTATTGGTGGGTGTATGTTACCTGTAAATTAGTAATAATAAAGATAATTATATATTTTGGTATACACAAACTTGTTGGAATTACAGTGTAAAACCCATATTGATGAATTGATATTAAAAACTACAGTAGAACTTCGATAACTCGAAGTGCACAAGACTTTGGTGATGACTTCAAGTTATCGCGGTGTTCTAGTTTTCGAAGTTGAAGAATGACATCACAATACAGACTTTTATTTCTTTGGAAGAAATCTTGGATGGCATTGAACTGTTTACTGATAAACTAGTGTAATATGTATTACATAAATAATAATAAACAAATTTAAAACAATATGTACTGAAATATACTTTATTTTGTTTTGAGTAATTACTCTGTCTTAGGAAGTCCAACTTGGTCCAACAAACAGTCCTCTACAAATGTAGGTCCAGGCCCCGGTCTAGTATGTAGAACAAATTTCACAGAATCAGGACATTGTTTCAATGGTATGGCATTAATATCCTCCTGAAAGAAACCAAATAAAACAGTTCATTGTTATATTTTGCTTTGATATCATACACTAGAGCAGTCTCTTGAGAGACAAATACCTCTGTCCCCAACACTGCTGAAATGTTAAGACAGATGGACAAACAGACTGACCCTCAATTCTGATTTTGCGACCATATTTTTCACAATTTGGCTACCAAATTTCCGACAACAAAATCTGACTTTGACGATTTCATGTTGAAGCTTTTAGTGCCCTTAATATTTGAAAATGTTTTCATGACTGAATAAGTACAGTTTTGTTAAATATACGTCACCAAGACAAACACCACTAAGTTTGTTTTTAATTTTAATTCCTTAAAACATTAAAATTAACAATATGCCATGTTCCCTATCCGTTCACTCTCACTCATTCAACTACTATATTACATGCATTATACATAATATAAACACGACATTGAACGAGAAGAGAACTGATACGTCATAAATGACGTGATTATGACGTAGTGTTTGTCACGTGACTACTATTTTGTTAAATATACGTCACCAAGACAAACACCACTAAGTTTGTTTTTAATTTTAATTCCTTAAAACATTAAAATTAACAATATGCCAAAATAATGAGAAATAATAACAACGCGATCGCTTTCCTAGCAAATGAGCACAAAACAACAAGGGATGAAAATATGAGAAATACCATTCGGGCTACTTATTCGTGATTTAATATTTCATCCGTGAAATCTGACGGTGTCTGGGAATGGACGTAATGGGCGAAGAAAACCTCGGAGCTTTTCCATCTACCTAATTTCCGCACTATCTCCGGGTTGATATTTTTAGCTATAGCGGTAGTAGCCCCCGTAGGGCGGAACGATTTTGCGCTGTATCCTAGTCCTCCTAGACCTGCCAACTTTATTGACTCGTCTAGAATCTTGGCGACGGAAGATGCTTGAAGGGCATTATACGGAGCCCGAAGCGATAAGAAAACTGGCCCACCCTGAGATCTGAACCCATTCGTCCGTATTATGTAGTCCTGTAACGTCCGGACAGGACAAAGCTTCTCCTCGGTAGCGCGGGGCAATTCCACCTCAAATCCTGTCCTCGACGTGTCGTTTTTTATGCCAAAGAACGTTATCTTGGCACAAGTTTCGTAAAATTCCACCTGATTGACACGAAAACTAAACTTAACTTCATCGTCCTCATGTAAATAAAATACACCGTTAGGAGCTATATCAGACGGTCTTAGCATCAAAGTCAATGCTAGCAAAGTAATGCTTTTTAACCGCAAAGCCTTAACGTCTAGTTTTTCATTTACCGACCAACCCAAAAACAGACTGTGAAAATTCTGTACAGGCATGACCTTAGATCTCATCATAGGTTCCCTGGTCCCCGATTTGACTAAACCTGTAACTAACAGTTTTAACTCCGGTGAAGCAACAAGGTTTGCGCATCCTGTTGCCGTATATAAATGACCAATGGCAGCAAGAGCCGTTCTAAGTACGGAATTAGGCCTAGATGAAGCATCTGCCACATTGCAGAGAAAATCTGCTAAATAGCGTGTATGATTTGGCGGGAACTCGCATTCTGCTTCGGTGCAAAACGAAAATAACTTTTCGATCACGTTATCATAAGACCGCATGGTACTTTTAGCAATGCAAAACATGACTCTGTCGATACTAAGTCGCGACCACCCTTTGGTTAACAGTTCATTCCGCCATACACTCTCCAAGCGAATATTCGCCACTTTCAGTTCCGACATGGCTCCGGAAGTACGCCCATGGCTCGAAAAACTCTTGGGCTGTTCGGTATTTTCACCGGAGGAGAAACTGACATTTGAACCAACTGATGGTACCATATTTGTGTTTTCCACATTGGCGCTATTATTGTCGCGTAAGCTCGCTGTGTTCTTACTACATCCAGCACGCGTGGTATCAAACAAAACGGAGCGTTTACGAAGTTGTTCTCGCAACCCCAATTGCTCTGAGCCAGTGCGTCTACTGCCTCGGACAGAGGTTCCCAGTACCGGCTGTTGAAGCGATTCACCTGAGCATTTTGACAATTTGCAAAACGGTCTATTGTATGACGACCGAACAACTTGTTTATGTAACCGAATACTGCAGGATGCAACATCCAATTGTGCTTGTCGGGTGTTCTGGACAAATAATCGGCTTGACTGTTCTGAGCTCCTGCGATATGCGCACAGCGTAGTGTGATTCCATGTTCTACCGCTTCTGCCCATATTGCGAATGCCAATTCCGATAACTTTGGGCTCGGGCCCCCATATGATTTACATAAGTCATAGCGGACACGTTGTCTGTTAGTATTTGTACGTATAATCCGCGCAACAACTTCGCAAAGGCTTTGATGGCCATTAAAATCGCCAACATCTCTCGTTCGTTCGAACTGAGGTGAGCGACTCGGTAGTTCCAGTCGCCTGACGCGATATGACTCCCGCACTTCGCGCCCCATCCAGTTCCGCTCGCGTCTGTCACTACCTGAGCTTGTATAGTTTCCGGACATATCTCGCGCGAGTTCCAATAATTTACTGAAGTTAACCACCACTGGAGTTCCTGGATAACTCCCTGTGTAAAATGCAATGTGTGGTCCCAAGATTTACGGTCACTAAGCAACCTGTATGATTTTCTAAGAAAAAGTTTGCCTGGGGTGACGGCCCAGGCCACCGAAATGCACTGTCCTAGTACTTTAGCTAGCTGTCTAGCAGATGCCTGTCCTTGACAAAGCACTTTACGAATCGCTCGTTTAAGCTTAGAAACACGCATCGACTGAACTTTGACGATGACCTTACCGTTGGAACTACAAATCGTGTAACCGATATATCGAATAAGCTGAGATGGCAACAAATTTGATTTTTCAAAATTAATAGCAAACCCTAACTCGGACAAAGTATGTAATAATTGATCTTTATGGTCACTAATTGTCGATTCATTCGCAGCAAGTAAAAAATCATCCACAAATACTGTAACTCTCAAACCAATCGAACGCAAATACGTGATTACGTGTCTCAAAATCTTATTAAAATAATATGGAGAGCAGCATAAACCAAACACTAAAACATTCCATACATAATAAACTCCATTCCACTTAAAACCTAAATATTTTCTAAATGTTTCACAAACCGGTATATGGAGAAAACCGTCTTTAATGTCAGCAGAAATAAATCTATCTCCAGGTTCAATTAATTTAACAGCGTCCCTTATGTCTTCGTTCCTATACCTGGGAACGTTACAGTGTTCATTTACTTTACGTAGGTCAGTAATTAAACGAAGTTTATTGTTCTTTTTAGGCACTACCCCCAATGGGCTAACACAAATTGGTTTTTCAATGCAAGGCGTTATGTATCCATGTAATAACAGTCTATCTAGTTCTTTATTCACAAAATGACTTTGTTTTTCACCAAAAATATGGTTGTCCAATTCAAAAGGTTGAACCTCTCTCAAAAGGTTGAACCTCTCTCTCAAATGGAATAGTTACACCGTTTGTTATCCACTGTATAATGTGATCAGGGGCACCAATCCGTTTCCATGCATTTAAACTCCGTGTAAGATTAGACACGCACATTAATGACACATAGCAATTCACAAAATATATACAAGGAATGTACAAAAACTAGATAGTAATTATAATAACTAATCGTCCGGAGTATTTGACGTGACGTCGTCCCTTTGGTTACCACCACGCCTAGATGATGGGAATTGGCGAGAAGCAAAACCACTGAATACGTCCCCACGCTGTCCACCACGTAGACGTCCACGACCGTGCTGGTATGCTGACGTAAATGCCCCGCGGGACGGTTGCGAAGGGCGACTGGCAGCTGATAACGTGGCCGCGGATCTTAAGGTTTCAAGTGAATCTGAATTTAGACCAGAAGTGTTTTTCTGTAGGGCTCGAAATATTCTCGACGTGGATGTATCAAATTGTCCATTTACCAGAATGGTAGCATATTCGTCCTGTAAATATTTACACTGAGCGTGACAAATCAAAAACAACTGATCTAATGTCTCTTGTGAAACGGTCGATCCTGGTTCAATGGTTGAAAGCAATTTTGCTGCAGTTTCGCTAAAACGACTACACTTTGTAAGAATGTTCAATATTGGGACATCTGAACGCTTGATTCCTTGACGGGATTCGTTAAGCTTTAGATCTGATGGCAACTTGATTCGTGCCAAACTGTCCTTAAGCGCAGCAAAATCCCCTTGGATATCAACAATAGACCCGGTGGCAGTAGGTGCTGCGGAACCGGGGGCCAACACGTGGCTACCACGTGGGTTGTCTGACGACACGAAACCCCCACTAGATTGTGGTGAAATTAATGGATTGGAGGACAAACTGAGTCTTTGTATTGCCAAATCCAACTTACGTTCAAGATCGTTGATTCTGTTGTTAACAGAGTCTTTAAAATCTTCTAATTTATCCTCCATTTAGTAAATATTTTGTTAGTGCACACAAGCACATCCTCCCTCTTGAGTGAACGAGAAGAGAACTGATACGTCATAAATGACGTGATTATGACGTAGTGTTTGTCACGTGACTACTATCCAACCTGCCTTAAAGTCTACCTCTATATAAGGGCCACCTGCTTATAAAGGCTGAGAAACTGTCATCCATAATATATATACAGTCCAACCTGCCTTAAAGGCCACCTCTATATAAGGGCCACCTGCTTATAAAGGCTGAGAAACTGTCATCCATAATATATAACATGTAATTGTATTTGCCAAATATTTTATAAACATTCAAATTAAGACTGTAAATGATAATGACATAAAGTGCGCAGAGCTTATCAACTTTTTTTATTGCATTTTCTTTATAGTTTTATATTTTTGCTACTTAAATTTTGATTTTCGCCTGAAAAAAATTTGATAAGGTCACTTTAAGCCTGGAATTTTATAATATAAAATTATAGTAAGCTAGGTACTTACCAAACTTAACCACAAGGGTAGCTAAGTTGGTAAAGTGCTTGCTTCATATATGGAAGGCTGTGGGTTCACATCTCCCTTGGGTCTGACCAAAATCTGAAAATAGGAAGTGACTGTTCTTTCGCTAAGTACCCAACATTTTGAAATAAAAGTCATGGGGTCCTTTGGAAGAGACCTTAAAAACTGGTGTCCTGTGTCACAACAGACATGACACATTAAATATTTGCATATTTGCCTGAGCGCATAGCAAAGGTTAAAATTTCTACTACTTCACCTATGGCTGGTGATGTTTTGATATAAATGAAAAATTCTTTACTGGGACGTAAAACCCCATCCAATCAATCAATCAATACTCACCATACTTGGTTCAGCACTCTCAATAGGTAATCCCCTCACAGAACAATCATCTCCAGAAAATGGAAAGAAATAATTTATTAATGAATACACTCTTGGAACATCTTTTTCCAACAGATACAGACAAGCATTAGGACCAGCATCAAATGTATAGGCTACCTACAATATTGAAATAGACAAAAAAATTTGAGATCTTGACCCAGTTGTTAGAAACTTCAATACCTCATTCAGTGATTAGCAGTAAAGTAAGACACAATAAAAATCAAAATATCACTATTGAATCCAAGAATGAAGATTAGCAAGGGCCCACTAGCCAATGGCTACTAAAAATGATAATCAGTCTGGGCCCCTTAATGTTTACACATTTTATCTATTTATTACTATTACAGATTCTTTAATGAAGTGAGCTGGGCCCCTAACTCAAAATAGTTAGGCTTTATCCCTGGAATCCATATAATAATTAAAATATGCTTTAGTTTGGTGGAATTTTTATTCAACATTAAGTTCACAATATACATGTCCCCAAAACTATGCAAAAATTCAATTCTTGACTAATCAATTGATTAAACTAAAAAGGCTTAGAGCAACTGACCCCTGGGCATTAGGGGTGACACAATACATAGGTCAGTTGCTTACATTACAAATTCTTGCATATCAAATGTAAATCATCATTCTGCACAAATGTAACGGGGCCACAGGGTTTCAAAATTATGTTTTGTAATGGAATTTCTAGTACCTTTTGCCTTGATGGTAAGCAAGTCCCACATAAAGTTTTTAAAAGTACAATATTATCATTGAAAGGTCCATGTGTCATTATGTTATCATGTAGAAAAATAGAATTATTCTGATAAAAAAATGGCAAGTTCATCAGACTTTTGAAGTTTAAATATTAAGAGTTCAAACATAAACTAAAAAGGTTCCAGACCTCGGACCCAGGGAATTTTGAACTCTTCGAGTATCACATGGTATTTGATCAGTTATGTAATCTAACCTTTGTTTCTTGACAGTGTTTGTTAAAACTGTGCACCAGCTGTATAATTTGTCGAGAGACATCCGTCAGGTAGGAGATCGGTGGATATGTGTCTAGACATACTGCATGTAGCTGATTACTCTCCTGTCAAAATACACACAAAAATAACAAGATTTCTTCCACAAAATGCATAAATAAATAAATAAATAAATAAATAAATAAATAAATTAGTAAATAAAAATATATATATATAAATAAATAAATAAATAAATAAATAAATAAATATTGTAGATCACTTATTTTTCACGAGTAGAAAATTTCTCGTCAAGATCATCCTATCCTAGCCTTATAAGAGAATAATTGAATTTGCATTTGGAATCTTATTGATTACAACATATGTATGTCAACATAGAAGTATACGTGTGCTGGAAATATTCGCATGATATTTGCATTCCCAAATGGGATGAGTCACGAATGTACGCAAAAATAAATCTCTTGCAAAATAAAAGTGGTCTACAGTAAATAAATAAATAAATAAATAAATAAAAGAAAATTCAGTGAATAGGGATCTTCCCTACAAGTAGGTACTTTTTTAATAAATGGATAAATGGTGTTTACGTCCCAGTTAAGAATCTCTCACTTATTTTGAGGTGGTCAGTTCATGGATGGTGGAGTTGACTAGAGTTCCTCTAGAAAACCACTGACCTTTGGCAAGTAAACTGAAATACTTTCTCACACTAGGATCTGCTTGGGAGTTAAAACCCAGGTACCCAGTAAAGATCGAGAGGCACCTGTGATAGGTAAACTGGTGCTTTAGACCAATCCACCACTGAGGCCAGAATATATGTCTAAAATAAGCGGGTATTTTCAAATGATTAATTGAAATGTGTTTTATGACCCAGTCAAGAATATTTTACTTATATTGAGATGTCACCAGTTATAGTGAGAGGCACTGTGATAGGTAAACTGGTGCTTTAGACCAATACACCACCGAAACCAGAATATATGTCTAAAATAAGCAGGTATTCTCAAATGATTGATTGAATGGGGTTTTATGATCAAGTCAAGAATATTTCACTTGTATTGAAATGTTACTAGCTATAAGAGAAGTGGCAAAACCTTTTACCTATACAAGGCAATGTGCAGGGAGGGTTCTTCTATGTGCCATACTTGCGATAAAATGGGCATTGTCAAACCTGTCTATAAAAGCCACCCAAGGAAACCAGTAAAAGTGGCCTTTATGGGCAGGTGACCTTTAAATACAGGTTCAAATAATATGAATAAAAACAATTGGATACAATTTTACTGGCCTTTGGGCAGGTGACCCTTATATAGAGGTGGTCTTTAAGGCAGGTTAGACTGAACGTTTTTAAGGTCTATTCTGAAGGATCCTGTTAGTTTTAATTATCAAAAGTTGAGTGCTTGGCAAAAGAACAGTCACTACCTGTTTTCAAGTCATGGACAGAAACCAGCCTGGGTTCCAACCCACAACTTCCAAATTACCAAATGAGCACTCTACCATCTGAGCTACTGTAGTGATATTTAAAGAAAAGTAAGAAGTTATACCTTCATAGTTATTTCTGCAAATGTTGGGAAGTCTCTGTTCATAATGGCCTCTGTAATTCTTTGTACTTTGGGCTCGATGACTTGTATTCTGTGTTGTAGTAGTTCGCTAGTATTTACGGTGGTACCCATACCGCTGGTACTGCCGATCTGCTTCTCCTGATCACTCACCTACAAACATTCAAAATTCAAAGGTACTGTAAATCAGAATTTTTTTGTTTGTTTTGTTTTCATGTTAATTTGCGAGATTAACCAGTAACAAGAAACTTTGAACTTTGCAAATATTTCATAAGAAGAAACATTAGCGGTAGGAAACTTTTGCGGTTTTGATCTTCTAATCAAAAACAAACATACTAGTCCATGTCCATATCACAATCCAGAAGCAAAGTAAATACTTTGGAACTGACAAGTCAGGTTAGACAGGTGAACTTCCACCAGAGAAGTGAGGCCGGGTGCTCTGAAAGGGTAAGCACCCCCTGTTTCACTAACTACACCCGCCATGTGTGTAATCAAAATTGTGTGAATGGAACATGACATCAAGTATTTTAATTTTAAAAGACAATATTAATATTAACAATCATACTGAATTCTCTTCAATAAACTTTTTGAGAGCAACTGAAGATATTTACCAATAACTTCGGTTGGGCACCTGCAACCTTTAACCCATGACATCACCATTAAGGGTTCTTTTACATGCCATGCCTGACATAACATGTGGCATTTGTTTTAAGGTCTCTTCCAAAAGACCCTGCAACTTTCATTTGTAAGTGCTGACAGCTTGGAGAAAAAACAGCCGCTACTTATAGACTTTTTTACTTATTTGTGTAGCATGGATTTAACCGTTTTTGTAAAGACTCATCAGGCCATGAACGTCCGGTATATGTATTGTAATTATGATTCCCACCGAAGGTGGGGAATCATATTGTTTTCGTTCTGTTTCTTCTTCTTATTATTATTATTATTCTTATTATTCTTCTTCTCAAGACCATATGCTGCAGCATATCTCGGGAACGGCTTGATGGATTTAGATGAAATTTGCTACCAATAATCTGTTGTCTGTGTAGATAATCAAGACGCGTTTATTTTCGTTATCTTGAAGGTGGGTGGGTGGGTGTAAATCAATACGTAGTTAAATACCCGGGGAAACCAATTCTGAATGGACATAAGCTGGTTACGACACCTTAATTACACAAAGCCAATGCTTTCACCTATGAGTTAATCCGATTAGTGACCGTTAAAAACTTGGCGATTTTTAAAACCACAGCTTGTCACGTCACACGCCTGTACATAAAACCTTATACAATGAGATGAATGGTGTATACAATTTGCCTTGATAGATCAAATGGCTTGGGGGTTTTCTGTTAATCACTGACTGTGGAAGTAGAAGACTGCCCACTTTTTTAAGTTTACACCATTGAAATGTCTCCTTTTACTGACTGACACTTTCCTAATGACCGGTATGTCGAGTACAAAAATTTGTAGTTATAGTCGGAAATGAATCTTCCGAGTAAGCCGCCACTCTGTTACTATTAACACTTTTCAAATAAGAGATGGACAATTATTTCAGGTATTGTTCAAGTTTAAGATAAAATATTTTTGTCTAACTCTTTTTTATTCGATTTAAACATAGGAATTTTCGTAATTTGGACTGAAAGTTCACTTCGATTTAAACATGGGAATTTTCGTAATATTTCGTTATTTGGACTGAAAATTTGCTTCAAATTCGGCATATTGAATTAACTAACAAATTTACATAGAAATACATAGCGATCTGACGGGACCATTTGTATCATTTCGATTTAAGCGAAATTTCGATTCAACCGATTTCGAATTAACGAGAGTCGACTTTATTTCTTTTGCATCAAAAACACCTAAATAATCTATAGAGCAATGAAGATCTGAGTCTTTTAGATGCTGGAAATAACAATATGAGATTTATTCCGTATAATACACCTAAACTAATATGTACCTCAACGTGTTGAAAAGTACGTTTTTTCAATAGAGGGGGTCTTTTAAATCGGACTATATATACAGCGTCGATCTATTTCAACACACTATACACAGAGTTAACATACATGCTTCATATAAAAATGTCCGTCTTTTACTATTTTGACTGAGTAGATGTATCGTTATGATCATGAACCTCAAACATATAGGAATAACCGATATAAGTCGCGTAATTAAAATACAAACAGATGGCCTCCTATGATGTGTATTGCGCATTGAATCACGATTATTAATCAATAAACTTTTTAGAAAAAATATTAAATAAACATCACAAAGGGTAACTTTTATTATATTTTATTTTGGATTTTACAATAATTCCGAGTCCATGGGTGTTTATACTGTCTGACGACATCGGGAGGGCACCTGGGTATATCCTCAGGCAGTGTCGACACGCTCCAATATTACTTGGATCTACCTGCCCATCATTAGAAGGTCTTACATTCGGACCTAAGACAATGATCTTAACTCAGTCGTTAATTACTGTGTTTATTCAGTGACACTTGCCAATCCGTCACTGGCTTCAATGTGTATCCCCCTGTTAATTACTGGTGACCAAGATACCGGTGAACTTTGAAAACTTGTGGCCAGAAAAATCGCAAAGCGCTGGGTTTTGTCGCTAGTTAAAGAAAAAAATCGCAGTAAGCGATGCCCAGCGCAATCCCTCCCATACGTGTTCATTCATTGTAACACGCGGCGACGCCAAATCAGAGGCCTGAGATTTCTTATTCAATAAAATTCATTGAAAACGTCACTTCCTATGCCGAGAAGGCCTTCCAATGTACGATTTTTCTCAACCGAAAACTTTAATTCAAATCTACTTTAACTTTCAAAGAAATTTTAAAAAACAATCAAGGTATGATTTTTTTTAGTTTACCAGGTCGGCGCGGTACAAATGTTCTTTATACACATCTGCCTTTAAAATGTAATTGTTCATCAAGGCAATATATACACAACATTAAAAACGCATGTGACGTGAAAATCACAAGATTTACCCTTTTTGGCGACACAGTAATGAAATTGGCAACAAAATTTTACAACTGGCGATTTCCTTGACGACAGACTTTTACAACCCAGCGCAAACCCTGCTAGGGTCTTTTCACCAGATAATTTATGGATGGTGGGGAATCATACGTAACTGGTATCCCAGTTACAATCTCTAGTTTTGTTTGTTGTTGTTTACTCATGCCTGTGAAGTTCTTTTTTTCTATTGGGTAAAAATTGTGTGTAATTTCCCTGCCTAAAAGAATTAGTTTGATACATACAGTCCAACCTGCCATAAAGGCCACCTCTATATAAGGGTCACCTGCTTATAAACATGTATAAAGGCCAGTAGAATTGTATCCCAACTGTTCTTTATTCATTTTATTTGAACCTGTATATAAAGGCCACCTGCCCATAAAGGCCACTTTTACTGGTTTCCTTGGGTGGCCTTTACAGACAGGTTTCACTGTATATACTTCAGGATTGAACTTTAAATGTACTGAATTTTTTGGGTGATAACTTCACCATTCATTCAATATGCGAGTGACCAACTAAAGTTATCACCCAATAAATTCAGTACAATCAAAAATCAATCCTTACATTTGCAATCTTTTAACCCTTCAATGCCATAGAGCCCAAAATATGTCCGGCACCCACTTGGCCAATTCAGCCTATCAAAGTTCTATTTTTATGACGTCAAATAAAAGCACGCCCATTTGTCAATGCCATACGAAACAAGTGAAGTCACGGGAGAAAGGTCGCATGTGACCAACCAATGTTATTGGTAAATATCTTCAGCTGCTCTCAATAGGTTTATTGCAGGGAATTCAGTACAATTGTAAATAGTTAAACTTAACAGTGTCAATAAACTTATTTACACATTAAATGAGATGAATGTCCACATTTATATATATGTATGAATATTAATTGACTTTTTATACACACTTAAATTTCAGGAATGTTTATCCCGCAAAAGACTGGAGATGTTTTCTTGCATACTTTGCTCACACTGTGATCAAGAACACTTACTGCCTACTTTCACGTTGTGGTTAGAATCACGACGGGTTCGAACCCACAACCTCCTACATACTAAGTAATGACTCTACTGAGCTACTGAAGTAGTATTTGTATGACCATAATAACCATCTCATAACTCAAAAGTTCAATGCTTAAGTTAGTTTTACATACTACAATAATTAAAGCTCTAAGTTGTGGCCAGTGCAACTCGGTGGCTATCTGTGTGGCACAAGAATCGGAGCCATCAGGTAAAACTCCTTTATTCCACACAACAAATCCCCCATAAATACTTCTGCAGGCACTCCCAGATCCTCTCCTGTTAATAAATAAGTAAACATGAAAGAGAGACTGGTCATGTGGTTCACTACCAAACAGGCAACATGATAGGACAAATGAAAGATGAGAGAGTGAAATATTGTTGATTCAGATTGATATAACTAGAACTGTCTCTTGAGAGAGAAATACCCCCCACCCCAACATTTAATGTTTTCCCACAAACTTCATGTTTCAAATATGACCTTGGTTTAAGGTCATGACACACCTTTTCTACCATGAAGTTTTATGACAGTCATCCAAAGCAGCTTTGTGATATGGCCTGGACACGATTTTACAGAAAGACGAACAGACATGGTGATTCCTATATACCCCCCTCAAACTAGTTTGCGGGTGGGGGGAGGGATAATATACAATTTACTGCCCAGATGATGCCTATTTCCCACAGGTTTTGCTCTGCAATGAACAAATCTTCATACCTCCCTCTCTCATGGGCAAAAATAAAGATATTTTCCTCTGCTTTTCTAAAACACATGTCTATAGATGACAGCACCTAGTTTGAGAAAATTTCTCTGTTCACTGGCTAAAGTATGGTGACTTTTTCCTGACACTGTGGTTTCCTCCATCATCCTTGAGAAGACGGTCTCGATATAAATAACAGATTCTTGACTGGGGTGTAAAACTTGGTAAAGGTGTTTCAGGCAAAGGTGTTTTTAACAGTGGCTCCCAAATTTTAAATTTGCTCTGATTTTCAAAGAGCCAGAGATAACAATACATTTCACAAATGTATAGCATTTACCTTGCAATGTCTGACAAATCCCCTTCAACACCATACAACTTCCCAAGGGCACATACTGAAAAATAAACAAGCATATTAAGTGACTTGAAACCCCCGTTAGTAGGTAAAATTTTTTTCACGATTTGAACTTATGTTCAAATAGCCTTAACTCCCAGGAGACTTACTCGGGTTAATGGAATGAACATTTCCTGTCAATATTGATGCTTTACTCAAGTTTTGTGAAATAATACTGCATAGAATTATATCTTAACAAAAAGTGTTGGAATGGACAGAAGGACAGACAGAAGAACAGAAATTAAAATTTAATATCCCGTCTTTTTTCAAATATGTTTTAGGAAATTTCAGAAAAAAACATTCAAAAAGTATATTTTAACAAATACTTTCAGAAAATTTACAATGAAATAATTTTGAAATTGGGGAAACCAAGAAATGATGACGCTGAATACAACACTAAAACCATCATCTGACTGAAATTATTGGTGAAGTCAGGAATTCAAAACTTTCCAGACATGGTATTACTTTTCAGAGTGGATGGATTTTTTTCTGGTTGCTTGGCAACTCAGCATTTAGATGTAATAAAATAATAATAAAATGGGCTCGCTCACTTACTCAAACATACCTAAGCATGCATATCCAGCTGCCGATGATGCCAGACCTGCAGCTGTCGGGAAATTATTCTCAGAACAAACATGTATCTTCCAGTTTAACTTGTCGTCTTTCTCTGTTGAATCATTGTCTGTACATTTTCTTTTTCTTGCTCGCCTTTTAACTTGATATAAAAATTTTAAAACCAATTGAAATATGTGACAATGGGGTTTGCCAACTTACCATGTGAAATTCCCTAAAGTTTGGGCAGAACAATTATTTGTATTGGACACAGCCCTCAAAGTGAGTTTAAAGAACTAAGTGGCCAGCTGGCCACCAATTTAAATTTTCAGGTGGCAAGTGGAAATTTTAAGTGACCAGTCAATTTTTTCTTTCAAATGAAGAAAAATTAAGGCATCTTTTAGGTTTGGAAAAGAAAAGTGCACTTTTTTTAAACTGGCTGACAATCACTTACATACGTCAGTGTTATTAATAACAATAATGAGGATGTAAAGTGTCCATTATATTGCCTGAACTGGTAACAGTATCATGAAAATTTTTGGACAAAGATATAATATCTGTATTCTGGTCACAACAGCTCAAATTTAAAGTGGACAAGCTGGCCACCATTTACAAATTTTAGGTTGCCAAACAAAATTCCAGGTCAATTTGGCCGCCATTTTAGAAGACAAAATTGAGGGCTGGTCCGATATGGAATCATATCTGTTCAAGTTTTCATGTCAAAACTACAAACTTTCTCAAACTTGGGTTGTCCCCAAGTGTGATTCAAAACTAGGCAATAAGAGGGACTGCCATCTGTAAGCACACACTTTAGACTACTTGCCCACCAATGCCCTCGTCAGCATTAGAAAGTTCAATAACTCAATCATCACATGAATCTGTGTTTAGTTAAATCACTGAGGTGAAATGAATAAAAAGAAAATTGTAAACATACATCACAAACAAAATTCACAATACTGTTTCCCTATTTGGGGCCCCACAAAGAAAGTTTGTGCAAATTAGAAAATACTGGTACATGCAATACAGTAAGTCAGTTGCTAACCATAGAATATATAAAGTATAGGCCGTTTATAGTTTTTAACAAGAAGAATTTTCAAGAAGAGTTTTCATGATTGCCTCTCCTCCCCCAGCATTATTGGGGCACCAAAGAAACATAACCCCTTCACTGATATTCCCCACCTAGAATTGGTAACATCATTGACAGCATTGCTAAATATCATCAAATTGCCCAGTAGTTTTTGGAAAAGATTAAAATATGAAACATTTACATATGGAGAAAATGCACAATGCTGATAGATCACAAAATCTAATCTAAACTTTTAAAAAACTTGAATAGGATTGGACAGCAAGTGGAGATAAAGTAAAAGGATTCAAATGCCTTAGAAACGATGAAAAGTTAACCATAGTAAATACAATTGTAGCTCATCTGTAATAAAATCCACACATTTAAGGTGAAACAAAAAACTTACTTTCTTTCAAAATATTCTGTATTCTGGGATTTTTCATGGACTGTTCTCTGAAATATAAAATTCAAAATTTATCATCACTTCCATCACTTCAAAATTTCATTAAAATCACAAACCAGAAATCAATTTAGGAATTTTTAAAAAAAAAATTATTTAATATAGAAACCAAAGAGAAAATTATATTTTACCTTGGATAATATTTTATGGAATAAGCCATGACATTTATTCCATTGGAAAGATTTTACCATGAAATTATATCCTCCCATACCAGACCTGCCAACCCCCTGGGCAACTATTCAGTAAGATCAAGGACATTTTTCAGAAAGATCAAGGACATTTTTTCAGTAAGATTGCACCAGTTTCAGTAAGATTTTACAAAAGTCATAATCTGCCAGATCTGCTTTGCTGCGTTTGCTCATTTTTGAGATGTGACAGTTACCGCGAGAAACTTTAAAACCACACAGATGCTTGATTATTACGCTTCAGAATGTCTTTGAAATGCTTTACGATCAAAGGCTCTTCCGAATTTGCGTAACGACAGTGATCGCTGGCTATCTTTTTAATGCTTTATTGTAATCTGCATGCCTTAAAAGCGTCTCCAAGACACTTTCTAAAACATGGTTTGGAAACGTAAAGACCGAAAAGATAAAAATCGGAAGAAAACATGCTGTATCCGTACAATCGTAAGAATTAAAATTTTTTGGCAATTTTCAGTAAGAACTACGGAAAAATCGTAAGGGTTGGCAGGTCTGCCATACGCATTTTCACCTGGATAAAATTATGGATTAAATCAATTCATGTACACAGACAGTATTTGCAGAATGATCTTTTAAATTACACAATTTTATTTACACTTTGGTTTAAAAATTATTTGCATTTCTTTAGATATGTTGAATGAAATAGCTTCATTTTTAAATCTGAAATTCCCAATTTGCATGGACTAAAATGCACTAAATTCCCAAAGTCAAGACTCTAACCACATGAACCACTTTTTAAAAAAAATTCAAAAAAGCCCTGGATTAATATACTAGTCTACAACATAACTTATGTAACTTGTTTCTGAAGTATCAAGACAACTGTTATACCAAAGACAACTTGTACCCAGGTCAACTCGTACCCATACCAAGACAACTCTTACCCAGGTCAACTCTTACCCATACCAAGACAACTTGTACCCAGGTCAACTCGTACCCATACCAAAGACAACGTGTACCCAGGTCAACTCGTACCCATACCAAAGACAACTTGTACCCAGGTCAACTCGTACCCATACCAAAGACAACTCTTACCCAGGTCAACTCTTACCCATACCAAGACAACTCTTACCCAGGTCAACTCGTACCCATACCAAAGACAACTTGTACCCAGGTCAACTCGTACCCATACCAAGACAACTTGTACCCAGGTCAACTCGTACCCATACCAAAGACAACTTGTACCCAGGTCAACTCGTACCCATACCAAAGACAACTTGTACCCAGGTCAACTCGTACCCATACCAAAGACAACTTGTACCCAGGTCAACTCGTACCCATACCAAAGACAACTCTTACCCAGGTCAACTCTTACCCATACCAAGACAACTTGTACCCAGGTCAACTCGTACCCATACCAAAGACAACTTGTACACAGGTCAACTCGTACCCATACCAAGACAACTGGTACCCAGGTCAACTCGTACTCATACCAAGACAACTCTTACCCAGTTTAACTTGAACCCATACAAAAGACAACTTGTACCCTGGTCAACTCGTACCCATACCAAGACAACTCTTACCCAGTTTAACTTGTACCCATACAAAAGACAACTTGTACCAAGGTCAACTCGTACCCATACCAAGACAACTCTTACCCAGTTTAACTTGTACCCATACAAAAGACAACTTGTACTAAGGTCAACCCGTACCCATACCAAGACAACTTGTACCCAGGTCAACTTGTACCCATACCAAGACAAGTCTTACCCAGTTTAACTCGTACCCATACAAAAGACAACTCTTACCCAGTTTAACTCGTACCCATACAAAAGACAACTTGTACCCAGGTCAACTCGTACCCATACCAAGACAACTCTTACCCAGTTTAACTCGTACCCATACCAAGACAACTCTTACCCAGGTCAACTCGTACCTATACCAAGACAACTCTTACCCAGGTCAACTCGTACCCATACCAAGACAACTCTTACCCAGTTCAACTCGTACCCATACAAAAGACAACTTGTACCCAGGTCAACTGGTACCCATACCAAGACAACTCTTACCCAGTTTAACTTGTACCCATACCAAAGACAACTTGTATCCAGGTCAACTCGTACCCATACCAAGACAACTCTTACCCAGGTCAACTCGTACCCATACAAAGACAACTCTTACCCAGGTCAACTCGTACCTATACCAAGACAACTCTTACCCTGGTCAACTCGTACCCATACCAAGACAACTCTTACCCAGGTCAACTCGTACCCATACAAAAGACAACTCTTACCCAGGTCAACTCGTACCCATACCAAAGACAACTTGTACCCAGTTTAACTTGTACCCATACAAAAGACAACTCTTACCCAGGTGAACTCGTACCCATACCAAGACAACTCTTACCCAGGTCAACTCGTACCTATACAAAAGACAACTCTTACCCAGGTCAACTCGTACCCATACCAAAGACAACTTGTACCCAGTTTAACTCGTACCCATACAAAAGACAACTCTTACCCAGGTCAACTCGTACCCATACCAAGACAACTCTTACCCAGGTCAACTCGTACCCATACAAAAGACAACTCTTACCCAGGTCAACTCGTACCCATACCAAAGACAACTTGTACCCAGTTTAACTCGTACCCATACAAAAGACAACTTGTACCCAGGTCAACTCGTACCCATACCAAGACAACTTGTACCAAGGTCAACTCGTACCCATACCAAGACAACTTGTACCAAGGTCAACTCGTACCCATACAAAGACAACTCTTACCCAGTTTAACTCATACCCATACAAAAGACAACTTGTACCCAGGTCAACTCGTACCCATACCAAGACAACTTGTATCCAGGTCAACTTGTACCCATACCAAGACAACTCTTACCCAGTTTAACTCGTACCCATACAAAAGACAACTTGTACCCAGGTCAACTTGTACCCATACAAAAGACAACTTGTACCCAGGTCAACTTGTACCCATACAAAAGACAACTTGTACCCAGGTCAACTCGTACCCATACCAAGACAACTGGTACCCAGGTCAACTCGTACCAATACCAAGACAAATCGTATCCAAGAAAACAATTGAAGTAAATTAACAAGTTTCTTTTCAATCTAAGTAAATTTAAATCAGTTTTTATCTTAAATGAATTTTATTTGATTATTTCAAAGGTATAAAGCATTGCTAGCATCAATCAAGAATGTAAGTATGTAATATTGCTGTTTGTGTATGCATGTTCTTTTAAGGCTAAATTAACACTTAGTAAGTAAACAAAAAATAAAACTTAATTTTCTTGAATTGTTTTCATGGGTTCGAGTTGTCTTGGGTTGGGTACGAGTTGTCTTGACGTAAAAAACGCATAGGTATGAGTTGTCTTGGGTTAGGTACAAGTTGTCTTAGTAACGAGTTGTCCAGCAACCTTTTCTAAATCAAAGTTTGTTTACCTGCCATTGAGCCACATTTTATCATCTGTGAAATCTTTACTTGTAGCAACTGTTGTTTTGGCTCTTAGCTGTTCAATAAAAAATAACAAATTTTAAACAAATAGAAGCACAAACTGAGTGTGTAAATAACATTGAGCACAATAATCGTATCATCAAATATGATAGAAAATCATGCAAATGTACAGGTCAAGGTCACAAGTGACGTATCGCCGGCCACGCCTTTTATGGTCCGACACTGTCTGCCATCACGGTACCGAAGCAGCATTATGGCAACTAATGACTTTCTCGTGTCAGTGAAGTCATTAAATGGCACAATTCGAGGACAGTTTTAATTCTTTTTGTGTGTAATTCAAGCATGCTGGGCCTTTGTCGGAACATTGTGGGTGTGGCCGGCTATCCATCAATTAGTGGTTGATTTTATTTCAAAGATGCACCACAAAATACATAATTATAAAACAGTTTCAACATGTTCTCATGTCAGACTGTCTGACCCAAGATTTGAAAGTGGGTAGTGACTGTTCTTTCGCCAAGCACTCAGCATTACCAAATGAAAGTCACGGTTCTTTTGGATGAGAACTTAAAATAAACAAGGTGAGGTCCAGTGTCACGGTAGGCTTGGCACAATAACAGGGATTTATCAGGGTCTTTTGAGAAAAGGCCCTAAACTAAAAATTGGGAAAAACTATCAACTTTTTGCTCATTTTGGGAAACTTTGACATCATTTTTGATGCCATCAATGATTAAATCTAATGCGTTTAGTTTATTGAGTTTATAAATAAAAGCAGCTGATTGGGGACTTTCACAAAATTTACTTTCATTTTCGTTTAAAAACAACACAGTTTTCTGTTTGGGAATTTTCTCAGCTGATTTTGGGAAAAATCAACATTTTTTCCATTGGGAATGGGGCCTTATTTCGGCCCTAAATAGGCCTTTGATAAATCCCTGAATAAAGAACCCTGCTGTATAATGCCATAAGTGCAACAAACAGGCAAAATTTCTGCACCTTCGCCTAAAGCTGGTGATTCTCGATATAAGTGAAATATTGTTGACTGGGGTGTTAAACAGCATTACTCAACTCATGTCAGACTATCTTGCAAGGTCGGGTTGCAAGACCATGATATCTGGCATCACTCTTTTTATGGATTTTTCTATCTTGGATGCAAAACAAGATTATCGAAAATGAATTTTCTGACCCCTATGTAATATGTGTATCCTGTATGTACGGAATTTGTATCAGAAGTGAGTGTTGTTCCCATGACGATATCATAATAAATCACTATGGATTTTCTGACCCCTTTGTAGTGTATTCTTTGACATACCTGATCCTGATGTAATGTTACACTCACTGAAGAGTTAACAGGTAAAATCAAATCTTCATCCCGTTTACCCCCTAAACAATAAATAAATATAAGATCAAAATAAAAATGTAGGCATAATAGATCAAGTTGGTTATCAAATCATTTTCACTGTCACTAATTTAGTGCACTGTGGAAGCAGAAATGACAATTTACACCATTCATTGGACAATCTGCAAAAACTGGCAAATGACAGACAAAAGTGGAAAGACTTTGTTTCTGCCCCACACACCAGAGGGCATAATGAGCAGTAAGTAATTTAGTGGTCTGAGTAGCTCTGTGGTAGAGCACCTGCCTATAGTGTGGGAGGTCCCCGTTTCGATCCTGCAATATTTTCCTGCCTGTTACACTTACAAAGGTCAAGGTCACAGATATTTATCAACATACTAAAATGATTACTTATCTAAAAAACTATTTTAACTTTTGTATATGCAATTTGATGCATGTATTTTAGAACATTTAGGTATTGATACAATGACCATTTTGATATAAATATTAAAGTCATGAGTTCAAAGGTCAAGGTCACAGATGCAAAAGAACACTGAAATGCTTAATTAGAATATTGTATGTTGCAATAATCTTGCTGATATACGTGTATAGATGAAGGTCATGTGTTTCAAGATCACAGTTCCTTAGAATACTAAATGGGTTTAATGGTCAAGGTCACAGATACTTAGAATACTGAAATGGTTAAATATCTGGAAAACTATGAACTTTTTGTATAGGCATGTACATATTAAAACATTGTATGCATTGTCCTACCAGGTAATGCTTTTCAAGGATAACTTGTAAATGTATGAACAATATGCAAATAGAGAAAAAATGGAACTAAAAATAACAGGCGTCAGCATTTATCAAGATTAAATCTGACAAAGTCAATGAAAGTATTTCCTTGTTTTGCACCCCCCCCCCCCCCCCATGTTTCAATTTTTGTATTTGAGTGTTTGTGCTAATAAAATTATTATTATAGAACTTACAATATTTGATTACTGCAATGTTGACGGGAGCTGTACAAGTAACGTACTTCATATTCAACAAGAAACTCTTTAGACATGGACTGGGTAAAAACGGGTAAAAACCACGTGCGTGTGTTTACATTCTCGGCACTGAATAATTTTGGTTTTCATACTTTATAAAATCATAAAGATTATAAAATTATTTGATTAAAAGTTTAAGACATTTTGATTTATTTAATTTTACTTTTATCCACCGAAATAATTAATATTTTATAAAAAGAGAAAAGTAAATTTCTGCGGACCTATAATGGCAGCCCCCATGTGTTCTGCGTTGTGACTTTTACTACGAAAGCGTGTTACAGGTTACATAATTACGCAATGATTGTGTGTAGTTTGTGTCGTAGAGAATGGTTTGACAAAACACCAATTAGACTTCTTTGGAAAAGAGTAAGTAACCATTGAACCTTGTCCAAGACTTAAAATCACGTTTCTCTCTCTCTCTCTCTCTCTCTCTCTGAGCTCTCTCTCTCTCTCTCTCTCTCTGAGCTCTCTCTCTCTCTCTCTCTCTCTCTCTCTCTCTCTCTCTCTCTCTCTCTCTCTCTCTCTCTGAGCTCTCTCTCTGAGCTCTCTCTCTCTCTCTCTGAGCTCTCTCTCTCTCTGAGCTCTCTCTCTCTCTGAGCTCTCTCTTGCAACGGTAGATCAGTTGTAGAGTGCTTGATTTGTATATGGGAGGTCATGAGTTTGAAACCCGGTCGGATCTGACCAAGACTTGAAAATAGTTGGTCACTGTTCATTCGCCAATCATTAGGCATTTAGAATTGAAAACCATGGGGTCCTTCAGAAGAGACTGTACAAAATACTGATGTCCTGTGTCATGGCAGGTGTGGCACATTAAAGAACCCTCCCTGGACATTGCCCTGAGCACATTGCAAAAGTAAAAAATTCTGCCACTTCAACTATAGCTGGTGACGCCTTGATATGAGTGAAATATCCATGTAAGTTTTTAAAAGGTCTCATGACTCATCAGTCATCTGAAAGACCCTGTGACTTTCATTTCTAAATGTCAAGTGACCTAGGTTCAAATCTCGACCTCTCGCATACAGAGCGAGCACTAAACAATCTGAGATTTTGCAGTGGTCTTTATACTCACGGTTGATAATATACTTATGAAGTTAACTTACTAATTGCACCATCCCTTCACCATAGCTGATCAGTTTGTAGAGTGCTCACATCGTAAGTTAGAGGTGAGGTCGAGGGTTTAAACCCAACCAGGTCTGATTCAAGACTTGAAAGTGGGTGGTCCTGTTCTTTCGCAAAGCACTCGGCATTATGAAATGAAAGTCACTGTTCTTCGGATGGGAACTTAAAATAAGTGATGTCCCATGTAGGCATTGCATGATAAAATGCCCTGCTATATAATGCCATCAGTGCAATGCAGTGAACACCTGGCAAAATTTCTGCACCTTCACCTATAGCTGGCAACGTCTCATTATAAGTGAAATATTCTTGACTGGGATGTTAAACACCATTACTCATCTCAACTTCACTATTTTATTTCTTTCAGTTAAAACACAAAGCAGTTGTAAAGTCAAATCCTGAAGTTGTTGGCAAGGCAGCAGATCTTGACCTTAAAGGATCAAGACTTCTACCACAAAATGTTGTTATAGATCCAGACGTTGCTGAAGAAATGCAGAAAAATGATGTGAAACCACGGTTTCAACCTGGAATTATGCGATTAAAGGCTGTACGAGTACCACCGAGGCTGGAAGTTGCAGCATTTGAACTTTCACAAAGTAATTATATAATAAGAAATTTTAATATGGGCAAAACTCACCAGGCACAAACTCTGGAAGGCAAAGCCCGCCTATAAGTAATGCACATACCGTTTTCAATCTAAAAGGGGGCTTCAAGGGGCCCTTGTGTCATTGGCCGCAAAATAATAGTTTTTTCCCTCAAAAATACCTTTTGTTGGCCTATATTTTCAGTCTTAATTTAGGTCTGTCTCTGTTCTTTCATTTGTATTTCTTCTTTGACTTAATACTGATGTTTTTAAATAAACGACGAAAATGTCCCAATTTTTGACAAAATTACCTGTGTTTTTCTAAGGCTAGGGCCAATATGAACCAGAAGTTATCAACTACTTCTGACGTAGTTAGAACGATGCACATATTGGTGAAATACAGATATACATGTACTATATTTCTTGGAGCCATTAGTACCACTGCGGTAGCTGAGTTGGCAGAGTGTTCGCTCCATAAGTGGGAGGTCGTGGGTTCTAACCCCGACAGAGTCTGACTCAAGATTTGAAAGTGGGTAGTGACTGTTCTTTTGTGAAGCACTCAGTATTACAAAATGAAATTGTTGACACAGGAATTTTGCTTATTAAGGCCCTCAAAAAATTTTATGACCGTCATCGCAATATTATGATGTCTCCGTATCCAGAATTACCCTGGATATATTGGTTGTCCTATAGTCCCATGTTCCTGTCATTACCAACTTTGATTTCACATGTGGCAGGTGTACCTAGCTAAACAAGAGGTGCTTTGCAGTTGCGTACCCTTCTGGAGCACCCAACCTCACAATGACATTTATTTGAAACCCTTTTCATTGTCTCATAGACAATGGTTTTTAGTTTTGATTGTATGTCCATGTTTTGATTGTAAATTTGTTTGTAGCATATGGAGGAAACAGGTTAAAGCACGATGCAATAAAACTGAAAAATGTCCTGCAGTGTCGTCCAGTTCCACCACAGAGCTCAGAAATAGGCGCCAAAACACGACAAATAACACAGAAACTGATACGAGAAAGTAAGTTTGAATCCAAACTCTGACAGATCCTTGTGTGAGTCGAGTTGAGTAATGGTGTTTAACATTCCAGTAAAGAATATTTCATTTATTCCAGCTATAGGAGAAGGTTGTGTATTGTACTGGTGGCATTATACAAAAGTTTTTTTTTCATGCCATGCCTACTGTGACATAATTATTTTCAGTTCCCATATAAAAGAATTGTGACTTTCATTTCGACAGTCTCGATATAAGTGAAAGAATCTTGACTGGGAGTGTAAAACTCCATCACTCCACTTTATATTGTAGGCTCTTGATATCTTGTTTGTAAAATATTTTTGTCTCAAATAACCAAAATTAGTGATGAGAATGGCCTGGATGTTCATAAGAAAAAACATTAACAGCAGGAAATTTTTTGTGGCATTGATATTTTTGGAATGAAGATTCATGCATTATCAAGTAAAAATAAATGAATTTCAGACTTCAGCATAGATGCTATATTGTGACAATATCTAATACATCACTGTTTTTTTGGAGAATTTTAGTGATCATATTGGAAAAATTTAATCATTTTCCCCAGGTGATGATAAAATAAATTCCTACAAAGGTTAGTCCTTGGTATCACATGATACCCTGGTGAACTCATTTGGTTACCATGACAATGGTACCAATATCTGCTTTGAATCCATTGTTTTTACATATAGTGATGAAACAATAATTTGCGACAATCAAAAAATTGTCATTTAAGGCATAACAATTTCGATCATCAATTTAAAGTTCACAGAATCAGTTATCAGCACTGCAGAGAAAGGTGCTCTGATTGTAGAAGGAAATACAGATCAACAATAAGAAACTACCAAAAGCAGTCTTACAAAATGGCCATGCCGGTAGCCAACCACGAGGCGCCGCCAGCAGCTCAGTATATGTATATTTAATCCATATTATGAGCCATATATAAGGCTATACCCATGTTTGTAAATAGACTTTATATTTGAAGAATAATATGCTAAAATCTGATGAATTGATGATCAATCAGTTTTTGTCTACTAATTATTTTTCGATGATGGATTCTGAAAATTTTCTGATTCTTCAACACTACTCATGTTACTACAGAAACCATAAAATTTACGTGTGATGTTTGAATGTTTTGTTTACAGAAAATTTAGACCCAGATGGCATGACAACGGAAGAAGAAGGAAAATTAAAGAGAAAAGTTATGACCATAGTAAAGTATGATACCATCACTGGAAACCTATCAAGTAAGTTACATGTATTTATTTATTTATTTATTTATTATTTATTTATTTATTTATTTATTTATTTATTTATTTATTTGACTTAAATGATTGATTGATGGATGGATGGATGGATGGATGAATGAATGGATTGTTGGATGGATGGGTAAGTAACTGGATGGATTGATCCGTAGTGTCTGGCTGCCTGGGTGGATGATTGATGTTGACTGGATGGATTGATGAGCAAGTGGATAGATTGATTGTGGCTAGATTACTGGATTGTTTAGTGACTGGATGTATGGGTGGATAGGTTAGTAACTGGGTGGATGGACAGATAGATTGATGTATGGCAGATGGATAGATGGATGGATGTATGGTGGCTATGGGCCATAAAAGATAGTTTTAAGTTTGAGGGACTTGGAGATCAAGTGGTCTAAAGCACCTACTTATGCATCACAGTGCCTCTCACAGCCTGGGTTCAAATCCAACTGGGACACACCCAGTGTGCAACAGTTATCATTCTGCTTGATAAAGGTCGGTGGTTTTTTTTAGGAACTCTGGTTTCCTCCACATCTAAGAACTGACTGCCTTGATATCAATGAAATAGTCTTGACATAGAAGAATATTACTCCACTTCATTCTTTCATTTAAATTGAGATGCTCATTTCTGGGATAGTGGAGGAAACCAGAGTACCCCAGAGAAACCAGCAACCTTTGGCAAGTGAGCTGACATACTTTCTCACACTAGGATTTAACAGAGTAGAATTCAAACCCAGGCAGTGAGACACTGATAAATTATGGTAGGCTCATTAAAAGTGGCAAAATTAAAATTTTAGTACAGTAAAACCTGGATTCATCGCCATCATTTGTTCAGTCAAATTTTGGCATTATAAAGGGGTTTGGCGATAATTTGGGGGAGGCGGATAAAGAAAAACAAAAACAAAATGGACTTATGGACTTTAAAATAGTTTGGCGATAAACGAGGTGGCAAAATTATTGAGGGGCATTATAATGAGGTTTTACTGTATATATTAATTTTTATTTATTTACAGATATAATGCATATAAAGGCATGACCTATTTGGTAGCGAGACTAGCACAGAATTATAGTGTATTACTACAGTGTCTGTCTGAGGTTAGTGTTTTTATCTAACATTAGACTAGTTTTTCTGTTTGTATTTGATGAAATACAAGTTTTATCGAACACGCGTGATACAGAATCTTGTATCACCACACTGTGGTGATACAACATTGGCGGTAAAGTAAACGTGCACTTCTCATTGTGACGTCATTGTGGAATCTCCGATTTGTCAAATGTAATCAATGACGTCATTACTACAAAACATGTCATAACTTAGTTCAGTGGTTTTCTGTGGTAAAATGTATTTTTTCACATAAAGTATTGGGTTTTTTATTATTTTAATTATCTAATAGGAAATGTTAGATAAAAATATCATATACACAGTGTGTATGTACAACCCTTCGTATCAGGTCTCGTCCTTTTTTCGTAGCTGTATCACTACTCGTCGCGCAAGCGCGACTCGTAGTGATACGACTACGAAAAAAGGACTCGACCTGATACTGAGGGTTGTACATACACACTGTGTATATAATATGTATATATTGATTAACTAAAAGACCCATAGGCAGCCCCAGTGATTTTTTGTCCAAAAAAAAAAAAAAAACTAGGCTCAGCCTTTTTGTGTATTCTGACCAGAAATGCGGAAAATTTTAAATGAAATGAATTCTGGTGTTCTGCTGGAAAACTGCAGTGTGGAACCTTGATGACTGACTCCTGTGCTTTCTCTTTGATGCAAGGAATGAAAGCTGTGTATGTCAAATGAAAACTTTGTTCAACATTAAAAGAATGTAGGTTTTGTACCAGTATGTAACAGAGTCTGGTTCACAGGCCCTGTATCAGATACCGGTACTTGTATATGCAAACAGAATTGCCCTGTCCATTTGACTTGTCTGCCAGAATATTCATTTAGGAGGATCCATCTAATATGTAGTTGATTCATTGATTGAATGAAGTTTTACCTCCCAGTCAAGACTATTTCACTTATATTCAGACATCACCAGCTATAGGCAAAGTTGCAGAAATTTTTACCTTTGCAGTGCACTTTAGGCAATGTGCAGATTGATTGATTGATTGATTGATTGATTGATTTTTATGTCATATTAACCTCATGGATCTGTGATTGAATATTAAAGATATTATTATTATTATTTGAACTATACACTCATTTACATATTTATTTAATTGTAGATAAGTAAAAGAGATCCAGACTTTATTCCAAGTAGCATGTATAATTTGGGTTCAGGTTTAGGATCAGCTATTTGGTAAGTTTTTCCTTAATTTCAATAGGCTGCACTAGTACACCACACAGTAGTTTGATTGATTGATTGATTGGTTGATTTATTGATTGATTGTATGAGTTTAACATCCCTGTAAAGAATATTTCACTCATATCAAGATATCACCAGCTGGGGGTGAAGTGGCAAAAACTTTTACCTTTGCAGTGCTCTCAGTGCAGTGTGCAGGGAGGGTTTTTTTAATGTACCATACCTTTTTTTTAGTCTAATCCAGACTTTTTCTCCTTTATTTGTTGAGATATTGGGTTCACATTTGGAATGTATTTTTATATACTTGACCTACAAGTCAAGTTGGACTTGACCTCAATTTAAACAATATCAATCAGTTTTAACAGAGTTATGGCCCTTTGAAATTTTCACATTTGCTTTAGTTTTTTGGATTTTTGAGATATTGGATTCATATCACACCTATCATGCCTATGTAGTTGACCTAAAAGTTTGACTTTAATAGACTCAATTTTGATGAGTTTTGACAGAGTTAAGGCCCTTGGAAATTAGTGATTACTGTAACAGTTTTCATGGAGTGGACATGAACAGGATTTCTTGTTTGTTACAGGGCTGTAAATGAACTTTGGGGAAAACATGTCAAAGAATACTACTGTGTGGATACTTCAGGTGATATGAATACAATAGCCAGGTTACTTCTACAAGGTAAGAATTTATTTTTAGAAATGTCATTAAAGAGGGCGGGGCTAAAATGCTCTGAAGGGATGAATGGCTGTTCCATTCACAGATAAAACCAGTGGATTAGAAATGAAAATCAGACTTTTGTAATGCTAAAATAATTGGCTTTTCATAAATTATAAGCAGATTGGTTGGTTTGTTGAATGTTTCTTAGCATCGCATCAGCAATTTTCAGCTATTGGCGATGAGAATTATTTATCAATCTTTATGGATTAATCTATGAACAAGTTCGTGTATTCATGTGAAGTGCGAGTGTGTTGTATGCTCTGCCTTGTACTAGCTTGACTCAGGGAACTTTAAGGTGCTAGCTCACAGAGTCAGTACGCCGCAGACAAGCCTACCACTCCCCCAGTCCATTATACTGATACCAGGTAAACCAGTAAAACTCAACGGCTAGGAAAATTCATTTTCCCACATGTAGTCTGAGCGAGAATACCTAGATTTGTAGATCGCAGCCTCTACAAATTATAAGCAGAAATGTCATCAATTAATATTGTAGATATAAGACATAACTTTCAATTTTTTTTGTGGTTTGCAGGGTATACAAGATTTTGGCAAAGATATTCTCATACAATTGGGAGGCAATTTAAGATAGAATTGCCTCTCTCAGATTCTTTTGTTTATTGTTTATACCCCATAAACTAAGTGCACTGAATTGATGATGATATAATCATTTTACACAAGAATATCAACAAAATTTGATGACATCATTTACAGAAGACAAGGATAGTGGCATAAAAACTGAACATTTGATGCAAACATTTGTTAACAAATAGTGTTTTAATGTTGCAAATTTGTGAGAGAGAGAAAAAGAATCCTACACCGGTAACAGTGTAAGACAGAGATTAATAGAATCCAGAGGGCTGGAAAAAAATAATTTCATCCCGAAGGTTGAGATTTCTGTGTCTTCACTACAAAAGCAGGGGTTGACTCTTTTTCTCCCATATTCGATACTTTACTGTTTTGTAAAGATTTTGTTGTAAAGATATCCTAAAACTACACAAAACGTAACGTCGTTGGCATTTGCATTTTGCAACCAATGATGTCACAATTTGATTCGCTGACATCACAATCAAAATGAAATTGTGATGTCACAGCCTGTGTAGCTTGTCTTACCCTGAGGTAAGACAAAAATCTTACCTTGTTAAAACTCTGGATTTTTTGTCCGATATGGGAGAAATTTCTGTCTCACACTGTTACCGTTGTAAGATTCTATTAATCTCATCATAGGGGTTAAACGTTTCTATCAGAGACTTGACAAGCCTCATCTCTAACTGAAATGTTCAACCCCTTGGATAAGAGTTCCCTATCTCACGTGAATACACATAATAGATGCTATTATTTTCACACCAGGATAAAACCCACCCATATTCATATTGAATTTAACATAAAAATGATCATTTATCTCTCTTGTTTCTAGATGCAGATGAAAATAAAGAAATGCATATAGGTGGTGTTTACTTTCGGCAGTTTGAACCATCATCAATTGAAGTGAGTGTAGATTAAAAGATTCTCACACCTGTGACATGGAAATCCCTTGTTTTTACCCATGTGGGATTTCCTCGTCTCTCCCTAGGGTTGAGACAGACTACATAAACAATCTCCCACATTAATTAAATTTCTTTAAAACTTGATTCTATGACAAAAGAAAGGGCATTTTAGATGAGACTCAATCACATACAGACATTAAATTGATGATATCATAATCATTTTTACGCAAAAACGTCAACAAAATTCAACCATTGGGCCACCAAGGGCCCTTGATACAATGAAAAGTCTGTTTTAAACCACTGTACCACCAAGGCCTGTTGGTACAATGAAAAGCCCCTTAATATAAGAAAAGTCTGTTTTAGACCAATTGGCCAACAAGGCCCCTTGGTACAATGAAAAGTTTGTTTTAGTCCACTGGGCCAACAAGGCCCCTTGGTACAATGAAAAGTTTTAAGTGTAATTTTTATTTTATTTTTCAGAATAAATTTCCTTTAGTTATAAGTGCCTATATGTTATTAGAGTTACCTGATAAGCAGAGCAGAATCAGAGTAATAGAGTCACTATGGGAACGCACCACTGATTATTTGGTAAATGAATTGACTGTCAGGACTACCTGCTTATAAATGCCAGTAGAATTGTATCCCAATTGTTCTTTATTTAAATTATTTGAACTTTTATATAAAAGCCACCTGCCCATAAAGACCACTTTTACTGGTTTCCTTGGGTGGCCTTTATAGACAGGTTTGACTGTACTTGTATGCACAGATGTTAAGCATTGTAAGACCCTGTACATCTGCCATTATCAGTTTGATCAGTTGTCTTTTGCAGAATTATTGCCATTTCCATACTTAAAGTTTTTCTCACTTAAAATTTAGCCATACATACAATTTTGGTCAGGTTTATTACCAGCTATAGGTGAAGGTGCAGCAATTTTGCCTGTGCGTTGAGCTGATTGCATTAAACTGCAGGGTTCTTTATCATGCCAAGTTCCTGTTCACCTTGACATGGGACCTTGTTTATTTTAAGTTCCCATACTAAAGAATTGTGACTTTTCTTTCGTAATGCTGAGTGCTTGGTGAAAGAACAATCACTACCTACTTTCAGACCCAGTCCAGGTTCTGACAATTTGCTGACATTGAAGAAATTAGAATTTCTTGACTTGTGAGTTTGATGTTAGATACATGTAAAGTATTTCAATGCCCAAATATCGGAGGTCATGGGTTCGAGGATTTTTTTTTTTAAAAAGCTAAGGAATTTGAAAAACCAAGAAAATATCATAGAATTATTAGGGAATTTCATATTTCTTTCTCACGAGTTGTGCCCCTTTGAAATTTTAACATGTTTTTAGCTCACCTGAGCCAAAGGCTCAAGTGAGCTTTTCTGATCACAATTTGTCCGTTGTCTGTCGTCGTCGTCGTCGTCGTCGTCGTCGTCGTCGTTGTCGTCGTCGTAAACTTTTCACATTTTCATCTTCTTCTCACGAACCACTGGGCAGATTTCAACGAGACTTGGTCAGATGCATGTCTTGGTCGGTGCAATTCAAATTTGTTCGTGGTGTTGCCATGGCTACCATAACTAGGTCAAGGTGACCTAGGGGTGCAAAAATCTTAAAAAATCTTCTTCTCCGAAAGTATTGATTAGAGAAAAAATCTGATGTGATATTTGGCTTCTCTAGGGTCTTTAGCCTATAGTTTGTTCATTTTGTGAAATTCGGACAAAAAATAGGTTACGCGTTTTTGCGTTTAATTTTGAAAAAATCGTAAAATAGCTTCAAATTGTTATAACTTGACTATTTGGCCAGATAATGACATGGGGTTTTCAGTTTTGACATCTTCTTGTTAGTATCTTCAAATTGAGGTCAAGGTCAATTGTGAAGGTCGTGACCTAATTTTTTTTACCTCTGATTATAATTATTATCTCGAAAACTATAAACTTTTTGTATAGGCATGTATATTAGAATGTTGTAGGTATTGATACAACGATCATTTTGATATATAGAAAAAGGTCATGGGTTCAAAGGTCAAGGTCACAGATGCGAAACAATACTGAAATGTTTAATTATCTCGAAAACTATAAACTTTTTGTATAGGCATGTATATTAGAATGCTGTAGGTATTGATACAACGATCATTTTGATGTACAGAAAGAGGTCATGGGTTCAAAGGTCAAGGTCACAGATGCGAAACAATACGGAAATGTTTAATTATCTCGAAAACTATAAACTTTTTGTATAGGCATGTATATTAGAATGTTGTAGGTATTGATACAACGATCATTTTGATGTGTAGAAAAAGGTCATGGGTTCAAAGGTCAAGGTCACAGATGCGAGACAATACCGAAATGGTTAATTATCTCGAAAACTATAAACTTTTTGTATAGGCATGTATATTAGAATGTTGTAGGTATTGATACAACAATCATTTTGATGTATAGAAAAAGGTCATGGGTTCAAAGGTCAAGGTCACAGATGCGAATCAATACCGAAATGGTTAATTATCTCGAAAACTATAAACTTTTTGTATAGGCATGTATATTAGAATGTTGTAGGTATTGATACAATGATCATTTTGACGTATAGAAAAAGGTCATGGGTTCAAAGGTCAAGGTCACAGATGCGAAAACAATACTGAAATGGTTAATTATCTTGAAAACTATAAAAGTTTTGTATAGGCATGTATATTAGAATGTTGTAGGTATTGATGCAATGATCATTTTGATGTAAAGAAAAAATTCATTGGGGTTTAGTATTTATGTTTTCTTTAAATCTATCAGCTAGCCATTAGTTATCAGGTGAGCGTATAAGGCCCATGGGCCTCTTGTTTCTTATTGTGTCTTTGTATCCAACAATACTGAACAGAACAGGACAGAACATATTATGAATTAGAGACTTTCTTTTGGTTTCTCTCTTTCACATGACACTACATGTACTTGGAAACTATGTATTTTGCCATTATTGCCACCATCTTTACATACAGTTTAATGACAAAAATGTAAATGGGTAAACCTTGCTCTGTATTGCAGCGTTTTTGTGTAAGAATACCCGGGCTAATGGAATTTTGTCATGCTAATGTTGGGGAATTTGAAATGAAGTCAAGTGTGGAAACCATGTATAATAAATTGTCTGAATAATTTTGGGATTTGTTTTTTTTTTCAGTTATTGGTAGAAAATGGTTCATATGCTGGGCATACACTAATACAGGAAGCAAGAGATCATATAATAAAGGTGAGATGACCCATAGGTCAATAGGTTAAATATTTTAAAGGTCAAAGCTCATGTATGGGGTCATTTGCAAGAATTGTAGGTGACATCAATTTATGCAACAGAATACATGCATAATTAATTAGCATACTGCAATCTGATTGGTTGATAGTTCCCAGATAATAACTTTTGTAATTTTGATTGGATTTTGTTTCCGTGCATAACTTATCCATATTATTAGCATTTTCTAGACTTAATATCTGAGTTACTTACAAACCTTGTTGTCAAGGTCAACTAAACTCTTGAGATGTATGAGTTACTTCCCTTTCATAGCTAAATATCACCATGATATATTGCAATATAAGAAGAGTGTATTGCAATACGTACCGCTATATAGCCTTTATCAATCTTTTGTCTGTTTTTATATTTTATTACGAATAAACTTTCAGTCGTACTGTTGCTATGCCATGTGTTTGTTTACCTGACGACATCACATTGGCACTTATGTTATGTATACGAGTGTATATCATTTACTGTCTTACAAACGGCCGTGTGACAGATACATTTTTTTGCGTAAAACAGGTCAATTTGAAGGAATTCGATTTTGTACTTTTATGTTATAAAAAAGGTGAGAAAATATGGATAAAACAACTGATTTTCAAAAGCTGTGAAAATATTGTTAAATACTGGTACAGAGCAATCATATTGCGATACAATACATTTTTATTAAAATCACAATATACAGTATATAGTGACACCCCTACTTATTACATATTCTTACATTTCCTGCATATGAAATCTGATCCAGGTATTATTCTATGATACACCATTGGTAAATGTTGATTTTTTCTTAAGTTTACCATTGTTTTTTTATGTTTCCTAGATTTCCTCACAGGAAGAAAATTCACTAGAACATGGTCATGTGTTTGCACCAGTAAGTACAAAATTTATATTACAGTCCAACCTGCCCTAAAGGCAACCTCTATATAAATGCCACCTGCTCATAAAGACCAGTAGAATTGTGTCCCAATTGTTCTTTATTCATTATATTTGAACCTCTATATAAAGGGCACCTTTCCATAAAGGCTACATTTACTGGTTCCCTTTGATGGCCTTTATAGGCAGGTTTTAAGTTGTTATAGTTTTTCAGACATGTATCAATAGATCAACTGAAATCTGGTCATTTGATTTTCAGCTATACAGATGATACCCACAGTTTCAAAGAACATGAGACAGACAGTACTTTCAGTACTTTGATTCTTATTTGTATACACATGTAGGTCTTTAACTAAAATCTGGTCGCTTGATTTTGACTGTTATTCTAAAGAGTACAGAGGATGCCCACAATATTGAAGAATATGAGCCAAACAGACAGCAGACAGTACTCTCAGTACTTTGATTCCAATTTGTATTGGTCTTTAATAACTGAAATCAGTTTGCAAGATTTTCAGCTGTTTTTTTAGCTCACCATACAACAGGTCACATGAGCTTATGACATAGTTCTGTGTATTATCTTCCAATATGGGTCAAGGTCATGACCTAATTTTTTACCATTGTACTTCAATGAATTATCTTGAAAACTCTTTTACAGACATGTATATTAGAATATTGTTGGGATTGATGTAAGAATCATTTTGACATGTAGATGAAGGTCATAGGTTCAAAGGTCAAGGTCACAGATCTGAAATAATACTGAAATGGTTAATTAAGTGTTAATTTTTGTTTAGGAATGTTTATTACACTATTGTAGGTAATGCTACAACAATGATTTTGTCATATAAAATTATTTAAAGGTCATGGGTTCTAAGGTCAAGGTCAAAGATATTTTATTATGCACATGGTTAGGAAAACATTGAAAATTTCCAATGTGGGTTTGTTTTGAGGGACACATTTGAAATGACATTCTATTTTCTGACTTGTGTTATGCATACTTGCCTACCCTTACGATTTTAGCATAAGTTGTACGATTTTGAAATTAAAATTATGATCTTAGGATTTCTAATTAAAACTTACAACTAAAAATAGTCCGATAATTTCTGGAAATTGGAGTTGAAACTGTTTTCTAGTTTGTGTATATAGTGAAATGGCAACTTCTTTCATTTTAGCAAAGGGTAATGTGTAGACACTGTCCAAGTGTGCAAGATGGGGACCCAGTGTTATAAATTTGTTTGAAAATGGCTTCTTAACATCATGGTCACGAAAGAGACAATCTTGATCTGCCAATCTAGATCTTTAGCTGCAATTAAAATTGAGGAAAGAAATAATGGGATCAAAAATTCAAACACGAGTATTATACAACATATCCATGTTTTGTCGAGTCAAACACGGGAATCCTTATGACTGATTTTGTAAAACTTTCGATCAATATTAACTGTAAACATATTTATTTTCGTGGTGTACTTATTTCGCTTATTTCGCGATCATTTGTTTTGGGCAAAAATTAATACCAAGCGAAAATTATATCGCGCTTATCATGCTTATTGTGTATAGTGCATATTTTAAAAAAATGCGAAAATTTAACTACATGAGTATGTCTAAATTTTATATACCTCGAAAATATATACATGCGAAATTAAATATGATTACAGCACCCAAATTTACTCCTAGTCTCAAGAAAGATTAGGCAAGTATGATTATGATATTATTTATGTTTTAGTGTCCACATGATAAGGTTTGTCCAAAGTCTCAGTTAAATGCAAGAATAGCATGTACATTTCCAGTAAAGTATATGCCAATGCAAATATACAGAGTAAGTTATATTTTTATTTTCACCAACATCGTCATCTACAAATACCACTATAGTAGCTCATTTGGTAGAGTTGAGTTGAGTTGAGTAATGGTGTTTAACGTCCCAGTCAAGAATATTTCACTTATATCGAGACGTCGTCAGCTATAGGTGAAGGTGCAGAAATTTTGCCTGTGCGTTGTGCTGACGGCATAATACAACAGGGTTCTTTAGCATGCCAAGCCCACCGTGACACAGGACCTTGTTTTATTTTAAGTTCCCATCCGAAAGAACCGTGACTTTCATTTCGTACTGCCGAGTGCTTGGTGAAAGAACAGTCACTACCCACTTTCAAGTCTTGGGTCAGACCCGACTGGGGATCGAACCCATGACCTCCCACTTACGGAGCGAGCACTCTACCAACTGAGCTACTGCAGTGGTGTGCTGGCTTCAAACATTATGGTAGCTCAGTTGGTAGATTGCTGGCATCCTATGTGGGAGGTCATGGGTTCACATTCTGAAATTTCCAGCCAGGGTATGACCAAGACTTAAAAATAGGTAGTGATTTATCTTAACTGAGCACTCGACATTGAGAAAAATAATTTTAAAGTATTAGTTTAAATTAGTTTAAATACTTCCAGATTTATTTTTTGACATATTTTTCAAGATTTTTTTTTTTTTAGAATTATACCATCAGCAAACTAGTTTCAGGGGGCACATGTATATAGGAATCACCATGTCAGTCTGTCCGTCTATCCGTGTAAAATCTTGTCTGGGCCATATCTCATAATGCTTTGGACAACTGTCATGAAACTTCACATGAATAATCTTCATGGTTCAAAGGTGTGTCATGACCTTCAACCAAGGTTATATCCGAAAGGTCAAGGTCGCAAGAAAACATTAAATGTTGGGGGCAGGGGTATTTGGCTCTCAAAAGACAGTTATAGTTTTTTAGCTCACCTGAGCCATAGGCTCAGATGAGCTATTGCAATCTATCACCGTCCGTCGTCCGTCGTGCGTCGTCCGTCGTGTGTAAACTTTACATTTTAATCTTCTCCTCCAAAACTACTGGGCCGTATTTGATGAAACTTGGTGATTATCATGCCTGGGTAACAGCCTTTCAAAATTGTGTTCGGGGTTTGGCCACGCCCAACAAGATGGCCGCTGTTACTAAAAATAGCAAAAAAACAAAAAAATCTTCTTCTCTGAAACCAAAAGGTGCAGGCAAATTTTGATTGGATATTTGGATTCAGCATACCTAGGAACATTAAAATTGTGTTTTTCATGAAAATTAGACGAAAAATAGGTTACGCGTTTTTTGTGTAAAATTATGTAATTTTGAAAATGAGACATTTATTGTTATAACTTCATAACGGCTGAAGATAATTGTATGGAGTTTTCACTGTTGATCTTGTCTTGCAATTTTCTTCCAATTGATGTCACGGTCGAAGGTCAAGGTCATGTCCCAGTTTTTGACCTTTGATAAAAAATGCTATTTTTTTAACATTTCTTGTGATAATGGCTTAGGATTTTCAGTTATTTGTAGGTATTGACATAACGATCATTTTGATACAAGATCAGGGTCATGGGTTCAAAGGTCAAGGTCACAGATGTCCAAGAATACCAAAATAGTTCATTATCTGCAAAACTATGAATTTTTTGTATAGGCATGTATATCAGAATATTGTAGGTAATGGCACAATGGTCATTTTGATATATGAAAAAAGGTCATGGGTTCAAAGGTCAAGGTCACAGATGTAAGCAAGTACTGAAATGGTTAATTATCTCAAAAACTATAAACTTTTTGTATAGGCATATATATTAGAATATTGTAGGTATTGGCCTAACGATCATTTTGATATATGAATGAAGGTCATAGATTCAAAGGTCAAGGTCATAGATGCAAACAAATACTTAAATGGTTAATTATCTCAAAAACTATAAACTTTTTGTATAGGCATGTATATAGGAATATTGTAGATATTGGCCTAACGATTATTTTGATATATGAATGAAGGTCATAGGTTCAAAGGTCAAGGTCATAGCTGCGAACGAATATTTAAATGGTTAATTATCTCAAAAACTATAAACTTTTTGTATAGGCATGTATATTAGAATATTGTAGGCATTTGCACAACGATCATTTTGATATATGAATGAAGTTCATAGGTTCAAAGGTCAAGGTCATAGATGCAAAATAATACTTAAATGGTTAATTATCTCAGAAACTATAACATTTTTGTATAGGCATGTATATTAGAATATTGTAGGTATTGGCCTAACGATCATTTTGATATATAAATGAAGGTCATAGATTCAAAGGTCAAGGTCATAGACGCGAACGAATACATAAATGGTTAATTATCTTAAAAACTATAAACTCTTTGTATAGGCATGTATATTGGAATATTGTAGGTATTGGCCTAATGCACATTTTAATATACAGATGTTTTAGCTGTTTATAAATAATATATTGTAGCTAGACTTTAAATATGTTATATATAGCATACTTATATAATAATTATTATAATTAATTTGCAAAAATACTTGCATATTATTGGCCCTTACTGATGAAAATTTTGATATTCTCTTTTATTAATGTCATTCACCATTGAACCTCTGCATAAGATATGTACTCTTTCTCAGGTGAGCGTTAAGGCCCATGGGCCTCTTGTTCTTAAATTGTGAAAATCATGGTGTTTGTGAGAAAAAAACCCCACAGGATCTTCAATTGTGAATGGGGCCTAATATTGACGCCAAATATGACTCAGGGAGACCCCCAAAAACTTAGATAAGGGAATTTCCAAACTTTTCCCTTTAGACCTGTTTATATTCTATTTAAAAATTTGTTTTTGAACTTAGATATTGTTTCTTTTAAGGTTGAAGATGGAAGTCATTTAGAAAAGTTTAGCTATGTTCTGATGAGAAAAAGATGGCCAAATGCTCAAAAAGGTATGAGAAAATACATGACGCAGTTACACAACCTCCTTAGACGAGTTAGATGACCTAGTTATACAACATAGTTTTCAAACATTCTATAATCCTCTGATACAATTTTCTAGATATGGCCCATTAAAATATTCTTTACAGGCTGACCAATCAAAACTATTAATTTGTCCGGATAAGTACATTTTTAGTGTGCAAGGTTGCCATTTAGGTTCTTTTTTATCATTAAGTGTTTGATTTGGTAAAATTTTTATACAAACAGTCAGGCCCCGGTTTCACAATCATTTCTTAACTTAAGATTTTCCTTAACTTAAATCTGGCAAATTAAAAACCTTTATAATTTTGTTAATTGTTAAGATATTAGGAAATTTAAGATGTCATGTTAAAAATTATATCAAGCTTATGACATCTGCTTTAAGTTTTGACTAAATTAATAATTTGTAGTTCCAAAAAGAGCTTGCCAAAATTTGCTGAATTTAAGTTAAGGAAAATCTTAGTTAAGGAATGATTCTGAAACCGGGGCCAGAATGTTTAGTCCTTTTAATTAAAAAACCTGTCAAAATGGGAAAATCTGTCTAATTTGACCTTTTCATTTTATCCGTCTGTTTATCTGTTTTTTCATGGTACCAATCTGTCAAGAACAGATAATTCCGTCGAGTTAGTCAGTCTGTTCTTACATTGGGCCCTAAAACCTGAAAATTTTAAAGGCCCTTGGTGTTATTGTAATTGAACTTCTGCAAAAGATATGGCATATCCTCATATCAACATTAAGGCTCCTGGGGCCTCTTGTTTATTTTATCATTTATTGTTGACAATTTGATAAGAATCATGATTGACATATGACAAATTATCTACTTGGCACTGGGCTGAGTTTGATTAAAACTTCACTCTTTACTGGGCTGTTTTAAGTCAGTCAGGATGAATGGTTGAGTGCTTTATACAAAATGCATGATACCAGATTGTTATATTTTTGTTTCAGTATTATAAGTTAATAATTTTTGCTTTTTTCCCCTTTTATTTAGAGAATGGTTGGCCTAGATTTACAATGGAAGTGAAGACGCCTTCAAAGTGTGTCCACTGTAAGATGTGTTGTCCAGACGGTCAGTTCCATCACATGGTTATGACCGCTAAGAAACATCCCAAGTATGTAATCCGAATCTTACTTATACCTCACAGAAAATTCACAAACTATTATTGGTCAATGGGGTTCACAGCCATACCACATGATCAAAACCTCTTAATGTTTGTGCGGAACGTTTTGGAAAACGTCAACGCCACAGATTCCCGAAATGACGTCGTTTTTGCGGGAAAGCGTCATCTCATGCCATTCCATATCCATTGGAAATAAGAGTTCTGCACAAACCTTACAGGGTATCATGTAGTACAGCGGCGAACCCCATTTCTAATCACCTGGTATATGAAACAATTCACAGGGTTTAAAACAGATATCACCATTGCCATGGGATATTGCAATGTTCACCACTACGGATGGAAACTTACAACTGTCCGTCACAGAAATTACCGAGTAATTCTACTTCTGTCCGTATATATCCCTCTTTTCTGATTATGAGCATCCAAACATCCTAACTATTTTCATCAGAATAAACGGACACCACTGGGGTAGCTCAGTTGGTAGAGTGCTCGCTCTGTAAGTGTGAGGTTGTGGGTTCGAACCCTGACTGTGGCTCTGACCCAAGACTTGAAAGTAACTGTTCAAGTACTCGGCATTACGAAATGAAGGTCACCGTCCTTTCAGATAGGAACTTGAAAAAAAGGGGTCCAGTGTCAAAGTAGGCTTGGTACGATAAAGAACCCATGCTGTATAATGTCATAAGCGCAACACACAGGCAAAATTTCTACACCTTCCCCTGCGTTGCGATGTCTGATATAAGTGAAATATTCTTGACTTGGACGTTAAACACCATTACTCAACTCAACTCAAGAACCCTACTGTATAATGCCACAAGTGCAAAACACAGACAAAATTTCTGCATCTTTGCCTATAGCTGGCAATGTCTGATATAAGTGAAATATTTTTGACTGGAAAGTTAAACACCATTACTCAACTCAACTTAATAAACGGTAAAAGAGAATGACTTTTTGTTTGGTATAAAAATGTCTAATCTTTGCACAATTTAAATTTTCCCTTTTTCACCGTCTAAAGCGAGCATATGACGGTGCCTAGGTCCAAATCCTATTCAATATATGTCGTAGTGAGAGAGAGTTTGCCAGTTAGATCATTGATTATCTCCAGGCACTCTAGTTTCTTCCACCATCATTGAGCTGACTGCCTCAATATAAGTGAAAGAATCTTGCCTGGGTCTTAAAACACCATAAGTCCACTCCTTTTTCTATTCTAGTGTAGAGTATTCTCATGATTGATTGATTCTTGAGTAATACACAGGTAGTCATCACATGTGGCAATACTGTAAACATATTTATTTTCACAGTGTACTAGTTTTCGCTTATTTCTCAGTCATTTGTTTTGCGCTAAAATTAATACGGAGCGAAAATTATATTATGCTTATTGTGTTAGAGTGCATGTTTCAAAAATGCAAAAATTTAGCTACGTAGATATCTCTAAATTTTCTATACTGTGAAAATAAATACACGTGCTGTTATTATATATCGTCACCTCGATTATTGTCGCTGAGAATTTGCCGATGGAGATATCTTGGAACAAAGCTTACATTACAATATTGCGGAACCCTATTACTTACAAAAATAATTTTTTGAAATCATTGCATCACTTGTGTATTGATCGTGATTAAGCAGATTAATCTGGGTTTTGCCATGGTTCTTCAATAACTTTAATAAATTTTGTAATTTTATATCTGACTATTCTTTTACATGTTTCATGTTTGAATTTATTGCAGTCCAGTGAAAATCCAGCCCATCTTTTGAGCATATTCATCTGGAAATGTCACGATATTATTGCAACTATATAGTCAAAAGTTTGCAATGCCTTTTTATCTCATGGTTACAGCTCTATGCAAATAAATTTCAATATTTTACAGTATATCAGTTGATGGCTTCGCCACCTCGGGACATACAGTAAAACCTCAATTCATCGCCACCATTTGTTCAGTCAAATTTTGGCGTTATAAACGGGTTTGGCGATAAATCGAGGGAGACCCATAAAGAAAAACATAAACAAAATGGATTTTGGGACTTCAAAAAAGTGTGGCAATAAGGGAGGTGGCAAAGTTATTGAGGGGCATTATAACGAGGTTTTACTGTATTTTATATTCGTTTGTGAATGAATGCCTGGGCATTATTATTATGTAAGGAGTAACATCTGTTTGAGTGTATTCATTAGGTTTTATAAATGAGAGCCAGGAATAGCAAATTGAATGAACTGCGAACATAAAAATTATTGTTAGCTTGACAGAAATATAAAATTATTGCCAATACTTGTTTTATAAAAAAAAAATTTAGTGGTGTTGATGGGATTGATGGAACGGCTTTTTCCAAAATCCATATTTCATAAAAAGCAAGAACACAAATATCTATAGATTATCAATGGGAAGTATGTGAATCAGTGATTCATTTAATGGTCATCTTAGTAGGGAAATTCAAGTGAAAACCATTTGGTTGAAAACGTGAAAGAGGGGAACAATTATGAATTTACCAACACAAGTGTTAAGATTTATAAATAAAAATAAAGCAGGAATTGATAATTTAAGAGTTTTTGTTGTATTTTTTTTATGGAAATTGTGCAAAAATACAGGTTTTAAGGAAAAAAGAGTTTTCACCTTGAATAAGGAATTAATTTAAAAATAAAAAGATATAAAATATATTCAACTTCATAGAGCAGTGCATAGGGGCCAGAGTGAATATTATAAACTTAATTGAAGTTGATGGACACATTTAGGCATGCACATACACATAACAGCATACTATTATACCATAATCAATAATTAAAATGATCAGTATGACAAGATCTAACTAACTAGGCAGTTTTGTAACTATTTGATAACCCATGTAGGAGTTGTTGCCCCTGAATTGTCAATTTTTGGCAAATTTGGCTAATTTCTTGAAAAGTATTATAGATACAAACAATTCATTGCAAAAATGATTATTATGACAAGATATAACTTAGTGGTTGTTTTTTTTACTGCTTGATTTCCTTGCCTTCCCCCCTTTTTTAGCTCACCTGACCGAAGGTCATGTGAGCTTATGGCATAGCGCAGCGTGTGTATGTGCGTGTGTGCGTGTGTGCGTCGTTAACACCTATTTTCGACTTCTCCTCTGAAACTACTGGACAGTTTTTAATGAAACTTTGTCAGAAGTATATATGGGCCGGTGCAATTCAGATTTGTTCGTGGCGTTGCCATGGCTACCATAACTAGGTCAAGGTGACCTAGGGGTGCAAAAATCTTAAAAGATCTTCTTCTCCAAAAGTACTGATTGGAGAAAAAATCTGATGTGATATTTGGCTTCTCTAGGGTCTTAAGCCTATAGTTTGTTCATTTTGTAAAAATCAGATAAAAAATAGGTTACGCGTTTTTGCGTTTAATTTTGAAAAAATCGTAAAATAGCTTCAAATTGTTATAACTTGACTATTTGACCGGATAATGACATGGGGTTTTCAGTTTTGACATCTTCTTGTTAGTATCTTCAAAATGAGGTCAAGGTCAATTGTGAAGGTCGTGACCTAATTTTTTTTACCTCTGATTATATTTATTATCTCGAAAACTATAAACTTTTTGTATAGGCATGTATATTAGAATGTTGTAGGTATTGATACAACGATCATTTTGATGTATAGAAAAGGTCATGGGTTCAAAGGTCAAGGTCACAGATGCGAAACAATACCAAAATTGTTAATTATCTCGAAAACTATAAACTTTTTGTATAGGCATGTATATTAGAATGTTGTAGGTATCAATACAACGATCATTTTGATGTATAGAAAAAGGTCATGGGTTCAAAGGTCAAGGTCACAGATGTGAAACAATACTGAAATGGTTAATTATCTCAAAATCAATAACTTTTTGTATAGGCATGTATATTAGAATGTTGTAAGTATTGATACAATGATCATTTTGATGTATAGAAAAAGGTCATGGGTTCAAAGGTCAAGGTCACAGATGCGAAACAATACCGAAATGGTTAATTATCTCGAAAACTATAAACTTTTTGTATAGGCTTGTATATTAGAATGTTTTAGGTATTGATACAATGATCATTCTGATGTATAGAAAAAGGTCATGGGTTCAAAGGTCAAGGCCACAGATGCAAAACAATACCGAAATGGTTAATTATCTCCAAAACTATAAACTTTTTGTATAGGCATGTATATTAGAATGTTGTAGATATTGATACAACAATCATTTTGATGTATAGAAAAAGGTTATGGGTTTAAAGGTCAAGGTCACATATGCGAAACAATACCGAAATGTTTAATTATCTCGAAAACTATAAACATTTTGTATAGGCATGTATATTAGAATGTTGTAGGTATCGATACAACGATCATTTTGATGTATAGAAAAAGGTCATGGGTTCAAAGGTCAAGGTCACAGATGTGAAACAATACTGAAATGGTTAATTATCTTGAAAACTATTAACTTTTTGTATAGGCATGTATACTAGAATGTTGTAGGTATTAATACAACGGTTATCATGATGTAAAAAAAAGTCATTGGGGTTTAGTATTTATGTTTTCTTTAAATCTATCAGCTAGCCATTAGTTATCAGGTGAGCGTATCAGGCCCATGGGCCTCTTGTTTAACAAATGTTCTTAGGTGAGCGTTAAGGCTAATGGGGCTCTTGTCGTTATCTGATTTCGAAATGCTAGTGTGAGAAAGCTTGTTTGTTCAATTATTGAAGATTGTCGTTTTTCTCTGGGCACTCCAGTTATCTCAACTATCTCAGAAATTACTACCTCCATATGCATGAAAGTGAAACAGCCTTGATTGAATGTGGTTTTAGGTCAAGAATATTTATCCTATATCCAGATGTCACCAGCTATTTCCAACCCTGCCATTTCTTCAATCCATTCCAGATTTGTTTATGTAGGTATTGCTTTCATAATAATGGTTATATTTTCTTTTCTTTTAGAAACTTGTATTTATTAGCCAGAAAATCAGACTGGGGTGATAGATTACCAGTTGTATGGCCAGATGAATTCATTGAGGCGAAAAAAGACACGCGGAAGATTGATAAACATTTGGCAAAAAGGAGATTATTAGAACTAGAACGTGAACATTCTTTGGTGACGGAAAAAAGTAAAATCTTTAATCTTGATGATTTAGATGAATTTTTGGAAGATATCCACTCCAATCTTGAAAAGTCATCGCAAGATGAAGATGAATTATCAGACTCAGATTACAGGGGCGAAAATGAATTAGACGATGAATTTGAAAGAGAGATGACATCGCAAGATGAAGATGCATCACTAGACTCGGTTGAAGATAGAGAACAAGTTACAAATTCAAGCCAAACTGAATGGGACGATGAATTTGAAAGAGAGATGACATCGCAAGATGAAGATGCATTCTTAGACTCAGTTGAAAATAAAGAACAAGTTACAAATTCTAGTCAAACTGAATCTGATGATGAATTTGAAAGAGAGATGCCATTGCAAGATGAAGATGTGTCATTAGACTCGGTTGAAAATAAGGAACAAGTTACAAATTTGAGTCAAACTGAATCGGATGATGAATTTGAAAGAGAGATGACATCGCAAGATGAAGATGTGTCATTAGATTCGGTTGAAAATAAGGAACAAGTTACAAATTTGAGTCAAACTGTATCGGATGATGAATTTGAAAGAGAGATGACATCGCAAGATGAAGATGTGTCATTAGATTCGGTTGAAAATAAGGAAGAAGTTACAAATTCGAGTCAAACTGAATTTGAAGATGGAGATTTATTTGGCACTTATGAAAATAAGGGAGATTCTTTGAATTCAAAACATTTAATTGATACCAAAAGAATACCGAAAGATCATATCACAAGTGACGGTCAGAAGAATAAACAAGAAAGCAAAAATAAAAAAAAGAGTTCAAAGTCGAAGAAAAAAAAGTCAACTAGTAAAAGTCGAGGAAAGTGAGAATCAGCAGGACAATGTTTTACATATTGATTCTAGTGTACGGGAAAGTGACCTTGACAAAATTAATGATGACGAAAATGTATTTACGTTAGAACAACAATGGGGATAGACATAAAAAGTTACCTTGATAGATATAAGAAATTATCAAATGAATAGTCCAGTCATTCTAAATTTTGACCTCCAACTAATTGCAACAAAAAGCATTTTGGTATTGATATGCTCTTATATATGAAACGTTTTAGTAAAAATTCTTAAAAATTCTAATAAGGGGAAAGCAGTTTTTGAGGCATTTTATTTTTCTAATGGGGTTTTTCTATGAACAAGGGAGATAACTCTGAAAATACAGTCATTATCATATGTTTATTGTTATTTGAACAAAATATAAAGCAAAAACACTGGGATTAATCAGTCATAATTGTTTTCATGTAGATATTTAACATGTCTGAGCTCATTAAACATAAATAATCAGCTACAATACAGACTTATCTACCTTTTCTATAGACAATGCTATTGACAAATTTAATTGGCAAAAAAGCAAATTTCCACTGAATTGAAATTGTTAGAATTTTTATGTTGAATAATAAGACCTTTCCTGAAAACAATCGCATAAAAATAGTTTCTGTTGCAATTACTTTGAGGTTTAGCCCTTTTTTTTGGAGAATGACTGGACTATATATGCCAGATTATCATCACCATGGTGATTTTATAAACGAAACTTTTTTACCTTAAACAGAAATTTAATGTGTGAACATGCCTATGCTTTTTTTGTGACTAAAAGCAACACAACAGTAGGCCCTTTCCTACCACACCTCCAACCCCAACCCCCATCCTTTTAAATACCTTCTTACCCATTTGAATAAATCACCAGATGCATTTCTTTTGATTCCCATTCTTTAATTTATCGAGTGGACTAGTGCAAGTCTTGTCACGTACATATACAAATCGGCTCAGGGTTGAACCCAAGACCTTGAGCCTTGAATGACTAAAGCACTAGGTCACCTTGAATGGTGGGTGATGTGTACATTTTTGCTGATTTAAGCAATTTTGTTAACAAGTCTTGCATAGTAAAGTTTGTCAGTTTGCTTGCTGCATTTCTCCTGGCACTCCAGTTTCCTCAATTTTTTTAATTGACTGCCTGGAATCAAGTGAAAGAATCTTAACTGGTGTGTAAAATACCCATTATTTTACTCCACATCAATGGGCATCAAGTCAAGCTCCAACCACTGCCGTAGCTCAATTGGTAGAGTGCTCGCTCCGTAAGTAGAAGGTCGTGGGTTCGATCCCTGGCCGGGTCTGACCCAAGACTTGAAAGTGGGTAGTGACTGTTCTTTCGCCAAGCACTCGGCATTACGAAATGAAAGTCACGATTCTTTCGGATGGTAACTTAAAATAAATGAGGTCCCGTGTCACAGTGGGCTTGGCACGCTAAAGAACCCTGCTGTATAATGCACATCAGTGCAATGCACAGGCAAAATTTCTGCACCTTCGCCTACAGCTGGGGACGTCTCAATATAAGTGAAATATTCTTGACTGGGACGTTAAACACCATTACTCAACTCCCATCCAAAGTTTAATAGAGTTTTATAATCTACCCGGATTATGAAATCAGGTTTTTTTTCCTAGATGCTGTCCCAGGCTAAGTTACATTCCTCAACTAAACGACTACTTACCCATAATTGATGAGTTAAAGACATCCACATGTGGATCCACATGTGGATGGGCCTACACATTGCGTCTCTTTAGGTCCTTGCTACTCTGAGATCCAAAGTTAAAGAGTTTTGTAATTTATCTACCCAGATTTTGAAATCAAGAGGTTGTTTTCTCCTTGTTGAAATGCCGTCCAAGGCTAACATTCCTTAACTGAATATCACTTACCCATAGTTGGGGCAAAGTTGATGAGTGTAAAGACATGTCCACATGCTGGTAGGCCTACACACTGCATCTCGTGAGGTCCTTGCTACTCCGAGATCCAAAGTTAGAGTTTTACAATTTATCTTCCCAGGTTTTGAAAGCAGAAGTTGTTTTCTCCTTGTTGAAATGCCGTCCAAGGCTAACATTCCTGAACTAAATATCACTTACCCATAGTTGGGGCAAAGTTGACGAGTGTAAAGGCATGTCCACATGCTGGTAGGCCTACACACTGCATCTCTGAGGTCCTTGCTCCTCGGGGATCCTTAGTGGCTTACTATACTCCAGAGAAAGTAAAAATACAAATATGTTGTAGATTTTAAATCGGAGACGTTGCTAAAAATTCTGATTTCAATCTAATCCATGCATTATATAATCTTTCATGTAATTAAATATATTTATCTTGGGTGGTTGTTTATAATAGTAAACATTTTGACAAAATGTTGATGCCTATGTGTGATGTTATGATGACGAAAAAGTTTACTATTTACATAGGTGCGATAGCTTTCTACCTACGTAATTAGTCAACTCTTCCATCGTCACTACATCACATAAAATATCCTGCCATTCTGTCAAAATTTTAATCATTGTAAACACCTACCCAAAATGCATTTTGTCACATAGAATAGTACTTAAAAGAAATAGGTTTAAGCAGAAACCATAATTTTTAGCAACCACTAGTGAGTCATGTTGATGAATAAAGTATAAATTTGTACACATCCTATTGAAAATCTACAGAATATTTGAGTTTTTGCTTTCTCTGAAGTAGGTTAAATTGAACAGTTATCATCCAAACTCAGTAATCCATTTAACCATAATTATCTTGCAACCCAGACTAAAAAAATCCCAAATGGGTGTCGAAAAATATATCCGTCTTGTAACTTTCTGTGTGCAAGATGGCCCACACACTATGTTTGCCAGCCAAGATTTATCAATAAAATCAGAGGTGCATCAAACATGTTGAGAATATAATAAAATTGATTATAAATTCATGTATTTTGTTCAGAAAGAAATATAATCAATCTACTTGTGGTGTCAAATAGGGAAATCTGAACCCTCAACAAGCCTTGATCAGGACTAAATATACTAGAACTCCTGTTGATTGATTGAATGGGGTTGTATGTCACAGTCAAGAATATTCCACTTATATTGATACATCACCAGCTAAAGGTGAAGGTATCCTCAGGGCAATGTGCAAGGTGAGTTCTTATCTATTTTCAAGTTGTGATCAGACCCCAGCTTGGGTTTGAAATCCACAATGTCCTACATTGGTGTTTAGCTCACCTGACCAAAAGGTCATGCGAGCTTATGGCATAGCACAGCGTGTGTATGTGCGTATGTGTGTGTGCGTGTGTGTGGTGTCGTTAACACCTATTTTCGACTTCTCCTCTGAAACTACCTGACAGATTTCAATGAAACTTGGTCAGAAGTATATATGGGCTGGTGCAATTCAGATTTGTTCGTGACGTTGCCATTGCTCCCATAACTAGGTCAAGGTGACCTAGGGGTGCAAAAATCTTAAATCTTCTTTTCTGAAACCAATCATTGGAGAAAAAATCTGATGTGATATTTGGCTTCTGTAGGGTCTTAAGCCTGTAGTTTGTTCATTTTGTGAAATTCAGACAAAAAATAGGTTACGCATTTTTGCGTTTATTTTTAAAACATTGTAAAATATATGTAGCTTCAAATTGTTATACATGGACTATTTGACCAGATAATGGCATGGGGTTTTCAGCTTTGACATATTCTTGTAATTATCTTCAAAATGGGGTCAAGGTTAATTGTGAAGGTCATGACCTAATTTTTTTTACCTCTGATTTTAATTATCTGGAAAACTATAAATGTTTTGTATAGGCATGTATATTAAAATGTTGTAGGTATAGATACAACGATCATTTTGATGTATAGAAAAAGGTCATGAGTTCAAAGGTCAAGGTCACAGATGCGAAACAATACCGAAATGGTTAATTATCTTGAAAACTATTAACTTTTTGTATAGGCATGTATGTGAGAATGTTGTAGGTATTGATACAATGATCATTATGATGTATAGAAAAAGGTCATGGGTTCAAAGGTCAAGGTCACAGATGCGAAACAATACTGAAATGGTTAATCATCTTGAAAACTATTAACTTTTTGTATAGGCATGTATATTAGAATGTTGTAGGTATTGAGACAACGATCATTTTGATGTTAAGAAAAAAAGTCATTGGGGTTTTCTTGAAATTTATTAGCTAGCCATTATTTATCAGGTGAGCGTATCAGCCCATGGGCCTCTTGTTTGGATTGTGATTTCAAAATGGATTGCATGATTGATTGAATTGGGTTTTAAATTCCATTCAAGAATATTGCACTTATATCAAGACATCACCAGCAGTGACCAGCTATATGTGAAATGGCAGAAACTGGGATCTTTGCAGTGCCCTCGGGTATATGTGCAGAGAGGGTTCTTTTAATGTGCCATTGTTGCCATAACACAGGACATCACATTTTAAGACCTCTTCCAAAGGATCCCATGACTTTCATTTCGAAAGTCCTTCCTAGTGCTTGGAAAAAAATCAAACCGTCACTATCTATTTTCAAGTTTTGGTCAGGCTCAACTAAGGTTCGAACTCATGGCCTCCCACATACAAAGCAAGCACTCTAACAACTGAACTACTGTAGTGATTAAAACATGGACTGGATTGTTTGTTTTTAATTCTAAAGATGGAGATTGGGAAAAAGAAGAAGAAGAATAATGTTGCTATTATAATTATGAAATATATGAATTTGTCAAATATTTATTCCTAGGTTAACATCATTACAATAAGTGCTTGTGTAGTGTTCATTTTCTGGGGGAAAAAACCTCCAAAACTGCCAACATGGAAAAATCATATAATTACATCATGTCAGGCTTAGGGCATGGGTAAAATGAAATAAATACTTCCATATTTTAAATCAAAATTTATTTTTAAATTTAAATTAGTTGAAGACTATCTGGTTGGATACAAAATAAGAGAGATAGTCTTGGATCTCTGAATTCATTCGCCTTCTACTGTGGCACTGTATTGAAAAATGAAATAATACTTCAGTATTTTGAATGATGTGTATTGTTTTTGTTCACCACTATCAATTCCATTCACTGGAGTTACTACTTTCCCCATTAACATTCTGTTACATCTCGGGGAATTTTATTCACTGGAGTTACTCCCCTTGCATCATGTTACATCGGGAATTTGATTCACTGGAGTTGCTTCCCTTGCAACATCACATCTCCGAAATTCAATTCACTGGAGTTACTCCCCTTTTTAGTTACATCTTGGGGATTCAATTCAATGGAATGATTGCCTGTTTAGAATCCCATTACATCTTTGGAATTCCAATTCACTGGAGCTATTCCCCTGTTACATTTCAGGAATTTAACTCACTGGAGTTACCTCCCTTTTTAACATCACATTAGATCTAAGGAATTCAATTCACTGGGTTACTTCTCTGTTACAAATCAGGAATTCAATGGAGTTACTCCCCTTGTAACATCCCATTAGGAATTCACTAGCGACATGCTAAGTCCCATATACACTATTCCAGAACATGTCCAGTCTCCTGTAAGCACTACTATTCCAGAGTTACATCCAGCTTGGTGCTGAAGTTCAATGTTCTCCAGAAGTACATGGTGGCATTTTTCCATATCATTTATACTGTATATTGCTTTATTTTCACGGTGTCAAATTTTCGCGGTTTGACGATGACTAGTGTATTCGCGGTGTCATATTTCCGCATTTTATCTGATTCAAGGGAAACGACTCTAGCAAATTTAATGGGCTGGTAATACCAGTGTCTATTCACGGTGGTTTAATTTTCGTGGGAATACACTTGACCGCGAATATAGCGAAATATAAGCATTATACAGTATTATATGTCCAGAATATATTTCTTCTTTGACTGTTCTGATCTCGATTGGATCACTTGTATCACTGACAAGATGCTTCATAGCATCCAGCTGTTACATGTATCATCTTATATTACTACAATACATGACAATTCCACAAGGCTGTATCTGTCCATACTCTGTCACTTTGAGCCTTTACACATGATGTATCCATGTTTTAGACATTATAAACACATGTACATGTTACATCAATAATTGACAATTCCACAAGGCTGTATCTATCCATACTATGTCACCGAGCCTTTACACATGACATACCTGTATTTTAGACATTCTATAAACTCATACATGTTACATTTCCATAGGTTGTTTCTGTCCATACTTTGTCACTTTGGGCCCTGATGAACCCGTATTTTAGATATAATGAACACTGGCACACATTTATTATTGAGATCAAAATCCATCACTTTTAGCCCTGGGAAATCACAGACTGGTATTATGACCCGATGCTTTAGACTTTACACTTGTACATCATACATGTTTATTATTAAAGACCAAAATCTGCCACTTTGAGTCCTGGGAAATCACAGACTGGTATTATTATGACCCGATGCTTTAGACATAACATTCGTACATTATACATATTTATTATCAAAGACCAAAATCTGCCACTTTGAGTCCCGGAAATCACAGACTGGCATTATGACCCAGTGCTTTAAACATTACACTGTCTCATGCATCATACATATTTATTATTTAAGACGAAAATCTGTCACTTTTAGCCCTGGGAAATCACAGACTGACATTCTAGCCCAATGCTTTAGACATTACACTGTCTAATGCATCTTACATGTTAATTTATTTAAGATGGAAATCTGTCACTGAGAAATCACAGGCTGGCTTTATGTGCTTTGAACTCGTACATCATGCATTTTTGGTATAAGATAAAAATCTTATACTTTCTTCTTTTTGACCTGGAATGAAAAAATAGAAGATTACAAATAATTACACTGCCATCCATAAATTACTGTGAGATAATATATTTTTGTGGTATCCAATTTTCGTAGTTCTAAGAAAAAAATACCATTGTGTGGGGTGGTAAATTTGTGAATGTGGTTTTTGCTTAAGGAAAGTTTGAAATACATTCAATCTCATTTGAGTCAGGGTATCTACAAATACAACGAAAAATTGGGACACCATAAAACTTAAAGATCTTAAGGTATAGTACATGTGCATGTTCAAAACGGATCATATCATTACGGACTGAAAATCTTGACACAAATTAAATTTGTCGAAAAACAACATTCAGCTAATGCTGTGTGTATTTCAGTTAAAATAGGGTTTTTATCTTGAAAAAAAAATATTCCCAAATTTTTATATTTTCCCCCAAAATTTCATAAAATTCCAAGAACATTGACAAGAAGTGTCAGACAGGGCGGACAGAAGTTCAAATTCAGTAACGGCCTCTTCTTTCAAGAAATAATAAGAGTGAAAATGATCTTAAAGTTTATTCTCAAAATACCTGTGCTTGTCCAGTGTTGCTTCCAAAATCTTGAAATGACCCTGAACTTCTAGAACTCTTAGGTTTACTGCAAATAAAAATCAGATAACTTGTAATTTTCCACTATGACACTAAGGTGAGCCTCAGTGGATGAGCGATAAACTTCATGGGAGTTATGGCCCTTTGAATGTAATGATAACCTGCCATCTTATAGATCACTAGATTCTTGTCAAATGCACTGCAGCAGAGAGATTGTAATGTCAGATAATTTCAGGGGTTAAAATTATGTTTTGTAATGGAAGGTCCAGGACCTTTTGCCTTTATTTTTGGCAGGTCCCACATAAAGTTTTGAAAGTCCAATATCAACATTGAAAGATCCATGTGCAATTATGTAATTTTATTGAAAAAGTAGAATTATTCTGGTAAAAATGGCAGGTTCAGCGGACTTTTACAATTTAAATATTAATGGTCCCAAGGTAAAATCAATAGGTCCCGGACCTCGGACACAGGGAATTTTGAACCCCTGATAGTTTGTCATTTTCTTTATCAAATGTTGGTGTTTTTTGTATATGCCATTTTTCTCTACCATCCTAGAATGTTCTGCCTCAATATAAGTAAGGAGGTATTAAAACATCCCTTAACTCATGATTGATTGATTGTGTTGTTTTTGTCCCAGTCAATAATATTTCACTTATATTGAGACGTCACCAGCTATAGATGAAGTGGCATTAATTATTACTTTTCCAGTATGCTTTAGGCAATGTGCTGCAAAGGTTCTTTAGCTCCATGCCTGTCTTGACCCCATGGCTTTCATTTCTAAATGCAGAGCGCTTCACAAAAAACAGTCTCTACCTATTTTTAAGTTTTGTTTAGAATCAAACAGGGTTTGTATCCATGACCTCCCACATGAAGCGTGCACTCTACCAACTGGGTTACTGTAGCAGAACCCAACAATGCAAGGTTTCTATTCTCAATATTTGACCTTGTGACCTTGAACTATGCACCTACACTTAGTATGCAACACATCCTCTCATGTGTGGGTTTTCATTTGCACCTAGTTTGATTAAAACCAATTCATAATATTTATACAGTCAAACCTGCTTTAAAGGTCACCTCTATATAAGGATCCCCTGCTTATAAAGGCCATTAGAATTGTAACTTAATTGTTCTTTATTTATATTATCTAAACCTTTATAAAAAGGCCACTTTTACTGGTTCCCTTGGGTGGCCTTTATAGACAAGTTCGACATATTTGGACAGACAGGGTGATCTCCTTAAACATTGTTTGCTTGGGTTTATAAATATGTCCCCTTGCTAATTTGGGGAACATGACAAACAGTCATATCAATACATACGGTTCTTCTGTTTTATCTTCACTACTTTGGACCTTCCTCTTCAGTCTATGTTGCGGGAATGATGGCATCAACTCTGAATCACAAGCTGCAAAAAACAACCAAGAAAACTTTAACCCTTTCCCGTTCTGGATAAAATGCCAGGTTTTGGTGGGATTTCAGGTGCGGTTTAATGAATGTAAAATACAAGATGGTTGAAAGGGACAGTGCTATGGTGTGTGGTACCATTGTAGAGCATATATGTCGGACAAGATTTTAAAATGTTTGCCGATTCTAAAAATAGAAAATAGGTCACGTGATCTGGGGTCAAAGGTCAATTTAAATCACGATTTTTAGCCAAAAATAAGCTTTTTTCGTAACAAATATCTCAATTCTGTCAACCCTTTGCACAAATAGGGTGAAGTGACTCTTGATTCTTAAAGAATATTTAGTCCTTAAAACAATACTTATGAAATTTTGAAAATGAGACATTGCCCATAGCAACTAGAAGGTCAAAGGTCACGTGTACTTTGTACCAAATTTCATGTTTTAAAGGTGTTATAATCAACGGAAAGTTGCCTGTTAACTAAAACCGACATCAACTGTAATAATCTTGTGTAGAGACTGAAGGTATAGTTTCAGGAGACTTTCATGCCAAAATTAGTCTTTCTAAAAATAGCATAAAAGGTCACGTGACCTTGGGTCAAAGGTCAAACTTAATCAAGACTTTAAAAGAAATTCACGCTGTCTTGCTGTTTATTTGTCATTTGTTACATCAAAGAGTAAAGACAAGACCAGATGACTTGTAGATAATCAACAAGAATGAGTATTGAAGAATTGCGGGTGTTATTTTCATAATAACACGATTCCCATGGCAACCAGGAGGTCAAAGATCAAAGTCCCTGTTGTTGAAAAACTGCTGAGCTTGAATGGGAAATCGGGTGGGCAATTTGAATAATCAATGAACAATTTGAATAATCATTTAATTACATTGTTATACCTGTATCAAGCGTAGCGTATTATATTTTAGAGGTAAGACAGATAAAATAGTAATTGTTGTTTCTAAAAATGGCATGAGAGGACACGTGATTAGGGGTCAAAAGTCACATGGATAATCTGAAATCAACTATATCATGCGTTTGTACATAAAGATGCATTGTATTTTGTTCATCTGGCTCTTTACAAATGTAAAGTTATTTTATTACACAGCAATGCGCCTCTAATAGGTAGCTAATATACAGACATTTGTTTCAGTATACGGCCTCTTATACTAAGTATTTATATAATTTGATATATAGAAGGTCCTATACTAAAGCAATAATCTGCTGTGGTGGATCTGGGGGCATACATACACTCCTACATGATTTGAAATTAGAACTCAATTTTCTAAATTCTTTAGACCTTGTGAATTACTTTTTCCCTGTATCTTTTAGTAACATAAATCGATAGTTCAAATCTCTAGCCGCACCCATTTGGTCGTAAAATAAACAGCGTTCGTCCAAAGTTGAGAGTAGAACTTCCCGGACCAGTTTGATCGAAATTTCAAATTTCCGAAGAAATCAACTGATTTTCCGCGTATAGTTTATAAAGTTTCCCAGTCAGACTAGGTTCGTACTTTAGATGGTTTATGTATCGAAAAAATCCTCGTACCAGGTTCGTACTTCAGACGGTTTGTGTATCGAAAAAATCCTCACACAGGGTTCGTACTTCAAATGGTTTTTGAATAAAAAATCGTGACTCGTCAGGAAATTATTTATTATCAACATGAAAACTTTCTGCGATTTTAATTTCATGATTTCTATACAGATCAACCTATAGTAAAATTAAACGAAATATATACACACATTGAATATTTTATGTTGAGACTTTCAAAGTTGAAATCGTTTATGTATGTTCAAGATCAATTATTCATAGTGTCTAAGCAGTTTTCGATCGAAAAGTGATGATGTCCAAATGACTGTAAGTTCTCCCGATATGTTTGCAGTATCAGTAGTCTTCTAGAGATACGTTTTACCATTTCATGGAACTTTGTCGCATTTTATTGGAAACTGTTGAAATTAAACTCCGTCTCAATTACTTAATAAGACTGCAATTTTATTTTTCATTTTTTAATACAAAATATGCATAACAGGGCGTTGAAATGTGTGTATTTGTAAGATGCATTGATTTGTAAAACTTACAGTACATGCCTGTCGAAAGTTTATCACTAAGCTAACGAATAAGTGCCGAATCAACCGTTCAAATCGATCCCTCATTAGCGAGTGCTGGACAACTCGTGTCCAAGACAACTCGCACGCAGGACAACTCGTACCCATAATGAGACAACAAGAACCCATGCCCAAGACACCCTGTACCCAAGCCGAGACAAGAAAACAATTTAAGAAATCTTACATCCGTTTTTGTTATTGTCTTCCTATCTATAAGGGTTTATAAGATTTATTTAGAAAAACAGTTTTCTAGCAATACCTAATTATTTTGAACTAATTACATAAAATTAATTTAGAGGTATCAAAATATCTTAGTTTAAGATTTTTAAAAAATGTGTTAATTTTCTTGCTTTCTGGGTACAAGTTGTCTAAGGTTGGGTGCGGGTTGTCATGATGTGAAAACACATGGGTACGAGTTGTCTTGATACCCTTGATGGCTATGTACATCTCGACGGCTTTTCGCAACCACAGCTGTAGATCAGTTGGTAGATTGCTAGCTTCGTAAGTGGGAGGTCGTTGGTTTGATCCCCGGCTGGGTCCGACACAAGATTTGAAAGTGGGTATTGACTGTTCTTTCGCCAAACACTCAGCATTACCAAATGAAAGTCACAATTCTTTCGGATGGGAACTTAAAATAAACGAGGTCTCGTGTCACGTTGGGCTTGGCCTGGTGTATAATGCCATCAGCGGAACACACAGGCAAAATATCTGCACCTTCGTCTGTAGCTGGCGACGTCTCGATATTATAAGTGAAATATTCTTGACTGGGACGTTAAACATCATGACCCAACTTAACTTGATAGCTTTTCGACACGCCTGTTATCTATCTCTTGTCCACTAGCTATCTTCTAATATATCTTTGCTACTCGTAGCCGAGCGTCGACCTTTTTCGTTAGCTCAGTGTTAAACTTTAGACAGGCCTGTACTGCACTTTTATACATGAATTACATTGACATAATTCTTGTTAGTAGTTACAGTTAATACTCTTGTTAACATAGTGTCTCTCGATTCATCATATACTAGAGATATACGACAAGGATAAATTTTTTTTAAAACACTTGTTTGGACCATGGAACCCACGGCTGCGAGATGCCTTAAGTTTGAAGGCTAACGCCATGACCACCTCGATCGCAACACCATAAGCATATCCATGTGTGTGTGTGTGTGTTTTTTTTTTCTACCGTTCAAATTACTCTAACTGATGGTGACTTTTGACTTTGTGTGACAGTTTGATTGATATTTTATTGTCGTGAAAAGTGAACACAAAATCTTTTCAAACAGCGGTCTAATATTTGACCCCTATTTTTGTTTATTTATAAATATGTTACGGACGTAGTAGAAGACATGTGATCGACATACTGAATACTTTGACCGTACAGTGGCGGTATGCACAGAGAACTATCGTTTTTTCACATAGTGTCATCAAAACAACATTATATTCTTATTATTTTTTAAGGACTTTTATTATGTTTTTATTATTGGATTGTATTTATTTTTATTTTCATCCCATGAAACACGACTAGTATCCGTTTCTTAGACAAATACCGATGTGTACCCAGCAAGTTCTATACTGAAACTATGGTTCTTTTTTTTTCAATGAACTGTCTCAAAAGTGATCGGAGATCGACATATTCTTTACATAAAATGATACTGTAATAAAATTTGGTAATTTTGGAGTGCATTTTTTAAAGATTTATGGAATATTTACTGAATTGTGGTAATCTTAAAGTAACGCTATAAGCCGCATGTACAAGAAAGTTGCGTAACGTAAATGGGTAATCTTTTGCCATATTTTCTGAAAATATTGCGTCAGGGTCGCAACTTCACACAGTGATTCAAATGTGATGAAGACGATTAAACATATTCAAAATTATATCAAATGAAAGAGAAAATGATGAAGTTTCTGTAACTGGATTTCGTTTTCCCTATTTGAGGTTTTAGTTTTGAGAAAAATTCAACAGAAGAATTTTTTTCCATTTATCGACCGTGTAACCTAAAATTTAAACCTTGGAAAATATGACTGTTCTATAATTTCGGTTGTTTTGACCCGGCTGATGAATTTTTTACAATAAAAAATTTATTGTTTAAACCCGTAAATTCTTGTGAATACCGTGATATACAAGTTTTTGATATCTGTCTCTTATTTCTGGTATAATGACGAAGTGAGTAATCTCTTTCTAAATCTATGTAAAATTACGGCTCTCTCATAAAATGTGAAGAAAATATTTCTTTGTCGGCGTTTTGAACTGAAGATTTTTTATTGAAAATGAAATTGCTTCATTTTGAAAATTATATCATTGTTTTCTGTATGTTTTGCCGTTTCAAATGAGATATCCCGCGAGATAATCGCTTCAGAAATATCCAAATTATCGCAGTTTTTCCATGACGCATAGGCTAAAAATATGCTTACCGGTACAATTGTACCGGTAGGAACGGGAAGGGGTTAAACACTTTACAATGACATCATTCATAAAATCTCTTGCGATGGGAAACTGATATATATAAGAGCATACTTATATAATGATGGGAAACCCATCAACTCTGGATCACAAACTAAGAAAAACCATGAACACACAAAATGCTTTACAATGACATTATTCATAAAATCTCTTGAGAGGAGAGACGTATATAAAAGCATACCTATAATTATAATGGGAAAAATTCCATTAACTCTGGGTCACATGAGAAAAACAATCAGGAAAACACAAAATGCTAATAGACAACATCTTTCATAAAGTCTTTTGAGAGGGGAGACTAATTTATATATGGTTAGACCTAAACTTAAAGAAATAATTGCGAAATTGGATCCCATTTGGACATTTTAACTGTATAGAAAAAAATTACAGTATTTGAAACTTACATCATGGTTATCGATCAGAGGTCTAATGAACCGATTATACTGGTAAAGGTTAACAACTTTTACCTGTCCGATTGACTTTTGATTTAAATATTTATTATGAAGGAGTTCATTTATGTTTGAATAGGAATCACTTGGGGTTTATTTTGTCTACATAGTGCAAACACTAATCATGTACCCTGAGTACATACTAGTATTACTAACAGTGAATTGTACTACTACCCATTTACTGGGTGGATCCTTCTATAAGAAAATTTAATGAAAGGTCAAGAAGACAGGTCAATGTTGTTTGCCTATATAGTAGTAAATTCTTACACCTCCAGAAATTCATGAGAATAACTATTGTTTATATAAATCAAACATGCTATGTTTCCATTCCTGGTAGCCAAAATCGCCATTGGCTACTAATTTCTGAGGAATTCTTTCAAAAAGTAACCTATTTTAGCAAATTTGTTGAAAAATACTTTAACCAGAGGCTCAGTGTGGCTGAGCCTGTATCGCTCACCTGACTAAAATGCTTTTAAAGCAAATTTGTTTATATGTTTATACGCTTCAGTCGTTTTAGAGGAGATAGCCAAAATGTGCGTTTTCCCATAGGGCCCAATGTTAAACTTTGTTTGGCCCTGGCGGCCATTTTTTTTGGCGGATCAGAAAAATTTGGGCAATCTTAGTAAATGACCTTACATACATTATTCGTGTAAATTTTGGTTTAAATTGGCTTAGTGGTTTCAAAGAAGATAGCAAATATATGCTTTTCCCATAGGGTCCAATGTGAACAATGTTCTCCGCTGGCAGCCATGTTTTATGGCAGATCAGAAAAATTTTGGCAATCTATGTAAAGGACCTTCTATACATCATTCCTGTAAAGTTTGGTTCAATTTGCTTCAGTCATTTCTGAGGACATAGTCTAAAATGCGTTTTTCCCATAGGGTCCAATGTTAAACTATCTTATACATCATTCCTGTAAAGTTTGGTTGAATTTGTTTCACTAGCTTCAGACGAGATAGGGTCCAATGTGAAGCTATGTTCTCCGCTGGCAGCCATGTTTTTTGGCAGATCAGAAAAGTTTTGGCAATCTATGTAAAGGACCTTCTATACATCATTCCTGTAAAGTTTGGTTAAATATGCTTCAGTCATTTAGGACCTTACATACATTATTCCTGTAAAGTTTGGTTTAAATTGGCTCAGTGGTTTCAAAGAAGATAGCAAATATATGTTTTTCCCATAGGGTCTAATGTTAAACTATCTTCTGCGCTGGCGGCCATGTTTTTTGACGGATCAGAAAAATTTTGCCAATCTAAGTAAAGGACCTTCCTCACACCATTCCTGTAAAGTTTGGTTAAATTTGCTTCAGTCATTTTTGAGGAAATAGTCAAAAATGCATTTTTCCCATAGGGTCCAATGTTAAACAATCTTCTGCGCTGGCAGCCATGTTTTTTGGCGGATCAAAAACATTTCGGCAATCTAAGTAAAGGACCTTCTATACATCATTTCTGTAAAGTTTGGTTAAGTTTGCTTCAGCAGTTTCAGAGGAGATAGCCAAAATGTGTTTTTCCCATAGGGTCCAATGTTAAACTATGTTCCTCGCTGGCAGCCATGTTTTTAGGCGGATCAGAAAAATTTCGGCAATCTTTGCAAAAGACCTTCCATACATCATTCTTGTAAAGTTTAATTGAATTCGCTTCAGTCGTTTCAGAGGAGATGGCCAAAATGTGCGTTTTCCCATAGGGCCCAATGTTAAACTTTGTTTGGCCCTGACGGCCATTTTTTTTGGCGGATCAGAAAAATTTGGGCAATCTTAGTAAAGGACCTTCTATACATCATTCCTGTAAAGTTTGGTTTAAATTGGCTCAGTGGTTTCAAAAAAGATAGCAAATATATGTTTTTCCCATAGGGTCTAATGTTAAACTATCTTCTGCGCTGGCAGCCATGTTTTTTGGCGGATCAAAAAAATTTCGGCAATCTAAGTAAAGGACCTTCTATACATCATTCCTGTAAAGTTGGGCTAAGTTTGCTTCAGTAGTTTCAGAGGAGATAGCCAAAATGTGTTTTTCCCATAGGGTCCAATGTTAAACTATGTTCCCTGCTGGCAGCCATGTTTTTAGGCGGATCAGAAAAATTTTGGCAGTCTTTGCAAAAGACCTTCCATACATCATTCCTGTAAAGTTTGGTTAAATTTGCTTCAGTCATTTCTGAGGAAATAGTCAAAAATGCATTTTTCCCATAGGGTCCCATGTTAAATTATCTTCTGCGCGCTGGCAGCCATGTTTTTTGGCGGATCAAAATAATTTCGGCAATCTAAGTAAAGGACCTTCTATACATCATTCCTGTAAAGTTTGGTTAAAATTGGTTCAGGGGTTTCAGAGGAGATAGTTAAAATGTAAAAAGTTTACAGACGGACTGACTGACAGACTGACGGACGACGGACGCCGAGTGATGGCAAAAGCTCACATGGCCTTTAGGCCAGGTGAGCTAAAAAGGACTATATTTTCACAAATTTTGGAAATTTGGCTACTAATTATTTTAAATTTGTGGAAACCTAGAACATGTGAAAGTTAATCAAAAATGAATAAAAGTTGGTTTACAGTAACCCTATGTCAAAATGTGGCAGTAACCATGGCGACTACATTCTACTTACGTAATGGCTGTTCTTTGAAATAAGAGCTGTCCAAACATTCTTCTGCTGTAGCCCTGTTTGAAGTTAAAATGGAATTACTGTAAAGAGGAGTATTTTTGTGATTTCTGCAAACTACAGTCCAATGCCAGCAAAATTGTATCCCAATTGTTCTTTATTCATATTATTTTTGACCCTTTATATAAAGGCCACCTGTCCATAAAGGCCACTGTTACTGGTTCCTTTGGGTGGCCTTTATAGACAGGTTTGACTGTATTTGAAACTTGCATTTCACATGGGTGTAATTTCCATGTAACCAATATAAGTGGGCATTTATTCAATATATTTTAATATAAATTAACCTGTATGGTAGACAATTTCTTGTGGGTAAAATTTTGGCAGTAATTTCTTTAGTGTGAAGTAGGGCAAATTTTACCCACATGAAAATTTCCCCCTTTACAGTTCTCATAGAGCTTGAAATAGAAGATACAACCAATTCATCCTTCAAGTTCTGGTTCGTAATACTATTTAGACTTAGTTATACATGTACCTCAATTATGATGCCAAATGATGCATTTGAGGCTGTATTGCAGGCATAGTATGGGGTTTGTATGTGCTGAAAAAGTTTTATACAAAGATGCAGGCTGATTACAAGTAGATCATTGACACAAGCCCAGGCTTATATCAAAGGCCTTAGAAAGTTTTATATGGTTGGCATCACGTTATTCTTGAGAAGTATGATGTCTCTGTATTCAAAATTACATGTACCTTTTATTCTCAATTTCAATTTTACATGTAGCGTGTATAGCTACTTAAACAGTAGGTGCTTAGTACCTTTCCAGAGCACCCGGTCTCACTTCACTGGTGAAAGTTTTTCACTTACATGTAGCTAGTCTTTATATAGAGGTGGTCACTGTAGCAAGTTTTACTGTACATAGTAATTCTTCTCTGTTGATAACCACTTCGGTAGCTCTGTTTGTAGCCTGCTTGCTCCATAATTGGAAGGTCATGGGTTCGAACCCCAACTGGGTCTAACCCAAGACTTGAAAGTAGGTAGTGATTGTTCTTTCCCCAAGCACTCGGCATTACAAAATTCATGGTTCTTTCAGATGGAAACTTAAAATAAACGAGGTCTCATGTCATGGTAGCCATGGCACGAGAAAGATCCCTGCTGTATAATGCCATCAGTGCAAAGCAGAGGCAAAATTTCAGCATCATTTCCTCTTAGCTGGTGCTTAGTACCTTTCCAGAGCACCCAGTCTCACTTCACTGGTGAAAGTTTTTCACTTACATGTAGCTAGTCTTTATACAGAGGTGGTCACTGTAGCAAGTTTTACTGTATATAGTAATTCTTCTCTGTTGATAACCACTTCGGTAGCTCTGTTTGTAGCCTGCTTGCTCCATAATTGGAAGGTCATGGGTTCGAACCCCAACTGGGTCTAACCCAAGACTTGAAAGTAGGTAGTGATTGTTCTTTCCCCAAGCACTCGGCATTACAAAATTCATGGTTCTTTCAGATGGAAACTTAAAATAAACGAGGTCCCATGTCATGGTAGCCATGGCACGAGAAAGATCCCTGCTGTATAATGCCATCAGTGCAAAGCAGAGGCAAAATTTCAGCATCATTTCCTCTTAGCTGGTGACATCTCAATATAAGTGAAATATTCTTGACTGGAATGTTAAACACCATTGCTCTCTCTACTCTCTTCTCTGTTGATACATGTAGCTCACACATAACAGAATAATATCATTATCCAGTTGCAACTTTCTCGATTTTGTTCACATGTGTATTAATCATAAACCACTTTTACATTACCTTTTTTTTGGATCATACATAAAAAGGAAATTCAATAATCTAACACCAGCATCTGTTAACCATGGAAACGTATGTCTAACATTGTTATATCTGAAGAGAAAGCAAAAATAATATATTTGTTAGTAACTTCATAAATCATTATTTTAACTCGTAGTCATATTTTTCCAAAAAAAAATAGGTAAAGAAATCAAAGCACTGAAGGTACTGAAGCCTCAGCTAAACTGAGTAATTTGATAAAAAAATTGTGCACTTGAAACTGAGATTTGTCTAATGAATCAGTAACAAATGAAAATCATGCAAGTAATAGATACTGTGATTGGGGAGCCTCTTACAACAAGTATGCAAGTTGTTAGGTTCTAACACATATCAATATGTTACAATGGTCAAAATGGACACGCCACACAATGTTTATCAATTGAGTAGACTAAGTAATTCACATAAATATAAACTTTCAATCTTTCAAAAACCAAGAGAAGCTACTAAAGACCCAATCCCAAATCTGAGTGAAATATCTCAAGCGTAACGGAAAAAAGTCCAGAGAAACCATCATTTTGATAAAATTCACAAAGTGAAAGGGGCATAACTCCACTAAAACGCAGTTGACTGGAAGAAAACCCGAACTGGATCTGTAACATGTCACTAAAGACTCGCACACAAAATCTGAGTCAAATTTCTTTAACATGATTTAAAGTCTGGAAAACCATCATTTTTGATGGAATTTCCTAATAAAAAGGGCATAAAACCAACAAATCTCTGTCCACCTGAACTTGAATATCATCATCATCATCATCATCATCGTGAATTATTATCATCATTATCGACAGCAGTCTGAATGTAATCACCATAATCATCACCACCGTCTTCATCATTATCATCATCATCATCATACTATCGGCAGCAGCGGTACTGTATGTCATCATTACCACCATTATCATCATCGGCAGCAACAGAATCATCATCATAGTTCCTAATGTCACATCGTCATCATCACCATCATCATCATCATCATCAATGGCAGCAGCAGAGCTTAGTGTCATCACCACCATCACTATCATCATCTTCATCACGATAATCATTATCATCACCGGCATCAACAAAACTCATGTCACCACCACCATCATCATCATCAACATCATCATCATATCTCCTCATGTCACATCATCATCATCATGGTGACATCATCACCACCACCACCACCATCATCATCATCATATTTCCTCATGTCGCATCATCATCATGGTGACATCATCATCATCATCATCGGCAGCAGCAGAACTGAATGCAGCCATCATCATCATTATTTTCATCATCTTCATCAGATCATCATGTCATATCATCATCAAAATGGTGTCATCATCATATAAAAAAAACTTTCACCATGACCAGCTATTTCCCTTGATTTGCAATTGACACGTTAACTTGTTTTCGTCTCCATTGTTGAAGTCATTAATTTTATTCATTGAATTCACAATAAATTTTTAAAAAAATGATAATAAAAATAAAACCTTTGTTTTAGAGATAATTTAAATGTATTGAATATATATAAATTGTCCAAGTGAGCTTCAATTGGTATAAACCATCCTGACACAACCTATAGCCCCTAAGCTAATAATCTGAACCTCCGAATTGTAGAAGTTGTCCAGGCAACTGTCTCTTTCAGAAGTTTGTTGACAAGAATTGTGTACAAAAGGGGGAAATATTTCTTAATATGATTAATTGAAAATTAATTGATTATTATTTGGACAACTAAAATGTCCAACATAATCCTCTGCTACAATAAAATTACTTTGAGTTTAAGTATTATTGGGTGGTCGGATTTTTTTTACTGATTTTAAATGTCCAGGTTATTTACTCCCCCTGTGGGCCCTACTAAAAGGTTAAAAAAATTTAATAGCCACTGCTTATGACTACCCGGTAAATCTACCTGGACTTTACAGTGCTTTAACTTGAAGTTAAATAATGATTACTGAACACGCTTTCAGACTCTTATAATCATCTTCTTATTAACGGATTAATTATCAACAAGTGACCACCAGAATTTTAATGAATTAAATATAAGGTAAGAATAACACAATCTCGGACTTCGCATTTTTTCTGTGCAAGTTTATCATGATACACGTGGATTGAAATTTTCTAGATCTACTCAATATTTTATAAACAGATGACGTGAAAATAAAGTATTTATTGCTGAAAATTATAGCTGTTTTCTGGTGTTTCATTGGTATATTTTCTATAACTTATTTTCAAATTTTATTAACATGGGGTCAAAATATTTTTCGTTCCGGTAGAATATAGCGGTTTCACCTCGTACGTTTTTCAACAAAACCGCTTAACCCATGTGTTTGACAATCAATTTTTAAAAAAATATATAATTTATCATCAAATGTGCTCCATGTTTATATGTTTTCTTCTGTAAAACTATCATGTATTTATTTTTAAATCTATCCATTTTATGTCGATTCTTTATTTAGAACGGGATTTTCCCCATATTCAAAATTTTCATTTTCATAGCAAAATCGTCTGTGAAAATTAAAAATGGTTTCAACACTGACAGCTGTCAATATATTTGTGTTGATTATAAACTTTATTCAACTTAACACTGTTTAAAGAGCATATTTTGTGTTTATTTATTGATGTCACTTAGCGTAAATTCAAAACTCCAATATGGCGGCGACTGTAAACAACCACATGAAGGTCAAAAAGAAGAACGTCGGCCCTAACTGACAAGATCGTCATTTTTGTTGGGTTTTCCGAGAGGCTTATACTTAATGGATGTTTTGTGATTTTTATCTTAAAATAATCATACAAAAGTGAAGAATTAAAATATATATGCAGCAAAAAAATTACGGACTATACGCGTATGAATACATTTCAGATTGGCATTCTGTTCAATGAAAACATTGCCTTCGTAACTTTCCGGGAGACCAAATCACTCAGATTAGAGTTATACATACCTGGGATACGGAATATGGAAATTCCTGTCATTTCAGTCGAAACGAAGAATTTGATTGGCTGTCAAGGTGAAATGAGAGGGGCACAAAATACAAAAAAATCCATCGATCGCTATAAAGCATTCAGCATGGCTGATGCTTTAAAAATGTTTCAGGCAGAAAATCCTTTGGGCTCCTCAGCAGTAAACATTCTTGCTTTGTGTTTTATTATCATTGGGTACCAATGTGTGTTTACATGCCTTTCTTGTCTTTTTTTGCTTTGTTTGGCTGTTTTCTCATTTAGACATGTTACTTGTTCAGTAAAACCTAAATCCATTGCCTGCCACCATTTGTTCAGTCAAATTTCATTATTATAAAGGGAGCTTGATCAATTAATAGAGAGAGACTTATAAAGAAAATGATAGAAGAAACAGCTTTTGAAATTCAAAAATACTTTTACAATAAGCAAGGTGATAAAGTTATCAAGGGAGATAACAACAAGATTTCCCTGTATTTTGTCAAGCTCTTTGGTTACATTGGCTGTTGTCAAGTAGGGATGTAACAATTTACCCTGATACCACTAAAACCATTATGAAATGCCATACCAGGCATATCTTGATATGGGTTCCATGTATCAGGTTTCTGACAGTATGGAAATTAAAATGTTTGTTGGTGATGCAAAGATGATGAACAATTTCTTTTTGGAAACGAATAATAATTATTAATTACCAAACCGTTAAAAATTGATTTGTTTTGTTTTGTTTAGCCATAACGGCTTGATTTTTCTAGTTGCTGAAAATTAATAGCAGAGCATATTTACATAGTTCATTTAAAATGAGAGAATTCATTGTTAGAACTGTTTATGCTATACAATCATATAAAATTGTGTTGGCAATATAAATTCTATACATAATGCAATACACTTCACAAAGTTGCCAATATATTGCAATATGATTTTTACCATATTGTTACCAAGTCCATTTTTTCAATTGAAAATATTTACAATTGGAATTGACCTCCTTTAGATGAACCTATTTGTTTTTACTGTCATTCAATCACTCTTGAATACAGTGTGGGGTCATGACCTCTGATGACGTAACGTTTAACTATCCGATTACGTTACAGAATGCCATCCTATTATGTCATGCATTGTTTGATTGGTCAGCATCCAAGTCTAGTCCCGACGTAACTATCCTATTTGGAGTAAGGCTGTTCCACTAATCCTGTGTGTTTGTCGGAATCTTGAATGAAATAAATTATTGTTGCGATAATTTTACATTTCGGACATGCTATCAATATTTTTTATGATTGTAAATACAGTCGACTCTCGTTAAGTCAAACTCGGATATGTCGAAATTCCGGATAAGTCGAAGTAAGTTTTGTGGTCCCAATTTTATTCTTATATAAATATACTGGAATTATATGTTTAAGTCGAAATCGTGTAAGTCGAATTTCCGGATGAGTCGAAGTAATTTTTAGGTCCGTTGACATTAAATCATTCTAAATTTGATACACATGAGTCGAACCGGCAAACTTCTTTGATGTCTTAACTGTCACCTGTCACGTTTGTGCATGCATGATTGAGTTCCCTTTGTCGGAATGAACTGAAGTCCTTCCTTTTGTTACCTTTACCTGTGAAGAAAGAAACCCTTTCTTAATCACCTGACCATGAATTAATAATCAATAATCAGCATTATTGATCTTTAATTACATCCACGCACCTTCGGTCGATCAGTGTTCACATGTACACACAAACAGTTACCTCCCATGTGGGTCGTTCAAATTTACAGAATGATTACCTTTGAAGTATGCGAAATGAAAACTTAATACCCAAAGCTTAATATTTTTTAGTAAATTATGACGGAACGAGAATCTTTGAAATGTGGGTGAAAACATGCCTAAAATAACCCAAGCTAAGTGATTTAATTTTAACTGAAAGATTAACAAACGATTAGGAGATTACGGTGAAGTTTCTATTTAGTCTTCCATGCCGAGTTGCCGTCTTCAGGTTTTACAGTCGAGAATTATTTCATCATTATTTTTTTTTGTCATTACATTGTTTAATAGTAAAAACATAAGTTATAAATATTGAAATTATTTATTTTTGTCATTACATTGTTTAATAGTATAAACATAAGTTATAAATATTGAAATAAATAATGATAAAAAATTGCCGATTATGGACCGGAAGTCAAGAGTTATGAGAAGTACAACAGAGTTATATCCCATGTCAGGGACTTGCCGATTTTTAAGTCGAACTTCGGATATGTCGAACTACTTTCCACGGACCCAACAAATTCGAGATAACGAGAGTCGGCTGTATAAGAAATAACATTCTATTCGAGTGTATTCATTTGGTATTATGAATGAGAGTCAGGAATAGCATATTTTATATGAGCAGTTCATTCAATATGCTATTCCTGACTCTCATTCATAATACAGAATGAATACACTTGAATAGAATGTTTTTTCTTAATTAAATATACACAGAATACTTACGGTTGTTTCTTCAATGTGATATTCTCTAAACCCGGGAGGTCTGAAAATCCCTGAAAAAAGAAACAAAATACAAACATTTAAATGAACCTGAATGTACCATGTGATCTATACCCCATAACCTATTTGGGTTACAATAGGACAAGTGTCATACTTTCTCAAAACAACATCATTTTGGCAGGAAAATGTCAACAATATGATCTATATCATTCCATTCATGTAATATTGGTATGTTACTTATACTAATGCATACATATTACATACACACTGTGTATATAATATTTTTATCTAACATTTCCAATTAGGTTATTTATTTAAAATAACAAAAAAATCAATACTTTATGTGAAAAAATTACATTTTACCACAGAAAACCACTGAACTATGTTATGACTGACAAATCAAAGACTCCCTAATGACGTCACAATGAGAAAGTGCACGTGCTAGTGTACTGTCAATGTTGTAACACCACAGTGTGGTGATACAAGATTCTGTATCATGCATGTTCAATAAAACTTGTATTTCGTCAAATCGGATAGAAAAACTAGTCTAATGTTAGATAAATGGCTTTTCATCCATCCTAACCTTGATCATGTTGATGGAAACATATAGTAAAACCCCTAAACCTACTAACATGAACACTATTGCTGCTTTCTGCTCAAGGAATGGAGTGGTGTGGAGTAATGGGTGTTTAATGCCCCAGTCAAAATTTCCCCTTATGATGGTCAGTTCTGGGATGTTTGAGGAAACTATCATGCCCAGAGAAAAATGCTGACCTTTCCCTGAGTGAAATGACAAACTTTTTCACACCTAGATCTGTTTCGAGTGGGATATGACTTAGAAGTTGAGAGGCACTGTGATTCATAAGCCTTTAGAACACTTGGTTACAGTGGCCCCATCTGCTGCTTAAGGCCCACAACACTTTCCTGCAGATGTCTATATTTTATTATCAAGCATGTTGCCATGGAAACAAAAGTTTACTTACCAGCCAGATTGCATATAGGTGTTACAAACATTTTAGGTTGCCATGGAAACAAAGGTTAAATTAATGACCAGATTACATTTAGGTGTTACAAACATTCCAAGTTGCTTTGGTAACAAAGGTTTACATACCAGCTAGATTGTATATAGGTGTTACAAACTTTTCAGTTTGCCCTGATAACAAAGGTTTACTTCCCTTCCCGGCCAGATTGCATATAGGTGTTACAATCATTTCAGGTTGTCATGGAAACAAAGGTTTACTTACCGGCCATATTGCATCATTAGGTGTACCAAACATTTCTATTATCAGCTCCAATTGGTGAATTTCAGATTGCCCTGGTAACAAAGGTTTGTGTGCCAATAGTTCTCCAAATATACAACCTGATGACCTGAAAAAAATAATAAATAAATAAAAAAAATCACATAATTTATTGTAAATTTGTACTCACAATATTGAAAATCTGTAAAAATATTTGTGCTTTTGCTTTTTTCTGAAGTAGGGTAAAAACATGATAGTAATGTTAATATATCATTTGAATAATCAGATGATTACATATATAGGCATCTCCATGGAAACTGAAACAAACACCTTCCTAATGATGATATAGGTGTCACCATGGGAATGAAAATAAAGTCTCTGATGATCATATACAATGTAGGTGTTTCCATGGAAACCAAGATAAACACATACCCAATAATCATATGCATGTCTCCAAGGATACTGGAATAAAAAAACACCTGTCTGATGATCAAATGCAGAAATTTTGCCTGTACATTGCACTGATGGCATTATACAGCAGGGTTCATTATCGTGCCAAGCCTACCGTGACACAGGACCTTGTTTATTTTAAGTTCCCATCCCAAAGAACTGTGACTTTCATTTCGTAATACTGAGAGCTTGACAAAAGAACCATCACTACCTACTTTCAAGTTTTGGTTCAGAACCAGCCAGGGTTTGAAGCCACGACCTGCCACTAACGGAATGAGCACTCTACCTACTGAGCTACCGCAGTGATCATATAGGTGTCTCCATGGAAACCAAAGTATTACATATTAAACTTACCACATATCAATGGCAGTAGTTTGTAGTTTTGTTTCCAGTAACAGTTCTGGTGCTCTATACCTATAATAGATTTCAGAAATAACTACATGACGTATAGGTAAACAACATTGACCTGTCGATTTGACCTTTCATCTGGAATATTCATATGGGAGGGTCCATCCAGTATTTGGGTAGTGTTACGATTCAAAGTTAATGCAACCTTGACCTGTCGACTTGACCTTTCATAAGGAATATTCATATAGGAGGGCCCATCCAGTATGTGGGTGGTGCTATGTTTCATAGTTAATGCATATACAATGGATGGGTTTAGTGATATATATAGCCGAGTTAATACTTGTGTTTATTATAAGTAATTTTTTATATTTATGGTGTTTGATTGTATTAAACTCTGTTTGAGACCAAATGAAGTTATAGGACTATAATTACATTTGCTAATGTGATGTCACTCATCTCTTGCTTAGGCCTATACCAGTGATGTCATTGATTGGCTGTTCCAGCAATTGGAATCGCATGCCGTACATGACAGTGTTTTAAATTTAACAATTCAAAAACAAAAATAAGATTTTCAAAAATTGGGAAATGTAAATATAATCATTGAACTGTCTACAAATAGCGTTTATAGTGCTATAACTTCCATTGCTATGCTAAGCAAACTAATCTTAACACACGTTATTTAATTTGCTTCGCACAGCAATGAAAGTTATAGCACTATAAACGCCATTTCTAGACAGTTCAATGGTTAAATGTACCAGCCCATAATAAATACAGTGAAACTTCGATGGCTCGAAGTCCATGGGACCTTGGGCAAGTATTCAAACCATCGATGGGTTCGAGCGACCGAACATTGAGAGGCGATCTTCATCAGATTTAAAATTTTGAATTAAAGGCTTAACGAACAGGTCAATGTTGTTTGCCTAATTCAATAAATTATAGTATTAATGGTGATGATGGTGATGCAACTTTTATTCAATGCCACCATTTCTTCAGATAGATTTTGCCATTAGGCCTTCATTTTGAATTCGAAATGTGAAAGACTATCTTGCAATACCTCTTGAAATACCATGAGCAGAATGTCATTTCTTAAATAAACATTTTTTCTTTAAATAAATATATTGGTTTTTTTAACTGTTTCGTGCCCTTGGTTACTATGTTTGTTACCAAGTACAATGTACTGTTAACATATTTAATTTTGTGCATATTCATTTTCGCGGTATAGAAAATTTAGACATATCCACGTAGTTAAATTTTCGCGATTTTGAAATATACACTATATATAGCACAATAAGCATAAGATAATTTTTGCTTGGTATTAATTTCCGTGCAAAACAAACTACCGGGAAATAAGTGAAAATAAGTACATCGCGAAAATAAATATGTTTACAGTACAAGTTTATCTGGTAACAAATTTCTATCCTCTACTTTATCATACATTACCAGAGTGTTACTACTTTTGGTGTCATTGGTTTTATAACCGTTCCAACCGTGTACTTCCGAGCCAAACCAAAATCAGCTAAAATATATAAAATACATAAAATTATGAATTTTGGGTTTTTATACCCCCTGCAAACTAGTTTGAAGGGGTTATATAGGAATCACCATGTCTGCCTGTCTGTCCGTATAAAATCATGTCGGGGCAATATCTCATAATTGCTTTGGACAATTGTCATATGAATAATCTCCATGGTCCAAAAGTGTGTCATGACCTTAAACCAAGTTCATGTCGGAAAGCTTAAGGTAGCGGGAAAAATTAAACCCTTCTAGATGTTGAGGGCGGGGGGTAGGGGTGGGGTTTTGGTGAGGGGGGTTGGTATTTGGCTCATGAATTCTATGACCAGTGGTCCCAAAGTTCTCTTTTCTTGTTCTACCACTACGGTGGCTCAATTGGTGCTCATTCTGTATATGGGAGGTCATGTGTTCGAACCCTGGCTACGGTATAAACAACAATTTCGCCAAGCTCTCTGCATTAAGAAAAGAAAGTCATGGGGTCCTTCGAAAGACATGATGTTCAATAGGAAAAATTTAACAATTAATAATCAGGGAGACATAATCAAAAACAAACATATCAATCCATGTCCAAACCACAATCCCAAAGCAAAGCAGGATCACACTAATTCATCCTTAGATATCATTTCAACTTAAAGTAACCTCTGTATAAAGACAGAATTGCGTTAAACATGTGGACTTCCAGCAGGAAAGTGAAGTCAGAGAGACATAATTGATTAATAATCAGAATTTTTGGTACATTTTTTGCATAAAAATTTATAATAATTATTATAAATTTTTAACAAATAAAGCATTTAAATATCATAACAAGTACAATCGAACATGTCTTAAAGGTCACCTCTAAATAAGGGACACCTGCTTATAAACATGATAAAAGCCAGTAAAATTGTACCCCAATTGTCCTTTTATATATTATTTAAACCTGTATACAAAGGCCACCAGCCTATAAAGCCAATTTTGGTGGCCTTTATAGACAAGTTTGACTGTAGTTTAATTTGTGTTTAAGAGCCATGTGTTCTTTATACATGTAAGAGCAAGCTAAAGAAATACTGGAAGCTATCGACACCTGTTTTGGTTTTTGCTGTTTTCACCAGAAATTTCAAGAATTCAATGATGGAAGCTGTCAGACCTCAAACACCAAAAAGTCAAAAATTAAAATAGGGGTTTAGTGGGCTGATTAGTTGGATTAACCACTAATGTACATACCTATTTTGACACAGCCTTTGTCAGTCATCAACAGGTTTGATACTTTAAGGTCTCTGAAAAACATATATATAAAAGGTAATTAAATAATATTACTAAGTGAGTAGAGTGGAGTGACATTATTTAGTTATTTAGTGTTTTAGCCTCTTGTTTCTACATTGAATCTACTTGATAGAACTGTCTGTCATAATACCATATAAAGTTTCAAGCTCCTAGGCCTTTCAGTTCATGACAACAAGACATTTTAAGGTTTTACTACTTTGGGTCACTGTGACCTTGAATGTAGGACAAGGTCAACTAGTTTATACTAGGAATAAATAAATACATGAGTGGCAATTGAACCCTAGAGAAAAGCAATGATCTGTAAGCCAGCAGTGTTCCATCATGATATAAAATCAAGACAAATGGCTGCTCTTCTATTCCACCTAACATTTCAAACAATGAACACTGATGTTAACATTTAATGTACATAAGAAGTATGACTATACTTTAACCAAACTACTAAACTAACCTGACACTAATCAACTTACCTGTGAATTATAAAATTCCAGGGCTTTTTATTACTTTATTAAAAAGTGGTTATGGCCATGGCCTTGGGAATGCAAATTGCAAATGTCAAATTTAGAAATCAAGCTATTGCATTCAACATGTCTAAAGAAATGCATATTTACATAATCAAGTGCATTGGGGTAAAATAAAATTGTACAATTTAAACAATCATATAAATACTGTGTATATACTGATAAATTAATACCAGTACTTTGGGTGAGCTAAACTGTAAAAAAGTAAGGTACCTAAAGATAATTGGGAAAAATAATTCAAAAATTGGGAATTTATTAATTATTTACTTGCCATTGGGAATGAGGCACAATTTTGACCCTTAATCAAGGGCAGAAAAAGCCCTGAATTCTCATGTGAGTATATCAGTCAACTTACCTGTGAATTATAAAATTCTCATGCAGGTATCTTAGTCCATTTAACAACTGTATCATTATACACTTAACCTAAAATAAAACAAGCAAATTCAGTAAATTAGGATTCTCCACCAGTACCGGTAGGTACTTCTTTGTTATTTGTATTTATGTTCAAAGGGCAATAACTCCCAGGACAGTTAGCAAACCAACTGGGGTAAATGAAATGCAAAACTTCTATCAATGTTGATGTTGATAGGTCAGTGTTTTTCTATTTTTATGTCTTCAACCCCATTTTCAACTAAAAGAATCTGTTTAGAGACAAATACCCCCCACCACCATGTTTAATGGCAAGACAGATGGACAAACATTAAAACTAAATACAAACCAACTCAGGATAATGATATGTGCAGCTCCTATCAATGTTGATGCTTTACACCAAGTTTTGTAAAATAGGGTTCCACAGTTTTGTAGAATTAACATGATTAATACGGACAAGAAGTGTCTGAACAGAAGGACAGAACATTGAAGTTAATATCACCCTCTTTCGAACAAACAAGAAGTCTTTATGACATACATGTACTTGTGTCTTGTAAACCAAATACTGTAAAGGGGATTATTTTCGCAGGGTGAAAATTTCGCGATTTCCGAAATCTCACATTTTGTGTGGGTGTAATTTTCACATAACCAATATAACTGGATGTACATGTATATACATATATGTGACATATTAACCTATATGGTAGACATTTCCGCATGGGTAAAATGTTCACAGTAATTTCTTTAGCGCGAAATAAGCGGAAATTTTACCCACACGAAAATTCCCCCCTTTACAGTGGTTTTAGCAGGTACTCCAGTTTCCTCCACCATACCTGAACAGATTGCCTTGCTGTAAGTGACAAAAACCTGCATTGAGTGTAAAAAACACTCAGTAGGTCTGGGTTTAAAGTTATACAATCTAGTAACACTAACCTGTGCCTCAGAAAAAGGAGCAGCCATATTGTCCAACAAAGAAGCAACATCTTGTTCACAGTATTCCATCACCAGAAATATACTGGAAGATAAAAAAAAAGGTTGTCTTAAAGTAAAACATTACAATAAAACAAAAATTGAAAAAAATTCTAGTCTAATGTTACTCAAAGGTAAGTGTGTATATGAAAACAAGAGGCCCAAAGAGCCCTGATATGCTCACCTGATAAAACAATGGCTAACTGAAATGTTTAAAGAAAACATAAAAACTGAACCCTAATGTCAAAATCTTTACATACAGTCATGATTCAAAACCTTTTTCAGTTAATTAATAAAAAATTATAATCATCTGTTTAAAATACCAAGTACCGTAAGTTATATTAAGTATATCTAGTTAGTGTAAAGGTACTTAATGGCGTGTCGGAAGTACCAGATTTAAATCTCAGATGGAGACCAAGACTGGAGATATTGATAAATATTTACAATCAATGATTTTTTTCTTACATTAACTTATTGATAAGAATATTGTTTTAATTCTATAAACTAGAATGACATGTCAACCTCTCATCATCATGTCTGCCGTCTCAGAATACATATCTCACGGTAAAACAGATACAGTAGAACTTCGATAACTCGAAGTGCACGGGACTTCGATAATGACTTCGAGTTATCGGGGTGTTCGAGTTTTCGAAGTTGAAGAATGACGTCACAATGTAACTTTCATTTCTTTCAGAGAAATGTTAGATGGTGTAAAACTGTTTACCGATACACAGGTGTAATATGTACCGGTATTACATAAAAAAATAAATGAATTAAAATCAAATTATTAATTATGTTTTTATAAGGACTGATGGCGACAACAAACGCATACATGAAATACACAAAATGTGTATTACCAACACATGACCGTAATGCATTCAAAGAACTGAATCAGATAAACATATTCATGTACATTGTATGTTATAATAAACAAAACAAGACACATGTTTTATAAAATTATAAAACTAGTGTGCCTACCACGTGTTAGTCATTAAAACCCAGCTTAAATCACCTGAACATTTATTGTTGTCGCCAGCGGCACAAAACTCGGCTTCTACTGAGGGCGTACACAGTTACACTTCATCGCCCATTACGGCACAGAGTACTAATCCTTTAATTGATACTCATTAATACAGTAGCAAAACCTTTGATCTGTACCACTTCTCCAATCATTAATCGGATAATATGGAAGAATTATAGCTAATTGTCGATTAATTACCGTGTTCTCACTGAGACAATCTATTGGTCACTCATTGTTAAAAATATTTCGAGTTTTAGAAGGTTGTTTTTCCTATAATTTTTAATTTTGCACCTTCAAATTACTTCGAGTTATCGGGGGTATTCGAGTTACAGGAGTTTGAGTTATCGAAGTTGTATTTATATAGTTTATACAGAAAATCGGTCGGGACAAAATTATTACTTCGAGTTATCCGTGGTATTCGAGATATCGAAGTTCGAGTTATCGAAGTTCTACTGTATATTTCTTTCATGTTCATTTACCAGGTGCACTATTTCCATGCATACTTAGTTCATAGAAAAGAAGCCCAATCTTCTTAGCAGAAAGTGATAGCAAAGTACCGCTTTCACTGTTGTGAACGCCGTACAAAAATGTAATATGTAAACAGTTCAGAAGAATACATTGTAAGACTTACCTATCTAGACTCTTCCCTACAACCACTTCTGTCATTTCTACAACACTTCAGAAGATGACAACCTAAGACTTGCCTATCAAGACTCTTCCCTACAACCACTTCTGTCATTTCTACAACACTTCAGAAGATGACAACCTAAGACTTACCTATCAAGACTCTTCCCTACAACCACTTCTGTCATTTCTACAACACTTCAGAAGATGACAACCTAAGACTTACCTATCTAGACTCTTCCCTACAACCACTTCTGTCATTTCTACAACACTTCAGAAGATGACAACCTAAGACTTACCTATCTAGACTCTTCCCTACAACCACTTCTGTCATTTCTACAACACTTCAGAAGATGACAATCTAAGACTTACCTATCTAGACTCTTCCCTACAACCATTTCTGTCATTTCTACAACACTTCAGAAGATGACAACCTAAGACTTACCTATCTAGACTCTTTCCTACAACCACTTCTGTCATTTCTACAACACTTCAGAAGATGACAACCTAAGACTTACCTATCTAGACTCTTCCCTACGGCCACTTCTGTCATTTCTACAACACTTCAGAAGATGACAACCTAAGACTTACCTATCTAGACTCTTCCCTACAACCACTTCTGTCATTTCTACAACACTTCAGAAGATGACAACCTAAGACTTACCTATCTAGACTCTTCCCTACAACCACTTCTGTCATTTCTACAACACTTCAGAAGATGACAACCTAAGACTTACCTATCTAGACTCTTCCCTACGACCACTTCTGTCATTTCTACAGCACTTCAGAAGATGACAACCTAAGACTTACCTATCAAGACTCTTCCCTACAACCACTTCTGTCATTTCTACAACACTTCAGAAGATGACAACCTAAGACTTACCTATCTAGACTCTTCCCTACGACCACTTCTGTCATTTCTACAATATTCTCATGTCGTAAATTCAGCAAAATGTCTATTTCCCGTAAACCACTAATAGGGATACCTAATAAACAATAGAGAGCAATATATCTGTTCATTGTTCATAAACTATGTCGCTGGCTCCGTGGTCTAGTGGTCAAAAGCTAGTGCTGACAGATTTAGGTATCTTTCACTGTCTAGATATAAACCCCATTTTTGACAGATCTTACTGTGAAAAAGTTTGTCAGTTACCTTGCCAAAGTTTGGTGGTTTTCTCACGGCACTCTGGTTTACTCCACCATCCCTGAACTTATTGCCGTAATATAAGTGAACGATTTTTGACTGGGGCATAAAACTCTTTTATTTCTCTCCACTCAATACCTGTCGGTGAATATCCAATAAAAACAGGAAATAAGAAAAACATTTATTTGTAACATTACAGTAATACTTTCAAGAATAATATATTTGAACTGTATTCAATCTAGGCTGGGCCTTGTGCGAAAAAATAGAAATATTGGTCTACAAAAATGTTGGCGGTGAACCAATGCTGGCCAACATTGATTCAATGCAATCTTTCATTAAAGAAAATTTTGTTAACTTCTGATCATATAGATTTTTATAATAATTTTTAGGGCTGTGACGAGTACCCGGGTACCCGTTCACGGTTAGGGTAATGACTGTACACGGGTAACAAATTGTTTACCCGTTGTTAAACATGTATCATTGTTGTAGACCTAAAATAAAATGTATATAAGTTCAATTAAACTCTTGACTTTCATTCAAAATAACACGACATGTCAGTAATTGTGAACATTGTTTATACTTCTGTCAGTTTGTGACACACGAGGTAAGTATCGGAACACCTTGAGGAACTTCATTCAACCCAATAATACGAAATATGGTACGGTGATACTGATACTCTGGTAATATCCCTCTTATTATCGGGGAACCACTATAAGCCACTTTAAACATGACCGAAAGAAAATCCGAAATTTGGAAATTACTTTATTCAATAACATTAACAAAACAATGAAAGTTATTGATTCTATTTAACCTTGCAAGACAAAACCTTTGAAGTGTAACTCGTATAAGCATTGCATATGCGTAGTTAAGGTTTCATCACGGAGAGGCGGGATTCACGATAGGTTACTATCATACAAGATACCGATTTCTGCGGATTTATCTGCAATTTACTGCATTTGTTTACGGTAAAATCATCTATATAGATTAATAATCATTTATTTAATAATATTTGTTTATTCTGGTTATTTATTCACGGTTTGTGAAATAGATTCTTAATTGAAATGTGTGGAAGTTGAAAAGCATCGGGTACTCGGTACCGGGTCGGGTACAAGATTTCGGGTACATAGGTACAGAATTCTCTACCCGTCACAGCTCTAATAATTTTAAGAGGTCTAAACATGTTGTAACTCAAAAATGAAAATATTACATGTTTTTGAGACATTACATTTTCTGGACATTTTCTCCAAAATGGAAAGAAATGTTTATCAGAATCAAAACTTTGTGTATCAACAATTATTAAATGGAAAAAAAATAATTATAAATCTAAAAGTTATAACTACGGTATAAGAGAATCAGATTTTATATTTTCAAAAGACTTTTTATAAGATTGCAAATTTTATACATGTATATATCTGACCACACTATCAACCCTGATCATTTTAGATGAAAGCAAGCTACATGTATTTGTGCTCTAAAATCTGCAGACTGTCAAAAAAAAATATGCTATTGACCCAATTTCTTAAAAAATGAAGCCTTTTCTTTTCCAAAGCCTGGCCCACAAGATCACAAGTAACCACAGTCCAGGGCCACCAATACCCCCTCCCCCAAGTTTTGGGTTGAAAATTGCTGAATTTATCTTACTAAAAGCAACTCAATAAAAGCAGCTCAACAAATATCTATGGTTAATTTGCAGTATACTGAATGTTCTCTTTATTGTCATATTTTTCAAAAATATAGAATTTATTTCATCACCCCTTAAACTGAAAAATGACACCAAGTCTTCGGAGTAGTAGGGAGTCACCAATGACCCCTGTCAGTGGTCAATCCAGCCCAGAAATTAGTGGGGCCATTCTGACCCAGACCTTCAGACAATTGGGGCCATATTTTCAAAACAGGGGTCAACATCATCATTATCATGTCACTTTTAAAAACTAATACATTAAAGTTTTAGACAAAGAAAAATGAGGAGCAGAACAATCAGCTATAATGAAAAGTTGCACCAATGTTGGCCCACTGACAATATGTTTTGGGGCCTGTGTTTTTCTTGTGGGGGCAATGACGCAAGACCCCTTCAAGATTGAACACTGCCTGTTTTTCAAACCTAGTGAATACTAACCATCTTTTTCATTTTCCATTCTCATTTTCTTCAAGGCTACAATAGTATCTGATCTTACATCTCTAGCTCTATCTGTGAATAACAAATACCGCACATATAAAACAACAGTAAACAATTTATACATAGACAGTGTAACATATGAAAACAAGGCATCACAAGTGATTCTTACCCCCTTGCAATGAAGTATTGTTTGATACTTATATACTGAGTGTGGTTAAATCAAATATGAAATAAAGTTGTTAAAACACTTACAGAAATATTTCACTCAAATAAACAAAGGGCAATAACTCTTTCAAATGGAGTTTGTCAGTTACAAAAGACACATTAGTCTGAGATATTACCATGATAAAAACTTGTATCAAGTTTCATGAAATTCTGTTGAGAAATAAAGTTGTTAAAGCACTATCAGTAATATTTCACTCAAATAAACAAAGGGCTATAACTCTGTCAAAAAGGGTTTGCCATCACAAAAGACAAACTAGTCCGAGATATTACAATGATAAACCTTGTACCAAGTTTCATTTAATTCTGCTGAATAATAAAGTTGTTAAAGCACTAACAGTCATATTTCACTCAAATAAACAAAGGGCAATAACTCTGTCAAAAAGGGTCGACAGTTACAAACACAAACCTGTCTGAGATATCACCATGATGAACCCTTGTATCAAGTTCCATTAAATTCTGTGAAGAAATTTTTAGAGGGCTGACTAAAAAGATTGTACGAGCCAAATCCTATATCCCCTCCAAATTTTGTTTGTGCTCAATGCTCAAAATCTGCCTAAACTAAACATGTGTTTGTTTTTGGCAGGTCCACATTTAATTTTGAAAGTCCAATATCCTTATGTGCAATTATGTTATCAGAGCATAATCTGAATATGGAGTCCTTGTAATTCAAAAGGACAGGTCCATTCAGGTCCCAATGAAAGATCTCAGATTCTATGAATTTTGAACCTCTGACCCCGACCCATGTAAACTAAAAGCCTGCCTCATCCAAACAACATCTTAAGGCCTGAATCTTAAGGCCTGAATCTTTAGTCCTGAACCCCTTTTAGAGTTGAGAGTAATAGTGTTCCACGTTCCATTTGAAAATATTTCATTATATTGAGATGTCACCAGCTATAGCCAAAGGTAAAGGAATTTTGCCTGTAAGTTGTGCTGAAGGTATTATACAGCAGGGTTCTGAGTCTTGCCACAACTTCATCTTCCCATCTGAAAGAACCATGACTTTCATTTTGTAATGCCAAGTGCTTGGCAAAAAAAAAAAAAAAAAAAAAACAGTCACTAACCATTTTCAAATCTTCAAAGCTGGGGTTCAAACCCACTGCCTCCCACTTACTGACCAAGCACTCTTTCAACTGAGCTACCACAGTGGTTGAACCCCTATTAGACCAACAGTCAAATTGAATAGATTATCAATAGATCTTATTGAGGTTTTGGTAGCAGAGTCCAAAATGCATGGTTACAGATCACTACCTCTTTTTACCTAGGGCGGGAGGTACTCCCTCTTCTTTGAAGCAGGGATAAAATAATGTAACTCACAAACAATGCCATATGTTCCTTCTCCAACTCTGTTTAATTTTTCAAAGTCTGTCACAGCCCTGCATCTACCGAGCTATTTAAACAATATATAACAGACAATTAACAGAAATGCATACATGTATACTTCAATAAGGTTCTGAAAAATGATTTGTGCATCACACATTTAACACCGCGTATAACTATAGGTTTCCAAAAATTAAAAATGACTAGTACTTAGCCAAATATCATAAATTTGCTAAAATAGATTACTTTTTGAAAAAAATTCTCAAAATTATGGCCAATGGCAATTTTGATTATCAGGAATGAAAAGATAACATAATAATTAAAGCCAAATTTTTAAGCTTACGGTGCTTATCATCTTAAGTATGTTTGGAGACATTCATTTTGTCAGTCACGATAAATTAAATCTTCAATACTATAATTTTATTCCGTTACAAGTGAATAAACAGCCCCTACAGGGATAATCTCTCAATTTCTAAAAAGCCACCTATTGCATTTTTTTCAGAAAGATTGACATAAAAATGGTTGCTGGCAATTCTTTTGGCGGCAATGGCATTTGTGTGAATCTGTAGGGAAGACAATAAGCAAATTCTGTGAATTAAGATCCATGTCATGATGTCAGAAGGTACTTATTTGTGATTTGGGCTTATGTTCAAAGGGCCATAACTCATTTACAAAGGACCATAACTCATATGGAAATGTGCAAAACAACTCAGGTTAATGATATGTATAACTTCTATCAATGTTGTTGCTTTGCACCAACTTAACTAATATACTCAAATATACTTTTGGAGAATTATTTCAGGCAAGAAGTGTTTGGATGAACAAAAGTTCAAATTTAAAATCCTGTCTTTCTTCTACATATTGGACGATACTGGTCTTAGAATATACAAACTGAACACAAAATTTGGTGACAAAATATTCAGAGCCAAAATTAAACTTGACCTTAAATCGGTATGCTTAACACATGTAACAATTTTGAAAGTTGAAAAGTGTATTTAAAGTTTGTGTTTACCCTTGCACTCTCTGGAACTTCCATCATTTCTCCCGACAGTAATGACAGGAAAGATATCTTCTCATTCCCTCGCTTTTTCTCCATTGACATTGCCATTGTTTATTGAAAATCTATTCTTTTCAGCCAAGCAAACTCTACAACATAAGAATTACAACTAGTGATTATTGCTGAACACCTGCAGATTGATTGTTGGTCGCTGTCAGACCAGTGATCCTATTAATCCATACAAGATCTAACCAGAAAGTCTGGCATTAAAACACTCTATTATTATATCTGCCGGTAATAAAAAACACAGCTTTTTTGCAAGATAATGCATGTTACAATTCATAAATTAATCAAAATTCAAAAAGTCCATTAGTCCAACACAACAATCCATATACTGGTGAGTTGAAAAATTTGTGTCAAATTCACATGAATTTTCCCACAATATGTCAACATTTTGAAACAGGAGCGAAATGGGATCTTGAGAGATTTCGAAATGAATCATTCTTTCTTTTCGGAGAACCCCCCTCCCAAAATGTAAAAACAGAGTATGAGTATACTGTCATTTACTCTAAAGTAACTAAAATTTTGAATGATCATGTGATTTCGTGATTTTACCAATGAAATATAGAAAAGTAATTTGAGTTTTAAAAGTTTGACCTAGTGCATAATCTGCATTTGTATTTGACCTATGCTGTCAAATTTCTGTCATAGTGGTCTGCTGCACTTTCTCAACAGTCACACCATCTGTCATATTTTATACAACACAACACCACGGCTAGCTCAGCCCCACTACATTTAATAATTGTGTACAACATTTCTGGGGTTATTAACATTTATACGTAGCAGTCTGGGTAGCTCAATCTTCTATAGTGCAGGAGGTCCCGGGTTTGATCCCTGGTACAATCTTGCATTTTTTGTCTTTCCTGTTACATTTGGGGGCTTGTCCGACTCTGGGAAGTGGCTGACCAACAGGTTGGTCAGTGTGGAACAATGCAACAGTGACTGAAAGTGATTCCATCCTGTTATCTGCTCTATGTACTTCATCAAAATTTGCTTCACTATGTGCTTTACATTGTCATAAATAAAATATATAAAAATACTGGTTACTTGTTCAAATAGTTTAGGGTTCTAAATAAACAGGTGCCCCGAAACCATAGATATAAATATCTAGAGGTGTGTCATGCAACCCAGTGGGTTTGTAATCAGAAGATAAGACATAATACCATATATCACCATTCCAAATATGACAGCTAAGAGTTTTCTTTTAAGTATTTTAGGATATTTTCATCTTCATTGCATGCACACACTTCACAGGAACTCTTCTGTCAAGTAAGGCAAAATTAACCTCTATCAAGGGAGCGCTAATTATCAATTGTGAAGTAAAAATAAATTTTTCGTATTCTTAATCATGAAATAAGCAATTATATCTTTTGTTTTTCTAATTTGTGATTTTTTAATATTCGGTTATTCTGTTAATTACATAATATTCACCGTTTTTTGTGATCTGATACTTAGAAAACAACACCTCCCTTGAAGGTCAACATCAAAGATGGCGTCCAGGCTGTGCAGGCTGGTCGGTCCAGTGACAAATTTGGTGAAAAATAACCGTAGGTATCTTTATATAAAACCATTTGAATGCATGAAAGATAATTCTTGTATTCATTAGTCAAATTCATTGTCTGTTTTTAAATGTTATGCATGATTACGGCTCAAACGCCGCTTTATCTGCAAAAAATGGTGATTGAAAAAATATTTTTGACATTTTGTTAATCACATTTTATCAGAAATTGAGAAAATTTGTTATCTTTTAATAGTTTCAAGAAACTTATTTTCACAGAAAATGTTTACTGGATTAATACATAATCTCTGAAAACGAACTTGGGTAAAGTGTACAGCAGAACTATTGAAAAAACTAGTGCTTCTCGAATCTCATAAGACTCATTTTTTGAAGTTGACTTGTGAGGTTAAGACTTACTGTTTGTATATATCAGGGCTGCCAACTGACCCCCAACACGCTGGTCCATCCCACATTTCTTCTTCTTTCAATATACAATATTCCTTCTTAATAGAAGATTACATACTGTTCGCATGCGTGGAATAAAGAAAAAATTTTTGATTTAAGTATGCAGTTTGAAGTGCAAGTGAAAAAAAAAAAAACTAAATAGTGATTAAAACTATGTACATGTTGTTAAGGGTTTATTTTCTTTGGATTTTGTTCAGGACAACGTAGGATAGTTGTTCTCTGAAGGTGTCGATGGTTGGTGACTGTATTATATAGGCTGGTAAGAGATTCCATTGAATAATTGTAAATGGAAAAAATGAATATTTGTAGTTGTCCTTTGATGTGTAGATGTGTCTGTAGGAGTAGGGATGGGATTTACATATTCTGTTGTCTACTGGGATGAGTATGTTGTATGTGTCAATTTTAACGAGTGTGTGAGAAATTTTGTACATCATGACCAGTCTTGTTTTGAGTCTGCGTTCTTGTAATGTTGGCCACTTTAATGTTGTTAACATATCAGATACACTGCTGGTGTTGTGGTATCTGTTACAGGTGTATCTGGCTGCTCTTCTTTGAATTTTTTCTATTTTACTTATTTGGTCCGAATGGTGTGGATCCCAGGCTGAGCAGCAGTATTCCAGTTTCGGTCTCACTAGTGCCTGGGTATGCTCGACCTTTGATGTTTTCTTTTGTTGTTTTGATGTTTCTTTTGATGAATCCTAAGGTTTTATTTGCTGTTGAAGTGATGTTGTTTATATGGCTGTCCCATTTGAGATTTGACTGTAATGTTAAACCAAGATATTTTGCGGATGTGACATGTTCGAGGCTGTGGCTGTGGAGGATATAGTTGTAGTGGATTGGTTGTTTCTTCTGGGACAGGACAGTGCATTTATCTGGGTGGAAAGCCATTAGCCAGTCTTTTTCCCATTTTGCTGCTGCATTAAGGTCTTCTTGTAGTTTATGGCAGTCACTGGTGGTCTTTACTGGTAGGTATAATATGCTGTCATCTGCAAACAATCTGATTTTACTGTGTTTGACGTAGTCCGGCAGATCGTTTATATATACCAGGAAGAGTACTGGTCCGAGGACTGTTCCTTGAGGGACTCCTGATGTAACTGGTACTGTGTCTGATGCTTGACCATCTAATACAACTGTCTGTGTTCTGTCAGATAGGAATGCTGATATCCAGTGGAGAGCTTTGTTATTAATTCCATAGTATTGTAGTTTATATAGTAGTCGCTGGTGGGGTACTTTGTCAAAAGCTTTAGCAAAGTCCATGATGATGAGATCGGTTTGTTTATGATGGCTGTTTTGTGTATGTAGTTCCTGAAGGAAGGAGATGAGTTGTGTTTCACAGGATCTAGAGGAGCGAAAGCCGTGCTGTAAGTCATAGAGGATGTTATTGGTTTCGAGATGGTTCATGAGATGTTTTGTGATGATATGTTCCATGAGTTTGCAGCATATGCATGTTAGCGAGATAGGTCTGTAGTTTGATGGTCTGTATTTGTCTCCTTTTTTGAAAACTGGTGCCACATTTGCATGTTTCCAATCTGTTGGTGTTACACTGGTGTTATATGATTTTTCAAATATAATCTTTAGAATAGGAGCGATAACTTCTTTTAATTCCTTGAGTACACGTCCACTGATGTTATCAGGTCCACTGGCTTTGTTTGGATTGATGTTATGTAAGAGTTTTGTGATACCATTTACACATAAATTCCTGCTGACCTGCCAAGAGGTGGACTGACCCACAATTAATCATACAGTTTGAGGACTTGCGGTATTCATTCATTACCACTCGAATCCACATGTAATCAATCCACATGTAATCATGGCATATTCAACTGAAATAAATTTGAGTTATTATATGGGTGGACTAGGGGTCTAATCGAGATTAATTTTGTGCCATTAGTGGGTGAAAAATCATGAAATTGTGGCACACATATTTTGTGTCCATTTCTCTGTGAAATTACACAACAGGGCACCATTTTTAATCTTCTTTTCATTTTCCCTCGGGTCCCAGAGTGGTGCAACACCCTTAGCAGTGTGTGATGCACATTGGACCTCGGACGGACCTGCATTTGCACAAAATAGGGTTGGCAGCTCTGTTATATCTTAACAATATACCAACACCCCCCCCCCCCCCCAAAAAAAAAGAAAACTTCTCTAGACTTGTAATTACTGCAGCATCTTTTAAAGTTGTAGTACTATGTTGTTCATCAGACTTGCTAGTTTTAAAATCTGGTTCATTACTTGATGACCCAGGAAAAAATGACAGTCGTTTCTCAACTAATCTTACAAAAATAAGAATAAATGCTTTATAATTTTAATTTGTAGTGTTGAGAGTGCCTGCAGCCACAGAACATTTTATCAGGTTACAAACAACAGATGTTACCTCCAAGGAGGACCTCAGACGTAAGAATTTTAGTTTCATTTAAAAATTGATAAGCTTTTATAACATGATGAAGAAACTTCAAGAAAGATTCAGGTCTTTTGATGGGTCATTTTGGGGGCAATATTCTGCTTATTCACAATTCAAACTCTTAAGGCTTTTTTCACAGTCACTTTGCCAATTTTCACAATACACTTCTCAAAGTTGGCAATATACCGGAATAATGCAGTACAATTTTTTCCATATTGTTACAGACATAGTAGATTGTAGTGCTAGGGTGTACCTTTTTCAAAAATATTTGAAAAAAGACTTTATTTACCTATTATGATGTCATCAGTGATGTCATCAAAGATTAGTTTTACAGTATAATTTTTAGTGGTGCGCGGTATTATCGGTATACCAGTATATCACAATACAATTTCATAATACATATGTATCGCCATATGACAGATCCAATCCGGTAATACCGGTATTTTTTAAAAAGTAAAGTACCCTATCTTTTTATAGCTTAAATGAACGCACAAATTGCCGTAGAGGCGTCCGATTTGTTTATAAACTCAACTGACTGGAATTTATATAAATATTACGTCATACTACAGGTAAAGCTATCAACCAGATACGAAACAGCCAAATACGAAACTCGTTCCATAACAATGTGTTATTAACAACATGGCCAACAGTGGCGAATTCAACATTGTAAAAGGCTCTTTGCCTTCTTCAGTTTTAAAACAATATATTATAATACGTATTGCGATACAGCATCTGCGTATCATAATATACAAAAATTTTGATGATACCCATCCCTTATATTTTTGCTTGTTACTTTCAGCTACCGTTAGACCAAAAAATCCTCTGCTGGTTGATAAATTGAAAGAATTTGGTCGGTATGTTGGAGAATGTCTACCCAAGTTTGTACAGGAAGTTCAGGTTACCAATGGCGACGAACTGGAGATAATGATCCACCCAGAAGGGATTCTCTGTGTGATGACCTTCCTGAAAGATCACACTAATGCACATTTTGAAAACATAGTAGACATCACAGCTGTAGATGTACCGACCAGGCAGTATAGGTTTGAGGTAATTACTGTTAACCAGGGTTCGTACAGGCCTGGAAAAGTCCTTAAATTTTTAGGTTTGCCCTAAAAAGACCCTTAAAACAAGTCTGACCCTAAAAAGTCCCTGAATTTATCCTGAAGGCCCTAAAAAGCCCTTCAATTTGGCGAGTTGGGTGTCTGTATTTGGATATTAAGTGATTGCAAATAGACTGATGTAAATAAATAAATATTAATTAATAAGTTACTTGAAAGGAGCAATTTAAAGGTACCTGGCCCTTCCAAATGCCCAACTTCAACCTTATCCACTTTAAGTGTTGTTACTATAGACATGTAAGTAATTGTTTTATTAATTTAATTGCCTTTGCACCAATATTTATTTTGCTACAATTGTACTTCTGATTAGGCCTTAAATTTGCAAATTAGACCCTGAAAAGACCCTAAAAAGTCCTTAAATTTGGAGTCCAAATGTCTGTATGAACCCTGGTTAATGTATTTATTTTTGCCGTGTAGTTATTTTTTCGCTTAATTCTGGGGTCGTTTATGGGAAAATTAATACGATGTTTATTGTGTTTTAGTGCATATATGTTATTTCATACAACATGATTAGAATAATACTTTTAAGAATTTTCTATGAGGTACATGTATAACAGTGATTTTGCTTGGCTAAAATTAGTACAAATTAAAGGCAGTTTCTCCTGTGGGAAAATGACTAAAATTTCCCAATATGACCACTAAAATTCCCAAAACAGCAGTGATATATGGCTAGCAAATTAAATCTAGTTGTCCAGAACCTTTCAGATACTGTCACAGATAATGATATGTTTACAATGAGTATCATTATATAGGCTTTTGCCAGCATTTTATAATGAAGTTTGTGATTATTTTAGAACTTTGAATCTTCCAAATTTTGAAGGAAGAAGTTAGTTTTAAAAAAAAGATGTGACAAAATTACTGTATAATAAATAAATTTGTTATATATTTTTCCAACTTGTATATAGGCAGACAACTTTGACCTGTCCTCTTAACCTTTCATTTAAATATTTATCACGGCCAAGTGCATCTGTGTATAGGGAATACAGGTATTTATTTTGTATACATCGTGAGATATATAAGATAGATAAACCTGTGTACTGTGTATGTATTAACTTGGATACCCATTTATTGGGTGGATTCTCCTGTATGAATATTCCTAATGAAAGGTCAAACAAACAGGTCAATGTTGTTTACCTATACAACTTAATGTTAATCTATTTTCCAGCTTGTTTTCAACTTAATGTTATCTTTTTTTCAGCTTGTTTACAACTTAATGTCGTTAAGGTATAATTCTCGTATCCGTGTGAAGACATACACAGATGAACTAACTCCTGTAGAATCTGTAACTTCTGTTTATCTAGGAGCAAATTGGTATGAAAGAGAGGTAAATTCTGATTAATTATGATTTAATTACTCCATTCCCGATAAAACCAGAAGGGGACTACAGGCTTTCCCGCCATCAGTTTGTCTTGAAACAGTTTTCCAGACTTTTTTCCTTTATTAGTAAAACTCTCAGTGAAACAGGAAGGGAACCATAGGTTTTTTCCTCCGTCTGTCAGTTTTGAAACAGTTTTCCAGGTTTTTTCCCTTTAATAGTTTAGATATTGGATTGGACATGATTCTGCGTTAGAAGTAATTCAGTTGGCAGAGTGATTGGTTCCTAAGTGGTAGATTACAAATAGGTTCAATTCATGACTGGTTCCTTTACCGTACTTTAGAATTACCAGCCTGGAATTTAGAAATGATAATTACAGAGTACTTTGAAAGGTATTATGGAAAACCTATAGAGAACCTATTGAGCAACTTTTTTCGGCACTCAGCATTTAGAAATGAAAGTCACAGGGTCTTTCTGAAGAGACTTTAAAACCAATGTCCCATGACAGGGCAGGGTTGACACATTAAAGAACCCTCCCTGCACATTGCCTTGAGTGCTGCAAAGGTAAAAATTTCTGCCACTTCATCTATAGATGGTGATATCTTAATATAGGTGAAATATTCTTAACTTGGACATAATACGCTGTTCAATCAATCTATCAAATTTTTACAGATTTGGGATATGTAGTTTATATATTTTTGACTAGGAGGTAATACCCTATTCACTACTTCAACTATAGCTGGTGATATCTTGATGTAGGTGAAATATTCTTAACTGGGACTTAATACCCCATTCAATCAATCTATCAATCTATTACAGGTTTGGGATATGTATGGTGTATTTTTTGCTAACCATCCAGATTTAAGAAGAATCCTGACCGATTATGGATTTGAAGGACATCCATTTAGAAAAGATTTTCCATTATCAGGATATGTGGAGGTAATACTTGTACCAGATTGAAGTGTCCATTCTAAAAGGGGACATGGGACCAATGGCCCCTTATTTTTACTAAGAAATCCCATTGTTTAGATCTTAGTGGGCCTTTTTTTTTTTAAATCATGTGTTCATTCTAGGATTTTTCAGAGGGAGGCTATTATCAAAAACTTTCTTTTAAAACACTAAAACATCAATATAATAGGGTCATTTGGCAAACTAAGGGATCAATGGCCACTCAGTTCCCTTTCTAGGATAAAAACTGACATGAATGCAAAAATGTTGCTTTATCATGTTTTAGACACCTACATCTGTCTGGAATTCTTGTTTGCGCAAATTTTCCAAAACTAAAAAGCGCTATTTCCAGGGCTTCGATTATTCACTGGTCCTGACGAGTGAAATGTGTACTGGGACGAGTGTTATTGCACTCGTCACAGTGCCGAGTTAAGATTATCAGACTTGTTACATTAGGGGCTTGTTACAATTAATAAACAACAGACAATTTAGTGTAGGTCGGGAAAATCGTGTATAAGGAGGTCAATTGTAATGATCCGGGCCCCTTTGTCAAAATCTTGCCGTTCTGATATAAGCGTTAATCAACAAAATTATTTGAACTTTTGCATAATTTCGCATTCAGAAGTCACTTAGTGTAACGTAAAATCCAACCGATGTTCTTAGTGTATATATTTGTCAGTCGTCTGTAAAAGTACAGTATGCACATATATCACAATATTATCTTTTACATTTGTGGTGACTGTGCGGAGTTAAATTTCCAAGTGCCGAGTGATTTTCTTATTCAACTAGGCACTGTGCCAAGTGGAATTAAAATTCTATCCAAGGCTGTATTTCAAGAAACTTGGTGCAGCGCATCAACATTGAAAGAGATACGCATATCATTAACCTGAGTTGGTTTGCTCATTTTCCTTGGAGTTATTGCCTTTTGAACATAAGTGCAAATCACAAAAAACAAACTTGCTTGCAGGGTATCCTAATTCACTGAATTTATTTGTGTTGGTCATTTCAGGTACGGTATGATGATGAAGTAAAGCGTGTGGTGGTTGAACCAATAGAAATGACACAGGAATTTAGAAAATTTGAATATGATCAACCATGGGAACAGTTTCCAAAATTCAGGGAAATTGATGCAGGCCAGACAGAGGGTGCTGCCAAAACTGAAGAAAAGAAATGATTCTAAGACTTATAAAAAGTTGCTTCATTTAAATGAAAAGACTCGTAAATTTGGGATTAGAATTTAATATTTATATCATAGTTTGTGAGACAGTGCTGTTTGTAAATAAATTAATGGAATTTAAGTTTGAACATACATATGTTTTGTGTTTTAACAGATTTTAATGGTAAAACAATGACAGCAATTTTAGCAAAATCCCTAACAAATTAAAGTAGCATCAGTGGCAGAGTGTTTTATTTAGTATGCGCTTTAGGATCAGAGCACCTCTCATTTATCACTTAGGTTTGAATCACACTTGGGACAAATCCTAGTGTGGCGAAGTTTTTCTGTGAGCTTGCCAGAGGTCATTGGTTTTCTCTGGGCACTCCAGTTTCCTCCACAATCCATAAACCTACCACTTTGAAAAAAATCTTGGGGCATAAAATTCCAATACTTCACTCTTTAAAATATGTAATAGTTAAGAAAGTTAGAAATGTTAAAACCCGAACTTTGCATATTGAATGACTCAAAAAATGTGATATTTTTTTTATTACATACAACCAACATTATTTTCAGTTATCAGTTATATATCAGCAAATAATTATCCCCAATCTTTCAAAGTTGGTAGGGAGGGGGGTATTTAATTCATATTTCTACCCATCTTCCATCCATCCCACTTTTTGTATGGGGTAATCCTCCAAAACTCAGTATAACAATTTTAAGAAACTTTGTGCAAACCTTTAACAGTGGTCAGAAATGCACTAATCTATAATCCGAGTCTGCTTGCCAAGTTCTAGCTCCCCTAGTCCAAGTTTCACAATCATTCCTAAAGTAAGATTTTCCTTAACTTAAATCTTGCAAAATTTGAAATCTCAAAAAGTTTGTTAGTTTTAAAAATACAACTTTATTTACGAATTTAGCTTTAGCTTAAGACATTTGCATTTAATTTTGTCAAAAATATTAATGAGTTGTTTCAAAAAAGATTTAAAAAAATTTCCTAAATTTAAGCTAATGAAAATCTTAGTTAAGGTATGATTGTGAAACTTTGGCTTTACCAAAGATAGCTTATGGCAAAGTGCAGCATGGGCATGGTTAACACCTTTTATCTACTCTGAAACTACTGCAGATTTCACTGAAACTTAGAAGTCTTAGAGGTATCCATGGACCAGTGCAAATAAGATTTGTCAGTTCTCCTTCCAAAAGGTCAGCGGTTTTTCTGGGTACGCCGATACTTCCAGCTAAAAGGCATGTTTGTCCACAAATCTTCAGGTGACAGTTCAGATATTTTGCATAGTTTGAACAGATCATAGTGTGAGAAAGTTTGTCAGTTCTCCTTCCGAAAGTCTGCGTTTTTTCTGGGTACACGTATACTTCCAGCCAAAAGGCATGTTTGTGCTTAAATCATCAGGTGACAGTTCAGATAATTTGCATAGTTTGAGAAAGTTTGTCAGTTCTCCTTCCGAAAGTCTGCGTTTTTTCTGGGTACTCGGATACTTCCAGCCAAAAGGCATATTTGTGCTTAAATCATCAGGTGACAGTTCAGATAATTTGCATAGTTTGAGAAAGTTTGTCAGTTCTCCTTCCGAAGGTCGGCGTTTTTTCTGGGTACTCGGATACTTCCAGCCAAAAGGCATATTTGTGCTTAAATCATCAGGTGACAGTTCAGATAATTTGCAAAGTTTGACAGTTCTCCTTCCGAAAGTCTGCGTTTTTTCTGGGTACTCGGATACTTCCAGCTAAAAGGCATGTTTGTCCACAAATCTTCAGGTGACAGTTCAGATATTTTGCATAGTTTGAACAGATCATAGTGTGAGAAAGTTTGTCAGTTCTCCTTCCGAAAGTCTGCGTTTTTTCTGGGTACTCGGATACTTCCAGCCAAAAGGCATGTTTGTGCTTAAATCATCAGGTGACAGTTCAGATAATTTGCATAGTTTGAGAAAGTTTGTCAGTTCTCCTTCTGAAGGTCTGTGTTTTTCATGATACTCCAGTACATCCAGTCAAAAGGGTATGTTCGTGCTTATATCCTCAGGTGACAGTTCAGATATTTTGCATAGTTTGAGAAGATCATAGTTTGAGAAAGTTTGTCAGTTCTCCTTCTGAAGGTCGGTGTTTTCATGGAATTTCTGTGACTTGGCACTTTCTATTTGCTAGTTTGAGCATCTATCTTGTATATTAAAATTAGTCAATGAGAAACATCCTGTATAAAGTACTGTTTGATTGAATGAGGTTTTACGTCCCAGTCAAGAATATTTTACTTATATTGAAACATCACCAGCTATAGGTGAAGAATCAGAAATTTTGACCTTTGCAGTGCACTCAGGGCTATATACAGGGAGGGTTCTGTTATGTGGCATTTGGCAAAAGAGCAATCACTATCTATTTTCAAGTTTTGCTCAGACCCGGCTGGGGTCCAACCCACAACCTCCAATGGAGTCAGCACTCTACCAACTGAGCTACCATAATGCACTAGTGATGGCAGATGGAAAAAGTAGTTAATTATCCTTTTTCTCAGATACCCCTTTTTCTGATTTACAAAAACCTGCTTTCAAGAAATTTCTGCGACTTGTCTTTCTATTTGCTTGTTGTTTTTTTTTTTTTTGTGTGTCTTAAACACACCAAGCATATCTAGCAATTCTAGGCTGAGTAACCCGAGGCTATCTTAAAGGATGCATATACTGAAGGTCTTTATATTATTGTGAGTTAAGTCAATGATTTTGTTATATTTTATGAAAAATACCTTCTGTCTTTTAAATTGGGAAAATTTGAAGTTCTGAAATACAGCAAAATGCATAATGATAAGCTTGCAATAACTAAGAATTCTCATTGTAAAGATGGTAAATTATCATGGCAACATCCATCTTATCTGAAGGTACAGACAACTAGATTTAATTTGCTAGCATATCACTGTTGTTTAGAAACTTAAAGTGGTAAAATTGGTAAAATTTAGTCATTTTTTCTCTCTCTCGGGGGGGGGGGGGGGGGGGGGGGGGGGGGGGGGGGGGGGGGGGGCCTACCTGGTACCTACCTTATTTTGGTATTAATTTCAGGCAAACAAAATCTTTGTAAGTATCTGTAAGCATTATAAGATAGCTTCAAATTACCCCATCCTAGATTTCACCAATACGAAAAATAGCGCCAATTACCTTTTTTGTAAATAATTGCATCTTTATTTCAACAAATAATATAAAAATTATACATGTATATACTAGAATAAAAATATATATTGGTGACACAAATTTGTTCATAAACATAATTTAAACAAAGCACTGTATTTCGAGATATACATTTACAGAAATTAAGTACAATATATATATGTGCCATTTTAATTTCTTTTGAATATTTTATGTGGAATATTACAAATAAGTGCTGGTAATTAAATAATTATGTCCCCGTCCATTAGGTGTGAGAGTAATACAACCTACGCTTGGTTTGCAGTTGAGACATAGAAACCTCATAGAGATGGTATTTTTCAGACCAAGGCTTGCTGCTGGGGTCGAATCTAGACCACAAATTTGAAAATTTCCTGCAATTTATACTCTAGGTTGATATCAGACTTCTTATTTCCGAAAAATTAATTTTTTGCAAGTATCTTTGATTTGGTTCCAGACCACAAATTATTTTTCTGCAAATATCTCTGGGTTGTATTCAGACCACAAAATTTCTCTCGGGCAAATTTTCAGACCACAAATTTATTTTCCTCAAATTTCTCTCGGGCAAATTTTCAGACCACAAATTAATTCTTTGCAAATATCTCGGGGGTTATTGTAGACTACAAATTAATTTTCTGCCAATATCTCCAGGCTGATTCCAGATCACAAATTTTCTGCAAACATCACTGGGTCAATTTCAGACACAAATTTTTTTTTGCAAATATTTCCAGGGTTGATTGTAGATCACAAATTTTCTGCAAACATCTCGTGGGTCAATTTCAGACCACACATTTATTTTCTGCAAATTTCTTTGGGCCGATTCCTGACCACAAATTAATTTTTCTGCAAACATCTCCAGGCTGATTCCAGATCACATATTAATTTTTTGCAAACATCTTGGGTTATTACACAATATATATTTTTGGGAATTTAATGCTCAATGATTTATGTCTAAGCATCTTTTAATTTTAATATTCCTTTTGCTATTTCTAAAAATATATTTATAGATTTATATTTATGTGCATACAATACATAACAATTGTCTATATAAATTTTATACCACACAGACCTAGATCACATTTAAACAGGATTTATTAACTGAGATATAGTGATTAGGAAAATATTTTCCAGAAATTTCGGAAAGAAATTTCCGTTATCAGTGACAGACCCAGAGATGGTCTGTCCATGATAATGTGTGTGTGTGTGTGTGTGTGTGTGTGTGTGTGTGTGTGTGTGTGTGTGTGTTACTTGCTCAGATTGCATGATTTTATGCTACATCTCAGCCCCCCCCCCCATCTTGACCAAAACTGAACCCCACCCTTTCTAAAGATTCCTGGGTCTGCCACTGATTTTATTTTTCAAATTCAGTCTATCATCACTTCCATTTCTTTAAGATCTGCACTCTATGTTTAACTTCTTAATAAGTTCAACTCCTAATATCCACATCAACTCAACGAAGCTGGACCTGTAAACTGGTGCTCCTTCCGTTCTCCAAGGGAGGATATCAAGAAGGATCAATTAAAAACAACCCTTTCACCATTAAATACACTGCACTGAATTCAGGCTGAAAATCAGAAATAAATGCAAATATAAGTTCAAATAGTAAAAACTTATTCAATGCCAACATTTCAGGACCTGCTAAAGCAATCAAAAGGGTCCAAAAAACAGGAAAATAGAATTTTTTTTAAGTTGGCTAAACTAGATAGATGCAGGTGTTTAAATATATTCTCGCATGGCAAAAACTTTAACTTACATGCACGAACACGTGACCTTTTTCGACATCATAAATCAAAAGACAATCATGTGTGAAACAAAATTGATGTCATTTTGAAGGAATCCGACACCTGACATGCCTGTCTGCAAAATTTATAAATTTTCAATGCCTTTAAAATGTTAATTCTGAGAGTTTTTTTTTCTAGTTTTTACATTCTTTCTAAGCTGAAATTAGGTACATTTTTCTGATGGTCATATTTATTATAATTTAGAATGTTGAATAACAAAGTTAGATCATCAAATTAACAACCATTGTGTCAATGTCTGTATGCAAGTCATAGTTGAAACCAAAATGGCGGCCGGATAAAGGCGATTCCAGTATCAGGCTAACCAATCAAATTTATTTATTTGTCCAGATTGGCACATTTTTAGTGTGCAAGGTTGCATTTAGGTACTTTTTATTATTAAATGTTTGATTTTAGTACAATTTCCATATAAAAAGTCTGAATTTTTAGAACTTAGTAATCAAAATAAAAGGGGGTAATCAAAATGGGAAAAATTTGTCAAATTTGACCTTTTCATTTTATCTGTCTGTTTATCAATTTTATGGTACAAAACTGATGTCTGTCGAATTGGTCAGCCTGTATTATACCCGGGGCATTAAATTATTTCTAAATCACCATCCCACCCATCTTATCTTATTCTTAAAGCAATATAATTTATATACTCACGACAACCTCCTTCTAACAGCTTTACATCATCCAGGGCAATGTCACCATAGATACCGTAACCACGGACACCTTCAATGGATATCTACAAAAAAAAAAACACCATTCCAAAGATTGATTGATTGATTGATTGATTGACTGATTGATTGAATGATTGATTGATTGACTGATTGATTGACTGATTGATTGAATGGAGATTTATGTCCCAGTCGAGAATATTTCACTTATATCAAGATGTCACCTGCTATAGGAAGGGGCTGAAATTTTTACCTTTGCAGTACACTCAGGGCAATGTGCAGGGAGGGTTCTTTAATGTGACATGTCTGCCTTGACATATGTACCAGTTTATAAGGTCTCTGTCTAAGGACACCATTACTTTCATTTCTCAATTCCAGGGATTTATCAGGGTCTTTTGGGAAAAAGGCCCTAAACTAAAAATTGGGAAAAACTATTGGCTTTCAGCTCATTTTGGGAAAACTTCGACATCATGTCAGAAGTCGGTTTACTCATGACCTTGGAAGCCTTTGATGTAGAAGCAGTATTTTCATTTTTCTTTTCAGATGTTGTTTTAAAATAATCTAGAATCTTTTACTTGATTTTGCTGATTGGAGGGATTAACAAAATTTACTTTTGTTTTCATTTAACATGTTTAAGAACAACACAATTTTCTAATTGGGAATTTTCTCAGCCAATTTTGGGAAAAAATTAACCTTTTTCCCATTGGGAATGGGGCCGAATTTCGGCCCTAAATAGGCCCTTGATGAATCCCTGAATTCCGAATTCAACACTCAAGTGTTATTCATATTGAAATGAAAAATTCACAGAAGATGTTTCTTGATCCTGTCACATTACACGAAAATAAAACTAACATTTCCACAAAAACCAAAACAGATAGAACTTGAGGCTAAGTCAAACTTTACTTGTAGGTCAACTATAAAGGTACTGTAAACATATTTATTTTCACGGTGTACCAATTCAGGGTTCGTACAGACATTTGGAGTCCAAATTTAAGGACTTTTTATGGTCTTTTCAGGGTCTTTTTTTTGCAAATTGAAGGCGTAATCAGAGGGATAATTTTAGCAAAAAAAAAAAAAAAATAAATAATAAGGACATTTGAAATTTGAGGTTGAAGTTGGGCATTCGGGAGTACCTGTGGTATCTTTAAATCGCTCATTTCAAACCTCAGAAAACTTATTTATTTATTTCCAAATACAGACACCCAACTGGCCAAATTCAAGGGCTCTTTAGGACCTTTAGGGTTAATTCAAAGGGTTTTTAGGGTCAGATTTGTTTTTAGGGTCTTTTTAAGGCAAACCTAAAAATTTAAGGACTTTTCCAGGCCTGTACGAACCCTGTAATTTCCGCTTATTTTGCAGTTGTTTGCTTTGCTCGAAAATTGATACCAAGTGAAAATTACATTATGCTTATTTTTGTGTTATAGTACTAGTATTTTAGAATAATTGACGTATCACCAGCCACGCCCACAATGTTCCAACAAAGGTTGCCATCAACTGTACCAAAGCAGCATCACGGCAACTAATGACCGAGATTTTATTCTTTTTGCGTGTAAATCAAGCATGTCGTTCATTTGTCGGAACATTTATTTATACATTCTATTATTAAAAGTTGAATTTGTTAACATCCCAGTTGTATTAGATGATAATGAGAAATCAAGTTGCGGGTGACTCAGTAACGGATCGAGTAGTAATTAGTAATAATTTGAAAAAAACAAGTTTTGTAATCTACGCTTCAAGGGTCATGACCCTAATTGTCTTTCAACAGGAATTGCAATGCAATTACTTCTGTGTGTTTCATCGAAGAGAGGTACAGACATATTGTAAATATTACTGTACTGTAAACATATTTATTTTCGCATGTACTAATTTTCGCTAATTTGGAGGTTGTTTGTTTTGCGCGAAAATTAATACAGAGCGAAAATAATATTATGCCTATTGTGTTATAATGCATATATCAAAAACGCCAAAATTTTACTACGTCAATATGTCTAATTTTTCTATACCGCGAAAATAAATACATGCAAAATTAAATATGTTTACAGTAAATTATATAACATATAAGAAATGACATTGTGATCATGGTATTTCAAGACGTAATATTTACAACATGACTGTATCTCTCTTCAATGAAACATGCAAAAGCAATTGTATTGCAATTCCCATTGAAAGACAATTGAGGTCATTATGTGTATCAAACTTTCTGCAATATTACATCATGCTCCACACAGGATCAAGTGAGATACGCTAATCTTGCATGGCTAAAAACCCAATCTCGCACAAGCAGATATAGAAGAAATAGTGCAAGGGTTGAAACAAATATGGGTACAAATATTTATTAAAAGCAAGAATTGTAAATATATAACAAATGGCATTTTTGTTCATGGTATTTCAAGAGGTAATGCAAAATAGTGTGGCATGTGCCAAATTCCATGAAGGGGGAAGTCGTTCATTTTGAGTAGCCATGTAGGATATTTTCAAGGAATATTTGAAAAGCCGTAACTCTGACAAAACAGATAGAAATTGAGGCTAAGTCAAACTTGACTTGAAGGTCAACTATATATAAAGGTACATTATGTAACATTTAAGGAATGACATTTACTTTGACTGTACTGCATGGAGTTATGCAGTAGAATGGACTGTCTAAAATTAAATGAAAGCCGAAGGCTTTCATGGTTATTTGAGACAGTCCATTCTACTGCATAACTCCATGCAGTACAGTCAAAGTAAATGTCATTCCTTATATTTACAATCATTTGTAACTTTTTCAAATAAACACAAAATATAAACTGACATTTTAACACTTTTCATAAAATAAAAACAACTATAAGTACCTCGTTCAAAATTGACTGTTCCAACTGTCGGCATCATTGACGTATCGCCGGCCACGCCCACAATGTTCCGACAAAGGCTGACATCATGGTACCAAAGCAGCGTCACGGCAACTAATGACGTACTAGTATCAGTGACGTCATTAAATGGTACAATTCAGGCCGAGTGTTCATTCCTTTTGCCTGTAATTCAAGCATGCCAGGCCTTTGTCGGAACATTGTGGGCGTGGTCAGCGATCCGTCAAATATTGACATAGAATAAACTCGTGTGCACCATTCAACTGCATCGAGTCATGAAGTAGAATTGAGGTCAAACACTGCATTGAAGCAAAAACAATGTGATTGTAAATATAACAAATATGAAGCTAATACCTCAACATATAAAGGCAAAAAAGTCCAGAAGTGGACCAATAACAGAAACACAATACCTCAAGTCCTGGACTGATCGGGATTTCAACAGTTGTATAATACCACTCGTTGCCCTTATTACCGCCTTGGTAAAATACCGTTGAGAATCTGCTTTGTCCCTGTGTTCGTATTTTCACTCGCAAGTCCCCGATGTGACGACCATACATATGATAGTACATGGACAGACATTGTTTAGTGCCTGCAAGAATAAAATGTAGAATTTTTTACTTAGTTACCATCTATATATTTATATAGAGACCTTAAAACATACTGTAAGATTCGGGATAGTGGAGAAAAATGGAGTACCCAGAGAAAATCACCAAGCAAATTGAAAAAAACCCTTCTCATAATACAAATCTCTCCCAAGTTGAATTTCATCCTAGGCAGAGAGAAACGCTCAGTGCTTTAGACCACTTGGTCACTGAAGTGGCAATGAAGTCAGTGCTTTAACCACTATGCCAGCAAGGTGGTGAGCCATGCTGTGATCTAGCTATTTTTACTCCAGACCACATGGTCCTGTTTAAGTGGAGGAAATTGGAGTACAATGTACCTGGAGAAAAAACCACCCATCTTTACCAAACAAACTGAAAACTTTTTCACAATACAATATTTCCCAAGTTGGATTTCAACCTAGGCAGAGAGAAATGCTCGTGAATTTTTTTATCCAGTGCTTTAAACCACTTGGCCACTGAAGCAGTAAATGACATTATGATCTGCAAGTCAGTGCATAAACTACTGTGCCATTGAGGTGGTGTCTCAGCCAAGCTGTGATCTAGCTATTTTTACTCCAGACCACATGGTCCTGTTTAAGTGGAGGAAATTGGAGTACAACATGTACAATGTACCTGGAGAAAACAACCAATCCTCCCCCAGCAAACTGAAAACTTTCTCACAATACAATCTTTCCCAAGTTGGATTTCAACCTAGGCAGAGTTAAGAGCGGAGTAATGGTGTTTCACGTCCCAGTCAAGAATATTTCATTTATATTGAGACATCACCTAATATAGGCAAAGGTGCAGAAATTTTGCCTGTGCATTGCACTGATGGCATTATACAGCAGGGTTTTTTATCGTGCCAAGCCTACCATGACATGAGACCTGGTTTATTTTAAGTTCCTCTCCAAAAGAACCATGACTTTCATTTCATAATGCCGAGTGATTGGCAAAAAAACAGTCAGTACTCACTTTCAAGGCTTTGGTCAGACCCAGTCAGGATTTGAACCCATGACCTCCCACTTATGGAGTGACCACTCTACCAACTGAGCTACTGCAGTGGTGAATACCAAAGTGGTAAATTGCGATGTTATCGAACATATAGGTTTTGAGTCTTTTAACGGTAACAGTTAAAACCAAACTAACCTTGCAGTGTTATGGAATTCAACAACTTTGCACGATCACCTGCTACACGTGGCGAGGATGCTTCTATGTATGCAAATCTCTTTCCATTCTTAGCCGCTGTTGGTCCTGTTCTCCTTGTTGGAGTTGATCGCTGTAAAAAAAATTAGGTAACTATGAGTGATAATGAAACAATATTTAAGATTGTTTGATTGAATGTGGTTTTACGTCCCAGTCAAGAATATGTAATATATCAAGACATCACCAGCTATAGGTAAAGTGGCAAAAAATTTTGACTTTTGCAGTGTGCTCAGGGCAATGACCAAGAAGGGTTATGTGCCATTCCTCACAGTTCTGCTTGGTTTTTAAGGTCTCTTCTAAGGACCCTGCGACTTTTATTTCTAAATAATCAGTGCTTGGCAAAAGAACAGTCACTACCTATTTCCAACAAGTCTTGGTCAGCCCCGGTCAGGGTTTTGAACCCACAACCTCCAACATACGAAGCTAATACTTGACCAACTGAGTTACTGTAGTGGTCAAATTTGTTTTGAATTTAAGATTGTGGGTGATTCCTTAATATAAACCCTCCCCCCTCTTCGAAAAAAAAAAAAAAAAAAAAAAAAAACTTCATTTCCAGGGGTATATAAGAATTTGATTTGGGTATGGATGTACTGTTTTTCCTTCTCTAGGGCAGAAGCCGCACCCGCAGAAATGCAGCAGAAAAACTTGACTCGAACCCCGGGACCTTCCCAGTGATTTACACGGCTACCTATCAAGCCCAGTCCACCACATTCCTCCCTTCCTTTTTTGTCAAATGAACTCCCTTGAATCAACACCAGCAGGCTCCATCCCGGGAGCAACCTGTTGGTTGGCGACTTCAAGGGTTCAGAGGTCTGACAAGCTCCCAAATGTAGCAGGAAAATTAAAAATGGAGCAGCCAGGACCTTCCCAATACTTATGTAAGAAGTTCTACCCACTGAGCTACCTGACCACCGATCAAGCCCAGGCCACCACAATTTTATAAAAATTCAAACTTAGCACATGACAAAACAGTATTATAACCTACATAGTAATATCTCCAATCAAAATTGTCTGTTTCATCTTGTATCAGCCAGCAATGGGGATCACTCTCCTCGAATGTACACACTAAAATATAAATACTGAACTGTTTTAAAGTGGCATTTATAGACAATATTTACTAAATCTCCTATATACTGTAAACATATTTATTTTTGCGGTGTACTAATTTTAGCTTATTTGGCAGTATTCTGTTTTGCGCGAAAATTAATGGAGCGAAAATTATATTACACTTATTGTGTTATAGTGGCTATTTCAAAAACGCGAATATTTAACTATGCCGATATGTCTAAATTACCTTTACCGCGAAAATAAATACACGCGAAATTAAGTATGTTTACAGTAATCAAAAACAAACATACTAATCCATGTATAAATCACAATCCAGAAGCAAAGTAAAAACTCTGAAACTGACAAGTTAGGTTAAACACTTCAACTTCTATCAGGAAGTGAGGCTGGGTGCTCTGGAAAGGTGAGCACTTCCTGTTTAGCTAGCTACACTCGTCATGTGTGTAATCAATCTTGAGTGAAAGGAACATGGAACTATGGGACGTCAAATACTGTATAAAAAGAAACGTTGGCAGTAGGAAACTTTCACGGTTTTGAAAAAATTATAACTAGCAACGTTCCACATGATTCTTTCTTCTGTGCATGGTTCTCCACAATCTAGTCCAGTTCCTTATTGTGTGGGGGAGTTTGTACAATTTTCAATCGCGAAATAAGCAAAACTTTGTACAACACGAATAAAACTTCACATACAGTATTTCAAGTAATCACCTACAGTCCATATTGCAAAAGTTAATAGTCGTGAAATTGTTTTGATAAAAAGAATCATGAAAGATATATATCTGCAAAAAAAGTTGATTTACTGTGATGACAAAGAAACAAAATAATGAACCATGGCAACATTTATATTAGAGAAAAAAATATAACTTACGGCATTCTACATCGTTACAGATTCTTTGTTCTGTGGCTGGTCCTTGACAATCTAGTCCAGTTCCTGATTGTGGGGGGTTTGTACAAGTTCTGGTACGAGTCTGGGTACCACCATTACAGGGGACAGAACACTCGCTGTACTGGCTCCACTCTGACCAACCTCCATCAACTAATAAATGATATAGACAATAAATGATATAGACCATATCATAACTTTAAGTAACAAGAGTAAAGTGTCAATATGTCATATATCCCTCTGCTTCATCTATGAAAGATTGATTGAATGGGGTTTATACCCTCCAACTCAATTTTTCGAAGTTTTTATGGTTCTGTGGCCTTGGTCTAGACCTTGATGACATCAATTTCGTATGTGACACATCCTCTTTCCCAACTGTATTTTTTTTTTAAATATCACTTTGATTCCTCTAATACAAGAGTTATAGAGCAGAAAAGAATTCTGGGATATAATGGACATAAGTAACACTCTATGCCCTGGCAATGTTTATGGTAGGGGCATGTAAATAACTAATTCAAATTATACAGTTAAAAGATAAGAAAGAAAGATCATGAGGATTTACTGGCCAGCTAGGATCACCAATGAGGAGCTCCATAAAAACACAAACACAGATAATATAAGAACTGTTCTGACAAGATCAAGATGGAGATGGATAGGACATGTGCTCAGAAAGCCTATGAATAACATCACAAGAGTTGCTCTCAGATGGACGCCTGAAGGAAAAAGGAAGCAAGGCAGACCCAAAAACACCTGGAGGAGAACTGTTGAAAAGGAAATAAAAGAACATAGACTAACTTGGGGAGAACTGGAGAGGATGGCACAAGATAGAGAAAAGTGGAAAACTCAAGTCCTGAAGTTGCCCTATGTGACCCCGGGCATAAACAGGACTAGGTAGGTAGGTAGGTATACAGTCAAACCTCAGTAAAAGTACGAGTTAAGTTGAAAAATAGTGTTACACGTCCCAGTCAAGAATATTTCACTTATATCGAGACATCACCAGCTGTAAGTGAAGGTGCAGAAAATTGTCCTAAGCATTACGCTGATTGCATTAAACAGCAGGGTTCTTTATTGTGCCACAGTCCTACTGTGACACTTGACCTCTTTTATTTTAAGTTCCCATATCTGAAAGAACTCTGAACTTCATTTCATAAAGCCAAGTAAAATTAAGAGCTCTAGATGATCAACATTTACAGGGATTTATCAGGGTCTTTTGGGAAAGTCCCCTAAATTAAAAGTTTGGAAAAACTATCAACTGTTTGCTCATTTTGGGAAAACTTCAACATCATTTTTGATGCCATTAATGATTAAATCTAATGCTGAAGGTGCTCAGCAATGTCCTGGACATGAAGATTAGCAACAAATTTAACGAAGTCTTCAAAATTACACAAAATTTACTTTCATTTTCATTTAAAAACAACATAATTTTCTAATTGGGAATTTTCTCAGCCGATTTTGGGAAAAAAATCAACATTTTACCATTGGGAATGGGGCCGAATTTCGGCCCTAAATATGCCCTTGATAAATCCCTGATTTACCAGTGGTATATCCTAGGGTATGTAACAAGATGAAGGAGGAAACACCTGAAACAATCTACTTCCTTAGCTGAATGCCCTACCTGAGAATTAAACCCAGCCTTCCGGGTTGAAAACCAAGCGTTCTACCACAAGGCTTAAAGATCCTGACCAGAGTCTGGCAGTAAATCAATCTATTATACCTACTATATACAGTCAAACCTGTCCGATAGAACCAGTAAAAGTGACCTGTATGAGCAGGTGGCCCTTATATAGAGGTGGTCTTTAAGGCAGTCTACTATATACAACAATACAACACTATGACTAGGTCAGCTCTGTTACAACTACAGAGGCCGGAGTTAACACAAAGAAGAATATATCAAGAGGTGGCAAAGCCATTGAGCAATATATTTGCCACAAGTGAACTACCACAAAAGGTTCATTGAACTAATGAAACAATTCGGCCGTTGAGATTACCTAAATTGAAATAAATGATTTTATGAATGAAAATTACGACACAACCATTAATTGTTTATGATATTTTATGTTTATTGTCGATGATGCACAAGGTGAGTAAGGAAGTATGTCATTAAAATGGAACAGCCATTGGTATATCGTTTGTTTTAACATGGTTTAATTAGCTTCCTTCATGTTTCATATAAAAGAAAATGCAGGTCAATTTTTTGTAGCGGTCTGGGTAGCTCAGTGGTAGATCACTCGCCTATAGTGTGGGAGGTCCCAGGTTCGATCCCCGATCCGACCCTGCATTTTTCTCTTTCCTGTTACGTTTGGGGGCTAGTTCGACCCTGGGAAGTGGCCAACCAATAGGTTGGTCCCAGGGTTGAACCGGGTGGTTTGGATTCAAGGGAGTTAAATCGAAAAAAAGGAAGGGAGGAATGTAGCGGTCTGGGTAGCTCAGTGGTAGATCACTTGCCTAAAGTGTGGGAGGTCCCAGGTTCAATCCCCGGTCTGACCCTTTTTTTTGCTCTTTCCTGTTACATTTGAGTACTATATACAGTAAAACCACATCTTCATGCCCCTCGATTACAAGGACACCTCATTTATCTCCACATTATTCTGAAGCCCTAAAAAGAATTGCTTCTATGTTGTTTTTTTTTTATAAACAACTCCCAAATTAGACCATAAAAAAATTCCAAGATTTTCATTCCCCCCACTTTTTTCGGCCCGCCTCAGAATTTATATTTGTTTATTTTTGTTAAATTTTTTCAGGCACTTTCTGCTGTTTTTTCTGGATATGTGGATTCGAGTGGTAATGAAGAAATGCCACAAGTCCTCAAACTGTATGTGGGTCAGTCCACTTCTTGGCGGGTCAGCGGGAATTCAAGTGTAAATGGGGGATGGACCTGCGGGTTGCAGGTCAGCTGGCAGCTCTTAATAAACCTAATAGCCATGTACTTACTATTACAAACATGTGTATTACAATCTCTTTCGTCTGTGGCTGGTCCTTGACAATCTAGTCCAGTTCCTGAAGGTGGGGGGTTCGTACAAGTTCTGGTACGAATCTGGGTACCGCCATTACAAGTAGCAGAACACTCGCTGTACTCACTCCATTCTGAATAACCTCCATCAACTTAAAAACAAATGTGAATATAAAGATGTTTGATTTAATGAACTTCCATTTTACAATATTAGATGTATGCTATATGCTATACATGTATATTTGAAGCAAGAATATCGGTAGAAACAATGAATGCTCCCCGAATAAAAGCCAATTGCAAAAGGGTTTTTTCCAAAATGTATTTTTTATACCCCCTGCTTAAAAAGTGGGGGGGTATATAGCGATAGGGGTGTCCGTCCGTCTGTCCGTGTGTCCGTCCGTCCTTCCGTTTCACCTTAGGGTACCTATCTCTTATCCGCAACTCCTCTTAAACCCTTCAATGGATTTAATGGATTTCAATGGAGGCCGGAGTTAACACAAAGAAGAATATATCAAGAGATGGCAAAGCCATTGAGCAATATATTTGCCACAAGTGAACTATCACAAAAGGTTCATTGAACTAATGAAACAATTCGGCCGTTGAAATAACCTCAATTGAAATAAATGATTTTATGAATGAAAATTACGACACAACCATTAATTGTTTACGACACATACGATGATGCACAAGGTGAGTAAGGAAGTATGTCATTAAAATGGAACAGCCATTGATATATCGTTTGTTTTAACATGGTTTAATTAGCTTTCTTCATGTTTTATATAAAAGAAAATGCAGGTCAATTTTGTGTAGTGTTCTGGGTAGCTCAGTGGTAGATCACTTGCCTATAGTGCGGGAGGTCCCAGGTTCGATCCCCGATCCGACCCTGCATTTTTCTCTTTCCTGTTACATTTGGGGGCTAGTCCGACCCTGGGAAGTGGCCAACCAATAGGTTGGTCCCAGGGTTGAACCGGGTGGTTTGGATTCAAGGGAGTTAAATCAAAAAAAAGGAAGGGAGGAATGTAGCGGTCTGGGTAGCTCAGTGGTAGATCACTTGCCTAAAGTGCGGGAGGTCCCAGGTTCAATCCCCGGCCCGACATTTTTTTTTTCTCTTTCCTGTTACATTTGAGTATACAGTTGAATCTCGTTATCTCGAACTCGGATATCTCGAACTACCGGATATCTCGAACTACCGGATATCTCGAACTTTTTCAAAAAGTCCGCACAGAGTTGTTCTTTATTAAACCAAAATCACTCCGGTTATCTCGAACTCGGATATCTCGAATTATCGGATATGTCGAACAATATTTTCGTCTCCTTGAATGAAAATCCTAGGAAAATTACACTCGTTAACTCGAACAAAAAATTTAGGAAAATTAAATTTGTTAACTCGAACAAAAAAATTAGGAAAATTAGTTAACTGGAACAAAAAATTTTGAGAAATTAAATTTGTCAGCGCCTACAGATTTTTTTTAGAAAAAACACATTCCGACACAAATAAAATATTTGACTGTCGGCCTCATGTTGATTTTAAAATTACAACATTGCACTGACCTCCCAATTTCCTTAAGCCCTTAATCATTATCCCTTGCATAAGCAATTAAACAATCACGGGGATTAGCGGGTGTTATAATTACTGCCAAGCTGAACATGGCTTCCGAAAACGTGTGATGTGAACATTACTCAATACAACCGGAAGCTTGGGATGATTAAAGTACACAAAGCAAAACTGGTATGGAGACCAAAGCGGACTCCACTATTTGTCGGCTAATAACAAGTAACAGATAATCTCCCGATTTTTTATATACTACATTCTCAATTATAAATACAAATAATAAGTAATGCAGTTTTTATATATCATGTTTGAATACATACGATATAGGAGAAACCGGCAATATACAGTTTGACAAGATAAAACTGGAAGCGACATCCGGTAGGCGTGTACGAGTTACTTCCCTTTTGTTGTCGTTTTTAACATCGGTTATCTCGAACTCCGGATAAGTCGAACTTTTTGCATTTCCCCATCGAGTTCGAGATAACAAGAGTCAACTGTATATACAGTAAAACCACATCTTCATGCCCCTCGATTACAAGGATACCTCATTTATCTCCACACTATTCTGAAGCCCTAAAAAAAAATGCTTCTATAGTTGTTTTTTTTATAAACAACTGCCAATTAGACCATAAAAAATTCCAAGATTTTCATTCTCCCCCCCCCCCCCCCCCCCCCCCCCCCCCTCACTTTTTTCGGCCCACCTCAGAATTTATAATTTATATTTGTTTATTTTTGTTAAATTTTTTCAGGCACTTTCTGCTGTTTTTTCTGGATATGTGGATTCAAGTGGTAATGAATAAATGCCACAAGTCCTCAAACTGTATGCGGGTCAGTCCACTTCTTGGTGGGTCAGGGGGAATTCAAGTGTAAATGGGGGATGGACCTGCAGGTTGCAGGTCAGTTGGCAGCTCTTAATAAACCTAAATTATAGCCATGTACTTACTATTACAAACATGTGTATTACAATCTCTTGTTCTGTGGCTGGTCCTTGACAATCTAGTCCAGTTCCTGAAGGTGGGGGGTTTGTACAAGTTCTGGAACGATTCTGGGTACCGCCATTACAAGAAGCAGAACACTCGCTGTACTCACTCCATTCGGAATAGCCTCCATCAACTTAAAAGTAAATATAAACATGTTATAAATGAAATGGGATACCATTTCAAAGGTGTCTCTCCAAAAAAAATCCATCTGCAAAATCCATGTTTTCAAAAGCATGGTCAAACCGAAGCATGAATAATAAAATAGCACATCTACTCTTTCCAAAGATTGTTTATGTTAAGTTTCAAAAAGATTTGTTAAATAGTTTTTGAGAAAAGTGAAGGTCAAAATGTTTGAGGAAGAGTTGAGTTGAGTTGAGTTGAGTAATGGTGTTTAACGTCCCAGTCAAGAATATTTCACTTTTATCGAGACATCGCCAGCTATAGGCGAAGTTGCAGAAATTTTGCCTGTGCGTTGCGCTGATGGCATTACACAGCAGGGTTCTTAAGCCTGCCAAGCCCACCATGACATGGGACCTCGTTTATTTTAAGTTCCCATCCAAAAAAACTGTGACTTTCATTTCGTAATGCCGAGTGCTCAGCGAAAGAACAGTCACTACCTACTTTCAAGTCTTGGGTCAGACCTGGCCGGGGATCGAACCCACGACCTTCCACTTACGGAGCGAGCACTCTACCAATTGTGTTTGAGGAAGAAATGAAGTACCCAGTAAATATTATATTGGTCCGTCAACTTTATTTGAGGGACATAAAAACTTTCTTATAACCAAAACATCAAAACATGTTCTTGATGCAACTTGTCAACCCCCCAACCACACCTACCTACCATTTTTCCAGACTAGGAGTAAATTTTCATCATAAGTTTCTCAAAATCAATATTAGGGATTTTAATTTTTTATCCTATTGTCTCTTCCTCACTTTTCTAGGCACTTAAGTCTCTGGTCATAATGTCACTTTCATGAGAATCCATTTTTAAACAATTTGTACAACACAATGGACCCTGATCTTTCTCTATTGGAATTAAAACCACGGGCCTGTGATTAAAACTTTGTACAACTTATGCCAAAATCCTAAGGGTAAGCAAGTATGCATTGTCACTCCACCAAATGGCAGAAAATAATTAAGTGACATCTTACTAGAACAATCTTTAATTAATGAATATTCATTTTTCAAGCATAATAGCTCACTTGAACACTTAGTGCATGACATTTAACAGATGACCTTGACCTTTATCCATCAGCCTCTTTTCACAACAAGCATTTTGGTTCTTGACCATTTTGTTATTCAAAATCCAATGTGTGTCCAAAGTCAGGAGATTTATAATCAACGGTACTTATATAATCTAATGCTATCACTTGATATAATGACTGGCCCACCGGTACAACACTCTGCGTGGAAGGGGGTACAATATATTTTCAAAAATATTAAAAATATAATTTTACAACTTACTGTTACAAACATGTGTATTACAGTCTCTTTGTTCTGTGGCTGGTCCTTGACAATCTTGTCCGGTTCCTGAAGGTGGGGGGTTTGTACAAGTTCTGGTACGATTCTGGGTACCGCCATTACAGGAAGCAGAACACTCGCTGTACTCACTCCATTCGGAATAGCCTCCATCAACTTAAAAGTAAATATAAACATGTTATAAATGAAATGGGATACCATTTCAAAGGTGTCTCTCCAAAAAAAATCCATCTGCAAAATCCATGTTTTCCAAAGCATGAATAAACAAATAGCACATCTACTCTTTCCAAAGATTGTTTATGTTAAGTTTCAAAAAGATTTGTTAAATAGTTTTTGAGAAAAGTGAAGGTCAAAATGTTTGAGGAAGAGTTGAGTTGAGTTGAGTTGAGTTGAGTAATGGTGTTTAACGTCCCAGTCAAGAATATTTCACTTATATCGAGACGTCGCCAAATATAGGCAAAGTTGCAGAAATTTTGCCTGTGCGTTGCGCTGATGGCATTATACAGCAGGGTTCTTAAGCGTGCCAAGCCCATCATGACATGGGACCTCGTTTATTTTAAGTTCCCATCCGAAAAAACTGTGACTTCATTTCGTAATGCCGAGTGTTCAGCGAAAGAACAGTCACTACCTACTTTCAAGTCTTGGGTCAGACCTGGCCGGGGATCGAACCCACAACCTTCCACTTATGGAGCGAGCACTCTACCAATTGTGTTTGAGGAAGAAATGAAGTACCCAGTAAATACTATATTGGTCCGTCAACTTTATTTGAGGGACATAAAAACTTTCTTATAACCAAAACATCAAAACATGTTCTTGATGCAACTTGTCAACCCCCCACCCACACCTACCTACCATTTTTCCAGACTAGGAGTAAATTTTTATCATAAGTTTCTCAAAATCAATATTAAGGATTTGAATTTTTTATCCTATTGTCTCTTCCTCACTTTTCTAGGCACTTAAGTCTCTGGTGATAATGTTACTTTCATGAGAATCCATTTTTAAACAATTTTTACAACACAATGGATCATGATTTTTCTCTATTGGAATTTAAAAACCACGGGCCTGTGATTAAAACTTTGTACAACTTATGCCAAAATCCTAAGGGTAAGCAAGTATGCATTGTCACTCCACCAAATGGCAGAAAATAATTAAGTGACATCTTACTAGAACAATCTTTAATTAATGAATATTCATTTTTCAAGCATAATAGCTCACTTGAACACCTAGTGCATGACATTTAACAGATGACCTTGACCTTTATCCATCAGCCTCTTTTTACAACAAGCATTTTGGTTCTTGACCATTTTGTTATTCAAAATCCAATGTGTGTCCAAAGTCAGGAGATTTATAATCAGCGGTACTTAATTAATCTAATGCTATCACTTGGTATAATGACTGGCCCACCGGAACAACACTCTGCATGGAAGGGGGTACAATATATTTTCAAAAATATTAAAAATATAATTTTACAACTTACTGTTACAAACATGTGTATTACAATCTCTTTGTTCTGTGGCTGGTCCTTGACAATCTTGTCCGGTTCCTGAAGGTGGGGGGTTTGTACAAGTTCTGGTACGATTCTGGGTACCGCCATTACAGGAAGCAGAACACTCGCTGTACTCGCTCCACTCAGAATAACCTCCATCAACTTAAAAGTAAATAAAATAAGTTATTACTAATATGAAATGCCATTTCTCAAGTGTCTCCCAAAACAACCTTGAAAGAATTATGTTTTTCCAACCATGTGCATTAAGATAGAAATAGCCAATGGCACATATACTCCATATCTAATTGGCACCCACATATCTGTTAAATTGATTTTGAAGAGAATGGCAGACAAACTGTTGACAAAAGACATTTTGTGCCCCTAAATCCTCCCCTCCCCTACCCTCACTTCGTTGGGGTCTCGCCAAGATTTGAGAATAGGTAGTGACTGTTCTTATGTTCAGGTACTGGACATATAGAAATGATAGACACAGGGTGCTTCAGAAGAGACTTCAAAACCTGATGCCCCTATGTCATCGCAGGCATGGCACATTTGCCACACTGACCCAAGTACACTGCAATTAAGGTCAAAATTTTTGCCTCTTCACATCTTCTTGACCTCTCAATATAAGTGAAATATTCTTGACTGGGATGTAAAACCCTATTCAACTAATAAATCAACTAGATATATTCTGTCCCACCATGCATGGTGTCGTAAAGGGACTAAAATATATTTTAAAAATATTAAAAATATAATTATACCACTTACTATTACAAACATGTGTATTACAATCTCTTTCTTCTGTAGCTGGTCCTTGACAATCTTGTCCGGTTCCTGAAGGTGGGGGGTTTGTACAAGTTCTGGTACGATTTTGGGTACCGCCATTACAAGTAGCAGAACACCCGCTGTACTCACTCCATTCTGAATAACCTCCATCAACTTAAATATAAATGCTGGTTGTAATTACATGTACTTCATTTAAAAACCAAAGCTCTGCAAAATGTTGCTTTATACACCCTAATGACTGATAGATCTTGCCCTGCTTTGTAGTGGCGACAAAGAAAGCGTGGTCATCCCATCCCGATGGTTGCGATTTCTATGTCTCCACTACGGAGGCAAAGGTTAATTCTTTTCTTCTCATATTCACTTTTTTCTTTTTTGTAAAGGTTTTTTGTCACAAATTATCCTAAAACTATGTAAAATATTACGTCATTTACATTTGCAACCAATGATGGCACAATTTGAATTTAAAATGATTTTGTACTGTCATAACACATGTAGCTAAGTCTTAACCCTTATAATTAAAGTTACGAGAGAAAAATCTTACACGGTTAAAACACGGGATTTTCTTGTCAGATATGGGTGAACTGTTTGTAAACATGCAGATTTCATTATGTATTATTTTAATGTAGTACCATACTATTTTTTTCAATTCATGTAGTGGCTGTTTCAGTGTAATGTCTGACCTTTGAACTGGACACCCAAGCATTGCACATTACACAATTGAATGGTATATTTCATTAAAATTCTTCATACTGTTGACGGGTTATGAAAGGGAAACATTATGTAACATATGGACAGACAGACAGACGATCAAACGCACATATAAACCAAAACATAAACATGTATACATGTTCAGCTAAAATATCAAAATATAATTTTACCACTTACTATTACAAACATGTGTATTACAATCTCTTTGTTCTGTGGCTGGTCCTTGACAATCTAGTCCGGTTCCTGAAGGTGGGGGGTTTGTACAAGTTCTGGTACGGTTCTGGGTACCGCCATTACAAGTAGCAGAACACTCGCTGTACTCACTCCACTCAGAATAACCTCCATCAACTAAAAAACAATTTTAGGGAGTATAATTCCCTGTATTACAACATGAACAATTGTAATAGAGAAGTAGATAAATACAATGACAAAACCTGGACTCCAGGGATTTATCAGGGTATTTTGGCCCTAAACTAAAAATTGGGAAAAACTATCAACTTTCTGCTCATTTCAGGAAAACTTGGATATCATGTCAGAAGTCGGTTTACTCATGACCTCGGAAGCCTTTGATGTAGAAGTGGTATTTTCATCTTGCTTTGCAGATGTTGTTTTAAAATAATCTAGAATCTTTAACTTGATTTTGCCGATTGGAGGGAATCATAAAATTTAATTTTGTTTTCGTTTAAAAACAACACAATTTTCTAACTGGGAATTTTCTCAGTTGATTTGGGAAAAAAATAGCGTTTTTCCTATTGTGAATGGGCCCGAATTTCGGCCCTAAATAGGCCCTTGATAAATCCCTGGACTCAAACCCAGGACCATCCCAATACTAGTAGGGCGTTCTTCCCACTGAGCTACCAGGCCACCTATTGAGCTTGGCGTGTCACATTTCTCCTTTCTTTTTTTTGATTCAGACTCTTTTAAATCGAAACCACCAGGTCTCATACTGGGTCCAATCTGTTAGTCCATCACTTCCCAAGGTCAGAGGAGTCCCAAATTTAACAGGAAAAGAGAAGTGCAGAGGCCAAACTGGGGCTTGAACCTGGAATCTATCCAAATACTGACAGGATGGTCTACCCACTTAGCTAGCAAGCCACCTATCCAGCCCAGCCCATCACACAATGACAAGTCTATTCAGAGTTATCAGGATAAAGTAACCAAGCGGTTTTCATTTTAAGTATGTAATTTAGTGTACCAATGTTTTGGATGTGGCCAGGGCTTTTACCATTGTGAAAATAAACATTATAATGGCCAAAATTGTGGAAAAAAGAATAAGTGATAGAAAACTCCAAAATACTGATTTTGAAGCCAAATTCAAATTTCCAACGTTTGAAAATTCATAAAAGGATTGTGTAAAAAAAAATAAGATTTGGAAATATGTATATGGGGCATAATATCGGCCCCAAATATGGCCCAGCAAGAGCATGACCCCATATGTCTGTTCTGTCAAGGTAATTATCAGCAACTGGATGATTTACTGGCTTGATTTGTGGTATTTAAAACCAACATGAAAAAGTACAATTACTAGACATGGATTTTGGTAAACATTTGTTATATCTGAAGTGCTTGCATTCTAAAACAGGGGCGTCTTTTTCTTATGTGGGGGACTGTGTAACATGCAGTAAAACTTACTTGCACATGTTGTATTATATAGAGATACTTCATCTATAGCTATACTAGCTTCTGTACCATTAGTTTGTACCACTGCTTCTATAAATATCTGAAACAAAAAATAATTACAAGTTAATTATAAGTGAAATGGGATGACATTTCAAAAGCTTGCCTCAAACAAACAAAAAACCATAAAAACCATGTTTTCCTAACCGTGTACATGATCAAAATACAAATAGTCAATAGCACATCTACTCCACTCAAATTGTTCCTGTAGAGTTTCAAAAAGATCTGTTGAATGGTTTTTAGAAAAAATGTCGTACCAAATGTAAGAATGTATGAAGAAATGAAATAAACACTATATGCACACCCACTTTATTTTTTTGGGGGGGCGTGTGGGTGTGTGTGCCCTACATATCAGTCATGATAACCTACCTGTATATCAGTCATGCAACCTACATATCAGTCATGATGACCTATATATCAGCCAAGGCGACCTACATACCAGTCATATTGACCTATATATCGGTCAGTGACCTAAATATCAGATAATCAGTCATGTGACCTACATACCAGTCATGATGACCTATATATCAGTCAGTGACCTATATATCAGTCAGTGACCTACATATCAGCCATGATGACCTACATACCAGTCATTGTGACTTTTGTATCACTTTTTTATACATAAGTTAATCTGACATTACCTTCATATTATTTTCTATAGTAAATGGTATTACAGCTTTGTGCCACATGTTCCCTTGGCTACCAGATTTTTCAAAGACTATTTCCGGGTCAGAGGTCAACCTTTCAACTTTGAACTTGAGGTCACCAGTGTCACACCCATACATGTAGTAAAACAATATCAAACAGTTTTCTATTGCTGATAAAACATAAAAATAAAATTATAATTAATAATAATAATAATAATAATACATGTAATTATAAATTTTTAGTCAAGCCATTTTATGATGTCACATTAAAATTGAGTTTAAAATTTTTGTATTTTAGCATTTAACTATTTATCAAATTTTACACCTTAATTAAGAGCAGAGTGAAATAATGATGATATACAGTCAAACCTGTCTATAAGAGCCACCTAAGGGAACCAGTATAAGTGGTCTTTATGGGCAGATGGTCTTTGTATACAGGTTCAATAATAAGAATAAAGAACAATTGGGACACAGTTCTACTGGCCTTTATATGCAGGTGGCCCTTATACAGAGGCGACCTTTAAGGCAGATTCAACTGTACATCACAGTATTTCACTCCTATCCATAGGGTCTGTTCAGTGCTTCACCCGTCATGACACAGGGCATCAGTTTGTAAGGTCTCATCCAGGGTTCAATCCAGAAAGGTGTGCTTGGAGCCAATAAACCCTTACTTTGCTTAATGACCCCTGTTGGACCATATTTAATATAACTTGAATGCAAAGATATTGATGTTATGGTGCTTTAGACAAAAGTTTTTGAAAATGGCGATCTCTGAAAAATCTGAGAGCAGTGGTTGGAATTTTAGAAATTATATTTCCCACACATCTGACAAAGGAATCTAGCTATTTCACCAATCGCCCTGGTGGAGACAGATCACACAAACAATCTCCTACATTAATTGGATTCTCTGACTTTTCAATCAGATTCTATCAAAAAATAAAAGGCATTTCCGATGAGACATACACAGCCACTTGCACTAAATTGATGACGTCATAATCGTTTTACACAAGAAAGTCAACAAAAATAGATGACATCATTTTCATGGATGGTGGCATGAAAAATGAACATTTGGTGCAAATATTTGTTTACAAATCAAATATTTATGGTGCAGAAGAGAGAGAAAAAATTTCTTACCCAGAAACAGTGTGAAACAGAGATATCTCAAACTATCAATGTCCACAACTCACTAAAGCTCATTCTGGACAGGAAAGTATTCATCCTTGTCTGAGATATCTCTGTCCTGTACTATTATACTGGTTTAAGATTCTTTAAGTGTATACCTACATGTAAAATCCACATTGCTGGTTAATCTAGCTGTAAAATTCTGTTTATTTCCTGGAAATCCAGTGATATTTGTGTGATCTATGTACATATGGCTACTTCCAGAATAAGACTGTACATTTAAAATAGTATCAACTTTAACTTCAGTTACTTCCTGTCAGCAATCCACAGCACGGCCATTTAAAAAAATTAAAAAAAAAGTACATGCATTAAATATTTTATACTATCAATGTACAGTCAAACCTGTCTATAAAGGCCACCCAAGGGAACCAGTAAAAGTGGTCTTTAAGGGCAGATGACCTTTATATACAGGTTCAAATAATATAAATAAAGAACAATTGGGATATAATTCTACTGGCCTTTATAAGCAGGTGGCCTTTATACAGAGGTGGCCTTTAGGGCAGGTTGGACTGTATAATTAATTTTCGTGTGTACTGTGAGTTTTAAAACAAATTATATTTTGGGTAAACCTGGATTGCCACTGTACCACGTGATCAATACCCCCCTACGGTTTGTGCAGGACATTTTGGTGTGTTGCGGATAACGTAGTTTTTATGGGAAAACATGAACTGATTTGATTCCATATCCAATGGAAATAATCGTTCCACTAAAACTTTAGAGGGTACAGTGGCTTGAATTATCATAAATCTCTTGGGATAACCCTGTGCCAACGATCATGTACAATTTGACTAAACAAATTCAACAAATGGTGGCTGTGAATCCAAAGTTTAACTATATCAGTAATTAATAATCAAAGTTTATCAAAAGCCAATACTTGCCTAAAACAAACTGTAGATTACATTGAATTAAAGAGTATCACATTTCTGTGTGCCAACCATGAAGCATTATTTCAAGAATATGTTAATTCGCATCCACAATACATGTGAATATTAAAATTCACCATCAATACGCAATTATCCCCCTTTCCTTAAATGTTTCTTTACCTTTTTGAACAACTAAGATTATCCAGCTTAAACATATTAAGCTGTTGACTACCAATTGAGTACCATTCAGTACTTCTAGTAACCTGTTAGCTTTCCAGACATCAAAATGTGAAAGATGTTAACACCAACAACTTTTAGTTACTGGTTTCTGAGATGTAAAATTGGCTTTTTAATTTTTGTGATTCTGGGAATATTTGTGCGATATATGAGTTGAGTTGAGTAATGGCGTTTAACGTCCCAGTCAAGAATACTTCACTTATATTGAGACGTTGCCAGCTATAGGCAAAGGTGCAGAAATTTTGCCTGTGTGTTGTGCTATTGACATTATACAGCAGGGTTCTGTAGCATGCCAAGCCCACCGTGACCCGGCAGCTCGTTTATTTTAAGTTCCCATCCAAAAGAACTGTAATTTTCATTTCGTAATGCCGAGTGCTTGGCGAAAGAACAGTCACTACCCACTTTCAAGTCTTGGGTCAGACCCGGTCAGGGTTTGAACCCACGACCTCCCACTTATGGAGCGAGCACTCTACCAGCTGAGCTAGCGCAGTGGTTTGTGCCGTATATGAATTTGCAACTGAGAGTCCTCACAAATTTATGCATTAATAAATCACTCACGATATAAAAAGTTAAATCTACAGACGTTGGACAAAAGTATTCAGACACTTTGTAAAATCCTTCTTTATTTCATATAAAACCATATATTTTTAAAAATTCTCAAAAATTTATTTCTTGGTCAATTTCCATGATTTTTTCATCCTTTAATGAAAAATTTGTTGTAGTTTCTTCCAATAATGTTCAAAATATTGTCTGTCTCATAACAGTCAAGAAAACATAAGCTGAACAGCATTGTAATTTTTTAACAGCCATGTGGAGCCTGATTATATTGTAGATTTCAATTTTAGAAATTTTCCGTTGAATTTTAAATGATTATCTATTAAAAACAAAGAAATTGGTTTTTTTTAATTATTTTTAAGAAAAACTTCAACAAATTTTACATTTAACGGTGAAAAAATCATGGAAATTGACCAAGAAATAAATTTTAGAGAATTTTTTAAAAATATACTGTTTTATATGAAATAAAGAAGGATTTTACAAAGTGTCCGAATATATATGGCACCACTCTGTAGTCATAATTTATAGCTGTAACTTACAACTGCTTTTTTCCAGTCTAAGTCATCAGTATTATCTTGTTCTAAGAAACATAATGGATCACTGTCCTCAAATGTACATAAATGTTCTGTAAACAATTAAATAAATAAATAAATAAAAAAAATAATAAATAAATAAATAAATAAATAAATAAATAAGTAATTACAAGTAAATAAATAGTTGTGACTAGTAAATATATAAATAATAAAATTTAAAGAAAATTACGACTAGTGTGAATTAATTTGGGACAAGAATAAAAGCCTCAGCTTTATTAAGAAAAATAATATTTGACAATTTATATCTTATACACTTCACAACTGTCTTGACCTAATTTTAAAGACTTTATCCTAAATGAAGATTGATTGATTGATTGATTGAATGGTGTTTCATGTAACAATCAATAATATTTCACTTATATTGAGACATCATCAGCTATAGGTGAAGTCACAATTTTTTTTTAACTTTGCAGTTTGCTTAGGGCAATATATATGCAGCTATTTCACTTATATCAAGATGTCCCCAGCTATAGGTAAAGTAGCAGAAATATTTACTTTTGCAGTGCTCTTAGGTCAATGTGCAGGGAGGATTCTTTAGCTTGTCACACCTGATGAGGCATGGGCATTGGTTTTTAAGGTCTCATCCAAAGGACCAAGGGATTTTCATTTCTAAATGCTGAGTGCTTGGCAAAAGAACAGTCACTACCTATTTCCAAGTGCAACGGGAAAGGAAAAAAATGCAGCAGCCAAACCGGGACTCAAACCTGTGACCTTCCAAAATAATTACGGAATGGTCTACCCTCTGAGCTACCTGGCCACCTATCGAGCCTGGTCAGTCATACTAAGTAGGTCAGACATCAGCTGGGATTTGAACCCACAACCTTCTTATTAGTACTTACCATCAGTGTCTCCTTGTGAATTTGTAGGAAATGCTTCTATATTTACTGATAACAAGATGACAGACAGACAGCACCAAAGTATCATTTTACACTTAAAATCACTGATAAAAACTACCAGGGGTATCTCTTGTTATCACCAGGTATTTCTGTGATGTTCACTTCTTGTTTTGGTTGTGTCATGGACAAATCAACTTCCTGTTTCTACAGTCTTTGTCCGTATTTCTGTTGCTGTGATTGTAAAATAAACAAAAAACAAAAACATAAATAAAAATTCGGTTGTCAAAAGGACAATTTTTCAGCTATTCGCGATGAGAACTACTTCATTAATCTCTGTGGATTCATTTATGAACAAGTTCATGTATGCATGTGAAGTGTGAGTGTTTTATGGTCTGCCTTGTACTAATGCACACTCAGGGCGACTTTAACATGCTAGCTCAGATTCAGTACCCCACAGAAAAGTGTACCACTCCCCCAGTCACATTATACCGATACCAGGTGAACCAGTAAAGGCCAACGGCAAGGAAAATTCACTTTTCCACATGTGGTCTGAGCATAGCTCGAACTCACAGTGGTGAGAGACCCTTGATTTGAAGACAGAGGTCTTATCCATTAGGCCGCCGGGGCTTCTAGTTTCTCCTGGAAAAAAATTACTAAACTTCCGAATTTGACTACTAAAATTCTGAAAACATTAATGGTATACTAGCAAATTAAATCCAGTTGTCCTTTAGGAATAAGCAATTTTTTAAAAATGTAACAAAATCACCGTTTTATTGAAATAATAAACTGGGAAAATTTGAAAATCTGAAATACAACAAACTGCATTATAAGCTAGCTAGCCCAATTACAAACAAAATGTGTATTAAAACCTTGTTATTGTAATAGGGAGAAGAAAAATTGTAGTGTCGGACAGGGAATCAAACCCAGGACCTCCAGCACTTTAGGCAAGTGCTCTACTAACTTAGTTACCCAGTGCCCCTCTCCAGTTTTTTAAGTATCCCACAGGCTGTAAAAGCTGGTGGCCCTTATATAGGGGTGGACTTTAAAGCAGACTTGGATTAATTAATTAAGGCGCCCAAACAAAGTTTGGCGACTTATTGTTTTTTCACCGTTTCTTATTATTATTATTATTATTAAGGCGCCCAAACGAAGTTTGGCGACTTATTGTTTTTGCACCGTTTCTTATTATTATTATTATTAAGGCGCCCAAACGAAGTTTGGCGACTTATTGTTTTTGCACCGTTTCTTATTATTATTATTATTATTATTATTATTTTTTTATTATTCTTCCTCTTCTTCTTCTTCCGGCCATGAACTTGTCCAACCAATTTCTCGAAGACCGTTGGTCCAATCTTAACCAAACTTCACAGGAAGGTTGATCCCATCTCCTTCCCCAGAGGCCGAGGTAAAATGCCCATGGGGTCATTAGGGGAGGGCAGGAGGGCGGGGTCTTAAAACAATAATGATCAATTTTGCTATTTATACTATATTTAGTACTATAAAACCATATATATTCATGATCAGTGTCTCAAGATGTACAAGTCTGTATCACAAGATTTTCCCGGGGGTATCAGGGAGGGTGGGGATGGGCGGGGCAGTGTGCTAACTTTTAAACGGTTTAAGATCCCCACCCATAAACTATATATTTTCGGTTCTGCATGAAAAGTTGAATTGAGTGATACTAAAGAAAGTCCTATGGGGTCATTCCTGATGGAGGGTGGGGATGGGCGGGGCTTGGTACTAACTTTTAAATGGTGATACCCCATCCTGAAACTATATATTTTCCAGTTCTGTTTTAAAAGTTGAATAGAGTGATACTGAAGAAATGCCCATGGCGTTTTCCAGAGGAGGACGGGGGACAGGCGGGGCTGGGTACTAACTTTTGATCAGTTGAGATCCCACCCCTAACATATATATTCTCTTATTCTTTATGAAAAGTTGAATAGATTGATACTTAAGTAAACCCATATGGTCATTCAATAGGAGGGTGGGGACAGGTAGGTTCTAGGTACTAACGTTGAGATCCCCACCCTCAAACTATAGTTTTCTTTGTGGGATGGTTGCTATCATTTCGTTTCAGAATTAAAACCATAAGCATGAATTTCATTGTCAAGGATACTTAAGTAATCAATGATCCATGTCTAAAAGCTCTCAAGCTAAATCTGTTTTTATAAGCAGCACCAATGGTCAGTTATCCCTGGGGCATGATTATGATTCAATTTGATAGAGTAGCTGCATTTAGTTATCAATATGACATTATATGGGTAAATGCTTGGATTAATTTAAAATCAACACATCATTAGCTCATCAAAACAATGGTTTGTGATATTGGGTATAGCGATGTCAATAACTTTGCCTATTGTTTGAATTTCAACCTATTGGATTCATGTACTACTTCTATATATAAAATCAAAATCTTAAAATGAAAAGAATAATACAAGTTTAAAATTTCTAATAATCCACGTTGGGATTAAAATAAGTGTTACTATTTGATTAGGGATTTTTAAGTTTGGAAACCTGGTATTTGATAAAAAAAAGTTCACTAAGTACATGTTTACAATAATGTAATACCATGTAAATGAAAAAAATTATATATTTTGTAATTATGCAAAGTGATCATATTTTTGTTGTCCTTTTAAAAATGGCAAAAAGTAATTTGGTTTCCCTGCAGTTTTTTTTAGTGATGTAGATCGTAATTAAAGGTTTAAAATTTTCAAAATGGCAGCCGTTGCCATGGACATGGAAAAAAGCGGCAAAAGTACAAGTCCTCCTAATATGAGTTTTAAGTAGAGGGTTTGATTTTTATTCGTTTGGGCGCCTTATTTGTAATGGTGCATCCATCATTACATTAATACTCGTTATTATTAAGGCGCCCAAACGAAGTTTGGCGACTTATTGTTTTTGCACCGTTCTTATTATTATTATTATTATTATTATTATTATTATTTTATTATTCTTCCTCTTCTTCTTCTTCCGGCCATGAACTTGTCCAACCAATTTCTCGAAGACCGTTGGTCCAATCTTAACCAAACTTCACAGGAAGGTTGATCCCCATCTCCTTCCCCAGAGGCCGAGGTAAAATGCCCATGGGGTCATTAGGGGAGGGGCAGGAGGGCGGGGTCTTAAAACAATAATGCTCAATTTTGCTATTTATACTATATTTGTACTATAAAACCATATATATTCATGATCAGTGTCTCAAGATGTACAAGTCTGTATCACAAGATTTTCCCGGGGGTATCAGGGAGGGTGGGGATGGGCGGGGCAGTGTGCTAACTTTTAAACGGTTAAGATCCCCACCCATAAACTATATATTTTCTGGTTCTGCATGAAAAGTTGAATTGAGTGATACTAAAGAAAGTCCTATGGGGTCATTCCTGATGGAGGGTGGGGATGGGCGGGGCTTGGTACTAACTTTTAAATGGTTGATATCCCCATCCTGAAACTATATTTTCCAGTTCTGTTTTAAAAGTTGAATAGAGTGATACTGAAGAAATGCCCATGGCGTTTTCCAGAGGAGGAAGGGGACAGGCAGGGCTGGGTACTAACTTTTGATCAGTTGAGATCCCCACCCCTAACATATATATTCTCTTATTCTTTATGAAAAGTTGAATAGATTGATACTTAAGTAAACCCATATGGTCATTCAATAGGAGGGTGGGGACAGGTAGGTCTAGGTACTAACTTTGAGATCCCCACCCTCAAACTATAGTTTTCTTCGTGGGATGGTTGCTATCGTTTTGTTTAAGAATTAAAAGCATAAGCATGAATTTTCATTGTCAAGGATACTTAAGTAATCACTGATCCATGTCTAAAAGCTCTCAAGCTAAATATGTTTTTATAAGCAGCACCAATGGTCAGTTATCCTTGGGGCATGATTTATGATTCAATTCGATAGAGTAGCTGCATTTAGTTATCAATATGACATTACATGGGTAAATGCTTGGATTAATTTAAAATCAACACATCATTGGCTAATCAAAACAACAGGTTGTGATATTGGGTATAGGCGATGTCAATCAACTTTGCCTATTGTTTGAATTTCAACCAATTGGATTCATGTACTACTTCTATATATAAATCAAATCTTAAAATGAAAAGAATAATACAAGTTTAAAATTTCTAATAATCCATGTTGGGATTAAAATAAGTGTTACTATTTGATTAGGGATTTTTAAGTTTGGAAACCTGGTATTTGATAAAAAAAAGTTCACTAAGTACATGTTTACAATAATGTAATACCATGTAAATGAAAAAATGATATATTTTGTAATTATGCAAAGTGATCATATTTTTGTTGTCCTTTTAAAAATGGCAAAAAGTAATTTGGTTTCCCTGCAGTTTTTTTAGTGATGTAGATCGTAATTAAAGGTTTAAAATTTTCAAAATGGCAGCCGTTGCCATGGACATGGAAAAAAAGCGGCAAAAGTACAAGTCCTCCTAATATGAGTTCTAAGTAGAGGGTTTGATTTTTATTCGTTTGGGCGCCTTATTTGTAATGGTGCATCCATCATTACATTAATACTCGTTATTATTCTTCCTCTTCTTCTTCTTCTTCCGGCCATGAACTTGTCAACCAATTTCTCGAAGACCGTTGGTCCAATCTTAACCAAACTTCACATGAAGGTTGATCCCCATCTCCTTCCCCAGAGGCCGAGGTAAAATGCCCATGGGGTCATTAGGGGAGGGACAGGGGCGGGTCTTAAAAACAATAATGATCAATTTTGCATTTATACTTATTTTGTATATAAAACCATATATATTCATGATCAGTGTCTCAAGATGCACAAGTCTGTATCAGTAGATTTTCCCTGCGGTATCAGGGAGGGGTGGGGATGGGCGGGGCAGTGTGCTAACTTTTAAACGGTTGAGATCCCCACCCATAAACTATATATTTTCTGGTTCTACATAAAAAGTTGAATAGAGTGATACTAAAGAAAATCCCATGGGGTCATTCCTGATGGAGGGTGGGGACGGGCGGGGCTTGGTACTAACTTTTAAATGGTGATATCCCATCCTGAAACTATATATTTTCCGGTTCTGTTTTAAAAGTTGAATAGAGTGATACTGAAGAAATGCCCATGGCGTTTTCCAGGAGGGCAGGGACAGGCGGGGCTGGGTACTAACTTTTGATCAGTTGAGATCCCCACCCTAACATATATATTTTCTTATTCTTTATGAAAAGTTGAATAGATTGATATAAAGTAAACCCATATGGCATTCCAATAGGAGGTGGAGACAGGTAGGTCTAGGTACTAACTTTGAGATCCCCACCCTCAAACTACAGTTTTCTTCATGGGCTGGTTGCTATCATTTTGTTTAAGAATTAAAACAATAAGCATGAATTTTCATTGTCAAGGATACTTAAGTAATCACTGATCCATGTCTAAAAGCTCTCAAGCTAAATACACTAATGGTCATTTATCCCTGGGGCATGATTTATTATTCAATTCGATAGAGTAGCTGCATTTAGTTATCATATGACATTATATGGGTAAATGCTTGGATTAATTTAAAAAACACATCATTAGCTCATCAAAACAATGGTTTGTGATATTGGGTATAGGTGATGTCAATCAACTTTGCCTATTGTTTGAATTTCAACCAATTGGATTCATGTACTACTTCTCTATATAAAATTAAATCTTAAAATGAAAAAATATTACAAGTTTAAAATTTCTCAACAGTTTTTCTATTGTGTGTAGAACTTATTTAAAGGTTTAAAATTTTCAGCCGTTGCCATGGAAATGGAAAAAAGCAACAAAAGTACAAGTTCTAATATGTGTTTTGAATACAGGGTTTGATTTTTATTCGTTTGGGCGCCTTATTTGTAATGATGCATCCATCATTACATTAGTACTCGTTATTATTATTGTTATTATTCTTCCTCTTCTTCTTCTTCCGGCCATGAACTTGTCCAACCAATTTCTCGAAGACCGTTGGTCCAATCTTAACCAAACTTCACATGAAGGTTGATCCCCATCTCCTTCCCGGAGGCCGAGGTAAAATGCCCATGGGGTATTAGGGGAGGGGCAGGAGGGCGGGGTCTTAAAAACAATGATCAATTTTGCTATTATACTATATTTTGTACTATAAAACCATATATATTCATGATCAGTGTCTCGAGATGTACAAGTCTGTATCAAGATTTTCCCGGGGTATCAGGGAGGGGTGGGGATGGGCGGGGCAGTGTGCTAACTTTTAAACGGTCGAGATCCCCACCCATAAACTATATATTTTCTGGTTCTACATAAAAAGTTGAATAGAGTGATACTAAAGAAATCCCATGGGGTCATTCCTGATGGAGGGTGGGGACGGGGGGCTTGGTACTAACTTTTAAATGGTTGATATCCCACCCTGAAACTATATATTTTCCGGTTCTGTTTTAAAAGTTGAATAGAGTGATACTGAAGAAATGCCCATGGCGTTTTCCAGAGGAGGGCAGGGACAGGCGGGGCTGGGTACTAACTTTTGATCAGTTGAGATCCCCACCCTAACATATATTTTCTTATTCTTTATGAAAAGTTGAATAGATTGATACTAAAGTAAACCCATATGGCATTCCAATAGGAGGGTGGGGACAGGTAGGTCTAGGTACTAACTTTGAGATCCCCACCCTCAAACTACAGTTTTCTTCATGGGCTGGTTGCTATCATTTTGTTTAAGAATTAAAACAATAAGCATGAATTTTCATTGTCAAGGATACTTAAGTAATCACTGATCCATGTCTAAAAGCTCTAAGCTAAATCTTTTTATAAGCAACACTAATGGTCATTTATCCCTGGGGCATGATTTATTATTCAATTCGATAGAGTAGCTGCATTTAGTTATCATATGACATTATATGGGTAAATGCTTGGATTAATTTAAAATCAACACATCATTAGCTCATCAAAACAATGGTTTGTGATATTGGGTATAGGTGATGTCAATCAACTTTGCCTATTGTTTGAATTTCAACCAATTGGATTCATGTACTACTTCTCTATATAAAATTAAATCAAAATGAAAAAATATTACAAGTTTAAAATTTTCAACAGTTTTTCTATTGTGTGTAGAACTTATTTAAAGGTTTAAAATTTTCAGCCATTGCCATGGAAATGGAAAAAAGCAACAAAAGTACAAGTTCTAATATGTGTTTGAATACAGGGTTTGATTTTTATTCGTTTGGGCGCCTTATTTGCAATGATGCATCCATCATTACATTAGTACTCGTTATTATTGTTATTATTCTTCCTCTCTTCTTCTTCTTCCGGCCATGAACTTGTCCAACCAATTTCTCGAAGACCGTTGGTCCAATCTTAACCAAACTTCACATGAAGGTTGATCCCCATCTCCTTCCCGGAGGCCGAGGTAAAATGCCCATGGGGTCATTAGGGGAGGGGCAGGAGGGCGGGGTCTTAAAAACAATAATGATCAATTTTGCCATCTATACTTTATATTGTACTATAAAACCATATATATTCATGATCAGTATCTCAAGATGCACAAGTCTATATCAGCAGATTTTCCCTGTGGTATCAGGGAGGGGTGGGGATGGGCGGGGCAGTGTGCTAACTTTTAAACGGTTAAGATCCCCACCCATAAACTATATATTTTCTGGTTCTACATGAAAAATTGAATAGAGTGATACTAAAGAAAATCACAAGGGGTCATTCCTGATGGAGGATGCGGATGGGCAGGTCTTGGTACTAACTTTTAAATGGTTGATATCCCCACCCTGAAACTATATATTTTCCGGTTCTGTTTTAAAAGTTGAAGTTAAATAGAGTGATGTTAAAGAAAATTCCATGGGGTCATTCCTGATGGAGGGTGGGGACGGGCGGGGCTTGGTTCTAACTTTTAAATGGTTGATATCCCACCCTGAAACTATATATTTTCCGGTTCTGTTTTAAAAGTTGAATAGAGTGATACTGAAGAAATGCCCATGGCGTTTTCCAGAAGAGGGCAGGGACAGGCGGGGCTGGGTACTAACTTTTGATCAGTTGAGATCCCCACCCTTAACATATATATTTTCTTATTCTTTATGAAAAGTTGAATAGATTTATACTAAAGTAAACCCATATGGACATTCCAATAGGAGGTTGGGGACAGGTAGGTCTAGGTACTAACTTTGAGATCCCCACCCTCAAACTACAGTTTTCTTCATAGGCTAGTTGCTATCATTTTGTTTAAGAATTAAAACAATAAGCATGAATTTTCATTGTCAATGATACTTAAGTAATCACTGATCCATGTCTAAAAGCTTTTAAGCTAAATCTTTTTATAAGCAACGCTAATGGTCATTTGTCCCTGGGGCATGATTTATTATTCAATTCGATAGAGTAGCTGCATTTAATTATCAGTATGACATTATATGGGTAAATGCTTGGATTAATTTAAAATCAACACATCATTAGCTCACCAAAACAATGGTTTGTGATATTTGGTATAGGTGATGTCAATCAACTTTGCCTATTGTTTGAATTTCAACCAATTGGATTCATGTACTACTTCTATATATAAAATTAAATCTCAATATTACAAGTTTAAAATTCTTGATTTTTATTCGTTTGGGCGCCTTATTTGTAATGATGCATCCATCATTACATTAGTACTCGTTTATTTATTTAATTTATCTATTTATATTTATTTATTTATGTAGTTTTCTTTAATTCAGTTTCAATGTGGATTAAATTGAAATGCTACTTTTAAAATTTGAAGTAAAATTTAAAGATTGATAATGAAATTGTGACATTGATTTCCAAAAATTACTGAGGAAGTCACCATTAAGAGAGTTATCCATGAGAGACTAAAATTAATAGTCAGTGTATTGGCTCAGTAAGCATTAGCTCGGTTACCAAGTGCATAATCGGGGGGGGGGGGGTTGCTAAATGTGTATCGTCGTTAATTAACGGGGATGGGCTTTTAAAACCTGCAACTTTGTCTTGAAAAAGGAGATGGATGAACAACGGTTTGTTTATAGGTAAACAATATAACAAGAAATCACGATGCATCTGTAATCACAAACTAAAAAGCGCGTTAACATTCCTACATTGTAAATCACGAAAAAAAATGCGTGTTACTGTTTTGTGGGTTATATTTACAATTGGTGCATTTTCAACAAAACCACACGAGCTGATGCATTTTCAACCAAACACACATGCATCAGACGATTACTTACCCCTAAAATCACTAAGATCGATTAGTAAAAACGTAAAATCCTAGGTAACAAACATAATGGCCAATTTGAGTACAATAAGGCCACATCTATATACGGCGCGATCCTCAATGACACGGTCTACTTAACATGTAATATTTCACGCCTGTCAACTATGATAGCTAGTCAGTGGAGCGTGCCAAGGTCATGAGAATAAAATGTTCACAATTGAGTATAGTAGTACCAGTCCTTAGTTAAATTTTGTTGATGTTCAGGAATTTAAGGTGTCATTTTTAAGATCACTTCTAGATTTAAAACATTTGCATTTAGTTTTGACAAAAATATTCATCAGTAGTTCCAAAAAGAGATGATTAAAATTTGTTAAATTTAAGTTAAGGAAAATCTTAAGTAAGAATTGATTGTGAAACTGGGGCCTGGGAACACAACATTTACACAATCATTCCTTAAGACTAAGGTGTCCCTTACAAAATTGAAATCCAATTTTGTTCTTTTTCAAGATATTTTGGAGCTTAAGATGCCAGGTAGATTCAAGCTTATAACATACTGTAGATCACTTTTATTTCGCGAGAGATTTATTTTGGCGTAAATTCGGGACCCATCCCATTCGCGAATTCAAATATCACGCGAATATTTCGAGCACACAGATATTTCTATGTTGACATACATATATGGTATTCAACTATTGTATTCGGTAAGGTTCCAAACGCGATTTGAAATATTCGCGAATAAGGCCAAGATGGTCTTGACGCGAAATTTTCTCCTCGCGAAAATTAACTGATCTACTGTAGGTATTCTAGTTTTGACGAACTTTGTATCCATAGTACCAAAAAGAGCTTGCCAAAATTTGCTAAATTTAAGTTCATGAACATTTTTGTTAAGAAATGATTTCGAAACTGGCCGCCCAGTTTTTTTTTAAATCATACCTTTACTAATTAAGATTTTTCTTAACTTAAATTATTTGGTTATTTTTGGTGTTATGAAGAAACATTTTTGTCAGAACTAAATGCAAATGTTACAAGCTAGAAGGGATCTTTAAAATGTCGCCTTACTTAAATTTATGTGAATATCTTATCAACAAATAAGATATTAAGATTTCAAATTTGGACAAATGAAGCCTTTCGTGGGCGTCATAATTCAGGTTAAAGTCTAAATATGAAGCAGAACTTGAGGAATCAGTCGTATCTTTTATTTAAACTCACTTGGATAGGTGACATTCACATTACCACCAATTTAGGATTTTGTATCGAGAGATTATGGTGTTCTGATAGGACCAAATTGGCAATATCGCTTCTTCGACCTGCACGCGAAGAAGCGAAGTTGCGAAAATACGATGGCGAAGGAGCGAAGTTGTAAAGTTTTTAAGGCGAAGGAGCGAAAGTACTACCGCTCCTTCCCCATCGTATCTTCGCAACTTCGCCATCGTATCGTCGCAACTTCGCTTCTTCGCCATCGTATTTTCGCAACTTCGGCATCGTATCTTCGCAACTTTGCCATCATATCTTCGCAACTTTGCCATCGTATCGTCGCAACTTCGCCATCGTATTTTCGCAACTTCGCTTCTTCGCGTTCAAGTCGAAAGAGAGATATGCAAATTTGGCCCTAACAGGACACCATAGAGAGATTAAATGCTTGCTTTTTGTACGGATCAAGGTCTACATTAGTGTATTAACTGTGAAACAAACATAAATGTTTTATAAACTTAAAATTAAAATATTGATCATTGAACTTATATATTTATAGTACTTTTTTAAAATTGCACTTAAAACACATTTCCCTGGGTTCTAATATTGTATTCAAAAAATGGATATTATATCATTAATGGGTACAGTACGGACCTGTCGAAAGTTTAACACTAAGCTAACGAATTTGGTGCTAAATCTCGGGAACTGCGACAGCTAGCAATCTGTCGGTAGCTTTTAGGCAGCTGTAATCTGTCTCCAGGCAGCTTTTTTTTACAACTAGTTATCCCCATCTTGACCACTTGACCACCTGTCAGCCGAGTTTCGACAGCTTTTGATTAGCTCAATATTAAACTTTCTCCAGACCTGTAGAGTATGTCGAATAGATTTTCAATAATGGAATGTGGTAATGTTTCTTCTAATGGTTAAATAAATATTCTAAAATAAATACCAGTTCATCAGAGACCGTATAAAATAGAAGCAAATAATCACCACTATTCCCTAAAAATTAATATAACACACCACTCAAAATTTTAATATACAGTACAGACATGTCGAAAGTTTAACACTGAGCTAACGAATCAGTGCCGAAGTGACTGCTCTCTTATTTCGAATCCCCGTAATATATAATATTATCTCGACAGCTTTCAACTACTGTGGTAGAGTAGTTGGTAGAGTGCTCGCTCCGTAAGTGAGAGGTTATGGGTTCGAAAACTCGACCATGTCTGACCCAAGATTTGAAAATGGGTAGTGACTGCTCTTTCGCCAAGCACTCGGCATTACAAAATGAAAGTCGCAGTTCTTTCGGATTGGAACTTTAAATAAACGAAGTCGCGTGTCATGGAAGGTTTGTCACGATAAAGAACACTACTGTATAATGCCATCAGCGCAACACACTGGTGAAATTTCTGCATCTTCGTTTATAGCTGGTGACGTCTCGATATAAGTAAAATATTCTTAACAGCCAAGGGACGTTAAACGCGATTACTCGCCTTAACTGAACTCTCTCATATATCTCTCGGTAACTTTTCGTCAGCTGCGATATGTACATGCATCTCTTGGCGTTTATTAGGGGGTGCAAAAAGTTGTTCGTATTTCAGCAACTCGGCAATCGAGTTTAAACTCCTTTTCGTTAGCTGAGTGTTAAACTTTTGACCGTACCGTCTTTACTTATTTGCAATTTGAAATTGACATTCAATGATTTGAACTTTGTTAACAAATGTTTCTATATGTGTTCACGACATCCCTTTGTACGTCATCGATTTTTGTACCCGGGTTAGACCAAAGGCTTGAAAACAACCTATTACTGTCAATTCCATCCATCTCATGAGAGTGTATAGTGCGTCAAGTTTGACCTGACCGTTTGACCTTTAATTTGAATATTCAAACAGATATATCCATCGTGAAATTAGGGGCTACATAAAGCTTATATATAAGGATAGATGATAGTAATACCACTGGATACCGGGTGTTTATAGTAATGAAACATGCTATCACACAGACTATACCCAATCTAATATTCCCATTAAAGGCCAAGCGACCAGGTCAAAATTGATGCACTATAACCGTGTCATACAAAAAACCAATCAATTTTGTCGTAATGTTTACCATATATTCCGGGCCGCCAGAGTACAGCAATCACATTGACAGAAATTGACATTGTAGTGTTGTGTGACAAAGTCAACTCAATACGGAAAATGAAATGCGCATTACAGCATGAAATGTACATGCTGAAATTAACAATTGTCAATTTCTATCTAGATCTATGATTTTCCACGTTTTATGTAGATTTTGAATTTTCAATTTCAATTTTGTTTTGAAATTCATAAGTTTGAAGGAATATCTGATTATTTTTAAAAAATTAATTGAAACGTGAAGAATGAAAAATATTCCGAATGGAATAAAACCATCTGTTGCAGTACTGCAAAGAAGTGTGGATTTAATTTCAAAAGATGGAGTAAGACATTTGTGAACGTGGATTCAAATATGAATTTATTGTTTTTGACGATTTTTTCGTCGTTTTTACAAACAGGTAGTGTACTCTCTCTCTCTCTCTCTCTCTCTCTCTCTCTCAACTATATTTTTTTTAATTTAGATTTTCAATACTTTTTTACATTGTTTGTTTTTATTGTTCAAATAGCTCTCTCTCTCTCTCTCTCTCTCTCTCTCTCTCTCTCTCTCTCTCTCTCTCTCTCTCATAGGATATACAGACCTGACGAAAATTAACATTAAACAGACTCGAGAGATTTTTATTTTATTTTAACTCTCTATTTTTTTTAATTAAAATACTATTGGATTTCATAAGTCACGTATCAACCAAGAAATAGAGCCAATTCTAATATAACCAATTAATCTGTGCGCCGAATATCGAAAAATATATTATGAACATGCTTGTGTATTGCGTTCAGCTTATCCAATAAATAATATTAATTATTTCGAATATCATTTATTTATTTATTTATTTCATGTCTGTACATTTGCGTTGACGTTTAAGTCGACAGTCATCTTAATTAGTTAATGAGTTATTATGCACAAAAAAAGGTTGTATGTGTCTGGCGCAACACAGAATAAGATGTATTAATTAATGAAATAATAATTATTAAATAAATAAATAAATAAATAAATAAATAAATAATCGAATAAATAAATGTGTAGATTATAAATTCGGAATCATGGTATGCTTAATTTAATCGAACAAATAGATAAAAAGTAAATAAATAATAAATAAATAGAAAAATAAATAAATAAATAAATAAATAGATAAATAAATAAATAGATAGATAAATAAATGAATAAAAATATAAATAAATAAAATAAATGTGTAGACTATAAATTGATGAATGCGGAAATGAAAGAAAATTTCAAAATACAATAAAATCACTACTGGTTACCTTATTTTAGTTAATACAGCTGACTTCTTCTGATATCGGTCTGTAACCACAAACTAGTGTGTCACAAGTTTCGGTAAAATTCGCTGTAATCTGTTTTTGACAATCAGTTCAGTTGACTATAATTTTTTGCACAAATTAATATTTCTGTTTTAAATAATGCAGTAACCTTGTCAATTCTGGAATCACGGTATTGTTGGTTGTTGTTTTGCATGCGTCTGTGGCAATGGGCAGCTCGAGTTGTAATATTTTTATTTTGGGGTGGGGGTGGATTTTATAGTCTACAATCACATAGCAATCAGAATGGTCACAAGGCTGTGAAACGTGACTTGAGTCATGTATCGAAGCCCGCCCTGGAAATCATTGACACCTGAGTTATTTTAGACATTTGGACAATTGAATGGGTAACTAATTACCTATTGTTTATCACGGTTTGTTACGTAACAAAATAGCTACACATAGTCCTACTTCTTGACCTTATGTAAATAATAATGTAATCCAGCAATATATTTATGAAATGTTATATAAATAAATAAAAATGTAGATGGAAAAATCTGGTTTGCACATTCCCCGGCGTTAAACTCCGACAATAAGTTTCAGACTATTCAACATTTCCTTATTTAAACTTTTCGTTTCAATTTGATGATAAATTTTCGCCAGGCCTGTATATAAGAAATTAACGTTTTGACAAGGGTGGATAGATTTTAAAAATAAATAAATAAATAAATTGTTTGATGTTGAATAAGTCTAAAAACTTTTTAAGTTGTTAAAATTATAATCATCATGCATATGGTAGTCACTGGTCAGTAAGTTGATTGATTGATTGACTGAACGGGGTTTTATATACCACTCAATATTATTTCACTTAAATCGAGATTTTACCAGCTAAAGGTGATGTTGCAGAATTTTCACCTTCGGTCTCATTACAAAGTTTACGTGATTTTTATTTATAAATGCCGATTTTTAACGAAAGAACAGTCACTGCCTATTTTTAAGTCTTGGTTAGGCTCGCCGGACCGGGGTTCGAACCCTGGACCTCCCACATACGGAGCGACCACTATACCAACTGAGCTACCATAGTGGCCAATAAGATACTCGCAACAGTATATGGTGTATCATGAAATTTTTCTTCATTTTCTGAACATTTTTTTTAATTTTGACATGTCTTTCATTTCATGTTCTGAGGGAAAGATTTTTAAAATGAAATACATCATGACGATTTTTCCCTGTCGTGTTCAACAATTCTGAAAAATACTGCAACATGACAACTGCTGTAAACTCAGTATATGACCTTCGTATATACAATGCTATATGCATATCTTAGTTTAGTTTAGTACAAATATGCAACATAGAACAAACTGTAAACTGGATTCAACAACAGAACAACTGGAATAAAAACAACAACAAAACAAAACAAAACTTTATTGTCAACTGGCAACCACAGACCAATTTAATAAGACAATATCTTTGGGTCAACAGTGAAACAATAAAGGTTGTTATACAGTAATTCAAAATATAATGACCGTAACTAATTACATACTATTAATAAAATAATAATTTCTTTACATGTAGTAATTAAAAATACTTAAAATAATAATCACGCAAAATATAAAACATATGCTAAGATTCTAAGTATAAGACTATGTACAAGTATATATATATATACAATCTTGAACATATATGATAATAACACAGAGGAGTGGGTTATTAATTCATGTAGGTTTTTATGCCTAGTCAAGATTTTTTTCCATTTCAATGGAGGTCAGTTCTGGGATGGTAGAGGAAAACGGAGTGCCAGTAGAATACAACTTTTTCATTTGAACCTCGATAAGCGATCTGACAAACTCTCGGACTAGGATATGTCCAAAGCGGGATTTGATCCCAGGCGATGACAGGCACCGAACTGTAAGCCGGTGCTGCTTTAGACCCTTCGTCTGTAGTTTAGCTAAAGCGCGATGTAAAGTTTGTTAGATCCACATGACAAGACATTACAACTCGTGAGAACACCTCATTTGCTTGGCCGATGTATCTGCCTTAACGATGCTTAGTTATTTTTTTGATATTGTTCCAATGATAGTTACAAAAAATAATGTAAAATCACAAGGCTGTGAAATGTGACTTGAGTCAACACTAGAAGGGGGTTTTACCGGAATAATTGCGAAATTCCGCAATATCTAGATCAAATCCGGAATTTTTAGACCAAATCCGTAATAATCAGACCAAATCCGGAATAATTGGTCAGAATCCGGAATAATAAGAATATTTTTACGGTAAATTTTACGGATTCTAAAAATTCCGATAAGTGTCTGATTATTACGGTAAAAATCTTATTATTCCGGCAAATGTCCAATCATTACGGTAAAAAAAATTTTAAATTATTATTTTTTTAGAAAATTTCCCGTAATAATTGGGCATTTTCCGGAATAATTAGACTTTTACCGTAATAATCAGTCATTTTCCGGAATAATCAGACATTTACCGTAATTTTTAGATTTGGCTGATTATTCCGGATTTTGCCTGATTATTCCGGTTTAATTAGGGTTATTCCGGATTTGGTCTGATTATTCCGGATTTTCGCAATTATTCCGGTAAAACCCCCTTCTAGTGCAAGTGTCGAAGCCCACCCTGGAAATCATTAACACCTGAGTTATTTTTAGACAAGTGGACAATAGAGTAGATAACTAATTACCTATTTTTTATGTTTGTTGCGTAAAAAAAGGTTATAAATAGCACGCCCTACTTCTTGACCTTATGTAATCCAGCGATCTATTTATGAAATGTTATAAATAAATAAATAAAATTAGATGGAAAAATCCGGTTTGCAAATAGACATTAAATTCCTACAAGGAATCTCAACCTTCAGATGTTAAATTTTTCGACAGGCTTGTATTTATGACGTAAACCTTTTGACAAGGGTGGATATATTTTAAAATGCATAAATAAATAAATAAATAAATAAACAGTATTCTGATAAACTTACACTGATAGTAACAAAATTCCAAACACATAATTATATATAATAAAGGATTCCGAAAAAAGTAAAACTGATTAAATAAATAAATAAATAAATAAATAAATAAATAAATAAATAAATAAATAAATAAATGGTTTGATTTCAGCTTTAAGTTTCGAATAAGTTTTAAAAACGATTTGAAGTTGTTAAAATTATAATCATGTTGGTAGTCACTGGCCAGTAAGTTGATCGATGCATTGAACGGGGTTTTATGTACAAGTCAACAATATTTCATTTAAATCGAGACGTCACCAGCCATAGCCTGACGTGGCAGAAATTTTTACCTTTGCATTGCGCCCAGGGTGATACAGGAAAGGTTCATTAACGCGCCACACCTGCCATGAGACGGGACATCGAATTTTAAGGTATCATTGGCGAAGGTTCACGCGATTTTAATTTCTAAATGCCGAGCTTTTGACGAAAGAACAATTACTACATATTTTCAAGTCTTGGTCGAGCCTGATTGGGGTTCGAACCATGGACCTTCCACATACGAAGCGAACACTCTACCAACTGAGCTACCATATAGTGGTCGATAAGATGCATGTCAACGTTTTCTTAATGCAAGTATATGGTGTTTCATGAAATTATTTCTAATTTTCTGAACATTTTGTAATTTTGACATATCTTTCATGTCATTTTCTGAAAGAACGATTCAAAATATTGACGTGTTTTTATTTCATTTTCTGAAGGAAAGGTTTATAAAAAGAAATACAACATGACAATTTTTTCCTGTCGTGTTCGACAGTTTTGAAAGATATTGCAACATTGTTTATGGCAAATATTAACCGTTGAATAAACATACTAATTTGTATAAACGTACACATGATATTACATGCATGTCTGGAAAAAGTATCAAATTTATTCAGATTTCAAATTTGCAAAATTTAAATTAAGGAATATCTTAGTTATGGTAAGGAATAATCTTGTGAAACTGTAGCCAGATTCTCTAGCTGTGTTTTGGATATCTTGAACTTGCATCGCAGAGGAGTGCAGTGGCGTTGCGTGCATATACGCCAATAATTCTGTGCTTACACATAATTATTTGATAATTTTTAAAATGAATTCAATCTGTTCAGTCATTTGTCATTCTACTAATCGTCGTTTGCAATATAGAAACGTCATCTGTAGTGAAAAAAGCAGCAAAATCCAGTAAAAATGTGTACAATTTTCTTCTAGTGTCTTTGAAAAAAAATAAATAAAAAAACCGGACAAAACCAAATTTGAATTTTCTTTTTATTCATAGTATGCAGAAGAAAAACCAAATCGCTTTATTATTTCCAAAATTTTCAGGGGAAGGTTGCCTCGGACACCCCTAGCGTGGACGCGTTGGCACTAGGCTTTTCTGGCTACGTCACTGGAGTGGATTATTAAGTGTTTTACACCAAGTCAAGATTTTTTCAATTCAATTGAGACGACCAGTTCTATGATAGTAGAGGAAAACGGAGTGTCCGTACAATACCAACTTTTTATTTGACCCTCGATAAGCCAACTGACAAAATTCTCTCTTAGGATCTGCCCCAAGCGAGATTTGATTCTAGGCGGTGACAGGCACCGAACTGTAAGTCGTTGCTGCCTTATACTCTTAGTCTGTAGTTTAGCTATAGCGATATAAATCGGAGAAGTTTGTCAGATCCACAGGACAAGACAAAGGTTCCTTTGGATTACAACTCGTGAGAACACCTCATTTGCTAGGCCGAATTATCTGCCTTGACGGTGGTAAGTTAATTTTTGATATGGATACAATGATAGTTCGGCCTACCAATTTCATATGTGTCTTTACGCAATATTTTAGGCCGTATAATCTGCCAAACGATAGTAAGTTATTTTTGTTACAATTGTGGTAATTCAAAAACAAAATAACATACTATTGTTAAGGCAGATAATTCGGCCTAGTAATATTCGCACTTGAGCGGGTTCTTGCCCTGTGGATTTAGAAGTACATGTACTTTACGGATTTTATGCAGCACGCCGGCCTACGCATTTACCAATACTCTAGGCCGAATTATCTGCCTTAACGATGGTAAGTTATTTTTTATTGTTACAATTGTAGCAATGACAAAAAATAACATACTATTGTTAAGGCAGATAATTCGGCCCACTTATGTTCGCACTTGAGCGGGTTCTTGCCCCGTGAACTTTGAAGGGTTTTACGGGTTCTTCCTGTTTCCAAATTATGCAACATGCCGCTTTTCAGCAACACACTTTGAAGTTTACTGAACAGTGATGTTTAATGCATTTCCAAATCGATAGACAGCAATGTTTTAAAATAAATCACACCTGAATAATTATTGTTGTGCATTTTTCTTTTGTACAGGTACATCATGCTGTTTTGTGCAATATGGTTTCAAATACCTGTGGAAACCATGTTAATGCATTTTCAAAACAATTGTCAATATTTTCTGAGATTAAATCACACACATGGCTGATCACTGCCAAGCATTAGCTGTTATATAATTATATTATATCATGCTGGGTTTTTGTAATATAAATTCAAACGCTATATACAGTGTACATGTTTCTGAAGCTGACATTTAACCTCATTTATAAAGCTATCACACAGAACAAATACCATTGCTTATGCCAACCACATGTGGGGAAGTGAATTTTCCTTGTCGTTGGCCTTTACCGGCTCACCTGGTATCAGTATAATGGACTGGGGGAGTGGTACGCTTGTCTGCGGCGTATTGACTCGGTGAGATAGCACCTTAAAGTCGCCCTGAGTGTGTGCTAGTACAAGACAGACCATACAACACATTTGCACTTCACATGCAAACAAAAACGTGTTCATAGATTAATCCATAGAGATAAATAAAGCAGTTCTGGTCGCGAATAGCTGAAAAATTGATGATGCGACGTTAAGCAACATCAGTCAACCAACCAACTTAACAACTAATGCCAACCAGAGCAGTTTCTTGAGAGACAAATACCCCCGTACCCAACATTGTTGAGTTGTTATTTCTAAGATTTGACCTTGTGACCTCGACTTTTGACCTATGATCCTTAATTTGGTATGTGACACATTTTCTCATGTTGGTTTACATTTGTTCCAAAATTGATTAAAATCTATCCATAGATATGGAGCGGACGGACTGTTAGGCAGACGGACAGGATGATTCCATTTTGCACCTAAACTTCGTTTGCAATACTGCAATAAAACTGCTATTTATCACTATATCATGTAATTTTTTATTCACATTTTGGAGTTATAAAGCAGTGTTTTAGTTTTCCTAAAATTACTACCGTATAAAGGTAGCTTTCCCTAGCTAAAATGACTAAAATTTCCCAATCATACTGCTACAGGAGGCTGCGGCGGCCTAATGGATAAGACGACAGTCTACTGACAAATCCGGGGTCTCTCACCGCTGTGAGTTCGAGTCGAACTCACACCACATGTGGGAAAGTGAATTTTCCTTCCCATTGGCCTTTACTGGTTTACCTGGTATCAGTATAAGGGGCTGGGGGAGTGGTACGTTTGTCTGCGGCGTACTGACTGTGAGCTAGTACAAAGCAGACCATACAACACATTCGCACTTCACATGCATGCACGTAATAGTTCATAGATTATTCTATAGAGTTCTCGTCGCGAAAAGCTGAATAATTGTGGAGGGGGGGGAAGTCTAGTTAACACATTTTAGATTTTGTCAAAATATAATATCCGTGTATTGAGATCCTAGAAGCTATTACAGCATGTCATAATGCAGTTTGTCGTATTTCAGTTATTCAAATGTTCCAAACTTAACTAGAAAAAAACTGTACTCCCCCCGCTCCCAAAAATCCATCGGATCAAATTTTTAAATAGGAGGTGCACATCTACATTATATCACAAAGATTGTGTGAAAGTTTCATGAAAATTCATTGAAGGGTTTAGGAGGAGTTGCGGATAAGAGATAGGTGCCCTAAGGTGTAACGGAAGGACGGACACACGGACGGACACTCCTATCACTATATACCCCCACTTTTTAAGCGGGGGGGGGGGGGTATAAAAAGCAGAAGGCAGTTATCAAAACACTGGTTAAAATGGGTTTGTTGATAACTCGATTGAATCTTACATAAAGAAATACATTTAAGTCAAAGATTGCTGCTTCAAAATACATAAGATAATCGAGCTGTCATATACCATTTTTAAAATTTAATCATAAAATACATTAAAAAATAGTATATGACATTTTTTGAGTGTGTTTTATGATTAAATTCAAAAATGGTATATGACAGAGTGGCAAAGTTATCGAGGTTTTCCTGTACACATGTTCGATTCAAAGTTCCATTATTATTATTATCTATTCGCCTGGAATAACTGATCAAGTCTGCTTGTTAAAACTTAATTGCCATGTGCTATTTTTAAATTCAACTCGTAATTCATAAAATTCCAAATTAGCACACAGCATTATTAATACTTGTTTAATATGCGCAGAGTAAACAAAATTGACAGAAACCATCCTAGGTCAAACTCCCACCTTCTATATGCCTCCCAGAATTAAGTTTTTATCGGGAAATATTGAAGATATTTAAATACATTACAGACCTGTCGAAAGTTTAACACTGAGCTAACGAAAAGGTGTCGAAACTCGGATACCAAAAGGCCGATATTTAGATGGCTTGTGGTTGAAAAGTTGGTGACGGTGACAGATAATAATAATAATAATAATAGTTTAGTTGCAAAGCAAAACAAAAATTGCTATGGCAATTATACAAAAAATATACATATAATGGCAACAACATTTGCAAAGCAAAACAAAAATTGCTATATCAATCATATAATGGTAAAAGCATAGCAGAGAACTATAAGAAGAATTAATTAAATAAATCTAATCTTCGTTTTCATGACAACTGTAGGTAGCGACATACTTTCCTAATAAGTTGATCAGAGCTGGCACTTAACAATTTCAATAACTTACAATTATAGCAGTTGTTGAAAGATGTGGCTAACGAGAGCTCGACCTACGCTACCAACCCGGACCTAATTCATGAGCGTAGTGTTAAACTTTCGACGTGAGTTGAGTGATAGTGTTTAAAGTTTCAATCAAGAATATTTCACTAATATCGAGACGTCTCCAGCTATAGTCGAAGGTGCACGGGACCTCGTTTATTTTAAGTACCCATCCGAAAGAACCGTGACTTTCATTTCGTAATGCCGAGTGCTTGACGAAAGAACAGTCACTACCCTCTTTCAAGTTATGGGTCAGACCCGGTCTGGGTTTGAATCCACGACCTCCCACTTACGGAGCGAGCACTCTACCAACTGAGCTACCGCAATGTTAAACTTTCGACGTGTCTGTACTGTACCGTATATAAAGGTCCAAGTCTGGAGGCATGTTTATTTTTGCTGATTAAAACAGCATGCCGCCATCAAATACTGTTTACTTGCTTTTTATGTCACAATAGTCTGGTAAAGTAACGATTATGTTACTGGGTATATTAAAACATGGTTTGTACTCTGTTATTGTTTTATACATATTAATCAATAAGTTGACAAATTCTCGCTAAAAACCAATTAGAATTGTCAAACCAATGACAATAATTTTCAATTTCAATAAAACTTTATTGGCTCAAAAGATATGGTACGTATTATAGACACAACATATATCCAAGGCGGAAAATACATAATACATGTATATATATAATTGTAACGGTTTATTTATCGGATTTTATCCCATATGAAATATTATCCTAGGATAATATTATCTTGTGAGATTTGTTCCATGGATAATATTTTGTTGGTAAATATTATCCATGGATAACATTTTACAGAATAAGCCATGAATTTATTCCGCCGGATAAATTTTACCATGACATTATATCCTCCCGGACACATTTTCACCCGGATAAAATTATTGATAAATACATGTTCATTCATAATAAAATATACAATCTCTTCTTTTAAATGCATAATATAAATATTTTGTCAAATTTATAATAATATTTTCATTTTTACTAGACAATAGATTAAATAAATTAACATATTTGGTCAATGACAATACCTGCAATCTACCAGGGTAATAATATGAATACACTGGTTAAAGCTGTACACGGGAAATTTTTTACCCCCGCTTAAAAAGTTGGGGGGGGGGGGGGGTATATAGTGATAGGGGTGTCCGTCCGTCCTTCCGTTACACCTTAGGGTAGCAACTCCTCCTAAATCCTTCAATGGATTTTCATGAAACTTTCACACAATCTTTGTGATATAATGTAGATGTGCACCTCCTATTTAAAATTTTGATCCGATGGATTTTTGGGAGCGGGTGGGGAGGGGGGTATTTTTTGTGAGCTTGTGGCTCACAGTTTTCCTGAGCAATCTGCTAATTTTTTTCTTAATAGGGTTACTGTAGACTTTGGTTTTGAGCGCGTAGTCGCTGAAACATCATTCTACTCATCTGTGTCAGGGGTTTTCACTTTAATTAAAAATTCATTGAAATTCAAATCTCTTCATAGGTGATATATATCAATGTTTCAGCAACCACCTGCTCAAAAAGGATGCTAATTGATGTCTACTGTTCTACTCTCTATGTACTAGTAACCTTAAAAACCGATGCCCCCTGTTACGACGGGCGTGTCATGTTAATGTACCCTCCCTGCACATAGTCCGACTAATCAGCTCACTAAATCCCCATTTAAATTCTTGACTTGTTGCGTGTTAAACCCCCAAATTAATGAAATTAAATTACAGGGACTACCCTGTACACGTGCACTGCATTGAACACACTGCAGAGATTTAAAAAAAATGTCACTTCACCTATAGCTTGTGGCGTCTCGATATAAGTGAAATATTGTTGACTAGGACGTAAACCGATCTATCCATCTGTCATATACTAGAACCATTTTTTGAATGTATTTTACAATTAAATTTTTTAAAAAAAATGGTATATGACACAGCCATTCATCAATCAACCAAACCATGTCATTTCAAATTGTTACTTTTTTACCTCTCATGATCTCTGCGGTAGCTCAGTTGGTAGAGTGCTCGCTCCGTAAGTGGGAGGTCGTGGGTTCGAACCCCGGCCGGGTCTGACCCAAGACTTAAAAGTGGGTAGTGACTGTTCTTTCGCCAAGCACTCGGCATTACGAAATGAAAGTCACGGTTCTTTCGGATGGGAACTTAAAATAAACGAGGTCCCGTGTCTTGGTAGGCTTGGCACAATAAAGAACCCTGCTGTATAATGCCATCAGCGCAACTCACAGGCAAAATTTCTGCACCTTCGCCTATAGCTGGCGACGTCTCGATATAAGTGAAATATTCTTGACTGGGACGTTAAACACCATTACTCAACTCAACTCCTCTCATTATCTCAAGAGTATTGTTTTATTAGTTTTACGTCTATATTATCTAACAGCCAATGTGCAGACCCGGAAAGGGGTTGCCTTGATTTTTGGGTTTTTTAATGGCAGTCTTTAATATGTTTCTGTATTTTCTTGAACGTGTCATATACCTTTTTTTAATTTAATCATAATTGTCATATAACATTTTTTGAATGTATTTAAATTTAAAAAATGGTACACGTACATGACTAACGTTTTGTGCACTGTGTCTCCTCATGCTTCTTTATTGTTGCTTTTTCATGACAATCTTTTAATATACATTTCAGTATTTGCCTTGACGTTCTGTGTACTAATTTCGAGGGTTTTTTTATTAAATTTTCTAATTGCAATATTTTAAATATTTCAGTATTTGCCTGGACGTTTGTGTACTACACACAAAGTAAAACATGGGAAGAAGTCAAAGTGTTTTGTGAGAGTCAGGGCATGACCGCGGCCATTGTTAACACGGTCTCCAGATGGGAACTTGTAGTAGCCAACATAACCAGTAATGGACGGTAAGAAACAGAACAATTTATCCATTTGTTGAATAAAGGATTCATGATCCAGAATTATACAACTAATTATGTTATCCAAAGCATTTTACCATCTCTTTTTTATTCTTGATGTCCATCTAGAGTCAGTCATTACGGAAACTTAAATGACGTTCACAAGTGCACCACTTGACACTCCAGAAAGCCTGTTCGAAACCATTATTTCCATTGGATAAATAATCACATAATTATATGATGTTTTTTCCTTTAAAAAGATGTTGTTGCGGGATTTCACGCGATTGTCTCACGTTAACTGGTCTTCAGTGTGTCGGTCGGATCAACTGAACAATCTTCCGCGACGTGTGAAAAGGTAAAATCGAATAAAATTCTTTCTCTCTTTTTTTCATTTGTAAATTTGAAATTCCTCAAAAACTAAGGTATATCCCCTCATGCAAAGTATTTCCTAAGCTAAATTTGGTAAAATAAATTTTGGTCCTTTGGGTATCTTTTCAACATATGGAAAAAAGTTGTTTTCACAATTTTGGTCCAAGCACTACTGATAATGAGAAAATTGCATTCCGAAACGGTCGTCTAGTGCTGTAAAAGTATAACTAGTATAATATTTTTTTGGACCTTCTTAAACGATTTTTTTCACGTGTCCTTCCACGCCACAATAACAAACCCGGTAAGGATATGGACTTGCATACGAACTATAAAGTTAAAAACATATTATTCATATCACGAAATGTGCGTCAGATCTCAAAATATTGAAAATCAAACCTGGTCACGGCGCCATGAAATATGACTTATATACTAACCGTAAATGTGGATAGGCAAGTTCCTCGTATCACGCACATCTCAATCCTTGTCACTGCGATCCTGGTTAGGGCACCACAACATTGGTGATTGTGATACGTGGCAAACAAATGGTTCATAATTCTCTTTACACAGAAACAAATAATACTGCGCTATAGAGCATGTTATTCAGTTTGTTTTGCACGTGAGTGGAAGTTATATCAGAATAATTTCAGTTCTAAAAAAAATAGAAAACACTTTATAACGTATTTTTAAACACGATAGAACACAATTTCAAATATTTCAAATACGTGATAAAGCTGTGTTTTAAATATTATTCTTTCATTTGACACTAATAGGCTGTCGTAATATTCTAGACAGTCAATGGTAAAACATCTTATCTCAACTATTTACGATATAAATAAATAATAAATATATCATTTATATAAAAAATATAATCATTTTAGACGGACTATTAGAACATACAGTATAGGCTTGTCGAAAATTTAACACTAATCTAATGGATTAGTGCCAGATTGGCAGCCCATTTCGCCCGCTCGTTATCTAAAAAATCGACAGCAGCGCTAGCTGCAATCTAGCTATCTCCCGACAGCTTTTTTGACTATTGGCTATCCATATTTCTACAACTAGTCAGCCGAGCTTCGACTCTTCTTCGTTAGCTAAACGTTTAACTTTCGATAGGGCTGTATTGCACATGTTTAACATTTCTAAAAACAAAATGAATCATTTTCGGATTGACAATTAGAATATAGATAGGAAACAGCGTTATTGATGTTCGCGAAGTGTATGAGAGCATCAGGTTTTCAGAACTAGTGTACCAGTGATAGGTTTGCAATATCTGCTCTAGGTAAATGGACCGTGGACAGATAGTTATTGTTTCATCAATTTTAGAATAATTAGAAACACTTTTATCATACATTGTTGTTACGCAAGTTAAAGAAATCTGTATTTCATAGGCGATTGATCAAAAACGTGTTTAATGAGATTTTTGTTTTAATTCTGTAGATATCCAACGTCAGAGCGAATTTGTTGAATTTAGATTATTGAAATTTCATTTATTTATATAAAAAAACCAGCCGAGCGTTGGTTCCTATATATTAGTTCGGTGTTTAACGTTCGAAAGGTCGGTATGTTCCGTAAAGGGGGTGGGAATAAGTTCATAGAACTATAGGTATTTATTGCAGCCATACAGGTTTTATTGTTATTTAATTTTTTGCAATAAGGTCCCCCCCACCACCTGCCGTAACGAACTAAGTCCACTGTCTACATCTTTGAAATAGAAGTGTTTAATTTGAACCTTAAACCGAGGTCTAAAGAAATATAGATCCCCGGAAATTGGATTTCTAAATGGGTTATAATCATGGAGGATCTAGGCTGTAGAGTGAATGGTTTAGGTGTTCGATCTAACATTCGCGAATAGCAGACTGTAGAATCATTACTTGTGTACAATACCACACTACATCACATCTGTTTTACCTCCGTTGCCTCGTGTTCTTGCTTGCGTTTGTACATGTTTTTCAATGGGGACTAGCCACTGTATCACGTGATTATTACCCCTTGACGCGTTTGTGCGGGACATTTTAGAAAGCATTTACGTGTCGAATGCCCGGAATAACTTATTTTTTGCCGGATGTGATTTCATATCCGATGGAAATAAGCGTTCCGAACATTCGTATACTGTGTATCACGTGGTACAGCCATCGATGAGCCCAATCACACATTTCTTTCATATATTTTCCAATTCGTTTCAGGTATTTTGCCACAAATGATGTGTATATTGGTCTGGAATACAACACCCCGACTAGTACCCACAAATGGGCGAGTGGAGCGCCACTAGACTGGTCCCTCTGGTATACAAATGAACCGTACAATTCCGCTACCAGGCAATGTGTACGTTTAGCAGCAGACGTTCAACTCCACTTCCGGACCACGGATTGCGCTTACACCAATTACTTTCTATGCAGCAAAGAAGGTGAATATTTTTTTTTATTTTCATTCTGATGTTTTTCCCCACAGTCACCGTGAATAGGCAAACACCATTGACCTGTCTGCTTGACCTTTCGTTAGGAATATTCATAAGGTCGATCCATCTAATGCATGTGCAGTGTTAGGATAGGCGTTGAGGTTTTACATTCACAGTGCATGTTGTCCCATGATATCGATGTTGACAAAACAGACACATGTACATGTGTTCCCTGTACGTAAATGTCCTGGTCCATATATATATATATATCTAAATTTAAGGTCAAGCGGGCAAGTCAATGCTGTTTGTGTATAAATGAACAACTCCAACGGAGGTGTCCGGTAAGCAATTGGGTATTTCCGTCATTATAACCCCCATCCCTACCCGCAGACTTGTTTGAGGGAAATATATAGGAATCACCATTATAACACCCACATTTTACTGAAGAAATGGCGGTAGTGAGTCAGAGTTTGACTATATATTTATTGAATTTGATTGCTGTACGTTTGACGCCAAAATCAGCGACACTACTTATTGACACTGCGTGTTGACGCTTCTACCTATTTTTATCGTTTGACCATTGCGATAGCTCAGTTGATAAAGTGCTCGCTCCGTAAGATGGAAGTCGTGGGTTCGAACCCCGACTGGGTCTGACCCAAGACTTTAAAGTGGGAAATGACCGTTCTTTCGCCAAGTACTCGGCATTACGAAAGTCACGGTTATTTCGGATAGGAACTTAAAATAAACGTGGCACGAAAAAGAACCCTGCTGTAAAATGCCATCAGCGCAACACATGGGTAAAATGTCTGCACCTTCGCCCATAGCTGGCGGCATCTCGATATAAGTGAAATATTCTCAACTGGGACGTTAAACACCGTTACTCAACTCAACTGTTTTGTCGTTTCTTTGTCCGGAATTGCACGGTTTTAAACGTACCCAGTCTATTAAAGTTAAAAATAAAAGAAGCCCGAGTGTAGATGTTACAAAAGATATATATATATATATATAACACATGTTATAGGTTTTGTAAATATATAAATTAAATAAATAAGGATAGATTTTGAAAACTATATAGAAAAAATACAGATGTCGCAAAATTGATAGAAATTGCAGACTAATATAGATGTTGCAAAATCTGTTTATAAAAAAAATTGAAGTAATTTTTTGTGTGTCAAATTCCTATTAAAATGCATTATACAACACATATTGACAGTACACCTATCAATATTTGATGAGTCTTGGGGTAGTATACTTTAGTCTACAATATTAATGTATTAAAATATATAATACTTATTGATCTGAGATGAAAGACGCCGATGTTTTGATACATAACGTAAGGCTAATCGGTATACTTCAACTGTGTGCCTTAATATACGAACAATTTTTTTCACACTGGTATTTGTCCTGAATAAGTTTCTAACATAGGCAGTGAGAGGCACAATAGTCAGTAAGCCGGCGCTTTTAACGATTCGGGCACCGAGACCCCTGATCAGAACTGAACTGAAAACTCTATATTTAAATGGTACCTTTGACACAAATCTAAACCCCTTGTTGATTAAAAGGTTCTCAAATATACCGTGTGACCTTAAATATATATACATATATATGTATAAATTTTAATGAACTATTTACTTAGAATAAACAAACACAAAATCAAGGAAAATTGGAAAACTGAAGTTTGCTCTATATTTCAAGCTGTGAGAAAAGCCGAAAAATAAACATCTGCCGTTGTTTAATAGAAATTTTTGTTTAAATGTCATTCATAGAGAAAAATCAGTAAAGTCCTAACTAATCGAACGTAGAAGATGAATAAATGCCTCCATTGCCTCCATTTCATTTGTATTTTGGGTTCTCGATGGTCCAGTGGTCTAAAGAGCATGTGGACACGGCGCCTTTCGCCATCCAGGTTCAGATTCCGCTCAGGGCACTTCCTATTATAGAAAAGATTTTAAGTTCCCTTGCAAAAGTCGGTAGTTTTCCACCGACACAAATCAAATTAAAAAAAAATTGAGAAACTAACGCTTGTTCTATATTTATTTACCCGTAAAATTGGAAAAATTAACATCTGTTAATTGGAAATTTTGTTTAAATGACATTCATAGAAAAAATTAGTAAAGTTCGGAGGAATCGATTATACAAGAGTCATCCGATGCCTCCATTTAATTTGTATTTGGAGATCTCGGTGTTCCAGTGGTCTAAAGCGTAAGCTCACAGATCACAACCCTTTCGCCACCCAGGTTCAGATTCCGATTGGAGCACTTTATAGTGGAGGGGTGTTTGTCAGTTCGCTTGCCGAAGTTATGTAGTTTTCTCCGGACACAAATCAAGGAAAATGGGAAAACTAGTGAACGATTGATGATTGATAACAATTAACTAATCTGCCATGGCGAATTACTAATCTGCCATGGTGAATTACTAATTTGCCATTGTGAGTTACTAATCAGCCATTGTGAGTTATTAATCTGCCATGGTGAATTACTAATCTGCCATGGTGAATTACTAATATGCCATGATGAATTACTAATCTGCCATGACGAATTATTAATCTGCCATGGTGAATTACTGATCTGCCATGGTGAATTACTAATCTGCCATTGTGAGTTACTAATCTGCCATTGTGAGTTATTAATCTGCCATGGTGAATTACTGATCTGCCATGGTGAATTACTAATCTGCCATGGTGAATTACTAATCTGCCATGACGAATTATTAATCTGCCATGGTGAATTACTAATCTGCCATGATGAATTACTAATCTGCCATTGTGAATTACTAATCTGCCATGGTGAATTACTAATCTGCCATGGTGAATTACTAATCTGCCATGATGTTAAAATCTGTCATGGTGAATTACTAATCTGCCATGGCGAATTAATATTCTTTACAGTTATAAGTTGTAACTACAATATATATATATATATATAAATATATATATATAATATATATATATATATATATAGCAAAATCTCTGTTTATTATTTTCAAGTTTGTTTTGAGAAAATTCTTTAAACTGAGTGTAAGCTATTTTTATAATACTTTTATAAAGTTAAAAGCTCATTTTCTGCATGTTTTCCATTATGTGTGACACGGGCAACTGTGTACTTACTTACCTGATCGGTTTATTCATTCCGAAATGACCATATTTAATTTTCAGATAATTTTTTTCTATAATATAGGTACATCAAAGATGTTTTCTTTAATAATGAGACCTAAAAGCTCATAAAAATTGATTTTTCTATTTCCATCTATAGATAATAATTATTATTTCCGGTTACTTAAAATCGCTTGTTTTAACGAGTTTTAGATGACATCCGGGCACCTGACAATAGAACAATGCGTCATCCGGGTCTTTATTAGCAGATCAATGCTCAGACAATGGTTTGATAGATCGTGTACTTTTAAATAGTCGATAAAGATTGTTCATATCCGCGTTAATTACACGTTAAATGGTCTTTAATTATACCTCTAATGTACATTTGTTTAGTCTGTATCTGTTTGACGTACATGTGCGTTTTTCTCGTGTGAAAAAAGCGAGAAATTGCTGTCATGTGGTTGTCACGTGGACGTGTGCAAAGTCTTGAAATTCGTCACGTTCAGGCATTGTTTACCCGTAAGAACGACTATTCCTTAGGGTCTGTAAGTCTGGAAAACTGCGTGAATTTGCGATTCCCGGTTTTAGGCCTAGGGAAACATCCACGTCATTAGAAACCGAGTTTCAGGACAAATAACAATTCTAAATAATTTTGACGTAACCCAAAGTAACAAATTGCAATTGCAAATTGCGGGTACCGTTTTTATATCAACTAATTTGAGTGAGTGAGTTAACTTAGTAATGGTATTTAACGTCCCAATCCAGAATATTTTACTTAAATCGAGACGTCGCCAGATATAGACGAAGGTGCAGAAATTTTGCTTGTGCTTTGTGCTTATGGCATTATACAGCAGGGTTCTTTAGCGTGCCAAGCCTACCAAGACACGAGACCTCGTTTATTTTAAGTTCTCATCCGAAAGAGCCGTGACTTATATTTCGTAATGCCGAGTGCTTGGCGAAAGAACAGTCACTACCCACTTACAAATCTTGCGTCAGACCCGGCCGGAGTTCGAACCCACAACCTCCCACTTACGGAGTCAACCGATTTGAGATGCCTAACACATATGTATGTTATTCACAAAAAAGCATTCTATAACACAGATATTTCGCCACCATATATAAGTGAAATATTCTTGATTTGGACGTAAACATCCATTCATTCATTCAATCAATCAATCAATCAATCAATCAACCAATCAATCAATCAATCAATCACCACAATATCACGCGATATCTATGAACGTTCAATAGTGTGCGAAACAGTTATTTCAATAGAATATGGAATCACATCATCTGACGCATCTCCTAAATGACGTAATTTCTTGAAACTTTTTCCATACCGTAGCGCACTGGAGTAAATATTCAGTGGTGTGTTTACAGTGGTATTGAAAGACCTCAACCATCACACTTTCTTGTATTCGAGTGAGCAGGCAATACCTTTAGCGCGATAACACAATAACCTTTGCGTGAGCGCTATATAGTTCTTACGTGAGCACGTAAATGCTTTCGTGTGAGCACGCAATAGATATCGCTTGATCACGTAATAGCTATTACGTGAGCAGGTAATTGTTTCGCGTGAGCATGGGTTAGATATCTTTTGATCATGCAATAAGTATTGCGTTAGGAGCAATGGTTATTACAGTACAGGCCTGTCGAAATTCAACAGTGGACTGACGAAAAGGAATCGAAGCTCGACTGCTGAGTAATGACCAAGGTGTGGATAGCTAGTGCCTGAAATGCTGCTGAGAGATAGCTTATAGCTACCTTGATATAGGTATCGAGGGACGGAAATAAGACGCCGATTCGGCACTATTCTGATAGCATGGTGTTAAACTTTCGACAGGTCTGTACTGTACGTGAACGAGCATGTAAAACACGTAATAGTTATGAAATTAACACCAGTCTATAAATATTTTTCCATCTCCGTGCCGCCACGGTGTACACATGCACCGCTGAAAAACAAATCTTGATCTTTTTTAAATATTCGTATCGTATAAGAGACAAGATCTGCATAATGCAAATTTAAATTCAATTTATTGCTCACCACATATACAGAATGTTGCAATTAACATAAATACATATGCAATCTCGATAAACACGTTAGACATGATAAATAATAATCCATGCATGTATATATATGTAATTAAATTATTTGAATCGCTTGCCTGTCGTTTGAAGTAGTTGAGACATTTCAATAGACACAAACTATATTCTTAGATTTATCCATAGTTGAATTCCTTACTTAGCGAGATGCAAATTTTGTTCCTTTGAAATATTCGTACTTTCTCTTTTAAGACATAAAGGCAACATTACAGACCTGCCGAAAGTTTAACACGGAACTAACGAACTAGTGCTGAATCGGCGAAAAGCTGAATTTGATCCCCTGTTGACTAAAATATATCTCGGTACCTGGCCCCAGTTTCACAAACATTCCTTATGATCTAAGATTTTTCTAACTTACATTTAGCAAAATTAGTTATCTTTTTTTGAACTGCTAATTAATATTTTTTGACAAAACTAAATACCAATATTAATATTGTAAGCTTATAAAAAAAACTTAAAAATTATAAGATTTGAAATTAAAGTTAAGGAAAATCTTTATGAAACTGAGACCAGCTATTTATATATCGGAAGCTTTTCGTCAAGTAGCTATCATTATCGTCTCGGACACCCGGAAGCCGAGTTTCCACCCTTTTTTCGTTAACCGAGTATTAAACATTCGACAGGTCTGTACTGTATATATGTATACCAGCTTGAATATATTTTATTACTTGATTGATTATTCAGAAAATGATTGTGTTTTCATCTTCTTATTTCAGATCCAGTCACAACTACATCTAATGTTGTATCGGAATCGGTAAGTAAAAAAATGTTCGGGTTAATCAATTTTGTTTTTATGGTTCCCACACTCGACTTCAATCAATTGACGTATCACCGGCCATGCCTTTTATGTTCTGCCCCTTGTCGCCATCAGGGTACTAAAGCAGCGCCACGGGAACTAATGACGTACTAGTGTCAGTGGCGTCATGAAACGGCACAATTCGGGTCGAGTTTTCATTCTTTTTGTGTGTAATTCAAGCATGCCGGGCTTACGTCGGAACATTGTGGGCGTGGGCGGCGATCCATCGATTCCTTGGCAGAATAACATTATTCCCCGATAGTTTGGGGTTTGATGAAAAATGGTGGGGGAACCATGGGATTTTTATCGAATGGGACCCGGACCTAGAGAGTGAGAGACCTTATGATCCGTAAGCCAGTGGCTTCGACCACCGAAGCAACGCTTCACATCATTTTGGGATTTAAGTAACAAAATATTGAAATTTATTTATTTTCCGTATTCTAAGTTTTTTTCCGAAAAAAGAACTAACGATCCATCATGTGATTTTTACATAGATATGTCATTTGCTGATTTTGAATTGTTATTAAAATATTGCATTCAAAATCACCACATGACAGATACATTGAGATCTACCTTCGAGCAGCACATACGCGCGTGCGCTACTTGTATCCAAGGGTTCTCGACTAGGGTGGCTCAGATCAATGCTATCTGGAAAACATTTCGCATGAACCGTTTTATGCTATGACTTAAAAAACACAGGATTTCCCATCATTCGTGCGCATGACGTTATAATGTAGGAAACTGAAGTCATTGATCAATGAACCAAGTTTTCTAAACAGAGTTCATTGTACTGAGGGATCAGTCTAGATTTTAGCTAGATATGTAAATACGATTTAATGAGATTATCTATGTCATTGTGTTGGATTAGCTCGTGTATTCATGAACACAGAATCAGTTTTAGATGCTGTATATTGATCAACATTTTGCATTTTGTCATTTACATACAGTACAGACCTGGCGAAAGTTTAACACTAAGCTAACAAATAATATAAGTGGCAAATCGAAAGCTAATTTTGGTCTCTTGTTAGCTATATCACCACTGCGGTAGCTCAGTGTGTAGAGTGCTGGCTCCGTAAGTGGGAGGTCGTGGGTTGAACCCCGATCGGGTCTGACCCAAGACTTGAAAGTGAGTAGTGACTGTTCTTTCGCCAAACATTAGGCATTACGAAATGAAAGTCACGGTTCTTTCAGATGGGAACTTAAAATAAACGAGGCCCCGTGTCACGGTAGGCTTGGCACGATAAAGAACCCTGCTGTATAATGCCATCAGTGCAACGCACAAGCAAAATTTCTGCACCTTCGCCTATAGCTGGCGACGTCTCGATATAAGTAAAATATTCTACACTGGGACGTTAAACACCATTACTCAACTCAACTCTCATTAGCTATATCTCGATAGCTTTTCGACAGCATCGACCCGTTTCTCGACAGCTCTCGTTAATTCACTCGACAGCCCTACTTTGACTCCTTTTAAGTGTTAAACTTTCGACAGGTCTATATTGTAAAAATGTTCAAAGAAAGAAGTAATAAATAGGTCTTGAGTTCCCTTTTACTTAACGGATTTTCAGTGGCCACCAAGCACGCCCTTACAGGTCACAGTGCAACTCATCACCGCCTAGGCTTGAATTGGGACAGATCCCATTGTGAAAAGGTTTGTCAGTTCGTAGCTGAAGGTCGGTGATTTTCTCTAGGCATTTCGCCTCCAGATTTCTCCTCTATCCCTGTACTGACCGTTTCGATATCACCCACCACACTCATTAATAAGGTTGTATTGGTAAAAATATAAATACTGATGACGTCTCGATATAAATAGATTTATCTGAAATGAAATGTAACGAACGCAAGACCCTATTCAAACAGTAACTAAGCAACGGCAGTAAATTCCATTAAAATTATTTTCCATAACTAAAGCTCTTAATTAATACACATCTATGTTGTAACTTTTCCAATAATATTGATCATTAAATCTTGATTTGGTAAAACGTAGACAAAAATAACTTAAGCTCTTTTACATGTTGGATTTTTAAAGACATAAGCTGCTTAAAAAGGCATTATTTGCGCCTGTACTCTCGTAAACAGTATGGTTAATGTTTCGTGACAACGGATGCTGGCAATGGCGGAGGTTTCAAAGGTCTTTAAATATGAACAACCAGTTGATTGAAGCAGCGATGTAGACTTCATGAAACACCATTAACAATAGATTTAAGGCCATACCAAATTAATTATTAGTTCGTCGGGCCCACCCGCTTCCAAAACTATTTTGCGTCAATGTTCTCGTAAACAGTATGTTTAATGTTTCATGACAGTGGCGAAGGTTTCCAAGGTCTTAACATATGAACAATCAATTGCTTGAAGCAATGAAACGCCATTAACAATAGATTTAAGGCCATATCAAATTAACTTGTTGTTCGTTGGACCATCCCGCATCCAAAATTCAGCATTAAGAATTTTCCTCCTGAGCAGTGATTTAGATTTCACGAAACACCATAAACAATAGATTTAAGGCCATGTCAAATTAATTTGTAGTACGTCGGACCATCCCGCATCCAAAATTTAGTGTTAAGAATTTTCCGCCTGTGCAAAGTTAAGCTTTTCCAATAACATTGATTACTAATCCTTGAATGCTGAAACACGGACAAAAAAGCTTAAAATCCCGCACGCTAAATCTAGTTAATTTTTGTACTTTCGATTCGGTGATTTATAATTTTCAACATTGTGATGTTTGTCGAATGACTATGTACGAAAACCATGTTAGTGCTTTTTGTTGCCGCACCGCCGGGACAATGATATTAGGACCCAAGCGTATACATTAAGGAATTGGTCATCCAGCAGTTTGTTAGAACTCTGTATGGTGGTAGGGGAAAACAAGACAATAGTACATGTAATTCGATTTCGGGTTGATGACAGACCTTCCGAAAAATGTTTTTTAAAGAAAAAATATTCCAATTTTTAATCGCACGCTCGTCTTTATTTTTGTTTAAAAAATAATACTAACAGTAGAACAAAAATTAATTTTATTTAAACAGTATTTATTTAGATATAAATCTTAATCATAAAATTTATTTGGCGTTGCCTTAGCAGTAAGTTTTGGTTAAGATGTCCAGAAATTTGCTGAGCAGCGGGTTATTAAGGATATATATATATATTTTAATTTACAAATCAATCTTTACACAAATAAAATATTTGCTAATAAACATTATTTTCAATCTTGCTCTAACATTGGTTCTGCGTGATAAGCTGCTAGCTTAGACACTAAAGAATACTTTAAATAGACCGAAAAAAGCTGGTTTTGAGATAGTATAAGCACAAGTCAATGACCACGGACTTCATTAAAAAGCCTGATCCAAGTTTAACCATCTTTTTAACTAAGATTTTCCTTGCTTAAATGTAGCAAATTTTGGTAAAACATTTTTTTCAGACGTACTAAAATGCTGACAAAACAAATATAAATGTTTTAAGCTGGCAATAATCTTCAAAACGACGCCTAAAATTTCTGAATATCTTAAAAAATAACAAAATTATAAACATTTGAACTTATGCCAGATTTAAGAGAGAAAATATAAATTAAGGAATGGTTGGGAAACTGACCCCGGTTTCACAATCATTCCTTAGCTGAGACTTTCCTTAACTTAAATCTTGAAAAAATTCAATCCTTTATAATTTTGTTCATTTTGTTAATATTAAAGTGTTTTTTTAATCAGCAGTTTGTTTGGGTTTTTTTTTTCAAGTTTCATTTGAAACAAATTCGATAAAAAGTACCAGTATCAAGTATCATTTTATTCTGATGTCTGATGAATTTTGGAAATTTTGAACTTTCAGATTAAATATGAAGAATCAGAGGTTGGTTTAACTCGCTTTTTTAAAGCTTCGGTATACCCTAATATAGTATTCCCAATTTGCTATACCCGCAGAATACCCGCATAATAATATGTCAAATGTAGCACTGGTGGTTCCGCTAGCTTTGTTACAAACTTAAAAAAATATTGTATTCCCAATGTTTCTATACCCACAGAATACCCGCACAATAGTATGCCCAATGTAGCAATGATGGTTCCGCTAGCTTTGGTATAAACTAAAGAATAATATTGTGTTCCTAATGCTTGCTATACCCACAGAATACCCGCATAATAGTATGTCCAATGTGGCAATTATTGTTTAATCTAATATTTTTGGAGCTTCGATAAAGCTGTATTTATAGAATAGTATTTTTAATAATTGCAATACCTGTAGAATAGTATGCCCAATTTAATTTAGGGTTCTGCTCAATGTTTTTTAAGCTTTTAGATATACGGTAATACATGCAAACATTATAAGCATAGAATAGTATCCCCAATTTATGCTGTATTTAAATACCTTAAAGTTATAAAGAATAGTATATGTGCAATACAGAACTGATGGTTCCGCTTAATGATTTTGAAGTTTTTATACCGTATAACCATACCTGTATCCAGTAAAAGCCGATGGCAGGGGAAACCAGTTTTCTCACTTAAGTTCGACCAGGATTGGACCCACTGCGGTGCAACGCTTTCCGTTTGGAGGCTAAAGTCATAACCACTCAGTCACTACGAGGGCACTTCAAAAAGTTTTGAGACTTATTGGCTTCCATAAAATTGTAGTGACACGTATGTACAAGATAACCGGGATTGAATAGGTAAAATCACGGGTGATATACGTATGAAATTTCGTAAAAAAATATTTAGTAATTACAGAGATATTTAAGCTTAAACAAAGGTTAGTCATATACACATATAATATTTTGATGTAAAATGAAGCCTGAAGAGAAGTCTGAAATAAGAAGCTATATCAAAAACCGTTGTGCTTTGTCAATAACAAGTAAACAGATATTGAGTAAACTTAAAATAATTTATGGAGAATCGTCTGTGTCTAAAGCAACTGTTTATAGATTGGTGATAGTGTTTACAGATGGGAAAGGAACTGTTAAAGACAACCCCCGTTCAGGACGTCCAAAATCATCATCGTCTGAAAGAAACATTGCTGCTGTTGAAGCCATGGTGAACGAAGACGCTAGGTACACAGTTTCTGATATAGCTTCGTGTCTCGGTATTTCAACGGGTAGTACATATCAAATTTTAACAAAGCACCTGAAATTGAAAAAAAATATGTGCACGTTGGGTCCCCCATCTTTTAACAAAAGAACAAAAAGCACAACGAGCTAAAAGTTGCAAACAAATATTGAAAAATACAAAAATACTGGTGTTAGGCAATTAAGTGCGTTACTAACAGGAGATGGAACTTGGATACATTATTTTGAGCCCCAAAGAAGGATAAATAATAAGCAGTGGTTGAAAAAAGGACAATCTAGACCTGTAATAGCAAAACGACTTCAAAGTTCAAAAAAAGGTTCTGTACACAGTCTTCTTCAATTCGAATGGCCCTGTTGTTCAGGTTCCTTCTCCGCCAGGTAAATCTGTTACTGGAATATTTTATAGGGACAAGGTGTTAAAGTCTGTTAAAAAACACTATAATAATTTCCGCCCTAGAACTGGTTTAAGAGGCATACACATCATCCATGATAATGCACCCTCCCACAAGAGTAATGTAGTGCAGCAGTTTCTTCACGATGGAAGAGTAATACAACTTTCACATCCCCCATATTCACCAGATCTAAGCCCATGCGACTTTTTCCTTTTTCCTACCTTGAAAAAGATGCTCGCAGGCCGTCGGTATAACTCTCGAAGTCAGCTTGGTAGTGCTGTGCATCAGTGTCTAAAGAGGATACCCAAGTCCGACTACTCTGCTGCTTTCAAATCGTGGAATTTTTCGGATGGAAAAGTGTATACATGTTAAAGGAGAGTACTTTGAAGGATTAAAATAAAAATTACAAGCAAAATAATGCTTTTTCTTATTTTTCCTCTGTTAGTCTCAAAACTTTTTGAAGTGCCCTCGTACGACCCCTGTTTGTATATATATAAATATAATATTATTCTACTACAAATGTTTTATGCTTTTTAGATATATACATGTTGTACACAATAATAATCAATAGAATGTAACAATGTATGAAATGCATCAAGAGACACTTGGTTTAGCGGTTAGGGTACGAGAGTCACAATTCCGGATTCGTAGGTCCGAGCCAAACCTGATTGCAATGTTATTTCGTTGGACAATATATTTAATTTCACATTCCACTTACTTTCCAAATGAATGGGTACCAAAATAATAGTTAGGGATTACCTTGTGATAAGCTGTCGCCTCATCAAGGATGGAGTAAAGTAATTGCTATGTTGCTTCGCGTCATTGGAACTGGGTCAAGCACTCCCCCGTGACTAGAGCACTATATATAGTCTGTAAATAAATGTCTGTGACATTATTGCTAAAAGCTTTTAGTATAGGCAAACAACATTTACTTGTCCACTTGACATTTAATTTAAATGTTAATTATTGACTAGTAAATTTATTTATAGAAAACAAAGGTGTTTATCTCCTCTACATCAAGGGAAACATTCATTGTTTACTAGTATGTACTAATTGGGAAACCTAACACTACCCATGTATTGGTCGGGTCATCGTATATGAATATTTCTAATGAAAGGTCAAATGACAGGTCAATGTTTTTAATAACTGTGCAATAAAAACATAAGTTAAATTTTTTTTTTTTAAAAAGTCCATTGTAAACTTGATGTTTTATCGCTCTAGAACAATGTAGCAAGTTAAAAACTGTGGGACGTTGTCACTTGTTGTAGGTAGACAAGCAAGTTCTACTGTATTTCCATAAATTCAGTGCACATGGAAAATGCAAGAATAAAGTCGTATTTTCCAACAAACTCACAAAAAATTGTCAAAACTTAATACAAAATATACTGACGTAATAGGGAAAAATATTTTTCATTCATGAAAAAGTGAACTTAATTCTGTACATAGAGCAATTTTTTAACTTTTTAACAAAACAACAAATATGACTATGTCAAAATTATCCCTTCTGTACCTTCTTACTTGAAACAACTATAAACGTTATTCATAATTTGAATATTCATATGATCACACCTGGAAAAAACCCGAGCAACAATGACCTACCTGACCCTAAATGTATAAACTTGATTAAATTTCCACAATTATCGCAACATTTCTCTATGTACAGAAGAACTGAACAATAATTTTTTTATTTAAAAATATAATTTGGTTAGGTCAGTGCATTTTAAATGCATTTTATTGATAATTTAATGGAAACATTTTCAATTAAAAGAAATAAAGAATAAAAACCATGTGCCATTAATATATGGAAATACAGTAGTAGAATTTATCGCTACTGGTCATATAAGATGGGGAAATCTAAACCCAAGGTCTTATATGTTTTCTTCGTTCTGGACCAAATATTTAAGACCTTGGGTTGCGATTGATTCTTTTTCTCACACCTTATTCCTTTAAAAGCTTCTAGGGTCACAGAAAACAGCTTTTTATTTAGGCGTAGCATGTAGCCTGTCTGAACCCTAGGGTGGGACAAGGAAATACCACATGGGTAAAAACAAGAGATTTTCATGTCACAAGTATGAAAAATGAATACATAATATATTGAAATTGTACGTTAAAACCTTTAAATGTGGAACATATTTTCATGTTATGTTTAAAGTTTTTATTGATTATATTATATATAGATCTAGCTGCTGTAAATACATTGAATACACAACATTTTTATTTATAAAATAAAACAGTTCTTTAGTTTTTCTATAAATCATTTTAAACTTCTTGTTTCTGTTTCAGACACAAGATGAAAACACACAGACGGAAATGATACTCGGTCTTTCTGTTGGTTGCGCCGTGTTTGTTGTCTTGCTGGCTATCTGTTGTTTAATGTGCTACTGTTGTTCCGCCTCTGAGAAAGACAAGAAGCAAATTGTACCAGTACCAAGATCACGCAGACAATCAAGGATAAAGTACGCAAGAAGTGATGGCGTAGGTTCCCGCGCCCACTCGCAATTCTCCACAAGAGGTTATGACGGAGGGTATGACAACCCAAACTTTGTACATATAGAACCGATTCTAAACAAAGTGTATTACAAGCGGAAACAAGACTATGACGCTGATAGTTTCAATGATTCTTCAACATCTTCAAGCGCCGGTAAATCTCGACAACATCGCGATATATCGGATTATATATAGCAAGTAAATACCTTGAAACGTGTTTGTATGTGTTGAAATAGAGTGCATCCAAGAACTATGTGATAGCTATTGACGTTTGCAGCGCAGAACTCAAAATCGAAACAGTGACTAACTATCAATTCTCTTAGAGCTGTGTCGGAATTTATGCGGAACTATCAACTAAACATACTTACGTTTGTATGGAAATTTCTTTGCAACGTTAAAGCTGCATGTTCTTTAGTCATTGTCATTTTGCGAAAAAAGGTGATCTTGCATCTTCTAGAAAATATAGGTCAGAGAGAGAGAGAGAGAGAGAGAGAGAGAGAGAGAGATGTCAAACGTAATTCTTAAGGTGTGTGTTGGTCTTCTAGTCAAACCATCATTATAAATTGGAAAGAGAGAGAGAGAGAGAGAGAGAGAGAGTATTGATATCAACAAACGAGTAATCATTAACATTTGTGGAATATTTCATTTCTAGAATTCATGATTATTGTTCGTCGCTTCATATTTTCAAGCGAGATGTTCTTTGTTTTGAATTTGAATTTCGTCAAAAACTAAGGTGTTCTCCCTCTTGCATTTCCTTAGCTAAATTTGGTAAAATACGTTTTGACCTTTGGGTATCTATTCAACATCTAGAAAAATTGGGTTAATTTTGGTCCTAGCACTACTGACTAGGAATTGTATTCCAACACGGCCGTCTAGTACTGGTATAAAATGTAATTACTAACAATGCATATGTAAAATACATATTTAGCAGTGAACTCAAAGCTTCCTTGGCAGTTATATACTCAATGCCTAGAAATGCTAAATATGTTATACAGGCGTTACGAATTCGTAACCTTTAAGATAGCTTCGAACTATTCAGCCCAGATTTAAATTAGTGATGTACAAGAGAAAATGTTAAAAGTATAAATTATTTTTTATATAAAAATGGGTAAAAAGTAAAATGGCTACCATACTTTGGCGACATCTTGGTCTTAGTGACGGTAGTTGTTTGGAGTTCAGAAATGAAAAGTGCCTTGTTTTTGTAAGTTTTTTTTGCGCTGACAGTCATACATAGACCCCGTATTGTTTCATATACAGTCATACCTTTGTATAAAGGCCATCTAAGGGAAGTTTTAAAAGTGGCTTTTATGAACAAGTGACCCTTATATGCAGTTTCCAATAATCTAAAAAGGGCGACTGAGATTTAAAAAATACTGGCCTTTAAAAGCAAGAAGCCCTTATATAGAGGTTGCCTTTAAGACTGATTTGATTGTATTTCTCTGTAATTTTAATATTGCCTATTTATTTATTTATTTATGTTTGTAAATGATTATGATATACTGCTTGATAATTTCCACTTCCAACACACACACACACACACACACACACACACACACACTATAAAATCATTACCTTGATCATGATCGTCTAGCTAATGGTTGTTTTAGATACTGAAATGCAATATTTTCTGAAGATCATATATCACATATTTTAATGTTCTGTATAACAGTATTGTGTGTTATTTGTTGAATATAAATAAATGATCTAGTCTGGCTAACGGTGGTTAATTATCTGTTACTAAATTACAGACATGTGGCATGTTTAACACTAAGCTAACGAATTAGTACTGAATGGGCAGCGCATCTAGGTTGCTCGGTAGCTATATTTCAGCAGTTACGTACGTAGTACCTATCTCGATATTTCGTTCAGTGGCTACACATATCATATCCACTCGGCAGTCAAACTTCAGTTGTTATTCATTTACTCAATGTTCAACTTTTGACAAAGTAACAAATGAAGAACTTTATGAAAGAACTGTAATAGTCCCAATCTCAAAACAAATCAGAGAGAGAAGATGGAGGTTGATTGGTCATGTCTTCAGGATGGGAACATCAGATATACCAAGAGTTACAATTAGATGGACACCACCTGGTAAATGAAGCAGAGGACGACCGAAGGAGACTTGGAGAAGATCAGTCGAAAAGGAAATGAAAGAACAAGGATTGACGTGGGGCACGATACAGAAAATGTCAATAGACAGACAGAGATGGAAGTCCTCGGTCAAGGCCTTATGTGCTGACCCAGCACGAAGAGGACTAAGTAAGTAAGAAAGTCACTTTTGACAGATCTGTACTGTAGATGAACAACTTAATTCAGCCAGTAAGCTATTTAGTTTAAATTATAAGTTGTGGTTCTAGCTAACCAAATCAAACCTCATATGGCAACCACAAACCTCGAATTAACAATACCACAAAATGGTATTATCACTAAGAACCACCACAAGTGGACGATATATAAAAAAAGATTTCGCAATAGTTTCAAGTCTAGTCAGGGAAGAGAATTATACTTAGTATAAACACTGGAATTGTCTTACACTTTCTATTATCCCATTTTAGGAACATTTCATTTCTTGAGTTCAAGCTTATTGGTCTTCGCTCCTTGGTTTCAAGCAAGCACTTCATTTTTTCAAGTTTTAAATGGTTGGGGCTCTTTTAAAACAACGGGCAGTAAATGGTTGGGGCTCTTTAAAAACACCGGACAGTAAATCCTCCACCTGACCAAAGTCATGAGTTTGGTTTTGAAGTAGTGGTCCAAATCTGTTACTTTTCGCTGTTTGTTTCGTTATTTTTTATAATTTTGTTTTTGGTTCTTCGTGTTTGCTCTGACCATTTCTTTCTTTCTTTAAAATTTGAAATTTCTCAAAAACTAAGGTATACTCCCTCATGCAAAGTATTTCCTTAGCTTAATTTGGTAAAATATATTTTGGTCCTTTGGGTAAGTTTTCAACATCTTCAAAAAGTTTGGTTTCATAATTTTGGTCCAAGCACTACTGATGAGGAATTGTATTCCGAAACGGCCGTCTAGTGCTGTAAAAATTAAAACTGGTATAATATGGAATTTCTCTTATAAGGCAGTGAATCCAATGTTTAACCAAAGGCATGTGTCTTTTCGTGCCTTATTTGGTTTCACTTTTTTAACCTTTACTGTTTTGTATCCTTAGTCGTGTTTTCTGTTTCCAATCGTTCTCTTATTGGAAAGTCGATTTAGTATCCAACCAAATCGTGGTTATTTTAATTAGCTTTAATTTGCGTTTGTCTTTCCTTGTTTTATTTAGGTTTTAGCGGATTTTTCTTGTTGAAGCTTTTATTGTTTAGTGTTTTTGGTCGTGTTTGCTGTTTCCAATCGTTCTCTTATTTGAAAGTCGATTTAGTATCCGATCAAATTGTGGTTATTTTAATTAGTTTCAATCTGCGTTTGTCTTTCCTTGTTTTATTTCAGTTTTAGCTGTTTTTTCTTGTCAAAGCTTTTATTGTTTAGTGTTCTTGGTCGTGTTTGCTGTTTCCAAGAACGCGTTTTTCTTTCACTTATACCGGGCAGTAAATTAAGTAACCAACGAAAGTCGCGAGTTTTTTAATCGATGGTGCAAAACTGCATTTGTTTTTTCTGGTCTTATTTAGTTGGTTGTTTCAATAGTTACACTGACTTTGTATCGTTTTGTGTTCTTGGTTGTGTTCACGTTTTTAATCACAGGTTTCTTTCTTTTATTAGACAGTAAACCCGGTGCCCAACCAAGGTCTGGAGGGTTTAATCAGTTGACTAAAGGAGGTTGTGCACTATAGGCCATTTTTGGGCCCATAGCGCACAACCTCCTTTGTTTTTGTCTGTTTCATTAACTTTTATTGTTCAGTGTTCTTGGTCGTGTTTGATGTAACCAAGCACATATTTCAGATACGAACTTCTTTCTCTTATTCGACAAGTGAACCAAAGACCGAGTTGTTTCTCATTACCGATCCTAATTTGTGTATTCCGTTCTTATTTTGAATGTCCGTTGCATTAATTTCAATTGTTTATTGTTTGCTCTTGTCAAGAAGATGTTTCGGATACAAATTTCTTTCTCTTATTTGACAAGTGAACCAAATGGACGGGTTGTTTTCAATAGCTGATCCCAATATGTAATTCCTTGTCTTATTTGGCTGTTTGTTTCATTAACTTTTATTGTTAAGTGTTTTTGATCATGTTTTCTGTTGTCAAGCACATGTTTTTTCAGATACAAATTTCTTTTTATATTGACATAAAAATATCTATAGATTCACCACAATCTGTTATATTGCTGATCAACATTAGGAAAAATCAATAATCCACTCTAGGAAAACAAAATTGGCCTGTCCGTTTGATCCTTCATTGTGGATACTCATTTAAGACTTTGCACCCAATAATACATGGGTAGTGTGAGAATTCGCAGTTAATAAATAAACATGTGTTTCTCCGATGATGTAAATGACAAAATAAACACTGTGTTCCCTATACAAAAATAAGTTAAATGGGCATACTATTTACAATAAAGGTCAAACGTTCAAGTCAATGTTGGCCCGTAGCCAGAAATACATTATTTACTGATCAACATCAAGAAAGATCATTCATTAACAAAAATGTAACAAATCCAGCGTCTTAAGAGCAACATTGTAAAAATTGATTGATTTTATATATTGAAAACTGATGTAAAATCCGTGAATATTATTTACAGTACAGACCTGTCGAACGTATAACAACATCTTAAATAATTTTGGTTTCATTATTTTGGTCCAAGCACTACTGATGAGGAATTGTATTCCGAAACGGCGGTCTAGTGCTGTGAAATTAAAACTGGTATAATTATGTAACTTAAGGTAACGCATTAGTTCTGAATGGGAAGCTCATCTCGGTTCCTCGTTAGCTTCATCTCAATAGCTTTCTACTGCTGCTATCTACCTCTCGATAGCTTCCCGGAAACTAGTTCTCCTTATTCATACAGTCGTGCTTCGACAACAGTTAGTTAGCTGCGTGTTAAAATTCCGACACGTCTGTAGTGTAGTGTTCTATTAAATTCAATTGAATGTGATACAAAAGCAGTGTTGAATGTAAAAATGTAAATGAAAAATAGTTTTTTTTCTGGTTAGATCGAGTTAAGGTTTATATACATTTACAAATACACGTATAAGTAAACAACATTGACCTGTCCGCTTGACCTTTAATTAAAATATTTATCACAGACTAGTGCATTTATGTATAGGGAACAAAGGTGTTTATTTCTTCTGCATAATGAGAACACAAATCAGGTGCCTTGTGTATACATTAGTTTCATAATTACATGCTAATCCTAACACTAACCTTATAATGGGTGGACCCGCCTAATATTTGAATATTCCTAATGAAAGGTCAAACGGACAGGTTAATGTTGTTTGCCAAACTGCCATATGTTATTTTCCTCATTGTTTTGAAAGTGTTAAAAATTCGCAAGCACATGACAAGAGTCTGAATAATTTGTTTCATAAAGAAATATGATATAGTTGCGACATATTTGTTGAATATTTTGTTAAGAGAATTCAAAATTGTTGACATTACAATTGGATATAAATTATTTTCGCACTTTGAAATAGAAAAGAGAACTTAAAACATTCACTTTGCAACAATCAATAATACAACACAATATGGAAACACCACAACATGTTTTTGGACTAGTTAAAAAACCGAGTATTCGAAACAATATTAGTATAGAAATTATAGAGACACGAAACCAAGAAAAAAAAAACAACAAAACCCCCCAAAAACACACATATAGCGGGAAAACAGCCAACTCAAGCCAAGAATAAGGAACAAAACATGCAAAAGACGGAACAGCTAAAAACCCGTTTAAGACAAAGGAATAAAAAACTAAACCGGTATTTAATCTTTTAATGACAATAAAATGTGTATGTTCTATTTATCATAGACATATTTAGCTAAGGCCAAAATAGCTGCTAAAGTTTCTTCTCCGCATGGAACAATTTGGTCTGCTGGTAATAAGAAGCCATGTAGTCCCTTATCACGTAACTCAACTCCGTATGAGTATGTTATGTTAAGTACACCGTATGTCCAGTCTGCACTGCTTCCACTGGACACAGCTGAAAATATAAAACATAATGGAATAAAATAGAGGCTTTTGCAGATGAAATACACATACTGGGTTTTTCTAATGATTATTATCAATTTCGCAAATAATCTGACCAGACAAAGTAATCTTTTTTGACTTCACAAAAACTACTTTCGGAATAGCTGGTCTCGTTGTAAAATAGACTCTGAGGACAGCAAAGTTACTTCGTTTGTCTGCTGACAGTGTCTTTGTTGACTAATGCTAACCTTCATGGAGCTTACAAACACGGGATAGGAATATTTCGACAGGTTTGTACTTGTAATTTTTTAGTGTTTCCTTATATATTATTATCCTATGATTGAAAATGCTATATAAAACATAGGTTTTTTAAATATAATATAGCGATAAATCAAAAACAAATTTACCAATCCATGTCCAAATCACAAAGCAAAGTAAAAACTTTGAAACTGGCAAATAAAGTAAGTTCCACAATAGAAGTAAGCAGGGTGCTCAGGAAGGGTAAACACTTTTTGTTTAACGATCTACACCCGCCATTTTGTAATAAAAAAGGAAATGATATTATTGGACGTCAAGATAATTCTGGAGACATCACACTAATCAACAACTATTGTGATGACGGCCATAAAGCTTTTTGAGGGATCTGATAAGTCTAGCCTTTCAATATCTCTGCGTCAGCAATTATTTCAAAGCAGCGTTCTTCGGTGTGTGAATTTCCGTAGTGGGAACACAATTTACAATAACATATAATTGCGACACAAATGCCATCAGCAGGAAAACCAGGTACATTGCTGCGTAAAAAATGAATGATGATATTCGAAAGTCATCATGTTTGTTGAACAGCTTCAAATGTAACCATTCGTGGTGCCACGATTGAAGTCCTAAAGTGAAGCAGAACTTTTTTATTTCGAGCTCACTTCATGTCAATCACGTCCTCTATATATCTGTATGTAGAGTTGAACGACTTGGCGAGAAATACTACATAATGAGATTACTTACATGAACAAAAATGTATACAGTTATGGCGTTATTATCATCACCACCACCACTGCCATCATCATCATAATAGTTATATTAACAAAACCAAAGTTGGGGAACTCTAGATATCCGTCAAACTTGGCATGTTGAGTTATAACATCTAACTAATAACTTTATAAAGTCAAATACCATTAACGTGTCTGCTTGACCTTTCATAAGGAATATTCATATACGATGATTCACCCGATACATTGGTAAAGTTAGGATTCACAGTTAACACATAAACAAATCATAGACAAATCACGCATATATAGATGAAATAAGCATCTGTGTTTCATATACATAAATGTTCTAGCCCACAATAAATGTTTTAATAAAAGAACAGTTCAATATTGTTTGCCTAAACCACAAAAATACTTACATAAAAGGTTGGCAATTGAACCGTGGTCGTATGATGTACCATGAACAGCTTTAAGAGCGTCAACAGCCACTTTTGCAGCTTCATTCTGTGAAAGGTTATTGTAATAACATATATTAGGTATAAATATTATATTGTGTTGCCGGATTCTATATAGTTTGTGATTATTATCAATTTTGTATAGGATAATAATGTGCATTCTGGATAATAAAAACGCAGACGTTTTCGACAGCCATGAAATACTCGTTGCTGTCTTGTTCTCTGTTGCACAATCACAATAGTTATAAATAAAATGTTTGATTCAATTAGACGAACACTTCAATTGATGTATTTAAGCAATTAAATGTCACATCAGTTTTTCAAAGCAGCAACTTTCACTCTTGATCGAGTGGTTTGATAGAGTAATAGCCGGAAAAGGACAGGGAAAGAGGACACTTGGCAGTGACTAGAATAATAATGAGAACACGTGACAAACTATTGAGCTAGAGGCTTCGGTGGCTGACAGATAACAGCCAATCTAACCGCCTAGGTTCGAATCCCACTTTAAAATATCATAGCGTAAAACCGTTTGTCGAGTTAACTAGCTGAGTGTCGATGGTTTTCTTTGACATTTCTTCGTAATAGAATACAACACCATTACTTCTTAAGTCTACTTCTACTTACCAGTTCTTGATAGTCAGGAGGTAAATCTTCAGTCCATCCCCATGGTGTCATCCAGAGCTCGTAGAAACTATGGATATCGATAAATATCTTTATGTCTTTGTCATTTGCTTGGATATAATCGGCTACCGATTTAACTTCGATTTCTGAAAAAGCTGAAGGTCCGCTGTATAAATCTGAGCAATGGTCCCTACTGGTGCCACCCTCTTCAATAAGTTAAATAAAATTAAAAACACTTTCATTAGGAATATTCATAAAAGAGAATCCACCATGGATATTATAAGGATTCTTAATTCATTATACAGACGAAATAACCACGTGCGTTCCCTATATATGTATATGATAAATAATAAAATTAAACCGGGTGAAGCGGCCAAATTGGTTGTCCATCACTAGTATTATTATTAGGACATGTATAATAATAACAGAGCAAGGTCTCAAAATTATTGGTAGGGGCCTCTGTTGCCAATTGGTCGATTAATCGCCGTCTTGCGGACAACAGTGCCTCTTACCATATTTGTTTATTGCCACATAAGGCAAAACCTTAAGTTAAAACGTTTGTCAATTTCCTTAGAGGTTGGTATTGAAGATTTGAGAGTGAAAGAACAGCATTATTCAAATCCACTCAATACAAAAGTATTTGTGCTTAAATAATTTTGTCAAATAGTTTCCCTGAATGCATTATATGTCTTTTTACAAACGCACCATTCCAATGAAAGTCCCAATTTCTATTTGGGTCTACTCCATGACAAAGGTGACCACTATACTTTGATCGTGTCTTTCTCCACATTCGATCCTAATCGGAATAAAATATCCATCATTAAATCAAATGCATTCTTATAAGAATTATCTTAAAAACTAATACGATATGTAGTAAACAGAAACTATAGTGATGAGTAAATTGAAAATCAACTGGTAGAAAAAGGTAGAGAGCATAATCAAAAGAATTTGTTTTGATATGCACAAAAATATAATTATAACAAACGACCATTTTATTCCTCATTTCGAAAACTTTAGGAGAATTTTTGCCATATATAGCTTCGCCATTACAAGTGGTAGATACATTCGTTCTCGATCAATGCACGTTTGATACAAACAGAACAGACTTTTGTCACACACACACACACACACACACACACACACACACACACACACACATTCATATGTACGTGTAATCGAATAATAATTCAAACACGTATTCGAATAGTACAAATTAAAAAAGAAAACAATACCGTTGTAAAAGTGTATTCATAACCATCTACATTGAAGACAGGTATTATATACCAGTTATACTTGTCTACTATGTCTGCTATATCAGGATCCGAGTCGTATCTGTCCAACAACTGAAATGTAAAAGGAACATAAATGACACTAATTATAGAATGTTACAGATAAACTAAACCAAAAACAAACATACTAATTACTTCAAAGATACTTAAATCACAATCTCAAAGCAAAGTAAAAATTTTAAAACTGACATACTTAATCAATATCAAACATACCAAATGATATCCAAATCACAATCAAAAACAAAGTAAAACTGACAACATGTGAACTTTCACCAGGGAAGTGAGGCGAGGCGCCGAATATATATTCTATAGATTATAGAAAGTTAGATACAGAAAGATTTGAATCCAGAAATGTAGTTGATGTGCGTACTGTCACCTTAAAAAACAAGGGCCATTTTTTTCCAAATTTGGGGGTCATCTCTTAGATAACGTTAAAACCTCAACGCTCGGCTGCCTGCCGAGTGGCCGAGATGACAGCTAATGAACTAAACATGCTGAGGGGAGATAGCAGTCGTCGTCAAGTTACAAACATATAGCTATCGATAGATCAAGGTGAGCTGTTGACTCGGCACTAATTCGCTGGTTTCAGTGTGAAAATTTCTAATTGTCTGTACTACTAAAAATACCTGTGCAGTCATATAAATGACAGTTGCTGGTGAAATCCATTCTCTGCCGTGTATCCCACCTTCCATAAAGAAACCAGGTTTGGGCTGGGTACCCTTGCTAGTTTTAATCTGAAATATAAAATAGAGAAAAGAAATTTGATTATCAGCGCATTTAATGAATTATGATCTCCCGCAAGCAGGCAGTTCAGTACCCATGTTCAAAGGAACATAACTCTTAATGATATGCACATGTCTTATCAATGTACAGATAATAAATGTGTGTACTGGCTAAAGGGCGAATTAAATACCCTCCTCGTTCTTCGAAAACCGGGGAAATAAAAGATATAAAATATCTTAATCACTTAATATTGAAATCAGGAACTTATACATGTTTCTATAGTGCTACTTGGTAGTCCCCAACCTACACATTTATTTTACAACAATACATACGCAAACAGGTTACCAAACTGAGAAATTGTCATTATCAACTTTTCTATAACCCATTTTTACATTCCTTCAGCGTTATTCTTAACATTTTAGAAAGTTGACAACATAATTTTCACTTATCTTATTGTCACATTCTTTGACAAAATTGTTGCAAAATTGTTAGTTATATTTATTATATTGTGTGTAATCGAGTAAGTAAAACAATTTTGATTGGGCGTATGACATAATTATTTCATCCTAGTTGATTTCAAAAACTGCTTCATCTTGCGATTTTTTTTCGGAAAGGCATATTTTGTATGACATATTATCATTACAAACTAGAAAAAATTTCAGTTGCTTTGGGAAAACCAATTTTGGATTTGGGAAATCTCTTTATTCGACCACAAGTTTTGATAAAGTTAGAACTATCTACAGACTTTAGGTTTAGGAAGAAGCAATGATGTCAATATAACAAACTCTTGCTTTTTGACTTGCCTCTAAAGCATAGATAGTTTTTCCTTCATATGATTTTCCGACTTCAACTAGTTTGGTCATGCTTGAATAAACTTCAGAAATGTTCTTAACCCAATCTACAATCTAAAACATAAAAACAATGTTAAAATGCAAAATTTGACTAATACAACATTCGACAAACCTCGATAGAACTCGTTATTACCTAGGTCATGAAAATGGACGAATTTTGAAGATTTCAAAAAACAACCTTGTTAGATAAACTAACGCTTGCCAAAAGAATAACTCATTTTAAATCTTAATCAATTGATCTATATCAATATATGACACGTCAGCTTACATGGATGTCAATTTGAGAGGAAGGTATTCGACAAACCTCAGATTTTGTCGTAATACTCACACTAACATTACGGAATCGGCCGAGTTGCGGTGTAAGATTCTTTTGATTCTGTTATTTTTATTGCACGTGGATTGGTATTTTTGTTTTAATTTGAATGACTGATGTCAAAATTTGTGTTACCTCTTCAAGTTTGTGGTAAATGCTGTAGTCAAATTCTTCAGCATCTTTGACACCGGTCTTATTTCTGAGTTGTGAATCAATGCGTTCCTGTACATCACTAATCCTGATGATGGGATTTAGTCCGATATCTCTGAAGTATTTGAGAAATTGGTCCAATAATTTAGGTGAAAGTCCAACTTGTACAGGTCTGCCTACAGTGGTTATCGGTCTCCACAAGTCAACCTGAAAGTTATTTTTAAGCAAGAAGATAATTTACAATGGACCTCATATATCTACACGTGTTAATTTTGGTTGAAAAATGAAGCAAAGGGACATTAAAAGAACACAAGTAAAATGAAAAGATGGTCTTAATATATAGAGGTTCTATTTGGTCTTAAAACAATTGTCTTAATGAACTGGTGATCGTTATACACATAAATTTAACTGCATATGTTTTTGATATAGAGATGGTCACTATAGCATATTTTACTGAATTGACAGGTGTTCTTTTTAAATAGAGATGGTTGCTATAGCATATTTTACTGAGTTGATATCTGGTCTTTATATACAGATGGTTGCTATAGCATATTTTATTGAATTGATATCTGGTCTTTATATAGAAAATGTTGCTATATAGTATATTTTACTGAATTGACAGATGGCTTTTTATATAGAGAATGTTGCTATAGCATATTTTACTGAATTGTCAGGTGGTCTTTATAGAGAGAGAGTTGCTATAATATTGTACTGAATTAACAGGTGGTTTTGATATAGAGAGAGTCGCTATAGCAGGTTGCACTGTACCTTACTTACAATGCAGATAGAAAATGAGTAAGTAGAGATTAGTGAATTGGCTGATTAACGTACATACCTCCAAATGGTTAGCATCTTGGAATATATGACGTAATGTATTAAGTTGTTTTAGATTGACAGGTGTTATTTCTACTACCTTGTACCTGAAGAATAAAAATCAAACTATTTTTATTATACCTCCAAAAAAACTAAGTAAAAGGGGGTCGATGGAAATCACCTTGTCCGTCTCGACGTATGTCCCAATATCGTGCCCACTAAATATTTTCCATGTCTATAAATAGAATGGGATCAAACTTGGCACAGACGTTAAATAACATGAATCGATTTGTCACATAGTACACTTAGGTGTATTATTCAAGGATTCGCCGATTATTCTAGCTTTGTACTAGTAATATTTATTTAATTTTGTTTTTTCCACAAAGTATCAGCCAAATGCTCTAAAACATGCGTTATTAGACCACACTGCCACTAAATACCACAGTTCCTATTGTGAGAAAGTTTGTAAATCAATTCGGAGGTATGTTGATTTTTCCAGGTTTTACAATTTTCTTCATCATTTAACACTGAGTACTTCTTTTTGTTTTATTGTCCCCAAATGCTGTCTGTTTGCCCCCTTCGTTTGAACATAATAATTATAGAACAAAAAAACAAAAGCAAAAAAACATATCAAGTCATGTTAAAATCATAATCAAAATATATAGCGTTCACCAGGGAAGTGCGTCATATATATAAGTTATGTTTTAGACAATTACGTACCTTAATTTACCCCATTTCGAGGAAGAGGGGGTATACTGGTTTATCTCTGTCCGTCTGAATCCAAAATTTACCTAACAGTTTTCTCAGCAACTACTGAAAACAACTTCTTGCCACTTTGTATGAGAGTTCAGTATTAGGTATCCCATGCCGCAAGTACCATTTTCAAGTCTGCCAGACATCTTCTTCCTGTTTACCGACTTAGTTTATTTTTCGAACATTTACTTCAATGGTTGAAGTTAAAAGCAGGCGTACACTAAATGTGCACTAGGTCACAGATTTCTTGTTTCATAAAAGTCTTTGAAATATTTGCAACATTTAAAAAGAATGTGTAAATATACTTTATTCCCAATAAACGTGATAAAAAATTATCTCAAAAGTGTCATACAGTTGCTTATATGTAAGGCCTTCATAATTGATTTTTTTATATTTCGAACAGATTTTTTCAAGCTATTAGACTAACATGTTCTCTCTTAATATAAATGTGGTCTTTCGATTATCAGTTCGCTAACCGAATGTGATTTACTCCAGTCGCTCCGGGTTTCTCTATCATTCTTTGAACTGTCATTGATATAGTTGAAAAATTCTTGACTTGGGCGTAAAAACATTTTTAATCAGAGAAGGGTTTTCGGAGGCCAAATGATCTAAAGCGCCGTCTTAGGGATCACAAATTCACAATGACTCATTTTAACAAAGTTACTTATTAGCGATAAAGGACATATGTTTCGCTCTACTCGCATTTGGGTTTAACGATTTGAAAAAAAGAAAAACTCACCCATTATACAAAACTCTCTCAGACAGAGCTGAAGTTATGGCAGTCACCAGTATAATAGGTAACAACATCTTACAAATAGCATATAGTTCCAAAAATTCAACTATCAGTGAAAACTAGTATACCAACTAATCTTAAATACTTCTTTCAATATAGCACAGACAGATAATTTTTATCTGCAGGTTAGTTTTTAAAATTGTCAATTTGGCAAATGTGTTAAACTGTGATTGTTAATGTCATTTTATAGAACATGAATGCCAATTTTCTTTAATGAACACCTATCATTTTCAAATTTGACCACCCTATATTTGAAAGCTTCAATTTACAAATAATAAATTTTGGATAAAATTTTTTGAAAAAAAATCCGCAATCAGTGTTATGCAATTATTGATCATGTGATGTCATTATCGCTTCATGTGATAAAACAATAAGAAATGAATCGAAAGAATCAGGTAACGCTTTTTTTCATCCGAACTTTACAAACTATAACAACTAGAGAAGCCAAACTCCACATCGGATTTCTTCTTCCGTCGTCATCAGTTTCGGAGAATTTTTTGTTGTTGCACTTTTATGTCAAATTGACTTAGTTTTGGTACCGTAATAACGCCCAAAACCTTAAATTGCATTGGCAAATATGTCTAAAAGTTTCAGAGAAGAAGTCAAACAGTTCCGTGTCCTTTCTCACAATTTTAATTACACACGTGACGGGTTTAGGTAGCTAAACAGGAAGTGCTTACCCTTCCGGGGCAACCGGCCTTTCTTGCTATGTGGAAATTGACGTGTCTAACCTAACTTGTCGGTTTCAAAGTTTTTACTTTGCTTCTGGATTATGATTCGGACATAGATTAGTATGGTTGTGTTTATATTGCTATGAAAGGATAGGCACCTCCTGTTTATCTAGCTACACACAAAATCAAAATTGAAAATGAAAGGAACATAGGACTATATGACGTCAAATATATCCAGCCGGGTACACAGAGACATAATATTAATCAACAATATTGTAATGATGGAAACAGTGAAAAAAAAACGAAAACAAAAATAAAAACTATATTGAATCTTTTAATAATCTACTATTTGTCATAAACATATTTAGCTAAGGCCAATATAGCGGCTAACGTTTCTTCTCCGGATGGAATAATTTGGTTTGCTGGTAATAAGAATCCATTTTGTCCCTTATCACGTAACTCAACTCCGTATGAATATGTGATATTCACTTTACCGTATGTCCAGTCCGCGCTACTCCCACTGGCAACATCTAGAAACATAAAAAGTAAATGGAATGGAATTTCAATTGGCAATATAAATAGAATGAAATGAATTGAGGGTCTTTGTAAAAAATTTTGAATCCACTGATATAACGACAAAATAGTATAAATGTATGGCGAAAGTGCTTATGAATAGCCATCATTACCATGCTAGAATGGAATCGTAATGTGGAAATGTAACGTTACATATGGAATAAAATGGAGAGAAATGTAGATCAATAGTTCAGAGTTCTGGATTGTCCAATTATCAATTTTGTAGGCGATTTGAATGAATTGGACAAATGGTCTTTTTCGCAAGCGGCAGACTTGACAAAAAATTCTTCAGGTAATGGTGAACTTGCTGTAAAATAGACTCTGTGGACAGTCAAGTTGCCATGGTTTGAAAGTGTTGAAAGTGTATTACACTAGACAATATTATAACAATAAATCAATAACAAACATAACAAACACAATATAATGGGATCGCTGACAAAAATACAAACAAAATAAAAAATGAAACACATTGAAACCACTGACAATAATGTATGGACAGTATGATATAATGATATTTAGGTATAGCATATGAACGTTTGTAGAATCACTATCAACGTCGAAATACTACCTGGAAAGACTAATCAGACAATTTGGCATATTGACATATAGGTGAGACATGTATTTTTTGCATTTGCCATGGAAGAGCCTTATAATCGAAGGTCATAAAGAAGTCATAAAAATGTATATTTTACTTACATATGATGTTGGCAATGGATCCGTGCTCGTATGATGTACCATGAACAGCTTTGAGAGCGTCAACAGCCACTTTTGCAGCAGCGTTCTGTAAAATGGTACATTAAATGTAACATTTTAATAAGAAGTAACAAAATAAAACTTACAAATTCTATCTATCAAGCCTATTTTAGACATCTCAGTTAACTACGGTAAACCCTTATTTGATCAGTGAGATTTTGGCATTATAAAAGGATTTTGAAAAAGATTACTCGAGACTTATAAAGAAGAAAATAAAAGAAAAGGATTTTGGAACTAAAACACCATAGCGATAAAGGGTGGTTGCAAAATTATTGAGACACCTTACAATTTTTTATGGACTTTCAAAATTGGTCCAAGTACTACGGGTGAGGAACTGTATAAGTAACTGTTGTCTAGTGCTATAAAATTAACATTGGAATAAGATGAAACTTAAACTTTGTTTGATATCTTCACTTACCTGTTCCTGATAATCCGTAGGTAAATCTTTAGTCCATCCCCATGGCGTCATCCAGAGTTCAGAGAAACTATGGAAATCGATAAAGATTTTCATGTCTTTCCCATTTGCTTGGATATAATCAGCTACCGATTTTACTTCTATTTCTGAGAAAGCTGAAGGTCCGCTATATGTATCTGAGCAAGGGTCTCTACTGGTTCCACCCTCTTTTCAAAGCATATTTAAATAAAAAATTAAACATTTACACAAAACGTTAAACAACAAAATTGACATTGATTGTCAGTACCCCGCCAATACTATCTATTTGTTATCAATAATAATAATAATAATAATAATAGTAATAATAATAATAATAATAATAATAGTATAATAGCTAAACACCTAGCTAAACAGGAGGTGCTTACTCTCCGGAGCACCCGGCCTCGCTTCCCTGGTGGAAGTTCACGTGTCTAACCTAACTTGTCATTTCCAAAGATTTTACTTTGCTTGTAGATTTTGATTCGGACATGGATTAGTATGTTTTTGAATAAAAATAATAATTTGAAAAAAAAAAATTTAAAACCCAACACAAATCATAAACAGTTTTGAAATTAAAAAAAACATAAACATGTTGCTATAACTACTGCTCTGCATCAAAAATATGTTCAGAGACCTCGGTGATCGAGTAGTCTAACGTCGACTTGCGAATCATAGTGCCTCTCACATGTTCGAATTCCTTTCAGGGCAAATCGCGCTTGGAGAAAGGGCCAGTTTGTTTGTCGAAGGCTAGAGGTTTTCTCCGCCATCCGAGAACTGGCCACAAAGTTATTTTAGTTCTGAATCAATAATCTTGCTTATGGCGTAAAACTTTATTACTCCAATCTACTCGCTCAAATTTATTGTCAAGTTTACGTTATATTTCAATATGATTTGTGCTACATAAACGTCAAAAATTTCCCTGAATGTATTATGCAAGAGTTCATGCAAACGTACCATTCCAGTGGAAGTCCCAATTTCTATTTGGGTCTACTCCATGACAAAGGTGACCACTGTACTTTGATCGTGTCTTTCTCCACATACGATCCTAATTAGAGAAAAAATAATTGCAATTAATAAAAATGTTAAAAATAATTAAAAATAAATTACATTTTCTGATAAATACATTGAAAGTCAGTCCGGTAGAACTTGTTTGTGAATTCGTAGAATCGGTCAAGATGTGACGAGTGGAAGATATACACCACAACAACCAGTGCATGTTTCATGCAAACACGAAAAAGTTTGGAAGCTTTGATAATATGCATACATGCATCTCTTTCTCTCTAATACGTTCAAGTATTGGAAAAGAATTTCGAATAATTTTAATTGGTAAATATTGAAATAGTACGTTATGAGTATAAGTATTCGAAAAGCACTACATATATAATAGGTTCAACTATTTAAATACTATTGAAATGGAGTTTGTCAGCACACAACGTGATCAATACCGATTAACGCTTGCGAGGAACGTGTTGTAATTTGAAATTTTCCGAAGTAACATCTCTTTTACGGGAAAACGTGAACTGAAGCCATTCCATCTTCAATGGAAATATTATTCAACAGAAACGTTATAGGGTATCATATGGTACAATGGCGAACCACATAGCCCATTAGGTATACTTATTAAAATTCATACCGTTGTAAAGGTGTATTCATAACCATCTACATTGAAGACAGGTATTATATACCAGTTATACTTGTCTACTATGTCTGCTATATCAGGATCTGAGTCGTATCTGTCCAACAACTGAAATGTACCAGAAGCAGTAATGACACCAATTATAAAACGTCACAGATAAGTAAAGTAAAAAAGAAACATATTGATCCATGAATAAATCACAATCCCAAAACAAAGAGAAAACTGAAACTGATGTAAGTTAAACACGTGAACTTCCACCAGTGAGGCCGGGTGCTCCGTAAGGGTAAGCCATGTGTGTAATCCAAACTGAGAATGATAGGAACATGGACCTATGGGTAGTAAAATCAATGGTTATTTTGAATACAGAGACATCATACCTATCAAAAAAATAGTGGCCAAAATGAACCCGGCTTGCAATATTATTGGGTCAACAATTTATTTGTAAACAGCTTGCTCCGTTGTAAAATGTTCCTGTTATGGGAACAAGCTCTACTAAAGCGTATTAATTGTGAAATAAATACACCATAAGCAGGAGAAAGTGGTAAACTGCTGCATAGAAACGGAAAATTGTCAATAGAAAAATTGAAGTCATCAACTTAGTGTTCAAACCAGATGTATTTGGTGAGGGTCATCCTAAGAGAAACAAAAGCCATGTTTTTCAAAATTTGGGCTTATGAAAAGATCGGTATTCAGTCAAATATAAAATACGCGTATCAAAGGAACAAAAATGGACTTACTTGACTTAATTCCATTTCTCCTGGTGTAGAATTGGGACAAAAGAACATAATACAGTCATGTTATTATTAATAAACCTGTTGTAGCTTTGTAGCAATTGGTGGTTAGTGATCGGATAAAAAATTTGGAAAAACAATTACTAAGTATTTTAAGATGTTGAAATAAGAAAAATAGAAGGTCTAAAATGTATTTTACCAAATTCACCCAAGACAATACTTTGAACGATAAAGCATATTTTAGTTTTTTAAGCATTTTAAAATTTATAAAGCATATGATTTGAATGAACAATGTTTGTCTGACCATATGACATTTTCTTAGACCCCCAAACTTCACAATAGTAGTATGAGGGTTCTATACATACCTGTGCAGTCATATAAATAACAGTTGCTGGTGAAATCCATTCTCTGGCGTGTATTCCTCCTTCCATAAAGAAACCAGGTTTGGGCTGGGTACCCTTGCTAGTTTTAATCTGAAATATATAATCATTCATTACAATGAAAATATTATGTCACTGAGTGTTATAAATTAAGCGTGGCAAAGCGATCACAGTATTTTTATACTAATATGCAATCGCTGGTGTGTATTCCACCTTTCATAAAGAAAAACAATTTTTGGTTGGGTACTTTAGCTAACATACATGAAAATGTTAGAAAACTTACTGTGTTTAGAGCCAGTGAAAGTTAATAATGCATAGTATTTGGACACTTTGGTATTTGATTGGTGCCAAAATGACCAGATAAAGTTTTCTTCAACTTTCACTAAAGTGATTTTTTTCTCGGCACTAGAGCTTATTTTCCTTATCATTTTCATTGTACATTTTATGTAATTTATATTTGAAAGGGAGGTCATATTTTAATTTTAAATTAGGTAAATCCTCAATTATTTTGAGAAAATATAAACAAATTTTGGTTTTTGGGAAATCTCTATATTGATCCGTAATTTTAGAAAGAAGCAGTTTAGCCATAATAAGAAATGCTTACAGACTTACCTCTAAGCCATAAATAGTTTTCCCTTCAAATGATTTTCCGACCTCCACTAGTTTGGTCATGCTTGAATAAACTTGAGAAATGTTTTTAACCCAATCTACAACCTTAAACAGAAAAGACATTGACAAAATTAAAATACAGATATGCAAATTTGGCAGAACAGCATTTGCCACAATTTGTAATTACTATTCTGGCCAGATGAGGTCGCGGAATCGGCCGAGTTTTGACGAGTGTATAAACAGGTTTGAAAGAGCAGGTAACATAAAACACAACATTAACTCATAATAAGATATTATTCAATTTATCTATATGAAATCAAACGGATCGTAATTTTGGAAGAAGTTATGCGGCAAATGTCGGTAGAACTCGTAAAGCTCATTCTAACGATATGGAATTTGCCGAATTGTCACGAGTTGTTCAGAAAACCCAATCTCGCACTAATAACTGTGCAAGTTTTATTTAATAGTTTTATATAAAAAATTAGGTTACCTCGTCAAGTTTGTGGTAAGTTCCGTAGTCAAATTCTTCAGCATCTTTGACGCCGGTCTTATGTCTAAGCTGTGAATCAATGCGTTCCTGTACATCACTAATCCTGATAATGGGGTTTAGTCCAATATATCTGAAGTATCGGAGGAATTGGTCCAATAACTTAGGTGAAAGTCCAATTTGTACAGGTCTATCTACAGCGGTTATCGGTCTCCACAAGTCAACCTGAAGGATTTTTTAAAGTAAAAAGATAATTTTACGGTATACGAACACTAAATACTGGTCTATGATGTCTATGTTTCTAAAATTATCTGCTTGGATATATTTGACGTCCTATAGTTCCATTGTGTAGCTAGCTAAACAGGCGGTGCTTACCCTTCCGGAGACACCGGCCTCACTTCCCTGGTGATAGTTCACGTGTGGTTTCAAAGTTTATACTTTGCTTTTTGATTGTGGTTTGGACACGGATTAGTTTGTTTGTTTTTTATTTTAACCCTGCGTAATTCACTGATATCGTTTTATTCAATTTATAAAAGTTTTTAAATTGAACAAATTAATACATTTGATACTGTTACAGAAAAGGTTTATTACAATATAAAAGAAGAGAAGTTGTCTTAAAAAGACGGGGTTCTTTTTGGTTGAAATATAATGAATTCTTAAAAATCTGGTCTTTATGGACAGGTGGTCTTTGAACAGAGATTCTTTTTGGATGAAATATGAAGCAAAAGGACCTTAGACATTGACCTTTATGGACTGGTAATATTATATATATGGGTCTTTTATGGCAGAAATGTGAAACAAAAGGACCTTAGACATTGAACTTTATGGACTAGTGATTTTATATAAGGGTCTTTTATGGATGAAATGTGAAACAAAAGGACCTTAGACATTTAGTTTTATAAACTGGGGATTTTATATATAGGGTTCTTTTATGGTTGAAATGTGAAGCAAAAGGGACTTTAGACATTGACCTTTATAGACTATAGGGGTCTTTTATGGTTGAAATGTGAAGCAAAATGAACCTTAGACATTGGGTTTTATGGACTGGTGATTTTATATATAGGGGTCTTTTATGGTTGAAATATAAAGCGAAGAGCCTTAAAAAAGACTGGATATAATGGACGTGTGGTCGCTATAGCAGGTTTTACTATGTCTTACAATGAAAATAGAATAGGGGTAGGCAGTCAGAGATTAGTAGTACTAGTATATTGAATCTAATTAAGGTACATACGTCCAAATGGTTGACATCTTGGAATATATGACGTAATGTATTAAGTTGTTTTTGATTGACAGGTGTTACTTCTACTACCTTGTATCTAGAAAATAAAAATCATATATTAACGATAGCAATATCGAAAAGTAACTTGCCAGCTTACACAGCAAAATTTTGGTCACGTGAAATTCACGTGAATCTCACTAGTTTCGCGTGAATTTAATGTTATTTTCACATGAAATTTTCACGTGAATATTTATTTTTCTTATTAAATGTCCATCTTTTTGTCAAATTTATTTACTGAAAGCCATGTGATTTTTTTCAAAAATTAACGTATTTTCTCGATTCAAATAAATTCGCATTATTTTTCTTTTACTCAAAATTCTGACGTGAACAAAATTTAGCTGTGTAATAGCAGATAGTTCAGTCCGTACAAGCAATCGGGTTAAGGCTATATATTCAAGAGAAAACTCGATGATTGCACTACCAAAAAGTAACCCATCAGCGTTGAGGGCAGATAGTTCGGCCCACATGCAATTGGGATTAAGGCTTTTAAAATATTCTAGATGAAAACTCACAGGATGGTAACAATATCAACACGTAACTTGACAGCGTTTAAGGCAGATGGCTCGGCCTACACACAATCGGTTTTTCTCTGGCTTAACATCCTAGGAGAAAAGCTCATACGATCGTAGTAACATAAAAAAGTAATTCAACCAGCACTAAGGCAGATAATTCGGCCTATGTGCAATCGGGTTTAAAGCGAAAAACTCACGTGATGGTAGTAATATCAAAACGTTACTTAACAGCGATTAAGGCAATTGGTTCGGTCTACAAGCAATCAGGATTCAAGCCAAAAACTCGCATGACGGTAGCGATATCAAAATAACTTATCAGCACTAAGGCAGAGAGTTCGGTCCACACGCAATCGGGTTTCGGGCTCAATGTTCTAGAGAAAAACTCACCAGATGATAGCAATATTAAAAAGTAACTTACCAACGTTATTAATAGTTTAGCGTCAGTAGAAAAACTCAACTGATGGCGGCAATATGAAAAACTAACTAATTAGCGGTAAGGGCAGATAAATCGGCCTACACGCAATTGGGATTGAAGCTTAATATTCTGGAGAAAACTCACATGATGTGGCAATTTAAAAAAGTAACTCACCAGCCTTGAAGGCAGTTAGTTCGGCCTACACATAATCGAGTTTACAGATTTTTTTAAATGGTCTAAAAACTTACCCATTATACAAAACTTTCTCAGATAAAGCTGAACTTATGACAGTCACCAGTAAAATAGGTAAAAGCATCTTGCTTTAGCAAATATTCCCCCACTATCAGTGAAAACTAGTATACAAATTTATCTTAAATACTTAACTTTTAATCTAGGGCAGATAGATAAATATTTATTGGCAGGTGTCCTACTTGGGTTAATTTCCTAAAGTTGTTAATTTCACATATGTGTCAAATCTATGATTGTCAATTTCTGTTCTATAGAACACGCAAGTGATTGGTTATTATCTTCTATAATTCATTTCATATATATTTGAAAATTTTAATTTATTACAAATTATTATTGATTTAATGATTAAAAATACCCCATCGGTTTACAATTACTGATCATGTGCTGTGGTCATTATCCCGATTTCATGTGACAAACAAGACTGTTTATCACTCGTGATTTGTAGTGTTATCATCACGCCTTTGCTCACATGTCTTACTGTTTTAGAATTAAATTATCTTTTTGCTTGGTCATGGTCAGATCTTTTCTCACGGTTGCGTTTGCAATGACCTGCCTTTAAATTGCATACGTCAACATGTTCAGAATGAGTTAACAATCACGTCAAGCTGCTTTCATGTATTTTATTCAACTCCTTCACCATGCGGTCTGCACAACATATAATGACGCCATACCAATCTGTGACGCAGCACACAATAATCACAATTAAATCAAAGTACTACAAGTACTGAAGTCAAAGTCAATATACCCACGGTTACAACGTTTGCATGAATAGATTGACTCTCGGTGATGTCATCTTATTATGGACGACGCACAGAGACATTTGCCGCTGAATTCCTACGACATAGCGATGTTGGTTTTTTTTTACTTTCTACGGTTATATTTTGTTTAAATCGTTGATTTGTTGTTGAAAAAAATTATATAAATTGAATAATTAGAAATGAAATTAATGTTTCTTTTTGTTATGGAAGTATGAAAAATTGAACAATTTGCGCACATAATTCGCATAATAAAGAAAGGACAAATCAGGACTTCTTGTGTCTCCTTTCCATCTGCTTACCTTCTAGAGCAGGCCATTCCCAACTTCTCCAGGAGCCTCCGATGGGTCAAGTGGTCTAAGGTGTGTGCTTTGATAATCATAGTGTCTCTGGTCGCATTGGTTTGAATCCCATTCCGGACAGATCCTAGTGTGAGAATGTAAGTTCTCTTGTCAAAGGTTTCCTCCACCACCCTAGAACTGACCGCTTCGTACAAGTGATAGAATATTGACTGGGGCGTGCTGAAACATCATTACTCTAGAAGTCTCGCTGGTCGAGTGGTCTATATATAATGTGCGCTTAAAGATCACAGAGTCCCTGGTCGCATCTGTTCCGGATTCCCATTCCAGACAGATCCTAGTGTGAGAATGTAAGTTCTCTTGTCGAAGGTTTCCTCCACCATCCTAGAACTGACCGCCTCGTACAAGTGAAAGAATATTGACTGAGGCATAAAACACCATTACTCCAGGAGTCTCGCTGGCCAAGTGGTCTATATATAATGTGCGCTTAAAGATCACAGAGTCTCTGGTCGCATCTGTTGCGGATTCACATTCCGGACAGATCCTAGTGTGAGAATGTAAGTTCTCTTGTCGAAGGTTTACTCCACCATCCTAGAACTGACCGCCTCGTACAAGTGAAAGAATATTGACTGGGGCATAAAACACCATTACTCCAGGAGTCTCGCTGGCCAAGTGGTCTATATATAATGTGCGCTTAAAGATCACAGAGTCCCTGGTAGCATTGGTTCGATTCCCATTCAGGACAGATCCTAGTATATTTGTATGAAAATGTCGATCAGTTCTCTTGTCGAAAGTTTCATCCACTATCCCAGATCTGACCGCCTAGATATAAGTGAAAGAATCTTGACTGGGGCGTAAAACACCATTACGTCACACAAACTACTCTCTGGATTATTCTCTTAGTAAGATACACGGGTACTTGTTTCTGATATTTAAAAAATAACACTCTAAACCTATAGTCTTATTCTGAGTATTTTCATCAGAAACAAGTGCCTGTGGTAAGATTGTAATAATTTTTGATAAATGAAAAAAAACTTGCTATACTCTTTTGATTGATTAAATATTTTTATGCGGGATGGGGACATATGAAGTAAATCATACTCTTAAATGGGCAGTGGGTCTTGGTAGCTTGTTTGAAAATGGTCATTGGAAGCAGAGACATTTTATATGTCTCTGTTGGAAGCAACGGACTAATTAAGTCGTAGATACTTGATGGTTTTTATATAGAGACCATTAAACCAGATTTTTAAATGCTTTTTATTCATAAGTTACTCTTTATCAGAAAATACGGGTTTTTGTCGAGCGTAACTGTTATTGTTTGTTATTTGCCTATGGAAGAAAAATGAATATGGTGAGCCTATCAAGGATGGATATCCGAACAGTAACAGAAACTACAATGGCTGCGCCCTGTGTTCATGCTGCATACAGAACAATTTGTTCAAGATTTTGTAAGTTCGTTGTTTTTGACGATTTTTACATTTTTCACAACTATATAATACTTTTGTCAAGAATTATTTAAATTGTTTCTCCACAAGGTGACTTCACTTTGGAGTGCTTGTATATTATTATTTAGTTGCATAAGCCGGAAAAGGGGGAGAGAGGAAGGTCGTTCATTATTTCTAGAATTTACCACTGCAGATACGCACTTTTATGACTTTTTATTCACTATAACCGTTTCTTGCATATGTGATATTAACTGACACAGTTACTATTAATTCATGTTAACAGTTTACAGTTTAAATACAAATGATATGCCAAATCATTGTCTTATATTTGAATGCACTGAATGTTACAGAACTTTAATATCACAATTGTATTCCAATGATCATTTTATTGATCTATCTTGTGGAGTCCTCTGTAGCGGTCTGGGTAGCTCAGTGGTAGAGCACTCACCTATAGTGTGAGCAGTCCTGGGTTCTATCCTTGGTCTGATGCTACATTTTTTCTCCTTCCTGTTACACCCTCTATTATCTGGAGAACTCCAATATTTTTTATTGTCACTACTCTTCAACAACATTGCAGGATGAGGGCAGCAGATAATTTTCAATAATATGCCTTGATATGTCATAAACATTGCTGCATACCTCTTAAATTATATGAGATTGTCATTTATCAGCTAATTACGGAAGTTAAAAAAGTTTTAAGATACTTCAAATTCCTTCAAACAAAAAACAACTTCCTGTCACATTTCATAATGCCAAATGTTGTCAATATTTTGTTCCAAAACTTCTAAAACCTTAAGGATCACCCCTTCAGCTCCACACATGTGGTGTTAAATAAACTAAATCAACAATGGTTTTGAATGTACATTTGTGAAATTATGAGGTTATAAATGCTCAAGAATTTCTCTGACAATTTTTAAGAAACTTTTATGTTTCCTGTTTTAGTGGTTGGAGTTTGATTTAGATTGGACTGTCTGGGGTTATGATTTCTCAAGAGGTTTTGTGACTTGAAATGGGGTTCGCCACTGTACCACGTGATCAATACCTCTTAACGTTTGTGCCGAAAATTTTGGAAAACGTTACCGTCACAAATTCCCGGAATAACGTTTTTACGGGAAAACGTCATATTGTGCGATTCTATGTCCATTGGAAACAAGCGTTTCGCAGACACGTTAGAAAGTATCATATAGTACAGCGGCGAACCCCATTGTATGCACCAGTATCTGTTGAGTTGTGAACATTGCATTCTTATATAGAAGTTTTGATTAATTAGCTGTCTAGAAACAATATAAATTGTTAATGACATTTATGATTACATGTAGAAATTAAACAATCAGCTAAACCTAGAAATTTATAAGAGGTATAAAATTAAGATGTTTGTGACCAATTTCAAATGCGGACAATCACTATTAAGTAAAAGATGAAAAGTAAAGATAATTTGCTGGCATTTTGCTTTTTTTACATGCACTTTTAATTTTGTGAGGGTATAGAATTTAGTAGGTCATGATGATATAACACCTAAATTTGATATAAACACTAGTACTGTGAATAATGGATTTTGGAAATTTTTCATTTGTATGAATTTGTATGAATTTGCAAGAGTAACAATACATGGAAATAAATACTTTCATGAGTATTTAATTTTGCTATGATTTGCATTTGCTCTGACTGTCATCCGATGCAGCAAAAATTAAAGTAGCTGAATAACCTCTATTGTGGAAATTAACTGATGTCAAAATTTTTTGATTGACAGTAAATATCTTATTGCAAAAATTAACTGGAATGAAAAGTTCCTGATTTGAAGTCTAAAAAGGTTTTATTCAAATTGGAAGGAAATTAATAAACTGCTCAATAAGTTTGTCAGTTTGCTCTGGTTCCCTTCACCATTCCTAAATTGACCACCTGACACCAAACCATTAACCCCCCCCCCCCCCCCCCCCCCCCAACAGCTGCTTCATGATTATCTTTTCATTGATAAATTATATTTTCTCGTTCTATATAAAGTTAAATGCCAGCAGGTTTCTTTACTTTTCTCTTTTACAGAATTACAAATTGGACCTCGATCACTGCCAGATAAATTCCAAGATGGATGCCATGGAACAAGCTCGGCAAGCGGAATCTGTATTGAAACAAATCAAAGAATGTATAGCTTACAAGGATCCAGTGGGTGTTAAAAAGTTTATTTTAGAAGACAAAATTTCTGATCAGACAATATTTTGGGAATTGGCAACCGATTTATGTCAGTGCTTGACTCAAGAAAATTTTGAAAATTTTGAAGGTTTTTTCGATGCTTGCGAAAGATGTTTGAAGTATCTGATTAAAAATGGAAATCCAAAAGAATTATTACTCGCACTCCTCGAACAAGCAGATTCTTTTAAAGATGATATCAAATTTACTTGTCTATTAGAAGGAATCATGACCTTGCTTCTTAAATTACCAAACAAGCGACACCATTCTTTAGATATTGCCTTGGAAACGTTGTCTGCACATGTCGATTCATTACCACTACCGCAAGAAATGAACCTGGAAAAGCATGAAAAGAAATTTTTACTCGGCATGAGGGATGTTAAAAGAATTTGTGACGTTCTTCTTTCATATTTAAATTTTTTAAAACCATTCGTACAGGAAGTTTCCATAAAAAATCCCGAAGCTAATCGAGACAAAAGTTCCTTTCAGATAAAACTCCTAACAAGATATGTCTTAAAATTGTTCTATCATCCACTTGTATTTTTGGATTTGACATTCGATTCAAAAGTAGACCGACCTTTAAAGTCTGATAGTCGAAAATGCGCCGAGCAAGCCATTCAGTTATTGGCAGAATTACGACCAAATTTGTTTCATTTAATTGAAGAAGAGTTGGAAAAAAGGGAAAGACAGCTAAGTGGAAAAGCAGAAAAAATAAAGATAAAAAGAACAAGAATTGAATAGAAATGACACAGAGGAAGACGAAGTAGCTGATTGGACAGAAAATGAGGATGTCATGGAAACAGAAACTTTGTCTTGTTTGTTGTATCTGATACAAAGCGAACATTTATGCGTCGATAATTTCCCGGTATTTACACCCACGTTTACATGTTACATTTTCACCTGAGTTATCTCCCAGCTGCTGTACAGAAACGAAAGTTTGATTATCTATAAAGGTGTACAACTCTTAGGGTCATTAATCTGTAAGGTTGCCATGGAAACGCTTACTGTGGAGGATTTAGATGAGGAGGAATACACAAAAGTTCTAAACGGTCTTATAAACGTGATGGTCCATTGTCCTGTGCAAGACATCCGACAAGAATGTGTGGCACTTTTACCCTCCTACATCAAAATGTTCTCGTTGCCAGGACGACATAGACTGTATCAGATTATATTTTGTACATGCAAGCATTCCGGCGTTTTTGGTTATGTAATTCACCTGTTGAAGGAACAGGTAGATTCGGTCTTGAAAAAAAGTAGTCCAGATTGTAACTTTATCGGAATCAATCTGTTTAAACTCATGAAAATGGCTTCCAAACTTGAAGAAGGGGCTACAACTGATCTACTTGAGAAGTCGGATCAAGTGATCGCCATGCTTAACATGATTCGATATCTAATTCTACGAGATTCTCCTAACACGAATACAAGTGGATTATGGGATTGCATGGCTGACATTGAGAGCGAGTTTTTCAAACCACTCCGATTAGGATTAGACATGTCTAAAAGTCACTACCAACTAGAATTGCAAAATGTGAAACAAGGGAAGCAATCCATGGGAGAAAGCAGCAATGCGGAATTAAATATCAGTGTCGCTGGGCTTCCATTGCCCAAAATGGACAAAGAACAGCAGATTGGAATATTTGAACAAGCTCTCAACACGTTTGACCTGATTGATAGTTTATTAAGTAGAGTTATTGAATTGATTGATGTTCAAAAACGAGGTGCAAGTAACCAATAACTAAAAATCAGGGCTCTGATAAAATTTTCAGACTGCTTGGTACTGTCTATGTTTCCATTCCTGGTAGCCAAAATCATCATTGGCTACTAATTTCTGAGAAATTCTTTCAAAAGTAAGCTGTTGTAGCAAATTTATGAAAAAATTCTGTATAAAGTACTATATTTTCACAAATACCAGAAATTTGGCTACAACTGTAGGAACCACTCTGTTTGTGACAGTGAAATACTCTTTATATCCATAGAAAGTTAAATAAACTTGAATAAAGATTAATATTACTCACTTAATTGTACCTAGTTGTAACAGGAAATCTGTATGCTCATCTGCGATTGTCATAAAATACGTCTGTAGAATGGAAAATGTTGGCGTTATGGGGATTTTACATGGTGAAAATGGCGAAGTTTACACCGGAAGTGATGTCCTTGGTGACGTTTTACGTCATATGCGCAACAGAATTTGCCATTTGCCTGGTTTTTCAACATGTTAAATCCTCATAGCATCAATGTTTTATACTGTACTTTCTCGGGTAGTTGCGGATGCGCATACAGATTTCCTGTTACGACTAGGTACAAGTAAGTGAAAAATATCAATCTTCACTCAAATTTATTTGATTTTCTATGGATATGAAGAGTATTTCACTGTCACAAACAGAGTGGTTCCTACAGTAATAATTCTAGATCTGACATTGTGGAAACCTGGACTGTGCCAAGTAATAAGGTGTTGTGTACTGGCACAAAGTAGCTGGAACTTTATACTAGGAAAAGTATTCTACATTGACAATTAAATAAGAACCATGGATGACATGTGACAAATAGTCTAGTTGACAATGGACAAAGTTTGAATAAAATCCTGCCACTCGTCAGTGTGCTGTTTTAATTCAGCCAGGAGGACTGGCCAAGTGCTTTATCTGAGGCTTGAAAATGTAGAAATTCCTGGACACCATATACAAAAATATACTTATTATAATTTATAGTCTCAAGGGTCTAATACAAGTCTTTGACTTGGAAAAAATGCTGGTAAACAATGTTCTTGTGTCAGAGTGTCAGAATTCAAAAGTGCCATTTGAAAAAAAAGTAAAGAAAATTTTGATAGATGTATCCTGTATCACATACCCATTGAATCTTAATATAGCGATACATTACATTTTCTTGCCATGTGATACAAAGGTTCGTATTGCACATGTGCAATACAATATTCCGTATCACCATAGTAGCCGAAACTACTTTTAAGGGAATTCCCTTTTCCGACAACAATAATATGACGTCATTCATTGGTTATAATTTTGACGTCATGTGACGTCATGTTAAGTTGGGAGAATTTTTCGAGTTGGGAGAATCGTGGACGATGTTAAATAATTTTGTAAAATCAATGTTTGTTTTTTAATTTTTCCCAGTGTTTACGATGGTATTAGTAAAATGTAAACCAATGATGTTTAAACGAAGAGTTATCTGTTGTTTTTAAGTACTTCTTTAGCAGTTTTTCCAGTCAAGAATCAGATTTTTCGAATCAGATCAAAAATCAATATAAAATAGTTGATTGTGAATTCATTGACAGATTAAGCCAAAGAAAGCTTTTCATTTTGTTTTGTAGGGTATGTAATAAATATAAAACCACACATACGTGGTTTTCTGATGTAGTTGACCCACTGTTTATTGTGCGGATGCATAAATAAATTCATGCGATCAGCTATGCCAGAAAACCACATGTGTGGTTTTGCGTATGTATCACATGTATCAGTTGCATTAGTATTGTATTTGTAAAAGTTACTTGTAATTTTAATCTCACATAAAAGATTTACAAAATTTGTATTGTTTTATTTGAGTGATTGTCAGACCAAAAGTCCATAAAGGGTTGATATAGTTAAAGACAGCAAGACAGTGAATGTTTTGTAGTAATTCATTAGTAATTTTAGGGCTAGCTCTGGCTCCAAAATACTTTATAGTGAACAAAACTCCAGAAGCCAAATTTTGTCGCCCGTTTATGTTTTCTAATTCCAAAATTCTTCCATTTATGTTTTTCATACCAGTAATCACACAAAATTATTTCCAGTTGCCAAATTAATTGCCAGTAGCCAAATTCTTGCACCCCAGATAGAAAAATCCATAAAAAGAGAGGTGCAAGATATCTCTATCTTGTACCCTCCTGTGTAAGATAGCCTACATGCTGTTTTTCACGCAAAATTTTATTAGCAAACTCAAAGGTATATCAAAAGTTGAAATTGATTTTACATTAAAAAATTGTGCTTTCTGATGCAAGAAATAGAATCATTCACTACTTGTAGTACAAAATAAAGAAATCTCAACCCCCGTTCTAATATATTTGGTCCAGAACTCGCCCAGCCTTGTTCTAGACCAAATGTATCAGAACTCGGGTTGAGATTTCCCTATCTGGCACTGCAAGTTGTGATAGATTCTATTATTCTGTAACCAAGATTTTAAAAAAAATTGAATTGTCTTTTGTGACATTGATGAAGTACCGGTATAGACCTAACTATGAATTTAAGATGTAATATAACCAGCAACTTTTGTTGAACGAATTGGTACATTAATTACTTGCACCTGTTTTCTCTGGCTCCCAAAATGTTTGAGCCAAAACATTATCCAATGATTAAGGTAATAATAGTTGGTCTATTTGTTATGGAGCCAGTAAAACTAAGAAACTGAAAGTGACAAAACTGTCTCAAATGCAAATCTTCTAACCTGTCATACATGTATAACTTTTCTTAATAGATTTTAGATATATAATGGATTACCCCCCCTTTCCTATCTCTGATAGATAAACAGTAGAGCAATATCTTGTTTTAAACACAAGACAGTGCAAGATTCTTTCACTTATATCGAGGCAGTAAGTTTTTGGATGGTTATAGAACAACAATACCTTAATAAAAGCATCAATTTCTGACAAGCAAACTGACAAACTTTGTATGCAACACTAGGATCTGCCCTAAATGGGATTTGAACCTTGGCAGCAAGAGGGTCTTTGATAACAAAATCCACATTTAAGAACACTCTGCCAGAGAGGTCCTTTGGTTTGTTGAGTGGCATGTTCTAGTTTGGTATTTTTAGAAGACTAGTATATAAGATTTATGCAGATTAACATAAAAATAAGTACCAGTAGTTGGAATGGTGGTATAGGTCCTAGTCAAAATTATGTCACTGTAGGTTAGTTCTGAAATGGTGGAGAAACCCCAGAGTACACCACAAATACCTCTGAATCTTTACATAGAGGTTCTGTTTTTTGTTGAAATATACATGTGTTGAGACCTCAATTTAGAGACCAACTGTCTGTTTATACCAATCTTTTAAAGTCCTTTGCTCTTTATCTCATCCACAAACAAATTCTATATAAAGGCCACCTGTCCATTAAGGCCAGTGTTTTAAGGTACCTTTGCTTCATATATCGTCCAACAATAAGATCTATATAAAGACAACCTGTTCATTAAGACCATGTCCTTTTTCTTTTAAGTATAAACCAAAGTGTCTATATATTTATAAAGACCATCTGCCTATAAAGACCATTTTTCTTATGCCCAATGGTTGGTTTTTATATACAGGTTTTACTGTATGTCTGTGTAATAAAAGATCTTGGCCCATCTAATCGATTGATTAAATAGGGTTTTACACCCAAACAAGAACGTTTCATGTTTATCTAGGCATCGCCAGCTGTAGAAATTTTTACCTTTGTAGTGTTCTCAGAGCAATGTGCATCAAAGATTCTTTAATATGCTATGTCTGCCATGAGACAGGACATCGGTTTGAAGGACCCCGTGACTATTAATGGATTTTTAAAGGAATAAGGTGAGAAAAAGAATCAATCACTACTGGTCATATGAGATGGGGAAATCTCAACCCTCGGTAAGCCTTGTTCTGGACAAATATATATAAGACCGAGGTGAGGGTTTTGATTTCCCTATCTTATATATACATGTACCAGTAGTGATAGATTCTGTTAGTCTCATCACATGATGTGAAAATCTTGGTCTGACCCTCGCGCTTAGGCTATTTATAGATTATCCTGCTTTAATGGTCACTTGTTCAAATTGTTGAATTTTGGTTGTACCTCAGAGTTGGTGTCAGGCTATAGGTATCTTAGACAGTGTAACAGGTTTTGGTTACCGTACCTTAAATTTTATTTATTATGCAGGTGAGTTTTTGCTCTTTTATTTGGTAGCTAATTTTTAATCTTTCACTCAAGTACATTTGTCTTGACAGATTTGTTTTTAGCTCACCTGAGCCGAAAGGCTCAGATGAGCTATTGCTATCTATCACCGTCCGTCGTCCGTCGTGTGTCGTGCGTCGTGCGTCGTGCGTAAACTTTACATTTTAATCTTCTCCTCCAAAACTACTGAGCCAAATTTGATGAAACTTTGTGATAATTATGCCTGGGTAACAGGCTTTCAAAATTGTGTTCGGGGTTTGACCATGCCCAACAATATGGCTGCCGTTACTATAAATAGCCAAAAGACAAAAAAATCTTTTTCTCTGAAACCAAAAGGTGCAGGCAAATTTTGATTAGATTTTTGGATTCAGGATCTCTAGATACACTTAAATTGTGTTTTTCATGAAAATTTGACGAAAAATAGGTTACGCGTTTTTTGCGTAAAATTATGTAATTTTTAAAATGAGACATTTTTTGTTATAACTTCATAATGGCTGAAGATAATTGTATGGAGTTTTCACTGTTGATCTTGTCTTGCTATTTTCTTCGGATTGATGTCAAGGTAAAAGGTCAAGGTCATGTCCCAGTTTTTGACCTTTGATAAAAAATGCTATTTTTTAAACATTTCTGGTGATTATGATGTAGGATTTTTGGTTAGTTGTAGGTATTGACATGACGATCATTTTGATATATCGATTAAGAGTCATGGGTTCAAAGGTCAAGGTCACAGATGTACAAGTTTACCGAAATAGTTTATTATCTGCAAAACTATGAACTTTTTGTATAGGCATGTATATTAGAATATTGTAGGTAATGGCCCAATGGTCATTTTGATATATAAATAAAGGTCATGAGTTCAAAGGTCAAGGTCACAGATGTAAACAAGTACTGAAATGATTATTTATCTCAAAAACTATAGATTTTTTGTATAGGCATGTATATTAGAATATTGTAGGTGATGGCCTAATGGTCATTTTGATATATGAATAAAGGTCATGAGTTCAAAGGTCAAGGTCACAGATGTAAACAATACTGAGATGATTATTTATCTCAAAAACTATAGACTTTTTGTATAGGCATGTATATTAGAATATTTTAGGTATTATCCTAACGATCATTTTGATATATGAATGAAGGTCATGGGTTCAAAGATCAAGGTCACAGATGTGAATGAATACCTGAATGGTTAATTATCTTGAAAACTGTTAACTTTTTGTATATGCATGTATATTAGAATATTGTAGGTATTAGCCTAACAACCATTTTGATATATGAATGAAGGTTATGGGTTTAAAGGTCAAGGTCACAGATGTGAACAAGTTCTGAAATGATTATTTATCTCAAAAATTATAAATCTTTTGTATAGGCATGTATATTAGAATATTTAGGTATTATCCTAATAATCATATTGATATATGAATGAAGGTCATGGGTTCAAATGTCAAGGTCACAGATGCAAATGAATACCTAAATGGTTAATTATCTTGAAAACTATTAACTTTTTGTATAGGCATGTGTATTAGAATATTGTTGGTACTGGCACAGTGGTCATTTTGATATATGAATGAAGAGCATGGGTTCAAATGTCAAGATCACAGATACAAACAAGTACTAAGATGATTATTTATCTCAAAAACTGTAAACTTTTTGTATAGGGATGTATATTAGAATATTGGCCTAATAATCATTTTGATATTTGAATGAAGCTCATGGGTTCAAAGGTCACAGGTGAGCGTTAAGGCCCATGGGCCTCTTGTTTTTTTATTTATTTATTTATTTTTTTTTTGCATCATTTAAGACCAGAATTAGATTCTCAGCATCTTTACCGAAAGATGATGAAAAAAAATGATGGTGATGGTAGTGGTGATGTTAAAGATGGTGAAGATGATGACATCTGCATCTGGCAGTTGAAAAGGCAAGACATAACTGAGATTAATTCTTACAAAGTTAAATTATTTTTTTGATATTAGATTATTTTTCATTACAGTGTTTAGAAGAGTTCTGTTACCAGGTTCAAGATGTTTATCACAGAATACTAGTTCAGAACATTCATCACAAAATACTGGTTCGGAACACAGTGAAAGTTACAAAGAATCAAGCCAAGGTTTTGACAGGTTGGAAAATACATATATATTAACACGTACAATAAAACTTTGGTCCAATGTCGACATTTGTTCATATAAATCATGGTATTGTAAAGTGGTTTGGCGATAAATTGAGGGAAACTAACTTATATGGGATTGTGAAGAAACCTATCAAGACTGAATACCTTTCAGACCATTACAGTTAGACAGGACTTTTTTTTAATTTTTGACACTTTGATTATGTCCCCCAAACAAAGTTGGATGGCACATGGTGTTTACACTGTAAAGATTTTGTTCTGCCACTTTTCTTGAAAACTATGCAACAGATCTTTTTAAGAAAGAACATTCTATTTGAGCGTATTCATTCGGTATTATGAATGAGAGTCAGGAATAGCATATACATGAACTGCTTTGCAGTTCATTGAATTAAATACTTATATTTACAATCATAAAAAATATTGATTGCATGTCTGAAATGTAAAATTATGGCTACAATAATTTATTTCATTCAAGATTCCGACAAACATACAGGATTGATGGAACAGCCTTGCTCCAAATAAGGATAGTTACTTCGGGACTAGACTTGGATGCTGACCAATCAAACAATGCATGACGTAATATGATGACATTCTGTGACCTAATCGGATAGTTAAACGTTACATAATTAGAGGTCATGACCCCACTATGTATTCAAGAGCAATTGAATGCCAGTAAAAACAAATGGGTTCATCTAAAGAAGATCAATTCCAATTGTAAATGTATGAAGCTGAAGAGAAACATGGAAAACATGGATTTCCTATTTTGGGTTTGTTTGAGCCAACTTTGAAGGGACACTTCAATTTCACCATGTTTCATTTGGTTTTATTGAGGATGTTCATTAAATCAATCATAATATTTTTGTATATTTCTGTTGTTGCAGTGGACCGGAGTTGGATCCACCAGAATTTTCGAGAGAAGAAACGGAGAAAGAATACCAGACCAAACAAAGTATATTGAAAGCATCACTGCCATTTGTACATGAGTATGGCTGGACTAAAAATGCCTTGTCTGCTGGTAAGTTTGTAAAACAATCAATTTTTTAGGAATGAGAGTTAGAGGTTGGAGGTTGAAGGGTGTGAATATATATAAATGGTGTGGGGAGGGGGTTTTGTGGATGGGGGTTTCATACAATTCATTGCTTTACAACTGTATCACAATTTTATCTGGACATGATTCTACATGTACGGTATGTTTCCGTTCCTGGTAGCCAAAATCGCCATTGGCTACTAATGTCTGAGAAATTCTTTCAATTACAATGTACATGTAATATCATATTTTAACAAATTCCAGAAAAAATACTTTTAAAAAACTATTTTATAACAAAATTTGGAAATTTTGCTACTACCGGTAAAAATTTTAAATTTGTTAAAACCTAGCAATGCAATACATTTATCTTAAAAGCAATATGTTGCTTCTTTAAACTTCTAATAAACTGTTTTGATGCCTTTAGATTGTAGATGGTTAAGAAACAATATTGTCATCATATCTTGGGAGCATAAGCATGGGCTCGTAGGCCCTATTTGAGGGTTGATAGTGAGATTTTTTATCTGTTTTATAGGTGCAGACTCTGAAGGTTTTCCTGGTGTAGCCCACGGTATGTTTCCGCGTGGAGGTGTTGAACTGGTGTTCTATTTTTACAGAGAATGTAATAAAAACTTAGTAGATCATCTAGAAACAGAAGTAAAGAAACTAAATGAACAGAAAGAGTAAGTTTAAAGAATAGTTATCATTCACATGATTGACGGCTTCAAAATTCCCCAAGTTTGAGGTCTGGGACCTATTGATTTTACATTTGGATCCTTAATTGATGTATCGCCAGCCACGCCTTTTATGTTCCAACACTGGCCACCATCACAGTACCAAAACAGCGTCATGGCAACTAATGACGTACTAGTGTCAGTGACATCATTAAATGGTACAATTCAGGCCGAGTTTTCATTCTTTTTGTTTATAATTCAAGCATTCCAGCCTTTGTTGGAACATTGTGGGTATGGCCGGCGATACATAAATTGATATTTAAATGGTAAAACTTCAATGGCCTCTCTTATTTTACCAGGGAAATCCTACTTTTTCTATATGATAACATAATTGCACATGGACCTTTCAATGATGATATTGGACTTTCAACACTTGATGTGGGACCTGCCAAAAAAAAAAGAGGCAAAAGGTCCTGGACCTTTCATTACAAAACATAATTTTCAACCAGTCATTGATGTGGAGACGACACAGTGGCAAATGGTCTAAATTGTCTAACGGAACACAGTGCCTCTTACTGCCTAGGTTTGAATCCCACTTGAATCATTCAAATGTGAGAAAGTTTGTCAGTTCACTTGCTGAAGGTTAATGGTTTCTCCGAGTACTCCAGTTTCCTTCACCTTTCCAGAACAGCCTAATTGACGTATCTCTGACCACGCCCACAATGTTCCAACAAAGGTCTGGCATGCTTGAATTACACTCAAAAAGAATGAAAATTCGGCCCGAATTGCGCCGTCATTGACACTAGTACATCATTAGTTGCAGTGATGCTGCTTTGGTACCATGATAGTGGCCTTTGTCTTAACATTGTGGGCGTGGCCGGCAATCTGTCAATTATAAGTGATATACAATTTCCATAGAATATCTTTGGACAGAGGAAAATGTTGCCCATATGTAGATTTTATATGTTTAAAAATCCTTACAAATGACAGGTCTTTTTGTGTATATGACCTAAAACTTCACCAAACTTAACCATCATATTTGGATTTTCGAGGAAAATTGTGAATAATTTATTGTCAGTCATAACTACAGTGACTGAGATTAGTTATATACTGTTGAGTGTTGATGTTATATATTTATTTCATTTTCCTGGCACCCAATTTTTTGTGGAATTGGTAAAAAAGTAACATTTCTTGGGTCATAAATTCATGGTTTTACTCAAGTGTCAAAAGTGTAGTTTATCCTTTGAACCTTGATAATGGGTAGGAAATGTGAAGCTGACTCGATTCTTTTTGATAATTTGTTGGTTTATCGGCATCTATAGGATGAGTGATAACAGATTAAAAAGCTATAGACACTGGCAGGTAGGGTATCTTCAAGTTGGCCCTTCTTGGGTAGGGCTTAATTACCAGTAATCAGTTCTAGTACATATACATACTGTAGATCACTTATTTTTCGCGAGTAGAAAATTTCGCGTCAAGACAATCTTGGCCTAATTCGCGAACATTTGAATTCGCGTTTGGAATCTTATTGAATACAACATATGTATGTCAACATAGAAATATCTGTTTGCTGGAAATATTCGCGTGATATTTGAATTCGCGAATTGGATAAGTCGCGAATTTACGCGGAAATAAATCTCTTGCGGAATAAAAGTGATTTACAGTACCAGTTTTATACAGTGGCGAGCTCAGAGGTAGGTTCCGCCTTTTTTCTGTCCATGATATTATGCATTTGTGAATCACTTGCTCAGATTGCAGGAAATTGCAGGTTTTTATACTTAATTTCAAAAATTTTCTAGGGGCCACATTTGTCTGCAGAAAAAAAAAAAAAAAACCTGTATGTGTCAATAACAAATGTGTTATTACCATGTGTTTTTTATACCCGTATTTTATAGTATACATGTACATGGGCATTATAACTTTATGATTGGCTATAAATACATCAATTTAGTGAAAATTAAAGTATATTTAATAGAAACTTGTCATGTTTGTGTCAAAAAAATACAGTAAAACCTCGTTATAATGCCCCTCGATAACTTTGCCACCTCGCTTATCGCCACACTATTTTGAAGTCCCAAAATCCATTTTGTATATGTTTTTCTTTATGGGCCTCCCTCGATTTATTGCCAAATCCCTTTATAATGCCAAAATTTGCTTGAACAAATGGTGGCGATGAATCGAGGTTTTACTGTAGATTATTTTGATTAATAACATAAATACGGTTTTAGATCTGCCATTTTGTTTTCGTCATACAGTTGGGTCATTTTTTTCAGTTCATCAGGATCAAAGATCAATTATCAATCATTAAGACAGCAACTATTTGAAAAAATATCAATAAAATTTTGTTTTAATTCAAAATTGGACTATTTAATCCTATTCAATCGATGTATAAAGTTACATAAGTACGGTTATAAGGATATGAAAAATATGTGGTAATAACATCCGGAAAAGAAAGAAATAACCACCCCCCCCCCCCCCCCCAAAAAAAAAAAAGTTAATAGAACCCTTCCCCCTTTCTAAAATTCCTGGGTTCACCACTGTTATACCTGTATGTTGATTTTTTTGTGTGTAATCAATATTTCTTCTTCTTTTGTCAGAAAAATAAAAACACAACCATTTATATCTCAAGCAATAGAAACCAGACTACGGATGATAATACCATATATGGACAAATGGCCACAGGTAAGCTATATGCTCCAAATGTAGATCAATTGACGTATCACCCACCACCCCCATGATATTCTGACAAAGGCTCGGTATGCTTGAATTACACACAAAAAGGATGAAAACTCGGCCTGAATTGTGTCATGACACTGCTTTGGTACCATGATGGCAGCCTTTGTCGGAACATTGTGGGCATGGCCAACAATCTGTCAATTGATTAGCTGAATGGGGTTTTACATCGGAGTCAAAAATAATTGTGAAACTTGACCCAGGTCAAGTTTGAACTTGATTGCTTTTGGTTAAGCTGTCACATTGTCATTTTAACATGGCTCGTGTTACTTGTAAATTCACCTCTTACAACACAGGTCTAGCTTTCAGAGTGATCTGAATTGCAGTTTTCTCCCTGAAGGTCATTGAATTTCAGTATCACAGAACCAACCAACTTGATATGATTGAAAAATCTTGACAGGGGTGTAAAATGCCATTACTGCACCATCCCAGAACTGGTTCACCTGGTATCAGTATAATGGACTGAGGGAGTGATACGCTTGTCTGCGGCATACTGACTCTGTGAGCTAGCACGTAAAAGTCGCCCTGAGTGCACACTAGTACAAGGCAGACCATACAAAACACTCGCACTTCACATGCATACATAAAATTGTTCATAGATTAATCAATAGAGATTAATAAAATAGTTCTCATCGTGAATAGCTGAAAAATTGCTGGTGTGACTTTAAGCAACATTCAACCAACCAACCAGAACTGACAATCTCGATATAAATTAAAGAATCGTGTCTGGGGCATAAATACCATTACTTCATTCCACTCTATTCCTATTATAGAGATCAATTATTTCAAACACACTGCTGTTTTTTGATTCACTGAATGTTGTTTATAATAATTCATTTTTTCAGGCAATGGCTATCCAGACATTACCCCAGAATTCCTGGGAGGCGTGGACAAATTTAGGTACACTAATGGATGATATATGGCACTACACAGGGGATAAGTCTACAGATGTAAGTCTATTCATAAATCTATAATTTATTTCTCCTTTGTTTATAATTCATTTATCCTTTTGTGTCAAGCATTTTGATTGGCCAAGTTTGTTTATACTTCATTTATCCTTTTGTGTCAAGCATTTTGATTGGCCAAGTTTGTTTTTACTTCATTTATCCTTTGTGTCAAGCATTTTTAATGGTCAAGTTACTGCCCTTTGAACATAAGTATAAATCACAAAAAAGTTCAAAAACATGAAAAAAGTAGGGATCTTAAATTCACTGAATTTGTTTGTTGACTTTTCAGTTTAATTGGTATACCAAAAGAGCGACGTTGGCTGGTGTCTATAAAAGTACAGAAATATTTATGTTACAAGATAAGTCGGATGATTATGAGGAGACCTGGCATTTCTTAGATAGAAGATTAGATGACTTTACCACTTTCAGCAAATTTAGTAAAAATGTAAATATATGTTTTGTGCTTTTTTTTCCATTATCATCACTTTTTCTTAAGTTTTGAAGTAAAAACTCTGAGACATTAAGAAAATTGGTTATTATTTTCTTTTAACATATTTACAATATCTTGAGACCTTATCCTAAGTATTGCAATAAAAAAATAATTTAAAAAAAATCTGATATTAAGTGAATACAGTCCAACCTGCCTTAAAGGCCACCTGTATATAATGGTCACCAGCTTATAGAGGCCAGTATTATTGTACCCCGATTGTTCTTTATTCATATTATTTGAACCTGTATGCTGTAAACGTATTTAATTTCGTGTGTATTTATTTTCACGATATAGGAAGTTTAGACATATCCACATAGTGAAATTTTTCATGTCTTTTGAAATATGCACTATAACACCATAAACATATTATAATTTTTTACTTGGTATTAATTTTTGTGCAAAACAAACGGCCGCGAAATAAGTGAAAATTAGTACACAGGGAAAATAAATACATTTACAGTATAAGACCACCTCCCCCATAAAGGCCGATTTTACTTGTTCTCTTGGGTGTCCTTTATAGACATGTTTGACTGTATTTATGTACCATTCATCACCAACTTTTCATCAAAAATTTTTTGTAGGCACAAGAAATGGGTTCAGTAATGTCAGAAGGTGTGATGGGAGCCTGTATTATGGTGAGTAAAGGGGAGTTGGTCCACAGGGTTTTTCCAACCACTCGCAGGGTCAGATGAAATGACCCATTCTCAATGCCAAAAAGCATACACATGTACATTTTTCTAAATTTTGTAGTAAAACCTTACCATGAACTTGTGTTTAGAGTACTGTAAACATATTTAATTTAGCGTGTATTTATTTTTCGCGGTATAGTAAATTATACTTATCCGTGTAGTTAAATTTTCACGTTTTTAGCTCACCTGGCCTAAAGGCCATGTGAGCTTTTGCCATCACTCGGCGTCCGTCAGTCCGTCAGTCAGTCAGTCAGTCAGTCAGTCCGTCTGTAAACTTTTCACATTTTAACTATCTCCTCTGAAACCCCTGAACCAATTTTAACCAAACTTTACAGGAATGATGTATAGAAGGTCCTTTACTTAGATTGCCGAAATTATTTTGATCCGCCAAAAAACATGGCTGCTAGCGCAGAAGATAATTTAACATGGGACCCTATGGAAAAAATGCATTTTTGACTATTTCCTCAGAAATGACTGAAGCAAATTTAACCAAACTTTACAGGAATGATGTATGGAAGGTCTTTTGCAAAGATTGCCAAAATTTTTTTTAATCCGCCTAAAAACATGGCTGCCAGCGGGGAATATAGTTTAACATTAGACCCTATGGGAAAAGCATATATTGGCTATCTCCTCTGAAATGACTGAAGCAAATTCAATTAAACTTGACAGGAATGATGTACGGAAGGTCTTTTGCAAAGGTTGCCGAAATTTTTCTGATCCGCCCAAAAACATGGCTGCCAGCAGGGAACATAGTTTAATATTGGACCCTATGGGAAAACACATTTTGGCTATCTCCTCTGAAACTACTGAAGCAAACTTAACCAAACTTTACAGGAATGATGTATAGAAGGTCCTTTACTTAGATTGCCGAAATTGTTTTGATCCGCCAAAAAACATGGCTGCCAGCGCAGAAGATAGTTTAACATGGGACCCTATGGGAAAAATGCATTTTTGACTATTTCCTCAGAAGTGACTAAAGCAAATTTAACCAAACTTCACAGGAATGGTGTAAGGAAGGTCCTTTACTTAGATTGCCAAAATTTTTCTGATCCGTCAAAAAACATGGCCGCCAGCACAGAAGATAGTTTAACATTAGACCCTATGGGAAAAGCATATATTTGCTATCTTCTTTGAAACCACTGAGCCAATTTAAACCAAACTTTAGAGGAATGATGTATAGAAGGTCCTTTACTTAGATTGCCGAAATTGTTTTGATCCGCCAAAAAACATGGCTGCCAGCGCAGAAGATAGTTTAACATGGGACCCTATGGGAAAAATCCATTTTTGACTATTTCCTCAGAAGTGACTGAAGCAAATTTAACCAAACTTTACAGGAATGGTGTAAGGAAGGTCCTTTACTTAGATTGCCAAAATTTTTCTGATCCGTCAAAAAACATGGCCGCCAGCACAGAAGATAGTTTAACATTAGACCCTATGGGAAAAGCATATATTTGCTATCTTCTTTGAAACCACTGAGCCAATTTAAACCAAACTTTAGAGTAATGATGTATAGAAGGTCCTTTACTTAGATTGCCGAAATTTTTTTGATCCGCCAAAAAACATGGCTGCCAACGCAGAAGATAGTTTAACATGGGACCCTATGGGAAAAATCCATTTTTGACTATTTCCTCAGAAGTGACTGAAGCAAATTTAACCAAACTTTACAGGAATGGTGTAAGGAAGGTCCTTTACTTAGATTGCCAAAATTTTTCTGATCCGTCAAAAAACATGGCCGCCAGCACAGAAGATAGTTTAACATTAGACCCTATGGGAAAAGCATATATTTGCTATCTTCTTTGAAACGACTGAGCCAATTTAAACCAAACTTTACAGGAATAATGTATGTAAGGTCATTTACTAAGATTGCCCAAATTTTTCTGATCTGTCAAAAAAAATGGCCGCCAGGGCCAAACAAAGTTTAACATTGGGCCCTATGGGAAAACGCACATTTTGGCTATCTCCTCTGAAATGACTGAAGCAAATTCAATTAAACTTGACAGGAATGATGTACGGAAGGTCTTTTGCAAAGGTTGCCGAAATTTTTCTGATCCGCCCAAAAACATGGCTGCCAGCAGGGAACATAGTTTAATATTGGACCCTATGGGAAAACACATTTTGGCTATCTCCTCTGAAACTATTGAAGCAAACTTAACCAAACTTTAGAGGAATGATGTATAGAAGGTCCTTTACTTAGATTGCCGAAATTTTTTTGATCCGCCAAAAAATATGGCTGCCAGCGCAGAAGATTGTTTAACATTGGACCCTATGGGAAAAATGCATTTTTGACTATTTCCTCAAAAATGACTGAAGCAAATTTAACCAAACTTTACAGGAATGGTGTGAGGAAGGTCCTTTACTTAGATTGCCAAAATTTTTCTGATCCGTCAAAAAACATGGCTGCTAGCGCAGAAGAAAGTTTAAAATTAGACCCTATGGGAAAACATATATTTGCTATCTTCTTTGAAACCACTGAGCCAATTTAAACCAAACTTTACAGGAATAATGTATGTAAGGTCCTTTACTAAGATTGCCCAAATTTTTCTGATCCGCCAAATGAAATGGCCGCCAGGGCCAAACAAAGTTTTTACATTGGGCCCTATGGGAAAACGCACATTTTTGCTATCTCCTCTGAAACGACTGAAGCGAATTCAATAAAACTTTACAGGAATGATGTATGGAAGGTCTTTTGCAAAGATTGCCGAAATTTTTCTGATCCGCCTAAAAACATGACTGCCAGCGGAGAACATAGTTTCACATTGGACCCTATCTCCTCTGAAGCTAGTGAAACAAATTCAACCAAACTTTACAGGAATGATGTATAAGATAGTTAAACATTGGACCCTATGGGAAAAACGCATTTTAGACTATGTCCTCAGAAATGACTGAAGCAAATAGAACCAAACTTTACAGGAATGATGTATAGAAGGTCCTTTACATAAATTGCCAAAATTTTTCTGATCTGCCATAAAACATGGCTGCCAGCGGAGAACATTGTTTCACATTTGACCCAATGGGAAAAGCATATATACAAATTTGCTTTAAAAGCATTTTAGTCAGGTGAGCGATACAGGCTCAGCCACACTGAGCCTCTGGTTGAAACATGCACTTTAACACAATAAGCATAATTTAATTTTTGAGATATTTGCATACTTTTATTTTTGATTTGTCTGATTGTCGTGCTGCACAATTGCATGTGAATGATATCAAATTAAATTAGTGGCTTCCTTCTCTTGCAAATTGTACCACTGCAGTAGCTCAGTTGGTAGAGTGCTTGCTTCGTAAGTGGGAGGTCGAGGGTTCTTACCCTGACTGGGTCTGACCCAAGACTTGAAAGTAGGTAGTGACTGTTCTTTCACCAAGCACTCAGCATTACGAAATGAAAGTCACGGTTCTTTCGGACTGTAACTTGAAATAAATGAGGTCCTGTGTCACAATAAGCTTGGCATGCTAAAGAACCCTACTGTATAATGCCATCAGTGCAGCACACAGGCAAAATTTCTGCACTTTTGCATATAGCTGGTGACGTCTCGATATAAGTGAAATATCCTTGACCGGGATGTAAAACACCATTACTCAACTCAACTCTCGGAAATTTATGTAAATAAAAGAATGTGAAAATGTCCAAATTTACCATATACATGTGTACCTGTATGTTATACTGTTACTCTGACAGTATCTATTGCTCGTGATGTCACAGTATAAGTGAAATGTTCCTGACTGGGATGTAAAACCCCATTCAATCAATCTGACAGTTCTGTTTTCATTTATGACCCTGAATGTTATAAACAATATGTGCTAATTTTGATATTATATTTGTTTTCAGACACGGAATATACTTGGAATGAACAATAGATGGCGATAGTTACATGTAGCTGGTGTTTATATAAGTGTTTACTATTGGAATCACAGTTAATTTGTCTTAATTCCATAAAAAATCAAATAAACTTACATATACATGCGTACCTAGTCATTACTGAAAATCTGTATGCACATCCGGGATTAGCCTAAAATAGATCTGCACAGGGTAAAACGGTGGTGCTATGGATACTTAACATGTAGAAAAACCAGGTAAATGTCAGATCCTGTTGCGCATATGATGTAAAATGTCACCAAGGACAATACTTTTGTTTAAACATAGTCATTTTTGCAATGTAAAATCCCCATAGTGCCAACGTTTTCCTTTCTACAGAAATACTTTATGACAATGGCAGATGTGTATACATATTTTCAGTTACAACTAGGTACAACAAGTAAGTGAAAAATATCAACCTTTAATCAAGTTTATTTGATTCTCTATGGAAATAAAAAGTATTTCACTGTCACAAACAGAGTGGTTCCAACAGTAGGTGTGGTTCTTTATTATGGATAGTAGATTGTTAGCAGTTTCTATGTGATAGTACTGTGTGAAAATTAGTCACTTTGTGGTGCCAAAGCACAGAATGTTTTTTACGCTACACAGTAGTAGTCTCAATATAAATCATGTGACCAGTGTGAATTTGTTATTATTGGGTTTTAAAATTCCTGGTCGATTTTCAGGTACAGGAACATTGTTGTGTTTAGAATCTGTGTTACAAGATGTCTTGTAACTACATGTATTTGTCTTATCACACAACTTTACTACACAGTAGTGTCTGTATGGTATGTCACCCTTGTAAATTTGCGATTTCTAGGTCCCAGAATACTTGCCGTAATTAGTATCTTTGTTAAATGATGTCATGTAACTATTTGATGGTAACTTTACTACAAAGTAGTTTGTTAGTCATGTGACCTGTGTGATTTTCAATTTCAAGGTACATGTACCAGAATACTTGCCTTGATTAGTCACTATGATTTTAAATTATGTGACATCACTATTTGTTTATGTATTGAATGGTTACGATTTTTCCTATATTGCGGGCAAACATATTTCCTGATTAAAAATTATGTTAAATGACATCGGGTAACTAATCCTTGATGTAACGGATGATAATGTGTTTTTCTTCCATATCTGCTCATGTAAGATAGGGTTTTTTCATCAAGCCTCGTCTCTGACTGAAATATTCAACCCCTCAGGTGAGATTTCCCTATCCTACATGGATACTCATAATGGATTTTTATATTCTCAAGAGGTCAAATTGTGAGGAACATGTATTTGTATTCTGTACAAAATTAACAATGAGCTTTGCCATTGTACCACTTGGTATATTTAATGATGTCATTTGACAAAATTTCTAATCCTTTCAATTGTTCTGGTACCCAAAATTCTCAGATTCACAGCGAGACTTGCAAACCCTGTAAATTTTAATGGACAGAGATTTTCATTTCTTTTAAACTGAACATTGGTTAAACCTGAAACCGAACATTGGTTAAACCTGAAACCTGTCTAAATTAAACTACAGTGGAACCTGTTAAAACTTAATCACAAGTATACCAGAAGTCTATCTTAACTGAACTAAAGTGGAATCTGTGAAAATGAAAAACCTGTCGAAACTGAACTACATTGGAATCTGTGAAAAATAAACCCTGAGTAAACTGAAAACCTGTCAAAGTTGAAATACAGTGGAACCTGTGAATAACAAACCCCGAGTAAACTGAAAACCTGTCAAAAGTTGAACTACAGTGGAATCTTTGAATAACCAAAGCAGGAGTAAACTGAAAACCTGTCAAAAGTTGAACTACAGTGGAACCTGTGAATAACAAACCCCGAGTAAACTAAAAACCTGTCAAAAGTTGAACTACAGTGGAATCTTTGAATAACCAAAGCAGGAGTAAACCAAAATCAATTGATACCAGAGCTTAGATAAAGTAGCAGTCTTCTTAGGTATAAAAAGTCAGGTTTATTATTTGACCTTATGCATAATGTATAATTTATGTAATTATTATTATAACAGGATTCTGATTTTATTCAGTAATTATTTTAGATATTCATGTACTGTTTTTGTACATATTTGAATAAAACAAAGGAGAATACCTTGATACTGTTTAGGAATGTGTTTTTAGCTCACCTGATCAAAGGCCATGTGAGCTTTTGCATAACTTGAGTATATGTAAGATTTTGACATGGCCATTTCAGTTTTGATGTTTTCTTAAAGCATTTCAACTAGCCATTATTTATCAGGTGAGCATATTTGGCTCATTGGGCCTCTTGTAATTGACGTATCACTGGCCACGCCCACAATGTTCCAACACTGGCCGCCATCACGGTAGCAAAGCAGCGCCATGGCAACTAATGATGTTCTAGTGTCAGTGACGTCATTAAACGCACAATTCAGCCTGAGTTTTCATTCTTTTGCGTGTAAATCGGCATCCGGCCATTTGACGGAACATTGTGGGCGTGGCCGGCGATACGTCAATTACCTTCATGAAAGAAGTTATGAATTCTAGTATGAGAAAGTTTTTTGGTTCCCTTGACAAAAGGTCAGTGGTTTTCTGCGGGTACTTCAGTTTCCTTTACCGTCCCAGAACTGACAACTGACATTAGTGAAAGAACCTTAACTGGGTGGTCATTTCTCCACTCCACTCTTTGAATCTGATACCTGAACTAACAATGGCGATAAAAAAATGTGACACTAATGAAAACTTTATGAATTTTTATTTCATTTAAGCACAAATCAAAACAAATTGTATTAAATCTACCAAAACAGAAGATTTTATCTAAGTTTATAGATTAAAATAATCACTTGATATGAAGATCGAATAAGTAATGCCCACAACAATAAATGCTCAGTGACTGTGACAATATTCAATGTCTACTGCGAATGTAGCAAAGGTCAATGCCAACCACAAGTATGGCAAAGGTCAATGCCAACCACAAGTGTGGCAAAGGTCAATGCCAACCACAAGTATGATAATGATCAAAGCCTTAAGGGAGTAAGACAAAGGTCAAAGTCCACCTTTAGTATGACAGGAGTCAACGCCCACTTTGAGTATTATAACTGTCAACGCCCACCTGTTGCATTAAAATGGTCAACTCCTACCTTGATTATAATAGCTGTCATTTCCCACTGCAGCACCAGACCACTGCAGTAGCTCAGTTGGTAGAGTGTTCACTCCGTAAGTGGGAGATTGTGGGTTTGAACTGGGTCTGACCCAGGGCTTGAAAGTTGGTGGTGACTGTTCTTTCGTCAAGCACTTGGCATTACGGAATGAAAGTCACGATTCTTTTGGATGGGAAATTAAAATAAACAAGGTCCCATGTCACAGCAGGTGTGGCACCATAAAGAACTTTGCTGTATAATGCCACCAGTGCAATGCACAGGCAAAATTCCTGCACCTTCACCTATATAGCTGGCACCGTCTCTATGTAAGTGAAATATTCTTGACTGGGACATTGAGAACACCATTACTCAATTCAACTCCACCGCAACACCAACTATTGGCAGTAAAATCCAAACACTTGATCAAGCAAAACAATAAATCATAACTCGGACACAAAATTTACCAAAACAGAAGTTTTTTATTTACATTCAGAGATTTACAATAATCAGCTGAAATTGATGCCAACAGATAACGACAGGCGACACCCACCAAAAGTTGGACTGGCGACGCCCACCACAGGGTAACAGTTAACAGCAGTAATCATTAAACATATATAAATAAATCTAGGACCATTATATATAAATACATAACAAAAACACCATTTTTATATTATATATTGACTTCTTGGGTTAGGAATCTACTCAAATTCACAGATATTATTAAACAAGGGACATTACTCTGCTTATAGTGATCAAATCCAAGGGAGCTCACTCTGCTAGTATTCAACAAATTGGTGTTGCGCTGTCATCATATTGGGTTGAAAACATTACCCTCTTGAAAAATAAAATGCTGAATTTTGTCTGAAAATATCTCAATTCATTTTAAATCTTTCTTGTACAAAAAATCAGTGTCTGAATATTTCTGAAAACTTTTATCTGTGTTCTGAATTTTGTCGGATAATTCTGAATTCATTATAAATTTTCTTGCTACAAAAAATCAGTGTCAGAATATTTCTAACATATTTATATGTGTTTTGAATTTTGTGTGATAATTCCAAATTCAATCTGAAAAGGTAAATCCATTCCACATATGGTGATATGGAGATAAAATTTAGAATTTTGAAACTTAAATCAGAAAAATTTGTACAACTTTTTTCATGAGGGAAACCATACAAAAAGCTTTGTTCAGAAAACAAGATTCTAAGTACATGTGCACCGATGAATCCTAATGTCTACACTTTGTTAGCGTTTCACATGGATTTGCTGCCAATTAGCTGAGCGACGTTTGAATGTTGCAAATTTGACGATCCCTGACCCGCTAACTGAGGTAATAGGTAACTAAATTATACAGGAAATAAATAATTAAATTTGTGATTACTATAACTTAAAATAATATAAAACTAGACAATATTTAATTTATTACTGAATAACAGAAACATATATCTATATACATGTATATATGAAAGATAATTTAAAACATTTGATATAAAAAAGTTATTCAAGTCCATTTTTATACATGTATACACATGTACATATATAATGAAGTCTGGCAGCATACCGTGTGATCAATACCTCTTTACATTTGTGCAGAATATTTTGGAAAATGTTTATCTTGCAATTTCCTGAGAAGACATCAACTGATGTGATTTTCCAGATCCAATGTAAATAATTTGCACAAATATTATGGGGCGTCACATGGTACACCAACGGAACTCTGTTTCCTGTTCACAGAAATACAGAATTGATACATTTTGTTCTTTTTATTTTCTTGTAAGCAATAATAATGTAAAATTAGAAAGATAAAGTTTCTATATAAAAAATCTTAGTTATAACAATTTCAAATTTTAGCAAAAATTCATCAACTTTCCTACCCTACCAGCTGACAGCTTTTCAAAAGGTTGAAAACAGATTTTTCTTTTTCACAGCCAAATAGTCTTTATTCCAATTTTAGAAAAAAAAAAAAAATTATTTTCTATAAATAAAATGGTAAGATAACTGAATTTATATATATATTTTCATTTAATTTTTATTTAACATATATTCCTGAACAAAGAAAATAAAAATATAAAAAAAGAAGGAAAAGAAAATTAAAAATTATTATGCAATTATAACTCTTGGTGTTCCTACAACCTGAAGGAATTACAGTAAGGAAAAGAAGTATGCTACCACATCAATATATAAAAAATTCTGAAGGAAACTGAAATTTAATTTTAAGAAATAAGAAATTTAACTATCAGATCTTTCCCCGTCATAAACATGATCAATATATAGATACAATACACATTAATTAATTAAATGACACAGAATTAATTAAACACAGCAAAACAAAGATGGTTATATCTCATTCACAGTATACAGTGTTAAGACCCACAACAACAAAATTTTACTCGCAAACCATTTAAATAAGTCTGTACAATAAATCCATAAAAAATATTTGAATTACTGGGTAAAGGTTTATTTATTTTAAACCGTAAAGTTACCAACAGAAAATGCTTCATTTAGTTAGATAAATTTTTTTAGTGAAATGAAGATTTGAGATCCAAGTCAAGTTAAGTCTTTGCTTATATCGAGATGTCACCAGCTATGTAAAGCTAAAGAATGCAAAGTAACCTTAGGTGCTTGTTAACAGAATTTTCTTTGATTAAGAAAAAAATCAGTGAAATGAGGTTTTGAGATCCAAGTCAAGATCATTTTTATTATATCGAGATGTTCCCAGCTATGTGAAGCTAAAGAATGCATACTTTAGGTACCCTAAGGTGCTTGTTTACAGAAAATACTTTACTTAGAAAAAATTAGTGAAATGAAGTTTTGAGTCAAGTCAGGATAATTTTTGCTTATATCAAGATGTCACCAGCTAAGTAAAGTTGAGAAAATCATACATTAGGTGCTTGCTAACAGAAAATTCTTCATTAAACTAGAAAAGTGAGTGAAATGATATGAGGATTTGGCTTAGATTAAAACTGTGGAAATTTAAATGCATTTAAGATGTTGAAATGAAACAAATTTTTGTGAAAATTTGCAAAATGGTATCAAGATGTGAAAATAAAGCAATTAGGACTACTATTTTCCATTTAAATACAATGTACCAGTACTTGTATTGTTACCAGATGAAGAGAAAACAAGAGTGCCCTAACAAACTGAAATATATATAATCTAATAAACTGTCACTCTCTGTATGAACTTCTTTTCTTTGACATTATTTTTCGATGAACTTGTAGATGTAATGATATATGAAAAGTAATAATGCCCAAACTCTGCAAAATAGTCCCAATTGAAATGTTTAATTGGTATTGTTTGTCTATGAAAAAGAAAAACTTAAAGGATTGAATAGGCCAGCCGCAATCTGATGGTAGAGTGTTTATAAACATGCGCAAATCTAATCTACACAAATAGGTATTAATGCGGCATTTTAGTATGCATATCTTCACACCTTCATGGGTTCATTTGTCAAAACTACACTAAGACTAAAACAGGACAAAAATAATGCCAAACTTCGCCCTTATTTTAAGCCCTGTATATATGACCCTTTTTACATTACATAGACTCTTCCATATTTATAAACACTGTGTCAAAATATTGCAGATTGACAATAAATATACGGAAAGGCATTTGTAATTTTTTTATATATATTTTCTTTCATGCATACACACAAAGTCGCAACCACACCAAACATGACAGGGATATTATTATAGATACTACTAAGATACCAATATTACTGATTACTAAGGGATATAAATAAATAATAATTATGGATATACAGTTTACATCTTAGCTGCCTAACAAATAAATAAATCAAGTCATCTCCACATAAAAAGTGGTATTTCCCAATCATTAAAAAAAAGGATTTACTATTATAAAGTAAATAGGGGTAACAGGCTATTATGACTGAATCAGACACCATAAATCAAATCATCCCCACATAAAAATGGTATTACCCAATCATTAAAAAAAGGATTTACTATTAACTAAATAGGGGTAACAGCTAGCTAGACTACATCTGAGTTAGACACCATAAATGAAATCACCCCCAATTAAAAAATGGAATTACCCAATCAATAAGAAAAAGGATTTGCTATTATAAACTAAATAGGGGTAAAAGGCTAGGACTGGGTCGGACACGTCTGTTATCAGACACCACTCTTTTTCTAAATCTAGAATACAGAATAATTTACAGAATTTACAGAATTGTTATAAGGATGATTTTTTTTTTACAAGTACACATAAACAAATTACATGAATATTTCACAAGCTTTTAATTGGACGGGACAATAATCAAGCAAGTCCACTTTATATACAGTAAAACCTCATTATAGTCTCCCTTAATAACTCTGCCATCTCACTTATCGCTACAGTATTTTCAAGTCTCAAAATCTGTTTTTTTCAATGTTATTCCTTTGTATGTCTCCCTCGAATTTTTGCCAAAATCCTTTATAATTTCAAAATTTGACAGAACAAAAGGTGGCCATAAAGGTTTTACTGTTTATAATCACCCAGATGACAACCATGTTTTAATGTTGATCACACCCACATACTCGCTTCAAATGCAAATCTAAATCTACAATAATTTCTATATGATATAGTATGCAAACTTGAAAATAATATTATATATAGCCTATGGAAGATGTATATTATGTTTTCTTTGGAAAGCACAACATTCAACTCCCAGTTGTTTCTACAAACACTTTGACAATGTTTTGATCGTTAGCTTTTGATGCTGATTGCAACATGATCAAAAATTGTCAAAGTGTTTATTGAAACTATGGAGAGTTGAATGTTGTCCTTTCCATTGGCAAGGAAAGGTAGTGCACACACACATCTTCTGTATGTTATATACATGTATTATGTTCAAATTCACATGCTATAATATTAAAAATAAGTTCAATTTGCCTTCAAAGTATGCCGGTGTGCGACAAACATAGTCACATGTGTGACTGTAACCCGCGTTATCATTTTTTCACTGATTATAATATTTTTCTAAATATATATATATATTTTTTATATATCTAAAAATAATCAATTTACCCATGATACAAATCCAATCAACTTTCATTTTCAACAACAAGAACAACATATATATTACTTTCAAAATTAACGGATTTCTTCTCATTTTTAAAATTTTAAATATATTAGATAGCACTATATCAGAAATACAAAAATATAAAACATGCATACAAACAGCCTGAAGCCAAACACAGAAAAACCTGTCATAGTAACCAACCACTATGCTAGCTCATTTGGTAGAGCGTTGCTTCGTAAGTGGGAGGTCGTAGGTTCGATCCCCGGCCAGGTCTGAGCCAAGACTTGAAAGTGGGTCGTGGCTTCTTTTGCCACACACTCGGCATTAGGAATTGAAAGTCATGGTTCTTTCGGATGGGAAATTAAAATAAATGAGGTCCCATGTCACGGTGGTCTTGGCATGCTAAAGAACCCTGCTGTACAATGCCATCAACACAACACACGAGCAAAATTCCTGCACCTTCAGCTGTAGCTGGTGACATCTCGATATAAGTGAAATATTCTTGACTGGGACGTTAAACATCATTACTCAAATCAACTCTGTCATATTGACCACCTCTATATAAAGATCACCTGTTCATTAAGAGCAGTGTTTAAGTTCCCTTTGTTAATAATTCTACCAAAAAAACTGATTGATTGAACAGGGTTTTACATCCCATTCAAGAAAATTTCACTTATATCAAAACATCACCAGGTGACATTGCAGAAACTTCTGCCCCAGTAGTGCACTCAAGGCAATGTGCAAGGGTGGGGGTTGGGGATTAAAATGCTACACCTGTCATGACACAGGATATCAGAAATTTAAGGTCTCTTCTGAAGGACCCCTGACTTTCATTTCTAAATGCCGAGTACCTTCTTATTTTTAAGTCTTTGTCAGACTCCATGGGTGGTCTTTATATACAAGTTTAACTGTATGTCAAAATAAATGCACGACAATGGCACAAAAGCAGTAATAATAACATGGATGAGTGAGATGATTTTAATGACCATTGTTGCAGCTATGTTGCTTTTAAGACTTGTCATTGAAATAAAGTTTGAATGGGATTTGCAAGCGCACCACATAATCAAACCCCCATAATATTTGTGTGCCGAAAATCACAAATTTTCTAGAATAGTAAAGAACTGGAAATATGATTTTTTTTTCAAGGAATTTTTTTTATCTACATGTTGGATTGGAATTTGTTCATGATTCTTTTCTTTTTCTATTCATAAAATCAAATTTTCTTCTAAGCAAGATCCTTTTTGCAACCAAGTTTTTTTTTCTGTTATTGATAAAAATGTCACAGTATTGTCTCCAAGAGTAAAGTGAATAAAAAATGTATTTATGACAAGTAGTTAGTATTGTAATTTTCAAATTTTGTTAAATGTGCTGCAACTCAAGCACACATACACATACGTGCCTACACATACATATACCATTTTTAACCACAAAACAAACATGATAACGCACATGTAGATCATTATGAATTAAGTCGTTTTCAAGAATGCACCAATATGAACGTTGACAAATTTAATTTTCAAAAAAAAGTAAAGAAACAAGAAATCTATTGGATAGGTTGAAAATCGTGCCATTACATTGCAGGCAGAAAGAAGAAGCTTAACTAAGCTTTTCTCCAATATCAAAACATTTAAAATAATCAAATAAAAAAATGTAAAAAATCATCAAAATATCAATATAACAGGGCTTAACAAGTGCAAATAAAACTACAATCTAACACATAATGCTTAATTAACACAAAAATACGATCACTAAGAATATAAAATGATATGCTAAATTTATCTATAAACTATAACATGTACAACAACTCAAGTCGAGAGGAGTAATGGTGTTTCATGCCTCCAATTAAAATTCTTTCACTTGCATCAAGAAGATAAGTTCTGAGAAAGTGGAGGAAATGAGTGTCCAGAGATATAATATTTTTTAGAATATTTTATAAGAAGTGTAAACGATATGAATGAAAATTTACAAGTATAACTTGCAGTGTAGACAGAAGTAATGGTGTTTCACGCTCCAATTGAAATTCTTTCACTTGCATCAAGATGGTAAGTTATGAGATAGTGGAGGAAACTGAGTGTCCAGAGATATATTTTTTTGAGATATTTTTTATCCAGAAAATGTAAATGATAAGCTTAAAGAATTTACATGTATAACTTGAGTGTAGATGAAAGTAATGATGTTTCACGCTCCAATTGAAATTCTTTCACTTGCATCAAGAAGATAAATTCTGACATAGTAGAGGAAACTGAGTGTCCTGAGATAAATTTTTTTGAGAATTTTTTTATCCAGAAAATTTGAATGATATGCTTAAAAGTCTACATATAACTCAAGGAGTAGACTCAGAGAGGTAATGGTGTTACACGCTCCAATTATTTTTTTTACTTACATTGAGAAATATAAGCGATATGCTTAAAGAGTCTACAAGATAACTGCAGAGTGGTGTTGTTTATTTATTCCTATCAAAATACTTTCACATACAGCAAAGTGATCAGTTCTAAAATTGTGGAGGAAAATGGAGTGTCCAGAAAAACTACAAGAATTCATTTTTTTGAAAAAGTTAATTTAAATTTTTATGTACAGTAAAAATGCAATAGTGAAGAAAACTAGTGTCCAGAAAAACTACATGATTCATCAAGAGAATTCTTTTGTAACATGATTTGAAATTCATGAACCATGCCCGTTTATGGTGAATACAATGTGCTGCAAACATTAAAAGTTAAAGTGTCATTATCCAGTGAAAAACAGTCTTGATGAAAACGTTTCAGCATAATCAAAGAATAGTGAACAAAATTGGTCATAATACATTTTTTTAAATTCCAAAACTGTGAAAAATTAGAAATAAATATACATGTATTTGTTTAAAGTTAAAAATTGTGAAAAAATTGACAGAGTGAAAACCTGTTGTTGTTTTTTTTCTATTGATAGAAATGAAAGGAAAATATAATAATTTATAAAATATTCAGATCATTATTGAATAATACATACAATAAGAAAATATACATGTATGACTAATAGATATTGTGATTTTTTTAAACTCCCGAGAAAAAATCTGTACATCCAGACACCTCCAGAAAAAATATGGCATATATAGGTGGCAAAAATTCTTTTTTATACTCAGTATGCAACAAGCAAATTTCAACAACCACTGATAAAATTAATCAAACTCTGAAAAGCTGAGGCCATGGAAACAAACAATTATTTTCATGGCCTTACTGATTAATAAATTAAAGTTTCATTTACATAAATAATTTATTTTTATTATATATTATTATGCATCATTAAGAGTTTTACCAAAAGCAAAGTAACGAGGGAAAAAAATAAATAAAAAGATATTTGTTAAAAAAAACCAAGATATTTTGTAACATATGAAAAAAAAAATAATATAAGTACAACAATATAACCAAATGTTTAACAAAGAAAACGGCTTTCAGGTAAAAAGTTTATGTGCTACCATCCATAAATAACTATAGTTAAAGTCTGTCCTAAGCCATTAGGCCCATCAGGCCGGAGCTTATCCCGGTTTCGGTGGCGTTAAGCGACTGAGAGTACAAGACTCTCCCCTGAATGGGACGCCGGTCCATCGCAGGGTTAACCCCCAGCATTTTGCTGGTACTTATTTATTTTTCAGCTGAGTGAACTGGAACAACGTGAAATTAAGTGTCTTGCTCAAGGACACAATACATCGCCCGGTTCAGGGATCGAACCCACGACCTTCAAATCATGAGTCCAACGCCTTAACCACTAGGCCACGCGCTTCCACTATAAATAACTATACACATTTATAATTGCCATAGATTTATATTATAACAACCATGTGGAATTTCATTCATGGTATTGAAGAATCGAAGAAGTTTTGCCAGTTTTTGAGTCATATCAACTTAGTGAACTAAACGTTAACAAGGTTAATGTATGCAAAAAAGTTGTTATTCTTTAAAACTAATTTTCTTGGAATTTTTTATTTTAATTTTGGGGGAAAATACCTATATAAAACTGTGGGTAAAATATATTTTTCGAGATAAAAATACTATTTTATCTGAAAAGCACTCAGCTTTAGCATAATGATGTTCTTAACAATTTAATTTTCTCAACATTTTCAGTAGGTAATGATATGACCAGATTTAGACATGTACAATACAGACCTGTCAAAAGTTTAACACCAGGGGTAACAAATTAGTGCTCATCTCCACTTCTCATTAGCTACATGTATATCTTAGCAACTTTTCGGCAGCTGATATGTAGCTCTGGCCAGCTTCCCGTCGTAGTTTTCCATATCTTGCCCACTTGGTAGCAGATCTTTGACTCCTTTTCTTTGACTTAGTGTTAAACTTACGACATGTCTGTACTGTACAGCTGCCGGTTCGGTACTAATTCGTTAGCTCAGTGTTAAACTTTCAACATGTCTGTACTGTACAGCTGTTGGTTCGGTACTAATTTGTTAGCCCAGTGTTAAACTTTTGACAGGTCTGTACTGTATAGTTATTTATGGATGGCAATCAATGTATATTAAATCTTTAACAAAGAAAATGGCTTTAACACACTTTGTCTGCATGTAAAATATATAAACTGCAAATCGGGAGATTTTCGCTGTCGCTTTACTTTTGCAAGACACAAAAATAAAACTTTTGTGAATTTGTTTTTATACATTTCTCTTGCATCTACAAAGACTATTATTTTCCGAGGCAAAAAATAAAAGTATGCGAATAACTTCAAATGTCGATTATCGCAATGTTTCATTGACACAAAAATTTCTTGAAATACAGTAATACACCTCGCAGACACAATCCCATGTTGCACATATGCAGTACAAACCATACAATAATGACAAGGTAATGTTATCAAAATATTATATCTGAAGACACTAACTTTCAATTGTTTTTATTTCTCATCTTTTATTATACAACTTAGAGATTTATTTTTGTGCAACAGAGATTTTTTCTTGTTAAAACTAAACTAAGTTTTAATTTTTAGATAAATCCCATGCAGGTATTTTCAAGATAAATTCAACTGAGATTATCCAAGTTCAACTGAGATATTTCCTACTTGAAATTGAAGCATTTTATTTTTTTCGAGATAAATCTGAGATATTTTCAAGATTGATTCAACTGAGATGTTTTCGAGCTAAAATCCAAGTGCATGTGGTTTATTTTAGACATAACCCTGAGATATTTTCAAGATTAATTCAACCAAGATTATCAGAGTTAAAATTCAAGCAAGATATTTTTAGAGCTAAAATTCAACCAAAATTTTTTTCCCAGTAAAAATACAGCTCGGATTCATTTTGAGATCCAAATGAGATTTTATCATGTAAAAATATAATCAGAAGACCCCACACATGAAAGACGAAGATCAATTATTTCACAATTTGTGTTAGAACTCTACTTTTTCATATTGCACCAGTGCAATTTTATTGATTAAGAAGCATTTTTACCATTTTTAATAAACAAAAATTTTTGTATTGCCATTTAATAAAACCTACATGATAGGTTCCATTCCTGTTAGCTAAAATCACCATTAGCTACAGACTTTAAAGAAATTCTTTCAAAAGGTAACAGATTCTATATGTAGCATAAGGACTATACTTTCACATGTTTTGGAAATTCTAGCCACTAATTTTTTGAAATTTGTGGAAACCTAGAATGTACCTAGAAGTTTCTCATTTGAACAAGTGTCTTCAAACAAATGCAATTCTTTCTATATTGAGAAAATGAATAAAAACCTAAGAATTCCTTCACACAAAGACAAATATAGGCCAACAACATTGAACTGGTGCACCTGTGAGAATCATGACTAAAGCTAGAAATATTATTCTTTTACTTTGGCTTGTAGCAACTACTTTCTCTTGTTTGATAGCAATCCTTGTCAATTCTGAGCACCTCTCTTCCTTTTAATCTGGTAACAATGTTCCAAATGGATAATCCCATAGCTTGGAGGATATTCCAAATCCTAAAACGAAGTACAAAAGTAGACTGTTAATCTTTTAATTCAAAAGGATTTTAATTGGCAACATATATAACCAGGGATATTGCAAGCCTAGGTTTATCAGGGCCCTCAAAAAGTTTTATGGACATCATCACAGTAATTGTTGATAAGTTTGATGTCTCTGTGTCCAAGGTTGCCCTGACAATATATTTGATGCCCCCTAGTTCCATGTTCTGTTGGATCTGTACAATTTTGTGAGACATTTGATTGCATGTAAATTACAGAATCTTATTAAAATTTTAAAATCTGTGTAACTTTATCAGGTGAGAAATCAATCATCAAGCATTGACGACTCTGTTTCACACATCCATCAAGCCCCTCCGCATGTTGTAATCGCATTAAGAGACTAATGAATGAGGGATGTCATGAAGTGAATTACTAATCACAAGTAGCACTCAACATTCCACTCATTGTTTCATTTTGCTCTATTACTTTAAATGAAATCTGTAATATGGCTTCAGCTTTTGTTTTGTTTACAATGACTGGCCACATGTCATTCTGACAAAAATTGTATTTGAGCAAAAGAAGTAGAATTTTCACTAAATTTACACAACTGTGAAATATATAATGCTAGATCAAGCAGGGGTAAATTCAAGTTATTGAAATTCAAGCCGTCAAGGTTTATGTACGTAGAATATACGATGTAATAGGAATATGGTTCGGACTGTCAGATGACTTTCAACTATACAGGGTATTCAGGGTATCAACATGGGAGTGAACGAGGTTTGACTACACATGTATATAGTATTGTGGCATGTCCATTGCCACGTCTATTGTCCCAGTCCTAAAATCTATCATAAACAAGGGTATCAGAAGAACCAATGGATGCTCCTCGAATAAAATAAAAGCCAATTGCAAAAGGTTTTTTTTTCAACATGTATTTTTTTCAAATAAATTTGTATGAAAAATCACAAAGGGCAATAACTCCTACATTATGGAAAATAGAGATATGGTGCTTGTACATTGCACTTCTCTTTATCAGGATATGTTTTATAATAAAGTTTCATGTTGATATCTCGAACAGTTTTTGTGTTATGTTCCAGACAAAATCATGAAGGACTGACAAATGAATGGACAAACAGGACGGATGGACAAAATGGAAACTATATGCTCTCCTTTCGGGGAGCATAATAATATTGATGCTTACCTAATTGTTGATTTTTAAAATGATGTTTGACATGATATTTTTTAAGATTTCTAAAATAAGATCCATACGGTATCCCATGATGCAAGTAGTAATGGACTAAATCGTAAGCCATATACCCGGCGATGGTTCCGGCAAACAGGCACAGCGCTATTGGAGTTCCAAAGATGCTTGCATAAAGTGAATAAAATACAATAGCAAGAAGACAAGCTGGAACAGTTGGAAATACAAGTCTTCCTTTGTCCATTGGTGACTGAAAAACAAAATAAGGCGATATACATGTATAATTTCAGTATTTTATGCAATGTGTGCTGGGTTTGAAAATTGGCAAATCCAGCTCCACTCTTAAGTTAAAGCTCTTCAGGAAATGGGTGGGTCATTTAATTGATCCATTGATTAATTTCCGTATTTTATGCAGTATGTGCTGGGTTTGCCAACCCCAAGGCTGTTAAGGAAGTGGGCGAGTCATGTAATTGATCTACTGATGAATTTCAGTATTTTATGCACTATGTGCTGGGTTTGAAAATTTGGCCAGTCTAGAGCAAACCCCAAAAGTCTATAGAAAATGGAAGAGCCATGTAATTTATCTATTGATTAATTTCAGTATGTTATGCAACATGTGTTCGGTATAAAAATTCTTCCGGTCTAGAGGCAACCCCAAAGCTCTTAAGGAGGTGGGTGGGTCATGTAACTGATTGAAGAATTATTTTAGTATGTTGTGCAGTATGTGCTGGGGTTTAAAACTAGGCCAGTCCAGAGATGCAAGAACTGCAAACAACCAACCTTAAAGCACTAAAGAAGGTGGATGGGTCATGAAACCAATTGGTATTTAGAGGATAATGTATTACATAATCATTATTTAGTCATTAGTACATCTTAGATTTATCCAACAGATAGTTGGATTGTTGTATTGTACTCATGCTTGCATATCATTGTATGTTTCAGACCTCCATCATTTTAGATGAATAAAGTTATTCTCTGAAAATAGTATCGACCTACTTATCTATGATGGAGGTCTTGGGATATAATCAGCACCAAGAAAATTGGAAGATACAAGAAAATCCCTTTTACTTTGACACATACATCTTGCGTTATCATATTCTAGTATTTTGAAAGTAAAACTCCGGGACATCATAGAGCATGCACCAGCCCCACCAAGTCAATGTTCACCTCCTGTCTGTATTACACCAGCCGAGCAGGTTAAATCACCTCATGTCACTCAACCTAGATCACCAATACCATTAGTCTGGGACAGACCACCACCGGTGGACGACAGTCAACCTTCCTGGCCGGCATCTACCAGGCCACCTCCCACACCGCAGGCTCAAACACCTTCATCCAGGGTACCAACTACACCGAAAAGGAACGTGACACCTAGAGTGGGACCAGATCAACTTTCCTTTGACCAGACTACAAGACGCTCCAATCGCCCACGGCACGAACCAAAGTGGCTCAGTGATTATGAACATTGAATGAGGCAGAATAATCCCCGAACCTGAAGGCAGTCCACCCAATGATGGTTCATAACTGTTTCTTTGTTTTATATACAAGCAGTACACTTATTCTTATTTTAATTTCATTTTCCTATGTGATTTGAGGTCATAGTGCAAACACAGTATAAAGACACTATCTAGTAATATGTGCTTTGAAAAGAACATTATCCTATCTATAATCTTCACCGGTAAAAGACATTAAATCAGTCATTCAGAATACTCTCAAATGACTCGGGGAGGGATAGAGGATAATGTATTACATAATCATTATTTAGTCATTAGTACATCTTAAGATTTATCCAACAGATAGTTGGATTGTTGTATTGTACTCATGCTTGCATACCATTGTATGTTTCAGACCTCCATCATTTTAGATGAATAAAGTTATTCTCTGAAAATAGTATCGACCTACTTATCTAGTATTATATTGATTAAACAATTTCAAGACAATTCATTTAAGAAATGACATTCTGGTCATGGTATTTCAAGGGGTAATGAAAGATAGTGTGGCGCGTGCCGAATTCGATGAAGGGCAAAGCCCTTCATTTTGAATTTGGCACGCGCCACACTATCTTTCATTACCCCTTGAAATACCATGAGCAGAAATGTCATTTCTTATATTTACAATGAATATATTGTACCTTGGGGCTATTTTTTCCATATCTGCGCGTGTAATATAGAGTTTTTAGCTATGTGAGATCGGCGTATCTCACATGACCACGCGACCCCCTGTGTAGAACATGACGTAATATTGCGGGAAAACTGATACACATCAAGGGTCATGACCCCCATTGTCTTTCATTGGGAATTGAAATACAATTGCTTCTGTATGTTTCATCGAAGACAGGTACAGTCATATTGTAAATATTTAGTTCACAAGCTTTGACAGTAAAGGAATTTACTCCAATGTTATATACTGGTGAAGAATTCTTTAGCTCATCAACATCCCCATCAATTTCAAAGAACAACACTATTTTCATTGCTTTATGGTTATGATAAAGTTGCTGAAACCCATTTCAAATAATGAACAGGCCCAGCAGGTATTTGAACACAACAAACCTTCCACCTATGGTACAGGCACTATACCACTCTTTTCCAACTAAACTACTACACTCTTTCAACAACTCTCTTTCTCTTTCTCTATTTCCCATTTTCTTTTTAATTTGCAGCTCCCACTTCTCTCTTTAACAGAGCCTTTTCTTATTCTACATACCTTATGATGTTGACTATAAAGAATAAAGTGCATCATGACAAGGAAAGGACATTGACAGAACTAACCCCATCCATCACCTTCTTTCTCCAATATTTTAACAACACTCCATTCTGTCACAGACCTAATCCTGCCCCTCCCTAACCCCTCTCCAACAGAGCTTGCCTGTTTCTATATGACATACCTTATGATGCTGTCCATGAAGAATAAAGTGCATCATGACAAGGAAGGGCTTATCATGTGGTGGACGGAGGTGAAACAGCCATCGGTGGATTGCATACTCATCAAAAGTCCAGAATAAAACTCCCAGAGCAAACACAAGTGGCATGTGGTGAGGTGTTATAGTCAAGCCTACAAAATACCACAAAAAAAGTTCCTGTAAACCGTGATATTTTAGCGCCAGTTTTATTTTAGCGCGTTTGGTGATCATATATTTCCGCTAAAATAAAACTGCACTAAAATAGAGTATACGTGACACATTAAGCGCACAAAAAATTGGAGCGCTAAAATAAAACAGCGCTAACTGCTTCTGTTGAGTTCAATCGCTAAAATAAATTTGAGCTAATATAGAGCGGTTTACAGTAATTAAAAGTCTTCATATTTTTACCTTATCTATATTTATGATAATTAAGAAGTTTTAGTGATTTTTTATAGTGAAGCCTAAAAAATATGACAATACAGTCGAACCTTCATTAAAGGCCACCTCTATATAAGGGCCAGCTGCTTATACAGTCAGTAGAATTGTATTCCAACTCTTTATTCATAATATTAGAACCTGCATTAAACCACCTCTATATAAGAGCCACTTGCTTATAAAGGCCAGCTTAATTGTATCCCAATTGCTCTTTATTAATATTATTTGAACCTGTATATAAAGACCACCTGTCGATACTGGCCACTTTTACTGGTTTCCTTGGTTGGCCTTTAAAGACAAAATTTCTGCACTTTCGCCTATAGCTTGCAACATCTCGATATAAGTGAAATATTCTTGGCTGGGACGTTAAACACCATTACTCAACTTAACTCTAACTAAATCATGTGATCAGAATTTTGTGCGGGAGAGGAATTTATCTAACAAGCATTTCACAGCTGAACAGCTGTGCTACATGTATTAACAGCATCGTATAATTCATTGCAGCAATATTTGCATTTAAAATAAATTTATGGCAACACATTTGACAATTTTTTTAATGATTAATCGTTAAATTTTCACATGCAACCAATAAATCAATCAGCAATAACTACGGTGTTAAATTATTATGAAGTTGAGATGTTTTTCATGTTTCAGGGTACATGTATTTTGATTAGTTTTTCGCATGATGGAGGAAACCACTTTATCGGGGCATAAAAGACCAACTACTCTGCAATTGATGTATCGCCGACCATGTCCTTTATGTTCTGACACTGATAGCAATCAAGACACCCAACCAGCTTCACGGTAACTAATGATGTACTAGTGTCAGTGACCTCATTAAATGACATACATGTAATTCAGGCCGAGTTTTCATTCTTTTTGTGTGTAATTCTAGCATGTATGACCTTTGTCGGAACATTGTAGGCCTGGCCGGCCATCCATCAATTGGGGCATAAAAGACCAACTACTCTGCAATTGACGTATCGCCAGCCATACCTTTTATGTTCCGACACTGGTCACCATTATGACACCCAAGCAGTGTCACAGCAAATAATGACGTACTAGTGTCAGTGATGTCATTAAATGGTACAATTCAGGCAGAGTTTTTATTCTTTTTGTGTGTAATTCAAGCATGCATAACCTTTGTCAGAACATTGTTGGCGTAGCCGGTGATCTGTCAATTGGTACAGGGGAGATAATTCATACAATCCTAATACATTACCATATTCTGGTGAAGGCCACACAGCAGGGGTTTCTGCCAGTTTTATATAGGATAACCACAGCAGTACAAACATCACTGGGGTCCAGAATACTGGAACAAACCACCATTTGCACATGGAAAAAAATTCACAAAAGTCCGAATGAAACAGCCTCAATGGCTTATCCACAGGCTGGTGGACCCATTCAAAATATCTCTCTCCTATATTTGGTACCTGCCAGAATATTGGTTTACTCCAATCAACCAAATCATCCTGTAAGTAAATCAAACATTTATTTATTAATATGGCGGATGGTGTTAAAGGGCTGTAACGATATACTGGCACACTTGTACAACCAATATGAAATGTCATACCGGTGGTACAGTCAAACCTGCCTTAAAGGCCACCTCTATATAAGGGTCAACTGCTAATAAGGACCAGTAGAATTGTGTCCCAATTGTTCTTTATTCATATTATTTGAACCTGTATATAAAGGCCACCACCTGAATATAAAGCCCACTGGTTTTCTGGTTCCCTTGGTAGCCTTTATAGACAGGTTTGACTGTACCATGATATGAATTCCTTTTTCATGTGTCAGGTGGTACAAAATTTTATGTCTTATTTAAATTACTATGTACAAAAGGAAGTGTTATTTAGTCATTATCTTATTTATTCTAATCATGTTGTTTCACTATTCTTTACAAAATATTAATTTGTTATGTTAAGCCAATAAGGCCCTATTTTGTTGACAGTATTTTTGCATAATTTATTTAAACTAAAATCATTCATTGTTATAGGGCCTAGGTAACTTTTCATACTATAAATTCAAAATTATGTTGGCAATATATATATTCAATACTTATTACAATACACTTGACAAAGGTGCAATATACAACAATAGGATTTTTATTGTATTGTTACATCAAGCTCGTGCAAATGTCGAGTCTCGGGACAATATTTCATAATATCAGTTCAATAACCCTTTTATTATATAGCAAATTAAATTTCGTTAACTTCCGTCAAGTATTTCATGTAAAATACCATTTTTTTATACAATAAATAAATATTACGCTAGTTCTTGTAAATGGATATAAGAACTAGTGAAATACGACAACAACACAACGATTACGTCTTCAGTCATGTTGATTCGGGAAACCTCGGACTAGAACAAAATTTGCATGCAAATATCGAAATTTATTGCGCGCTAACACCTCGGGATTTATCGTTTAATTTCTATGCAATGCATATATTGCTATATAATAATAAAACTTATCGTTAAGAAAGACCGCAGACCACTGTGGCAGAAGACTTTATTATAATTTTTGCGTAAACCTAATGCATATTATGTACTTGGTCAAACCTTTCAAAGCCTTAATCTATAATTTTATTTTTCTTAAGGAAAATCACAATTTATTCAAAATGGTTCATTTTGAAATCTCTGAAGTTCTCGTGAGATTCTGTTGATGTGTTTGAAAATGGTCATGTATAGAGGGGTATTCCATATAAATTTCGACCACTTTGCCATGGAGGACAATTTTAACAATTTGGAGACCTGTAGGTTTTTAAGATAATTAATGATATGTACTACCCTTTTTTGCACATTATACAAGCTATAAAGTAACAGTTGTTTTTTTTACTGTAAGGCCTAAAGATAGTAATTGTGTTTCTGTGTACCTGACCCACCCCAAATTTTTATGCCTACCATAAAACTTTATATGACAATATTTTGACAAGAACTGTTTTAGTTGGTATCCTTACCCTATATAGTCAATTAAAAAAAATAAAACATAAAATAAAATTGTCAAGTTACCTACCCCGATTTTTGTAAGAGCTTTAGAAGAAACAAATTTTTTTACTTAATATTTTATTCTTTTGCCTATAACAGAAGTATCTGATCATTTTGCCTTGAAGCCACATACAGGTGAATGTTATCAATCAACAAAATTCATATATACACATTGTTTTAAACATATACAGACTATTTCTGTTTAAATTAATGTGATTTCAGTCAAGTTGTGTAAATTTAAATTCCAGCGTCGCAGGGTTTCATAAGTAGGATGCGTACCTGACATTTCACAGGTAAAAACCAGTCTTATCTGTGGCCAGGTAACAATTTTACTTATGTGCAGGTAATCATGAACGCATCTACTTGATTGCATAATGCAGCTTAAAGCTTATTACATAAATGGAAGGACTGGATAAGCTTTAAAATGATTTATGAAAGTTCTGCCTCAATATCCAATAATCTTAATATTTAAACTTTAATCTCTAAATGAGGTTGATGTCGAGAATAGCAATCATGCCTTAATCTTTAAATGAGGTTGATATCGAGAATGGTGTTTATGCCTTAAGTCTTTAAATAAGGTTGATGTCGAGAATAGTGTATATGCCTTAATCACTATATTGATGTCGAGAATGGTGTATAGGCATCGATCTTTAAATGAGGTTGATGTCAAGAATGGTGCAAAGGCCTTAATCTTTAAATGAGGTTGATGTCAAGAATGGTGTAAAGGCCTTAATCTTTAAATGAGGTTGATGTCAAGAATGGTGTAAAGGCCTTAATGTTTAAATAAGGTTGATGTCGAGAATAGTGTATATGCCTTAATCACTATATTGATGTCGAGAATGGTGTATAGGCATCTTTCTTAAAATGAGGTTGATGTCGAGAATGGTGTTCATGCCTTAAATCTTTAAATGGGGTTAATGTCGAGAATGGTGTATAGTCCTTAATCTTTAAATGAAGTTGATGTCAAGAATGGTGTATAGGCATCAATCTTTAAATGAGGTTGATGTCGAGAATGGTGTGTAGGCCTTAATATTTAAATGAGGTTGATGTCGAGAATGGCATGTATGCCTTAAATATCTAAATGAGGTTGATGTCAAAAATGACGTTAAATGTCTTAAATCTCTAGATGAGTTTGATGTCAGACTTGGGTGTTTAAGCCTTAAATCTCTAATGAGGTTGATGTCAAGAAAGGTGTTAAATGCCTTAAATCTTTAAATGAGGTTGATGTTGAGAATGGCATTTATTCCTTAAATCTTTAAATGAGGTTGATGTCAAAAGTAGTGTTTATGCCTTAAATCTTTAAATCAATAAATGAGGTGGATGTCGAGAATGGCGCTATGCCTTAAATCTTTTAATAAGGTTGATGACAAACATGGTGTTTAAGCCTTATATCTCTAAATGAGGTTGATGTCGAGAATGACATTTAGACCTTAAATCTTTAAATGATGTTGATATCGAGAACTGCATTTATGCCTTAAATTTTTAAATGAGGTTGATGTCAAACGTTTTAAGCCTTAAATCTGTAAATGAGGTTGATGTCGAAAATGACATTTAGACCTTAAACCTTTAAATGAGGTTGATATCGATAAGTTTTTTCAAGCAGAGGTTGATGTCAAGAATGGCATCTGTCTTCATCTCTAAATGAGTTAGATGTCGAGAACAGAATTTTTACCTTAATTTCTAACTGAGGTTGATGTCAGGACAGTTTTTATGCTGAGGTTGATGTCAGGAATGATTTTTTTTAAAGTTCCAATTCAACAAGCATGGACTCATACATCACAGTGCCTTTCACCACCTAAGTTCACACACCACAGCGGAAGATCCTCGTATGAGAAAAATTGCTAAACAACTTTTTTTTTTTTTTGCATTTTGTATATAATATATAACCCACCCCCCACCCCCCCCCCAATTTGCCAGGGGCATCAAAATTTTCAATTGCTCCTCCATGGGACTTAGCAGAAGAAAACATTCACAAGGCACTCAAAATTCTACCTGTCACATAAATAAAGTGTCTGCACATTGTTCATCATTTTCCTCTAAAGGAAAATCACGTTGATTGATCTCGCTACAAAATTTTCTAAAATCCTCTTACCTGCCTAACCTGGTACTTTTTCGTTCAAATAATTGACCTGATATTTTAAAGAATGAATTATTATGTAGTACAATTGTCTCAGGTCTAAAAAGAAATAAGTGTGTTTAGGCTTAAAAACCCACCCACCCTAACTTTTTATGCTAACTATTAGGCCTGAAGTATTTATGCCATTATCTTGACAACCTCTGTTAATATTGGCATTCTTAAGCTTAAGAAAAGAAAGAAAAGAAAAATTAAGTACAATAATTTTTTTAAATTATTTTCAGTATTGCTACACCAAGCTTATACATATAATAATTCTGCACATAGAAAAAAAAAAGAAAAAAAGAAGATAATTATGAAGAAATTTACATTATGATTTATTTGGATTCAATAAGTAATATTACAATTTATGTAATAGGCAAGTCTTCTGTAGGGATACTCCCATTTAAAGTCAAACATATTGGGAACATGTGTTGCCACGTAAATTTCACTCGCCGCGGAAAAACTTCTCCCTGTTTTGAAAAACTTCTCCCTAATCTTGGCTGAGGGAGAAGTCACTTCTCCCTGTTTCAAAATCTAATTTGAGCCCTGGTTCAATTCATTTTTTTTAATTGTCTACCTACTGACCCAAATTTTTGTTAAAGAATTAGCAGAAACACATATTGTTTTTGGGGGCTTTCCTCGACAAAAGAATGTAGGACAATTCTTAATTGAGAGTCTCTGTTTATGTACAGTAAAAAATAAGCTAGTGTGACAGAAAAACAAGTCATCCCCCATAGGATTTTTACTTGTCTGGCGAGCACTTTTAACGTTAATATCCTTGCCCCATATGATCAAAGTTCATTTTTTTCAATTGTCTACCTACTGACCCTATTTTTTGTATTTTAAGCAGAAACACATATTATTTTTGGGCCTTCTTCAATAATAGAATGTAGGACAATTCTTAATTGAGAGTCTCTGTTTATGCACAGTAAAAAATCAACCAGTGTGACAGAAAAAAACCTCATCCCCACAGGAGTTTTACTTGTCTGGTCTCATTAACAATCTGATGTCTGTAGTAACTCACTCACATTAAGCTAAATGAAGCATACATGTATATATATATAGGCAAACAACTTTGATCTGTACACTTGACCTTTGGCTTAAATATTCATTATGAATGAGTAAATTTCAGTTATAGGGATCACGTGTGTATATTTCGTCACTAATCATGGGCAATGCTAACCCTACCAATGTATTGGGTGGAACCTCCTACATGAATATTCCTAATTAAAGGTCAAACGGACAGGTCAATGTTGTTTGCCTAAATATACATGTACAATGTAGCTTGTATTAAGCAGATCTATTGATAAGCATAGCTGATTATGTTTGTTGCACTGCACTGTCTGCAGATAACACAGACAGGCTGTGTATATTGTGTATGGCAATCTGATTAAAAAGATATTCATGTACAGTCGAACCTGCCTTAAAAGCCACCTCTATATAAAGGTCACCTGCTTATAAAGGCCAGTAGAATTGTATCCCCATTGCTCTTTTTCATATTATTTGAACCTGTATATAAAGACTACCTGCCCATAAAGGTCACTTTTCCTGGTTCCCTTAGGTGGCCTTTATGGACAGGTTTGACTGTATGGTAGGATAACGGTCCCTCTCGCTGACAAGGAGACCCAGTGGCTGAGTGGTCTAAAGCTCTGGCTTTATATGGATCACTTTACTGTCTAGGTTTGAATGAGTGTGAGAGAACTCATTAGTTTGCTTACAAAAAGTGGGTGATTTTCCCTGGGCACTCCGGTGTTCTCCACAATCCCAGAACTGACTGCCTTGATATGAGTAAAAGAATCTTGACTTAAGCACAAAACATATCCCTCTGAAAACATCATATCCCACACCTTTGGAACACACCATGACGTCACAATGATATAATGTCATAGATGGAAAATTGGTCACAACATTATAGTGTTTGTCTCCAATGAGTTCTGATAGGAGAAAAATCAATGAAGGACTGGTGTTTTAACCTTCCAGGCTGTCTTTTTACAAATATTTTTTCTTTCTTTCAGTCTTTTTAATAACCATGGTTATCTTTGTGCTACGCCCTCGAAAAATACGACTTGTTGTGGGTGAACAAATGTTCATATCTCCCTCACTCAAAGGCAATAAATGTATAATATTCCACTCCATTCTCACTGTCTAAGGTCAAATCCCTATCAGGCATATCAGAGAGCACAAGAAGTACATGCAAAAAGTACCCAAATGTGATTTGAAGCTAGGAGAGTGAAGTGTTGTAATCAGTAAGCCACAGCATAGATCTGCCTAATCAGGCTCCAATTACATCCAAGATTCAAACTTGTACTTTTAAGTGGCTTCACTACACAGAAAACTTTAAATGGTTCTACCATGGAGAGTATTAGCTCAGTGTAACCCGATATGTATTGTTCTGGTTTATCCCAATGAGTAATGGCCCAGTATAACCTGACATTAGGACCAGTTTGACTCATTAAGTATTGGTCTAATCAAACCTGTTATTTAAGAACTGGTCCAATCAACCCCAATGAGTATTAGCCAAGCCCCAATATGTACTACTGACCCAATCTACCCTGATGAGTATTGGTTGGGTCTACCCCCCCCCCCCCCCCCCCCCCCACTTTCATAAGTTTTAGTCTAAATAGGGTTTAAATACTAGTAAGCTTTGAGAATTAAACAATTACATTTAACTAGTATATACTTTAAACATATTTCATTTTACATGCATTTATTTTTCGAGGATTAAAATTTAGACATATCCCCTGTAGTTAAATTTCCATTTTTTTTAAATATTATCTATAATGCATTACAAATAATATACATCTATGTATGGTCATTTTTACTTGGTATCAATTTTTGACCAAAAACAAACAACCGTGAAATAAGCCAAAATAAATATGTTTATGTACAGTATACATTTTCGTCTTTCACCTCTTTTTGGGAATGGGACCAGGGCCCTTGTAATTGGGAAAATAAGTGGCATTTTGAGTCATTTTGGGAGAATTCAACACAGGGAAAAATATTACTTTCAGACTTTTACTGGTCATTAAATATAATAACATGCATGTAAATGCAAACTAGAATTCTATTTCTCTATTATTCACACCTCTGAATCTTTTTACAGTATTTTCTAGCTGTGTCCGAGAGAGGAAGGTTTAGAATTTGATTTGGAAAACATACAATTTTTATGTAAACACAAGGTACAAATAAATTGGGAATATATATTACCATTATCCAGTGGGGAAAAACATACTGGTACTTTATTGCATTGGGAATGGGGCCGAATTTCAATTTCTCAATCTCATTGAGACCCCTGGTTTAATTACCTTGTATGGATCTTGAAATACAACTTCCTTTCCTACAGAATTTCCATTTGCAGTTCTATGTTTTAGTTCACCATTTGTCTGTAAAAATATAATTTATAAAAATCTAAATTATATATATACCGTGTATGTAAATTTATGTTACATATTATTGTAAAACTCTTTCCTTTGTTTCTTAATTTATCTCACTAATGGCAAACTTGAAGAAAAATATTGAGTCAAACCTGTATATATATTTAGTATATATACAGATTTGACTGTATTTTTTTTCATGTTTGCCATTAGTGAGATAAAATAAGAATTTCTCTAACCCATGGCATGGGGTATAGGAAAATATGGACTTCATCTAGGTTTCCACCATTTTATAATTATTAGTAGCCAAATTTCTAAAATTTGTTAAAAAATAGACCTAAATCAATACATGTGGTGCATGTATTTCATATTGAGGCTTTTTTTGCTTGAAATATCAAGCAAAGGGTTCTTGAAATACTTGTCTTAACCCAGACAAGTGGGCTTTATGTAAAGGTTCCTGTTGGTGAAAATTTGAAGCAAAAGGACTTTTAAATAATGATTTGATCTTAATGGACAGGTGGTCTTGGTATAGAGGTGATCACTTTAACAGGTTTTACTTTACCTTTTTAACCTTGTATTATACAAATTAAATTTACCATGAAGCTACCATTGCTTCAATACAGATCTGTCGAAAGTCTAACAACAAAAAAAAGGAGTCGAAGCTGGACTGTCAACTAACCGAGCTGCCAATATCTAGAGACCCAAAAGCTGTCGCAAGACAGATACTAGAGAGCTGCTGGCAAACTAGGAATCGAGATGAGATGTCAATTCTCCACTAATTCTTTAGCTAGCTTAGTGTTAAACTTTCAACAGGTCTGTACTGTATTTATACAAAATTCAAATTCCTGAAAAACGGTTTTGTTGGGCACATTTTTCATGCACTGGCACTTGGCAACTAAAACAATACTCCCCCCCCCCCCCAAAAAAAAAATAAAAAAATCAATCTCAAACAATAAATTTACAAATAATTTTAAAATGTTTTAATATTTATCATCTAGATAAATCTTCTTTACTGAATAGAGCAAGTCTTACCGAGTTCAAACAACTAGAACAGGAAACCGGTATTAAAACCAGATACATGTAACCTTGAAGGTAAGTTTCAGAAATTTGCATTTAAATAGTACAAAGAATTTTTTTTAAATATGGTAATTTTCATTGGTTTATGATTTTCAATACAAGCCAATCCTATAGAAAAATATATGTCATATTAGGTGGGTGGCATTTTTTAAATACTACAACATTGCTAAATATATATATACATGTATATTTAAAATACAGCTAATTTAACATTCAGTCACTTAAAACATGACCGACATGTGATCATAACAAGTACATGTATTTTGGAAGACAAATTTATTCAACTGTTACAACATGTTGCAAAAAACTTAGAATTTTTAAGATTCACAAATTTTTAAAACAGCAATCTGAAAGAAATATTTATATTTGATATGGACCCATGTTTAGGAAAACAACATTGACCTGTACGCTTCAGCATTCATTAGGAATATTCATATAGAATGCAGGCATTATACAGCAGGGTTTTCTATCAAGACACGCCTACCGTGACACAGGACCTCGTTTGTTTTAACTTACCACCCAAAAGAAATGTGACTTTCATGGTGTAATGTCGAGTGCTTGGCGAAAAAACAGTCACCACCCACTTTCAGGTCTTGGGTCAGACCCAGTCGAGGTTATAACCCATGACCTCCCACTTACAGAGCGAGCACTCTACCAACTAAGCTATCACAGTGGTAGACAGGCCAGTTAAAATTTTTCTTTAATTCCAGACACATAACCATGTGGGGGTTTCAAGTCATGTCTGCATGATTTTATAGTGTAGTGTAGTTGATGGAGTTTAAGGCCAAAAACAAGATTCTTTCACTTACAGTACATATCAAGATGGTCCGTTCTAGAATACAGAAGGAAACCAGAGTTCCCAGAGAAAAGCACAGGCCATTGGCAAATAAACTGACAAATTTTCTTGCACTAGGATCTACCCCCACCCCCCAGTGGGGTTTGAACCTAGGACTAAGGTGGTAAGAGGCACTGTGACCCATAAGCCTGAATTTTTACCACTTGGCCATCGAAACCCCTTGCATGGTTTCAACAGTGTTGAGAATCACTTCTAAAATCATGATCGATCATCACTCTCCACTAAGTGACCGATGATCGACTATGATCGATCATACATTATTCAATATTGTTTATGTTTTTGTTCACAGAAATTTGGAATTTTAACAAATAGATACGTAATAAAACATCAATACTGGTTTTAAACTTTTAGCTGTTGTTTTCTTTTTGTCATCCATCATTTATAGTACCCATTTTGACAAGTATTGTTAGAATTACGTGAAAAGCTTCATCGCTGTCGAAGTTGTAGGCAAATTAAAGTATTATTGAAATTAGTCGGACTATGATCAATCATGAAAAATAGAAATTGATTAATCGATTTTGAAGCACAAACGACCAGACATCGACTAAATCGCTTAATCAGAACAACACTAGGTTTCAAAGATCTTATCTTAAGATTTCAAATTAATGTAGCTATTAAAAGGACCACTCACTACTCATTGTTTTAAATCTGTTTGTGTTGACACATTCAAATTTCGCATTAAGAATAAACCAGAGATCCTTTCTGCATAAGATATTGACATATGTTATTATTTGTAAAGTTTCAAATCAGCTTCACTTTTTAAATTGCAATGGGGTTTGGTGCTGTATCATGTGACACCCTCTTACATTTGTGCGGAACACTTTATTCCAATTGATATCGCATAGGATGACGTTTTCCCGTAAAAAAAATGTCATTCCAGGAAATTGTGACGTTGGCGTTTTCCAAAACGTTCTGCACAAATGTTAAGAGGTATTGATCATGTGGTACAGCGGTAAACTCCATTTGCATGCATCTTCAGTGGCGTCTTGTATCTCAAAGCTTGTATCTCTGCATCTATGTCTCGTTTTTACTGTGCGACTACTGTAGCCCAGAATGCTGGCTTCATATGTGGGAGGTCGTGGGGTTTGAACACTAGTTGGGATCTGACCTTCTGGCTTCATATTTGGGAGGCAGTGGGGTTTGAACACTAGTTGGAATCTGACCAAGACTTGAAAATAGGTATAGTGACTGTTCTTTCACCTTGAGCATTCTAGATCTGCATTTAGAAATGAAAGTTACATGGTTCTTGAGAGACCATAAAATTTGATGCCCTGTGTCATTACAGGTGTTGGTAAAAACTCGATATAAGTAAAATATTTTTGACTGGGACGTACGTAAAACCTCTTTCAACCTCTCTGGACAGGCGGCGTCTCAATATAAGTGAAATATACTTGACTGGGATGTAAAACCCCATTCATTGAATTAATCTTGTTTTTTCCGTGTTGTCTTTTACACACGCCCTTATCAAGTGTTTTGTGAATTGCGCAATATTTACAGGAAATTTCATAAAACTGTTTCTAAGTAATCAATACGTTAATACTCACATGATATTATCCACATACTTATGTGTCAAAATACAGATCTACTTAAGACTCATGTTTTAAGGCATTGGGGGTTGGGGAAAACCCTCATCCTATTTCACTTTTATTTCTGCCAATTTTAAATTAAAAATCAAAAATGCAATATAAATACAATTTATTTCTAGTCACTTAATGTATCTACTGGTTTATTCCTTTCTACAGGGCACAGAATATGTCCGGTGTTAAAATGGTAAAATGAGCGCCCCTCCCCAATAACAGTCTACGACCTGGTTTACCTGACCGACAACAGGTAGTTCCCCACGCGTAACACAGCTCCATTTAAAAACCTTATATAACTGTAGAAAATGGAAAAATTAGATAATTAATAAATTATCTATCCAAATAGTTAAATAAAATACAAAGTATTACTTACGTGTTTTCTAGAATACGTTCCAATATAATATTTATTTAGAATTGAATAAGCTGCAGAACTGTGTTGATGGGGCGTTTGTTTTTGCATAAGAGATGTAACATCTTCACCCTTGTTTTGTTGTAAATATTCCTTTCCTCCAGGGTGACGTTCAGCAAACTCTGTCACGTCATAAACTTTTTCAGAATTAACCAAAACTAATCTTCCTTTTTTGATTTTAGCTTGAATATCCTTATCACTGAAGACCGGCATTTTTTCACATTAGCTCAGCGCTGTTCGAGATCAAAAGATGGGTTGATAATGAATGTCAAGGACGCCGTAGCCTCGTTCAGAGCTAAAATCTGATTGGTTCCTTGAGCGAACACATTGTTTCGTACACGGGAACTTGCGATTCTTACTTGCCTAATTTATTTTTATACCACAGGGGATAGATTAATTATAGAATTAAAATTATCCCAAGTTAGAATTTATATAATTTATTATTTTGTAATGAACCTATACTCTTTGTTTTTTATGTAATAATGATTGAAAACAAAAATACCAGTCCATGTCCGACTTTGAAACAGACAATTTAAACTCCCACCAGGGAAGTTAGACCGATATAAGTGCCCTCTGCTGTTCAGATCATCGGAAATTTATACCTAAAATTTATTTAATCCTTTATATAAACTGAAGTGTAAGGGATATCTTTAGACACTTTGTTTGAAGTTACTTGAAGTCATGACACAACTAGATGTATCAAAGCGGAGCATAATAACGGGTTTTATCGATATTTTTTACCGTTCCGTTTAAGGTCCGTTTCACGACAAGATCTGATTTTTATTCCCTGACGTGTTTATCAGACTCGATACTTGAAAATGATCATAATGACTCAGCGTCTCTGTGAAAGGGTTCATCTTTTTTTCTCAGAGGGAAAAGAACCCTCGTTCATTATATCACAATTTAAGGGTGTAACAGAAAAGAGAAAAAATGCAGGGTCAGACCGAGGATCGAACCCGGGACCTCCCACACTATAGGCGAGTACTTTACTTGAGCTTAATTGAGCTACCTAGACCCCTACAAGCGTATAGGATAGTTAAACATTTCAACAATTACACCATTATCTGGTGACGATTTGATATAAGTGTACGCATTTTAACTGACCATGGACCATAAAATCCCTTTCGCTCATGTGTATCCGGACAGAAAGTTGCAATATTAGGACATCGTGATTTACCAGTCTACCACGTCACGTGATCATACCCCCATAATGTTTAATACCCTACCTCTCACTAGTTTCTGTGAATTTCATTCAACGATGCTGGTCACGTGGTGACCTAATATAATCCAAATCGGGTCAGACCTGTTCATATCTAGTCAGTATGAGAGTTATTTCCCCTGACCAACGTCAATGGCGCACGCCTCGCAGTAAACACGTCATATTTATCACAAATATTTACGGCAAATACGGACACTAGTAAAGATGTTGTGATATTGAAACAAAATATTTGATTTCCAAGGATAAAAGTGCAATTGATTTCTTTGACGGAAGTTCCTAGTAAGTATTTTCAATATTTTGTCAGAAAGGATGCCAAACGACGGTATTTCTAACTCAGTCAACAGTCACATGTCGCTTTCTGGATACATTCCAATTGGTTTTGTAAATGATATATTGATGTGATTGGTATGATATAATCTTTACACAGTGTTTTAGTGATGATATGATATATAAAAGGTTAGTTTGGTTAGTTAGCTTCGCCCAGTGTACCAAACGTATCTGCAGAACAATTATTCTCATTAGAGATTGAATCGCTTCAGCTCATGTTTTCCAGTAAAAATGACGTCACTCCAGGAAATTTTCAAAATTCCAAAACGTTCCGCAAAAACGTTAAGGGGATCACACGGTACGCTGGCGAACTCTATTATGCCGAACTATAATTATCGGCTACCCTAACTTATATCGAGGCGGTCAGTTAACTCGGAGATAGCTGAGGAAACCCGAATGCCCAGAATAAACCACCGACAGGCGAACTGGAAAAAATTCCCGGTACCCCACACTGGGATATGTCAGAAGTGGGATTCGAACCTAGGCGTTGAAACCAGTTGAAGATAGAAGATTAACGGATCCACCTTGGTTAGTTAACGTAATATTCAGCAATTTTCAGAAGTTTTTAAACACGTGATAAATTGGTACAAAAAAGTATTTAAAGGATTTAAAAGATAATTATTATATAATTCACTCTTCATTTTGTTTGATATTCACAATACATGACAAAAGCCTGTATAATTCGTCTTCACTTGTGTACATGAACAGGTTATAGTAGTGGTCATATCCTGCTAGACCAAACTGGAAAAAAATAAATTAAAATTATTAATTGTTATCAATTATAGGAACCGGGAATAATAATAATAATAATAATAATAATAATAATAATAATAATAATAATAATAATAATAATAATAATAATAATGGACGGACATGGCCGAGTGGTATTGTCACTGACTTTCTAAATCAAGGGTTGTAGGTTTGAACCTTACACATGACTTGGACATTATCTGAGATGATTTTCATCTCCTGCCCATACTAGAGCTGTAAAAAGCTCGTTACTCAGTAGTCTTTCGGATGAGACTCAAAACCGAGGTCTCGTGTCTTAGTGCACGCTAAAGACACATCTGTAAAGTTTGAAAAAGAGTAGACCATCCGTGGACGCTACAGAGGACGAATACAACTACAAGCGATCGAAACAGACTGAGCAAAGTAGAAAATAATAATAATAATTTATCAGAAGTTTATTCTTTTTTCGTTTTTCTTTTCTTTATTTTCGTTTTCAGGTATGATAATTAATTGACTTTTAATTTTATATCAATTTTAGTGTTGACCAGCCCTATTTAAACGGCGGAGGAATTTTAATGTTATTCTTATTAAAAGGGAGGTCACTCCTCTAAAAGGAACAACGAGTAAAGTACTCTTAGTATGCTATTGTAAGGGTTTCCAGCAGGGAAACTGGTCAAGGTCGGGCTCGATTCTCAACAGTAACAGTCCGATGCTTGTAAATTATATATAATGTTTTGACCGCTGGTTACAATATCTTAATGCCTATCGCATACCTGCTTGTGACGTCATGGGTACATGTAAATTTAAAAAGTAATTTTCTGCAAAGTCTACTATAACTGATGATGCTTTGATATACAGTACAGACCTGTCGAAGGCTAACACTGAAATTATGAAAAGAAGCCAAAGGTCGGCTACAGAGTGGTTCATATCGATTGCTAATTGGCGAAAAGCTTCTGGACAGGTAATAGATAGCACCTGTTGTCGAGATATACCAGGTAGTTAACGAGGCCGGTCCGGATGTGTTGCCGATTCGGCAATTTGTTAACTAAGTGTTAAACTTTCGACAGGTCTGTGCTGTAAGTGAAATACGGTACAGGTGTGTCGAAAGGGTAAAGAATAAGTGCCGAATCGACTGCTTATCTCGACCCTTTATTTCGTAAGTTTTTCGGCATTTACTTTATATTTTTCTCAATATTTTTAACTACTTCCTATCTCGGTGGTTTGGAGTTAATCTTTGGTCCCTTTTCGTTAGCTAAGTGTTAAAATTTCGACAGGTCTGTACTGTATGTCGCCGAGAGTAAACAGATGTGCTTTCAATGCCAAATGACTGAATTAAAAGCCCGGGCAAAACAAAAGCAAGAAGAAATGTGGTTAAAATTACTTGAGTTCGCAGATGAATTGTCCTTTCCAGTCACAAAAATGGTCGCCATAATAAAAGTTTTGACTTTTCCAAAATACCAGACAATCACCTCCATAACCGTTAGGTTGGCCTGGGAACCATGGGATATTTGTATAAGGCGTTGCCGTCTCTATCCATTCCCATTCACCCTCGCTATGAATTTCCGCCGCACCAGCAAACGCACCTTCTTTTATAAACTGAGCTGAAGAAATATACCACAAGTTGGTTATTTATAATTCATAGTTTAAAAAAAAACCAATCAAATTTCTTTGTAAATTCATACAAACTCGATTTCAACGTCTCCATATTAAACAAACTCGATTTCAACGTTTCCATATTTAACAAACTCGATTTCAACGTCGCAGTATTTTACAAGCTCTATATCATGTTGCGTATCGAACGAATTCAATTTCAGCGTTGCCGTATTAAACAAACTCGATTTCAACGTCGTTGTATTGAACAAACTCGATTTCAACGTCGTTGTATTGAACAAACTAGATTTCAATATTGCTGTATTGAACAAACTCGATTTCAACGTTACCGTAGTGAACAAACTCGATATCAACATCGCCGTAGTGAATGGAATTGTAGAAAAGTCGTAGCAGATTAAAGTGCTGAAATGATTGTAATTAAAACAAAAAATAAAATTAATTAAAATAGAATATTACTTGCTAATACCATTTTAAACGGGCATTTTTTAAAAATATTTTAAAACGCATTCGTTTTAATGTGGCCGTTGTAGTTGTGGGACAAAGGTTGAGTATGTTAACTCGGCAAGCCTCTTTTTTGACCGAATATATGTGAGATTTTTGACTGAGACTGGCACCGTAAAAAGTGACAGATTCTATATTTATCTTTACCTTGACTTGTGATAATCCAATTCCTAACAAAATCAAACTCTTTTCTGGTCTCTGTCCGAACTAAATGTGATCCCACAGCATGGCAGAACGTCTGTAGATATACATGGTATAAGATTTTTTAACAATGAAAGACATCTGAACTTGTGCACATGTATTTGACCAATAAAACTAATAGTTTTCTAATCCTATGATGTCAGTAGCCATCAATCCATTAAGTTGTATTGTTACATTGGCGGGTATCGTTTGTATGGTTCTCATTTCGCGCGCGCGTGTTTGCGTGTGTGTGTGTGTATTCACGTGTATGTGTATTTGATTGTTCACGTGTGGGTTCACATGTGTGTGTGTATTCACGCGTGTGTGTGTGTGTGTGTCTGTGTATTCACGTGTGTGTGTGCTTTATGTGCTTTGTGTGTATGTGGCGGATTTCAGTCAAGGCGAACAAAGATGTAATAACGACATTCGTTAACTATCTTTATCTTATTGTTCTTATGGCATGTATGCATTGTCCGAAAAAATGGTTTGCTGAGAAATAAAGTATAAAAGAAACCAAAATCCCACCACGGGGTCCTTCAGAAGTATTATACTTTAAAAAACCAATGTCCCGTGTCAGTGCAGGCATGGCACGTTAAAAAACCCATGCACATTGCCCTGAGTGCACTGCAATTGTTGAAATTTCTGCCACTTCATCTATAGCAGATGTCATCTTGATATAAGTGAAATATTCTTGACTGGGACTTAAACCCCATTCAATTAATTCTCCTGGTACCCTGGTTTCTACCTCAACCACCAACCACCTTACCCATGATATATACCAGTAGATACTTTACAAAACGAGTGTTACCTAGGCAACAAGATATCTACTAATAGGTATACTCACAAGAGCTTCCGGCATAGTTAATGAATAATTGTACGTTTTATAACAGGAGCTGTCGTGTCGTACAAAGCCATTAGGACAAATAGTGTGTTGAGTTTTACAGACAGGTTCTCCTATATAAATGAAACAATTAAATACTGTCAAACCTGTCTATAAAGACCATCCAATGGAACCAATAAAAGTAGCTTTTAAAAGCAGATTCAGTCCAACCTGCCTTAAACGCCATCTATATATATAAGGGTCACCTGCTTATAAAGGCTAATAGAATTGTATCCAAATTGTTCTTATTCATATTATTTGAACCTGTATATAAAGCCCACCTGCCCATAAAGACCACTTTTACTTTTCCCCCTGGGTGGCTTTTATAGACAGGATTGACTGTAGTTCCTTATATACCGGCCGGTTAACACGAATTTAAACATTTAATGTCCTTTAATTGAGCAATAGTGGTGACCATTAAGGAAAGATTGAATGTATATTATTTAGCATTGTGTAGCACTTGTGGTCACCAACAACGGAGCAGAACGGAAATAGTAACATGTCCAATACCCAGTTCATAACAAAGAGCACAATGTTTTAAAACAGGGCTTTCAAATTAAGAAAAATTAAAACCGCCGCCTTAGTTCCATAGTTCTATGTTAATCCTTGCAGAAGTCACTCCGGATCTGTTCGCCATCCAAGAACTGGCCACCTAAACAAAAGTGGAATAATCTTGAGTTTTGCAAGCCCAATCACAATTGTACCCACCGTGACGTCACTTGTTATTTGCGTCGCATAAACAAAAGAATTCCGTATTTAAACTTACCTCGACTACAAGACGTTGTGTTGACTTGCGCACTAAGATATTGTATAGTATTTTGTTGTTGTACAACAAGAGCCTTTAGTTGCTCCAATTCGTGTATTGTATTTTGTTGTTGTGCGACTTGAGCCTTAAGTTGTTCCAATTCGTGTAAGACCATAGAGGAATCACTAACAAGAATTCTTTTCGACTTTTGTAAATTATCATCTCCAAGAACTAACGCAAAAAGGGTACTGATTGATACCATTGCATACAACATTTTGCCCCTCTATACAATGGGAAACAACATTTGGGAACAAATCTTTATTTAAACTAAAAGAAATCTTATCTTGTGTTTGAAGTTTTGTTAATATGTAAGGGTCACGTTAGTACGGTTTATATTTTAACGGAATTTTCCTGGTCTACAAAAAACTCGGTGAAAAATCGGACACAAATTGACACGTAAGAAATTGTTTTTCAGTACCTAGAAGCATTTTCTTTACAAGAATCCATTCACCTTTCAGACAAGGTAGCCTCGTTTGAACCTGGATTTTAGTAGATGAACTCTTGGACTGTATGTTATAACCGGGCAGGTTCATTGATAGGTACATGTATATTGAAAGTTCTTTCCATGGCACGGTCAAACATGATTAATGAGGGCCCCTCCTTTCCGTGACACGGAATATTCTGACAACTTGTCACATTTTAAAATTTTGAATATTTTATTCAGAAAATTACAAAACTTACAATATAACAAATTGTTAAGTCACGGGAATTGAGAAAAAAATTAAAATTCAATAAAATAGGGGTACTATTTCCTGACACATTTTGTTCAGAACTTCGCGATAAGATAAAATACACGACCAAGTGTACGTGTTTAGAGTCCCTGTGATATGCAGCAAGTAACCAAACAACATTGACCTGTCCGCTTGACCTTTGGTTTGAATATTTATTATGGACCTGCTTATTTTGTCTACATCATGCGTTGTGTATGTAGTAACTGCCTATCCTAATACTACCTATGTATTAAGTGGATCAGCTTATATGAATATTCATAATGAAAGGTCAAGCGGAGAGGTCAATGTTGTTTGCCTTGAACGATAACCAATCAACTTGAGAGTTTGAAAACAAGATAAAACGACCAAAGTCTAAATGCCATTTCTCATACGTCTAAAATGGTTCCCAAGGTAGTCTTTTTATGTGTGCTTTTACAGCCGGTTTTTGGTGAGGCAGAAATCGAAGAATCAAAAAGGATTCTTGTAGATGACCCCTATCATGAAGTTGAACAACTTAAAGCCTCGGTCAGTGCTCTGACCTCAAAGGTCACACAACAAGCTAATACCATCCGACATCTGAATGATCTAGTCAACCAAACGAGCTGTTCTGGGGGTAAGTATGTCATATCAATTGTTTTTCCTATAAATTTTAGTTTAAACAATATTTGATTCTCAAAAAAAACCCATTATATACAACATATAATTCAATATACAAACATATAGAAAAGGACCAAGAAACAAGCCGAAATGGCTTATATTAACCAGTTTCCTTAGCAACTGTGAAAATCAAAACTGAATGACCAAAACAGGAAAATTATGATTTTTATCCCGCTGTTTTTTTTCGAAAAAAAATCCAGGGAATATTGTGAAATAAAAAATTCGTCATTCCGTCCAGAAACTTCTTGTCCGGAGTAATTCTCCAAAACTATGAAACACTTTAAATAAAGTTTACTGTAAAGCCTTAACATTGAATTGCGAGATATCACTAAACTGAGTCGGTTTGCCTTTTCTCTCTAGGAGTTATAACCCTTTGACTAAAAAGTATGTTGACTGAAAGCCTCTCAGCTCGGGAGAGGGGGTGGGGGTAGTCAGTGGCGGATCCAGCGGGGGGGGGGGGGGGGGCACAGGAGGCCCGTACCCCCCCCCCCCAGTTGCCCCGACTTTTCCCCTCTCTCACTGCTAATTGTCAATCAACCAGCGTCATGACCAGTTAATTAGTGGCACTGATTAATGAATTCGTGTACACAGGTAGGAAATTGCAATCAGGTGATGATGTAATTTACCAGTTCGCTGAAGCATGAAAGAATCCAGGTAGTACTGACCAGAGTCTTCGGTGATAATGTTATTTACCTGATCGTTGAGGCGTGAAAGAAACCAGGTAACCAGTAGACAACGTTAATTAGTAATACTAATTAAGAGACTTCCATGAAGAGTGATCCCATTAATCATACGCGAATTCATTTAATTTACCGATATGGCCAAGAGAGAGAGATCTAGAGAAAACTAATTTTTAGCACACAAGATTATCTTTTTTGTATATGTTTATAGCACGATGTTCTATTTCCATATAAAAGTCCAAATTTTTGTACAATTTTTATACATTTTTTTAATTAGTTTTAATGGGAAAAAATCTGTCTCATTTGACTTTTTATTCTATTCGCCCGTTTATCGGCTTTACAGAACAAATCCGTCTAAAATAATCAGTGTTTTTTTTTGCTAGTGACAAGATTCTTGTGTTCGGTTGCACTTTTAATGCGCATTATACAATGAAGAACCTGACTAACCAGTCATTTTAAAACTAATCAAATAATAAAATTAACTTGAAAGTCCAGATGGATGTCATACAGTTCATTTTAAACAAGTGTGGAAAGGGGGTAGTGGTAGTAGGAGACCTACCCCTTCGGTACATGTAGCGGGCAGGTCAGTTGGTAGAGTGCTTGCTCCGTAAGTCAAGGAGGTCGAGGGTTTAGTCTCTGGTCAGGTCTGACCCAAGAATTGAAAAAGTGTAGTGACTGTTCGCTCGGCATTAAAAATGAATGCAGGTCTTTCGGACAAACCTTAAAACCCGAGGCCCCTTGTCACGGTAGGCGTGGCAAGATAAAGAACCTTCACTGTAATGAATGCCACCACCGCAAAGCACAGATATTTCTGCACCTACACCTATAGCTGGTGACGTCTCGATATAAGTGAAATATTATTGACTTAAAAGTTAAACCCCATTAATCAATGATCAATCAAACTTAGGACCGGGATTCAAACAGAAAGACTTTCCACTGATGAGCTTGATTTATCAACCCAACTGGATCACCCAGACCACTTTCATCCATTTATCGACCAAATTAAATCAAACACTGGTATCCCTCTGATGGATCAACTTTAAAAGGTTGAACAAACTCCTTTAATATAACGCAAAAAAGAGTCGGTCTGGATTTGGGGTGCACAACTACACCTGGACAGATAAAAAGGACGACAATACAAGTTACCGACGGCGACAAATTTCGACAGCACAGTTGATAGACGATACTATGAACTCGCCGACACTCATAGCCACCAGCGTCAATATTATTTTTATTTTTTTTAAAATAAGCTAAACTGATTAGTTCTTTGACTGGTTTAGATCCACTTTGAATGCAAGGTAAAAAGGATGCTCGACAGTGTTCAAGATGCAGGAAATTGCACCATTTGTACTGAAAAAAGCAAAATTTTTCTGGGGGAGCATGCCCCCAGACCCCCCTAGTAGGTCGCGCCTTTGGCGCATACTTGTGCCCCCCCATTCACCAAGACTCTGGATCCGCCCCTGGTAGTTATTCAGCACACATGTGATATACGTGTAGTTGAAAATTAAAGTGGTGTCATGTTCACTCCAGAATGAAACTTCGAGTGCAACACATGACAGTAGTCATTGAATTTTTCTAATACATTTTAGGTGTTCCCATGTGTACAAAACGTTACACTTCCTGTCCAAATGGATTTGTCCGACACGACAAATCCTGTTACAAGTTGTATCACCATCTGATGACATGGCCCGAATCACTTGTAAGTAAATAATATGACTGACGATGTGGCCTTAAGAAAGCGCAACAGACCACTTTTAATCTAATTTTAGCATAGGCCTAAATACAGATTGTGTTCTAGGTCAAACCTTTCGAAGTTCTAATCTATTTTTCTACATTTCTTAAGAAAAATCTTGAATTCATCCGAAATGATTCGTTTTGAAATCTCTCGAGATCTCGCGAAATCCCGTTTTGTTCTCGTTTCAAAGTAGAGGTGTATTCGTGAACTCCAGCTCACCAGTAAACGGATGGTTGTGTTGGAATAATACATTTTTTGTAGTGTGACTGGTTATATGGAGTCGTTTTCAAGACTATTTATACACGAATTCAGTCAAAACTGTTTATAAGTTCTTTAATAAAAATAATTCTCAAAATTTGCTTAATTTAAGTTTAGAACAATATGAGTTAAGAGTGATCGTGAAACCGGTTATAGTTGAATAATGGTGTTTAACGTCCCAGTCAAGAATATTTCACTTATATCGAGACGTCGCCAGCTATAGATGAAGGTGCTTGGCTAAAGAACCGTGATTTCATTTCATAATGCCGAGTGCGACGTTGACGAAAAAAATTCACCACCCACTTGCAAGTCTGTGGTCAGACCCGGTTGTGGTTCGAGCCCACGACCTCCCACTTAGATGAAACATGGGTAGCGCCTTCGTGGTCCTTTTGTTAGGTGTTTGTGTTGTAACTTTATTTCCACAGACGTTCTGTCATGCTGTAGGATCACATTTAGCTAGAACCGAAACTAGAAAAGAGTTTGATTTTCTGAGGAATTGGATCATCTCCATTCAAGGTAAAGTTGAATAACTGTTTTAAACAGCATGTGTAGACAAACAAAATTGACCTGTCCGCTTGACCTTTAATTAAAAAAAATATTTGAGACCATCGCATTTATGTATAAGGAACACATGTGAATATTTCGTCTGCATCATGGTAAAACATGTATTGTTTGTGTCTTAAATGAGTATCCTAATACTACCCGTGTATTGAGTGACTGATCATGATGGATCCTTCTATATGAATATTCTTTATGAAAGGTCAAACGTTCAGGTAATTTTTTTTGCCCTTAGTAATAATTGTGATAATCTTATTTCTCGTTTTTTACTTAATTACGCCCAGTTAAAATTTCCTTACACTCAGTTATGCCACAGTTAAGTTTTTTCTCACTCAGTTAGGCTTCGGTCAAATATTTTTTTTCACTCACTTGCGCCTTAGTCAAGATTATTTCACATAGTTACTCAAGGTCAAAATATTTCCACTCAGTTACTCAAGGTCAAAATATTTTCACTCAGTTACGCCCAGTCAAAATATTTCACTCATTTACGCCTCAGTCAAAATATTTTCACTCATTTACGCCCAGTCAAAATATTTTCACTCAATTACGCCTCAGTCAAAATATTTTCACTTAATTGCGCCTCAGTAAAGATATTTCATTTGCGCCCTAGTAATCACGGTTTTTCTAGTTATACACCAGATAATGAATTTTCACTCTGATGCGACTATGTGTTTTACTAAGCCCAGGCAACATTTTTAGCTCACCTGACCGAAAGGTCATGTGAGCTTATGGCATAGCGCAGCGTGTGTATGTGCGTGCGTGCGTGCGTGTGTGCGTGCTTGCGTGCGTCGTTAACACCTTATTCGACTTCTCCTCTGAAACTACTGGACAGATTTCAATGAAACTTGGTCAGAAGTATATATGGGCCGGTGAAATTCAGATTTGTTCGTGGCGTTGCCATGGCTACCATAACTAGGTCAAGGTGACCTAGGGGTGCAAAAATCTTAAAAAATCTTCTTCTCCGAAAGTATTGATTGGAGAAAAAATCTGATGTGATATTTGGCTTCTCTAGGGTCTTAACGCGTTTTTGCGTTTAATTTTGAAAAAAATCGTAAAATAGCTTCAAATTGTTATAACTTGACTATTTGACCAGATAATGACATGGGGTTTTCAGTTTTGACATCTTCTTGTTAGTATCTTCAAAATGAGGTCAAAGTCAATTGTGAAGGTCGTGACCTATTTTTTTTACCTCTGATTATAATTATTATTTGGAAAACCATAAACTTTTTGTATAGGCATGTATATTAGAATGTTGTAGGTATTGATACAACGATCATTTTGATGTATAGAAAAGGTCATGGGTTCAAAGGTCAAGGTCACAGATGTGAAACAATACCGAAATGGTTAATTATCTCGAAAACTATAAACTTTTTGTATATGCATGCATAATAGAATGTTGTACATATTGATACAACGATCATTTTGATGTATAGAAAAAGGTCATGGGTTCAACGGTCAAGGTCACAGATGAGAAACAATACCGTAATGTGTAATTATCTTGAAAACTATAAACTTTTTGTATAGGCATGTACATATATTAGAATGCTGTAGGTATCAATGCAACGATCATTTTGATGTATAGAAAAAGGTCATGGGTTCAAAGGTCAAGGTCACAGATGCGAAACAATACCAAAATGGTTAATTATCTTGAAAACTATAAACTTTTTGTATAGGCATGTATATTAGAATGTCGTAGATATCGATACAACGATCATTTTGATGTAAAGAAAAAGGTCATGGGTTCAAAGGTCAAGGTCACAGATGCAAAACAATACCAAAATGGTTAATTATCTCAAAAACTAATAAACTTTTTGTATAGGCATGTATATTAGAATGTTGTATGTATTGATACAACGATCATTTTGATGTATAGAAAAAGGTCATGGTTCAAAGGTCAAGGTCACAGATGCAAAACAATACTAAAATGGTTAATTATCTCAAAATCTATAAACTTTTTGTATAGGCATGTATATTAGAATGTTGTAGGTATTGATACAATGATCACTTTGATGTATAGAAAAAGGTCATGGGTTCAAAGGTCAAGGTGACAGATGCAAAACAATACCGAAATGGTTCATTATCTCGAACACTATAAACTTTTTGTATAGGCATGTATATTAGAATGTTGTAGGTATTGATACAACGATCATTTTGATGTATAGAAAAAGGTCATGGGTTCAAAGGTCAAGGTCACAGATGTGAAACAATACTGAAATGGTTAATTATCTTGAAAACTATAAACTTTTTGTATAGGCATGTATATTAGAATGTTGTAGGTATTCATACAACGATGATTTTGATGTATAGAAAAAGGTCATGGGTTCAGATGCGAAAAAAATACTGAAATGGTTAATTATCTTGAAAACTATAAACTTTTTGTATAGGCATGTATATTAGAATGTTGTAGGCATTGATACAATGGTCATTATGATGTAAAAAAAGTCATTGGGGTTTCAGTATCTATGTTTTCTTTAAATCTATCAGCTAGCCATTAGTTATCGGGTGAGCGTATCAGGCCCATGGGCCTCTTGTTTAATCAGTTACGCCCCAGTTAATTTTTTTTCGACTAGTCAAGATTTTCTCATTCTGATCCTGGGTGAAAAATCGGAATTCTCCGGAAAAAAACCTTTCGAACTTGAATACTTCTGAAACTTGCTAAATCAGTCCGAGTATGTTTCGGATGTAGGCGGTGAGATACTTGATTTTAGGATAATGCAATTAATTAATTAATTAATACTAAGTGAAAGCAGTAGCTTGTCTTTAATATTATGTTGCATAAATCATTTTGATTCCTTGAAAAATGGGAAAAAATCAAGTTAAACTGAAATCATCAATACATGAGGTATACATTTATTTAAATTACACGTATTTCTGATAGATTCACAATAAATTTAATTTAATCAACATCGATAAGTATCATTGAATGTATATTGGAGTTATCTCCCTTTCATTGTATGACGTATATTTCATTTATGATGATGATGATGATGATGATGCTATATGGCATGTTTCCAGCACAGCTTACTGTAGGAGGGGCATATGTTGGAGCGGCGGAGGCGCATAACGAGGGCGACTGGGAATGGGTGGAGACATCAACGCCCTACACTAGCATCCCTTGGTATCCAGGGCAACCAGACAATGGTTTGAATGCTGACTGCCTCGTAATTTGGAAAGATGACAATTTTTTCTATGGAGATATTATTTGTGAATGGAAGGGAAATTTCATCTGTGAAATAGAGTTAGTATAAAGATTTTTTTCTCGAATATACAGGTACTTGTAGTTTCATTCGCGGTGTACTGATTTTCAGGAGGGGCATATGTTGGAGCGGCGTAGGCGCATATGGAAGGCAACTGGGAGTGGGTGGAGACATAGTACAAAGAAATTGATTTTTTTTCTCGAATATACAAGTACTTGTAGTTTCATTAGCGGTGTACTAATTTTCGCTTAATTCGCAGATGAACATTTTCAACTAAAATTTGTACAACGAGTAAAATAACATATTGTCTGATGACAGAATCGTGCGCCATTTGCCAGTCCATATATAGTCAATTTCATAAATCCACGGATATTACACCCAAGAAAATGTCGGAAATAGAGGATCTTAGACTCGTGAGGGTTTAATATGAACTTTATTAAACGAGTTTAATAATTAACTGTGTCACGAGCTTTGGCGAGTGGCATAGTTAATTATTGAACGAGTTTAATAAATTTCATATTAAACCCTCACGAGTCTAAGATTCAATATACACATAACTTAATCAGATGCCATATAGAAACAGCTAATTTCTATCTAGGTCAGACAAATCACCTCCAAATTAACTGCGCAAGTAAGAATATAGTTCTATTTAGCTATAGTAAAAGTAAAGTAATCACCTAAAATAATAAAGACAAAATAAGTATGTAATTTCAAATTATGTTATATATTTTGCGAATCCATTAAAATTACTTCTCAAAGGATTGGAAAGTCTTCAAAAGTCTAAAAATAAACAACAGACTGACACAGTTTTCATATGACGTTATTAGGCGCAAGCGCTACGTAAATGATGTGTACTGTTGTGTTCCACAGATCATTACATCATAGAATGTAGCAAACGGTTTGGAAATTTTTTCTTTGACTATACCAATTCCTTCTCCGTCTACTTTTACGGTATCTCCAACATAAAATGCAGTCATTTTGGCCTGACGTAGTAAAAGTTTTTTTTTTTCGGCGTCGGAATATTTTCTCACGTTTAAACCAATCAGAAGCATGAGAAGTGATTACGTCGCAATCACGTGATATTACATGGGAACCAAAATATTGCACCGTTCTATTACATCAATAAAAAGGAGAGTTATGTGATATATTAGAAAAACGCCGCGCTCGGAAAAATTGACCCTGTTGTGAAATTTCCAACTACATTTATAGGTAACATGTACGCAGAAACATGGGCCAGTTTCATAATAAAATTTGAAAAATACCGATAAGTATATATAAAAGAGTACTCTTTTTTATATACTTATCGGTATTTTTCAAATTTTACTCTTTTTTATATACTTATCGGTATTTTTCAAATTTTACTCTTTTTTATATACTTATCGGTATTTTTCAAATTTTACTCTTTTTTATATACTTATCGGTATTTTTCAAATTTTACTCTTTTTTATATACTTATCGGTATTTTTCAAATTTTACTCTTTTTTATATACTTATCGGTATTTTTCAAATTTTACTCTTTTTTATATACTTATCGGTATTTTTCAAATTTTACTCTTTTTATATACTTATCGGTATTTTTCAAATTTTACTCTTTTTTATATACTTAACGGTATTTTTCAAATTTTACTCTTTTTTATATACTTATCGGTATTTTTCAAATTTTACTCTTTTTTATATACTTATCGGTATTTTTTTAAATTTTACTCTTTTTTATATACTTATCGGTATTTTTCAAATTTTACTCTTTTTTATATACTTATCGGTATTTTTCAAATTTTACTCTTTTTATATACTTATCGGTATTTTTCAAATTTTACTCTTTTTTATATACTTATCGGTATTTTTTAAATTTTATTATGAAACTGGTCCATGTATACGCAGAGGTAATAACCCACACGTCCCGGAAAACTTCCATTTGTAGCCTCCATTAAAATTGTAATTTTGACTGAAGAAGAATAAAATTACATATTACACCAGTTTTAATTCTAGAGCACTAGACGGCCGTTTCGGAATACAATACCTCATCAGTAGTGCTTGGACTAAAAATGTAAAAACAAAACTTTTTTTCAAAATGTTTGAATGAAACCCAAAGTACCAAAATATATTATACCAAATTTAGCTAAGGAAATATTTTGCATGAGGAAGTATACCTTAGTTTTTGAGGAGTTTCATTAAAATGACGGAATCAAAGGCTGTCCTACCTGAGTCTATTGTCAAGTACTTGGACGTTTCGGTTGTCTGCATCATTTATAAATCTGACTGACTCGATGCAATATATATTCAACTTTGAATTCATTGTTTGCTTAGTTTTAATAACATTTTTAATTATGAAATAATAAATAATAAATAATTATTAATATTTCAGTTTGGAATAACAAGTATTGGAAAAAACCTCACGTAATATAGTAGACCCGTAAACGTCCGTATATTTCACTGTTGACATTTTCAACATGTTTGGATTTCAAAAATGTGTTTTTAATAAAACAAATTCTAAAAATGTCATTAATCTTTCATGTTTTTATGTTAATGGATATTTATTAACCAATCATGGGTCCTTGAAGGACATACAATTAAAGGGAGCTTACTCCACAGCACTTGATTATGGTGCTTTACTGCGTGCATAGGCGTAGGAGCAGGGGGGGGCAGCGGGGGCCGGGCCTCCCAATGTCAAAGAAGGGGGGGGGGGGGAGCAGGCCCTCGCAATGTATTCACGTTGTGAAATTTTGTATCATAGTTTATGTTTATTAGTAGGCCACCCAAGGACCAAAACAAATTTTGATGGCATTTTTTAGTAGAATATGACATCTAAATGTAATCCCTGATATGTGTAGAGTACCATGCGACCGGATGCCAAACTGGCAATCGCACATGTGTCTCAAAATTAGGTCAAAGGTCAACGAAGTGCAAAATTTGGTTATTGTAATAATGCATAAGGCATATCTCCAAGCTCATGACATTTCCTTTATTTTCAATGTCTTTTCTGTCTTAAGAATACCCTAAAATAGTATTGGTCACTCTATGCAACATGTACAAAAGGAAAATACATAAAATTAGCACCGAAAACAATTAAGATCTACATTGATTCACTACTTTTCTAATATTAAGTCAAACACAAGCATGTTTATTTTCTGATATTTACACCGTATACATCTAATTAGTCTATTAAAATGGATTGCAACAGTCAACCATATCACATGCACACGAAGGTGTGCAATTTAATTTGTTTTTAAAGCATTTGCACCTAGCCGTGCTGCATTTCTTTTGACAACCACAACTCATCAATTGAACACACGCTACAGGAACTGCAGGTAATCTTTTCCATACAACTACCAGTCCATCAGGAGAATCTACCCAGCCAATTGTATCAGTTGGTTTTTTGTCCGTGGTGCCAATAATTGGATCTTGCTACATGGAGTTCTAAAGCATCCTTTGTCGGTGGAAGCATTTCTAAAGCTCGCTTGGCCTTGACAAAGAGTATACATGTACGTCTTGCATCATCAATGCCAGTAACCTCCTTCAGTCCATATAAGAGGCAGACAAACTTTTCGGCTAATTCTGGATTTCCATCTCACCCAACACCAGACAGAAGTTCTGGATGCACCAAAAATTGTTTCCAGCAAGTTTTCTTACTGATTCCAGAAAAGGAAGATGTTGTGTCGCACCCCGTCAAAGCATGAAATCCAAGAATGTTTAATCGGACAGATACAGGTAATTGCTGTGCCACTAAATGGAATGCGTAGCCTTTAATTTTGTTTGAAGTACCAGAAACCATCCACATTTTACGGGTATTTAAACAAGATGGTGTATTAGCAATAGAAATACATCAGTATCACGACATTTAACAACAAATCTTGCATATCCTTCTCTGTAAGCATTCATTGCATGCAATATAAGTCTCGTATCTGCCTCTTCATGATTTGAGGATAGCTCCATTACGTTACGTTTATTGGATGATGTATTCAGGAAGAACACCACAGCAACCACAGTCTCCATGTGTCAGAGGAGGAGGAGGGAAGCAGCAGACAGGAAGTTTAACACCAAATAGGACAGCAAAGAGTAGACACAACACTATTAGTGAATGAAGAAAGAAGGTGAAATGGCCACTATGTAATAACAGGAAGGCATGGGAGGAGTTTGATGAGGATTGTAACAGAATACTGATCAGCACTTTAGGAGGGAGTGTAGACCGGAAGTTAGAGATAATGTCAACAATCATTTACACTATAGGAGCAGATAGATTTGGGACGGAAGAAGGAAGAAAAAAGCCAAAGGGTTAACCAAAGGAGAATAGACGAACAGTAGAGATAAGAAATTTAAGGAAGGATCTCCGAAGGCTTAAGAAAAGGTACAAAGAATCAAATGACCAGGAAGGGCTGTCTAAACTAAGAACTGATCTAAGAAAGAGATTGAAAACATTGAGAAGATCAGAGAGAAGTCACAGAAGACACAAAGATAGAGAAAAGAGAAGAGCTCAGTTCACATCAAACCCCTATCAGTTCACAACCAACTTATTGGGGAATAAAGGCTCTGGAAGATTAGATTGTGACAAGAAGGAAGTAGAAAGCTATCTGAAAGAAACCTATAGTGATGCCAGAAAGGATGAAGAACTTGGGGAATTTGAGAAATTGCTATGTCCAGAAGAACCAACAATACAGTTTGAAATGGAGGAACCAAAGCTGAAGGCAGTAACCAACATAATTCAAACGACAAGGGCATTATCAGCTCCTGTACCAATTGGAATATCATTTAAAATATATAAATATTGCCCTAAAATCACAAGAATGTTATGGAAATTATTAAAAGTAGCGTGGATAAGACAAAGAATGGTGGATAGTTGGTATATAGCAGAGGGGTGTTTCATACCAAAGCAGGAACATGCACAGGGCCTGTTGCAGTTTAGAACAATATCCTTGTTGAATGCGGAAGGCAAGATCTTTCTAGCAATTGTGGCGAAACGAATGGCTGACTATATGTTGGACAATAAGTACATGGATATATCAGTACAGAAAGGGGGTGTTCCAGGGATATCGGGATGCATAGAACATACAAGCGTTCTAACACAGATAATTAAATAAGCTAAAGAAAGTAAGAGTGACCTGGCAGTGCTGTGGCTGGACTTGGAAAATGCATACGGTTCAATACCACATAAACTGGTGCAGTTAACATTACAGAGATACCATGTACCAGTGAAGACTTGTGGAATGATTCAAGAGTATTTTGACAATGTGAAGATGAGATTCTCAGTAAAAGACTATATAACTTACTGGCAGAGGTTAGCAGTTGGAATTTTAACAGGCTGCACAGTCTCTGTGATACTTTTCTCGGCAGCAATGAATATTTTAATGAAATCAGTGGAAAGAGCTAGCCGGGGACCAATGATGGTATCTGGAGTGAGACAGCCATAAACCAGAGCTTTCATGGGTGATATGACGGTTACCACCAAGACGGTAGTGGAAGGAAGATGGGCAGTAGAAGATTTGGAGAAGGCTATATCATGGGCAAAAATGCGATTCAAGCCATCTAAGTCAAGGAGTTTAGTATTGAAGAAGGGAAATATCAAAGATATAAGGTTTGTAATAGATGAAGATACCATACCAAACAGTATCAGATTTAAACCAGTAAAGAGTTTAGGGAAATGGTTTGACAGCACCCTAAAAGATGTAGTCAATGTGAAAAATGTAAAAACACAAATAGAGGAGTGGATGATAACCGTGGATAAGTGTGGCCTACCGGGAAAGTTCAAGGTCTGGATATACCAATATGGAGTACTTCCCACAGTTTTGTAGCCATTACTGGTGTATGAAATTTCAATGTCAGCAGTAGAAGCAATACAAAGGATGATTTACAACTTTTTACGGAGATGGTTGGGAGTGCCTAGAAGTTTTAGCAATTTGGGTTTATACGGCACATGTGCAAAGCTAAAGTTGCCATTGAAGTCTGTAGTTGAAGAGTTTAAAGTTACCAGAGTGAGGCAGGTTATGACATTACGAGAGAGGAAAGGTGACAAAGTAGTAGGCGCTAAGGTCAAAGTGAAGTCAGGCAAAAAGTGGGCAGCCGACACTGCAGTGGAACAAGCAGAAGCAAGACTAAGACATGGTGACATAGTGGGCAAAGTAGCCATGGGGAGACAAGGATTTAGCTTTACACCACACCCAGTGTGGAAGAAAGCAAGCCAAAGAGAGAATAGAGAACTAGTTCAACAGCAGGTGAGAAGAATGGAGGAGGAGACAAGGGCAGTTAAGACCATTAATATAAAAAAGCAAGGCAGTTGGTTTAATTTGGATGGAGCTAAGCAGAGGGCTCCAGATGTCTTGGCAAGAAATCTGGTCAATGAAGGAGAGTAGATTAAGATTCGTACTGAAGTCTTTGCATGATGTTCTACCCAGTCCGACCAATCTGTGTGTTTGGGGCATCAAAGAGGATCCAAATTGTACATTGTATAAAAAGCCAGCCAATTTGGAACATGATTTGTCATCAAGTTTCCTTGTCAGACGGTCGTTATACATGGAGGCACGACAAGGTGTTAGAGGTTATTGCAGATAGTCTGGAGAAAGAAAGGGAGAAAGAACACAGGATGGTGAAAGGACCAGTTTTTGTGAACTTTGTCAAAGGTGGAAGCATACCTATGAGAAAGGTCGAAGAAAATGGTATCTTGGCAACAGCAGGAGATTAAGATGAAAGTTGACATCAATGAAAGAATGGAATTTCCATCAGATATAGTGCAGACTTCTATGCGTCCAGATTTTGTAATTTTGGTCTAGATCTACAAAGCAGGTCGTCTTGGTAGAATTGACTATACCTTGCGAAGATAGGATAGAAGACGCATATGAGAGAAAGAAAAGCAAGTACCAACAGTTTGTAGAAGACTGTCAACAACGGGGATGAAGAGTATGGTGCTTACCAGTAGAAGTTGGATGTAGAGGGTTTGTAGGGTATTCACTGTGGAAGGCATTAAGGATTATAGGTGTGACAGGAAGAGAATGGAAGAAACTGGTGGAAGCTGTCAGTACACAGACAGAGATGGCATCTCAGTGGATATGGAGGAAGAGAAATGAGCAGTGGAAGAAGCAGTAGTCAGAAGTTGTGTCAGAATCAGATGTCTATTTATAAATGGAGAAGATAACATCAGTACCATCTAATTGAGAAAGTCACTTCAGTTTCGGGTTGAGATTGATCACCTCAGCCGGCGCACCTCTGGAGGTTGTCATGAACAGCGCAGAAACAGCCAAGGGAGGAGGATCCACCTAATGACGGAACTGAAAGCATTAGCACCAAAAGATGCATTCAAGGTATCACCTCGTATGTTCATCACCAATGCCAAAATAGCAAAAATATAGCTCAAATTTGCACTTAATTGACTTTAGCATAATTTCATGCCTTTTATTTTAGCACTCTGACCCAATTTCAAGCTTGGCATCCGACCGTGTCATGTTCCACACACATCAAGGATGACTTTAAGCATAGTCAGACTATTCTACTAAAAATGCCATCAAACTCATTTTTAAGCCACTCAAGTTTTCCCCAAAAAACCAAGAGCTTTAACAGGAAATGTCCATCTGGTAACCAATCAATTATCAATTTCATCATTATACTTGTAAAAGGGCGTCAAAATTTTCCGGGGTACCCCACAGGGGCCAGTTTCATAATAAATTTAAAAATACCGATAAGTATATATCTTTTTTTTATACTTATAGGTATTTTTTAAATTTTATTATGATTACAAACTGGCCCCTGTGGGGTACCCCCATATCCAGTGGCGGATTCAGCGGGGGGCGTAGGAGCACGTATGCCCCCTTTATGTCGCTAATAATACTTATTGTTCAGCTCAGATTGCACCAGAATGCATGATTTTTGCGCCACTTTTTTCAAAATTTTCCTGGGGAGCATGCCCCCGACCCCCCCCCCCCGAGAAGGTTCGAGCCTTCGGCTCTCACAATATACGCCCGCCCACCTTCTAAAATTCTGGATCAGCCTCTGATATCCATCTCCATCCTATCAAAACGATGCACAATGCATTGAAAATGCGTCTAGACAGGACTTAGTTTTGAAATTTTTCTCATACTCTCCACGCCTCGTGGCACGACATAAGACATAGCTTCGGTTTGCCCCCCCCCCCATATTAAAAACCCCCCTACGCCTATGTTACTAAATTTTTCGTTGGGGTTTTTAGTGGACAGTCAGAGCCCGAATTTACGAGGTTCCACGGCGAATTATTACCACAGAGTTGAGTTGAGTAATGTGGTGTACATCCCAGTTAAGAATATTTCACTTATATCGAGACATCACCAGCTATATGCGAAGGTGCAGAAATTTCAAGTTGCCTGTGCATTGCGCTGATGTCACGCCTACCGTGACACAGGACCTCGTTTATTTTAACGGTTTCCATCCAAAATAACTATGACTTGCAAATTTACATAATGCCAAGTGCTTGGCGAAAGAACGGTCACTTCCCACTTTCAAGTTTTGGGTCCCATTTACGGAACGAACACTAGATGTACCAACTGAGCTACTACGGGACATGGAAGCTACTTTAAACTACTCACTAGGTTATATACCATATTTTACGGCGTTTAGATAAACCAAAACAAAAAAATTCCGAAGGAAGTGATCATATAATATGTATTTAGATAATCTCCCCTTTTTAACTTATTTGATCATTTTCTAGCCAATATCAGCAGAATTTGGTAAGAATATCAATTAATTGTAGATTGCAGTTAAATATCAAAATTATATAATTATTTTATTAATATTGTTTATTTAAAACTAACAAATATGATTCAAATCGGAAAAAATTAGTAATAAACCTATCAAATACCATATTGCTGATCTTGCAATATAATATTTAATGATACTCCGTCCATTTATCTAACATTGACCTTGAAACTATTATAGTCATAAAATAGTGACCTTGATAATTCTGGAGTGTCCGTTTATAAAAGACGGATTTTTATAATAATACATAAAAATATTAATATTTTTTTAAATCTTAATAAACTGTAAGAATTAGGCTTGACAAATATGAGGTCTTTTTTCCGAATTCACATACATGTATATTTGATGTTCCATAATATCCATATTCCAATTAAGAAATATCCGTTAATAAGAGGCTAATCTTTATGACCTTTCCGCAAGATTGATAACTGTGGACTCTCTGTATCCTAAACTATCCCGAATTTCATTATTTAGTCTTCCGTGTGCCTCGCGAGGCATCCAAAGTTATCCTTGATAGAACCGATATCACGTAGTTCTATGTTTCTTTTGACGTCTCGATATAAGCGAAATATTCTTGACTGGGACGTTAAACGCCATTACTCAACTCAACTCTATGTTCCTTTTATCCTCAATCAATTTTTATTTTACAGGATAGGAAAGGAGACGCTTGTCCCTAACCGCAGTCTCCGTGTTTTGGTGTAAAACTTCATTATCCCAGCAATTTGTTTCAGTTGATTTTTTTCACACAGTTTGGGAGTGTCACAGAGAGATATCCATACTCGCCTTATACTGCCGACGATTTGGCTGAAATATCGTCCGAATAAACGCGTTTAGTTGGGAAAAGAGACCAAACTGAAAAGATCGATTGTCTGCCCTTGTTATATTTTTGGTTGCCGGATAGTAAAGAGAGACTGGATAGCATAGGGAGACATTAATTACGAATTCCTGTCGATTTAATTGGTTTGACTCCCAGTCAAGTATATTTCACTTATATCGAGCCGTCACCATCTATAGGTAGAGTGACAGAAAATTGTATTGCAGTGTACTCAGGGTAATGTGCAGGGAAGAGTCTTTAATATTCCTATGCCAATTGTGACACAGGGCATCGGTTTATTTACGGTAGGTTCCGAAGAACCCATCATCCTAACCGTGTTTTTTAAAAAAAGGCATTCAATGTTGGAGTAGTCGACGACCTTAACTTATACATGTATGTCAATACATCAAAATGATTAATACTGAATTGCCTGTTCCATACGGGACAAACGGCATAATTTTGAAAAAATCCTCGTCTTGACACAACCACCGCGGAAGCTCAGTTGGCAGAGTGCTTGCTCCATAAGTGGGAGGTCGTGGGTTCGAGCCCCGACGGGCCGTTTGACCTAAGACTTGGAATTCAGTAGTGGCTATTCTTTCGCAAAGCTCTCGGCATAACGAAATGAAAGTCACGGTTCTTTCGGTTACGAACTTAAAATAAACGAGGTCCCGTGTCACGGCCACGGTGGGCTTGGCGCGATAATTTAAAAAACCTTCCTGTATAATGCCATCAGGTCAACACACAGACAAAATTTCTGCGTCTTTGCCTATAAATGGCGATGTCTCGATATAAGTGAAATATTCTTGACTGGGGTTAAACACACGCACAAACGATTTTGCTGATAATGTATTAACATGCTGAATTTTTACCCATCAATTTAAATTTTGTTTCATGTTCTTACTCTCGGGGTTTTTCTTCGTCGATGGTCAATCGGAACCGGGTTTGATTCAAATGTTTTATTAGGACCAGTAATAGGGTTCTGTTGGGCTCTTAACTTTGATGAAAAATATTCAGGTTGTAATTTAGTTATAGTCAGATACGGGTGTTCCGGATTTGTTCATATGCTTTTGCAGGTGGTCGACTATCTCAATCGGTAGGGGAACGCGCTAGTATTGAGAAGGTTCCATGTTCGAGTCCCAGTTTGGTCGCTGCTTTTTCCCTTCTTTGTTTTTGGCGGGGCTCGTCCGTCCTTGGCAAGTGGCTGACCAACAGGTTGGACCCGGTGCCACGCCTACCGTGACACGGGACCTTGGTTATTCTTTCATTTCGAATGCCGAGTGTTTTGCGAAAGAACGGCCACTAACAAAGTCTTGAGTCAAACCCGGTCGGGTTCGAACCCACGACCTTCCACTTAAGAGCAAGCACTCTACCAACTGAACACGAGTTGACATTACAACAACATACAGTTAAAGGGAAATAACTCTTATGCTTGTGTCATGCGATTTAGTTCAAATTACTTCCCCTTTTTAAATTTATTAGATAATTTGTAAAAAATAGAAACAAATTTGCTAATAAAAACTGTTATAAATTATACTTATTGGTTATATTTAAAAAATTACAAAATTTTTTAATGTGATAAAAGTTTTATAAACAGAAAATTTATACTTCTTTTTATAAAATTTTCATTTATATACGCCAAGCACCCTATTTACACATTTTTCTTTTATATATAAACACTTAATACCATCTGAAAAATATTCTATGAAAGTAGAAGACCTTGACTATTCTGAAGTGCCAGTCTCGAACGGGATACCAGGCATAAAATAACCAAAATTAAAATAGATTTCTCATTTGCTGTTGCACCACTGCCGTCTCTCAGCTGGCAGAGTGCTCGCTCCGTAAGTGCAAGGTCGTTGGTCGCTCCGTAAGTGCAAGGTCGTTGGTTCGAACCCCGACCGGGTATGACCCAAGACTTGAAAGTGGGTAATGACTGTTCTCTCGCCAAGCACTCGTGAAAGTCACGGTTCTTTCGAATTGGAACTTAAAAAAACGAAGTCCAATGTCAAGGTGGGTTTTGCACGATAAACAACCCTGATGTGTAATGCCATCAGCGCAACGCACAGACAAATATTCTGCACCTTCGCCTATAGCTGGCGACGTCTGGATATAAGTGAAATATTCTTGGCTGGGACGTTAAACACCATTACTCTCTCTCTCTCTCTCCTCTCCTTCTGTTGCAAAATACACTGTACATGTCATTTAGAAATAAAGTTACATGGTTCTTCGGTAGAGACCATTAAAAACCAATGCTTCTGTAAAAGTGGAAATTTCTGCAATTTCGCCTAAATTTGGTCTGATATATAAGTTCTGTTTTTGTGATCTGTGTTTGATAACCACTTTTCCATTCATTTCATTAATTGTAATATCCACATGCAATGTAGCGACTTGCTTGCAAATGAATAAATAATAATATGTGAACTACAACAACTTGAACAAGGCGGTTCTGTTTAATAAAAATATCGCCAGAGAGCAGCTCAGCACTTTACCCCCACAGGCGAGGCAGTAGTAATGTCTCTAAACCTGTTCATAGTATATACTATAGTATCAGCAATTTTCAACTATTCGCGGTGAGAACTATTTTATAAATTAATCTCTATGGGTTAATCTATAAACAAGTTCGTGTATGCATGTGGAGTGCGAGTGTGTTGTGTGGTCTGCCTTGTACTAGCGCGCACCCAGGGCGACTTTAAAGTGCTAGCTCACAGAGTCAGTACGCCGCAGACAAGACCAGTCACATTATACTGATACCAGGTGAACCAGTAAAGGCCAACAGCAAGGAAAATTCACTTTCCCACGTGTGGTCTGAGCAAGGAACAAGGAAATAGAAAGAAAACTTAGAGGAGTAAAAGGCAGGTTATTAAGAAAAATCATGAACAACAAATGGACAGAGTATCAAACATCGAACTCACAGAAAGAACAGGAATAAGTAACATCAACAGTGAGATTAAGAAGAGAAGGTAGAGATTTACAGGACATATTATAAGAATGGACAACATCAGGCATGCTAACAAAGCACCAAGGTGGACACCAGCTGGCAAAAGGAAACCAGGAAGGCCAAAATGTACTTGGAGGAGGACAATAGAAACTGAGATGAAAGATTGTGGATACAGCTGGAGAGAACTTGAAAGAAAGACAAAGGACAGAGCTGGATGGCGTATACCCCGGTGGAAGCCTTATGTGTTACCTAACACGAAGAGGATATGTATGTATGTATGGTCTGAGCGGGTAGCTAGATCGCTTAGAACTTTGTCTAATTCAAATTACCACCCCTTTTTAAAATAATTAGAGTTTGTGACAACAATTATAAGCAAATTGAAGTAATAAAAAAATATATTTTAAATAATAAATTATGATAAAAGAAACATAAAAAAATTGTTATATGTTGATGTAAAAAAATAGAATATTGAAATTTCTTCTCTACAAAAAACCAAATATTTACTTCAAAAACAGTTATATAATTATTATTTCGTTGCATATAAAAACATAAAAGTACTCGGTTTCAGTATTGACCTTGAAACTATTATAAAAGTAATAGTGACTTTGATAATTCTGAAGTGCCTGTCTCGTACGGGACACTGGGCATACTTGATAATAATTATTGCTTATTATACTTCTAAGGCTCGTTGAATGGCGAGCTTCTCACGTCGAATCCCAATTGACGTATCGCCGGCCACGCCCACAATGTTCCGACAAATGGCCGGATGCTTGATTAACACGCAAAAAGAATAAAAACTCGGCCTTAATTGCGCCATTTAATGACGCCACTGACACTAGTACGTCATTGGTTGCCGTGACGCTGCTTCGGTACCGTGATGGCGGCTAGTGCCGGAACATGGGGGGGGGGGGGGCGTGGTCGGCGATACGTCAATTCGCTTGAGAGTGTAGTGGAGTGGAGTAACTCAGTCAAGAACCTACTACTGTAAAAGATCTTTCACTTATATCCAGGCGGTCAGTTTAAGAGATGGGGGGGGGGGGGGGCGGAGAGCCGGGAGAACTTGAAACCATCGGCATTCGACAAGCGAACTAACAAATTTTTTTCACATTAGGACTGCTGTGTGGCTTAGTGGTAGAGCATCCGCCTCGAGAGCAGGGGGGGGGGGGGGGGGGGGGGGGGCCGGCAAGATGGTACACAATTTGACTCAGATAGGTGCATGCTCGGTAAAGGACAGAGAATCGACTGGTCCATCCCGTGTCCGGATTATGTAACTTCGGAGTCGTATGCGTGTCCGATGTGACATGAAAATATACGATTGTGATCTTTTCTTATCTTATCTTGCTCCGTCTGTTTTAATCGCTTATAGTTGCAAGCGTCCTTTGTAGTGGCCAAATAAACAAGTAAAAAAATGCAGTGAATGTGCATTATACAGTGAAAGGGAGATAACTCTAATAGTTTTAAGTGTAATGAACATAAACGATGTCAGCGTTATATTGTGGCGTGTAAGTTATAATAATAATTAATAATAGTAATATTATTATTATTATTATTATTATTTACTTACTATTTGGGTTCGACCAGTTTCTGGATTGCCATGCAGCAACATAGTACTAAGTAAGTCTATATCAAATTACCTCCCCTTTATAAATTAATTAGATATATTTCTCAAAATAAAATCAATTTTATTAATGATAAATATACATTTTCCGAATTGTAACTAATGATAAAAGAAACGCAAAAAATACCATATATATTTAAAAAAAAATAAAATAAAATATTTAATTTAGCCTTTAAAAACTGAATAAATTATCACAAATCCTGTAACATAAATACAATTTTAAGGTATATATCTCTTGGACGTCTTACGACAGTATTGACCTTAATTCAGCTATTACTACGGTAATAGCGACCTTGACAATTCTGAATTGCCAGTCCCTACGGGACTACAAGGCATATAATTATCAATCATAATAGCTTTTCCCTTTATCAACGAGTTCCAGTATTTCCGCTTCAGGACGAGGGTGTCCACATCAGTCATGAGATCCGCTTTTGACCCAGTGTGTCCACATCATTGTTCCGAGTCACAAGGTTTTTTGGCACTCTTGTTTCTCCCACCATTACAAAACTTAATAGATATTAACCCTCAAACACCTTTATCACATTTTCATGCATTTTAAGGCATGGTAGAGATGAACTGGGGACAGCATACTTAAAATTTACTGCTAAACATTCGGTTTTGAAATGACTTTTCAGAAAGTCAGTTTAATGTAATATCTATACAGCGACCATAAATTATTATTATTATTTATTTATTTATATTATTATTATTATTATCTTAAACAGTCTCACATGAAATCAATTATAAAAATTATAGATATATAAATAAATAAATAAATAAATAAATAAATAAATAAATAGATGATGATGATTATTATCATGAAATAAATTATAAAATTATAAATAAATAAATAAAATGAAAGATATTTGTAAGACTGGTTGGTGGGTATTAGGAATATGGCAATTCAGCAAAAAATAAATTTCGTTTATAAAATTTGTATATTAATTGTAACAAGGTAAATTTAAGTTCATTGTTCTTCTTTATACCAACTTAGAATTAAACACACACACACACACACACACACACACACACACACACACACACACACACACACACAACTACAAACGTTTAACATATATACCATGTGTAAATATAAAAAAAAACATACACAACAACACATAACTACACACACGTATAACACATACATACACACAACTACACCACATAACTACACACACGTATAACGCATACATACACTGGCACAACTACACCACATAACTACACACACGTATAACGCATACATACAGACAACCACACCACATAACTACACACACGTATAACACATACATACACACAACTACACCACATAACTACACACACGTATAACACATACATACACACAACTACACCACATAACTACACACACGTATAACACATACATACACACAACTACACCACATAACTACACACACGTATAACACATACATACACACAACTACACCACATAACTACACACACGTATGACACATACATACATGTACCATGTGTAAACTAGTGTTCTTTCTACAATAAACAAACACACACATACACACAACAACACATAACTACACACGTATAACACATACATACATATACCATCTGTAAACTAGTATTATTTCTTAAATAAACAAACACACACACATACACACAACAACAACACATAACTACACACACACGTATAACACATACATATATACATGTACCATGTGTAAACTAGTGTTCTTTCTACAATAAACAAACACACACATACACACAACAACACATAACTACACACACGTATAACACATACATACATATACCATATGTAAACTAGTATTATTTCTTAAATAAATAAACACACACACATACACACAAATACACCACATAACTACACACACGTATAACACATACATATATACATGTACCATGTGTAAACTAGTGTTATTATTAAAATAAACAAACACACACACATACACACAACAACAACACATAACTACACACACGTATAACACATACATGTACCATGTGTAAACTAGTGTTATTTCTAAAATAAACAAACACACACATACACACAATAACAAGAACACATAACTACACACGTATAACATATACCATGTGTAAACAGTGTTATTTCTAAAATAAACAAACACACACACATACACACAACAAAAACACATAACTACACACACGTATAACACATACATACATGTACCATGTGTAAACTAGTGTTATTTCTAAAATAACCAAACACACACATACACACAACAACAACACATAACTACACACACGTATAACACATACATACATGTACCATGCGTAAACTAGTGTTCTTTATCTTAAAAAACACACATACACACAACAAAAGCACATAACTACACACACGTATAACATATACTGTGTGTAAACTAGTGTTATTTCTAAAATAAACAAACACACAACAACAACACATAACTACACACACGTATAACACATACATACATGTACCGTGTGTAAACTAGTGTTCTTTATCTAAAACACACACATACACACAACAACAACACATAACTACACACACGTTCAACATATACCGTGTGTAAACTAGTGTTATTTGTCCATGTGTTATACGATTATGTATTAAATCAAAGTCATCGTACGGCATACACAGTACATATTGACAGCTCCGTCATAAAACATATGTCATGTTTGTATTTATATTAGTAATATTGTTTTATCCGCGGAGTGTAGTGGACAGTTTACCTTCTAGTGAATAGAGTGATCGAGGGATTCGGACTGATCGAAAATGAAGGTTAGTTTTGTTAGAACACATCTTTTTTTTTTTAAATTTTCGTGATTTTAAAAATCTATTGATTTTTTTAAAAAGTTTTTATTTATTATTATTTTTTTCATTTTCTGTTGTTTTATACAAATATTATAATAGTTAAAGAGTGATCAGGTGATTCGGAGATATATCGAAAATAAAGGTTAGTTTGGTCATACACCATTTTTTTCTAAATTCATGATTTAAAAAAAAATAAATTAAAAAATCAGTTATTTTCTTATTTCTGTGGGTTTACATATGTTATAATAGTTATCATATTTTTGTTTCTTTGAGTGATCGAAATTGAAGGTTTGTTTTGATTTTCCTACCGGTTTTTGAAATTTTTAAAAAAAAATCAATTATTTATTTTTTCTAATGTCTAAAAAATCTATTATTTATTTTTTCTAATGTTCATGTTTTTTATATATTAGTATATATTATAATCATTATTATAATTTATTCATTTTTTTTCTTTTCGCAAGTATAAATCTATCAAAACCCATGCTATTACATGTGTACTTATGTTTGACTGTGTTTCACTGTCATAGTGTAAATTTTATTTATTTATTTATTTATTTATTTATATTTATTTATTTATTTATATTTATTTATTTATTTATTTATTTATTTATTCAGCATAAATTTATTTACTCAGCATTTATTTATTTATTTATTATTTATTTATTTATTTATTTATTTATTTATTAGAATCTTAAGAAAAGTTATGAGGTATAAAATATTGAATGTTTCGGAAATTCTGTATCAGGCATGTAACAAAATATTTCAGGGGGCCGGGGGCCAAATGCAGTTTAATTATTTATGTATATAAGTAATTTTATATTATAGTTTTATTATATAAAACCTTTGATGTCAATTTTTGAACGGGAACATTTTGTCAGTCTGAGTTCACCTAGACAACCGCTTAATTTTAGTAGGTTATAAGACAAAAGAAATTAAACCGATTTAGATTGTGTAAAACCAATTTTTATTGACTTTTATTATTTTTCTGTATTTTTACAAAAGAATTATACCTACGTTTTCTGGTCGTCACGGCGATGTTAGTTTAAATATCCTTTGACATTTAAAAATTATTAAGTGCAAGATAACGCGTTTTTGATGTCAATACATGTAATTATTTTTATGAAGCTTTTCGATCGTAAAACAAAACCTTACAATTGTCTCTCGAATTCCGATTGAATAATAATAATAATAATAATAATAATAATAATAATAATAATAGTAATAGTAATAATAATAATAATAATAATAATAATAATAATAATAATAATAATAATAATAATAATGATAATAATAATAATTTATAGATCTACTTATCTCAATTATAAATAGAACTAAAATGTTGTATTAAGAATTTTTAAGAACATTTTTTAATTAAAATTAACATAAATACATGTAAGTGATAATTAAAAAACCCACTATGTACGTAATATTTGATCAATATGTGCAAAGTTAGCAGACTTGGGAGCCGTGGTATGGGTGGCAGGGTCTTTTTAGCAACAAATATTACACCCCATCTAGGGACCTTCGTGCCTAAGCTCTACACCTTAGTTGAATCTACTGGAAGAATGTTTGTCAGCTTGGATATCGCAGGGCGGCGGTTTTCTCCTGATACTCCGGTTTCTGCAATCATCCCTGAGAACTGATCGTTTCGATATAATTGTGAGGATCTTGACTTGGCGTAAACCACAATTATTCCATTTCATTCCACCCCACCCGACCTAACGCCATCTCATTCCACTCTAATTAATCCAATCCTTTCCACACCACACCACACTACACCACCCCACCCCACACCACACCACCCCACCCCACACCACACCACACCACACCACACCACAACACCACACCACACCACACCACACCACACCACACCACACCACTCCACTCCACTCCACTCCACTCCACTCCACACCACACCACACGACACCACACCACACCACTCTCCCTACACTCCACATGGATAAATCTTAACGTTTTTAGTTTTAGGATCCATTGGTTACTTAGCCCATGCAAAACTGAATTCCTGCTCTATACCACTCTACTCCACTTAAATTAAATCCACTCCAATTCAATTTAATCCACTCTGTCATGTGCTACTTTTGAATTTTATCATTTCATAAAAATTCCAAAGTAGTACATGACAACTCTATTAAATACCACTCTAACCTACTCAACATCGCACCAACTTCAATCTAATTAATCCATTCAAATCCATTCCATTCCGATCCCATTTAACTCACTCCGCTACAGTCCAATCCACTCCATTTTACTCAACACCACTCCGCTCTAATCCACCCACCCCACCCCATCCCACCCCACCACCCCACTTCACTCCACCTCATCCCACTCCAATCCAATCCAAGTCCAGATTATTGGAGATGACAGTCTATATGATTTACACGCAAATTAAATAAATCATTACATCAAATGACAGATAGTCATCATTATTATTATTAAATCGATCTGTCATGTAATAATCAATTAGTTCCCGGTCAGATATCGATTGTCTGATCATTCAATCATAACACCTAGTTCAAAGGTAAAATTGAGGTAGAAAACCATTAAATTGTCCATTTCGTTATACATATTGTCCCGAAAACCTCCCACACTTGACCTAAAGACGGACCACAAATTTTCTAATATTTCTGCATTATATAATCACGTCTGTGCCGTTACCCCGATTTTGTAACATGTTTTCTGATATAACTTACATAGAGAAACAATATAAGAAAAAAGTTCAAAATTGTCAACTTAAAAATGTAATACAACACCCTTGTTAAAATTTTAAAATGCATTGTCCCTTGAAATTGAAAAATTGTCATGTTTTTTTTAAATATATCTTTTTAATGAAAACAAAGTATTCAAAACTAGCGGGTGACATTTAATGATAACACTGTTTTCATGTTCTAATTTTAAAATGAAAAAAATTACTTATTATTTCATAAAAATTGACGCGACAAAATAAACCATCTGACGCGATTGTCCGAGTTTTGTAGAATGTCGCTCCGAAAGTACTAGTTCAGGGTTTTATTAAGTTTACGAAAGAAAATTATGACACGTGTTACAAGTCACATGAAGTAGACCAATAAATCAATCAATCAATCAATGAGTCGGTCCGTTAGTTAGTAAGTAAGTGAGTTAGCGAGCGAATCAATCAATCAATCAATACTTTTGCTCTATTTTTAGCTACAGGAATACCATATGACCACCATCTTATGGCAGCTTGTAAGTTTTATTCTGCTGGCAGAAGTTTGTCTTGGAATGATTGAAGAAATCCGAACACCAACAAATATCCAGAATTGTTACAATCGATATTCCCGGAATACCCGCTTAACACGCTCCGTCGGAGATATAATTAACTGGATATGTGTACAGCGAAACGTGATTCGGGCACCTAGCCGAAGTGACTTGATGCTATCCAATGCTTCATATACGGATCTTCTTTGGTGGAATGATCTTGTTCAGTCAGTGGATCCGATGTTTAACATAGGAAAACCCCAAGGACCGATCCGGATTCGGAAGGAGTACCGCAGACTTTCCGACATGGAGAGATTTAGGTTTCATGCAGCAATAAAAACGCTGAAGCAAATTCCGGTAAGAAATGAAAAAATACAAGATTCTGTTTGGTTTCGCACTTTACAGGTATCCCCGGACACTCTGGTTTCCTTTACCGTACAGCACCAGGCCCCTGTTTCACAACCATTCTTTAGCTAAGATATTCCTTATACATGTATTAACTTAAATTCAGCAAATTTTTGTAATTTCTTTTTGGAACTACTGGTGAACATTTTTGTCAAAACTAACGCAAATGTTTTAGTTTAATTAGAAGTGATCTGAAAAATGACTTCTTAAATTCTTCAATATTTTGAAAATTAACAAAATTATAAAGATTTGAATTTTGAAATGTATATATGTTTAGTCACTATGCTTATCATAACCTCATGCGTTTTTAACAACATTGTATTATTTTGTAATTTTTTAATATCGTTTTTTGCACAAATCTTAAAAATAGCACACGAATGATATATTGTACCCAACTTATGGAGTCAATGTATCTGTTCTGAATTGACTGAATAGATTGTAATGTAAAAATATCATTAATTTGGGGTGGAATGGGGTTATTTGATTCATATAGAAACTGACAGCTTTGGAATGGTGGAGAAAACCGGAATGTCCAGATAAAACTATTTATCGTCAGAAAGTGAACTAGCAAATCTCAATTCTCACACCAGAGTCTGACCAACTGTGATTTGAATATAAACAATGAGAAGAACCGCAGTCTGTATCCCTGCGTTTTGCACCACTTGGTTACCGAAAGATATATTGAGTTATGAACATACTGTACAGGCCTGTTGAGAGTTTAACACTAACTAACGAAAAGGAGTCAAATCGACAGCTCATCTCTGTCCCTCGTTAGCTATATCTCGGCAGCTTTTCAGCAGCTGTTATCTCTATCTCTGTATCTTGTCGGTCACTAGCTATCAATATTTCGACCGACAAACTTTTTTTTTTCGTTAGCTCTGTTAAAAAAGCGAAAAGTGATCTTGACCCCTCATTGGCTATATATCTCGACAGTTTTTCAGTATCTATTGTCTATCTTTTGACAGTTTTCGACCGGCTAGCTATAACCGTATCTTGCCTGCTTTTTAGCCGAACTCCGCCTTGCCTCCTTTTCGTTAGCTCAGTTTTAAACTTTCGACAAGTCTGTACTGTAATATTCTGAAAAATCCCCAAAAAGTAATGTATACCCCTCATGTAAAAATTTTTCTTAGCTAAATTCGTTTAAATAAATTTTGGTCCTTGCGATATCTTTTCAACCCCTTTAAGGGCCATCTATAACTAGGAAAATTCAAGTGAAAACAATTTGGTTGAAAAACGTGAAAGAGGGGTACAATTATATAATTCGTTATTCAAGGTGAAAACTATTTTTCCCCAGAACGTGTAATTTTGTACAATTTCCATAAAAAATGCAACAAATATTTTAAAAATTCTTAAATTATCGATTCCTGCTTTATTTTTATTTATAAATCTTCACACATGTGTAGGTAATTTCATAATTCTACCCGTCTTTCACGTTTTTCAACCAAATGTTTTTCACTTAGATGACCCTTAAAACTTCTGGGTCCACAATTAAATTGTCCCAAGCACTACTGATGAGGAATTTTTTTTCCGAAACGGCCGTCTAGTGCAGTAAATTTAGCACTGATATAATACTAAATATGTAATTTTATATATAAAAAAACACACCACAATACACATATTATGCAGTGGTGTTAGTACATATTACGGACAATCCGTGAATATTATAACCTCTATATTAACATATTAGATACAAGCCTGACAGAATGGTGATTTATTTATTGCACGTAGCCATATGTAAATGCACAAATAGCACCAAACATTACACGTACAATACAGAACTGTCGAAAGTTTAACACTAAGCTAAAGATTTAGGGCCGAATCAACTGCCCATTTCTGTCTCTAGATAACTGTATATCGACAGCTTTTGGGCAGTTTTTATCCATTTCGCGGCAGTTGTTCAGTCACTGGCTTTCTATATCTCGACAGCCGAGGTTCGACTTCTTTTCGTTACCTCAGTGTTAAACTTTCGACAGGCCTGTATTGTATCACGTGAAAAACCATACCTGCCGAAATGTGCAGGTAATTCAGGTTCTACTTCGAATTCCGTCCTTTATGCACTTATCTTATAGTTCATTGAGGATCGTAAAATATCGCCTACTTACAGCAGTAATATACATGTATAGTATAAGGAATGGCAAAAAAGCATAAAAAAAAAAACTTCTGACATGGCACTCGATCGTTAGCACATTTTATGAGTCGTAACGGTTATTTACCATTACAACAGAAATACCCCATGAAATCGTTCACCCTATCCGTCATAGTGTATCAAAATTAATAGGTATATAATGATAATAACAGAGAAACATGTTTTACAAACAATAAATTCAGTTATTTTTTAGAAAACATTTTAGCTTATATACCGGTATTGTTATGGCAAATGTATAGAACCTATATGAAGCTGTATTGATATCATATGCATATGACAAATGTATGGAACCCATATCACAAATGTATGGAACAAATACTCATATGACAAATATATGGAACCCATATCACAAATGTATGGAACCCATACTCATATGGCAAATGTATGGAATTATATTGCAAATGTATGGAACATATTACAAAAGATTGAAACCCATATGACAAATGTATGGATCCTATATATCAAATGTATGAAACCAATATCACAAATGTATGGAACCCATATGGCAAATGTATAGAGCCCATATGGGATATGTTTGGATCCCATATGTGAAATACTAGTATATGGAACCCATATGACAAATGTATTGAACCTATATGAAACTGTATGGAACCCATATGGCAGGTTATGAAACCCATATGGCAAATTTTCTAGCATAGGAACACATAATATTACAAATGTATGGAGCCCATATGGCAATGATTTAGAACCCATATGACAAATGTATGGAACCCATATGACAAATATATTGAACCTATATGAAACTGCATGGAAACCAATATGACAGGTTATGAAACCCATATCAAATTTTCTACCTCAGGAACACATAATTACAAATGTATGGAGCCCATATGGCAATGATTTAGAACCCATATGACAAATGTTTGGATCCCATATGTCAAACATATGGAACCCATATGGCAAATGTATTGAACCTATATGAAACTGTATGGAACCCATATGGCAGGTTATGAAACCCATATGGCCAATTTTCTAGCCTAGGAACACATAATATTACAAATGAATGGAGCCCATATGGCAATGATTTAGAACCCATATCACAAATTCATGGAACCAATATGACAAATTTATGGAACCCATATGACAAATGTTTGGATCCCATATGACAAATGTATGGAACCCATATGGCAAATGTATAGAACCAATATGACAAATGTAAGGAACCCATATGTCAAATATATGGAACCCATATGTCAAATGTATGGACACCGTATGTCAAATGTATGAAAACCATATGTCAAATGTATGGACACCGTATGTCAAATGTATGAACCCATATAGCAAATATATCGAACCTATATGTAAAATGTTTGGGACCCATATCAAAAATGTTTGGAAAACATATGTCAAATGTATTGAACCTATATTACAAATGTATACGACCCATATGACAAATGTATACGACCCATATGGGACATATACAGTACATATGTCAAATGTATTGATATATTTTGGAAAAGGTATGGATTCCATAAAATAATCACAACGCGTTTTCCATGACTTAAATGCATATGTTTTCAATATGTGTTTCCATATTGCACGTTTAATAGAGGGATGAAGGTATTTTGAGTTTGGGACCCATTCACTTCAGAACAAAAGTGGAAATAGTACATGTAATAAATAGCTCAAATGTGTAAAAACAAAATTTGGAGGCCCATGTGTTAAGGAGCCACTTCTAATCTTATTTCTATTACCCCTTCTTTTCTTTCGCTGGGTATTTTTGCAATTGCAGTATTTATTCTAGAAGTGGGCATCAAACAAATGGTCAAAGGTTTGCCAAATGACGACAGTGTGTGTCATTATAATTAAGATTACATGATTTCAAAAATATCGGTGTTATGGGGTTAAAAAATAAAGGTTTTTTTAAAGAAAAATGGCCCTTTGATAAATCTTTGCATGACCACAGCATTCGAAGCAGGTGGCCATTAGTCAGTTGTGGTTAGTACAGCACACTTCCATTGACCACATATAGGTCATACATCTCTATATGTTATTAAGTCTCAGCAGTTGACATCATCAATCATATTATCCGGCAGTTATAGCTTTATTATGGCCATCAATGGTGTACTGAATATTCTATGTATAAACTACAGTACAGACTTGTCCAAAGTTTAACAAAAAGGAGTCAAGATTCGGCTACCGATTGGCTAAGATATGGGTATGTAGTGGCCGAAAACAGCCGAAAATTGACAAAATTTTCTGAAAAGTTGCTGATCTACAGTTAGAGAAGGACCGAGCTCACCTGTCACCTGTCACCTCAGTGCTAGTTCGTTTTTATGGGTGTTGAATTTTAGACAGGCCTGTACTGTGTATAAATATATAGGACTTTTATTTCAAACTGTTAAAGTCGTCATATCACGTAGACTTCTTCCTTGTTATAAAATTCCTTAGCAAGAACAGCCATACTAAACCATTACGAATATTAATTCATATTCAGCGTTTCCTTGAAAAGTTTTAAAGTGCATACAGGTCCCAGTTTCACAATCATGCCTTAACTAAAATTTTTCCTTAACGTAAATCTGTCAAATTTGAAACCGTAACAATTGTGCTAATTTTAAAATATCAAGGAATTTATAAGGAAAAAAAACGGAAAGCGGAAAATGGTTTTAAAATTATGACAAGCCACAGTTTCACATTCATTCCTTAACTTGTTATTTTGAAGATAACATTCGAGCTGCTTCATGACAAAACGACCCTATAGCATAAAATATCGACTTTAGATGGTTTTCAAAAAGGGTATTTTCTATTGAGATAAATGTAAAATCAAACGACGTAATTGAATGTGTACAGAAACAAAAGAAAGCCGGCTTTGACGTCATTTTCTCATACTATGACGTAAGGATTGTTTTGTCATGGAGCGGCTCATTTGTATATAGTTTTGTTTTTAGTTTCGGGACTTGATGAAATATTTGTATATTGTCGACCACTAGCTATCTATATCTCGACAGCCGAGCTTCGACTTCTTTTCGTTAGCTCAGTGTTAAACTTTCGACAGGCCTGTTTTGTATCACGTGAAAATTCGTACCTATCGAAATGTGAAAGTAAAACTTTCTACAGGCCTGTATTGTATCACGTGAAAATTCGTACCTATCGAAATGTGAAAGTAAAACTTTCTACAGGCCTGTATTGTATCACGTGAAAATTCGTACCTGACGAAATGTGAAAATAAAACTTTCTACAGGCCTGTATTGTATCACGTGAAAATTCGTACCTGCCGAAATGTGAAAGTAAAACTTTCTACAGGCCTGTATTGTATCACGTGAAAATTCGTACCTGCCGAAATGTGAAAGTAAAACTTTCTACAGGCCTGTATTGTATCACGTGAAAATTCGTACCTGCCGAAATGTGAAAGTAAAACTTTCTACAGGCCTGTATTGTATCACGTGAAAATTCGAACCTGCCGAAATGTGAAAGTAAAACTTTCTACAGGCCTGTATTGTATCACGTGAAAATTCGAACCTGCCGAAATGTGAAAGTAAAACTTTCTACAGGCCTGTATTGTATCACGTGAAAATTCGTACCTGCCGAAATGTGAAAGTAAAACTTTCTACAGGCCTGTATTGTATCACGTGAAAATTCGTACCTGCCGAAATGTGAAAGTAAAACTTTCTACAGGCCTGTATTGTATCACGTGAAAATTCTTACCTGCCGAAATGTGAAAGTAAAACTTTCTACAGGCCTGTATTGTATCACGTGAAAATTCGTACCTGCCGAAATGTGAAAGTAAAACTTTCTACAGGCCTGTATTGTATCACGTGAAAACTCGTACCTGCCGAAATGTGAAAGTAAAACTTTCTACAGGCCTGTTTTGTATCACGTGAAAAACCATACCTGCCGAAATGTGAAGGTAACTACACGTTTTGCCAAAATTAGCTATATATACGTTGAGGTAAATCTAAGTAAAGGAAGGATTGTGAAACGTTTAATTTGCCCTTTTTTCCCAATAGATGTTTTTTTTTTGGGGGGGGGGGGGGGCGTGCAGATCATGTTTTGCATATGGAGTTTCAGACAGTGACGAAGTCAACAAAATTTTCATAATATTCGAACAATAGAATAACACCTTTTATATCTTGAATAGAGAAAACAAAGGAAATGGGGAAATAAATTTCTTATTCATTCTTTTAAAAATTGAAAAAATTATGATGATGGTTGTAATGTCCCCTCCCTTTAATGTCGTCTTTAATCTATTACTAGTATTTATTTATTTATTTATTTATTTATTTATTTATTTATTTATTTATTTAGCATTAATTCCTAATGTAAGGAAGTTTGTCAGTTTTTTTGGTGTGATTGTACAATATAATTATTGTTATTATTTTATTTTCAGTTTTGTACAACAAACAGATACGACTTTATCGCCGGTTTTCATTCCGGAAGTGTCATACCACGTGCTCATGGCGGCCCGGCATTCTTGACCTGGCACAGGGTTTATCTATTATTGTAAGTAATCAAAAACAAACATACTAAACCATGTCAGTGTCAGAATTCCAAAAATAAATTGAAAACTTTGAAGCTGACGAATAAGGTTAAACACGTAACTTCCAGTAGGGAAGTGAGGCCGAGTGCCCCGGAAGGGTAAGTACCTCCGTTGAGCTAGCTGCACCCACGTGCGTAATCAAAATTGAGTGAAATGAACGTCGACGTCATATATATCCAGGGTAGCCCTGGATATCGGGATTTCGTATTGTGATGACGGCCATAGAACTTTTTGAGGCCCTGATAAGCCTAGTAATTATAATAATTATCATTAAGGTTAGGTGATAATAATATTAGATCCATGTTTCTATATACTGTAAACCAGGAAAATTTCGCACCAGGTAATTTTTGCGAATATCGCCATTTCAAGATATACGCGTACTTTTATTTTAAGCTAGTTGGTCAGCAGATTTGTTGTTGTTGAATGTTGTTTAATGTCGCATCAGCAATTTTTTTTAGCTATTAGCGACAAGAACTACTTTATTTATCTCTTATGGATTAATCTATGAACAAGTTCGTGTATGCATGTGGCGTGCGAGTGTACATGTCTTGCACCGCCGCGCACTCGGGACGACTTTAAGGTGCTAGCACTCTGAGTCAGTACGCCGCAGACAAGGTACCACCCCCAGTCACATTATACTGACAGTAAGAGCCAACGGCAAGAAAAATTCACTTTCCCACGTGTGGTCTGAACTAGACTCGAACTTACAGCGGTGAGAGACCCTGAATTTGTAGAATAACGTCTTATCCATTAGGCCATCGCGGCCTCTCAGCAGAATTGCAAATAAATGATATCAAAATAATGTATTCGGGAAAGTTTATCGAGAAGTTTTTGCGTCTTGCTGCTTTCGCGAATATTCGCAAAAATAAAACGACGAACGCGAATGTGATTTTGTTTCGTAAAAGCTTTCGTCATCCTAAAAATTGCTTAATTTGACATACAGTTGTATACATACTTATGAAGTTATACATTTTAATTATATATATACCTAAAATTGTCGTTTCAGATTTGAAAATGCTCTCCGACAAATCGACCCCAGTGTAGCAGTACCATACTGGGATTCTCGCATGGACCAAGCACTGGACGATCCCACAGAGTCCATTATATTTTCAGACGAGTTTCTAGGCAACGGAAACGGTGAAGTGACCAGCGGGCCTTTTAAAAACTGGAAAACGGTCACGGGTCCTTTGATAAGAAATATTGGTGATAATGGCGAACTTTTCAACCAGACGGCTTTGAACAGAGTTCTTTCAAAATGTCGACTTAATGATATTTCTCAACCTAACATACAGACCGAGTTCGATTTTGATGCGATTCACGGAGGGATTCATAGATGGGTAGGGGGAAACCTGAATGACATAAATGCTAGTTCTACCGACCCATTATTTTTTCTGCACCACGCTATGACTGATTATGTGTTTGAGCTGTTTCAACAAGGTGCTAAGCGACAAGGCATAGATACTGAAACGGACTGGCCTGAAAATTTTGGAGAAGAGCAAGGTCAAGCGCCATATGCGAAAATGGGATTTGGAGAGACCATGTTAAACATTCACGGCCGGAGTGATTATTTCACAGGGTCTGTTTATCTTTACGAAGCTTCACCAACTTGTTCTTTCTGGGACCAATCATGTAACTCTCCATATCTCTACTGTAGCATGACAACGGGGCAACCACGTTGTGTGTCTAAAACGCGCCGAGATGTTAATGGACGGTCACAGGGACAGTCTGCGTCATGTTCAAATCAAAGACCCAGAGGAATACAGAACAATTTTTATTGTGATGGGACCAGTGATATAAGACAATGGGCGTATATCCCTGTTGAAATTATACATTATCGACCCCCAGGGAAAACGATGCAATCCTCGTTTCCCGTTTTTAACGGACAAGTTGTTAGGGAAACGGATATTTACTCACCCCGGGCCTACAACAATCTACAGAGCTTGACAAGATCTGACAACCCAGCTATGTACAATACATGCGAAAGAGGAAGGCAGAATGTTGAAACCATTCGTATAGAAACAACTGGCATCAATTACGATGGTACTTATGAAGACGTGGCTATAGCCGACAGCCGCTTGGCTATTTCTAGATCTATAACGTACGTCGGGATAAAAAACCCTGACCGGGGAATGTCCGAGGCCATGATTACCGCCGCCGATTCATGTGGGTGTGTTTGTAAACCTTATTGTAGAAATTTCCAAACAAACTCTTTTAGACAGTGTTCCGGAGCAATCCGTGTGACGTCAAATTATCCAAAACTTTACGGTTACAATTATGGAGAATCAATAACTTCCTGTTGGAACCTGCCAGGCGAAACCGGAAGTTGTCCGTCTTTCTCACAAGAACAAGTGTTTGTCAGATTTTTGTGTGATTTCCCCACTAACTGGATCTGGAACAGTTCAGACCTGGCAGACAGACAACAGCAAAGACCGACGCAGCAGCAAGGTTTAATCAAACCGTTTTCAGCATCAAATTGTTCACCTATAACTATACAGTATGACCAATTTGGGAAGACATACCAGTTAAATGGTGAGTAACCATGGTAACAGTCAATAATTCATTAATAAAAGAAGTGGTAGAGTGCTTGTTTCGTATGTGGGTGGGAGGTCGTGGGTTCGAGCCACGGCCGGGGTCTGACAAAGACTTGAAAATAGGAAGTAATCGCTTCTTCAACAAGCACTCTGCATTTAGAAATGAAAGTCATGGGGTCCTTTGGAAGAGACCTTAAAAACTGATGCCCCTTGTCACGGCAGGCGTGGTGCGTTAAAGATCCCTCCTACTGCACATTGTCATGAGCGTACTGCAAAGATAAAAATTCTGTCATTTCACCTTAGCTGGTGACGTCTCTATGTGAGTGAAATATTCTGGGACGTAAAACCCAATTCGTTCAACCAACCAACCAACCAACCAACCAACCCACCCACCCACCAACCCACCAACCAACCAACCAACCAACCAACCACAAACCCACATACCCACCAACCAACCAACCAACCAACCAGCCAACCAACCACCAACCCACCAACCAACCAACCAACCAACCCCCCCAACCAACCAACCAACCAACCAACCAATCAACCAACCAATCAACCAACCAACCAACCAACCAATCAACCAACCAACCAACCAACCAACCAACCAACCAACCAACCAACCAACCAACCAACCAACCAACCAACCAACCAACCAACCAACCAACCAATCAACCAACCAACCAACCAACCAACCAACCAACCAACCAACCAGCCAACCAGCCAACCAGCCAACCAACCAACCAACCAACCAACCAACCAACCAACCAACCAACCAGCCAACCAGCCAACCAGCCAACCAACCAACCAACCAACCAACCAACCAGCCAACCAACCAATTCAATAAAAGAAAAATCCCAATGTAGGCTCTGAAAAGTAACGTACTTACCAACAGGCAACGCAGCCAAGAACACTATATAATACAAGTCAATGACAGAATTAGCCAAATAATGCAAGACATGGCAAACGCATATTGCGATCACTGATTATAAAACTTTGAGTAATGTCCAGTATAGTGGTTACGTGCTATCGGAAAATAAAACTAGTTTTAGTTACAGTCAAACCTGTCTATAAAGGCCACCCAAGGGAACCAGTGAAAGTGGCCTTTATGAGCAGGTGGCCTTTATATACAAGTTCAAATAATATGAATAAAGAACAATTAGGATACAATTCTACTGGTCTTTATAAGCAGGTGGTCCTTATATAGAAGTGGCCTTTAAGACAGGTTGGACTGTATATCATGGTGCATTGTATGTTTTGTTTAACGTTGCAGAAGCATTAAAGTATTCACGACCCAAGATGATTCTATTAATCTAAAGAATTTACAAATAATAACAATAATAATAATCATCATTATCAAATTTAGACTGTTTTGACATTTCCCATCATTTTGATAAATTGATTCTAATAAAAAATAAAATGAAAGAAGAAAGGTCATGATAACTACATATTGTGACTATAAAAATACTTTAGACTGACAAAGCCGTCGGAGGTGATGTGGTTAAAGTGCTTTTGTAAGACAACTAAACCCACTAATTTTATAATATGTGACCATGAAACAAACAAATTCAAAACGTCACTTTTGTTGTCTCTTTGTGTTTTTGATCTTTTTTCAAGTGCGTGGTTTTATCTTATCCAAACTCCACCAAAAATAGGAGACGTATTAATTCAAACTTATATTTAGTTTTGTTGTTGCTGTGTTACCTTGGTTTCTGTCAATATCCAAAATGCAAGTTATTTACTCCAAGTATTTTCATTCAACTTAAATAAAGTCTGGTATTTTTAAGTTGAGTCTAGTGGCAACATAAAATCGCTAGCCGTATTCGTGGTTACCTTAAAATAATTTATGCAGAGTAAAAAGTTGTTGTTATGGGATTTTAAATGTTGAAAAGTTGATTGATAGTGCCCTATGTATATACGACGTCACCAAATACATCATTTCTGATGTAAATACTTAAGATAATTACCCGTGGTATATCGTCGAATAATACACGGGCCGGAGTTCACATGCGGAAGAATATATCACAAGGTGGCTTTGGTATATCGTTTGTTATGCCACGGCTGGCTCTCTTCATGTTTCATATGAAGGAAAACGCAGGTCATGTTAGAATACCATTTTCAACATGGCGCGGGAGCAGTTTTTTCTTTTTTTCTATAGATATATCAATGATAATCGAGGATCTAAATAGCGATTTTCAATTGCACCTTGGCTTAAGTATCTGAAAAATACTAAACTTCATTCAAGTTTATTTGGTATTTTAAAAACAATTAGCCATTTTTTCTTTGTGACAAATACAATGACTCCAATAGTATTCATCCTTCTCTTACTATCATTGATATTTGTCTTTGTTTTGTTTCAGGTTGTCAAATAGAAGGGTCTTGTATCGTGGAAGGTGAATGCCAGTGTACAGAACAGTTAACAGCAAAACCGTGTATGTTTAATCCATCCAAAGTGGCACTATGTAATGGCGGGACTTATTTTCTTCAAGATGTTTTAAAATAATTCATTTATAGTTTAAAAATTCATTTAAATCCATTGTTTATCGAGAAAATTTTGAAAAAAACACGAAGTTTTATATTTCAAATGTAAGGAAATAGCTTACACCTCATATATGTACCACGGAGTTTAAATCCTTATTACAAAAAAGGTGTCAGAAAGTGTCGTCTTGTGACCAGCATGAATTTGCTATTTCCGGTCCGTGAGTATCATCACAAGACCAGTGTGAATTTGCTATTTCCGCTGTTAACACGAACAATTCGTGAGTATCGTCATGTTACCAGCTTGTATTTCCGGTTTTCGGTAACAAGAACGATCTGTGAGTCTCGTCATGTGATCGACGTGAATTGGTGAATTCCGGCTTTAAAAACAAAAGGTGTCATCAGAAACCGCTTTAAATAACGTCATCAAGCGTTTGATACTTTGGCGATACTGGAGGTAATGTCTGTTCTGTGCGGAGGACACTCACATCCGGGTACAAATTGAAATATAAAGACACTATTGGAAACAGTTTGTTTTGTGAAACGAAAATTTTTAATTCTCGACAAATGAATATGTTTTGTTTTACATATAAAACCACCCTTTTTATATTTTTAGAAGTTCAGGATTTTATTTTCAAAACAATAATATGAATATCAAAGTGACAATTAAATAGAAAAAATTAAGCTTTTAAAAACTGAAAATTGACAGAATTTGGTTCGCCGCTGTTTCACGTGGTACCTCCTAACATTAGTGTGGAACTATAATTTCCATTATTTCCATTGGATATGGAATCATATCAGTTCATGTTTTCCCGTAATTATGACGTTATTTCGGGAATTCGAGACGTCCCGCACAAACATTAAGAGGCGTTGATCATGTGATACACCTGCGAACGCCATTCAATGCTAAATCAGTCAGATTTATTAAATCGGTATCTTTCATGTGTTTGTATCTGATATTCAAAAATATGAGGATTTCAAAACGTTTATATGAAATTTGTTAGGCGTTATCAAGCTCTGTGCGTGAAATGTTTTTTTTTTTTTTTTTTGTTTACATTATTGTATTTTGAGAAATGATGTGTGGTTTGTTTGGTCTGTCTCATTCACGGTTGACAAGTAGTGATATCATTTGTCTTTTACGTTTATTTTGTGTGCTTTATGTGCACCTTTTTATCATTTTCGGTGACATAGGTTCAAAGGTCAAGGTCACAAAAAGAAAGAATGCTTTAATAGTTAAAAGTATTACATTTTTTATGGGCATGTATATTAGAATATTGTTAGTATTGATGTAACGATTTTGATATAAAGATTTAGGTCTTGGGTTTAAAAATCAAGGTCATATATGCGAAAGAATGCTTAAATGGTTAATTATCTTGAAAAGTATTAACTTTTGATATAAATATTGTAGGTATTGATACAATGACCATTTTGGTGTATAGAAAAGACTCATTGGTTCAAAGGTCAAGGTCACAGATGCAAAACAATTTTGAAATCATTAATTTACTCGAAAACTATAAACTTTTTGTATAGGCATGTATATGAGAATATTGTTTCTTTTACTTTTAATTTTAATGTTTTATGCAATTTTTGTATCGTTTACGTGTACAAACGTAGAAATTATTAGAGTCGGGAATCTTTTTTTTAACTCAAGTCTTTCAAAATGTGATCAGACCGTTTCACAAAAGGGTTTTATCGCTTATTAGAAAATCATTTTGAGGAAATACATACATAGAAAACTAGAAATCGGACACATCCGTAAAACCTTCGACCAAGACTCTTTGACGCCATGTTATCTTGTCTGCTTTACATACGTCGCCATAGATACGATGGGGAATTCTCTAAACAAGGTCGGTTATGTTTAAATAAACAGATTTCACAGTTTGTAACTGAAAAACAGAAATTGGACACATCCGTCGAACCTCGACAAGGATTCTTTGACGCCATGTTATCTCGTCTGCTTTCCATACAATGTAAGTCGCCATAGATACGGCGGGACATTATCTAAACAAGGTCGGCTGGGTTCCAATTATCGATTTCACAGTTTCTAAATGTAAATCAGGGACATCCGTCTAACTTTGACATGGATTCTTTGACGCCATTGTATACGTCGCGACATTTTGTTACAAGGTCAATTGTGTTTTAACAGTTTCGATCGGTACAAAAAGTGAAAGAACTTTTTTAAAGCGGAGTGAGATGGTTACTTCCGGCAAGGAACGTAACTAGTACAGCTAGAAGATCCGACCCAGGTTTCCCGGAAGTTTAATACCTCACACGTCGTTTTAATTGTTCGATTCGTCATTTTTATGTCTTCAGTTATATATATGACTCAATATTTACATGTATATGTATTTGATTTTTTTCTTTGTTCATGTTTGCGAGTTTGTGAGTCCGTGCGTACGTGTGTGTTGACATAATGTTTTTGTTCGAATGCGTGCGAGTTCGTGGGGTCATTATTTTTTTTTGTTGCTCAGAAAAGGAAGTTGTTAACATTTTTATAGGTGGATAATTATATATTTTACGATTTATGTTATAATAAAATTTAATTGTTTTAGGTAAATTCGTCCCAGTTTTGTCTGGCATATAAAGGTGACATCCCAGATAGCAAACATATGTTGGGCCAACGTTGGCCCGTTGTTGTTGGGTTTGTTGGCCCTACGTTAGCTGCCATCATTGGGCCAACGTTATCTTGCTCATCGGGCCAACGTTGTACCCAACATAAATGCCAACGATGGGCCAATGTAAACTGCCAACGATGGGCCATCGTAAGTTGCCAATGCTGGGCCAACGTAATCTTGCTCATCGGGCCATCGTTGTACCAACCATAAATGCCAACAATGGGCCAACATAAACTGGCCAATGTTGGGCCAACGTAATCTTGCTCATCGGGCCATCGTTGTACCAACCATAAATGCCAACAATGGGCCAACATAAACTGCCAACGATGGGCCAACGTAAGTTACCAATGTTGGGCCAACGTAATCTTGCTCATCGGGCCATCGTTGTACCAACCATAAATGCCAACAATGGGCCAACATAAACTGCCAACAATGGGCCAACGTAATCTTGCTCAGCGGGCCATCGTTGTACCAACCATAAATGCCAACAATGGGCCAACATAAACTGGCCAATGTTGGGCCAACGTAATCTTGCTCATCGGGCCATCGTTGTACCAACCATAAATGCCAACAATGGGCCAAAATAACCTGCCAATGTTGGGCCAACGTTATCTTATTTATCTGGTATCGTTGTACCAATCATAAATGCCAACGATGACCCAATATAAGTTGCCACCATTGGACCAACGGTGGCCCTTCATTGGGCAGACAGGCAAGATATGTTAGGACAACTTTGTTTGCCATATAAGGACGATAAATCCACATTTGAAACATGTTGGCGATAAAATATCTGTCAATACTGCCCAAGCTTATCTGCGAAAATCATTTTAATTTCTTTGAATTTTAAAAGTAACGATGATCCAGTAAGATCTAGTGACAATTACAAAGACAGTGAAAACATATATATCCTAATTATGTTAAATGTCTCCAATGAAATGTCACAGATGCTGGTTCAATACTAACAATATTTCTTTACAATAATTTAAGGTACAAAAATTTGACATAAATTTAACTTTATTAATATGCAAACAGAACCAAACAAAACATCATTACAAAGTAAATACTATACAGATTATCACAAAACTTTTAAAGTGTCTTTTTCTCAGTTCTACAGTTATTGATCTTGGTAATTATTTTATTATCTAAATCACATATCTGATTTATTTTTGTTTATCCTGTTTTTTCTGCCACCATTTCTATCGGATGCAAATCTGAACCAGACTTTTGCAGTTTTCGCAATTTCATTTTCTGTCGCACTTGCACATAATCTCTCTTTCTAACAGCTTCTGTAATTAAGATCGAAATTATTTGTATATAAGTTGCTGTTAAGACATGAAACAACTATATATACTGCCATCTCTATTCGATATGTAATCTTAGTATCGCACATGTACAGTACAGACCTGTCTAAAGTTTAACACTAAGCTAAGAAATACGTGCCGAGTCGGCTCGATTCCTCGTTACCTGTATCTTCAAAGTTTCTCGAATGCAGTTATCTATATCTGTGCAGCTTTTCGATAACTAGTTATCCATATATCAACACGTCAGCAATCAAGCTTCTGCTCCTTTTCGTTAGCTCATTGTTTATCTTTCGACAGGTCTGTACTGTAGTTTGGGTATTTTGCTACATCGCAGGGCTTATGACCAGTTTATTTAAAATTTACATGGACGTGCATATAAACATGGAAAATTAATAATAATTTTTAAATGACTCATAACAGAAAATAGATAAAAATAAATAAATAAATAAATAAATAAATAAATAAATAAATAAATTAATTAATTAATCAATGTCTTTTTGAAAAATATAATTCATTATGGTAATATAGTTTGTTTTATACATGTACCTCAAAGATTTACTAATACTGTATTAAATTCAGTTGAGTTGAGTTAAAACACTTAAAATCGGGAATATTATGGCAGTGAAGTTAATATATTCCCATTTATTGAATTAAGTAATCAATTGAAAAATATCAATGGCCTTGATCATGTTTTTTTTTTCATTTCACAATCAAAAATGTTAAATAATCTAAAACGAAATTCTAAAATAACTTGAGGAAATATAGGCCACTTGAATGCACACATTTTACAATTGCATCTTAAAATAAAGATATAATTATAATCAATTGGAGAATTTCAAAGGAAATGTTACAAATTTATGTTATAAAAATGTTCCTCCAAATAATTAAAACAACTTAATATGTACACATTCATGCCCATGGGGTTACAATTTCTGTACAATGAAAGTGCTAAAACAGGTGTTCAAGACCGGTGTTTGACATTACAAATGTGTGTGTGTGTGTGTGTGTGTGTGTGTGTGTGAGAGAGAGAGAGAGAGAGAGAGAGAGAGAGAGAGAGATACTCTGATGAAAAACATTAAAGTCAAATTGGCATCAGGTCACTTTGGATTTTCGACAAAAAGTCTTTTAAACAGATTTTTTATTAGCAAATATTATATTCACGTTAACTTAAGTTACTGCAAACCTTGTGAATATAATTATGCATATGTCATATACCATTTTTTGAATTTAATCATAAAATACATTCAAAAAATGGTATATGATTGTCATATACCATTTTTTGAATGTATTTTATGATTAAATTCAAAAAATGGTATATGACACATATTTGCAGATTGACGATGGTATTAATTAGGGCATTAAACCATTAAAAATAAATTTCAATTCAGTAAATCTGGGGTTCCTATCCTTACATCAAAAAGTTTGCTAATACAAAGCTTGACTGGACAAGTAGCTGAATATAATGCACATACATACTTTCATATTGAGAGAGAGAGAGAGAGAGAGAGAGAGATTTATATAGTATAATAAAATTATACTTACATAATTAAATTAAACTTCAGTCTTTACAAGAGAGTACTACTAATATTTGTCTTGGTAATACTGTTGTCCAGGTCTTCTTTTAAACTTTAAAACCATCTTAGGTAAAGTTAATACCATCAAAACCTGTCCACTTGGTTAGATGACAATAAGAAAAATCTTTATGAATAAGAAGGGGGTGGAGTGGAGCACAGCCCTTTCTTATTCATGAAGATTTGCCTTATGTCATCTAACCAATTTAGACCACACTTTCAACATGACCCAACTGGGATGAAAACCATTAACCCAGCTGTTCATTCAAAAAGCTCACCTGTTTGAGAAAAAGTAGAGGAAGTTGTTTTTTTAAGGTTGTAACAAATATAACTAAAAACCTAACTTTTGTGATGGTGGATATTCAAAATGAGTGACCAAGGTGTAGACTACATCCCTTTGATGATTTTAATTAATTTTCGCATTCCTTTAGGCTGTTTTATTCAAATATAAGCATGTTTATCTATTTTATCAAATTAACTAACAAATAAAATATTAATTATTGATATCATTAACAAATATGGTTTTGGGCACAGACGCACAATCGTAAAGTTAAAGCCACAATTTTGACTGGAGTGAAAAAAATCATTATAATTGAAAACTTGACCAGAAAAGTGATTGAAAACCACCAAGCTCGAAAACACGCACATGTAATTCAGTAATTACACATGAATTACATGTGTCATTAAAAACTCCTCATTTCAGTATAAATTTTCATGACATCATTGTGAATACAAAAATCCTTTTTTTTTTAAATCTGAAAGAATTTTGACAATATTAAAAAAGATATCAATTAAATTTTGTTAAAAAATGCCTTTATCAAAGGTATCAAAGGCAATTCTTAGTGATTCAATGGTATCTGTTGAATTTATCAGTGTACTGCATTTATTATTATTATTTTTTTTTTTTTTGTATATTTTCATTTAATCTTTTAATTGATAGACATAATGTATTTGATTTCCTGTAAATAATTTATCAAAAATTATAACAGTTACTTTAAGTTAGGACTTAGAATAATACCATCAAAGCATGTACAAGCCATGCATAACGTTAGCGTCCATTTGTACTACTTGGTCCTAAATACATCCTTGGGAAAAAGAAATGTGGAATTATGCCTCGTTTGTTGGCAAATGTGGTAAGAACAACCGTTTTTATGTTTGGGCATGGATTAGGATGTTTGTTTACCATTGGCCCATTGTTGGTCCAATGTTGTCAGACCAACAGTTATAATTCATATGTTGGCCCATTGTTGGTCCAATATTGTCAGACCAACATTTATAATCCATATGTTGGCCCATTGTTGGCCCAATGTTGTCAGACCAACAGTTATAATTCATATGTTCCAGCTTGGTGTTGTCAGACCAATTGTTATAATTCATATGTTGGCCCATTGTTGGTCCAATATTGTTAGACCAACATTTATAATCTATATGTTGGCCCATTGTTGGCCCAATGTTGTCAGACCAACAGTTATAATTCATATGTTGGCCCATTGTTGACCCAATATTGTGAGACCAACAGTTATAATTCATATGTTGGCCCATTGTTGGCTTAGTGTTGTCAGACCAAATGTTACAATTCATATGTTGACCCATTGTTGCTTTAATGTTGTCAAGCTGTCAGTTAGAATCTGTTGGTCCCAAGTTGGCCAGGTCCCATGTTGGCCAAATGATGTTTAACCGACAATTACTACTCGTATATCGGGCCAATGTTTGTTCAATGTTGTTTAACCAACTATTCGAAATTCTATGTTGGTCTAATGTTGGCCCAATGTTGTCACACCAATAGTTAGAATTCCTATGTTGGTTCAATGGTGGTCCAATGTTGTTTAACCAACAGTTAGAATACCTATGTTGGTCCAACGTTGGCCCAATGTTGTTTAACCAACTGTTAGAATTCCTATGTTGGTCTAATGTTGGCTCAATGTTGTTTAACCAACAGTTAGAATACCTATGTTGGTCCAATGTTGTTTAATTAACAGTTAGAATATCTATGTTGGTCCAACGTTGGCCCAATGTTGTTTAACCAATTGTTAGAATTCCTATGTTGATCTAATGTTGGCTCAATGTTGTTTAACCAACAGTTAGAATACCTATGTTGGTCCAATGTTGGCCCTATGTTGTTTAACCAACAGTTAGAATACCTATGTTGGTCCAATGTTGGCTCAATGTTGTTTAACCAACAGTTAGAATACCTATGTTGGTCCAATGTTGGCTCAATGTTGTTTAACCAACAGTTAAAATACCTATGTTGGTCCAATGTTGGTCCAATGTTGGTCCAATGTTGTTTGATTAACAGTTTGAATACCTATGTTGGTCCAATGTTGGCCCAGTGTGGTTTAACCAACCGTTAGAAATCCTATGTTGGTCCAATGTTGGCCCAACATTGTTTAGCCAACGCCAACCATACAACAATATGCCAACGTTGGCCCAACGTTAGTCTGCTATCTGGGATAAAGTACAGGTCTGTCGAAAGTTCAACAAGTATGACAACTTGATTGTTAAACTTTCGACAAATTGGTTAAATAAATGAAACATTCTCGCTTGTCACGTGACGTGACTGATTTTGATCTGTAAGTTACGTCACGTGACAAGCGAGAATTGACAATTTTAGGGACACAAAGATTGATAATTGTAGTAAGATATTGCCCGGAACGCATTTACATCCGGGTACAAGATTAAAGCTATCCATTAACACTTAATAGAAAAGGTCATATACCGATACTGAAGCAGTTTTCAGGAGGCGTTACCTTCAACATCAGTCATGTCTGCGTGTTTTAGTTCTATATTTTTCATATTTGAGCGGCCATTTTGTCCACCATATTGGAAATGACAGCCATTTTGAATTTCAAATCATCAGCAGATATATGTAAAAATAAAATTTCTGCATACTTGTGTACAAAATGCGCACTAACAAGCTTTTAAAACATATGTGATTTTGGCGGCCATTTTGTCTGCCATATTGGAAATGGCGGCCATGTTGGATTTTTTGGTTGGCCCCATATCTTAAAATAATCTCCAGGTCATAAACTGTAATCATGTCAAATTTCATTCTTTTAACAAAAAATCCACAATTTTATAAATTTTTGCACGAATCTGCTGGACTATTTTGGCTTCCATTGTTGTGGTTATTGTTTGTTTGTTTTACCACGTAAAACAAGTAAATTAACATTCCTTGATTAAAATAAAGTCCAACCCACCCTAAAGGCCATCTCTTTATATGGGTTACCTGCTTATAAAGGCCAGTAGAATTTTTTATTCATATTATTTGAACATGTAAATTATCTATAAAGGCCACCAGCCCATAAACGGGCAACTTTTACTGTTTCCCTAGGGTGGCTTTTATAGACAGGTTTGACTGTATACGTATATTCCAAATCAGTTTCCATGTGCTTATTTTCACTGCATTATTTTAATAAAAAATTAAAATCAGCACATTGAAGACCTGTCGAAAGATTAGGACCAGTCTAACTACTGTATATCCATATTATGTACATAGTTTTTGTTATTTATTTATTTCAATTGAAAATGTTAATAAAATGAATTTAAGAAATGCACTGACCGAACAAAATTATACATGTATTTTTAAATGAAAACTTCGTTAATCAGTTCCCTGTACAAAAAGAAGTTTTGGGAAAATTTTGGAATTTCGATCAAGTTTATACACCAATTGCGCCTCATTTAAAGTTACATCAGGGTATTTAGAGTCAGGTAGGTCATTGTTTTTCTTTTTTTTTCCTGGTGTGATCATCATGAATATTACAGTTATTACATGTATCACATTTAAAGTTGTCCCTAGTAAAAAGGTACAATAATTTTGATATTGTTATATTTATTGTTTTGTTAAAAACTTAAAAAAGTGCTCTATGTACAGAGCTTAAATCACTTTTGGATGAATGGAAAATATTTTTCCTATTAGGTCAGTAGATTTTGTATCAGGTTTTAATTTTTTGTGAATTTGTTGGAAAGCACGACTTTATTCTTGCATTTGTCACGTGCACTCACTCTGTGGATATACAGTACAGTCCAACCTGCCTTAAAGGTCACCTCCAGATAAGGACCACCTGCTTATAAAGGCCAGTGGAATTGTATCCCAATTGTTCCTTATTCATATTATTTGAACCTGTATACAAAGGTCACCTGCCTATAAATGCCACTTTTACCCGTTCCGTTTGGTGGCCTTTATAGACAGGTATGGCTGTATATAATTGTAAGTGCCAAATCGCTAGCCCATCTCGTGCGTGCCTCGTTTGCCGTATATCTCCACAGTTTTCAGCAACATCTCTTTCTTTGTATCTTTTCACCATATTTCAGTCGCCTTTCGTTAGTTCAGTGTTTAACTTTCGACAGGTCTGTACTGGGTTAACATCGTCATTTTGATTGGATGAGATACAAAGTGTCATAATATTTGTTAACTTTATCTATACCCCATTACGTTTGTGTTGAACGATATGGAACACGACGTATTATGGGTTCCACCGACAGCAATCCACACAGACGTTAACATGTGGCACTGCGCGGTATGCTTGGTCAGAAAATTATTGAAATAGAAATATTTTTATTTACATTTTAGATATTTATTTGACAGGACAAGTTCAACGAACGATTTTCATAATATAAAATCATATGTAAAACACTTGGTTATCATACGCAAATCCTAGCATATAGAAACGATCGTATAACAATCATACGGAATGTGGAAATAGCGTATAAATACGGAAAATATATGGCAATCATACGAAAAATATAGAAATCATAGAAAAAAGCGTATGGAAATTTTACGAAAAGCGTGTAGAAATTATACGGAAATCGTGTAGAAATTACGTCGTATACGAAAAGCATGTAGAAATTTTACGAAAAGCGTGTAAAAATTATACGAACCGTGTAGAATTTTTTACGAAAATCGTGTAGAAAATATACGAAAAATATATAGAAATTTTACGAAAAGCGTGTAGAAATTTTACGAAAAGCGTATAGAAATTATACGAAAAACGTGTAGACATTTTACGAAAATCGAATAGAAATTATACGAAAGTCGTGTAGAAATTTTACGAAAAGCGTGTAGAAATTATATGAAAAGCATGAAGAAATTTTACGAAAAGCGTGTAGAAAATTTACGTAAAAACGTGTGGAAATTATACGAAAAGCATATAGAAATTTAACGAAAACCGTGTAGAAATATACGAAAAGCGTGTAGAAATTTACGAGAATAATGTAAAAATCAAACGGAATAGCGCATGGAAATCGTACGGACTACGCATGGAAATGGTACGGACTAGCGCATGGAAATGGTACGGACTAGCGCATAGAAATCGTACGGTAAGCGTATGGAAAGTATGCGAGAAATGCATGAAAAATAATGTCGAAAACTGATTTAAAAGAGAAAAGTTATGGAAACGTAGTTTTCCAAAGCGTTACGATCATGTGTTTTTATACCGCCGTAAACGAAGGGGGGGGGGGGTATATATGAACCAGCTTGTCTGTCCGTCCGTCCGTCCGTCCGTCTGTAGATGGATTGCTTTCCGGACAATAACTTAAGAAATATTTATATTTGGTAAGTAGCTTTATGGTATAAAGATAAACATTGGGTTCGATGTCCGTGTTATTTTATTGATTTTTACAGGAGTTATTGCCCTTTGATCATAAATCCCTCTTTTTCTTAAAGCTCGTAGGCAAAAACTAACTTCATATTTGCGATCTGTAGTGTCTTTAGTATGCAGTTTATCAATTACAGGAGTTTAATAAAAAATAAAAAACAAAAATGAGGTTACGCGTTAAAATTAGCGTTTAATTTCTATAAGCTGTTTTAGCGTTTAATTTCTATAAGCCATAATATTGACAAATTACTTCCAGGGCAATAACTTCAGAAACATTTCACCAATTTTAATTATATTTGGTATGTACCTGTATTGTATGAAGATAAATGTTGAGTTCGATATCCATACAGTTTTATTGATTTTTACAGTAGTCATTGCCCTTTGATCATAAATTGAAAAAAAAACCAAACCTAATTTTCTTCAATATTAAAACTCATAGGCAAATCCGATTTGGTATTCCGGGTATCTGTGGTGACGTAAGCATGCTGCTTTTTAATTCATGAAATTTTAGATGAAAATAGGTAACGTATTTTTCGAATTTAATTTCTGAGGCATAAAATTCAGAAATTACGTTATGTTCTTTGATACAGTATTTTCTCCTACAAGCTTTCCAATATTTTTCTGGTATCTGTATATCAGGATATTTGAAACTATTTGACTTTATAAGAGTTATTGTCCTGAAAAACAATAGTTATTATTATTAGCATTTATGGAATTTGCTTGTCACAAATGCAGAATGCAGAATGGGGGGGGGGGGGTGTATTATTCTCCCTTAGAGAAAGCTCTAGTTCATCCTGATATTATTTTGTTCAAACCTTATGCATGTCTTTCCAAAAGTTGTAATACTCTTGTGTAGAAATTTATTTCACAAATACCCATTCCACATTGGATATTTAAAATTGTATAATTTATTTAATTTTAACTCAGGTATAGCCAAATATAATTGTTTAATAAATGGTATGGAAAATCGAAAAAAAAAATGATCAGCCTAAGAGTTGAAAATATAACAATAATAAAAATTATTCAACAACTATTTGATTTAGTACATTTTTTTATCTGCAATATTCTATTTTAATTTTACAATACCTTTTACTGATACATGTAATTGGTTGAGTAAACGACTTTATTCTTTGCCTTTATACATTCAATAAAAAATCCATACTAATCCAAATCACAAACCAGAAGCAAAGTAAAAACTTTGGAACTGAAAAGTTAGGTTAGACACATGGACATCCAACAGGGAAGTGAGTCCGTGTGTTCCGGAAGGGTAAGCACCTCCTGTTTAGCTACCTACACCCGTCACGTGTGTAATCAAAATTATGTGAAAGGAAACGGAACTATGGGACGTCAAATATATCCAGGGTAATCCTGGACACGAGACATCAAACTTATCAACAACGCCGTCGACTGAATAAGTGAAATAATCTTGACTGGGCTGTTCGCTTACGGAAATGCTGGGTTGGTTTTTTTGACACTCCAGTTTCCTTCATCATCCCAAAACTGACCGCATCGATATCTAAGTGAAAAATCTTGACTAGCTTACAACATTTCATTCCGCCGCCACGTAATTCTTCTTGGGTATTTCAGACTAAGTATCTCGTGACATCAGCTTCTGTTGTTACCAGTTTACAATGCAGAACTGTGAAATGTTTAACTTTGAGCTACGGTGGAGTCATGTGGCTGAAATAGGCATGGCTATTGGTTGGAAATCTACCCCCAGATAAATAGTAGCTCTCGAAAAGCTGTACAGATATAGTTAACGGGGTGGGGATAAATGAATTGCCGATTCAGCACTCATTCGTTAGCTTTTAGTTGGTTGGTTGGTTGAATGTTGCTTAACGTCGCACGCGACGAGAACTGCTTTATTAATCTCTTAGTTAGTACCATGATGCATGTGAAGTGCCAGTGTGTTTTATGGTCTGCCTTGTGCCAGCGCGCACACAAGGCGACTTTAAGAGGCTAGCTTACCAAGTCACCGAGTGAACCAGTAAAAACCAACGGCAAGGAAAATTCACTTTATCACATGTGGTCTGAGCGGGATTCGAACTCACAGCGGTGAGAGACCCTGGATTTGTAAACTCACGTCTTATCCATTAGGCAACCGCGGTCTCTCTGCGTTATAAAGGGGTTTGACAATAAGTCGATGGAAGCTTACAAAGTTTAACATCAAGGAAATTTGGTACATAATAATGATGTGGCAATAAGCGAGGCAACAGGATCATCTAGGGACATTATAACAAAGTTTTACTGTATACGAGAACTGTAATTATCTCTCATATTTTACAGTATGTGGACATAAATACGCGGCAAAATGGTTCTTATAATAATATGAAACACCTTTAATAAGTCTAGTGTAATCATTGATGCATTATGTTTGAAGGGAGATAAGTCGTAGAAAAATTGAGAAATAGTGTTTAACGTCACTTAAGAAATGGAATTTTACTTTTTTTCTACCATGAGGTCATGGAGAGAACGAGAATGGCGCAAATTTAATGAAGTGCGAAGCACTTCATGTTAAATTTGCGCCATTCTCGTTCTCTCCATGACCTCATGGTAGAAAAAAAGTAAAATTCCATTTCTTATATTTACAATCTTTCAAAAATATACGAAAAACATGAGTGTTTTTCTGGATAACACTTAAATTTACTTGTTTACTAACTCTCCGTGGCTGGATGCACTCATTTGATAGAACAGCAATTGGATCTGTAACTCCGCCCACTCTGACGTAACTTGACTTGATTGACGTGAAGCTCCGCTCACTATGACGTAACTTGACTTGATTGACGTGAAGCTCCGCCCACTCTGACGTAACTTGACGTGAGGCTCCGCCCGTACCCGTCTCCAGGTGACGGAAAAATAAACATAATCCCTCAGCTTATCGTAAATATTTTATTTCACTTAAAAGATAATCAATGGTAAGAGTCACATTTTCATATTAAAATTAAACGAACAACTATTAAATGTTGAATTTGTAAGCATTGATGGCTGAATGGAAGTCAACGAAAAACCCAACTGCGGATTTAAAATTTGTGAGCTACGTGTATTGTAATGTGTATTGGGAGTTATGTATTCATACGCTAGTCAGAATTTGGTAGCGTGCGCGACTCTCTCCATGAAGTTATGGAGATAGTCAGGAAAACCTGTTTCATATAAGAAAAAGTATTGCGATTGTAAATATAGTAAAATATAATTTACATGTACTTAAATACTCGACGTCGCCAGCTAGAGGCGAAGGTGTAGAAAGTTTGCCTGTACGTTGCGCTAATGGTAAATGACCTCGTTTATTTTCATTTCCGATCCGAAAAAAACGTGACTTTCGTTTCATAAGCCGAGTGCTTAGCAAAAAAACAGTTTCAATTCATACCCGGTCGGAGTTCGAACCGTGCGGGCCCACGACCTCCAACTTACGGAGCGAGCACTATGCCAACTGAGCTACCGCAGTGGTTGAAGTCGTAGAAGTGTGTTGAATAATTTTTGAAAAGTCATAAATCGCATTTATTTTGTTAATTAAAAAAGAACGTGGGTTTATTCTTTAACAGTTGCGGTGTTATAGAATCACAATTGTTGCACTCAAACTTAATGTTTACGAAAATATATTTGTTTTTTTTTTAATTATCTTTTTTTAATCAAATATTCAATTATCGCTAATGTGATTAGAGTGTGATTTTGAATGTATTTTGGTACTTTACAAAGGCCGAAACGTTGTACTTTGAACTGTGACGGACCGGGGCGGGTAGCTCAGTGGGTATAGCGTCCCGCTAGTATTGAGAAATTCCCGGGTTCGAGTCACGGTTTTGTCGCTGCATTTTTCCATTTCCTGTTACATTTTGGGGCTCGTCCTACCCCGAGAAGTAGCCAACCAACAGGTTTGTCACAGAGTGGAGAACCTGGTAGTTTCGATTCAAGGGAGTTGAATCAAAAGAGAAAGGAAGGGATGTGGCGGACCGGGCTCGATAGGTGGTCGGTTAGCTCAGTTGGTAGAGCGTCCCACTAGTATTGGGAAGGTCGAGAGTTCGAGTCCCGGTTTGGCCCCTGTTTTTTCGCTTACCTGTTACAGAGCTATAATGAATATTTAATTAATTAATTAATTAATTAATCCCCCTTTTGAGAAATTATTCGATTTGATTATGATACGATAGTAAATGCAATTTCAGTGCAACAGCTAGGAGAATTCGTAATGATTTTGTTTTACTTATCTGATAAAATCGGGACACAAAATTATCTCTCAATTCCCAAAACATTTAACATGTGAGAAATACACGAAGTACTATTACTATAGTCAATAGTTTATTTTAATAACTGCGAATCCTAACACTACCCATGTATTGAATGGAACATCGATTATAGATATTCCCAATGAAAGGTCGCTTGGCAGGTTAATATTGTTTGCCTATACTTATCCTCTACCTTGCATATACAAAGAAAAGTAACTCTTTTGACTTAAGTGAAACGTAATGTTAGAGAGTTGTCTTTCTTGAATTACAATATCGCGTATTACAGTCCATGACTGTAACTATCATTGAGGCAAGTCAAGTGAGGCAGTTGCCTTACCTGGAATTTTGCTGTCAGTCAAAACTTGACATTTTCTTGAAAAAAAAAATGTGAGCAAGAAGCTGTAAACGAAGACGTTTCATTGGGAATTTCAAAGAAAAAGAAATGTCACATGGTTCATAAACGAAAATCTTCGACCGTCGCCATTTTAATGTATTGTAGTTTGCTTAATTGCATGCGTCATCTACAAGCAAGAAACACTGCTTGGTTTTTTTGTGAAGCATAATCTCAGTAAAATCCAAAAAACATGGCACATTTTTCTCTTTATTTGTGTAAATTTTAAGGGAAGGTTTAAATGCAGCAAAGCATGTTTAACCAAAACCATTGACAAAACTTAATTTTTCAGACGTGATGTCAAATCACATTTGGTAGACAACACTTTGGTGCCTCATTGAAGACTTTATCACAACTGACTAGATAAATAAATACAATACAATCAGAGATGCGAACCTAAGTTTTGGTACATATATTACACTTAAATGCTTTACATGTATCTCCTATTTTTTCAAGATTTTTCTTTCTTCCTCTTTCATGCCTAGCTTCTATAGTTGCCATGCGTCATTTTCATATTTTTCAATGACAAACCCATTTTGACATAAAAATACATGAATTCAACGCATATCATTTAGCTTTTGAAATCCTAGGGTTTTCTTTGAGTACTTCGGTTTCCTCAACCATCTCAGAACTGACTGCCTTGAAATAAATGAAAGAATCTTGACTGGGTTGTTAAACACAATGGGTCAGATTACGTTTTATTGATCTTAGATAAATATTACGTGTACTGCAAACCACTGTCAAAGATCAAAAAGTAAGAAAATAACTTTGGACATTATTACTTATCACTAAATCACAAAACGGTCATTTCGGAATAAAATCCCTCATCAAGAGTGCTTGGACCAAAAGTGTTGAAATCTAAATATTTTAAGATGTTGAAATGAGAAAAATAAAAACCAACATTTATGTTACCAGATCCACCCAAGACACAACACTTTTAACTATTTAGCATAATTAACGTTTTAAAAAATAAATAGAAATAAGAACTAAGAAACGAAGAAAAAACGAAAAACTAAGTTGAAACGGTGATATGCTAGTGTCATATACCATTTTTGAAACATTAAAAAATGGTATTTGACACTAGTAAAGAAATCATCGTGTACCCTTTCCATTCGTCTTTTTCTAAGTTCATGATGATATGTAGTCCGAGTCCACGCTATGACGTGTTTCAAGGACTTGATAAAACTTGACACCAATAATATCCATCGTTTAAACGTGTTTCATGACTCGAAGCAAGGTCAAAAAAAGAGAGTTTCGGTGTCCAAGTGGTATAAAGCACGTTCGGATCACAACGCTTCTCGCCGCCTTGGATCGAATCCCGCTATGACAGATTCTAATGTGAGAAAGTCTGTCAGTTCGGTTGCCATACGTTCAAAACTTACTGTCTCGAAGTAAATGGATCTTGAATGAAGCATTGTAACAACTCTTAATGGAGTCCGAACTTCATTAGGCATTGACAATTTCGGCGCCTAATGAAGTATAAAGACTGAGACTACAGACACGAAGTCAAATATATTTATTCAAGCTTAAGAATAGTTTTATTTTGTAAAACCAAAAATACCTCTTGTGTCGAGTCTCAATCTTTGGACTTCATTAGATGTCGGAATTGTCAACGCCTGATGAAGTCCAGACTTCATACACGCTGTTATTTCGACGTCTAATAAGTTCAGCACTTCATTAGGGTTTGTTACAAAGCGTAAACCACCAATCCACTTTAAGCAAGGATAAGGTCTGGCCACAAAGGATTTGTGAATTTAGGATTAGAAACAGAGTCACTTAGTTCTAGTTCGCATGGAATTTACTGGATCGGAATTAAATGGAAGGATACAATCTTAAGACCTTGTCGAATACGGGACTATTTTGCCATTTTAACAACGTCAAGTTTGACTTTATTATCTCTGAATCTTATATTCATACAGAGTCACTTTTAGTTACAAGCGCTCAGCTCAGTTAGTAGAGTGCTCGCTCCGTATGGGAGATCGTGGGCTCGAACTCCAACCGGGTCTGACCATGACTTGAAAAAAGGTAGTAAATTATCTTTCGCCAAGTATTCGGCGTTTAGAAATGAAAGTCACGGGACCTTCGGAAGAGGCCTTAAAAGCCGATGTCCCGTGCGACGGCAGGTGTGGCACGTTAAATAATCTTCCCTGCACATTGCGCTGAGTGCACTAAATACGTCAAAACTTCTGCCACTTCATCAATAACTGGTCACGTCTTGATATAAGTTAAATATTTTTGACTGGGACATAAAACCACATTTAATCAATCAATCAATCAACCAATCAATCAATCAATCAATCAATCAATCAATCCTAGTATTGACCACAGGTGATCATGACTTACTAGCTTTCGTGACTTGAGCACGCAATTAATGAGACGCGGAACCTAAAATTTAACCTCATCCAAAAGACTGCTACAGTAACGATTTTTTTAAAACTGCAGGATAAACAGGTAATGATCCTCATCTCAGAATATTTCCCAAAGTCTCGAGTGAAGTTAAAAACCACAACTATTGGCTTTGAAAGACAGTGGCTTTGCCACTAGATACTGTCATCCCACTCCCTTTGCAAAACTCGTATTCCATGATATGTTCTGGTCTTTAGTTGCGACCACTTTAGCAACTCCTTAGAAAGTCCAACGCCTGATGAATTCAAAACTTCAAACCACCTATTCCAAAAACATAATTACATGTATATAATGTCTTGCTTCTGTCTCAGTTTTTGGTTAGTTTTGGAATAGTGGAGAAAACCAGACTGTCTGGAGAAAACCTCCGACAACAAACTGAAACACTTTTTCCCAGGCTGCGAACTTAGATCCACTCGATAAAAAGGCCCAAGGATTGCAATTAGGCTAATCAAAATATGAATGGACATGTAATTAACGGCTTTTGTTGGCTTTGCCAGTAGAACACGCTCATATAAAAGCTACTAATCTACGTCCAAAATTACAATCCCAAAGCAAAGAAAAAAGTTTGAAACTTGTAGATTAAGTAAAACACTTAAACTTCCACAAGGAAGTGAGACTGGGTGTTCAAGCTTCTTTTTAAACATCTATATCCGACCATGTATGACATACGAGACATTACATAAAAATACATATTTCTAAGATACATTTATTTTATAAAACAATGTATGTTTACAGTCAAACCTGCCTTAAAGACCGCCTTTTTATAAGGACCATCTGTTTCAAAGGCCATTAACATTTTAGTCCCCAACTGGCTCACTCAGGTGACCTTTATAGATAGGTTTAATTGTATAAAATAAAACTAAAACGGCAAACTTATTGCTTTACTGTAGGAAAAGTCCCTGGGAGACCAGTAATTAATTAAATCAAATTTTGAGTAGGTTTTTTGCCAAAATATTTTTTAACTTTTCATGTAAAAACTAATCATTATACCATAAACATTTGTTTCATCTATGCGATAGGTTTTCGTTACCATAAAACAATTAAAATCACCATGATCAGATACGATGAATAAGAAAAAATCTATCTGTTGAATTTGTTATTAGATCACGAGTCTTAATTTATTTGATCTATGTGGCGTTGACAGTTACGGACGCGATGATATGAACATTGGGCATCAAGATATTGCATACAACGTTACCACCAAACAACACATGGTGAAATATACATTACCGTAAAACAATGGAATTATGACATGTGACAAAAATCTTTAATTATGTGCCAAATGGGTGAAAGCATTTGACCAAAATAGATCACAATTAAGATTTTTTTTAAAAATTAACCAAAAACTTTATCTCTACAATAAGTGAATCTCTTTTTTACCTGTTATGTTTTTTAAATGATTCATTACAAAACAAATTTGGAGGGGGTGATCAAAATTGGAACTTAATCGAGTATGAAAACAATGCTAAACATCTAAATAGCGAAATACTTAGGATAATTACTATTTTTTCTTTATTTTCAAAGAATTAATTTTTGAAAAATATTTTTATCGCCTATTTGATTACACTTTTTCTTTTTGTTTTCACTAAATAATATTTTTAAAAGGTTTTTTCTGCCCTATTTAAAATATTCAGAAAATCCGTTTAACTTTTTTGTTTTTCGTTATCCTTAAAATTTATCTCTGAAAATAATATACCGTTAAGTTGATAATTTAAAAGTAATTCAATTTGAACTTTTGTTATTAACATCTACTAATGTACTGTGTAAACAATATAAGTAACTTAGTATCTACAGGCACGTTTAAACTAATTTTGTCTTCGACTGCATTAGAACTTCAATTTGCCACCACCACCCAACCCATTATTATGATTCCCCACCACCGAAGGTGGGGAATCATATTGTTTTCGTTCTGTTTCTTCTTATTATTATTATTATTTTTATTATTCTTATTATTCTTCTTCTCTCAAGACCATATGCTGACGCATATCTCGAGAACGGCTTGATGGATTTAGATGAAATTTGCTACCAATAATCTGTTGTCTGTGTAGATAATCAAGACGCGTTCATTTTCGTTATCTTGAAGGTGGGTGGGTGGGTGTAAATAAATACGTAGTTAGATACCCAGGGAAACCAATTCTGAATGGACATAAGCTGGTTACGACACCTTATTTATACTAAGCCAATGCTTTCACCTATGAGTTAATCCGATTAGTGACCGTTAAAAACTTGGCGATTTTTAAAACCACAGCTTGTCACGTCACACGCCTGTACTTAAAACCTTACACAATGAGATGAATGATGTATACAATTTGCCTTGATAGATCAAATGGCTTGGGGGTTTTCTGTTAATCACTGACCGTGGAAGTAGAAGACTGCCCACTTTTTTAAGTTTACACCAATAAAATGTTTCCTTTTACTGACTGACACTTTCCTAATGACCGTATGTCGAGTACAAAAATTTGTAGTTTTAGTCGGAAATGAATCTTCCGAGTAAGCCGCCACTCTGTTACTATTAACACTTTTCAAATAAGAGATGGACAATTATTTCAGGTATTGTTAAAGTTTAAGATAAAATATTTTTGTCTTTTTTATTCGATTTAAACATTGAAATTTTCGTAATTTGGACTGAAAGTTCACTTCGATTTAAACATGGGAATTTTCGTAATATTTCGTAATTTGGACTGGAAATTCGCTTCAAATTCGGCATATCGAATTAACTAACAAATTTACATAAAAATACATAGCGGGACCATTTGTATCATTTCGATTTAAGCGAAATTGTGATTCAACCGATTTCGAATTAACGAGAGTCGATTTTATTTCTTTTGCATCAAAAACACCTAAATAATCTATAGAGCAATGAAGATCTGAGTCTTTCAGATGCTGGAAATAACAATATGAGATTTATTCCGTATAATACACCTAAACTAATATGTACCTCAACGTGTTGAACAGTACGTTTTTTCAATAGAGGGGTCTTTTAAATCGGACTATATATACAGCGTCGATCAATTTCAAGAGTTAACATACATGCTTCATATAAAAATGTCCGTCTTTTACTATTTTGACTGAGTAGATGTATCGTTATGATCATGAACCTTAAACATATAGGAATAACCGATATAAGTCGCGTAATTAAAATACAAACATATGGCCTCCTATGATGTGTATTGCGCATTGAATCACGATTATTAATCAATAAACTTTTTAGAAAAAATATTAAATAAACATCACAAAGGGTAACTTTTATTATATTTTTTTTGGATTTTACAATAATTCCGAGTCCATCGGTGTTTATACTGTCTGACGAAATCGGGAGGGCATCTAGGTATATCCTCAGGCAGTGTCGACACGCTCCAATATTACTTGGATCTACCTGCCCATCATTAGAAGGTCTTACATTCACACCTAAGACAACGATCTTAATCAACTCGGTCGTTAATTACTGTGTTTATTCAGTGACACTCGCCAATCCGTCACTGGCTTCAATGTGTTATCACCTGTTAATTACTGGTGACCAAGATACCGGTGAACTTTGAAAACTTGTGGCCAGAAAAATCGCAAAGCGCCGTGTTTTGTCGCAAGTTAAAGAAAAAAATCGCAGTTAGCGATGCCCAGCGCAAACCCTCCCATACGTGTTCATTCATTGTAACACGCGGCGACGCCAAATCAGAGGCCTGAGAGGGGTTCTACGAGTTTTCTTATTCAATAAAATTCCTTGAAAACATCACTTCCTATGCCGAGAAGGCCTTCCAATGTACGATTTTTCTCAACCGAAAACTTTAATTCAAATCTACTTTAACTTTCAAAGAAATTTTAAAAAGCAATCAAGGTATGATTTTTTTAGTTTACCAGGTCAACGCGGTACAAATGTACTTTATACATAACTGCCTTTAAAATGTAATTGTTCATCAAGGCAATATATACACAGCATTAAAAACGCATGTGACGTAAAAATCACAAGATTTACCCTTTTTGGCGACACAGTAATGAAATTGGCAACAAAATTTTACAACTGGCGATTTCCTTGACGACAGACTTTTACAACCCAGCGCTAACCCTGCTAGGGTCTTTTCACCAGATATATGCCATAAATTATTTATGGATGGTGGGGAATCATACGTAACTGGTATCCCAGTTACAATCTCTAGTTTTTATTTTATTATTTACATATTTATTTATTTCATTTTATTTTTGGAAAAATTTTTTCCCCAGAAATGCTCGAAATATATACCTTGATAACGCCTCGTCTAGAGATAATCAGTCGATCAGTCAAAATGAAATGTGTGTGTGTGTGTGTGTGTGTGGGGGGGGGGGGGGGGTTCAATTGGAAGTTTTTTCCGAATAAACCAAGAAAGTCGTTGAGCAGTTTTTGGTCGACGATTTTTCCAGGCACTCCGGTTTTCTCAGAACTGACAGGCTTGATATAAGTAAAAGCATCTTGGCTGAGACGTAAAAAAACATTCATTATTAAGATCATAAGTACTCCTACAAACCCATCGATAAATCAAACACATGTTGCCATGTTGACATTTAAATGAAGCAATATTATAATGCATGTAAACATAATAATTATTGATGTTTTGATTTTCTTCAGCAGTGTATGTGGAGTTTTACTGTTTCACAATTTTATGTGTGTATGCGTTAAAATGACGAATGATCCTGAAAAGAAATGCAAGTCTTCAACGACGCATTACAACAAAACACGAACAAAAAAAGACCAGAAAACACATCACAGCAAAACACGACTGGCGACAAATGCCAGTCACCAACAACAATTAAAATAAAAATGACCAACAATGCACCATAACAAAAAAAAAAAAAAAGACTGATGACAAAGAGCAGTCACCAACAATCATCACAACAAAAACGACCAACAGCACGCCACAACAGAAACGACTAACAACGCACTACAACAAAATCGGCAACCAGTGTACCACAACAAAACCTACTAACAACGCACCACAACAAACCCTACCAACAACGCACCACAACAAAAAACGGTTAACAGCGCAGCACTGCAAAAACGACCAACAACGCACTACAATAAAAACGACCAACAACGCAGCACTGCAAAACGACAACAACGTAGCACTGCAAAAACGACCAACAACGAACCACAACAAAAACGACCAACAACGCAGCACTGCAAAACGACCAACAACGCAGCACAGCAAAAACGACCAACAACGCAGCACTGCAAAAACGACCAACAACGAACCACAACAAAAACGACCAACAACGCAGCACCGCAAAAACGACCAACAACGCAGCACAGCAAAAACGACCAACAACGCAGCACTGCAAAAACGACCAACAACGAACCACAACAAAAAGAACCAACAACGCACCACAATAAAAACGACCAACAACGAACCACAGCAAAAAGAACCAACAACGCACCACAATAAAAACGACCAATAACGCAGCACAACAAAAAGGCCAACAACGCACCACAATAAAATCGACCGACAACGCAGCACTGCCAAACGGCCAACAACGCAGCACTGCAAAAACGACCAACAACGCAGCACAGCAAAAACGACCAACAACGCACCACAGCAAAAAGAACCAACAATGCGCCACTGCAAAGAGAACAAACGACGCACGACGGCAAAAAAGGATAAACACAAGAAAAACAACTAATGACAAAGTTCAGTCACTAACAACCCACCAAAACTAAAATGACTAACAACGCACCACAACCATAACGCTCAACAATGCATCACAACAAACAAGCTCAACAACGCATCATAACAAACAAGCTCAACAATGCATCATAACAAACAAGCTCAACAACGCATCACAACAAACAAGCTCAATAATGCACCACAACAAACAAGCTCAACAACGCACCACAACAAACAAGCTCAACAACGCACCACAACAGACACGCTCAACAACGCATAAAAAACCCACGCTCAACAATGCACCACAACCAAAAAGGACTAGTGCGTGCTACAGACCAGTTAACAACAGCCATCACAACATAAATGACCAACATCGCACCACAGCAAAAAGGACCAACAACGCACCACGTCAAGAAAAACGACAAAGTTACATTTAATGCAAAAGTGTCTGCATTTTTTTCAAAAATGTAAGTACACGTGCATCTGAAACATGTACTTTGTCCCATTATTGCACGACTAACTTGATCTATTCGCCGTTTTTCCTTTTGTCCAACCGTGAAACAGATAACAAGTTACCATGGACACGTTATAACGGACCTATTGTCAAGATCGTAAGAACAGTAGGTACGGTTCAGAAATGTTATCCAACATCAGTTAAATTAACTATGCCTTTATTTATTTACAAACAAATTATCAAAATTCGTATCTTATCTATATTCAAAATTTTGAGAATATTGTTAATAAACAAACAAATAAATAAATAAAAAGCTTGATAAATATAATTCATAATGATAACCGCTATTATTTGGTTATGTATTATCATGCCTCCATGTTGTCACCTTCAAGCTCTAGCGATTCCCATTCTGTTGTCTTCCTTTATCACCAGATGTCTTTGATGGTATCACTTATATATGTTACGTTTTTCTATCTGATTCCACCATTCAAGTATTTAAAATTATCAGACCCGCACTTAAGTGTCGTACCCTCCTCATTCATGACCATCTTTTATACAACCACGATTCATTACAAAGCATAGAGATATAAAACAATTTTAGTATTCAAAACTATAGAGTCGAACCCTCCTTATTCAGGACCATCTGTTATACAACCAAGATTCATTAAGACAAAGCATATAGATTTGTTAAATGTACATAAAACAATTTTGTTCTATATTTCTAAACAAATAGATACTAGTATATATTTTAAAGGTTGCTGGATGACATAAATTTTGTATAACGCTGAGAAAGAACCAAAGTACACTTTTAAAAATATTGGCTCTGTAAAATGCAAAGCTAAGCAAAAAGTATATGTCACGAATGACCTTTTAGCCGAGTTGTTACAAAGTCGCACTCGGTTTTTGGTTTAGACGGGCGGGCGTATTGAAATTATTTTGAATGAGTTAGATAAAGGTCATTTTCCGTTGTTGTTTGGCAGAGTTATGACCCTTTGATGTAAAATGTATTAACATTATCTTGCTAAGTGAACATCTACCAGGGAAGTGAGACCGGGTGCTCCGGAAGGGTACTCACCTCCTGTTTAGCTAGTTACACCTGCATATATAATCAACCGTGAGAATATAAAGAAAATGAACTATGAGATAACTCAAATGTGTTCACTGGTTGTAAGTTAAGTTAGATCGTTGAAGCCGGTACAATAGTACTATAATCACACTACTGATCGTTTACTCCATTGTCCGTCCAAAGTCGGGAATTTTGTTATAATCAGTGGTCCCTATATATGTCTTTGCGTTTTCTTGTGAGAATTGGCTGTTGTCATTAATTTATTCCTTGTTAATTAACATGACCTTTAATCTAATCCAACAAATATATGTATGTGACTGCAAACTTGCAGCTTTGTGATCACTGGTTGTAAAATAAGCCTGGTGATTAGGGGAACCCAATAGTATATTAAACTTTAACAGCTGGGAATTTGCTTCCAGTGGCCGTCCAAAGTCGGGAGATTTTTATAATCAGTGATGTCGATATAGATGTATGTATATATTTGTGTTTTCTTGTCTTGTTTGGACGTTTCATTAATTTCCTGGTAATGCTCCGCGCTTGTTTTGTTGTGTTGGCTGTTGACAAGTAGATGTCAATTAACACAACTTTGTCTACATCTAATCCAAGAAAAAGATGTGACTCAAAACGTGAAGCTCCTTGATCACTGGTTGTAAAATAAACCTGGTGGTTGGCGGGCTCAATAATACTATAATCTCACAACACAGTGCCCGTCTAAAGTTGTGAGTCTTTATAATCAGTGGTCCCCCGATGTAAACATATATTTACTTGTCAGGTTTGGCCGTTTTCATCATTTACTTGTATTGTTCCATGTTCTTTAATGTTCCACGTCCTTTAATATAATCCAAGAAAAAAATATGACTGGAAACATGTAGCTCTGTGATGACTGGTTGTAAAATAAGCCTGATTGTTGGGGACCCAATAATACTATAAATACACAACTGGATATTTGCCACAGTGCCCGTTCAAATTCAGAGGATTTATAATCAAGTGATCTCGATATATGTACACGTATTTGTGTTTTCTTGTTTGACTGTTTTCATTATTTACTTTATTGAATTAACACGACCTTTAATCTTATCCCAGAAAAATATGTGACTAAAAATGTAGCTCTGTGATCACTGGTTGTAAAATAAGCCTGGTGGTTTTATAATCAGTGAGCCCGATGTAATCATCTGTATTTCCTTGTCAGATTTGGTCGTTTTCATAATTTTCATCATTTGTTCCATGTTCTTGGTTGCGTTGGTTTTTGACAAATGCGTGTAAATTAACACGGCCTTAACCAAACGAAAATATGTGACTGGAAACATGTAGCTCTGTGATCACTGGTTGTAAAATAAGCTTGGTGGACCCAGTAGAACTAAATATTTTACCACATTGTCCGTCTAAAGTCAAAAGATTCATAATCAGTGGTCTCAATAAATGCATCACCACTGTGGTAGCTCAGTTGGTAGAGTGTTCGCTTCGTAAGTGGAAGGTTGTGGGTTCTAACCCCGATCGGGTCTGACTCAAGACTTAAATGTGTGTAGTAGCTGTCCTTTCGCCAAGCACTCTGCATTACGAAATGAAAGTCACGGTTCTTCCGGATTGGAACTTAAAATAAACGAGGTTCCGTGTCACGGTGGGCTTGGCACGCTAAAGAACCTTGCTGTATAACGCCATCAGCGCAAAGCACAGTCAAAATTTCTACACTTTCGCCTATAGTTGGCGACGTCTCGATATAAGTGAAATATTCTTGACTGAGACGTTAAACATTACTCAACTCAACTCAATATATGTATCTGTGTTATTCTTGTCTTATTTGTCAGTTTTCATACCCTTGTATTGTTTCGTGTTCTTGGTTACATCGGCTGTTGATAAGTATAATATGTTTTAGTTACAAACTCTTTACTTCTTTTCAATGTGTTAATTTACTTTCCGTGGGAAACAAAGGAAACAAAAACTAGAAAATACAAAATCTTTATATAGAGATTTCAAAGTATGTGGTTTCTATTTTCAGCCTAATTTATCGTCATAATGACGCAATAAATATGACGTAATGTTGCGTTTTAAAGATATTGAAACACTTTTTTATGTTTGTGTGAGTTTTAGTCATCAAAGGGGGGTAATTATGTATTATACAGTACAGAGTTGTCGAATATTTAGCACAAAGCTAAAGAATTTGGGCTTATCGGCAGCTCATCGCGACACATCTTTTCCTATATTTGGGCAGTTGCGGTCAACCTTTCGGCAGCTTTTCGGTCACTAGCTATATACACATGACGGCCACTCGGAGGTCGAGATTCACATCTTTTCGTTACCTCAATGTTAAACTTTCGACATGCCTGTACTATACTTATTCTGATGAAAAGATGCATTCACAGGCGTAAGTGCGTTATGTGTTTGTAGCGACCGAATGCGTGCCTTTTCACAATCACACAAAGCTGACTGACTGAGTATGGTTTTTTGCGCCCCGGTCAAGATTCTCTTATTTATATCGAGGCAACCAATTCATGGGTATTGGAGGAAATTGGAGTGTCCAAAGAAAACTACTGACCTTCGGCAAGCGAAATGACAAACTATCTTACACTAAGATCAGTCCCGATTGAGATTCGAAGTGAGTGAGTGAGTAATGGGGTTTAACGTCCCAGTCAAGAATTTTTCACTTATATCGAGACGTCGCCAACCATAGGCGAAAGTGCAGAAATTTTGCCTGTGCGTTGCGCTGATGGCATTATACAGCAGGGTTCTTTAGCGTGCCAAGCCCACCGTGACACGGGACCGTACCTCGTTTATTTTAAGTTCCCATCCGAAAGAACCGTAACTTTCATTTCGTAATGCCGAGTGCTTGGCGAAAGAACAGTCACTATACCCACTTTTAAGTCTTTGGTCAGACGCTCAGATTCGAAGCTTACCAGTGAAAGGCGCTGTGATTTATAAGTTATGGACAAACATAATCCATAAAACATAATTAATTTTTTTTAATATTAGCGAATGCTTCAAAATAAAATAATATAAAGTAAAAAGGCTAATGTGAAGTCTATATTTCGCAATGCACTTGTGTATTTTGTAGGTTAATTTTCAGCTCAATTATCCACGTATGTGATATTTGTGCCATGTGCTGCTTTTGAATTTCTATTAAAATAATGCATTCAAAAACAGCACATGACATTTGTTTTGAAAGTTTATTTTTCTTTCTTAACCTTGCAAAACTAAATAAATGAATTAACGGCTGAAAATATATAAACCAAATTTAAACAACTGAAGACTTTTTATTTTATATAATTTTATTTTATTTTTCAATATTCAGTGATGTTCATGTAAAATGTGACATTTTAATATCACGTTTGAACATCAAATCAAGGGTAATTTTAAATATAACATGCCCTTATAGAATATATTATAGTAATAACATCACACAATACGAGGTATATAGGAAATATTACTAATAATTGGGCAATTTCGGAATAATTGCCTCTACATTGTAGTAGCGTTATGGCCAGAGAGATACGGTACAGACCTGGCGAAAATTTAACACCATGTAACGAATCCGCAACTCATGGCAACCCCTCGTTAGCTTTATCTCGACATACAGATTTTCGGCAACTGTTATCTACATTACAGAGTTGAGTTGAGTAATGATTTTTAACGTCCCAGTCAAGAATATTTCACTTATATCGAGACGTCGCCAGCTATTGGCGAAGATACAGAAATTTCGCCTGTGCGTTGCGCTTATAGCATTATACAGCAGGGTTCGTTATCGTGCCAAGCCCATCGTGATACGAGACCTCGTTTTATTTTAAGTTCCCATCCGAAAGAACCGTGACCTGTTGAAAATTTAACACGAAACTAACGAAAAGACGTCAAGGCTAGGCTGCAAAGTGACCGAGATATGGATATCGAATGACCGAAAAACTGTCGAATGATATCGAGATAACTATTGTCGAGAGTATAGATAACAAGGAGCCGAGATAAGATGTCGATTCGACACTTATTCGTTAGCTTACTGCAGGCTGACCAATTCGACGCAAATGTACCACAAAAACGGATGTAAAATGTATTAACATTATAACATCGCACGTTAAAAATGTACCAAAAATTATGGCTTTTCTCGTTAAAAATGCACCATTCCAGATAAATTAATCGAATTGATTGGTCAGCCTGTTAGTGTTAACTTTCGACAGAACTGTACTGTATCTCGCAGCAGCTTTTCGGTCACCAGCTATACTCAAATCTCGGCCACTCGACACACCGTTCGGAGTTTCGATTTTTTGTTAACTCAATGTTAAATTTTTGACAGGTCAGTACTGTATAGTGGTGGATTAGTGAATTAGTCACTTATTACTGTCAGCAAGTCAACAGGTTTTTGTTTTCAGTATGAATGGACATAAAAGGGGCTATTTTATTTATCTAAACCACCGGTGGTCAAGCAGTAAGGTTTGATAATGGTTTTAGGGAAGATTCACACCTGTCATAGCGCAGTTATTGTTTCTAATGATAAGTCGCTTATAGGTAAATCCTACCGTCTTGAAGTTCACCCCTGAGGGAAAACCAGAAAAACTACTTCCTAAGGGTCCGAAAAACTGTTATGGGCTAGAAGGGATTTTTACTGGATTCAACCATAAGTATAAAAAAGACGAATAATTACTCATGGTTGTTACAACGAGCTGAAAGCTCAATGAACACAGTCATTTAAATATTAACTTTTTAAAGAAATTAAGTTAATTCGATATATTTAATAATAATATTTATTTGTGGAATTTACATATGAACAAGGAATTTTAAGTTGTCAGGAGTTTGTTTTAAAGAAGCGTTGAAATTACACGAAGATTGGATTGATAACTGATTAAGTTTGAACTATTGTTGTGTGTGAGTTTTAACAGCGCAACAGCTTTTAAGGATTTCATAGGACCGTCAACGTGATTATTTTTGGGGTTATCTGTTTTTAAAATTGATAAAAACCTGCGTGCGCATTCATGCAGGTATATTTTTACATTGAATGCCACGTTATTTATTAAAGGTATACTCGCCCAATAAGATCGCCCAGGGATAAAAAGACCGCGACAAACCTCGTTTATACCGCTACACATGGTTGAACTTTCAGTGTGACAAAACAGTGAGTTTACCTGAGTCCTGATATAAAGACGGACAGATCTTCAGGTGTGTAGATTAACAAATGAAGATCTGAGTATTTACTATGGCCTCTTCACGTGTATCGCACCTTCTGATATGTTTTGTTGTTTCTGCTGGTAAAAATGGAGAAGAACTCGGAGTAGATGAAGAACAGATTGTTTTAATTGTGTGTTTACTTTTTGATGTCTCTAATTGCAAGGTAAGACAAAAGTTTTATAAAACTTTCTAAACATGACGAATCTATCTCTCCCCGTATATCTGTGTCACTGTTAAATGTCCCTATACCTTACCTGTGTACACGCGGAATGTTATTTATAAATACACACAACTTAACTAACCATATGGTAGCTACTGTTTACATTTTTATTCAAGTTATTGAGATTGTAATTAAATGTCATTTTACACAATTCTTAAGATCACGTTATTCTTTAGATTCGTTTCAGTTTCATGTAATCTTTAAAATGTTTTTTTTTTAATAATCTTTCTGACTAAAACCCCACGATCCCCCATTTTTAGTGTTTCGTTTTCGTGTAATTAAGTAATTTTCCGTACAGCTGACTGATTCCCCAATTTTCTTTCCTAATCTCGCTTACAAATTATTTTCTGAATTCACCATGGAGGACTCAACAGTTCGTGTGACTGGTAGTTGTACACCATTTCCATTTGTATCTGTCTTCTAAAATCATAATTTCAGCTGAAAAAATACCCTAAATATGACGGAACAATCCAGTTTGAAACTTTCTATGAAAAAACTATTTTTTTTAATATTAAAATAATTTAAAGGGGGTTACAAAAAAGGACGTCTTACTTTATATTTCCTTATAATTATTATTCTGATGGAAACAAATGACAGATTTGCAACATTTTTTCGTGTTATTTCCATACATTTTCCAGGCTTGCATTTATTCTTCTCTTTACAGCATTTTAATATTTTTTATTTCATGTTATTTTCTCCCAATCATTACATTTTCTCCAGCAGGTCTCATTTTTTCTCTCTACCTTATTCTATTATACAGGTTGTAGCCGTACAACATTTTTATGTAAAACCACAACCCAATGAATTATCAGAGACAGTGCTAACAGAGGAATGTAAACTAGAAACAGGACTAGAAGAGGAACAAATCAAGAATTCTCAACCATTAGAACACATCTTAGAAGAAGTGAGTCTCATTATATTATTTACAACACCTATAGGGCTCGACACCCCAATTGTCCCAGGCCCATTAGAAGTTCGAGACCACATCCTTGAGTCTGAAGACCAATGGTCCCAGGTCCAGAGCTTCGCATTTTAGAACTCAGTGGGCAGAGGTCCATAGGTCCAAGACCACAAATTTGAACCCCTTACACCTAGAGGTCGAAAACTCAATGGTCTCGGGTCCAGAGGTCTGACTAATCACAAGTTGGAACCCTAGGCCAGTGATTTCCTTATGTATGGACCACTCAGAGACCACAACTTTGAACTCTGGACCATTGATTTCCTTACATGGGCTACCCAAAATTTTGTAAATAAAAATCTTTATTTTTTGACAAAAATTAATTATACTGATTGTCTAATAAAATTATGGTAGTGTATTGGGTTTTTATTTTGGGACTAAGTTACTATTCCCAGACTAAAGGGTGGGTTAAAATTGACTTTTTCGAGTTCGTATATTATGTTCTTATGCATATATTTATATACAATGTATAAATAAAAACACGCGACTTTCTTTACATAATAAACGTAATAGCCTTTGAATTTGTTTACTATCACGAGGGTGTAACTTCTGGGTGTAAATAGAATCGCCATGCTCTAGTGACGTTGAAACAGCGAGTCAGTCTTGCTTGAAAAAAATCTTATAAGAAAAATTGAGCATAAAAATTTAAGTTTCGTATGTATGACGGGTCCTGTAAGGAAATTGTTACTAAAAAGAATTAAAATGATATCTTTTTCTTTTTATTATTCTAATTGCTTCCTTTAAATAGCTCATAAATCGACCTCGTTTTTAATTAAACACTGGGCTAAGATTGTCCCATTCATCAGATGTTTTGCCATAGAGTGACTATGTTTTAATTAAAGGTTTATCACTGCACGGAGGCGTTGAAGTTTTCTAAGGACGGATTTTTTGACGTAATCTTTTTAATAAAAAATGAGAAAAATTTTCTCAGGTTTTTATTTCAGTATTAATATTACCCGGAAAATGATAAAATAATAAATGAGAGAGAGAGAGAGAGAGAGAGAGAGAGAGAGAGAGAGAGGTGGAATTCTCAAGATTTTTACTTCAAGAGATTGCTATGTTTTTTTCAATAATACTTTATTTTTAGACACTGAAAAATAATACATGTACATGAGGGATATATGAATGTATATGAGAGAGAGAGAGAGAGAGAGAGAGAGAGAGAGAGAGTCTAAATTCGGTGTTAAAACAACAATAAAATCATAATAAACAATAATGATTACGCAATCATTCATAAAACAACTGTCCAAGAACATATAATCACATTTTCTTAACGAATTTAGCTTTGTTAAAAATGTCATAAATTATGAATAAAAATTGACACAAGGACCTAACACTTATTATAAAACCTTGTTCAATATCACTGGGCAAAATATAAGATTTTTGTCCTTTTGTTGCACATGAAATATTAATAAAAGTCCGTCAGAATTCTAACCGTGGTGATGATAAGTTTTAACTAACTACGATCTGTTGCAGCATTACAACCTGTTGCCAGCATCAATATCGATTTTTAGTCCTAACTTGTAACTAGCTTGTACGATACAGGCCCGTCGAATGTTTAACACTAAGCTAGCGAATAACTGCCAAATCGTCAGCTTATCTCAGTCCTTTGTTAGTTATATCTTGACAGCTTATCAACAGCTGTTATCTATCTCTCGGCAGCTTTTCGACCACTAACTGTCTATCTCTCGGCCACTCGACAGTTGAACTTCGGCTTCTTTTTGTCATCTCCGTGTTAAACTTTCGACAGGTCTGTGCTCTATATGTGGCTTCTATTATGCCGTTGTAGTGCTACTTGAAGATTATATTAGTTTTTCACACTTATTCGACCCGAGTCCCCACGTAATATTTAATAAAATATTTCATTAATATTATGTAGGGACGGTTGTAGCTGAATAAAATGTGATATATTAAGAAACGATGGCAGCTGTATAAAATGCGTAGACCCGTGGTTACTTGGGTAGATGAAAAAGTTTTTTACACTTGTCGAAAGTTCGTTTTTTCATCCGGGTACTCCGGTTTCCTCCAACATTTCCAATATAATTTAAGTGCAAAACATCTTCACTCTTTTCGCCAATCCAAACTGTAAAATTACACTCTGCAATTCTTAATTCAGCAGACGAGCAGACGTTCGGTATTTGGATGATACATGCTCTATATATATGACTTCACTACTCCTGCAAGATATTATATGACCTTTAAAATATGATGTCTGGTAATCCAAATTAAACACGCCGCCATCAACTGAACATTTTAAAATAATTTGATATAATTTTAGTCGTAACCGTTCGCAGTCATTATGTGAAGTCATGTTTCAGACTTAAAGAGCCAGATATGGAATAGCATCAGTAACATCTTTTCTTAATATTAAATATCCTTTTACTTGGCGCATTGCTTTTCCATACTGTGTCATATCATGTACTGGTATTTAATTATGTCATGTGCTAATTTTTTAACTGTGTCATGCGCTAATTTTTAAGCTGCATCATGTGCTAAAAAGCATTATTAAAACACCATAACAATATTATTTTTAATTTTATGTAAAGTAAAATAAGGCATACTAAAGTTCAACAATGGGGTCATATGGCAAAATAAGGGGTCAATGCCCCCATGTCCCCTTTTAGATTGAGAGATTTAGCCATTATATCATGGTAATTTTCAGGAAGGCAGAACAATTGTACACGAAGATACATGCATATATATCTCGTCAGAAGTTGGTCCATTGTTTTCAAATCTTTATTTTAGGACAAGTTCACGTAGGTCTATGTACACCTCGACAGAAGTCAAGTTATCAGTCCGTCAGAAGTCGCTCCATTGTTTTCAAATCTTTATTTTCCCACATTTATTCTTACAGTTGTTCATTTCACATCCCAGAAGTGGTGACCCTTATCTCAAAATGTCATCACCCATGTTAAACCGACATTATCTTAAACTGAATTAATACCATATGACATTATAGATGTACATTTTTACACGTCTTCTTAATGGTTTAATTGCACCAAAATGCTACTTTAGGCTGTTATTTACAAACACAAATTTTAAATACATGTTTATTACTGGCAAATATGACAGAAACATTTAAGAGACTAAGTTTATGGCAATGTTATTGACAAACATTTCAATGACTAAGTATAGCATTTGATTCAATGCTGTTGACAAACATTTTAATGATAAAGTTTAGCATCTTTGTGCAAATGCCATGTGCTAGTTTTTATTCTAGAATTCTGCATGAAAAAAGACTTTCAAAATTAACCCAGCTCAGTAAAAAGTTTAACGAGCAGTATCCAATTCATAAGAACTTCCGATTTGGCCCTTGAATTTCAAGAATCCAATTGGCCGTTTTCAAAATGCCAAAAGTCTAGACATAGACAACGTTTTTTTCTGAAAGTCTAATTTCATTTCCCAAGAGCGAGTCAAAACATAAACAACGTTGTTTTTTATCTGAAAGCCTAAAATCTATTTAATTTTCCTAAAGCGAGTCAAAACAAAGCCTCAAAGGTCAAACATTGTCATACTTTTAAATGGTTAAACGTAACTTATATGGCATAGATTTAAAATATAATGGAATATATATACATTTTTTCTCTTTTTTACCGGAAATATATGTTTTTAAGTTTTAAGTTTTTATATTCCAAATTTAGACTGTTTACCTGTACGGTATATTGTTTTACTGCAGGGTAAAACTTTTTGTATTTAATTTGTTCTAGTTTTATACTTTATTTTTTGTCCCGTAAGAACACGACATTTCCGCATGTAGCTGGAAACCATTGACAGAAAACAGGTGTCATATGATTAACCTGTATACATACTACAGCTTATTTCCTCTTGTTTGCAAGATGGCTGATGCTGTAAACATTTTCTAATGAAAAAATGCATCTTGTCATTTTCCCCATTGTCTGTTATTGCAAACGAAAGATGATACTTGCTTTTTGTTTAAATAACTGTAAGTAAAAAACGTTGCTTTTGCAACTTGTCAGATATGGCCAAGCTGGCGGCCACATCATTAGAAATGTTTAATTTTTTGTAAGGCTGTTTTGTTGAACATGTTACACTTAACTTATAATTACTACCTATTTGATGGATTTTGTGATACTAAAATCTTAGATATTCAATACTGCTCAAGCACATCTTTTTGTTTGACATTTCCTCTTGGACAGACTTCCATTTGTAACCCCCTTGCTCCACTAAAACTTCATGTTTGACTGAAAAAAGCTTAACCATGACGAAGATAATTAATTTGAAGACTTTTCGCGAAAATAACGTTTCAAAAATTCTGCATAGAATTGTATGGTTGGGGTACACAAAGACGTTCTTCCTTCCTCATTCTGGTAATATCACAGATTGTTTGATACCACCTTTTTAGCTCACCTGACCAAAGGTCATGTGAGCTTATGGTATGGTGCAGCGTGTGTATGTGCGTGCGTGCGTGCGTGTGTGCGTGCGTGTGTGCGTGCGTGTGTGCGTGCGTGCGTCGTTAACACACATTTTCGACTTCTCCTCTGAAAGTACTTGGCAGATTTCGATGAGACTTGGTCAGAAGCATGTCTGGGTCGGTGCAATTCAGATTTGTTCGTGGCGTTGCCATGGCTACCATAACTAGGTCAAGGTGACCTAGGGGTGCAAAAATCTTAAAAAATCTTCTTCTCCGAAAGTATTGTTTGGAGAAAAAATCTGATGAGATATTTGGCTTCTCTAGGGTCTTAAGCCTATAGTTTGTTCATTTTGTGAAATTCGGTCGAAAAATGGGCTACGCGTTTTTGCGTTTAATTTTGAAAAAATCGTAAAATAGCTTCAAATTGTTATAACTTGACTACTTGACCAGATAATGACATGGGGTTTTCAGTTTTGACATCTTCTTGTTAGTATCTTCAAAATGAGGTCAAGGTCAATTGTGAAGGTCGTGACCTAATTTTTTTTACCTCTGATTATAATTATTATCTCGAAAACTATAAACTTTTTGTATAGTCATGTATATTAGAATGTTGTAGGTATTGATACAACGATCATTTTGAAGTATAGAAAAAGGTCATGGGTTCAAAGGTCAAGGTCACAGTTGCGAAACAATACCGAAATGGTTAATTATCTCGAAAACTATAAACTTTTTGTATAGGCATGTATATTAGAATGTTGTAGGTATTGATACGACAATCATTTTGATGTATAGAAAAAGGTCATGGGTTCAAAGGTCAAGGTCACAGATGCGAAACAATACCGAAATGGTTAATTATCTCGAAAACTATAAACTTTTTGTATAGGCATGTATATTAGAATGTTGTAGGTATTGATACAACGATCATTTTGATGTATAGAAAAAGGTCATAGGTTCAAAGGTCAAGGTCACAGATGCGAAACAACACCGAAATGGTTAATTATCTCGAAAACTATAAACTTTTTGTATAGGCATGTATATTAGAATGTTGTAGGTATTGATACAACGATCATTTTGATGTATAGAAAAAGGTCATGGGTTCAAAGGTCAAGGTCACAGATGCGAATCAATACTGAAATGGTTAATAATCTTGAAAACTATAAACTTTTTGTATAGGCATTTATATTGGAATGTTGTAGATATTGATACACCGATTATTTTGATGTATAGAAAAAGGTCATGGGTTTAAAGGTCAAGGTCACAGATGCAAAACAATACCGAAATGGTTGATTATCTCGAAAACTATAAACTTTTTGTATAGGCATTTATATTAGAATGTTGTAGGTATTGATACAACAATCGTTTTGATGTATAGTAAACGGTCATGGGTTCAAAGGTCAAGGTCACAGATGCAAAACAATATTGAAATGGTTAATTATCTTGAAAACTATAAACGTTTTGTATAGGCATGTATATTAGAATGTTGTAGGTATTGATACAACGATCATTTTGATGTATAGAAAAAGGTCATGGGTTCAAAGGTCAAGGTCACAGATGTGAAAACAATACCTAAATGATTAATTATCTCGAAAACTATAAACTTTTTGTATGGGCATGTATATTAGAATGTTGTAGGTATTGATACAATGATGATTTTGATGTAAAGAAAAAAGTCATTGGGGTTTAGTATTTACGTTTACTTTAAATCTATCAGCTAGCCATTAGTTATCAGGTGAGCGTATAAGGCCCATGGGCCTCTTGTTTTAGTTTTACAATACCAGATATTCTCAGCTTTTCAACAAACTCAATTTAGCGATTTCACAAAGGCATTTGACACAATCAATACATATATAATACATTATATATATCTATTCTTTTCTATCGTTTTTCAGTTCGAAAGATTTTTAACAGCAAAAGGAATACATCCAGAGAATGGTGGAAGATCATTTTCATTGTTAACAGATGGACCATTACATTTAAGACAGTGTTTACACGCTGAAGCAAGCAATAAAAACGTTTCATTACCTTCATATTTCCATAAATATTATGATATAAGGAAAGAATTCAAGAACTTTTATAAAACAGACAGTATCAACAGCATAAAGTCAATGTTAGATTGTATCCTTTCTGGTATTATATAAGTGCTTTTATTATTATTTGATGGTACACTAGATACTATTTATTTATTCCATGAAGATTCCAAGATGGGTAAGTACAACTTGTTCATTTATTGGTATTCTAAAACTTGTTCTGGTCTAAGATGTTTGAGAATTTAAAACAATTGCCACCATATAAGATCATTTAGCACTTGGCTCATGCTTGTAAACATCATCGGCGTTATCTGATTTCTGAAGTAATTTTATGTGTGTTGCCCAATGTCTGAAGCATGTTTTAAGTCATGTTTGTTGCCTAATGCCTGAAGTAGGGCTTGGGTCATGTTGCCCAATGTCTGAAGCAGGTTTATGGTTATGTTGCCCTATGTCTGAAGCAGGTTTTGAGTCATGTTGCCCAATTGCTGAAGCATGTTTTGGGTCGTGTTGTCCAACGTCTGAAATAAGTTTTCAGTCATGTTGCCCAATGTCTGAAGTAGGGTTTGAGTCATGTTGCCTAATGTCTAAAGCATGTTTTGGGTCATGTTGTCTAATGTCTGAAGCATGTTTTGGGTTTGAGTCATGTTGCCCAATGTCTAAAGCATGTTTTGGGTCATGTTGTCCAATGTCTGAAGCATGTTTTGGGTCATGTTGCCCAATGTCTGAAGCAGGTTTTGTATCATGTTGCCCAATGACTGAAACAGTCTGTAATGGGTTTTGAATATTGTATGTTGCCCAATGTCTGGTGCTGGTATAGAAGCAGATTCTGATGCAGATAGTGGATAGTGTTGCCCAATTTATGAAGCAGACTTTGGGTCATGTTTAATATCCGAATCGTGTTTGAAGCTTTAAGGATTTAATGTTTGTCTTTTTTTTGCATTCTAAGTTCTGTAGGCCACTAGGTGAGGCCAATCCATAGAAAAACCTCGTTAACACTGTCGAGGCCCCCAATTATTAGACTTGCTTAGGAAACTTTTAGGAATAAGGATTTGTTAGAAATGAACAAACAGGTGGAATTGTAAAGTTTTTTTAAGTTAAAGATTATAAACAGATAGATTTGTTGAAAAGTCATTTGTTTTTTAACAGGAAAAAACCACTATTGCTTAAAACGTTTTAAAATTGATAGAAAATATGTCAGCTGTAATTACCATTGTCAATGTACGTCTTTTTTGCCGTGTCCAAATTACGTGTAGCATGAAACCTAATCCACACCTTACAATAAAAACAACAATGGAAAACACAGATTAAAAATGTATTTTTATTCCTATTTATGATGTCCCTTTAAGCTTGTATTATCTTTATAACACAGGGGAAAAATATTTTTTCGGATTTATCCGTCGATCTAGACGTTTCTTACCAAAACAACAGATTACCACAGGTCCCCATTTATATGGAAATTTTTTTCAATTTTATTTATTTAGTGTGGATTAATGAAAAATAGTTTTAAGACCAAAAATAAAAAGACTCGTTTAACAAATTTGAAAGAAAAATGTCTAATGTTTAAATAGGTGATTAGTTTTAGGCCTTAAGAACTTTTAAAACACTGTCGTTTAACGACTGATAAATTTATAACTAATAATGAGATTATAGGCATGCATTGTGCCGTTTTTGTTCTCAGACCGGGTACATCTTTGAAGGCGTAATGGCCGTGTAAACCTTACAACTAAGGAAATAGTTTGGCTGTCAAGTCCGGTACGGGAATAACTCGCTCGCTGATTAACGGTACCGGGTAGAATTAGCCACATGCTCAGATATTTTATCTACGTGTTCAAACTACCTGGGTATCTATCTTTATATAAAGTATACATTGGAATTTTGGCATGTAAATTACATTAATTTGTGTCCTACACGGAAAATTTTAAACCCCACTACAAAGGGTGTTAGTCCTTTTGTACGGAAAAATTGTTAAAAATCGAGGGCGAAAAGAGGGTTACAAGCCGACCGTACTGCCACGTACGTACCCGTTCTTCTGTAAATTTAAAGGGGTAGTACGAAAAAGGAGCTAAGAACCGAGGGCGAAAAGGGTGCTATAAGCCGACCGTAATGTATATTTCTCAATGCCCCGTACTTGCTCCTCAGCGGCAAAGGGGTAAAATTTATGGTACGCAAAGAATAGGGGGCGAAAAGGGAACTATTTCGTGTTTAACGTACGCGATCCACTGCAATGGGATAGGGCTTTTGGTACGGAAAGAATAGTTAAAAACAGGGGGCGAAAAGGGGACTTTTTCGTGTTCAACGTACGCGGTCCACTGCAATGGGATAGGGCATTTGTTACGGAAAAAATAGTTTAAAAATAAGGCCGGGGACGAAATAAGGGTAAAAAGCCGTAAATTTGCCGTAATATTATTCTGTAGGCTACCTAAGTGTTAAATTTTAGTGCTACTAACTTTTAAGACTATATGAAGTCATAAGATTGATGCATGTCACAGGCAGTCACTGACGAAACGTTTTAATAATTTGAATTATTTGTTTTGACACAAACTATTTTAAAGTAAATATCATGGTTCTGGATCTCTGAACACAGGAATCGGGCCATATTGGTATCCTATTAAAGTACAGTGTATAGCCACAAAACTTGTTGCAATAAGTGCATCGTTTTAATGAATAAACAATTAAGAAATGGGATTTTAACTAGAAAGAAATAAGACCGTAGACTTATCTACATGTATATATAATTTTGTCTTTCTTCACGTTTCAGTCTGCCTTAAGTCATCACCGACAGACAATGATAAATTATGTTTACTGTCGAGTAAAAGGGAAGCCGTCACGGTAGATAGTATGTCCCGAGGCGACAGTGCAAGGGCCAGTTTAGGGGACTCAAAATTTGAAATAAAATTTAAATGATTTAAAATGACTAAAAACCCAATTTTGAAAATTTTATATCATGGTTATATTGTATGTGTAGAAATGCATTTGGGTATTTTGGTTCGGGTTTGCAGAGGAATCGTTTAGGATAAAAATCGTACCCTAAACCATTGGTACCCCATACCTTATCAAACATTTTATTAACATACCGCATTAATGATTTTTCATGGTAACTGAAAATACATATACATATATACATATTGTATATAAATATATATGTCTGAATTAAATAAGACTTAGAGAGTGGGCGAGATAGAGAGAGAGAGAGAGAGAGAGAGAGAGAGAGAGAGAGAGAGAGAGCAAACATCATGATTGCATTTTTATTCGTAAAACAACTGTCTAAGAATATAAACATGAGAGAGAGAGAGGGTTGAATAATGCTTTCAAAAACGGTATGGAAAACTCAGTGGAGAGTGAGAAAGGGGGGGGGACGAATAATAGTGTCAGAAAAAGGTACAAAAACAAACATTTTGGGGCTATACTCGAATTAAGTCTACACTATTTATTCAGGCTGTATGTAGTATTGTTAAGAGTTGATAAAACTAAATAAATATTACCTAATCTGTAAAGAAACTCCAATAAAGTAGTGTTTATACAGTCCTGTATTACAGGCTAAACCGATTATCAAACTTTCGTTGTTTATAATCATATTAAAAGAAAAAATGACAAAAGAATATGATAAATATTGTTACTTCTTGTTTAAAAAATTTAGCACGGGTCAAACAAAAAAGAACTGTCAAACCTAATTATCTGCAGAGCCCTAGTATAGTTTCGAAACTGGTTCAAAAATGAACATCCCCAATACGGTTAATAAAGGGGAGATATTTCAAATTTTTTGCAGTAAGCTACCACTTTTAATTTGAAAGTCAAAAGCTTTAACGGCCAGAACGAATGTAGAGAGTAAATTGACAAATCTTTTATTTTCTAAAAATGTCGGAATCGAGCCATTTGAAGCATTTTTGGTGAATCGAGTCTCAAAATTTTACATAAAATTTAATGGATTGGGGTTTCAGATGGTAGTCCTGTCTTGCTGGTAATATTGAAGGTAAAGGGGTCAAGTAAAAATTGGGACCAACTGTTATGTATTAAGTATTGTTTGCAGAAAAACCCTTTATGTACCAATTCAAAATGACACGGTATGTTTTAAAATTGTCCACATTTACTGTTATAGGGAATTTAAAATGAACACACAACTTACATGTATATAATGCTGTCAGAAAATGGCCAATTTTTAATGAGTATATAATTCACTTTTGTCGTTATTTAAGGACACAATGGAAATTTTGTTCCACTTCCAGAGTAGCAGTGTGTATTTACTTATAATTGTCATTATTGTGTCAACTCAGATAGTTAAAAGTGGTAGGTTTTATAATGCGAAGACACTTAACATTGTCACATTTATAGCATTTTCAAAATTTAAATTTGTTCTTCAACATTTCACTATTTATTCCGCCGTTGAACATGTTAAATATTGCCATGTGTAAAAATTATAATTTAAAAAGAAACGTGGTTCATGTAAGAATGCGAATTCTCGTTTTAAAATAAGACTCGCGTACATTTTCAGATGAATGATGATTATTTAAATTGTTCTTACAAAATTTTTAATTTGTACATCTAAATAGTATATTATACACTGCCATCCATAAACAACAGTTAACTATTTAACCATGAGTTTTTATATCACAATCGTTATGTCAAATTCCATTCATAGAATTAAAATATTGAGGTTTTTTGCAGTATTTGAAAGTGATATCGTAAATTAATGATCTTAAATGTCTGCAACAAAGATGTATTTTTAACAATTGTCTTGGAATTTTTGGAAATTTCAGGGAAAATTAAAACAGATGTTGGAAAAATACATTTGCCTAGATACAACACTAAATAAATTTAGTTGACTAAACATTAAGTTTTAACAAATTATTTTTTTTTCGATTTTCAGTCTGTTATGATACATACATGTATATAATAATTAATGTTTATATGGATGGTAGTGTAATATGTATTAAATATGCATATCGTTCCTAATTATTATGCCCGAGTTTGATGTTTTTGTCAGTTTTGGGTAATAAAAACTGACACTATTCTGATGGTTCAGGCATAATTAACCCGTTTATATAGACAGGTTTCCATTATAGTCTCGTCATATACAATCATCTAATTATTACTGTAACGAAAATAAAATCATCACATGCTTTGGATCAAAGGTAAATTATTAACCCCTTTCGAATGAGCCCCACCCACCCCCTCCACAATAAAGGTGGCGCGTATTGGAGCCTTGCCGTACTTGCAAAATGTTACCAACAAGACATGTTACAGTAATTTCCAGTATTTTTCTGCTTTTTTAAGCTTAACTTCTTGCTTCAAATAACTGATGAATGCATTTCAGTTGATGGGACATCGGCGGCCAAGTGATCTAAAAATTTCGGATCACACTGCTCCCATTGCCTTGGTTTTAATCCAACTTGGACAAATCCTGTTGTGAGAAAGTTTGACAGTGAACCGACTGACTGCCTCGATATAAGGGGAACAATCTTGGATGTGACGTAAGACACCATCACATGGTCACCACTCCACCCTTTTCAGCTGCCCAATGTGGTTTGTCTTTGAAAGTACCAGTTGTTTTTAGGCATCACACTTAGAAGCCACCTAAGGTGGTTTGCCTTTGAAAATACAGGTTGTGCTTTAAGCATCGCATCTTCTAAGCCCTTGTTGTGAGCGTCTAGGTGGGTTTTCTTAGAAAATACTGGTTGTGTTTTAAGCATCATGCCTCCTAAGCCCCTTGTTGTGAGCACCCCCTGTAGTCAAACTTATTTGTTTTAAAGGTTAATCTACATGATGAAAGATGGTCCACTGTGTATAACTTGACGTATTCATTAGGTGATTTAAAAACAACTTGGAGCTATTAGTTCTGTCTCATCCATTTGTAAAACTCGTGACTTATTTTATGTCCAACTTAAAAACAACACCGGTAAACACCCTCGGTAAAATAACGAGTTTTTGATGTATGTTAAAGCGGTAGGGGAAAAACGCGTGGTTTATATAAAAAATATATATGTCACATTTTGAAAAATATATATAATAGTATGTGTTAGTTTGCTAGTTTTAAACCACCCATTTGTCAGAAGTTTTGGTTGTAAATTAAAGAATATAGTAATGCTCATCTACACGAAATGCAAAGCGCTTTAAGTAAAATTTGTGCCAGCATCAGAGTATCCTTTCTGGGTTGTAATATATCTAGGACCTAGCATTTGGACTATACTGTGTCATTTACCAAGCATAGCGCTTTAGGTGTCATATTTGTGTCATCAGCAGCGTTGATTTTCTAGTTTTTATGGAACTAGCTAGGATCTAGCATTTTGGACTGCACTGGGCCCCAGAAAAGACCAAAAGCAATTTGAAATGCATGTATTGATTTTCATTAGAAATGTTCAAAGTTTTTTCGACAAAGTTTTAATCAACATTTGTAATACCGATATTTGCAGTTATCGACGGACGTAGGCAATATGTGAAATCGACGTAGGCTCTTGTTTTGGCAACTTCTGTTAAAAGTGCCCATGATGTGTATATGACTTTTAAGTCCTACTACCTTCGAGAACCTATATATAAACAAAACATAAATTTTGTTATACATTTAATTGTTGATTTGGTAAGTGACCCAGAGAATGACTGTTAAAGTAATGTTTGATCACAATCAGATAGATGTTATCATTATTGAAGAGTTATCTGTCACAGTGATCACCGGCCATATTTCTTACAAGTCGACAGGGGGTATATTTAATATTGTAGACCTACAGGGGGTCTTTATTTTTCACTAAGGGCCAGCCATTATCATATGCTAATTATTCTTGTATGAATTATGTTTTTCTTTTGACATTTTTATTGATAAACCCATTTCAGAAGGCAGTGATATGTCGCCTTTCAACATCAGTCTCAAATGTACCCGTAAAACCCATACAGGGACCGCTGTCAGTACTTTGTCCAAATTCATCTAAAGCCTAGTTCACACAGGGACCCGGTATATACTGAAATTGGTTCTAGCTTCAAAATATGACATAAAACAAGTCCATTGGTCAGAAGAAGCCACTACTTTGTACAATGTCATCTAAAGCCAAGTCTGCACTGCGACCCCATAATATATACTTGGTCATAGCGTTAGACCGCGCCATGGAACAAATGAAATTGACATTTTAAGCCGTGTTGGTCACAACTAAGCAACATTCTTTGCTCTTAAAGCTTAACAAAACATCAAAACATCAGAATCTTTCAAGTACCTTTCAATAGACTGAAGACAGTTTCCAAGATTTCGGCATGCATTTCTAGCTTTCCATAGTCCTAGATTCCAAAATTTGCATTTCATTTGAACATTTTCAATTCGCAGAATTTGATTTATCTCAAAAAGTTTTTTTTGTTCGAAATATAACCATTTGATCATGAAAAAATCCTTAACCAGATATACAGATTTAGGTTTAGCAGAAGATCATTCTGTAGAGTATGGCGTGCGGCAATGCCAGGAAATGGCGGGTGTAGTTCACAGATTGGTAAATGATGGTGAGTATAAACTTAACCGGATTTTTCCTAATGTCAATTTCACTTATATGAAGAATGTCTTTGCGTTATACCCCTCTGAAATTATCTCCCACATTTAATGTGTATTTTTATTATTTGTTTTATTTTAAATCCAAATATTTGATTATCAGTTTTTACCCCTTGTAAGTAATTGAGGATTTTAAACCTAATCGTTATTTATTTAAAAATAGAAATAATACATGGCTTGGCGCGCTAGAGAGAGAGAGAGAGAGAGAGAGAGAGAGAGAGAGAGAGAGAGAGAGAGAGAGCAAGAGAGAGAGAGAGAGAGAGTGCACCAACCGTTCATCTGGGGACAATTTAATTAGGTCCACCGACGCGTGTGAACAAATTTCGTGTCCCTCAGAAATTGAAATACCATACAAAACTATTTACAATTGAGTATGGTTGGGTTAGATGGGGGTGGGAGGTGGGTGGGTGAAATTTTCCCAACAAAAAAAGCAGGTAATGTTACTACTGAGTATACTATTTATCTTGCATTGTTCCAACTTTACACTGTTAAAGTATCTAAGAGAGAGAGAGAGAGAGAGAGAGAGAGAGAGATTGATTTTGGCCCATTAAATATTGTTTATCTGGAGGCCATTTTTGTATCTGTAGCATGTTAACAAGTCCGGATGTGCTTGTTTAAGAGGATACTTTTTAAAAACAAGTTTACAATAATCCCATATAAATTAAAGCTCCTAAGATGTCATCATTTAAATTGTTTAACAAATTTCCAACAAACAGTTGGGTCACATATCTTAGCATATAAACAATAAATGGGGTCTATGCTTTTGCAATTCTACTTTGAAACGCCGATTTAAGATAGTATAACTATTGACAGAAGTGCACACCATATTTGTATAGCGAGGCCAAACCATTCATTCTTATCTCATTTGAGAATTATTGTCACAAAAAACCTATCCGCTTGGTTAATCAACTAGTCTTGTTACACGTTACAATGTTTATAATGTAGTGTGTAGATTCACATGTCGCCACGTTGTAGAATTTATGTGTTTATTTGTTGATCGTCAGGACAGATTAATTATCATTGTTCATTTAGCTTAATTACAGTCCCGTGTAGTTATACCAACCTGTCCATCCATCTTTTTTCGGGATTTGTTTATGGGGGTTACGAAATCGACCAGCACTTTTTTCTCGGTAAAGTGCACCATGTTAAAAAAAGGCATTTACTTTATAATGATGGGTTTTTTTTTTTGGTGTTTTTTTTTTTGGGGGGGGGGGGGGGGGGGGGGTTAAGAAGTCGCCACTTTTTCTATAAACACCATGTGAAAGAAAGGTCTTTTATAATATGTTTTGCATTTCATACTTTACCCTAATACAATTGGAAATCTTTAGACAGATAATGTAGATAAACACTTTCTCGGGAAAATTGTAAAAATGCCTTTTTAAGAGTGAGTACTTTGACGGTCAAAACCCAAGGTCCGGCACATGCCTTATTACAACACCCTATGCTTTCGCAATTAATCAGTATTGTATGTCGTGAATGGTTTTTTCCTTCTCTCTGCTTGCCGGATAATAAACGTCACAGCATGCGGAAAATATCGAATTTAGAACGTATGCCTGTTGTTTTGTTTGCCACGTGTTACAGTTTTGTCAACACGTGCGTTCTTTATAAATTGACTACATCCTTGTAACACTTTGCGATGCTTAATTTTGCCATAAAATTTAGGTTCCTATTAGTAGCCAAATTTCCAAAATACAGTGTATATTAAAAAATAGCCTTTTTAAAGTATTTTTGCACAAAGTTGCTTAAATATGTTTTTAATACTTATATGTTTTTGAAAAAAATTCTCAGATATATGTAGCCAATGGCGATTGCGGCTACCAGGAATGGAAACAAAATATAAAATGCATAATTCTTGGTAAAAATACAAACAATTATTGTGAAGTAAGTTAACACAATATTATATAATTGTAGGTCATGTATTTGGGGAACCAGAAATAATAAATGAACGCCTAGAGCCTGGAATATGGTAAGTGACCAAGCATCGTTAATGACCTTATGTTGCATCCCGTTATGTACCCGGATGTTACATCAACACCCGTATGTTACATCTACGTCCGTTACTTTGTCCTGTATTCAAAATGGTGCATTTGTGGACAGTTAATATTAATAACTGTTAGCTGTGGACATCAATGGATAATTTAATAGGACATGTTATTGACAGGACAACAGATGTAGCATTTTAATTGTCCGCCGACAGAATATTAATTTTTATTTTAAAGCCATGCTTTATCTTGCCGACAATTTGTCGATATAGGTATATAGCGTTTGTGTGTGAGTCACTGCAACATATTGGAGCGAAACAGCTGGGGTTTCAAGTGATCAGAATATAGCGAATGTTATAAATCTAATGCTTTATCGTCATGGTTCTAAGGCAAATGCACGAATATATTGACTTTATATATAAGAGCTCATACTGCCTGGTAACATATGTGTGATAATATACGAACACTAGCCTTTTGGCATAATTTGATAATATTAATGCAATTTTGAAATTGTAATTAAGAATAGCTTATTGTAACATGTGCTGTTTTTGATTATTGTGAAATGAATATTCTAGTTCTAGTGCTTGTATTATCTGAATTTTCGTTCTTTTTTTTCTTTGCTTTTTTTATTTTTTTTTCTGAAATTAAGTATTTTCATTTTATAATTTTATTTTATTTTAAATTTATAAAATTTAAAAAAATGCATATATTTAAAAAAAAACCCCACATGACCATGATATATTAAAATCGAAATATGACAAATGTTAAATAAAACTTGCTGCTATTTATAGAATAAATTTTTATGTCCAATTAAAATGACTTGTTGAAAATTGAAAGCAGATATTCTTCTCGTTGGTGTCTCTATATATATCACACAACGCCACTTCTTCTTCTTCTTCAGAACAACATCCCCGTATTCCTGTGTTTTGACAATACACAAAGTATTTAAAATATGAATATTTCGATATAAAAAACAAAACGAACTAATCCATGAAAGTTGAATAAGCATATATTTCTAATTTTATGTTCCTTCATTTCACACAGCGACCATCATTCTATTTTTACCAGAAAACAGCCATTCCATAATTCTGCATTTGGATGATATGCCTGTCTATTTTTGTGTACTGTCTTTTTCTTACACAATAAATCTTTAAATTGCAGTAGTAAAGATGATGTTGTTGATGACAATTCAGTTGTTAGAGCTAGAGGTCTACCATGGCAAGCATCAGACCAAGACATTGCTCGGTTCTTCAAAGGGATAAATATAGCAAAGTAAGTTGATAAATATGTCCCCAATCGAATTGTGATTCGACGTTGAGTAATGGTGTTTTACACTCTAGTCAAGATTTTTTTAAAATAAATATACGAAACCAAAAGTGAAGATACTTGAAAAAATTGAAATTAGTAGCCAGTAGTGATTTTGGCTACCAGGAATGGAAAAATGGAGGCATTTTAGCACTCATGTTTGGACGAACCAATGTTACAAACACTTTCCAGAAATATATTATTATTATGACCATTTATTCATTGAAATTTCAAACTTTTACTTATATAGACATATTTATTATTAATGTATTCATTTGAGCATGTACGAATTTTAGCGCAAATTATAATTTCGCTAAATTCATGCGGACTTGAATTGGCGCAAATCTCATGGAGCACCATGTCTTATAGTGTGGTATTAAATTTGGCATTAGATTAAAAATAAATCCACTGTATCACTGTAAAACGTATCAAAATTAGTACATTAACAGTATTATATTGATGATTTTTTAGGGGAGGAGTAGCGCTCTGTCTTAGCCCTCAGGGTAGAAGAAATGGTGAAGCATTGGTACGGTTTCAGAATGAGGAACAGAGAGATCTGGCACTTAAACGACATAAACACCACATCGGTCAGAGATATATTGAAGTATATAAAGCGACTGGAAAAGACTTTGTCAATGTGGCTGGAGGTAATTATGTTGTACCATAAATAAATTACTTTAGGTAATTCAGACAGAAGTCTAAAAATGTTTGCTTACCCTTCCGGAGCACTCGACCTTACTTTATGAAAGCATTTGTTCAATAGTACTAGTAATAAAAAACAAACAGAAACCTATTAGTTTTAATACCCTTGCTTCATAACTTAACTTAGCTAAGTTATATACTAAAAACAAACATACTTATCCATGTGGGAATCACAATCCAGAAGCAAAGTAAAAACTTTGAAACTGACAAATCAGGTTAGACAGGTTAGACACGTGGACTTCCACCAGGGAAGTGAGGCCGGATTCTTCGGAAGGGTAAGCACCTCCTGTTTAGCCATCTACATCCGCCACTTGTTATATACCCTATTTTCATATTTGATTTTTTTTTTTTTAAATTTTAACAATTTTTTTCTAAAAGCCTTGTTTTGGTATATTTTTACAGGTAGCAATACAGAAGCCCAAGCATTCCTGTCTCGTGGTGGTCAAGTGATTATACGCATGCGCGGACTTCCGTTTACAGCCACTTCACAACAAGTTGTAAGTATTGGTAATGGTTTAGGGGTTTAACAACCAGTTGCATGTTTGGTGTATTTCATGACTAATGAAATATTTGTTCATTTTGTCTTTCAACCCGTCTGATAATAACCAAAATCGTGGTTACCACCTATTTGTGGTCTGTGTTAAGAATACTATCTTAATTTTAATGTCAATCTCAGAACAGTGCTTTTAATTCAAGAACTTTGCCAAAATTGGTTAAAGTTTCTCCTGAGAGAGTATCTTGTGGTTAGATAACATAAATAGTATTGGAGAACAAGGGACCAACGACTCCATGACAGACTATAGCTATACATTTCAGGGGAGACAACTCAGTCTTATTGTAACTGGATTACTTTCTCCTGAAGTTTTTGTTTTGCATAACAGTAGTAAGATACAAACAGTTTTTATTGAAAAAAAATTGGAATTTTAACTTAACTTAACTTGTTTTTGAAGTATTTTAATTAACCGTGATGAATTTTTCAGCTAAGACTTGGCTAATTTCCAAGTCTTAAATTGTGATAAGGTAAGTCTTACTTAGGTAATACAACTTGGTAATGCGTGTTGAAGGGTATGGATAGGGGAGATAACTCATTAAATGTTCGCCATATTGGAAACGGACTTTTGGTGTTAGTTGATGATCCAATGGTTATTGCGACTTTTCAGAAGGTGCAGGGCAATAGGTTTGCCGGCTATTATTATTCAGGAATCTTCACCTAGGCGTGAAGATCGTTTATATTTACTGTATTTTTGGGGAAGTAGGTAATTGTAATATCTTTTTGGATTTTAATATATACATATATAAAATATTGTAATGCGACTCAATGGGGTATCAAAAGAAGCAAATATCAACTTATTCAACCCTTTTTCCTTATCTTCAGAAACTTTATCCCTTCCTAGAGGGTAAAATATTCATTAGTGTATTTTTCAGGGGTTGAAAAAGTTGGCAGTTTGCGTTGGGTATGGACTTACTTTTTCATAGTTTCTTTCTTTATACTCGGTGACGTTTTAACGATCTAATATGGTATTATGGAATTATTAGAAGGGAATTTATGTGTGTTCATGTCCTTCTTACAATTAGAAGTAGAATTTGCTGTCCAGTCTGGTGACCGAATATGATACCCCATTGAGCCTATGTCATATGAGTAAAAGTTAGATTTAAATAATAAAAAAAATCGAGCTTATCTGCTGCATGTTTGGTGAATCACTTTGTTCTATTGACGAGCTATGCTACTCTGTATTTGCGCTTACAGCTAGAGTTCTTTGCAAGGGAACCCAACTCCTGCAACGTGTTAGATGGTGAAGACGGGATATTGTTTGTCCATTATCCAGACGGCAGATCCACAGGAGACGCCTTTGTACTCTTAGCCACAGAGGAAGAGGCCGATAACGCACTGAAAAAACACAGAGAAATCATGGGAACAAGATATATAGAACTCTTTAAAAGCACAACTGCTGAAGTTCAACAGGTATACACTTTTCTAGGACTCGATGATAACAATATGATGTATGAATATTAACATTTTATTATGAACATTAAGTTGTGTAACACAATGAATTTATACATACTCGTGACGTCATCAATCTCATAATATGTCTAATAATTTATTTATCCTACTATATTAATTTAAACTACTAACACTTATTTACCAGATTCTAACAAGCATGCTAGGTAACTAATGGAAAAATTGCTTTGGAGGATGTATGCCATTTTGATGACGTCATATAAATTTTATTTTTGTTAAAACAATATGTGAATGGAATATATCTATGTTGATTAGCTCATAAATGTCATATTTGATGAAATAAGTAATTTATCACACCCAACAAATCAACAAGGTGTCTGAATATATTTGACATTAATAGTGATACTTGCATTTAAATAAGAGATTTTTGTATAAATTAAAATGTCTTAAGAAATACAAAAGCCGTGTTGAATGTAAAAAATGGTACAACAGGCGGAAATGATTTAACAAATATTTAGATAAAATCGTTACAAATCGTGACTTTTATATTCGATATAAATATTTTAAACATATTAACAATAACAATAATTGATAAATTGAATTTTGACCTTGCCCTGTTAAGGCTCTTTCTTACATTTGTTGATTTACAAGTTGTTTTGTTTCAAATACACCCTTGATTGACATGATGTTAATTGCTTAAATGATCAGAAACATAATGGATTCTTTGAAGTTATCCTCAAGTATTTACATGACGCTGTTATGCTTTTTGTCCTTTACTATTACAAAACGGACTAATCATAAAGAAGACAATTTATGCTTAATTTACATATTATACCATTGAGCCAAAACAATTTATTTAGACATGTCTTTGACCTACCATATTTCAATAAATTGTGACAAAATAACGACCAAAATGATTGTTTTACAGGTTCTTAACAGAAGTATGGATCCACGTAATCCAGAACCACCTGAGACTCAGTTACCTCCCTTGATAGCCCAGTTACCACCCCAATCACAACTGCCATACATACCCCAGAATCTCATTACAAGTGGGACACGTAGAGATTGTATACGGTTACGAAATTTACCTGGTGGTTGCCAGGTTACCGATATCTTAACATTTCTTGCTGAATACTCGACATTTATCATCTACCAAGGAGTACACATGGTGTATACCTCTCAGGTAAAGTTTTGTAATCAACGAATTCTTAACTACACATCCCTCTTGTTTCATAAATTTTTCTAGCAGCCAACGTTTTATCAGACACTGTTCTCACAACAATCAAGTAATATATTCTTTAAATAGAGTTATATTAAATGGAAACACCAAAGAGGACCATGCAATTTTTATTGCAGAACAGTGCAAATTGTCGTACCTAGAATAAAAACTAAATACATGTACCGGTATTTACCAACTTTGAAAACTATGAAACATGTATGTGTGCAACCATGCATACTTACTTTCTTGGCACATTAGTTAGGATTTAATTTTTCACTCTCTTCCTTTACATACTACCAATACTATTGTACTATATTTCTGAAACGTATCGACAGTTTTCCACTGTCAGTACAATTGTTTTTTTAATCTTAAAATAGGGACTATCTTTGCAGACGGGTAATCAATTTAATCTTCCTAAAATCCTCTTCAGGTCTACAAATTTGTTGAATAGTAGTGTATTTTTTCCACCATTTGCAGGGCGAACCATCAGGAGAAGCATTCATTCAGATGGATTCCGAAGAGGCAGCACAACTAGCAGCAATAAATAGACATAAAAGAACCATGGTTTTTGTAAACAAAAAGCGAGTCATAGATGTAATACAATGTTCAGGAGAAGATATGAATTTAGTGTTAACCAATGGTATACCTACTACAACAATTGCACCTGCCCCTGCCACGCAATATATCCAGCGACAGTTCATATCAAGTAAGATATCGATAGTTATTGTTGTCATATTTACTAAGAAAAAAACTAAGGTTTACTCTTCCATGCAAAGTATTCCCTTAGCAAAATTTGGTAAATATATTTTTGTCCTTTGGATATATTTTCAACATCTTGAAAACAATTTTGGTTTCATAATTTTGGTCCAAGCACTACTGATGAGAAATTGTATGCCGAAACGACCGTCTAGTCCTATAAATTAAGACTGGTATAATATGTAATTTACAACTGAATAACTGGTCCTTGATAATTGCATATGCACCGACATAACTTACGCCTTATTTACTAACAAAACAGCCAAAACAGGACAGACATGAACCACTGATTATAAAATCCCTGCTTTTGATAAGCACTAGAGGGAAATACCAGTAGTGTGTTTGTAGTTAATAGAAATAAACGTACTTTTGATATAGTAAGGGATACAAATAGATATCGTGAACTAAAGTCAATGTATTTACTGCTTCACTAAGGATGTCATCGTTTTATATCACCTCATATGTTTGCAACATAGTTTAAAAATGACGTCAAATAGTTTTTTCTAAAGCAATACAGCTTGTCACCTAGGGGTGGTGTTAAAAGAAATTTCTACTTGAAGTTGTGACTTAATTGTAAGATGTCTTGCCACTTCTTAATTATAAATTACTACTACATCATGATGTGATCATCTATTTTTATGACGGTGGAATAATTAGTTTCTTCTTGTTTTTTGTTTCAGCTGGACCTACTACTACTCTCATTCCAAATTCATTGAATTCATTGAATTCATTGAATTCCTTGCCAACGCACATACCATATGCAGCACCCTTGCCACAGCCACTTCCAGCGGCATTTCCTCCAGCAATTACACAGATTCCACAGCGACCAGCATATTATCCGCCGATCATTTACTGGTATCCTAGTCCTCCTATCTCTCCACAGACTTATATATCACATACAGGGCCTTCAGTTGTTGTGATGCGAGGCCTTCCTATTAATGCAACTATGCAAGACATTATGCTCTTTTTTCACGGGTTCCCAGAGGTACGTCACGGATCTCTTCATTCAAAAACTTTTTTTGAAAATTATGAAATTAAAAAAAAGAAATATAAATCAATTTTTGATATTTTGATAATGTTTTGAAATGCCTTTTTTAAGAAGTAATAAAAAGTCTGTTTCAGCATTTTAAGCAGCAAAGGTACAAAACATTGTTAGTTACTATGGAAACACCTCACAGTGGAACACGTGCCCTGTATGTTTCTGTGTGCAGTTATTAAAACTGGTGCTTTTATTTATTAATCTGCATAGTTTAGCTACATTATACACAGAATTTAGCTATCTTTGTTAACACAGTATTTTCAAAATCAAACATACTAACCCATGTCCGAATTTTGAATTTTTTAAACTTTAAAACATTAGGGTGTTTAGAACAACGGGGAACAAAAGTATTTTACATACAAAACTTGAAAATGTCCGATATGTACAAAATTTTAAACCAAGGTCTGAAAACTCGTACAGTGATTTAAACTTAAAAACGGACTTAAGAATGAAGAACCTTACAAAATTGGTATACGCTTAAATTGCAATGGGTCTGGTAATAGAAAAATTGCGGAGGGAATTTACATCATCATTTTACCTTAACCTGATGCTTTTTTGGATTTATATTTGGTTGTTACACTGCAGATGTTGTTTAATGTTTTAATTGTAAACTTAATACAAATTCGTTGGAACCATAAAAATTTTGAAAAGAAAAGTCCCTTCCCCAGACAAAAATACTGTGTTTCCAATATTTTTACTTCAAACTTTTCATTCTGAGTGCAAATTATATAATCACATATCATCACTAACATTTGAGATATATTGTACTGTTTACACATCACTAAATATATAATGACAATTTAAAGGTGAATTAATTGATATTGTAATTATCTGTAACAATTGAACCTTTCATAGCACGGCTTCTTTGTTTGAAACGCTAATGTGAAGTATAAAAGGGCAGTAGAAATGATTTGAAAAATTAACTAAAATAATACCACAAAGTCGGTGTCGACATTTGACAAAATCAACAATAGCGCTCATTTTGTAACTACATTTTTTGAGAAATACTTTACATTCTGAAACAAAACCAAGCGACAAATCCAAGAACTGACTTTTTGAGTTGTTAGGAGGGTATAGGGAAATTGTATGCTATTTTTTCTTGGCCCGTCAATATAAATCAATTCAATCAAAAACTTTACAAAAATACTTAAGTATCCATTGGTGAAAATTCTATGACAGCATGAAATTACGTTTCAACAAGCATAATGAAATATTTATATTTGCCTAGAATATATATAACTGTCGAAACAGCAAACTGAAAGTGGTTATGAAAGTTAATATTATAAGACATTCCTATTATTATTCAGTATGACATGCCAAGATTACTATAAGCCCAAAAGATAGAAATATGCTATTGTCTAAATTGGCTGCTCGGTAAAATTTGAAATTCTTCAAAAACTGAGGTATACTCCCTCATGCAAAGTATTTCCTTAGCATAATTTGGTAAACTTTGGGTATCTTTTCAACATCTTGAAATCAATTTTGGTTTCATGATTTTGGCCCAAGCACTACTGGTGAGGAATTGTATTCCGAAATGGCCGTCCAGTGCTGTAAAATTAATACTGGTATAATATGTAATAGAACAGATAATTACAATATGAAGTGGTTGATTTTCATTTATTTTTCAACTTATAATTGTCATTAACACATTACTAACTTTTATTTCAACTATATATATATATATATATACACCTTAGTATGTGTTTCTATTTTAACCAGATTCTTTATATTTATTACTCTTTCACTAACAATATTATGATATAAACTATACATTTATGCTTATAGTAAATTGTTTCCTCGTTATTTTTAATTGCGGTTTTCAATATAAGATTTGAAAATGAAAATATCAAGTTCCTTCACATTTGATAAATACATTTCCCTATATTTATTGCTAAAACTCGCTAATATTTTTAATTTCAAATGAAAAAATATTTTCTAATGACAATACAAACAACATAATTGATAACATTTTTATAGTGATAGATATTGATATATCAAGAACAACAAACACTTAAGAAAAACAAGTAAACGTGACATCTTTTCAACTTCTTTTGAATGATTTAATATAATTTAATCGTTTCAAATGTTTAAAACATTAATATTTTATAAATAAAACTGTCTGTTACTAGTATATAAATTGTATCATACATTGTTATTTAAATTTCAAGCAAGAGAACAAGACTTAGATTACAATTATTTATTAAAACATGTTTTTAATAACTTACAATTTCTATGTTGGTTTAAATATGAAATATTAAATATTCTACTTTCTTCATTATTCTAGGTAACACCTGAAAGTATTCAAGTGCAGATAACTCCGGATGGAAGACCCAGTGGTGACGCTTTAATAACTTTCTTAAGCCGAGGCGAAGCCGAACGTGCAATAGCTCAACGCAACAAGCATACAATTGGCAATCGAATAATTGAACTGTTTATGGTGTAATGACACTTAATATATTATGCAATTTTGTTTTATAGTATATTTATGAATTGTTATTGATTAGTAAAAAAAATCATATGCTTGGCATTATGCAAAAGTGATGGATGCAATATTACTAGTGAAAAAAAACGTTTAACGTGCTAGATGAAATAAGGCCAGAAATGGAATGACAATCACATAAAGTTTAGACATTCAAATAAATGACATGAGGTATCTTATTTCATATATTTTTAAGTTCCTGCTAGAATCATTGCCCATGTAATAACCGATATATAGGATGTAAAATTTCTTTCATTTGAAATCTCAAATGTCAATGATCTTGCCTTTATCTTGCTATGATCTGAGTGTAAAGTTTTATTTTGTCGCAAATAATCATAGTTCTAATTCTCATAAGTGTTCTCTATTTTTGGAAGATTTTGAGGAAGAAATTACCAAGTGCTTTTGAATGGTATCAGTGATGAGTTCTGAAAATCCTTTGATTGGGATTTATATTTTTTTTAGAAAATCTGTTGACTTTTGACAGATTTTGAGATTTGAAAAGTGCACCTAATTGGAAAGAAATATGCATAAAAAGTGCCTTGTTCGTACATGTAAATAATTTTATTGTCCTGATGAAAAATTGACTTTGCATGACAAAATTTGTTTCATATACGCATTGAAAATGATTTTATAATGATCTATAATTTGTTTTTTTTTAAATGTTATATTGTTTGTATATTATGTGATGAAGCTGTACATATTGTTTTTAAAAGCAGCATCACAGATAGTGATATAGGACATTATGATTTTTAAAATCCTGATCTAGTCATGGGGAAAAATATTCCTCAGTATCTATGTCCTGCTATAACTAACATTAGGGCTATAAAAACTCATGCATATGATTTTCACAAGATTGAAATATTGGCAAACTTTTATTTAGTTTTCTAATGAGTTCTTAAACTAATGAATTATCAAAAAATTACAAAATTTAATTTTTTGTTCCTGTTTTCAAAATTTTTCCGTTATAAATGGCTTGCTCCAATATTTAGTGTCTGAAAAGCGTTTCAAAATTTATCAACATATTTTTTTTTCTCAATTTTTTTTAAGATTTTGCAACTTTAAATTATTTATGTTTCAAAATATACACATTGCATAAGAATCTCCTAAATCTGACGTGTTCATATCTATGCCAAACCATGACATCATTCTTCATTGTGTTTTTTTGTTTCAGTGTTCTCTGATGTTGTACATATTTTTTAAATCTTTAAGTGCTATATATATATATAATTTACACATGTGATATATAGATTTTTTTGATTGTAGTTAATGTCATCTCTTTTATGTTTGTGTTTCATTTCGATTTTTTAATATTCATTATTTTGTGAAATTTAGATTTCAAATTTATTTGCATGATAGATAATTATTTTTCCTCATTTTTTCTCCTAATTTTGTTTTTGTTAGCGAATAATTTTAACAATGACAAGACAACTTTAGTTTGAGAAATAAGTTTTTATCTTTCAAATGCAATAATCTTTCGCTTGATATTTATTTCACAAAATTTCATACAAATCTTTTTTGAATATTTTTGTTATTTAGTTTTATGTGAAATTGCAATTCGTTGTAAATACATATTGTACATAGAGTAGAAAAAGTAGAACATATAAGTTTCTTTTCAAACTCAAAATCTAACCACGTTATGTTTGATTCTAATAATTAAATGTTTTAAAACGCCTTGATTAAAATGAATATTAATTCAAAATTAAAGTTAAAATGTCAAACAATATTGTATTCAACGCCCTTCAAAATTAGGCCAAATTTGACAAACTTCACTTTCGAAATATGACCCTTATTTCATTTTAGTATGTAAATAGAAAAGTATATATAAATATATTTCAACATTTCAGGTGCAATATTGACATATGGTTGTAAAATTTATCATGACAGATTTTTGTTATTTTCTTGTTTTAATAATAATGGTAAACATAGAATAGTATATTCGACCTCGTCGAAATGAAAATGTTGAATGTTGTTAAACATTTGGATATTAAGCAATTTTCGTTACATTCCATTGAAAATAATCAAATTTAGAACGTTATTGGATGCAATATTGCAGTATTATGTATCAATCAGATTTATTTTGTTTGTTTGGAATATTTACTTGAAGGGTATTACATGTTTAAAAACATGTCTTCCATCTACGCATAAATTGCTGACGTCATTGAATTATGTTCACAATATTTACATTATGTAGTTATGTAGCTGATAAGCTTTAGATATCATTTTGGCAATAAACATGATTAGAATCGCATTTGGTGGTGGTGCTGGTTATTGGTGATGGCTTTACGCTTTATTTCTGTGGGAAAAAAGAAAAAAAAATTGTGCATCCGATATATCGATTTAATTTATTGGTGATATTTTCTTTCGCCATCGTTTCCTGTTTGTTTCATATAGATTGCATAGCTTCTTTGGGCACATGCGTTTTGAAACAATCACAAATATTTGCAAGTTGAAAGAAAATATCACTTATGAAAACTTTGGTGCATTCCTGTGATAAAGAGCAACTATATTACCATTTGTTAATTCAGAAGAAATATATATATCTATATGAAATTGTTAATTATATTTATCAATATATTTATAAATAGTATCTATATATACAGAAACTGTGCATATCAAAACTTTTAGTTAAACATATCTAATCAATCGTTTATCAATGGTGCACAATTTTCATTAATGGCTGTTTAAAAATAAGAATATATATATCAACATATACATACATAATTCAGGTACAGGTTCATCAGACAGAGGTGATGGGTAAATATATGGATAAAAATCTGGTTACTGGGTATATAGTTAAAAACACTAAAACTGGCCATTTGGTAAAAGGAATCGTATGCATTTCTTATTAACAATTATTTGCTAAATGGGAAAGGGGCAAGATGAAATGGCTGCCGATAGTGCCATATAACTTAAAATACTCATAAATTTGTAAATAGAGGTAGTCTTAAGTCTTGCCTGTATATATTTAACAAGGACAAGATTGTCTGACAGTGACATCTAGTGGCAGAATACCATCTTGCTGTTTGCGTTGTTTTCACGTGCAATACAAACCTTCAGCTGACTTGGTTTCTGTTTCCGTCATGGTCAATCAGGCGCATGTTGTTGAAGATTTTTAACTAGTCAATCGTCGTTCAATACTACTATGCATGATCTTATTTTGTTTAATTTATTCGTACATATCACAGTGTTATTTCACATTATCACGTTTTAACATAACAATTATATTCTTTTTACATTATTATCTGTTGAAATTCTTTTATTCATATTTTTCATTTTAAACATAACATTTATACAACTAATTGTTACGACAAATATCGTAAAGATTATATATATAGCAACAATTGCCTTGTTGTGTTCAAGAAAACAAAACAAAAACAAATATAAAAAATTTGTTGAACATGTAAGTTAATGCATGAATAAATTTTATTCCCAAAACGAATTATGGTTGTAAAAATTCAGTAAAAGGAGGACCTTCTTGAATTAATGACACATTATCCAAAACAGTTTTAAGCACCTGGTTCTGAACATGCTGATTTTGATTTTTGTGTCAATAAGTTTTACTGATTTTATGAAAATAATCATACGAAAAGCGGGTTTTATATGAACGAAATAACTATTTCTTCAGTAATTTTTCCAGATTGTGACCCAAATATTTTTACACTTGCCAAGAAATCGAGGTGGAATTAATTTAGTTTGTATACCTACAATAAGACTTTACTAGTTACAGCCGAAAACAAATCCATAAGTTTACAGTTTTCCGCATTCAGAGAGAAAACATCGAGTTTTGCCACCCTGTAACGATGCTTTCACATATATCGAGGCAGACAATTATGGGATGGTGGAGGGAAATGAGGTACACGAAGTACACAAACAATCTTCAACAAGCGTACTGACAAACATTCTCATTGCGTCTCAATGTTATTCGAACCTAGGTAGTGGAAAGACCTACGATCTATGAGCAGGTGCTTTGGATCACTCGGCCACCGTGTCAACAAAGAACAAATATTAGTGTTTTCATTTTTTTTTTTTTTGTAAAATAAATCTCGTGTAAATGCATTAAATGATAAAAAACCAAACATACTAATCTATGTCCATACCAAAATCCCGAAGCAAAGTAAAAACTGACAAATAAGGTTAAACGCGTGAACTTGAAAGTGAGACCGGGTGCTCCGGAAGTAATGAGAATAATTACTAGAACTCTCTACACAATATGGATTAGTTTGAGTTTATTATAACTTGGTTGTCAGTTGAAACCCTTGAAGGTCTTATTCTTGAAAGAAATATTAAGAAAACAGTTCTTTCTTTCATAAAAGTATTGCATATTATACCAGTTTGAATTTTACAACACTAGGCGGTCGTTTCGGAGTTTAATTCCTCACCAGTTGTGCTCGGATCAAAACCGTGAAACCTATGAATTTCCTTTACATTCAAACCATGTATTTATATATATATATAAATTCCGTAAAACATTCGACACGAGAAAAAAATCTGCATTTTAAGAGCGGGTTGGGACCGTTGTCCAATTTTTTTGCTTAATTTTGTGAATATCAGCTCATTTGAAATGGCGATTCGTTTTTGAAAGGAGATTGTGATTTATTTAACGAAAAGACGCATGTAAACCACATGCGCAAAAGCAATTTAAGAAGTTCAAATGCATCGATTAACATTGAAACACTAAATATTTGTTAATACAGCAATAACCAGACCCTGTGTGGTTTGTCCGAACATAGGATTATAAACAAATATACTAATCTATGTTCGAAGCAAAGTAAATACTTTTGAATTGACAAGTAAGGTTAGACACGTGAACTTTCACCGGGGAAGTGAGACCTGGTGCTCCGGAGGGTAAACACCTCCACCATTTTCCTGTATCGCCTGTCCTTTTCATCATAATGTACGCGTAATAAAATATTCTACGTATGATGTCGCAGCAATATGTTTTAATTCTGCAAATTTTTGAAAATAAAAACGCACCAAGAGGAGCATTATCATGCAAACATTTCCGCTACAGTATTTTCAAAAACCGAAGAATTGAATCGATAGGGATTGTATGCTTGAACTACAACAATTATATTCCAATCGACTATCAAATACGTTTTCTTTGATGTCCATAACATCGACTTGAAAATGCAATTTTCAGGCTTTCCCTTCGATCGTGGCAACACGCCAGTCAAGTTTGTTCAGCGCAAAGTGGCAATTCGACATTTTAAAACGCTTTCGGATGTCGGAATTGGATGTGGATTATTTCGGTTGACTTTTCAAAAGTTTGTATTGGCTTTAGTTAAACTTAAGGGGCATTTAAGTAGGAAAATTCAAGTGAAAACCATTCGGTTGAAAAGCGTGAAAGAGGGGTATAATTATGAAATTACCTACACAAGTGTGAAGATTTATAAATAAAAATAAAGTAGGAAATGATAATTAAAGTGTTTTTAAAATATTTGTTGCATTTTTTAAAGGAAATTGTGCAATAATACACGTGTTGGGGAAAATTGTTTACACCTTGTATAACGAATTAATTTTAAAAAATGAAAAGATATTAATATAGTCAACGTCATAGAGCAGTGCAAAGGGGGCAGAACTTGTTAAAGAAATACGAGGTTTTTGAAAACTCGACAATTTACGGTTGAGGTTTTCTATGATTTGTTTTTCTTTTAAAAATGCGTGTACCAGGCGTGATAGTTCATATTCTAAGGCTACCAACGATCCAAGGGAAGATTATAAAAACTAAGTTTGTATATTACTTGATTATTGTTGAGGCATATTCGGCTTTATAATTTAACATTGTTGAAACCAAACAATATTCACCTCAATTCAAATAGAACAGTATTGTGTGACCGTGCACTTTTAGTGACTTGTTGTATATTGGATTATTAGTGGCCTTAGAATATAAATATCACGCCTGGTACACGCATTTTTAAAAGGAAAATAAATCGTAGATAACATCAACCGTAAATTGTCGAGTTTTCAAAAACCTCGTATTTCTTTAGCAAACTCTGGTCCCTTTGCACTGCTTTATGATGTTGACTATCTTAATATCTTTTCATTTTTTAAAATAAATTCGTTACACAAGGTGTAAACTATTTTCCCCAACACGTGTATTTTTGCTCTATTTTCATAAAAAAACATGCAACAAATATTTTGAAATTTCTTAAATTATCAATTCCTGCTGTATTTTTATTTATAAATCTTCACGCTTGTGTAGGTAATATTAAAATTATACCCCTTTTTCACGCTTTTCAACCAAATGGTTTTCACTTGAATTTTCCTACTTAGATGACCCTTAAGTAGCCACGATCACCAGTGAATATGGGTAGTGACGAGAACACACATTGCTAGCGAGGCCCTGCTAACTATGAACGATTCGGGGCTTCGCAGATCGGGCGGTTAGCTTTAAGGGAGTCTCGCGACAGTGTACTCGACCCATGTCATCCGATACCTATCACGATCTTCTACTTGTTGGTCTGGTACCAGTATAATAGACTGAGCTGTCTATGATATTCGCGGAAAGTGTATTGAGTCTCGGTACAGTGTATTAGACCCATGTCATCCGATAAATAATGTATTTTTACTATCATGAGCCTCTACTGATTATAGTACAATGAACTGTCTGTAATATTAGCGGCCAGTGTACTGGCACTTTGAAGGTCGTCTTTATGGTGTGTTTCTAATTACAAAGGACACCGAAAGTACTTGCACACAGCTAATACACCTAATGGACATGGACTTGTATTCAAATAAATCCAAAACAAACATACCAATCATGACCAAACCACAATTCCAAAGCAAAGTAAAAATTTGAAGCCGGCAAAATAAGTTAAACACGTGAATTTCCGCCAGGGAAATGAGACCGAGTGCTCCGGAAGAATAAGCAACTCTTGTTTGAGATCAATAAGAAAAAGAATTATTTTGCCGCATATGGCTGAAAAATCGTGATTTGGCATAAATCGACATTCAACCCACCAACCATACAACCAACCAATCCAAACCAATCGTCAACAATACAGCCTTAGAACTAATCAACCAACAGTAAATAATTATTTCCAACGAAAAATCAGAAGAATCCAAAACAAACATTCCAATCAATGTCCAAACCAAATTCCCAAAGCAAAGATAAAAATCTGAAACTGGCAAATAAGGTTAAACACGTGAACTTCCGTCATGGAAGTGAGACCGGGTACTCCGGAAAGAAAAGCACCATAAATCAACATGTGCCCCACAAACCATTAAACCAACCAACCTTTGACACCAACAGACTAACAAATAATCGACCAACAGAGGTAGTACATGTACATTTAAACAATCATATCCATAGAAAAACTTGAAACAATAAAACAAAAAATAGGAACAAAAACATATGGAGACAAACGTAAATTGAACACTACCTGTAGCTCAATAACTTCTACTTGGTAATAGTCAATACAACACTTGCATATGATACCCGTTTTAATTTTATGGCACTAGACGTCCGTTTCCTCATCAGTAGTGCTTGGACCAAAATTATGAAACCAAACTTGTTTTCAAATTGTTGAAAAGATACCAAAATGGACCAAAAATTTAGCTAAGGAAGTACTTTGCATGAGGGAGTATACCATAGCTTTTGAGGAATTTCACATTTTACTAGCAGCAAATTTAGACAATAGTATAATTCTGACAATTTTACACAATTATTGCCTACCGAGTTTGTTGTATCTTCGGGGAAACAGCCACCAGGAGAAATACTAAAATACGAAACGGCAAACGAACAATGACAGGAATAAGACAAGCTATGAACGATTATAAAATTCCCGACTTTTGATGGGAGGGCGCGGTGGCCTAATGGATAAGACCTCAGTCTTCAAATCCAGGGTCTCTCACCGCTGAGTCCCGCTCGGACCACATGTGGGAAAGTGAATTTTCCTTCCCGTTGGCCTTTACTGATTCACCTGGTATCAGTATAATGGACTGGGGGAGTGGTACGCTTGTCTGCGGTGTACTGACTCTGTGAGCAAGCACGGTAATGTCGCCCTGAGTGCGCGCTAGTACAAGGCAGACCATACAACACACTCGCACTTCACATGCATACACAAAAATTGTTCATAGATTAATCCATAGAGATTAATTAAAAGCAACGTTCAACCAACCAACTTTTGATGGAGACTGAATGTAATTGTTACAAGATGTCCAGTAGTGTGTGGTCGATGTATTTATAAATGATTTTTTACTATCCTGCCTATTTAGCTATAGCTGGCCTCTTAAAACAACATATAATTTCTAAAATATAAAATGAACACCTTATTTAGCCAATAAATGAACCCCAGAAATGACACAAACATGCAATCTATATCACAGGGGACAGTTTCATAATAAAATTTAAAAAATACCCATAAGTATATAAAAAGAGTAAAGGGGAACAACAAATCAGATCTTTCACTTGTAGGTGCTCCGACAAAATTCTACATTACTTTTTTAATTTGTGTCCGATCATCGTGATCTTGGTGTCGTTCTGTTCCCAGATGAATATTCTTTAAGTAGGCATTCAATTCTTAGACATAATTTAAAATCTTAATAAATGTTAAAACGGAAAATACAGAAAAACACTGTAATTTTGCCCGATGTAGCTAAGCCCGTCCATGTAAAATTAGCTTAAAATTCGCATAACGATCATGTTTTTCACTACCCACGTCCGTGTCAACTACAAATGCTTATGTGGATCGAAGAACTAAATAAAAAGCAAGAAATTTCAAAGGTAACCGTCACTCACTTCTTTATCTACAAGCTATTATATCCCATTTTGCTCCAACACGGACCAACTTTCCTCTATCATGCCTCCATCTTGTTATCATATTTGTCGTTATTATGAGCTGCTATTTGATTGGTTAAAAACATTTCACCCCTTCGTTGTCTTTTGTAGAATTTTGTCAATGTATCAAATTTTCTATCAAAATGGCTTTATAATGATTTATACTTTAAAAAGAAATATGAAATAAGTTTATGTATAATCATTTTCTTACATTTTCATGAAAACAGAGTGAATTAAAATGTGTTTAACCAATCGAATAACAGCTTATAATACATGCGCGGTACTTGCTTTATTAATGAGCTCAAAATGGAGGCATGATAGAGGAAAGTTGGTCCGTGTTGGAACAAAATAGGATATAATTAGCTTGTAGATTAAGAAGTGAGTGACGGTTACCTTTAAAATTTCTTGCTTTTTATATAGTTCTTCGATCCACATCAGCATTTATAGTTGACACGGACGCTGGTAGTGAAAAACATGATCGTTATGCGAATTTTAATCTAATTTTTACATGGACGGGCTTAGCTACATCGGGCAAAATTACAGTGTTTTTCTGTGTTTTCCGTTTTAACATTTTATTAGGATTTTAAATTATGTCCAAAAATTTAATGCCTACTTAAAGAATATTCATCTGGGAACAGAACGACATCAAGATCACGATGATCGGCCACAAATTAAAAAAGTAATGTAGAGTTTTGTCGGAGCACCTATAAGTGAAAGATCCGATTCGTTGTTCCCCTTTACTCTTTGTTATATAGTTATGGGTATTTTTTAAATTTTATTATGGAACTGGCCCCTGTGATCTATATGGCAATAATTTGCACAGCGATGTAATTACTAACAGTACCAGAAAACCAGTTATAACTACCATCTCTTTTAATCAACCACCTGACAGTGCAGTCAATGTTAGAACGACCACCTTCCGATAGAAAACCTGCTCTACATTAAGACCACCTGTCGGTAGTAGAACCTGTAATAGCGACCACTTGTTGAAAGTAACTATGGGCCAGGACCAGACAAGTTCCAATCGAGTGAAAGATCAGAAAACGAAAATGGGGATAGATCGGCCACACGCTCCACAAGTCTGCATCAACTGCCAACAAACAGGAATTTGACTGGAAGCCACAAGCGAAGAGGATGAGTGCCGGCCAAAACAGACTTGGTTACAGAAGTACCGACACAGAGGCACGAACAGATGGATAGACCTGGGCTGAACTGAAGAAGTTATCCCAAAACTGTGTAAGATGGAGAGGTGTTGTTACGACCCTTTGTTCCCTAGGGAATCAAGAGGCATATGTTACGTAAGTCAGCGGTCACCTTTATATAACAACCACCTGTCTATACAGTAAAACCCATTATAACAACCACCTCTAATAAACTACATGTGCAACCTGTCTATAAAATTAAGTATATTAATATCACGACCTCCTGCTAGTACTGTTCACATATTTTTAATAGACATGTATATACTTCGATACCCTATCCTCATAAAAAGTAAGGGGTAGCGTGCTCGCTCCGTAAGTGGGAGGTCGTGGGTTCGAACCCCGGCCAGGTCTGACCCAAGACTTGAAAGTGGGTAGTGACTGTTCTTTCGCCAAGCACTCGGCATTACGAAATGAAAGTCACGGTTCTTTCGGATGGGAACTTCAAATAATCGAGGTCCCGTGTCACGGTGGGTTTGGCACGATAAAGAACCCTGCTGTATCATGAATGCCATCAGCGCAACGCACAGGCAAAATTTCTGCACCTTCGCCTATAGCTGGCGACGTCTCAATATAAGTGAAATATTCTTGACTGGGACGTTAAACACCATTACTCACTCACTCACTCATAAAAATATATATATATAATGTAAATTATGATATAATGACACAACATTTTCTTTTTTAAGTTAACTGAACTAACTTTAACAGTTTGGTATATTGAATATTAACCCACAACTTAGAACAACCGAAGAAAAAAATGTTTGTAATTTTTTAAAAGTTGTAATTAAAATCTAGCTCATTGCATGTTCCTTCTTGACAGAGCTATATGCAATATCTTAACGGCATATCATTGTTTTTATTTAACACGGAGTAATTAATACCCCCAGTTAATCTTCAACGCGATCGTCTAAAAGAAGTTATCACCAAATTCAATCTATATTGTTTTATTCAACATGGTATTTAACACATAAGTTAATTTGAGAAATGATTTGTAAAATAATGGGAACGCTGATAAGATGGAAATGCTCTTCTGGTTTTGAATGACGTGTTAACGTGACCTCTGACCTTGCTTTACCCCGTGACACCAGTATCGTATATACCCGTTATCTGGCTGTCCTGGGACTCTATCTAGGTAATGAGTTTTTAGCCTGAAGTTGATTTTTAATTCTGAATTTTTTAATAAAAATTAATTCGTCTGTGACCGTGATTTTCTGTGTATTTTTATTTGCGTTCACACATTTTATTTGCAAGAAGTAAGCCATGTGTGTGTGTGTGTGTGTGTGTGTTGTGTGTTACAATGTCATTTTTTGCTGTTCTGATTATGCAGATCGGTGGTCGGTATAATTGTGTTTTACGATAAAGAATATTTTCCTCATATCGATCTTTTAAGGTCTGAAATGTTGGAGGAAACCGGAGCAGCCCCCAAAAATTCAACAGGCTAACTGATAGACTTCCTCAAAATAAAATTCTTGTCTGTTAAGGCCAACTAAGGGAACCAGTAGAAGTGGCCTTAATGGGCAGGTGACCTTTATTTATATACAGGTTCAAATAATATGAATATAGAACAATCGGGATATAATTTTACTGGCATTTATAAGCAGGTGACCCTTATATAGAGGTGGCCTTTAATACAGGTTGGGCTGTACATGTATAATACCTAACGGTTCTCGACTTGGCCTCTAGAGGTCCTGTGATGCATAAGCTCGCATTTTAGACTATGAGCCCACAGAGGCCTCCTGTACGAAGAGTACAACCTGCACGCTTCTAATTGCATAGCTAATAGTTTTTCTGTATTAGTTTCCCCTATAGCATTTGGTGTTCTATATCGCTCTTTCGCCCCTTCGACCTTAACGCGAAGAAGCGAATTTGCGAAACTATGATGGCGAAGGGGCGAAGGAGGGAAGTTGCGAAAATACGATGGCGCAAATGAGCGTAGGTACTAGATCGCTCTTTTGCCTTCGCAACTTCTAACTTTAAGGAACTAAAATACGATGGCAGAGGAGCAAAATTACCCTCGCTCCTTCGGCTTCGCAACTTCGCTCCTTCGTGTTCAGGAGCAAAAGGGACAATATCCAACTTTGACCCTAATGGAACACCATGATAACTGGTAATAAACTGGTTTCATTTAAGGGCAATCGGTACAATTAAACAATCTTAACTTAAATATCTAACCCATCTTTAGGGCCGTCTCTATATACAAGAGCTACCTGGTTTCACGGGTAAGTAAAAGTTAAACATAATTGCTCTTTATGTATGTTATTTGAGCCCGTGTTTAAGAGCCACCTGCTTTTAAAGGCCAGTAGATTTAAACCAGTTGTTCTTTATTCATGTTTCTGAGCCTGTTATAAGGGCCATCTGTCCATAAAGACCACTTTTACTGGTTCCTTAAGGTGTCCTTTATAGACAGTAATGCTTACAGATCACTTGTAAACTCCATTTAAAGTAGAATCGCACATGTTGGTTCGTGATTCAAGGGAGACAATCCAAACATATCTCTACATTATATATAAGGTGCAATGGTTATTTGGCATCAGTGTTAATATGACTCTTACCACTGCGGTAGCTCAGTTTGTAGAGTTCTCGCTAAGCAAGTGGAAGGTCGCGGGCTTGAACCTTGACCGATTCTGACCCAATACTTAAAAATGGAGTAGTGGCTGTTTTTTTCACCAAGCACTCCAGCGGCATTACGAAATTAAAAGTCACGATTCTTTCGGATGGGAACTTAAAATAAACGAGGTCCCGTGCCACGGTGGCTGTGACACGAGAAAGATCCTTGTTGTATATTGCCATCAGCGCAACGCACAGGCACAATTTCTTCACTTTCGCCTTTAGCTGGCGGCGTCTCTATATAAGTGGTATATTCTTGACTTGGACGTTAAACACCATTACCTCGTTTATTTTAAGTTCCCATCCGAAAGAATCGTGACTTTTAATTTCGTAATGCCGCTGGAGTGCTTGGTGAAAAAACAGCCACTACTCAACTCTCATGACTTTTAGCCCTATCCCACTTACTTAAAACCAGTGTTCTTTCAATAAGTAAGTAATAATTTGAGTTAAAATGTAAATATTGAGTAAATTGAAAAAAAATGGCAGCAGCAGATGGCACAAAAAGTATAGAAATGTCTCAGTCTTATTGACCTTGTGCTCTATAGCACCGGCTTACAATCACGGTTGAGTTGAGTAATGGTATTTAACGTCCCAGTCAAGAATATTTTATTTATATCGAGACGTCGCCAGCTATAAGAGAACGTGCAGAAATTTTGCCTGTGCGTTGTGCCTATGGCATTATACAGCAGGGTTCTTTATCGTGCCAATCCTACCAAGACACTCAGCCTCGTTTATTATAAGTTTCCATCCGAAAGAACCGTGACTTTCATGTGCTTGGCAAAAATACAGTTAATACCCACTTTTAGGTCTTGGGTCAGACCCGGCCGGGTTTCAAACCCACGGCCTCCCACTTACGAAGCGAGCACTCTACCAAATGAACCGCAGTGGTCACGGGCTTACAGAGAACAGCCTCTCACCGACTGGGTTCGAATTTCGCTTTGGTCAGATCCTAGTGTGAAAATGTTTGTGAGTTCGCTTGCTGGAGGTTAGTGTGTTTTCCCGGATACTTCCGTTTCTTCAATCATCCTAGAAACGACTGTCTCGATATAAGTGAAAGATCCTTAGCTCGGGTGTGAAACTCCTTTTCTTTTACAAAATAATGCAATTATTCTGTTGGGTTCTTGAGCCAAGCGAGATAACCCATACACTTTAAACACCGAATTAACAGATCAGACTTAAAACGACAACAGGTCACACACACACACACACACGCACACACACACACACACACACACACACACACACACTTTAAAATTATAAAAAAGAAAAAAGAAAGAAGGTAAAAAATTAAGTAAAGAAAGTTTAATACTTGGTGATAAACAAAAATACAATTTCATCATCTGCGTAAACAAAACACGCGTCAAAAATCTTTATTTAGATAAAAGGAACTGGCCCGAGTTTCACATTCATTCTATATCCAAGGATTTCTTAAATTTGGCAGGTTTTATTACATCGCAACAACCCACCGATCCACCCCCATCCCCCGGAGGCTGGACCCATCCAGCTAAGAAAATGTTTTTAACCATATAAATAGTTTTAATCGTGTAGATAATATAACTGTTTTAACTCGTTAAAAATAATCTATATAGGCAAACAAAATTGACCTGTCCCTTTGACCTGACATAAACACTTTCTAGAAAAAACAAAGATCTATTTCTTGCCCAACATGTAAAAAAAAAGCACACAGGATATACAGTGGGGCAACAGCCATCACTATTGGACTTGGTTTTTATGAATGAAGAAAACATGAAAGAAGAGGTCAAAATCAACTCTGGTTTAGGAAACATTGGTCATGGATTACTCGGCTTAAACCTAAAATGTTACACAATAATAACTAACAAAAAGAAGTTGCCTAGAATAAACTTCAACAAAATTAATTACAAACTGCTAAGGAAACAAGTAGAGGAACTGGGTTGGAATGCTACAATGTCGACTCTAGATACAGAAAAAACATGGATAACATTTACTGAGTCAATATTTAAGCTAATACCCAAACAAATACCGGTGACAAATGCTTACCTACCAAACCCGTGTCAAGGTCACACATTAACCAAACAGTAAAACTTGCAATCAAAAACAAGAAGACAAATTGGAAGAAATACCTGCACCACTTCAAATCAAATAGAAACGTCTAAAAATACAAATCCGCAAGAAATGACTATAGAAATCCGAAAATCGTTTTACAACTATGAAAATGTTATAGCAGAGAGAATAAAAACGGACAATTAACTCTTCTGGAAACAAGTCCAAGACAAAACATAAAAACAAAGGCACATTTAACAAAAAAGAGAACGCGTCAGGTGAACATACGGATAATGATGAAGTTACGACAGCAGTGTTTAATGACTACTTTACAAGTGTTTTTACTGATAACTCGTTGGAGAATTATTACAACATGAGCCAAAGAAACTTCCCAACAGCAACTGAAGACACTGAGATAACACAGGAAAGAATAATACAAGCCATCAAAAAATTAAAATCCAATAAATAATCCGGTCAAGATACTATCCGTTCAAAGATAATAGTAAACTGTTCTGGTGCTTTAGCTTAGAGTCTTTAATCTATCTTTTCTTAAAATCGTTTGAAAGTGCAGTACTAACATCCGACTGAAAATCACTTTTATTTCGCGAGAGAAAATACGCGACTCATCGCATTCGCGAATTCAAATATTACGCGAATATTTTCAGCACACATATATTTTTTATGTTGACATACACATGTTGTATTCAATAAGATTCCAAACGCGAATTCAAATATTCGCGAATAAGGAGGCCAAGATGGTCTTGACGTGAAAATTTCTACTCGCCAAAAATAAGTGATCTGCAGTAGCTCACGTCATAACAATATACGAAAAAGGTTAAAAAAGGCAGAAAACTATCGCACAATAACTCTAACATCAGGCCCTTGTAAGTTGTTACAACGTATATTAAGAGACAATACAGTCACACATATGGAAAACAACGATTTAATTTCCAAGTGCTTACATGGATTCAAAAAAGTTTTTTCCTGTATAACTCAGTTAATAGAGACTATTAATGATTGGATAGACTCGATTGAAAATAAGGAGAAAACAGATGTCATTTATTTAGACTTTCAGAAGGCTTTTGATAAGGTAACCCACAAGAAACTACTTGACAAACTACAACAGTAGGCAATAAGCGGCAAAATTCTAAAATGGATAGAAAACTATCTAACAGACCTAAAACAAAAAGGTAGTCATCAGAGGAAGTCGCTCCGATCACTCTAAATTAGCGTTAAAAGTGGAGTTCCTCAAGGTAGTGTTATATGACCTTTATTATTCCTGATATACATCAACCACATGCCAGAGGTGGCAAATAGTACGAATAAACTTTTTGCAGACGGCGCGAAAACGTATAAAAAAACAAACAATGAACAAGCAGCAACCGACTTCTAATCAGATATTAACAACATATGCTCTTGGACAAAGACATGGCAAATGTCCTTAAACATTGACAAATGCAAACACATGGAGATACAATCTACTAGAGACAGGAAATATTACATCACACAAAATAACTCCCAGTCAAAAATCACAAATGTATCTTCAGAAAAAGATCTAGATATACCCATAGACAACGAACTTCAATTTAACGATCACATAAATAAAACAGTAGCCAAAGCTACAGAAACAGAAACATAGGTATAATTAAAAAAACAACTTTCACATTTTTTGACAAAGACATCTTCCTGTTACTGTACAAGTCAATGGTGTGACCACATTAAGAATACGGACCAATCATGTGGTATCCATATTTAAAAAAAAAACCAAAATATCAATCGAAAATATGCAAAGAGAGCAACAAATATGATAAAGGGGTGATCAATAATGCCATAATAAGAGAGGTAAAAATTGCTAAGACTACCGATGCTGGAATATAGATGACAGCGAAACAACGTTATTTTATACAATATTAACAGGACTAAATACTGTAAACCATCCAAATGTCTGAATACCAGCAACACTTCCTACAACTAGAGCCACAACAAATAACTATACAAAAGGGAGAGTCAGACCAAACCATCCAAATGTCTGAATACCAGCAACCTTGCTACAACTAGAGCCACAACAAAGAACTATACAAAGAGAGAGTCAGACCAAACAATCCAAATGTCTGAATACCAGCAACCTTGCTACAACTAGAGCCACAACAAAGAACTATACAAAAGGGAGAGTCAGACCAAACCATCCAAATGTCTGAATACCAGCAACGCTTGCTACAACTAGAGCCACAACAAAGAACTATACAAAAGGGAGAGTCAGACTAAACAATCCAAATGTCTGAATACCAGCAACCTTGCTACAACTAGAGCCACAACAAAGAACTATACAAAAGGAGAGTCAGACCAAACAATCCAAATGTCTGAATACCAGCAACCTTGCTACAACTAGAGCCACAACAAAGGACTATACGAAAAGGAGAGTCATACCAAACCATCCTAATGTCTGAATACCAGCAACCGTGCTACAACTAGAGCAACAACAAAGAACTATACAAAAGGGAGAGTCAGACCAAACCATCCAAATGTCTGAATACCAGCAACCTTGCTACAACTAGAGCCACAACAAAGGACTATACAAAGGGAGAGTCAGACCAAACAATCCAAATGTCTGAATACCAGCAACGCTTGCTACAACTAAAACCACAACAAAGAACTATACAAAGGGAGAGTCAGACCAAACCATCCAAATGTCTGAATACCAGCAACCTTGCTACAACTAGAGCCACAACAAAGGACTATACGAAAAGGAGAGTCATACCAAACCATCCTAATGTCTGAATACCAGCAACCGTGCTACAACTAGAGCAACAACAAAGAACTATACAAAAGGGAGAGTCAGACCAAACCATCCAAATGTCTGAATACCAGCAACCTTGCTACAACTAGAGCCACAACAAAGGACTATACAAAAGGGAGAGTCAGACCAAACCATCCAAATGTCTGAATACCAGCAACGCTTGCTACAACTAGAGCCACAACAAAGAACTATACAAAAAGGAGAGTCAGACCAAACCATCCAAATGTCTGAATACCAGCAACACTTGCCACAACTAGAGCCACAACAAAGAACTATACAAAAGAGAGTCAGACCAAACAATCCAAATGTCTGAATACCAGCAACGCTTGCTACAACTAGAGCCACAACAAAGAACTATACAAAGGGAGAGTCAGACCAAACCATCCAAATGTCTGAATACCAGCAACCTTGCTACAACTAGAGCCACAACAAAAAACTATACAAAAGGAGAGTCAGATCAAGCCAAACAAGGAACGAATTCAATGTAAGAATGATAGACAATTGGAACAACTAAACAATATCCACTGCCACTGACCCAACATCTAATTCTTTTAAATCCAGATAACACACCGATTTCAAGAATATACCGAACAAGTTTAATTCTGAGTGTTATTCAACTATATCATGCGTCGAAACCGGTAGACAAAACAACCAAGACTACTCAAAAAGACAGATATGTGTCGACAAAAGCTTAGACTTATAAAAATAGTAAAATAATAAATTCACATGAAATAACATAACCTGCAATCAGCAGACATAGCTTCAAAATATACAGATGTGTAATAATATAACCTCAAAATATACAGATGTGTAATAACATAACCTCAAAATATACAGATGTGTAATAATATAACCTCAAAATATACAGATGTGTAATAACATAACCTCGAAACATACAGATGTGTAATATCATAATCTCAAAATATACAGATGTGCAATAACATAACCTCAAAATATACAGATGTGTAATAACATAACCTCAAAATATACAGATGTGTAATAACATAACCTCGAAACATACAGATGTGTAATATCATAATCTCAAAATATACAGATGTGCAATAACATAACCTCAAAATATACAGATGTGTAATAACATAGCTTCAAAATATACAGATGTGTAATAATATAACCTCAAAATAAACAGATGTGTAATAATATAACCTCAAATTATACCGATGTGTAATAACATAACCTCAAAATATACAGATGTGTAATATCATAATCTCAAAATATACAGATGTGTAATAACATAACCTCAAAATACAGATATGTAATAACATAACCTCAAAATATACAGATGTGTAATATCATAATCTCAAAATATACAGATGTGTAATAACATAACCTCAAAATATACAGATGTGCAATAACATAACCTCAAAATATACAGATGTGTAATAACATAACCTCAAAATATACAGATATGTAATAACATAACCTCAAAATATACAGATGTGTAATAACATAACCTCAAAATATACAGATGTGTAATAACATAACCTCAAAATATACAGATGTGCAATAACATAACCTCAAAATATACAGATGTGTAATAACATAACCTCAAAATATACAGATGTGCAATAACATAACCTCAACATAAACGGTAATGATTTAGACAAATTTTCTGTCTGTCACTCTTCCCATCTTTGTTCCTTTCCATCTGAGTACAGACAAATTCACAATAGGAAAAGAAGATCAACGATTTAAAATCTTACTTAAAATCTTTTACTGTATAAAATTTGCATATTTATGATTCAAGTTGTAATTACCTACGAATTCCAGACTAGCCTTTCTTTCATTTGTTTAACAAAGGGAATGAAAAGGAGTTGAGGAATCATGTTTTACACACCAGTCATAATTATTTTACTGATAAAGAAACGGTGAGATTGTGAAGAAAATCCGAGTATCCGGAGAATGGGGTTTTAAGTCCCAGTCAAGAATAGTTCACACATATCGCGACGTCACTCCCGCTATAAAGGAGGTAATTAATGATCTATTCCAGCCGTGGCACGTGACCATCTTTTCAAGTCCTCTAAGTGTTTTGCGTAAGAAGAGTCACTACCTATTTTTAAATCTCGATAAAACACTAGCTGTGGTTCTAACCCACGATCTTTCACATACGAAACAAGCATTTTACCAACTGATCTGCCGTAGTGGGAATTTCTAGATAATGTTTTTGAGTAATTAATGCATTTATTTGTCTAACTGACAGAAGAGCATGTCTTCAAAACACGTATATGTTATGTTTTGCATTGTGTATCATCCTTCTTTAATTTCTCGAAAATATCGTCTAGATCAAGGGTTGTGGGATGTTCTTGATTGTGTGTACTAAATTGACTGTTAAATCTATTTGCAAGTTCATCTTTTTCTATTCCATCTGTTTTTGGCTCGTTCTGTTGGCGTTTACAACAACTGCTATTCTCACAACAAATGCACTTTTTGTTTAGATCAAGGGATGTGGGATGTTCTTGATTGTGTTTACAATATTGATCTTTAAATTCATTTGTAAGTTCATCTTTTTCCATTTTACCCGTTTTTGGATTGTTCTTTCGGCGTTTACAACAACTGCAATACTCACAACAAATGCACTTTTTGATGCATGTTATAATATTTGGACTGTTGGTGGCTGCTATGACATTTAACAATGTACTATAACGATGAATGAGCAAACCTATCACTTGAAGAACTAAGACCAAAGCAAACAAAAACAAAAACGCAAATCCTAGAGGTTCGATGAATATAGTTTGACCTCCAGCAATACTCAATGGAATATTCAGTACATCTTTCACTTGATTTGTTGAGGAAATACTGACAATCCAAAGTAAATTAACAAAGAAAAATATGGTAGCCATTTTGTTTCTAAAGTGTTCAAGATTTTTTGCATCGACGTCACTGGTTTTATTTGGATCGAGGTACTTTGCTATCAGAATTTGCCAAAATAACGTTTCCGGATTTTTAGTGGCAGTGGCAGTTTTTGTGTTATTGTTAGCACGGTTACTAGTTTCAGTTTCTTGGTGATCACGGGTACCCCATGATACATCGTTTAAATTACAGACAGCATATATAGGGATAAAGAGAACGCCTAAAGGCATGAAAATGAAATAAATAGGTATAAGCCTGAGATTCCACGCTTCAGACGGCCCATGCAGGCATCCTGCTAGAAAACATATGCCGAATAACATATACAAAAACAAAGCTGATGGCGTGTACCAGCTTTCTTTAATACTGTTAGCAATCGAGCCTATTAATACTGAAGACATCAATAAAGCATATGCCAAACTTAAGACTATGCCAATTTTACGTTGCAATTTTGATTCCATCTTTAAGCATATAATTACATATAACACAGGCGGGCAATAAACAAGTAAATAAACATACCACAAGCTGAACCCAAATACAACCTGTAAAGCAGAACCCATTGCGAGCAAAAGAGTTGATGGACTTAATAATGAAGCCAATAGTAGAGTAAATTGATATGCAATGTACAGCCATGAAATGTTTTGGTTTATGGCTCGAATCTGTGAATGGTTTTGTAAAATGTCACATATATTTGCAATTGTACTTGAAAACCATCTTTTTCTTTGTCTTAACAGCACGCTAAATTCAGTTGGTACCGATGTGTATGCCTGAGCGCCGGCATAATATTCCACTCGAAATCCTTCCTTCAGCAGTAAAGTGCATAGCCATCTGTCTTCACCTATAATGTGAGTAAGATATTGAAACATTATCAGCCGAGTACTATGAAAGAACTATAACAATCGTAAGATCCTGTTTGTTAAATAAAAAAGTTTTTTCTAAATAGTTTGATTTGATATTAAACCGGCCTTACTTCTCTAGTGGAAATTACATGTTTAACCTAATTTGCCAGTTTTAAAGCTTTTACTTTGCTTTGGGGTTTTGACTTGGACATGGATTTGTTTGTTTGTTTTTGATTAGTGTACTACTTTTTCTTAAGCCTTTTCTACCTTCCTTGCATTATATTATACATATTATACAAAGATCCTGATTGCAATGTCATACAATATTTAATTATATCATACAATCTCTAATGTCTTTAAGTCGTATCTTAAATCAGTTCTCCTGCTTATGGTGTGTTTCTTTGACAGTTAATGTACTATGATATAAGGGAACATAATGCAAGGAAGCAAACAGCTTACCAATTAATAATTGACGAAAGGATATTGCAGGAGAAGGTTATCAAGGTCATCAAAAAGTTTATAATTTTATAATCATCATCACAATACTATTGATAAGTATGATGTCTCTGTTTCGAAAACTATCCTGAATATATGCGGTTTCTCGTGGTTCCATGTTCCTTTATTCTCAATTTTGCGAGGCGGATGAAACTAGATTGCTTGCAAATAAAATGTTGACTCAGAGATATTGCAAGCCTAGGCTTATCAAGGCCCTCAAAAAGTTTTATGGCCGTCATCACAGTATTGTTGATAAGTTTGATGTTTCTGTGTTCAGGATTGCCCTGGATATATTTAACGTCTCATAGTTCCATGTTCCTTTCACACAATTTTGATTTAACACGTGGCGGGTGTAGCTGGCTAAACAGGAGGTGCTTACCCTTCCGGAGCACCCGGCCTCACTTCCCTGGTGGAAGTTCACGTGTCTAACCTATCAGTTCCAAGGTTTTTACTTTGCTTCTAGATTGTGATTCGGACATGGATTAGTATGTTTGTTTTTGATAAAGAAGAGGTGTTTACCCTTTCAGAGCGTCAGATATCACTTGCCTGGTTGAAGTTACAGTGTTTAACTTAATTTGACAGTTTTTAAAGATTTGACTTTGTTTTGAGATTGTGATTTGGAAATGGATAGGTATGTTTGTTTTTTATTGTATCATATTATAGAACTTCTAGTGATATTTTTAAATATTGTTTTCGGACTGTTGTATAACATTTCACGTTTTTGTTTGTTTTTCATTATAAATATCTCTCAGTAAATGTTGCTATTTAAGTGTAGTTGTACTTTGTGTCAAACTAGATAAACATCACCAATCAAATCGTTTATGATTAAGCTATTTGATTAAGGTTATCAGACATGGTTCATAATTCAAATATCATGCAGAATCGTCTTATTATAATATCAATAAAAGAAACAAAATTTAAAAAAAATGAGGAATGATTCTTTTGATAAATATATTTTGAAATGACGTAGTTAACTCAATTTCATTTTGCTTATGTACATAATTAAGGAACACTTGTTCTAAAAGTGGTGCGAATCAAAAGCATACATGTACTAATCCATGTCCGAATCACAGCCCAGAAGCGAAATAATAACTTTGTAACCGACAAGTTAGGTCAGATAAATAAACTTCCACCAGGGAAGTGAGGTCGGGTGCTCCGGAAATAAGCCAATCTAAATGTTGAATTTTTGAATTTCGCTAAATTTGGTTTAATATATTTTGGTCCTTTCAATAGGTTTTAAGCCCTTGTAAAAATGTTGGTTTCACAATTTTTGTTCAAGCTCTGATGGTGAGGAATTTCGTTCCGAAACGGCCCATAATTTCTCTAAAACTAAGGTATACTACGTCATGCAAAGTATTTCCTTAGCTTAATTTGGTAAAATATATTTTGGTCCTTTGGGTAGTTTTTCAACGTCTTCAAAATAATTTTGGTTTCATAATTTTGGTCCAAGCACTACTGATGAGGAATTGTATTTCGAAACGGCCGTCTAGTGCTGCAAAATAAAAGCTGGTATAATATGTAATTTAAACCCCTGAGCCGATATCTCTGCTGGTGGCTGGTGCCCCGAGGATATCACAAACTCAAGAGGCAATAATTTCGTATTATTGTCAGAAATATACTATAATTGTCTAAATTTCCTGCAAGTTAAAATTTGAAATTTCTCTAAAACTAAGGTATACTCCCTCATGCAAAGTATTTCCTTAGCTTTATTTAGTAAAATATTTTTTGGTCCTTTGGATAGCTTTTCAACGTCTTAAAAATAATTTTTGTTTCATAATTTTGGTCCAAGCACTACTGATGAGGAATTGTATTCCGAAACGGCCGTCTAGTGCTGTAAAATAAAAGCTGGTATAATATGTATGTTACCTTGGTCATATTGTATAATTGTTAGTGGTTCTGTTGCTATATTTGTGTAAGTGCGCATTATGTTTCCACTTAGTAAAGCCTTAGCTCTGAACAAAGTGAAGCACCCTGGACTACACAAAACGCAACCAAAAACATGCTCTGTTGATTTTTGTAACCAATGGCCAATAGCATACTCGAATTTTTGGTACCATACCACTGGCCCTGAAACTTAAAACGATATAAGGTTAGTTGATTAGCGTTTGTCCTCTCTTGTTCAGTTCGATTTTTGTGGCAGCGAATGAAGTTACCACGTGAACAATGCCCCATAAAATTTATATAGAACGTTTTAAAATAACGTCGTTTTTACGAGAAAACGACGTGAACTGAAATGATTCCAGATTAAATGGAAATGAATATTGCACACAAACGTTAAAGGGTATAACTTGTTACAGCGGCGAACCTCATTACGTTTAATATTCATAGAAAATCAAAATAAATTAAATAAAAATTAATATTTTTCACTTTCTTATATTGGCTTATAATATTTCTACAACTTTGGCGCTATGGGGATTTAATATGATGAAAATGACGCGTATGACGGAAAACGTCACCAAGGACATCATTCCCGGTGTAAACATCGCCATTTTCACCATGTAAAATCTCCATATTGCTAAAATTTTCCCTTTTAGAGATTGTGATTAATCTCCTTTTGCGTTAACAAAAACAAAAAATGCGAGCTAAAATATATAAAGGGCAAAATTCTTTTTTATACTAAGAAGAACGAAAATGTAAAACAAAATGTGTAGGAAAACACAATATTAAAGTAAAAATGAAGTTGAACCTCACCTGAGTCATCAGGGACAATGCGACCAGATGATGCAGCGACAAGTTTATTCTTCTTCATTCTTGCAAGCAATCTTTTAATTGCAGTAGGATAAAATGTCACATCACCGTCCAAAGCAAGTATGTATGCATTATCAATCTATAATAATGAAAGTTTTTTAATCATATGTTTTATCTAAAATGATAGTATGGGTTTTTATGATGGATTATTCTCAAATATCTACAAGGGATGAATAGGTATTTCCTAACATTATCGGCCTTTTATGTATCGCATTCGCAACGCAACAAACAAATGCATTTTGATTACAAATTTGTCTTGTGTAGTTAGCTTAAAAGAAGGCGCTTACCCTACTGGAACATAAGACCTCACTTCTCAGATGTAATTTTAGCAATAACATTAATTACAAACCTTTTTGGTGTCCGCTGACCATTAAAAGATGCTATAATTAGCGATGCGATAAACATTTTAATTACAGCTTAGATCAGAAACATATCAGCCCATGTTCAAATTGTAATCTTAAAGGAAATAAAAAAATGTAAACTTGCACGTGAACCAGGGAAGTAAGGCCAGCTGCTTCAGAAGAACCAACTGTATATCCATAAATGGAGAGCACATGGGATTAATTGTTTATTTCTTTCAATCGAAAATGTTTAAAAAAAACTATCAATAAAATGAATTTAAAACGCACTGATCTAACCAAATAATGTTTTTAAATGAAAACTTTGTTATTCAGGTCTGCTGTACATAGGAAATTTTTTGAAGTCAAGTTTATACACCAATTGGGCCTCAATCAAAGTTACATCAGGGCATTAAGGTCAGGTAGGTCATTGTGGTCAGGTTTTCCCAGGTATCATCATAAATATTCAAATTATGACATATTATTTACAGTTGTTCTGAGTAAGAAGGTACAGAAGGGACAATTTTGACATAGTTATATTTATTTTGTTAAAAAGATTAAAAACTGCTCTTTGTACAGACACACATTCACTTTTATTCACTTTAAGATAAAATATTTTTCCTATTAGGTTAGTAGATTTTGTATCAAGTTTTGTCATTGTTTGTATACTAGTTGAAAAATACGGCTTTATTCTTGTATTTACCATGTGCACTCAAATTGTAAATATACAGTAGGTTCTAGGTCAACAATGTTATAAAAGTTATATTTCCAAATTAAAATAGTTAATTATTCGTATATTTCATGTTTTTGTCGTGATTCAGTGTAACTTAATCTTAAGCAATACTGATATAATTTACCTTTCTGACATGTTTTGCGTCCTTTAGTTTTATATCCTGTTTATTAATTTTATTTTCTTCAATTTGATCCGAATTTTGAAGCTGACAAATTCGATTCAGGCAGTGAACGTCCATTAGGATGGTGAGGTCTGTTCCCCCAAAAGATAATCTATATGAATGTTATGTTTAGCCTTTTAAGTTTATTTTAGTCCTTTGGATATTTTTTCAACATCTTGTAATTGGTTTTAAATTTTGGTCCAAGCATTGCTGATGAATTTGTTTTCAAACGACTGTCTAATGCTGCTGTATAATTAAAACTGGTGTAATATGTAAAATTTTTTATATTATTTTAATATTTTATATAAAAAATCATTACTTGTGACCATCGCTTTTTTGTTTTTATTTTTTCTTTGTCTTTTAAATGGATAAACAATGATTTCCCGCCTGGGAGCGTCATTGTTAATTTTTGACCATATTCTGTTTCAATAGCACTTGATTCACCTGGTTCCGTCAACCTGACATCCCTGTTGTAGAATTTCCTGTGTAAAAAACAATCAATGCATTATTTGAGATGTATTTTAATATATGTTATAAAACGTTTTTGGTTGTGTATTGAAGCATTCATTATGACCCGACGTAAAAACATCTCGAATAAAAAAGGTCTTATTTTAACTAAAAAACAAATATTTTAATCTATCATATCTGACCTATATCATGACTAAAACGACAAATTAATTGCAAGAATGTTAATATTTTTTTCTGAGTTAAAAAAATATTAATGAGGTGACGTATATACTTATCTAAAATAGTCTTTGTTGTATGCAACTCATCGTTTTGTCTTCCAATTTATTTGTTTCTGTTTTTGTATGTATGAATAAAAATTTGGATACAGGTACAATCTGTTGCCAATAACGTGTGATGAAAAGTTTTGCTATACTTGTTCACCAAGTTCATATATATTACTACTTCATTCACTAACAACAACTACAAATCATACTTAAGATGTTCAGACAAAATCAAATCTTAATCTTTCGCTCCAAATTCGTCAAAACTTGAAAGGAACGTCTAGTCCCTACTATAAATTATTTTAATTAAACGCTGGAACGGTAAGTGTATAGAACCTTATGCCCTTATTTTAGTCTTGTCATAAATTTGGGATTAGGATCACAGTGGTTAGCACATCACATATTCTCAGTCTTGCATATCCTTAAGTTTGTCAGTTAGTTTGTTTATGATCTTGACTTATCTGTGGTTACTCTAAATTCCTCATACTCTCTAGAACTGACCGCTATGGTACCACGGTATCATTGATATCATCTGGATATGGGCAATAAAACAATTACTATCCGCGTTTTGTGCAATTAAATAACTTTAATCCTACTTTATTTACTAACACGTGTTTGGAAATGGTTAAAGTTCCTAAAGTTTACAATAATAATTAGATAATTACCATTTCTGGTCGAATTAAAAAAGTTACAGTTCAATCGGATGCAATATGTTTATAGGAAAATGTACTTGTGACTCTTGTTTGTCATCAACTCACATCTTTCAGAACTTGCTCGTATAAAACAAGAAAACAATATATATGAGTCTGTTACCTTAATGCTTCTTTTAAAGCTGTTTTCAACCGTTGAACAAATTCATTGGGTTTCTTTTTCCAAGCGTTTCCAACTTTAACATACTTAAAGGCATTATCAAAGATTATATGAACTAAAATGAATGAATAAATAAATTCAGATGCGTATTTCTTTGTCAGAGACAGAAAAACATCTAAAATTCTAAAATATAATGCAGTTGTTTTATTTGAATGCTACTTTAAGACAACATTTAGGAAAGATATCGACGTTACCGCAAGAAATAATTAATTGTAATAAAAAGAAACAAGACGAAGATACTAATTCTAAATAAAAACTAGGTTATCTTCGTAAACTCCTAACAGAGAAGAGAAGCCGGGTGTTCTATGGGAATATGCACCTTCTGTTTAACTAGTAACACCTGCCATGTGTGTAATCAAAATTGAAAGTGAAGGGAACATGGAAATATGGCAATTCCTATATAAGCATGGTGATCCTGGACAAAGCAACATCATACTTTTCCACAATATTGTAATGACGGCCATAAAACTTTTAAGGGTCCCGATAAGCCCAGGCTTGCAATATCTCAGAGTCAACAATTTAGTTGTAAGCAGCATTGCTTCTATGTATGAAGTTAACAAAGTAAGAACAAGGTCTACCATAGCATATCTTTGTGCCTCTTATATTAATCAAAGAACATGTAATGTATCTTAAGAAAGACTTTTATATAAAACATTTTTACTTTGCTTTGGCATTATGATTGTGCTAATTATTGCATGTGTGTATTTTATTAATATTTTATTCTCTACAACCATTGTTCAAAACTTGGAAGTCACTTTATCAGATAATACGCGTTTCTGAATCAAATTATTAAATTATTAGGAATGATATAAAAACTAATATACGGTAATAATATAGATATTGATTCCCAAATTGACAAAAATAATACCGGATGATTCGTCAATATTTGTGGAAGAAATAGACTACCTTGAAATCAAAACAAACATAATAACCCATGACCAAATCAAAATCCAGAATCAAAGTAAAAACTTTCAAACAAATTAGGGTAAAAACGCTAACTTCCAGGATTGTGAGGCCTGGTGCACTGGAAGGGTTGGTACCTTCTGTTTTACTAGCTACACCCGCCAAGTGTGTGATTAAACTGGAACTATGGGACGTCAATTATATCCTGGACACGTGAAATTGTCGTTCAGTCGTATTAATTGGAGCAAGTAACAGACGAATCCGATAAACAAACTGAGTGGATACTCAGAATTGATGAATGTAAGCATAAGCATAACAAAATATATGCGACAAGTATTTATTAAATGTACGAAGATTAATATCACTCGCTTGAATTTTAAAAGAAGTTTAATATTAAATCATCCTGAAACAGTTTAACAAGACACAACCTGCAAAATTTTCGAAGAAACTTCAGGTTTCTATAATTCTGAATCGGTTTATGATCATTTATCAATTGACACGAAACTCATAGTAAAAATGAAAAAATATTGACCGGTAGTAAACTTTTTGATTGTTATTTTTCAAAATTATATAATTCCGTAATGCGCCCGTCGTCAGTGATCACTCTATTCATACTTCTGTTACTTTCGTGCTTTTTACATAATCATCTTTTCACAATCGATTTACTTATGTGAAATTCTAAATTCAAGACAACATCAAACGATTGAGGAAGCATATTATCATGTGTCATGAAATCACTCTATCCGAACACTTTTCAATTAATTTTGTTAATTGTAATAACACATCAAGTTGATTAAAGATACGGGTCTCAATCTAAGGAATGTTAAAGAAACAACCGTTTTAACAAGGTTGAATCACTAATTAATGCCGCTTGATTATTAATAGGGGTCATTCGGATGTAAATTCCACGTTATCAAATGAATTTATCGTGAAATATTAAAAGAATTTTCAGATTGTCCAGTATATTATTAATGTAGGTAAATAGTGTTCTGTGGATGTTACTTATGTGACGTAAGGCACGGGGTCCCTAAAAACGGCATTTTCTATTAACGGGAGATGTATTAGAAATTTGCCCATATCTCCCTTATTTTAGAATCGGTTTTATTATATTTTCGCATTCAGTCATATTTTAGTATGGAGAATAACATATGTAAAAAAACTCGTTACAGATACTCCTTAAGGTAAATCCTTATAAATCGCCTTAAAACCTATATTGGATTTTTTATATGTTGCACATGGACCCCAACTGAACAACATGTCAAAATTTCAGGATCTCTTTCACCTTATTTAAGAAGTTATGAAGCTCCTTCTGGCGACTATTTTCACGGTATTAACCAAATTAACCATTACGGCATGGACATTATTTGTACTAATGTAATTTTACTTCCGGTCAAGTGGTTATTTTTTACAGCGCCACCTATCAAGAGGACACAAAGAGTTAAAAAGGGAGATTCAAATACGGGGTGAGGCGTTTTTGATTCTTGGTTGCCGAAATAAAACGAGAATACACAGAGCAACTGCAAAAAATTGAGAAAATAATTTTTATACATGTGTATTGAAGAATCGTCAAATTCCTCTACGTCAATAATATCTGTATTTAAATTCACTAAAACACAAATGTGAACCGTTTGAAATAGTACTTCTTTTAAATATGTACATAAATGTTGTAATTACCTTGTATTTAGAACTGTATCAACAACAGTGTAGATATACCTGATTTTCATTCACAATGTATATTTAGTTCCTTTAAATAGTATCATCAAAATTTACAATGTTAGTTTTATCCTTGATTGAATACAGATAATTATCTGAATAATGATACGTGCAACCGCAGTCTCACCATAATTCTGTAGGCAATGAAGACCGCACGTCATAAATAAAAAAGGCTTCAAATAAGACATTGCAAACATACGCACAAAACGACGACGTCACTATGGTGTGGATCTACCTTAATAAGGATGACACACAATATATTTATTTTATATAAACCAAAAAATTCCAAACCGAAGTTGCTAACATTTTTTTTTTTTTTTTTTGATTGTGATTTGAACAATGATTGGTATGTTTGTTTTTGATTGATAATGGTTACTATTACCATTGATGTGGACTGTTTTATTCTCTTATTAGTCATAATTATCGCAATTTAATGATACTCTACAGGAATGATTGTAACATGTCATGAGCTGAGATAAATTCATGTGTTCAAATTCTGTACAGTCGACATAACTTTGTGGACTTTGTGAATCTAGTTTTACTTAATTTTATGTTCAAAATATCTACCGTTGTCATAGTTTCACAGGCAAAACTTTTGCACTGTAACAAATATACTATTTTCTAAATTGCCTGCCAGTTTAAATCTGAAAATGCTCAAAATCTAAGGGATACTATCTTATGCAAAATATTTACTTAGCTGAACATGATTGAATATATTTTAGTTTATTGGATACTCAACCCTTGAGGAAATTTTGGTCCTTTTGGTATCTTTTCAACACCTTGAAAAGAATTTTGGTTTCATAATACACAGCCAATTTTTGCTCATGTGAAATTCACGTGAATATTAATTCACGTGAAATTCACATGAGATTCACATGAATTTCAGTTCACGTGCATTTCACGTTTATTTTTCATGTGAATTTATTTGACGTGAATTTCGTGTGAAAAAATATAAATGGCATGCAAATTGAAAAAAAAATATCACCTAGCATAAACTTTTGTTATGAATTGATACCTTGTAATACAGATATTAGATTTTTCTTGTAATGCACACATTTTTTGAAAAAAAAATTTCTTCAAGTGAAATTCACATGAAAAATTTAACGTGAAATTCACATGAAATATTTCACGTGAAATTAATGTGAAATAGGTCACGTTAAATTCACATAAAAAATTCAAGTAGATATAATATGTGAAAAAAAAACATTGTTTGATGCCATCTGAATTGTATGTCTATATCTGGAATTTCTATTTAAGGGAGTAAAGAGGAAAGGCGGTAGGTATAATAAATCATGTAGCTTTACATTGTTGAAAATAAAAGTATTTGATCAATGGGCATTTTCCCCGTGGCATTTATGTATTATGATTAAAAAGTCAGTACAGCAGGTTTGCTTGTAAAAGTAACTTTCAAAATTAATGGGGGATCATTACCATCATATTTCCTCCATGACAGTTTTTAAAATGGAATATCGTAAAAAAAATAAACCATACCAATCACTGTTTACCGAAGAACACTAGCAGCAGGAAAAAATTGTACGAATATAATGTAGTAGGGTGTTTAATAGAGAAGGAAAATAAAACTGTGATCTTGCATAATTATACATAGCCTGAAAGCAGCTTCTAGCTGTTCAGTCATAATCTGTATTTTTTCACTCCTATAATAATTATAATAATAATAATAATGTTATTATTATTATTATTATTATTATTATTATTATTATTATTATTATTATTATTATAAAAATCTCTTATTCCAATAAAGTAGACAACACACAAACTGTAAATGCCATACTTTAGTCAAGTAATTAAAGCATATACATTGGGTGCTCATACTGTCTGCAGAAACTACTAATGATAACAGCAAGTTCGCTTTTCAATTTTTGAGGAGAGGAAATTTCATCATTTCAAATGATGCAGCAGTTTTAGGTTGCAGTGAATTTTTAGTTTGAAAAGGGACTTTGAATGAAAAATCAAAGGATATAATGTACCAGTAGTGTAGACTATTATGCATGGTGGAAATTTCATACAAATGTATTGCTTGTTTTGAACTGAAACTCCAAAAAACTAATCAAGCTGGACTGGTCAGTACCAGTGATGGTTTTTTTGCAGACGACAACAGGACTAATGACCAGTGATTGCCATTGGTACGCAGTAAGACTTAGCCTGAAGATCATTAATGGCACAAATATCAAGATAACAATGGTAAGTTGAATCAATGAACACCAAGTCAACGTTTAATACAGTGCATGTGGTGACATTCATAATTTTTTATTCACCTTTACTGGTTTTAAATTCAAGTTGGTCCAAGAGTCTTTTTAGGGTTTTGATGGCCTTAGATTTTTATTGTCTATAGGAAAGATGTTACCAGTATTTGTTTACATGGCAGTGTAGCTAGCTAAACAGGAGGTGGTAACCCTTCCAGAGTACACAGCTTCACTTCCCTAGTTGATGTTCATATGGTTGCCATTTAAATGTTTTTCCTAAATGCTTCTGGATTGTGATTCGGACAAGTATTAGTATGTTTGTTTTTTATTTTCACTGGTTCTAATATTTAGCAGAAGTCTTCACGAAGACAACTTGATTGCATGATCTTCATAAAACTTGGCAAGATATGCAAAGAAGGTACAAAATTTTTCTAAAATTTATTGCACCATGGACTGGTATGCTCGGCCATTTTAGTGACCAGTTCAACTGCTATACAGCAAGTAAAGCTGTAAACTTGGAATCGTGCATGTGTTCACAATATGAAGATCTATATATTTTATACAATAGAATGCAATCAGCCAATATGCTCTTTGGTCTCCATGTGAGGGCTATATGCTTTGGTACCAATCAAAAACTCTCTAAATTTTATGTTGTAAGTTCTAAAATTTGGCTTTAAATAAAAATTTCTTTAATTTATTGTTATTACTGACTAATGACTACACTCTATTTAAAATGTAACTTTTAAACTTTTAAAATCCCTTCCAGTCCCTAAACCATATATATATCTTCATTTGTTTGGAGTGGAGTAAGTTTTACATTCCAGTGAAGACTCTTCTACTTATATTGCAATGGTTAATTCATGAATGTTTGAGGAAACTGGAGTGTCCAAATTTAAGTGACCTTAGCCAAGCATTATCTTTTCTGTGGATACAGAATCATTGAGAGTGAAACAGGTTTTTGTGCATAAGATATCTTCATTAGGTAGAAGTAGCAAATTTAGCTGTAGGTTAAAATAAAAAGCAAGTTCAAATCTAGGTCATCACCTCCAACTTTGAACTTGATCTCACTACACTACTCTCATTTTGCCTTCTAACTAAAATCAGCTAGTGGCAACATGATTGTGTTATACAATCTACAACATGTTTTTGACTTCCCAAAAACTACATGATACATGATGTAACAATGTATTGAACAAAATAGCTAGTTATTAATTATGATATATGACTTTTTCAGACTTTTGCCATTAACAGACAATTAAGGCAGAATGGAGAGACTAAATTTAGAAGATTGGAATTGGGGGTTCTTTGAGTTTTCACAAAGATATCTTTGGTGATATTTCTGAGGACAAATGGAGAGTCTGCAAAAGAATAGAAAGTAAGCACTCATTCAACCTATAAAACTTGGTGATGTGTAAAAAGATTGTTTTCCGACATCACATATGCCTCATCAAATGAAGATTTGTAAGGCCTTTTGATGCCGTCAAAATTTCTTAAATGAATCTTGTTAAATCTATCTGTTCCAAAAAGCCTGTCTGATATCGATATCAGACTGGTGAAACAGATTTTCCGACCAGGCACGTGGGGTCAGTGATATTGATGGCATCATTTTAGCCGTATCAAAGTATGCAGAAACTACAATAATACAAAGTATATCATAAAAAACAATATAAGACAAACACATATTTAGACTACTGATTATAAAACTACCGACTTTGAACGTGCATTGAACAGTAGAACACTAGATTTATTTACAAAATAATGCCTTGCGGTGTTGAAATAGAACTATTTGAGGTCCTCAACAATGCCTCTCATAAATATGCAAATTTAGTTAAATAATACACAAAGAAGACTTAAAAAAAGTATTGGCATTCACCCATCACACATATAAAAGCGTTGAAAGGATCGGAGAAGGAATGTGATATTGGGGTGCAATATTGGTTTGTAGTTTGCATCAGTATAATGCGTTCAAAAAGTAAATATATCAGTGCAAATATATGATGAAATTTTAGGAGCAAGGAGTTGAGTTGAGTATAGGTGTTTAAAGTCCCAGTCAAGAACATTTTACTTATATGGAGACATCACCAGCTATAGGCAAATATGCAGAAATTTTGCCTGTGTGTTGCGATAATGCCAGTAATGACATTATACTGCATGGTTCTTTATAGTGCCATGCAAATTGTGACACGGGCAGGGGTCGAAACTAACACTAGCCTGCTAAAAATTGGTCAGGGCTAGTAAATGTTGTTTCATTAGTTTATCTCAAAACAATAAGTTCATATACTTGACACAGAGCTGAGAGCTCTAATGCATATATAATCTAAATTTCTCCAGATTGCAGGATTTTGCACTATTTAAAAAAATATCTGTGGGATGGGACATGCCCTGAATTTAGCTAGCGAGCACTCTATCAACTGAACTACCCAGTGGTATTTAGGACCACAGAGGATAGGTAGGTAAGCATATGATGAAATAAACATCTTTTTAAATACAGTTGGAAAATTCTTTAAAATTATAAATTTTAATTTTATTTGCAGATTAAACAACTGCTTGCAACAACATGGGAATACTGCATTGAAGTGGATCATAGTATTGTGTATCAAAAGTGATGTTTGTTAACAGACTAGAGGCAATTCTAATTCAGTTTTTCAGTGAATCATTATTTTACGTGTTCAGCAATATTAAATATCTGACTATAATCATCAAAATAGTGATGTAATGATTATGTAACTTTTTAACATATGTAACATGTTACTAAACAGTTTCAGAAAACTCTGTCTTTATAGGTGTATAAAGTGTATAATTTATATACCGTATAAAACATTTGAAAATTACAGTTGTCTTTGTTTGATATTGATACATGAAGTAGTCTTTATAGTCATGATAAATAGTATGCATTATTTAAAAAGTCCTAATGCAAGTACAATGAGCACCATTTACTCTTTTTTCAGATTACAATGTAATCTGAATTGAAAGAAATACTTAAAATGCACTGCATTTAAATAATCTGGCTCTATCATCATGTACAAACCCCGGTTTCACAATCATTCCTTTGTCAGGATTTTCCTTAACTTAAATCTTTCAAAATTTTAAATCTTTATAATTTTGTTAATTTTTAAGATATTCAAGAATTTAAGGTATCATTTTTAAAACACTTCCAAATTAAAACATTTTAATTTAGTTTTGACCCCCCAAAAAAAAATAAATAAAAGGTTACCAAAATTTGCTATAAGTTAGGGTAAATCTTAGCTAAGGAATAATTGTGAAACGAGGGCCAGGGTTAATGGAGAATGTAGCAAGAAGTCTTTAACAAGTGTACTTATGAGCAATCTAAAGTAATATGCACTTGGAATTCCTATCAATAAAAGTTTGATATGATAGCTCAATTCGCGTGAAATTTACATGAAATTATTCACGTGAAATTCGCGTGAACCAACATTTCACGTGAGTTTCATGTGAAATTAATGTGAATTTCACATGAATTAACTTTAATCGAGCTTATACGTTAAACCCACGTGAAAAAATTTCATGTGAATCTCACGTGAAACTCACATGAAATTAACGTGAATTTCACGTGATATTCACGTGAATTTTTTCACGCGAGTTTAACGTATAAACTCGATTAACGTTAATTTCACGTGAAATTTTTCATGTGAAATTCGCGTTAATTTCACGCGAATTTCACGTCAGGAAAATTGGCTGTGTATGGTAAAAGCATTACGGATGAGGAACTGTATTCTGAAACGTCCGTCTATTGCTGAAAAATTAACACTGGTGTAATATAAGATTTACAAGTTCAAAGTAACATCTGTTGCCATAGTTTGGAAGAATTTTATCTCGTTTTTACATAATTTTACAATTAAAAAGTATTTATGGCACCTTGTATCTAGGTATTATTGATACTGATTTATCATGCCACCAGCAGGCCTATATGTACCTTCAAAATCAAACATGTCATTTCTTTCATTACTTGAATTCCTTGTCAAAGCTTGATCGAAGTCTAATCTGTGAATATAAAAATTAAATAAAACAAAATTACTTTTGGAATTTCCACTAAAGATTAAATGGTAAACGATTAGATTAATATCCCAGGTCAAATAATATATGAAAGTCACGTCACCGGGTCAAATTTTTCCGCTCCCGTATATTGATTGATCGATTGAATGGAGTTAAATGTCCCAGTCAAGATTAATTCACTTATATCAAGACGTCACTAGGTAAAGGTGAAGTGGCAACCCGTTGCTATGCGTTGTCAGGGACAGATGATTTCTACACGAAAGAGTATTCACTTTGTGTATTATCTCAGTGATTTATTTGTGTTATTGTTTATGGCGCTAATTGTTATAAAATTAAATGTAATACACATTATATGGTCTCAAGCATCATATTAGAGTAATTATATAACTATGGACATGTAAGTGGTTGTATATTATAGTGTGGAAAAATAAATATTGACCTTGACGTTCGCCTTGCCTTTCTGGTCAATATCACACCATATACAACCACTGAAAGTCCATAATTGTTTTAGTTTATAAATCAGCCACTGTTGCACTTTAGTTGACAATGTTTTATCACACCCGTGGCCAGGTAATTTAGCTATTTTACCGGTGTTAGATTTTCCTGTCTCGCCCTGATTGAGACAGATCACAAGAATAATCGCACACATTAATTGAATCTCTATGGCTCTCTGAAAATTAAAGGGCATTCCGGATGATTTACACACTGATTTATACACAAGTTGATGATGCCATAACCCTTTTACGCAGGAACATCAACAAAATCAATGACTAAATTTTAAAAGCCATTAATGGTGTCATGCAAAATTAACCTTTGATGCAAAGATTTGTTTAGAAATGGCATTTTTACGGTGCAGATGAGTGAAAAAATTCACGGAGAAGTATCAAACTTGGATAAATATAGCCAATGCCCAGAACTCGTTGAAGCTCGTTCTGGACAGGAAATTAATCAACAACTTTAGAGCTATCTCTATCTCACACTGTTACCATTGTATGATTCTATGATTCTCACACCTGTCACCAGAGAATCTAAGTATTTCACTGTCTCGCCTTGGTTGACGCAAATCACTCTAAACATCTCGCGTATTAATTGGATTTCACCGACTTTTAAGTACGATTCCATGAAAAAATAACAGCATCACGCGCGCACACTATATTGATGATGTCATAATCATTTTAACATACCGAATTTCATATTAACCAGATTTTTTCAGACATCCGTGGTAAATCATATGTAATCAAATGGTAACGCATAACCCTTTTAGCCAATTATAAATATGATTTTTTTTTTATTTAATTATGCGATTGATATTGAAAACATTAATAATGTCCATAATAACTAAAAGAAACGTTAAAGAATATACCGTCTATCGAGTAAGAAAATCCGCTATAAAAGCGCATTTACCTTAAAATTGAATATATGAGACTTTTCATTTCTTGCAATGTTTCGTGCCACATAGTTGCACAAATGTAAATCATGTCCAACTCAAGTTCTTGGTTGTTGTTTGTAGACCTGAGCTCTGTCCCTTGATTATCTCCCTGGCTTATTATCTCATTCTTTTCATCTGGTAGTTTGCGGCTATGTAAAAGATATATTTCAGCGAGTGGGGTGCAGTAGCTAGGCAAGAAAAATAAGCTACAACGAAAATAATATCAAAATATAAATATACCAACAAATGGCTCAAATATATTTGTATAATCAAAAGCTTATAAAACCCTAACCAGTGGTAAATTATTCGGATATTTAGTTATAGTTTTGATCCATCAAACAATTTTAGGCACTTTTTAAAATTTCCTCCAGTAACGTAGTTGACTCTTGTTTAGTTCTTAAATATTCTCTTTATACAGCCGACTTGATTAATCAGGTCATGTTTGCACTTGTTGATGTTTATCAACAAAACATGTCGAACATGTTAGAGGGCTACGCACATAAATATCTAGTGCTGAACAGGGAGGCTGCTTATTTTTCGGGAAAATTTGGGTGATATTTCACTTGTGTAATACGGTTTAAATTACATGGCTGTATTATATAGAAATTGTGATTGTTTATGCAATAAGATGATGCCTTACCTGGACTTAGCTGGCATAATATCTTTCTGTTTGCTAAATATGTGGTACTGTAGACCAACTTGGAGTAACCAAAAGGGGAAAAAGAGAGCATATACAACATATTCACTCCATTGCCAGTCTTCAATTGGTTCTACTTCATAGTACTGCGAAATCATGGGAATGACTACCGGTATAATTGCACAAACCACTGGTACAGCAGCCAAAGGAATTGCAAAACATATAATCTGCATACGCATTCGACATGCCATTACAGCAAAATAAAATAACATATTAGCTGCAATAAGGTGTATCACGAAAAGTCCTAAAACATCGGGAGGAGATGTGTTTAAATCAATCAAATTATTCAGCACATTTTGACTGGTGTTAACTGGTGGACTCAATTGCTGTAGGAAATGTTCTCCTATTAAAGTAAAAGATGTCGGTGTATCTGATTCTAAATGCCAGTATAATATGAATCCTATTAGAAATAGAATTGACGCGATAATGCGTAAAAATGCTATGGCTGCACGAAGTTTTGAATAGTTATCACCACCAAAGTCATTATTAAAATACGTATGTAACAATTTGACATGAAGAACACATATGGAAACTGCCGCCACAATTATTGTGCTAACTTCACGTTTTTGCAATATAAATAAAATATAAATATGAGAATTTGTAATAATATTAAAGAAATGAATATCGGCAGTTTTAATGGTATCATACGTTTGTAAACAGAAGTTTTTTCCTGTAGACTTGAAAAGCTAAGCATAATGAAAGTCGACGGAAAGAATAAATTTTCCATTGATGTAAGACGTGGACAAACCACGAATATCCATAACATAATTCCAAGGCAATTGAAAAATTCTGCCCAAATAAATGCACAACTTTTCCTTATCTGAAAAATAAATACATACCTTATAAGTGAAAAATGACAAAACAAATTGTAAATGTATATTTATCAATTAATATTGACAGATACTACAAATAATGTCAATATGTTGCGAAGTGTTTTTTCGTTATATAATGGCAATATTCCAGGCCAGGAATGTGTTAATAATTAGCATTTTTGGTTTGCCAAAACCATCCAACTTTATGTAAAGATTTAAACTTATACATAAATTATGACCCATCGAAGGGCCGCATTTATGTATGACAAGCGTGATTACTTCAATTTTTCTATTGCGATGTTTTCTTTTCTATGCAACAATACCTGCTGCTCTTACATATATCGATTTTTTTCAAGTTGATACTGTATGGTAGAGTTTGTTCCAACTATAGAAAATTTGTACAACGAAACAAACCGCTTACAAATAAATTCTTGATGCAATATTTCAAGCTTAAACTTATCAAGGTTCTTCAAAAGTTTTATATCCGTCATCATAATATAGTTGATAAGTATGGCGTCTCAGTATCGAAAAAATGGATAATTCAACGCCCCATATTTCCATGTTGCTTTCATTCTCAATTTTGATTACTCAGGTGGCGGACGTAAGTAGCTAAACAGGAGGTGATTATCCTTCCAGAGCTCTCGGTCTCACTTCTATGGTGCAAGGTCACGTGTTTACCCTTTTTCCAGTTTCAAAGTTTTTACATTGCTTTTGAATTGTGGTTTGGACATGAAATTGTATGTTTTTTTATTTTCACACATAATACCCTAGATTGGGGGTTGTTCTCATTAGCCCAGTTCGGGACCTTGTACAGCGAAGCCTGCAGCTAACAAATAAATTGTTCAATTATTGAAAGTCTAAACTTAAGAAGACCCTCAAAATGTTGTATGATAGCCATAACAATATTGTTGATGAGTTTGATGTCTCTGTATTACCCTGGAAATATTTTGCGTTTTAGAGTTCCATGTTCTTTCATTCAAAATTTTGACTTTTTACATGGCAGGTGTTGATAGCTGAACAGGTGCTTTCCCTGACAAAGGAACTGGCTTACTTTCCTGGTGGAAGTTCACGTATTTAACCTAATTTGTCAGTTTTAGTTTTTACTTTTAGATTCTGATTAAGGCATTGATTTCTATTTCAATATTTTATAAGCATTTTATGGAAAGTTATTAGACATTACGAAGTAGAAATACGTGAACACTAATTTAAGGATGCAGAAGCATACTGTTTGTTTTCGGAAAATTTAGTTAAATTGTAATGATTAAAATCTTTTGTTTGTTGGGCTTTACTGTGGACAATTGTTTTGTACATTTAATACGGTATGGTTTAAGTCTCTATATGCAGAAATAGACATGGATTAGTATGTTTTTGATATAAATTCGTTTACTTGATTATCTTGACCATTTTCTCCATTTGTTTCAGGTTTGACAAAAACTGTCTTTCCCTTGGCGCCCTCTTATCTTTCTTAGTATATGACAGAAATGCGTATTTAGAAGTATGAAGAAATCAGGCAAAATGACGATCATTGCTAAGTACATAACAACAACAATCCATGTTGCGTCATTTTCCTGAAACAGAAATAAATAAAAAAAATGAAAAGCAAAGGCAAACCAATATAATGACATTTGAGATAAACATATACCATTTATCGCTAAAACAACACGCATGCTCTTTGCTGTTAGCGTAAAATCAAGAAATAAAACGTGTTAGACAAATAAAACAAAATTATAAGGAAACCAATTACTATAAAGAGCATGTTTTGTACGGGTACTGATATAAAAAAACCCGGATATTTTATAATTGCAGATCTTTTAATATTTTTGTTATCTAATCGGCCAATCTACTGCTTAAAATTTGAAATTCTTTAAAAAATAAGGAATACCCCCTTAAGCACATTATTTCCATAGCTGATTTTTGGTTCTTTTTTCCAATATCTTGAAAACAATTTTTGTTTGATAAGTTTGGTAAAAGCACTACGGATAAAGAATTGTATTCCGAAACGGCCGTCTAGTGCTTAAAAAGCAAAACTGGTATAATAGGTAATTTAACTTAAAATTGATTGATATTTGCTCGAATGAGGATTTACGTCCCAGTCAAAAAATATTTCACCTATATCTTGTTGCTACCAGCTATGGGTGATGTGGCAGAAATATTTATCTTTAAACATAACCATAACAAGAATGTTTACTACGATAGAAGTCAGTTAGATAAATTCTTTGAATCAGTGCGGGTTGAAATTATTTCTGAACCTGTTTTTATTTCGCAGCACAAGATGGACGGCCGTTTTGAATATAATATCATCAGTAGTGCTTAGACCAAAATTATGGAAATTAAAATATTTTTAAGATGATGAAATAAGAAAAAAGAAGTACCAAATCTTATTTGATCTAATCTACAAAAGACAATAATTTGAACAATAAAGTATACCGTAGCTTTTCAGAAATTTTAAAATTTAGGAATCAGATACTTTTAATTAACTATGTTTATATAACAAAACAATATATTGCCCCCTGAATGGAAGGAAATAGGTACAGCTATCAAGATAAAATCATCGTCTTAGATGCGTCACTGAGATGTTCCGTCTGGTTTGTGCTAGTGAATACTTATGTCTTTTTTTTGAGAGCTTTCACATCTGCTTTGAATGCAGCATACTAAAAAAGATGTCGAACCCAAAGTGGTGATTCAAAGCCTGAGGCATGACAACAGATACTTTGGGGACGCCAAGCAAGAATTATTTTATGAATTACCGTATTTTCCCTATTTTCGTCACTAAGCAAGGAAACCAGCTTTAGAAATGATCCTTTGGACATGATCATTAATGCACAAATTGTTAAGAAAAGTAAGACGAAGATCACAATTCTCATGAATTTTGTACAGCGACCATTGCAATCTTTATTTCCATAAGCAATGCCTTCCCAGTTGTTTTCATCCATGCAGACGTCCCAGAAATTCAATTTTGGATTATCTGAAAAAATACAACAATTTTACAATATGAAAATTTATTTGAAATACATTTTCGTCAAATAGCCATAAAAATGAAAAAGAATAAAACAGAAATTGTGACTTTTGAATGTATTAAACGCAAACATACCGGTTCAAGATCAAACCACAATCCTGAAAGTAACGTAAAATGAAAGGTTGCAAATTGATGTTTTATTATATATTATTCTTCTCATATATATATATATATATATATATATATATATATACAAAGTGATTCCGCAATAAAGTTAAAACTTGACACTATAAAGAATTTTACAACATTTGAGAACAAGTATACTTATAGAAGGATAAAGCATCAAATTTGTATTGCGTGATTATAGTGTCTTAAACTTGAAATAAAAGTTGTTTAATGGTGTGTTTTAAGTACATATCAGAAAAATTTCTTTTCTCAGACAGTATTTTACATCAAATACAGAATTCAATACCTATCAATTTCAATGACCATGTTTTAGCTATCAACTGTCTTCTTTTTTTTGTCGATGTTACATTTAGTTTTATTTTTCCTAAATGTAACTTTGTACTTGGAATTTCTAAGAATTTATTTTTTGTAATAATTTCTTCTTCCTTTTCATCTGATATGTATTTCCATTCAGTGTCGAAATTTTTTCCTTTTGCTACTTCGTACAGAAAACTAACATGTTCTTCGTCGACTGTTCCCTCTGGATGACTTATACATTCAAACGTTACATCCACATTTTTGTTTACTATTAGTATCTCTACTTGTGCAATCTGAAATTCACAAGAACACAATTAATATCATAAATGTTGGAAAGAGTAGATTAAAGCGGAGTATTAGAGTTTATATCTACGTCAAGACATTTCATTTTTATTGGGCGGCAGTTAAAAATAGTACAGGAAACCGAATTGCCATATGAAAGAAACTGTTCTTCATCAAGCGAACTGACAAACATTATTATGTTAGGACCTACCTCGAGAGTATTTGAACCTGGGCGATGAGAGACACTCTGATCCTTAAGCACTATCATTAGACAATTTGGACACCCAGGTTCAAATCGTAAAGACGAAGGTTTAAAGTAACAAAATATTTAAAACAAACATGCCAATCCATCCCCAAACCTCAATCCCAAAGCAAAGTACAAACTTTGAAATTTGCAAATTAGTTGAACACATGAATTTCTAGCGACGTGAGGCCGATTGCTTCCGAAGGATAAGCACCTCCTGTTTAACTAGCTACATCCGCCACTTTTGTAATCGAAATTGGCAATTCAAGGATCATGGGATTATAATACGTGAAATATATTTATATGCAGAGACATAATACGTATCAATGATATTGTGATGACGATCATAAACCTTTTCATGGACCTTGATAAGCTTGGTTTTGCAAGTTAGTGTCAGTTTAAGACATTATATAAAAATTATTTAAATCAAGGTAATATATTGATAGATATATTAACTTGATTGTAACCACCCACGTAAATGGACATTACTATTAAACATGTTTCCGAAGCCCGCTTAAAATTAATCAAAAACAAACATACTAATCCTTGTCAGAAAAAAAAGTTAAATTGTGTCCTGAACATTTTATACTTATGGGAATCCTTTAATAGTCGGACAGATATTTTACTAAAATATATTTTAGTAGAAGAAAGTTAAAACATGACACAAATCTTAATCAACTGAGACAAAACAACAAATGAGAAAAACAGAAAAAAATATTTAAAGACAAATGGAAAGCAAACATAAAAGTCCTTGTTAATTTTATGAACTGAATATATGATGTAATAAATCTAGTGTCACAAGGAACACTACATCCAATGCTTACATCAAAGCAAGCATACTAATGTGTATTATTATACATTGCATTCCCGTCATTGCCAGTCTAAACACCTCCAAGTAAATTGTAAGATACCTTATGACGTCATCAAGGTCAATGCGGTTATACTGACGGATAGTGCTAAATTTTGGTTTCATAATTTTGGTTCCAGCACTACTGGTGATACGAAACAGCTGTCTAGTGCTGGTATAACTGGTATAATATGTTATTGTTTTTTCTATCATGTAATCACAGTTTGTTATACATAATTTAGTCCATAACTGAAACGATGCTTAATAATAAGAAATATTCTTACGTATTCAGTTGTCTTCTTTGATTGGCTGCTACAAAAATATGTCAAATTTATTAATTTTGAACGTAATTATATATCAAATATAATTAAACATTAGAAAAATAGTTAAGCATTGTGCACCAATGAATTATATGCTGGAATAACAAATATTTTGAAATTGAGGTTATAATTGAGATAAAATTGTTATTCACATAAAATATTCAATTTTTTGACGGCAGTTGATGTCACGACAGAAACACCATGAATTTTTTGACAATTTTTTAAACTTGGACACTTTTTGTGTAAAGAAAATTATCACTTAAAATTTCATAAAACATACAATAACACATCAACATATTGAAAAACAATTTTAGTTTCATAAGAGGAACTGTATTTTAGACCATGAAAGGCATATTATTTCAGTTTAGCTGAAATACGAGGGTCGTTCAAAAAGTCTTGTCCTTTCCTGTAAACCGTAAATAAAACACCGCAATTTATTATATTGTCACTTGTCACGGGTGACTGAGTTCATTCCCAAACACGTGGAACATTTTTAGATTATATATGCAAAAGAATTAGTTTTTTCTTGCCATATTTTCATCATAACACTCGTTACACTGCTTGGAAAATGACGGACATGACAGGTAAAACATTATTGAAATGAGAAGCTTCATGAAAGCCTGTGCAAAACTCGTTAAATCGCCCAAACAAACATTCATTGAAATGCAAGATGTTTTTGGTGAGCGAAAGCTGTCATATAGGTCCATCTCACACTAGATACGTAAATTTAAAAATGGTGTTAACGACATTTCTGATAAGGCCCGTTCTGGAGGACCAAAAACAGCATGCACCAAAGAAGACATACAGAAATTCAAAAACTGGTCAATAGGGATGGAAGGTTGACTGTTAAACAGATAGCTGAAGTCGTTGGTTTATCAATGGGGGCCGTACATTTCATTCTCAAAAAAAAACTAGTCATGAGAAAGATTTGTGCTAGATGGATCCCTCATTTGTTGTCAAAAGAGCAAAAGCTCACACGGGTCAAAATGGCTAAAATCTGCTGAATATATATGGTAATTGTAACATCAGGCGTCTGGCTGATATAGTTACAGGTGACAAAACATGGGTATATTACTTTAAGCCACATAGAAAGATAAATAATACAATATGGCTGACCAGAAAGGGAAAACGACCTGAAATTGCAAGGCGCACTCAACGCACAACGAAAGTTCTTTATGCTATATTTTTTCAATAGTAACGACAAAGTTGCCCAAAATTCCACCCTTAAAGGTCATAGTATCACGGAAAACATTTATAAAAATAAAATTCTCAAGAAAATGAAAAAAAATTATGAAAAGAATTAAGAAACACCTTTCTGGTCGTCAATACAGATCTCGTTCATCACTAGGTTCAGCAATTCATCAGTTTTTCAATGGTATATCCTAAAAAAGAATATGCAAATGTATTTAGAAAATGGATCCAGCGTCTTAAAAAGTGTGCAGCCGTTAAAAGTGATTATTTTGAAGGAATGAAAATAAAATATCATAAATAAAACGTCTTAATTTGTGTTTTTATTATGAAGGACAAGACTTTTTGAACGGCCCTCGTATATCAAAACAATAAATAACACCCAAATTAACACATCAAATACCCATTCTAGCTCAATTGTTTTAACAAATGATAATTTCTTATTACATTGAAACATAAACAGTTTATTGGCAAGTCAGAATTTCAATTTTAATCAAATTCACTAAATTAGGGACAGTATGGTTTTTTCAGACATTTAAATTTGGGAATATATATCTTCACTTTCAAGTACTGGTTTAATTGGCAAAACGCTATCCAGCATTAATACTTAAAGCAAAACCTTAGTGTTTATATTAAAGGTATTGATTAATAAGATTATTGCATTTATCTGTAGAAAATTTTAGATTGGCTGGGATCAATCTGGAGTGAAAAAGAATAATATACTTAGGCTAGTGTTAGGCTAGTGTATGTACAGGATGTGGTTTCAAAGTAAAATGCATTCTTTGTCTTTGTCAGCTTAATATGGAAAAATAATTCACTTTCAACTTTACTGATTTCGTGGCCAAGTGACTAATATCAGCTTGTAATGACTGAAAAACACAAGGCAAAGGTTGCCACACTTCAAGCCTCTGGGTTCCAAATCGTCTTCACTTAATTGACGGTTGTTCATCTTTTGTTATTAATTTCATAATTTATCGCAACTTCAAATATACAGCACGTGGTCAATTAAGATTAATTTTGCAAATTATTAACATGGAGACTGAAAGTAGGCCTTCAATCTAGCGAATTTTTAGAGAAGTCTGGGGAAAAATATGATAATTGTAACCTAGACTTACTTTATTTCAGTCGTAAATACCATTATGTGCTTTCTGTTTTCCAAAGGAAATATAGAACACAATTTCTTGTGTAAAGTATTTGATGAATTATATCAAATTCTGCATTAAAACAAACTCTTTCGTGTCGTATAAAATAATTCTGGTGCACACGCGTTGTGATAAATGGGAAGGGACCTTGTGAAAAACAAATTTGATTTTTAATCAGTGTCTCGTTTTTGTCTCTGAATTAAGATAGTAAAATGTAACCGGGTTTGTAATAAGTAGTTTTAGACGAGTTTCATATTTTCTGATTTTTCTATGTTATAGCCCTGTTTATAACACCTGATGATTCGACGTTTTGTAATCAACCTATCCATTTTTTTGCAAGTTTACAAATATTAATGAATCCCTACCTCAGCGGCTTTGGCCTTCTTACTGTGTACACATGATTAACACGTGATACCTAAAGTAATTATGAGACAGCCAAATCAAATTTATAAAAGCTGATAAACGTCTAAAATATATTGAACAACAGTAATATCTATAAAAACAAACATTAAAGAGTACCTGTAACGATTCTTGATTTTTACATATGTTATTCTCCATACTGAAATATGAATTAATGCGAAAATTTTATAAAAATCCATGCCGAAATAAGGGAGATATCGCTGAGTTTGTAATACACCTCCCCGTTAACCCAAATCGAAAAGCTCGGTTTTGGGGACCCCGTGCAGTAAAGTCATTTAAGTAAGCAGACCCCACAGAATACTATTTATCTACATTACTTATATAATGAACCAGCTAAACATTCTTTTTTATATTTCACGATAAATTCATTTGATGAAGTTAAATTTACATCCGACTGACACTTATCAATAATTAAGCAAATTGTTATTAGTGCACCTTGATAAAAAGTTTGTTTATTAGACATTCCTTAGATTGAGACCCGTACCTTTAATCCACAGGATGTGTTCTTACAATTAACAAAATTGATTGACAGGTGTTCGGATAGAGTAATTTTATGACACCTATAAATATACTACCTGAATCGTTTGATGTTGTCTTGGATATAGAAATTTCACATATGTAAACGCATTGTGAAAAGATAATTATGAATAAAAAACTAGAGTTACGGGAGTATGAATGGACTGATTACTGACAATATTTATTATCTGATTTTGAAAAATAACATTTTAAATAAAATTTTACCACCGGCCATTTAATTTTCAATTTTAATAAATAAATAAATACATTATTTTTAAAATTTTTAATCAATAAATAAATAAATAAATAAATAAATAAATAAATAAATAAATTAATAAATTAATAAATAATACTTCATCATAAGCCGGTTCAGAATCGTAGAAACTTTATAGGTTTTGATGTTTGATTAATATTACTTGAACGCGGGCGACCAAACGGGTATTTTCAAATGTATGTATAAATTTAATTACAGCAATTACTTTTATCAAGTTTTTAGTTTTCGTTTTCTTAATGATCGGGAAAATTTGACCTTTGAAATAGATTGTTTGGAAATCTGGGGTCTTTTCGGACCTAAAATTTTCAACATCACATTTATTTATTTATTTATGAGCATTATATACTGAACATTTGTCAATAAGTTAACTTAGTAAAAACTATTTAATGGCGTGAACGGCTGTCTGTGTTGTATTTGAAGCCGGTGCCTCGTTTTACCGATGTTTGTTTGAAAACTTTGCAGGGTGTGCTTTCTGTAGCAGGTTCTGTATGATTTATTATTAAAATTAAATCTATTTTAAAATATTAACATGTGACAATTAATTTTCGTAAATTGTCAACATCACATTTATTTATTTATTTATTAACATTAGATACTGAACATTTGTAAATAAGTTAACTTAGTAAAAATCTTTAATAGTGTGAGCAACTGCGGTGCCACGTTTCAATGTTTGGTTAAAAATTTTCAGGATGTCTGTAGCAGGTTCAATATAATTAAATATTAAAATTAATTTTAAAATTGTAACAAGTAACAATTAATTTTTGTATATTAGATAAATAATACTCGACGCATATATTTGTTTATGTCTAGGCTAACATTTCTGGGTCTCCATTCAGTAAAGTACATCGTATCATCGTCTGTTTCTGGATCGAATAAATAAGCTCAACGCCAATTTCATCAATTTCATCAATTTTAAGGTTGTCTATTTCTTCCCAAAATAATGAGGAATCATATGACATATACAGATGAACGTCAGGGTCGTTAATTTTTTGTACATTCATTATATAATACGTCGCTACATTAGCATTATTAGTACTGCCTGCCATGTTAGTTACTACAGCGGTTACTTAAATGACGTCACAAACAGATCAGACTAGATATGGGTCGTTTCACTTACAGATACCCAGAGAGGGCCAAATCCAAGGCTTTCATATTGTGATATTGTGATATTTAAACGGTATTTAACAAATATATGAAATAATAACTTTTCGTTACAGGTACTTTTTAATCACATTATTGTCGCATTCAGCTTCATGTTGTATGTAAATGTATTAACTTTACAATCAGATACTCGGATTCCATAGGAAGCATCTAGGCGTCACTAGAACCAGACTCGAATATTAGTTTCATTGTCCTCTTTCACTAAGATAAACCTAAACTGATAGCTTTAAGACAGGTCAACACTGGACTGGTTTAATTTTTGCAAATAATTCGTCGAAACATACGGTAAACAAAATATACATCTGTTATGAATAATATGCACATGACATTAACAAAAGCACTCGCTGATTCAAAGTCTTATTAAACACAAACACTTACCTGTTTCCTTGATTTGTAGCACCACTGGTTCCTTGGGTTGTAGAACTTCCAGCTTGAGTACTTCCTTGATTTGAAGTACTCCCAGTGGAACCAATTCCTTGGTTTGTAGCACTCCCAGCTTGATAAGTTCCTTGGTTTGAATCCCCAGCTTCACTAGGTCCTTGATTTGAATCCCTCCGAGTGGAACCAATTCCTTGGTTTGTAGCACTCCCAGCTTGATACGTTCCTTGGTCTGAACCCCAGCTTCACTAGGTCCTTGATTTGAACCCCTCCGAGTGGAACCAATTCCTTGGTTTGTAGCACTCCCAGCTTGATACGTTCCTTGGTTTGAATCCCCAGCTTCACTAGGTCCTTGATTTGAACCCCTCCGAGTGGAACCAATTCCTTGGTTTGTAGCACTCCCAGCTTGATACGTTCCTTGGTTCGAACCCCCAGCTTCACTAGGTCCTTGATTTGAAGCACTCCGAGTGGAACCAGTTCCTTGATCCGAATTACTTTCAGCACCTTGACCATCACCAGTTTTATCTAACCCAATACAATAAAATAAATCAGAAATATATAGGGATGATACAGAAATTCACAGACAAACACTCATGCAAAATAACCCATAATAACCTTTTTCAATGTGTTTCGCATCATATAGATACAATAATCATTTTAATATTTCGCTAGAACGATGTAAAGACATTGATGACCAAGCGATCTAAACACGTGCCAAAATATCACATCGTCTATCAACAACTATGGTTGTATCACAATAGGTTAAATTTGACATTTTTGTCAACAGAAAAAATGCCATTTCACTTGCCGAAGATCGGAAGGTTTCTCCTGGTACTTCGGTTTCCTCCACTATCTCAACATTAACAACAGTAAAAAACAATCATCATTGGGCTGTAATATACCATTACTCAATATTACTCTTTAGTCGATGTCAAAAAAGCAGAAATCTCTATGGATATAAAAATGTCTTGTCTTTTCGTTTAAATTCAATATCTTGTCTGATCAGTCCAATATCAAGTTGTTAAAGACCTCAAATTGCTTGAGATATTTTATATGAGTGAAAAATCTAAGATTTCTGACAATACTAATGGAGAATTTTTCAAGAAGCGAATCAATCATACACGATAAGAAGTGGGAGAAGGGAGATATATTGCTTCATTTAATGCAAAGTTAACAATAAAGTTAAATCGTACAAGATAAAACCAGATTAAGACAATTCTTTACAATATACAACATGCATTAAACAACCATGATATGCATTTGAACTAGTATTATATACTTCATGGGGAATAGCTAGCTAGACATGTTTATTTCCGGAGCACCGGGTTTTCTTTTCCCTGTATAAGTTCACGTGTTTAACTCAAGATTCCAGTTTCAAAATTTTTACTTTGCTTTTGGGATTGTGATTTGGACATGTATTAGTATGTTTGGCTTTTGAATATGATATAAATAGTAAAGTTTGATGTCTCTGTGTCCAGGATTACCCTGGATATATTTGACGTTCCATAGTACCATGTTTCTTTTACACAATTTTGATTACACATATGACGGATGTAGCTAGCTAAACAGGTGGTGCTTACTCTTTCGGAGCACCCAGCCTAACGTCACTAATGAAAGTTCACGTGTCTAACATAACTTGTTAGTTCCAAAGATTTTTACTGTGCTTCTGGATTGTGATTCGGACATGGAGTAGTAGTATTTTTAATATATAAACTGTAAGCAATACCCATGACTTGTAATGAAAATATTTTAGTTTCAGTAAACTCTGGTGCATTTTCTTTTTTAAATGTTATAATAAGTTCAATTTTTCCTGATTGTAAATGTTCATTATGTAATTCGAACTTCTGATCCTTTTTAGTTAGTGTTTCTGTATTTTCTGCATTGGTTTTATCAGGTGTGTATTTCCATTCATAATGGCAGTCTTCTGTGTTGCACAGCCACATAACATGTAAATTGTCTACTTTTGCGTCAGTATTTTGATTCCTCGTACAATCAAAACTAACATTTAATCCTTTTTGCACCTTTATTATATCTATTTTTTCATTAGATTGAATCTGAAATTAATAAAGAACACAATAAATATCGTAAGTTTACTAGGCATAAATATAAAATTGAAAAAATAAAGGCAAACAAGAACATGTCACAACTAAAGACAAATATCTTTCAGACACGTGATCAAAACGTTTGAATCTGTCAAATTAATAATCAAAACTAAACATGCCAGTCAGTGTCAAAATCATGATACAATGTTAAAGTAATAACTTTGAAAACTGGCAAACGTTTACCAAGGAAGTGAGACCTGGTGTTCCAAAAGAATGAACACACCCTGTCTAGCTGGCTCCACCTGTTACGTGTACAATCGAAATTGAGAATGGTAGCAAGATGAAACTATTCGACGTCAGATATATCAATAATACTGTGTTGACGGCCATAAAACCTTTTGAAGGGATTGATATGCCTACTCTTTTATTATACTGAAGTCACAAGTCACAATTTCTTTGTAAACAATACTATTTACGTCTTTGAATAAAGTTACCGTGATGGAAACAGGCTCAGCAATAGCGTAGTTTGAAACAAATAATTTCTACCATAAAAAGAAGAAGGTATATTGCTACATACAAATCAAAGTTAACAGTAGGTAAGAAATTGTTGTCATTATTTTTGTCATATAGCTAGCTAATTGGTTGAAGATTCTATTTCGATACGAAACCCTTGACCCTTATCACTAAATAATCTTTATAACCAGTGGTCTCTAGGCAAACACGTTTTACAATTTTGAATTTTAAATACGATTTCATTGATCAGATGGTAAACCTACCAAACCAGAAAAGTTGAATCATGAAACATTTTGATTTCAGTAATCGTGGTAACAATAATTGTTATACAAACGTTCTAGTTTAGACAAAATTATTGCTTAGCTTGTATCCAGCAGAGCCCTTTATGTTACTCGTTAGTAGAAAAACATCTATATGTCGATAACTGATAAAACCACAGTTAAAATGTAAAATTTTGAATATCTTCTTACGTTCATAGAGGTTCTAGATTGACTCTGTGTACCAACCATTTCTGAGTTTCTTGATTGATTGCTAGAAATACTAGAAAAAATCAGACATTATTTTAATAATAAAATTCGTGATAATACATACAAATTTCATCAAAATTTTATGTACAATTGGTTACCATTGAACAACTACTTTTTGTATTAAAAACTCATACCACTAAGGTAACTCAAAGGTAGAGTGCTGGCTTCGTATTTTGGAGGTCGACGGTTTGAATCCCGCCGGGTCTGACCAAGAGTTTAAAATATGTTGTGACTGTTCTTTCGCCAAGCACTCGGCATTTAAAATAAAAGTCTTGGCTTCCTTCCGAAGGAACTTAAAAAAACAATGTCCCGTGTCACAGCAGGCGTTGCATGTAAAATAACACTCCCTGGCAATTGTCCTAAGTGCACTGTAAATGTTAAAAATTATGTTACTTCACCTGAAGCTGGTGAAGTCTAGATATAAGTGAAATATCCTTAACTGGGACGTAAAACCCCCTTCATTTATTCACTTCATGCTATCAAAAACTAAATGGTTCTTGACAAAATAACCAAACTTCCTGTTCAGAACCTGATATTTATATTTTCATGTCTTTTTTTTACAATTACAAGTAATCAAAAACAAACATAATAATCCATGTCCGAATCATAATCCAGAAGCAAAGCAAAAACTTTGGAACTGACAAGTTAGGTTAGTAAATTAGTTTAAAACGTTCTTTCCATTTCGATTGAGGGATAGTTGTAAAAAACATATATGTAGTCATATTCAATATTTCGTCTTTAACTGGGTTCAAATACTACCTTAAACTTTAATATATGATATATCTGATAGACCCTTTACACAATTCAGAAACAAGGTAAAAACGTTTAAACTGACAAGATAGGTTAGTCACGTGAACTTTTATGAGGAAAGTGAGGCAGGGTGCTCCGGAAGGGTAACCCCCTTCTGTTAAGCTAGCTATATCCGCCACATGTGTAATCGAAATCGTGTGAAAGGAACATGGAACTATGGGACGTCAAATATTATATTATCCAGGAAATCCTGAACACAGATCTCAAACTTATTAACAATACTGTGATGACGACCATAAAACTTTTTGAGAACTCTGATTAGCATGAGCTTGCAACATCCCTGGATCAGCAATTTATTTGCAAGCTTCCTACTTCGTTGTGCAAAGTTCTCGTAGTGGGAACAAGATCTGTCATAGCGTATTATTTGGGAAACACATACATCATAAGCAGGAGAAGCAGGTTTATTGCTGCATAGAAAAGGAAAGTTGACGTTTTACTGAATGGTAGAGTTGAAATGTTTAGAAATGTGTGGGACCCAAGGATAGAAACTGCAAAGTGGTTGAAAAATTATAAATTATTGATGTTCAAAAGTTAAGTATTGCATATTTAAGACATAAACTAACATTTTGTTTATGCAATCGTCAGTATATTTTTGTTTGCAGTCCAAATGGTACTTGACAAAATAACCAAAATCCTTGCTAGCACTAGATATTTATATTTATATTTTTGGTTTGCCGTTTTGTAAAAATAACAAGTGAATAATTAGTTTAAAACGTTCTTATTTATTTCGAAAGAGGGATAGTTTTAAAACAAATACATATATGTATCATATAGGCACATTTTCAGAAGATTTAAAATGTAATCAAAAACAAACATACTAACCCACGCCCGAACCACAACCCAGAAGCAAAGCAAACACTTTGGAACTGACAAGATAGTTATACACGTGAACTTCCACCAGGGAAGTGAGGCCGGGTGCTCCGGAAGGGTAAGCACCTCCTGTTTAGCTAGCTACACCTGTCACGTGTGTAATCAAAATTGTGTGAAAGGAACATGGAACTATGAGACGTCAAATATATCCAAGGCAATCCTGGACACAAAGACATCAAACTTATCAACAATACTGCGATTTCCTTTTTAATGGGGCTACAATAGAATTAACTTTAATTTCTTTAAACCTGATAGACCCTTTACCTAGATGTCAGTTCTGCCGAATGTTAAATTTAAATGGTAGTGTCAGATGGTTATATAAATTGATAAATGTCGGTATAGAACGACAAAGAATACGGCGCGGAACATTAAAACACAATTAATATTAAACTTCCTTACCTTTCAAATACTTAAGTCCGTTTAACACATAATCAAAATAACATACCTCCCCTCGTCGCTTGAATCCATGGCTGTTTCTTGGTCGGTGGGCGACTCTTTAGGTACAACATTCACTTCAATACCACAGCTAAACATGAAATCAAAAACAAACACACTTGTCCATGTCCGAATCACAATTCAGAAACAAGGTAAAAACGTTTAAACTGACAAGATAGGTTAGTCACGTGAACTTTTATGAGGAAAGTGAGGCAGGGTGCTCCGGAAGGGTAACCCCCTTCTGTTAAGCTAGCTATATCCGCCACATGTGTAATCGAAATCGTGTGAAAGGAACATGGAACTATGGGACGTCAAATATTATATTATCCAGGAAATCCTGAACACAGATCTCAAACTTATTAACAATACTGTGATGACGACCATAAAACTTTTTGAGAACCCTGATTAGCATGAGCTTGCAACATCCCTGGATCAGCAATTTATTTGCAAGCATCCTACTTCGTTGTGCAAAGTTCTCGTAGTGGGAACAAGCTCTGTCATAGCGTATTATTTGGGAAACACATACATCATAAGCAGGAGAAGCAGGTTTATTGCTGCATAGAAAAGGAAAGTTGACGTTTTACTGAATGGTAGAGTTGAGATGTTTAGAAATGTGTGGGACCCAAGGATAGAAACTGCAAAGTGGTTGAAAAATTATAAATTATTGATGTTCAAAAGTTAAGTATTGCATATTTAAGACATAAACTAACATTTTGTTTATGCAATCGTCAGTATATTTTTGTTTGCAGTCAAATGGTACTTGACAAAATAACCAAAATCCTTGCTAGCACTAGATATTTATATTTATATTTTTGGTTTGCCGTTTTGTAAAAATAACAAGTGAATAATTAGTTTAAAACGTTCTTATTTATTTCGAAAGAGGGATAGTTTTAAAACAAATACATATATGTATCATATAGGCACATTTTCAGAAGATTTAAAATGTAATCAAAAACAAACATACTAACCCACGCCCGAACCACAATCCAGAAGCAAAGCAAACACTTTGGAACTGACAAGATAGTTATACACGTGAACTTCCACCAGGAAAGTGAGGCCGGGTGCTCCGGAAGGGTAAGCACCTCCTGTTTAGCTAGCTACACCTGTCACGTGTGTAATCAAAATTGTGTGAAAGGAACATGGAACTATGAGACGTCAAATATATCCAAGGCAATCCTGGACACAAAGACATCAAACTTATCAACAATACTGTGATTTCCTTTTTAATGGGGCTACAATAGAATTAACTTTAATTTCTTTAAACCTGAAAGACTTTTACCTAGATGTCAGTCCTGCCAAAGACGCCAAAGTATATGAAGGAGGGATATTAGCAAACAAAAAATGTGAAACTTCCTTACTTTTGCCAATGCAAAGACTCTTAAAATAATACGCATAATCAAAATGACCTACTTCTCTTCGGTCCATGCAGTCCTACGGATACGCTGCATTAGTATAGTTTCCACTTCATTTGCGTTTCCTATTGCATTATTATCACAGCATGTGCTAAACATCAAACGTATAAAATAGCATTAGTCACTTTGAGATTAAACAATCAACAACTACGTTCAACATAAGTTTTTACATGAAATTTGCAGTAGTTGTAATTATATAAGGAATTTGGTGAGATGTTTAAGTGGCAAAACGTCTGGAAGTTGTTTTTGAAAGATAATTACATATTAAATATGAAAATACATTCCTTAGAAATCGAACGATTGTAACAAATTTTTATATGACCCCATTGCATTTTATAGATATATTTTCGAGTGGGAAATATTTTAATCGAATAAATATTTTGATATTCATTTGTGACCCCTAAGGGAATGGTCTATAAAATGCTCTCCAGTAATTTAATTACTGTTAAGTAGGTAAATGACAATAATCAGGAACAAAGTAAAATATTGGTATACAGGTATCACCCTGTATGTACAAGTATGAATATTACAATTATTACCAGGATAAGACGAATAAGTATTAAAAGTTATCTTTCTTTAACTGTTTGTACAAATATAATAAAAAACAAACACAAATTTATGTCCGAATTTCAACCCAAAAGCAAAGCAACATCTTTGAAACTGACAAGTTATGTTAAACACAGGAACTTTCATCAGGTAAGTGAGGCCTAGTGCTCCAGAATGGTGAGCATCTCCTGAGTAGCTGGCTACAACCGCCACGTGTGTAAACATAATTGAGAGGGGAGGAACATGGTACTGTAGGACGTCCAGGGCAGTCCTGAACACAGAGACGTCAAACTTATCAACTTATCAAATTTTAGGGCCCTGAAAAGCCTAGGCCATATTACAATTTATTTGTAAGCAGCTGCATTCATTCTATTGTGTTATCGTCGTGTGAACTAGATCTATCATAGCGTATTAATTGGGAAACATATACGCCATAAGCAGAAGAAACAGCTATATTGCTGCATAGAAAAGGAAAGTTGAAAATGGAAAAATTGAGGTCATCACGTATGTCATACAGTTTCAAATGTAGCCTTTAGTATAAGTCTAAATATGAGACAGAACTTGAGGAATCAGTCGTATACATGTAATTTATTTCAAGCTCACTCAAAAAGTCTCCAAAAAATAAGTTATTATCAGGAAATATAGTGAAGATTTAGACGTAGAAATATCAAAAGTTATCCCCCTTTAACTGTATATTAAGACAAATCAAGACAGTGTGTAGGGCAAACGTACCATGTTTGTAAGAGGGAAATATTGGGCAAACATCTAGTGTTTGTACAGGGAAAATATAGGGCATTGTATATGCGAGGGAACTTAGATAAGGCATTGAAAAAGACCCACACTAGTACGGGAAATAAAATGAGATTGACAGTTCATGGATGGTTGGGCATACCGAAGTTGCTGACCTTTAGAAAGCGACCTGACAAATTTTTTCACACCATGATCTGTCTCGATTGGGGCTTGAACCATCCGCGAGTGTGCAGTCCGGTCCATTCAGTCACTAATGCCTCATGTAATCACAGTAGGAACGCCAACCCGGCTTTTTCCGAGAATTGTGTTTCGGTTTTACAATTTTTTATCCTTCCGCCGATTTGAAAATTAGGATTACTTTTTGACAAGTGTGTCATGGCCGAAAAAGTGCCCAGTCTTTAAACTAACGATATAACATTATTAAACATAGTTAAGCATTGTGTACCAATAAATTATATGTCGGAATTACCAATATTTTGACATTTGAGTTTAAATTTGATATACAATATTATTATCCACAAAAATATACAATTTCTTGACGCCAATTGATGTCACGTCAGAAACACCAGGAATGTTTTGTCAATTTTCAAAACTTGGACACTTTTTGTGTTAAGAAAATTATCGCTCGATATTTTGTACAACAAACAATAACACATCCCAAATTAAATTAAACCTGAAATCTTTCTGGTGCATCAGGTGTAAATACCTTAATAAAGCGAAAATCTGGATGGTACATTTAGTTGTCAATGTAAATAAATATGGCTGCCCCCGCGATGATCGATGTACCAATGTCAAGTTGGAAATGACATGACAACATGTTTAAATTATATTCACGCGATACCGGTTCGGAGAATCAATAAGTCGCATGTTTAAATCACCATGTTTCACAAGTTTTTAATTAAAATCCTTCGATAAGGTATATAATCCAAACACCCTGATCGGTTGCTGAATGCATACGCTATCAAGAGTTGTCTCTCTTTAATTGCATTTTCTCTCTGAGAGAGAGAGAGAGAGAGAGAGAGAGAGAGAGAGAGAGAGAGAGAGAGAGAGAGAGCACCATAAGTTATAACCTTCACAATCGAAGGGGTATAAAATCTGTGGGCTGCCTGGCAAAATCATGCAAACCAATTTTACAACCAGTATATTCTCCAAGGAGTTATTTATCTATAATGTCCAGTTAGATTACCAGAGTGATTAGCAAGTGAGTGGTAACATAAATTTTACAAACATACCAGATTTCAGGCTTGATGGATGTCATGTTATTACAAAATCAAGTACATTATATATAACAAGCCTCACAATACAAAAAATTTGAAACAAGAGTATCTAGTGATATTGACTGTCCATGTGTGTATGTTTGGGTGTGTAGCTATTTATTCAGTAAAAATATTATATATATACATATGTCACAACTGTGTGGGTTTGGATAAATGACTTGTGAAATTCAAATTATGTAAACTAAATACATTTGATTTAAATAACAAAAAATATTAAGAAAAACAAATAATATATAGTATATATATTTCACAAAAAATATATATCTGGCAATAAAAGTTATAGTACAGTCCTGTACACACCAAATGTTCACATGTCCAGACACTGTCTATATACATGCACAAATCACATGTTCATAACATCCATTACATTTTTATTGTTCGTGGCACATAAGGGCTACCATAGACTTATCATGATGATATACACATCACAATGGTACAAAAACACAAACAGTATTTATTCACATAAGCACTTGAAACATCAGAAAATACATTTAACACCCTCAAGCTATTCACTATATGTAACTATCACTTGCTCCGTGAAACATGTACACATAATGTTCATACACTGACACCTTTGAATATAGTATGAAAATCTTGTACTATCCCTAACTGGTCAGTGATTTCAATCAATGCAAATCTTCACACCAATTGCCTTTCACACAGGGATTAAAATATTACCACACAGGTACCACATCAGTGTAAAATGTCTGAACCACACAGGTACAAATGACCATCCACACATGGCCTTTGAGCACATGGTCTGCTACCAACTCTCACCCCACAGCATGGACAGGTAAAATTGACCATATCAGGTAATTAATTTGCATAAAGTCTTGCACAAAAATGACCAGCTGGCAGTAGAACTACACCTGTTTCTCTACTACCCTAACCTACATCTACCCAAATTAAATACAATAACAACACACATTGCACATATGTATGGATCTGTTTCAAAAGTCAACACCACCCCCTTTGCAACACTTGGAAACCAATACTTGTGGAGGAAAAGAAGATTGTTTTACTTTGAACTTTTTTATATATATATGGTTCAGTCATGGAAATTATTTTTATGATATGTGGTAAACATATGATGTCTCTCCCTTTCTCTCTTGAGGCAATGATAGACTATGCTGTAAGTCAATGTCATTTGAAAATATGGGTTTTTGAAAATTGGCTATATTTTGTTGACTTCTTAGTTTCTTAGGAGCAGAGATATATGTCTCTGTTAGGAGTGCAAGAACTAACCTTATAATTTTGGGAATTTTATAATCAGTGGTCTCAAACTGGCTATTTAAGTGACATTATCTTTTGTTTTCACTTTTTAATGATTTTTATGGTTTGTTGCTGGTTGATTCAACTTGAATGTTGCAAGTGTAAGCTTTTTAGCTGCATGTATCTCATTATGTAGTGAGACCTCAAGTAAAAACATGTGTATGTTACAAGATTAATGTAGTAAATCAGCTTGCATGACTCAAATGGCTATGGCCTTGAAATATTTAGCCAATATCTGAGTATTGTACTGAGTGCTGTAACCGCTTTAAAACACAGAAATCACTCCTGGAAATGGGGTTTAATATTTGAGCTAAAAGGAAATAATTTTAGGCCATGAAAGGAACCTTATTTCAGTTTAGCTGAAATATTAACATTAGACAACACCCAGCTGAACACATTTCATTGGATATTTTAGCTAAATAATTTTAACTAATTATTATTTCTTGTTATATTTAAACATAAACAGTTGACTGGCAAACCAGAATTTAAATTTTTCAACAAATAACTAAATTAGGGACAATATAATTTTTTTCAGACATAAAATTTTGGAATATTGTATCTTCACTTTCAAGTCCTTGTTTAATTGACAAAAGCTTATCCAGCAAAACCTTAATGGTTATGTTAAAGTTATTGTTTAATAACATTATTGCATTTATCTGTAGAAAATTTAAGATTAGTTGTTGTCAGTCTGGAGTACACAAGCTGAAAAAGTATAGGCCTGTGACAAAGATCAAGCAAAAGTTTTTAAATATCATATATACTTGTTAGGCTAATTAGTGTATGTACAGGACATATTTTCAAAGTAAAATACACTCTGCCTTTGTCTTTGGAAGAATATTTCACTTGAAGCTCACTTTCAACTTTACTGATTTAGTGACCAGGTGATTAATATCAGCTTGTAATGACTGAAAGGTTGCAACAGTTTAGAAGTCACAGGCCTTCAACAGCCCCTGAGCCCCAAATCACATACCCTAAATAAACGGGTTTATCTATTGCTATTAATTCCACAAGTCAACTAACACTTATAATACACCGTACGTGGTCAATCAACATAGAATTTGTACATGTGGATGTCGTATGGACTTTTAATTTGTGAATGGAACGATCGAAGCGGCATATTGCCGAGTTTTAACATGGAGACTAAAAGTAGGCCCTAAAATCCGTCAAATTCTATGAGAAGTCTGACGAAAAAGATTATAATTGTAACCTAAACTTACTTTATTTCAATCGTAAATAACATTCTGCGTCTTCTGTGTGTCCAAACTAAATATAGAACACAGCTAGGAAGCATTACTTACAAAATTTCTAGGTCAAATTAGATGGAAAATGGACCCGACCCGTACCCAATAATCCGGACTGACGGCGATTTTTTTCGCCTTTAAAACTTGGACACTTTTTGTGTAAAGAAAATTATTTGATGAATTATATATCAAACTGTACATTGCAAAAAAATCTTTCCTTTGATATAAAAATAATTCTGGTGCACGCGCTTTGTAATAAATGGGAAGAAATCTTGTGAAGAACAATTTTTTGAATTTTAGTCAGTGACTCGTTTTTATCTCTGAATTAAGATATTAAAATGTAACCGGAATCGTTAAAAGTAGTTGTGAACGAGTTTCATATATTCTGATTTTTTTATGTTATAACCCTGTTCATAACCTCCGGTGATATATTGAACACAATTCCCAATTTTGCCTTGTCCAAAGGTTCGCCATTTTTTGACCAATTTTATTCCATTTTTGCAAGTTCACAAATTTTAATGAATCCCTACGCCAGCGGCTTTGGCGTTCCTGCTGATCATAGGGGGTATATTTAGTATTTAAAATTTAATATTGAATTGAATTATTAACTAAAAAAATTGAAAATAGTTCAAACTGGAGCTTCAGGGTTTAATGTTTCCCGCACCCTTGCCTTTTCGATATGATCTTGATTCAAGGTCATGACAAATCTTTGGACCATGAAGATTATTCAAGCGAAGTTTTATGCCAGTGGTCCAAAAACAAGTATTATTTATTGAACGAGACAGTGTGCTGTATTGACTGTATTGGGAATTACAGTCGAGGGATGGTCACGAGTTGGCGAAGCAAACGAGTGTCCCACCCCTCGACTGCCATTCCCAGTACAGTCAATACAGCACACTTTCGAGTTTCAATAAATGATTTGTGCCACGACACATTATTGACATGAATTTGCTGTGTTAAAAATAAAATAAATTTCAAAAATATGCAAATTATTAAACCCCTTGATAGACAGATGGCAAGCATGGTCATCTAACAATCGAAGAGCAAACATGACCAAATTAATTACTCATTAATCAATGGTCAATTGTACCCAACATCTCTTCAGATTAGAAAGTGTGTTAGTTTGTCACATTTTGTAGAAGAGGATGGACGAAAATTGGTGAGTAGAGTACTATTTTATACTTAAAAAATCGCTTAAATAGTAGTTTTGAGTGGAAAAGTAAAATTGAATACGTTAAAAATTTAATTCAGAAAACCATTAAAAAATCTATATATTGCTAAATTGAATCTGTATATTATACAAAAAGTGATTATATAACCAATACCAATATGCAATGAGTTGCCAATGTCAAAGTTAAGAGTTTCATAATTAGAGATAATGCATGATTACTAGGGGTAAAAAATATGTTTTGTCATTCAAGGTCCAGCACATTTAGCTTTTGAAAGTCCAATATCAACATTGAACTGTCCATATGCAATTAGAAATAGCAGTATTAATCTTTAAAAGACGGCAGATCCATTTTTATCGTTAAAATTATAAAATATAAGGGTACCATTGCAAAATCAATATATAGGTTCCAAATCCCTGACCCGTGGAATTTAGAACCCCTGCTTACATTAAAATATTAAAGCTGTTTAGAACAATGATTTAACATTTTTATATTGGTTTACTGTATTCAATTTGTTTCAATATTTTGAAATTAAAAAAAGATTTATTTTTGTATTTTAGGATATTTTTTGGTGCAACTTACAGAAACAAAAATTGTACTACTTGTTTTTATCTCAAAACCTTGAAAACTGAAGGAAATTATGTTGTGTAGTAGTTGAAGCAGATTCTTGGGATTACAAACAATTACAGTGACGCATTTACCACTATTTTTATGCTTATTAAATTCAAATGGAAATATGTGACAACTTTGTTCAAATTTCATGCCTAACTAGCATTTTGGATTAAAATGGATTTGTATTAATTGTGTGTAATGTTTGCTTTGGTTTTATTTAAATGAACTTGTCCTTAATTATACCCAGGTCACCGTAACCACTTGTTGTAATTCACTTACAGAACGGCAAAACTGTGCTGTAACTAAATTACAGCACAGTGTTTGGTTGAGGGCAATGAAAATTAGGCTCCGCCCTTAAAAGTTATTCACCTGTATGGGGGTTTATAGAACATCCGAGAACAAAAACCTGCATAATCGTGCCACAATAATGAGATATGACCAGGACACGATTTTACACGGACAGACAGACAGACATGGTAATTCCTATACCCCCTCAAACTAGCTTGTAGGGGGGGCGTATAATAAAGCATTTGGAAAGTCCTACGTTTGTACGTGATAAATATAGCGCATTGAAAAAAGTCTCATTCTTATGCGGGACAAGATAGGGTATTAAAAAAGCCTAATGCTTGTGAGGGGCAATAAAGGTCATTGAAAAATCCACATACTTGCGCAAGGTAACTAAACTGTAGGCACTAAAACACCACTAAAATGTTTGCAATGGGTAAATAAAGGATAGCCATTGAAAAAGCCATGCATGTACAAATAGGACAGTGAAAAAGACTTATGCAAAGACTCATACTTGTGGGGGGCAAATATAGGTCAATAAAAAGTCCCATGTTAGTACGAGAAATTGAAAATAGGCACTTCTGTGTATAGAAGAAAATAGGACATAAAATAAACGCCCGATTATTCTGCTGAATATAAAATAGGGTCATTGGGGTCTTTTTTGTGTAAGATATCATGTATAGGATTTTGTTTTACAAATGTGTATTTTGAGCATAAATTAGGATAATGAAACAGTCCCATGTTTGTGAGTAAAAAACGGGGACATTGAAAATAACTATGTGCAGAAAATATTCTTTTTCTCTCGGAATGAAAAAATAAAATCTAACATATTTATGCTTGCGCGGAGCATAAAATAAAACGCCTCATGCTTATTTAAATGCGAGGCAAATATACGTGTATGCTGTTGAAAAAGTCCCATACTTGCGCACGATAACTATATGGCGTTGAAAAGGTCTTATGTATGTGCGGAAAATAAAATATGACACTGACAAAACTTCATGTATGTGAAGGTGGGGGGCATGCATGTACGAGAAATAAAAACTAAAAAAATGGAAATATGCTAATGTTATATTTTTGTGCAGAACAAAAGAATGTTTAAGAGATGGAAAATCTTAAAAGAAATATTTGTATGTGTGACAGCGGACTTTTAAATTACATTAAAATATTTATCAACTTTTGGTTAGTTTTATTCCAACCAGATGTACATTCTTTTACATTAGTTTTCTATATAATATTTATTTTAGAATTAACTTATTCTTAATCTGTCATTACTCTCTTTTGAGATATTATTGTTGTTGTGATATTCAATTAGCACCTTAATATGATGACATCTTTATTTCGTTAATTCTTGTTTACCATGTTTGTTTGTTCACGTGTTACATGACTTACAAGTCTGCAAAATTATACAATAAGGGTATATCCAGCTTTTCAATAATCAGCCAATCAATTCGATTTAAATTAATCTTTTCTGGGTAGACAGATTAAATTTTCAATTAAGAGAAATCCCGAATGTTAAGGACTTCTCGGATAGCCGGAGTAACGTGCAGTTTTATCGGAGTTTACCTATCAATTGATTTTTTTTAATCATATATCTATTGTTGGAAATTCGCATAATAATTGACTGTTTTATTTAGTGAATATTGTTATTGGACATTTGCATCGTTATCTTGATTTTATGAAGCGGATTGCCGCCACATTGTTTAACATATGTTTAATACAAAAACGGAATACACTCGTTATAGTTTTTCATTAAGTTGATAAAGTGACAACGGGGCTCCCGACTCTACCCAGAGCTATAGAAACGAAATTCCCCCGGCGGCGCCCGTTGTTACAAGTGGTTGAGAATCCGGGTAGCTTCACTTCTATATTGAAGCTACTTTTGCAATACCTCTAGATGCAAAGCGAACTCTACTTATATAACTTGTTTAAGATTTAAAGGAAACAAAAACCAGAAAATAGAACCGCATACTTTGAACAGAAACAAACAACTTTTACAACGCAACGTGGAATCATTCAGAGCAGGACTACGAATATTTTAGAAATACCAAAAACTTCAGGATGATACACCAGCGAAATTTGAATCGTCGGATATATCACAAGTCACCAGTTCGGAATTCCCACAACTTTCAAACTGTTAAAATCAAGAGCGCCTATCGGAGATTCCGGGACGCACGCCGTATGAAGTTCATTGAGAGGAAAACCTTTTCATGTTTGTTCCCTTATTTGATGTTTCTAACCAGGTGTTCGTTAAATGTGCAAAGATCAGTATAGTGTAATTGCCATCAGTTTCAATTAAGGATCGAGGAACTCAAACTTAAGATTCAAGACTTAGAAAAATGTAATAAGCGCTTGAAGGATTTGGCACTTCGATTTGAACAACTTAAAACAGAAAACGAAAGACATAAAAAGGGAAAACAACAGCCTGTTTTCTGGATCGATCAGTTTGAGAAAATGGCCTTTTAGCACAATAACATCATAGCCTGTAATTGAAACGTCAAATACAGGAATTAAAAACTGAGGACACCACGTCTAAAAATAAAGTGTCTTTTACAAACGCGAGTATACTAAACACACAGGAGAATGTGATAAAAGTCTTAACAGCACTATAATGTTTTAAAACGCAAGCAGATTCATTAAATGCGAAAATGTCTGAAAACTAGCTGGTTATACAAGAGCCGTATAATCCAGTACCACGTCGCCGACAACCACGACAGTATAGGAATCAACGTCACCACTCAAACGGACCCCAATATTACGGTGGATACAATCAAAATGTGTACTTTTAAAATTATTTACATTTTAGCGTTTTATTTATTACTTATTTCAATTTTTGTTCGAACCTGAGGACAGGTTCTACTTGAGCGGTGAGGACATAATGACAGCGGACTTTTTATTAATTTTGAATTTGTCAATATTTATCAACTTTTTCCTTAGTCTTATTCTATTTTAGACATTTTAATTCCAACCAGATGTACATTCTTTTACATTAACTTTCTATATAATATTTACTTTAGAATTAACTTATTCTTAATCCGTCATTACCATCTTTTGAGATTTTGTTGTTGTTGTGACATTCAATTAGCACCTTAATATGATGTCGTCCTTATTTAGTTAATTCTTATTTACCATGTTTGTTTGTTCACGTGTTACATGACTTACAAGTCTGCAATATTATACAATAATGGTCTATCCAGCTTTTCAATAATCAGCCAATCAATTCGCTTTAAATTAATCTTTTCTTGGTAGACGGAATAGTTTTTTAATTAAGAGAAATCCCGAGTGTTAGAGACTAGCACCGTGCGGTTGTATTGGAATTTACCGATCAATCAGGTTTTTTTAATCGAAAACTCGCATAATAATTAACTGTTTTATTTAGTGAATATTGGTTTTGGACATTTACATCGTTATCTTGATTTTGTTAAGCGGATTGCCGCCATATTGTTTAACATATATTTAATACAAAAACAGAATACAGCCAAAGTTCAAAATTTACAGACAACAGTTACAATGGGGGTCCCGACTCTACCCAGAGCTACAAAGACGAAATTCCCCTGCGGCGCCCGTTGTTATACATACGTCATTATTTAAATCAATGCGGGATAAAATCAATGACGTGTTTGTATTCAGAATTTATTTATGGATTATGAATGTTTTTATCTTTGGGTTTTGATTATGAAGATTATTCATGCATGAGCATGACATAATCAATTCAGTTAAGTTTTGTTTTGTAATTATAAGCCGTTAAACATGCACAAAAGTGTGTATTGTACAAAATTGAAACAGATCCAAATATGATCATGGTAGAACAATTGTTTGACATTGGGTAAGTAAGCAGTATTTGGTACATATATAACCAGAAAATGTTTGTCAAAAATGTTTATATGACATATTATACTAGTTTTAATTTTATAGCACTAGGCGGTCGAAAGACCCTTTCACAATTGGCGCACGACCAGAAGCAAAAAAAGTATTCGTGCGACCGATAAATTTGATTTGTAAATTGTTGCCGAAATAATGAAAAAAAATAGTCGTACGAAAATCGCATGATTTAAAGCGACCGTTGTGCGATGCAAACGCATTAAATCTTGCGATATATCTTGCGTCTAAATACACCTGTAGTACAATGAAAGCGTAAGTTGAAAAATAATGCGATAGAATCGCGCGAGTAACCAGGTGATCGGATGATCGAACTTGCGTCATTTGAAGCGATTAGAAGTGCGGTGTTAGTGCGATCATGCGTTCCATCGTACGAATGTTCGTGCGAGTCAAAGGTGGTATATATACCGCCTATTTTCGACGTTTTTCCTTTAATATAGTTAGATGCGTTAGAAGATGCCACCAAAGAAGTTGTCAGCTAACCTGAACTGTAGAAAGAAGAGGAGGGGGAGGAGGCCAAAGACGAGCCGCAGCATCCTCCTAGCCAAGCCGATGATCCGCCGAAGCCTGCCGACTGGAGGGGGGGAATGCCAGACAGTCCCTTATACAGAGTATATACTAGTGCTAAATCATGGCAGTTAGAAGCTGATAAATCTTGCAATAGTAGTAAAACGTTGCAAGAACACGAGACATATTGAGCAACAGTTTCATGGTTGCAAAACACACGCATTGACAGCTGCGATTCATCTTACGATAATTAGAAATCGTACATAACTCTTGCGAGCACAAAAAAACGTCACAAGATGTCCGTACAAATGTTTGTGCGTTTCTTTGCGATAATTTGAATCGCATTTGGTCGCGTCTGTATAGTGCGCATGTCGATTATTTTGAGGAGACTTGGTGCAAGCACTAAAATGCATGCAACAAATGCGAGGCATCGTGCAACGTATGCGAGAGCTCGTGCGAAGCTAAAATATTCCGATCACAAAGTGTTGTAAAGTGGTCTTGCGCCAATTGTGAAAAGGGCTTTAGGACTACAACTCATCATTAGTATTGCTTGGAACAAAATTATAAAACCTATTTTTTCAAGATGTTGAAAAGATACCCAAAAATCAAAATTTATTTTACCAAATTAAGCTAAGGAAATACTTTGCATGAGGTAGTATACCTTAGTTTTTGAAGAATTTCACACTTTATCTAGCAGCAAAGTTAATATTATATTTTTGACAATAATTCACAAACATTGCCTACTGAGTTTGTGATATCCTCGGGGAAACATCAACCAACAGAGATACCGACTCAGAGGTTTTAAATATAGCAGTTTTAATTTTACAGCACTAGATATTAGCATACTTCTTTGATCCGTATGTCAAATAGAGGCCGCTGTGGCCTAATGGATAAGACGTCAGTCTACAAATCCAGGGTCTCTCACCGCTGTGAGTTCGAGTCCCGTGCAGGCCACATGTGGGAAAGTGAATTTTCCTCGCCTTAGGCCTTTACTGGTTTACCTGGTATCAGTATAATAGACTGGGGGATTGGTACGCTTGTCTGCGGCGTATTGACTCGTTATGCTAGCAAAATCGCTGATGCGACGTTAGGCAACATTCAAACAACCAACCGTATGTCAAATATTAACCTAAGTTAACTGCTACAAGTATACGTTTGTGCATTGTGCATGTATTAAACGCAAATCTATCACTATATAGTGAGACAAGTTTGACGTGGCCAATTGACCTTTTATTTGAATATTAGATTGGGCTAATAAATTAAGTGACTAAGGTAAGACAGCATGTTTCCTTAACATAAACTCCGGTATCCAGTATAACTATCATCTATCCTTATATATCAGCTTTATATAGCCCCTAAATTACACAACGGATGTGTCTGTTTGAATATTCAAATTAAAGGTCAAACGTTCAGGTCAAACTTGATGTACTATACCCATGTATTGTGTGAGTCCCTCTATATGCGATATGTTTATTTCAAATAAAAAGCCAAGAGGATATATCAATTTGAATATTCCTAATAAAAGGTCAACAAGATAGGTCAATGTGAATCATCCTGTATGAAAATTCCTAATAAAAGGTCAGGCGGTTAGGTCTGAACTTTTCGGGACCATTAAACACGATTTTAGGTATATCTAATGTTATTGTTTAAATATTGTTTTAAATTAGTTTTAAATGTACTATACCCATGTATTGTGTGAATCCTTCGATATACGATATGTTTATTTCAAATAAAAAGCCAAGAGGATATATTAATTTGAATCTCAAGTTTGAATATTCCTAATAAAAGGTCAACAAGATAGGTCAATATGAATCATCCTGTATTGAAATTCCTAATAAAAGGTCAGGCGGTTAGGTCTGAACTTTTCGGGACCATTAAACACGATTTTAGGTATATCTACTGATATTGTTTAAATATATATATATATATATATATATATATATATATATATTATGTTGTTTTAAATTAGTTTTAAATTGTTTTCATTCAGACATTTGTTCTTATTTATGTACACAACCACTGCGGTACCTCAGTTGGTAGAGTGCTCGCTCCTTAAGTTGAAGGTCATGGGTCTCGAACCCGGACCAGGTCTAACCCAAGATTTGAAAGTGGGTAATCACTGTTCTTTCGCCAAGCACTTGGCATTATGAAATGAAAGTCAAGCTTCTTTCGGATTAGAACATAAAATAAACAAGGTCCCGTGTCACGGTAGGCTTGGCACGATAAAAACCCTGCTGTAGAATGTCATCAGCGCAAGCCACAGGAAAAAATTCTGCACCTTCGACTATAGCTGGCGACGTCTTGATATAAGTGAAATATTCTTGACTGGGACGATAAACCTACTCAGCTTATTTATGTACAACTCTAAAATCTAATTACTGCATTTCCATGAATTGAGTGAACAATTGGTTTTATTATTTCATTCTTTCAATTGATAATGTTTCTATTAAACTATCAATAAAATACATTTAAAATGCACTGACAAATTATATTTTATGAAAATAATATTATTCAATTCTCCTGTACATAGATAAATTTTGGGAAAACTTTGGAAATTTGATCAAATTTATACACCAATTGGGTCTCTTTCAAAGTTACATCAGGGTTTATTTCCAGGTGTGATCATCATGAATATTCCAATTATAACATCTCATTTAAAGATTACCTGTAACAAAATTTTTTTATTTTATATATTTGTTAAATACCATTTAAATATCACAATATCGAAAACCGCATCAAAATTGATGACCAAATAAGAAAGTTATAGCGGTTTGAAGGGCTTGAATTTGGCCCTCTCTGGGTACCTGTAAGTGAAACGGCCCATGTCGAGGCTGGTCCGTTTGTGACGTCATTTAAGTAACCGTTGTAGTAACTTCCATGGCGGACAGTACTAGTAATGCTAATGTAGCGACGTATTATATAATGAATCGACAAAATATTAACGACTCTGGTGTTCATCTGTATATGTCATATGATTCCTCATTATTTTGGGAAGAAATAGACAACCTTAAAATTGATGAAATTTGCGTTTAGCTGTATTTATTCGATCCAGAAACAGACGATGATACGATGTACTTTACTGAGTGGAGACCCAGAATTTCTGAATGTTAGCCTATATGCGTCGAGTATTATTTATCAAATATACAAAAATTAATTGGTAATTGTTAAAATTTTTAAATTGATTTTAATATTAAATTATATTGAACCTGCTACAGACATCCTGAAAATTTTCAACCCAACATCGAAACGTGACACCGCAGTTGTTCACAATATTGAAGATTTTTATTAAGTTAACTTATTTACAAATGTACAGTTTCTAATGTTAATAAATAAATAAATAAATAAATAAATAAATAAATAAATAAATAAATAAATAAATGTGATGTTGACAATTTACGAAATTTAATTGTCACATTTTAATTTTAATATTAAATCATACAGAACCTGCTACAGAAAGCACACCCTGCAAAATTTTCAACCAAACATCGGTGAAACGAGGCACCGGCTTCAAATACAACACAGACAGTCGTTCACGCAATTAAATAGTTTAAATTATTTATTAAACATTAAAAATTAAATGGCCGGTGGTAAAATTTTATTTAAAATGTTATTTTTAAAAATCAGATAATAAATTAAATATTGTCAGATATCAGTCTATTCATACTCCCGTAACTAGCTTTTATTCATAATTATCTTTTCACAATCAGTTTACATATGTGAAATTTTTAAATCAAAGACAACATCAAACGATTCAGGTAGCATAATTATTTACATGTGTCATAAAATTACTCTATCCAAACACCTGTCAATCAATTTTGTTAATTGTAAGAACACATCCTGTTTATCAATTAACAATTTGCTTAATTATTGGTAGGTGTCAGTCGGATGTAAATTCCACTTCATCAAATGAATTTATCGTGAAATGTAAATAAATGTGATGTTGACAATTTACGAACACTAATTGTCACTTGTTAAAATTTTAAAATAAATTAAATTTTAATATTAAATAATACAGAACCTGCTACAGACAGCACACACTGCAAAATTTTCAACCAAACATCGGTGAAACGTGGCACCGGCTTCAAATACAACTCAGGCAGTCGTTCACGCAATTAGATATTTTTACTAAGTTAACTTATTGACAAAAGTTCAATATATAATGCTAATAAATAAATAAATGTGATGTTGACAATTTTAAGTCCAAAAAGACTCCAGATTTCCAAACAATGTATTTCTAAGGCGAAATTTTCCCGATCATGAAGAAAACGAAAACTAGAAACTTGAGAACAGTAAATGCTGTAATTAAATTCATTCATACGTCTGGTTGCCTGCGTGCAAACAATATTAATGAAACATCAAAACTATCAAGTTTCTACGATCCTGAATCGGCTTATGATGTACCATTATTTATTCATTTATTTATTAAAAATTTAAAAATTATTTATTTATTTATTTGTTAATTTATTTATTTATTTATTTATTATTTATTTATTTATTTATTTATTAAACATTAAAAATTAAATGACCGGTGGTAAAATTTTATTTAAAATGTTTTTTTCAAAATCAGATAATAAATATTGTCAGTCATCAGTCTATTTATACTCCCGTAACTAGTTTTTTATTCATGATTATCTTTTCACAATCAGTTTACATATGTGAAATTTCTAAATCCAAGACAACATCAAACGATTCAGGTAGAATATTTACAGTTGTCATAAAATTACTCTATCCGAACACCTGTCAATCAATGTTGTTAATTATAAGAACACATCCTGTTGATTAAAGGTACGGGTCTCAATCTAAGGAATGTCTAATAAACAAACTTTTTATCAAGGTGGACTGATGATAATTTGTTTAATTATTGGTAGTTGTCAGTCGGATGTAAATTCTACTTCATCAAATGAATTTATCGTGAAATATAAAAAGAAGTTTTAGCTGGCTCATTATATAAGTAATGTAGATATATAGTATTCTGTGGGGTTTGCTTACTTAAATGACGTCACTGCACGGGGTCCCCAAAACCGAGCTTTTTGATTTGGATTAACGGGAGGTGTATTACAAACTCGCCGATATCTCCATTAATTCGGCACTGATTTTTATAACATTTTCGCATTAAGTCATATTTCAGTATAGAGAATAATATATGTAAAAATAAAATATCGTTACAGGTACTCTTTATAACTGTAATTCTTGTTTTGTTAAAAATTTGAAAAATTGCTCTATGTACAGAATTAAATTCACTTTTGGATGACTAAAAATATTTTTCCTATTAGGTCATTAGATTTTGTATCCAGTTTTGACAGTTTTTGTGAGTTTTTTTTGGAAAGTAGGACTTTAATCTTTCATTTTTTTATGTGTACCTAATTTCTGGATACAGTAGAGTAATAGATATGGAATTAATGTGAAAACCAAACAGGATTCTTGGTTCCTTAGGCAAACGTCTATCCTGTTGGTCTCCGTGGCGTATACTTTCTGTTGAAGTTAGTTGATTAATGATATTGCACGTCTAAGTCAGTGTTTTTCACTGATGTCATGTGCTACTTTTGAATTCATGTGCTACTTTTGAATGTATTATTTCATAAAAATTCAGCAGTAGCACATGACACGTGACCAGTTCAGGGATAATAGAGAAAACACGGAGTGTCCTTCAAACGAACTGACATTTTTCTTATACAAATATCTGATTCAAACCTAGGCGATGAGAGGCTGAGAAAAAGTTCATAATAAAGGTGAGATGAATCGGAATGGCGATTTGGACATATTTTGCCCAGTTTTCAGGTGAATTAAACTGAATTTGTTCTAGAATAACGACATCTTGAACGTTTGTTTTTAATAAAAAACGTTATCAGACCCTTAAACCATATTCAAAATCAACCAACAGAGCCTCATGCGAAACCACAAATAATGATGTATAGATTATAGATGTGACGTCATTAAATGTGATATCATTTATCCGATTGGTCCAGTGACTGTGAAAGCATATGAAATACAGTTATGTTTTACATACATTTAAAGGTTCAACAACAAAATAAATCAAAAACAAGCATACTAATCCATGTCCGAATCACAATCCAGAAGCAAAGTAAAAACTTTGAAACTGACAAATTAGGTTAGTCAATTAGACTTCCCCCATGGAAATAAGGCCGGGTGTTCCGGAAGGGTAAGTGTCTCCTATTTAGCTAGCTACACCCGCCATGTGTGTTATGAAAATAGTGTGAAAGGAACATAGAACTATAGAAAGTCAAATATATCCAGGGCAAACCTGGACACAGAGACATCAAACTTTTCAACAATACTGTGATAACGGCCATAAAACTTTTTAAGGGCCTTGATAAGCCTAGGCTTGCAATATCCCTTGGTCAAAAATGTATGTGCAAGCAGCCTGTTTCGTTGAACAAAGTCCCCGTAGTGGGAACAAGATCTACCGTAGCCTATTAATTGAGAAACCAATACACAATAAACAGTAGAAGCAGGTATATTGCTGCTGCATAGAAAAGTAAAGTTGACAATAAAAAAAATCGCGAAAATGTAAAATACTCATAAAACCTCTCTAGAAATTTTAAGGTGCTAAAATTTCAGTTTTCTTGCTTCGCAAACTAATCTTGACGTGCTAATTAATGTGTTTTATTCAGTTTTATTTCCGCTGAAACGAAATGATATCACTAAAAACCCATTTCTAGATAGTTAAACAATATTTTGCATTGATTAAAAACTTCTCTACAATACATTTTACACGAAGAAAGTAGCTTATTGGTTTGCCAAATTGGCCGTCATCGCAATATTTTTCACCAAAACATCAAAACGTTTCATGACCAGCATCATACTATTGTTGATAAGTATGGTGTCTCTATATTAAAAATTACCCTGTATATATTAGACGTCTTATAGTTCCATGTTTCTTTCATTTTCAATTGTACTTTTACACATGGCGGTTGTAGCTAGCTAAACAGGAGGTGTCTCATTTCCCTGGTGAAATATCACGTTTTCAACCTAACTTTCCAGTTTAAAAGTTTTTACTTTGCTTTGGAATTGTGATTCGGACATAGATCCTTACATTAGCCCATGGACAATTCTATATTTTTCAAAACATGAACAATATTTGGAAATGTTTGTAAATATTAATTATATACAAACATACCTTCGATACAGTCCTCTGTCCAACAGAACAAACACTCGTTTTAGTTTTCAACAAAAGATTTTTAGCTGGCCATTTGTTTCTCCATGAGTTAGATGAGCTATAAGAAACGATTATCTTTAAACAGTTTTTCAGATAAATAATACCATGAAATGTAATCTGATACGTAATATACGCTACATGTACACGTAAAACAAATGCGTCTATGACAATAATTAGACAAGAAAGTATAAAACCATTCAAAAAATTCTCCGAATTTAATCAATAAAATACCTGCATATTTGAAGCGCATTAAAAGGTTCTTTTACAGCCAAAAGAAAAAAGAAGCGATTAACCAATACGGTAGCTCAGCGAGTATTGTAGAGTGTTCGATTCGTATGTTGGAGGTCGTGGGATACGACAGTGGCCGGGGTCTGACTAACAATTAGAAATATGTAGTGATTTATTTAATATCATTTTTTTGATTTTGACAAAGAAACGTCACCCCTAGTACAATTATAGTTAGAACAAAAATACAAACACATTTCATTTAGATGTGATTTACTTAAAATCAGTGATATTGCTTGGTATCAACCACAAGCTAATTTACAGCTGGTATTTTGTAGAAGCGCATCTTGCTTTAAGCAGCTGTAACACGATGAGGGGTCGTGTGATACAACTTTTCACACTCTGAATTTATGATCTGTCATCAGTGCTTTTTAACAGACTGCTCAATTACATGTTCGGGGAATTATGTCATATAAAGACGTTGGTGTGCTTAAGAAGGTTACCGACACCCTAAATAGTCAACGCTACCAAACATATACAATAAATGAACTACAAAGGCATTGGGGATTTTTTTTAAAACAATTTATTTTTAGTTAAGCCTTAATTATTTGCCTAAATTGACGAAACAGTTTCTTGAAACAATGGACATTTCTATCCTTGACTGGCCCAAACATTTTCAGGATATGACTTCAATTGAAAAATTATGTGATTCTTTCAAAAGAAAGAAGCAGAAGAAGATAGTCATAAATCGTCAATAGAGCTTTGGCAGTCCGTTAAAAATCACTAGTATTAGATCAAGAAATCATAATATCAAAATTTGTATTGCACGCATCTCGTCGTGTTAGAGCTGTTTCTACAAAATACTAGCTGTAAATTAGTTTGCGTTGATACCAAGCCAAGCCACTGTTTCTATGAAATCAAAAACAAACACTAATCCATTTCCGAATCACAATCCAGAAACAAAGTAAAAACTTTGAAACTGCCAAGTTAGGTTAGACACGTGAACTTCCACCAGGGAAGTGAGGCCGGGTGCTCCGGAAGGGTAAGCACCTCCTGTTTAGCTACCTACACCCGTCACGTGTGTAATCAAAATTGTGTGAAAGGAACATGAACCTATGAGACGTCAAATATATCCAAGGCAATCCTGGACACAGAGACATCAAACTTATCAACAATACTGTGATGACGGCCATAAAACTTTTTGAGGGCCTTGATAAGCCTAGGCTTGCAATATCCCTGAGTCAACAATCCACTTGCAAGCAGCCTACTTCGCCGTACAAAAGTCCCCGTAGTGGAACAAGCTCTACCATAGCGTATTAATTGGGAAACAAATACACCATAAGCAGGAGAAGCAGGTATATTGCTGCATAAAAAAGGAAAGTTGACAATAGAAAAATTGAAGTCATCACGTTTGTCATAAAGTTTCAAATGTAGCCTTTCCTGTGCGTCAAAATCAGTTTCTAAATGAAATGCATTTTGTTTTATTTGTATTTTTGCTCCTATTTTATTTATTTTAGGGGTGACGTTTCTTTGTAAAAATTAGGGGTGATGTTTCTTTGTGGAATGAGCTGTAGAAAGTGTTTTAGATGGACACCTCGAAAACCTTAGATAGTAAGTAAGATTTAAAAGTTTTACTTTGCTTTGAAATTATGATTTGAATATAGATCCTTATGTTTGTTTTTGGTATGCTTGTTAAATTCTGAATGAAATATCACAAATAGGAAGGTTCAATTATGATTGAAAGAGAGCGAAAAATTTTGACTCTTTTACATTAGCCCATAGTTCTGGACCATTCAATATTTATCAAAACCTGAACGATATTTGGAAATATGTGTAAATATTATTATATACGAACATACCTTCGATGCAGTCCTCTCACCAACAGAACAAACACTCGTTTTAGTTTTCAACAAAAGGTTTTAGCTGGCCATTTGTTTCTCCATGAGTTATATGAGCAATAAGAAACAGTCATTAGATAAATAATACCGTGTAATGTAATCTGATACGTAATACATGTGTCTTTAATATAATGCATGTATGTAAAACAAACGCGTCTATGACAACAATTAGACAAGGAAGTGTTAAACCATTCAAAAAATTCTCCGAATTCAATCAATAAAACTCCATTCAATCGCATTCAAAGATCTTTTGCAAACAAAACGAAAAAGACGCGATCAACCAATACGGTAGCTCGGCTGGCAGAGTGTTCGATTCGTATTTTGGAGGTCGTGGGTTCCAACAGTGACCGGGGTCTGACTAACAGTTAGAAATATGCAGTGATTTATTTATTACTATTATTGTTTTTGACAAAGAAACGTTACCCCTAGTACAATTATAGTAAGAACAAAAATACAAACACAACAAAATGCATTTCATTTAGATGTGATTTACTTAAAATCAGTGACATTGCTTGGTATCAACCACAAGCTAATTTACAGCTGGTATTTTGTAGAAGCGCATCTTGCTTTAAGCAGCTGTAACACGATGAGGGGTCGTGTGATACAACTTTCACATTCTGTCATCAGAACTTTTTACAGACTGTAAACGCTCTGCGATTTCTGACTATCTTCGGCTTCTTTCTTTTAAGGGAGTTCAACAAAGTTTCAATTGAGACTCATATCAGCTGAATTTCTGGACCTGACAGGGAAATTTTATTGTTTCTTGGTGCATTTCGAAGTGAAAAAGCCTGCTCAATTACATGTCATATAAAGACGTTGGTGTGCTTAAGAAGGTTACCGACACCTTAAATAGTCAACGCTATCAAACATTTTACAATAAATAGATTACACAATAAATGGATTACAAATTCAGATACAGATTAGTAATGCCTTCACGATGCCAAAGTCACAAAGAGCTGAAGATACATCAGGAAACCTTTTATTTCTACCCACATCGATGGATTTTACTTAATAGTTAAGCATGGGTAGGTAGAATAAAGTTTTAGGAAGTGCTCCCTGTTGTCAGCAAGAGCGAGGTAAAGAAATACTGGAAGTTATCGACGCGCGTTTTCGTTTCTGCCGTTTTCGCTAGAAATTTCAAGAGTTCAATAATGGAAGCTGTCAGACCACAAACCACCAAAAGTCAAAATTTAGTGGGCTGATTAGTCAGTCCACTTCTTATGTACCTAAATTGTCGAAGCAGTTTCTTGAAGCAATGGACATTTCTATCCTTGACTGGCCCAAACATTTTCGCGATATGACTTCAATTGAAAAATTATGTGATTCTTTCAAAAGAAAGAAGCAGAGGAAGATAGTTATAAATCGTCAACAGAGCTTTGGTAGTCCGTTAAAAATCACTTGTATCAGATCAAGGAATCATAATATCAAAATTTGTATCGCATGCCATGTATTTTTGCACAATTTCCATAAAAAATGCAACAAATATTTAAAAAAAAATTAAATTATCAATTCCTGCTTTATTTTTATTTATAAATCTTCACACTTGTGTAGGTAATTTCATAATTGTACTCCTTTTTCACGTTTTTCAACCAAATGGGTTTCATTTGAATTTTCCTACTTAGATGACCCTTAAGGAGATGATATGATAAACATGAGGGTGAATAGGAAGAAACTTACGGTCGGCAAAAAAGTACGACCCCTCCCCCTTTTGATTTTCGTTCGCAGCTTCGTTTATCTCGAACTTCGGATAAGTCGAACTAGTTTCATTTCCCCGTGGAGTTCGAGATATCGAGCGTCAACAGTACATATACGGTACAGGTCCGACGAAAGTTAATCACTCAGCTAACAAATTTGTACTCATCTCACCTTCTTGTTATCAATATCATCTCAATAGCCATTTAGCTGTTGTCCGTATCTGTCTTCTTGCTCAGTCTGTTTCATTCGCTTCTAGTTGTAAGCATCCTCTGTAGCGGCCACAGGTGGTCTACTCTTTTTCGAACTCTACAGAGGTGTCTTTAGCATGCACTGAGACACGGGACCTCGGTTTTGAGTCTCATCCGAAAGACTGGTAATGAGTTTTTTACGGCTCTAGTATAGGCAGGAGATAAAAATTATCTCAGAAAAATCCCAAGTCCTGAGTGAGGTTTGAAATCACGACCGTTGACTTTAAAAGCCAGTGACAATATTACTCGGTCATGTCCGCCTAACTGTTGTTGTTGTTGTTGTTGTTATATGTTGCTTAATGTCGCATCAGCAATTTTTCAGTTATTCGCGACGAGAACTACTTTATCAGTCTTTATGGATTAATTTATGAACAAGTGAAGTGCGAGTGTGTTTATTATGGCCTGCCTTGTACCAGCGCGCACTCGGGGTGATTAAATAAGGTCGCAGACAAACGTACCATTCATTACATTATACTGACACCGGGTGAACCAGTAAAGGCCAACGACAATGAAAATTCGCTTACTTTTCCACATGTAGTTTAAGCAGGACTCAAACCGCCATCATTGAAAGCGAGATACTGTTCTAATGAAGAAATTTATGAAGTCGAAAGATGTGGCAGATCAAATTGTGGAAAATGTATTCACTTAGAAGAAGACCAATCAAAACGCCTTATTAATGACTTTGTTTTCAACGACAAGGGAAAAATGAACTGCGCAAGTGATAACTTTATTTACGGTTCGTATATCATCACATGTCAGGGTTGTGGAAAACATTACGTACGGGAGTCAAACAGGAACAAACTTGCGACTTAGAGTCACATTCCACAGACCACAATATGAACAAATGCCTCTTAGTGGACATATTAGACAATGTGCTCGGGAAAAACACCCAAATTTACCATTTTCCCCATCTACAAATCCATGAAAGAAACCACGGAGAGGCAAAGAGAAATCAACGAGTCCTTGAGAGAGGGGGGTTGTGACGTTATCATCGTTATTTTAAATGAAGGTTTAGTACCATATTTTAAGTATGCATTTGAACAAATATCAGAATATTAACTCGAATATGTGTTTATTTAGTGATTAAGATAGAAGATAACAAAAAAAGTTTTACGTCATCATGTTTTGTGTCAGGACCCAGTCTGGCAACTCATTTGTAAAATTTATTTCACTCGAGCCTCCTTAACGTGAAATTGATTAAACTCGTTTATTTCATATTTAACCCTCACGAGTCTAAGATTCTATATATCACATAACTCAAAACATATATGACACAATGACATGATGCCATGATGAAATAGCTGATTTCTATCTAGGTCAGACAAATTACCTCCAAATTAACTGCGCAATTGAGAATATAGTTCTATTTAGTTATAATAAAAGTAAATTAATCGCCTAAAATAAAAAAGACAAAATCAGTATGTAAGTTCAAATTATGTTATATTTTTTGAATCCATCAAAATTACTTTTCAAAGAATTGGAAAGTCTTCAAAAGTCTAAAAATAAACAACAGACTGACACAGTTTTCATATGACATCATTAGGCGCGACCGCTACGTAAATGACGTCACGGTTGTGTTCCACATATCAATACGTCATAGAATGTAGCAAACCCTCTTTGACTTTACCAATTACTTCTCCGTCCAGTTTTACGGTATTCCCAACATCAAATGCAGTCATTTTGGCCTGATGTAGTAAAAGCTGTAAAAAAATTACATGAATGGCGTCAGAATATTTTCTCACGCTTTAAACCAATTAGAAGCATGAGAACTGATTACGTCACAATGAAGTGACCTGTGTAATATGAAAAATATTATATATAGAATAATACATGGTGAAATCCATATCATATGCCATATCTGACCGAGACCTCCCATAACAGACCGAGGGCTTTAGCCCGAGGTTTGGTATTGGTCGAGGGCTGATATGGCTATGATATGGATTTCACCATGATTATTCTGTTTATCATAAACCTAAATTTTTTACCATTTAAAACAAATACAATATCATGTACATGCATTAAATACAGACATTTATCAAGAATATAACACAAAAATCAACTTGGCGGCAATTAGACTATTTAGACTAGTTTAAATGCATTCCTCCAAATAATCCCATTCGCATAATATTCATTCGTTTATTTATAAGGCGTAAGGATGCCATCGAAGAATTTTCTAATTGATCTTAGTAGCCGGTCTGATATCGCTTTTTCGACCGGGCGCGTGCGGTCGGTGATATGGATGACGTCATTTTAGTCGTATCCTGGCGTGCAGAAACTACGTATTTACTACAAAGTATATGATTAACCCACAGGCGCTTGGGGTCAGGTATATATATTTTTTATATAGAGAAAATCAAGAAAATTTTGAAGTGCAATAAAATCAGTTTATTTCTGGTGCATTTAGTTCAGAACATTGTCATTGCTTGGTCGATAAAATAATAAATTGAAAAAAAATACCTGACCCCAAGCGCCTGTAGATTAACCGTTTTATTACATCAATAAACGGGAAAGTTACGTGATATTGACATTTTAGGACCTCCGCGGCAAAAACAATTTCTGTTGTGAGGGCTGAACAAAATTTAAAATAAGTTTTACCAATCGATGATAAACGATCACTCTAGCGCTTTGGGGCCAGAGTTTATTAAAGGAAACAGAGACTTTCATTTCGTAATGCCAGAGAAAACTCATAACAATACAAAACATATGACAATCAAATGATTACATAGAAAAATCATAACAATACAAGACATATGACAATCAAATGATTGCATGGAAAAATCATAACAATACAAAACATATGACAATCAAATGATTACATAGAAGAATCATAACAATACAAAACATATGACAATCAAATGATTACATAGAAGAATCATAACAATACAAAACATATGTCAATCAAATGATTACATAGAAGAATCATAACAATACAAAACATATGACAATCAAATGATTACATAGAAGAATCATAACAATACAAAACATATGACAATCAAATGATTACATAGAAGAATCATAACAATACAAAACATATGACAATCAAATGATTACATAGAAGAATCATAACAATACAAAACATATGACAATCAAATACAAGTAAGTTTGATACTCGTACCATAGATTATGAACCATTACTCAGTTTGGACCCCTCTCTCAGTCTGAGTGACTGTTTTATAAAGGAACCGATAACAGACATGTGTTCAAATCTAGGATTAAGAAGATACTGTATTTTCTCTAAATGAACCACCCAGTATAAACATAGCATGTCTCAAAAATAGTTAAAGAAAAAGGAAACTTGGCATTCATAATCTATACTTGTATCGTTGGTAGCCTTAGAATACGAAGTATCACGTCTGGTACACGCAGTTTTAGAAGGCAAATAATTCATACAAAACCTTGGCCATAAATTGTCAAATTATCCTAAAACCTCAAATTTATTTTTAAAAAAGACTAAACCCCTATATGACTGACCTTTTACTCACTAATTGGTAAACTTTATTTTAAATTTTATTCAGCCATTAAAAAAAAAACTGTTTTGCCGCAGATTATATAATGGTTAATATATAAAACTCATAATTTTAAAGATTTTTTAAAAACATGAGACCATCAATATAAAATTATATAAGTAACATATCTTGTGACAGAAAAAATCAGAAACAGTTAGATATTATATAAATATTACATAACTTCTTCCTCTGCTGATATTTTCACTCCCCCCCTTCAACAAATGTCGCGTATAAACAAACAACCTTGACCTGTCTGCTTGACCTTACATTAGGAATATTCAAATAGGATTATCAATCCCATCCATACATGGGCATTGGTATTGGTAAGATTTGTAGACAAATATATAAGCGATGAATGTTCAAATAATTCCCAAGTGTCCCCTTTATATAAACGTACTGACCCATTAAAATATTCAAATTAAAGGTCAAACGGACAGGTCAATGTTGTCTGACAATAATTATGCAAAATATTATATAACACTGCATATTTTTTTGGTAAAAAAAACACATTTCAATATACGAATTATATATGATAAAGCATACATACAATATGTGCAAGCATATTGAAAATCGGATCACATCTACCAACATCTGAATATTTTACGTTTCTATTTTCCAGTTTATTCTTCCGGTAACATGCTAAAGTCACTGGTCATCTTTGCTTTTGCTCTTCTTGAGCATATAATCAATGGCAGCGACCCGCCTATAACAAATACAGAATGTGGAAAAGTACAAGGGATATCCCAAAATGGAGCGTACAGTTTCCGTGGAATTCCATATGCTGTTCCGCCTACAGGAACCAAACGCTGGACACGACCTATTCCCTTAAGTCATAAAACATCAACTTGCTGGAATAAAACTTATGAAGCCACACATTTCGGAAACACCTGTATCCAACGTAATATGGAAAACCTCAGCCAAATTATTGGATCCGAAGACTGTCTTTTTCTAAATGTCTGGACACCTTCACTTGCTCCGAAGAACTTATTGCCTGTGATGGTATGGATTCATGGCGGAGGTCTTCACTTTTTAAATGGCAACTGGCCGACATATTGTCCCGATGAGAGTTTGGCTTCTGAAACAAACGTCGTGTATGTCAGCATGAACTATCGTCTGCATGCGTTTGGGTTTATGGCGCTTGATATTTTGTCAAAGTCGTCACCAACCGGAACTTCAGGGAATTATGGATTCATGGACCAAGTTTTGGCTTTGCAGTGGGTACAAAAGAACATCAGAAATTTTGGAGGTGACCCAAATAAGGTATAATAATCATTCACAAACATATTGGTACATGTACAAAACAAAAAAGCAAAGTAAAAATTTTGAAAACCAGTAAAACTAGAAAATTATGTGAACGTACAAACAAGCATAAGGAAGTGAGACCGGGTTTTCCGAAGGGTTAGCACCCCGTGTTTATATATAGGTTATAGACAGCTAGTTAGTTACAATAAACGTTGAAAATGAAATGAAAATGAATACAGAGACATCAAACTTAACAACACTATTGTTGTCTCGCTCGGCTTAATAGTTGTATTTTGATTTACCAAAACTAAAATGGGTAGTTATGAATGAACAATGTAACCTTAATAACATCACTGAATACCATTTCGTCATCAGGTCAACACCTCCATTCCAACTACTTCTTATACATGTATGGTAATGACATGTTGTATCTGTCATGTGCTACTTATGAATTTGTAGCACATGGCAACTTTTTATCGCTATTTCGTATTATTGTCAGAAATATACTATAATTGTCTAAATTTCCTGCAAGTTAAAATTTGAAATTTCACAAAAACTAAGGTATACTCCCCCATGCAAAGTATTTCCTTAGCTTAATTTGGTAAAATATATTTTGGTCCTTTAGGTATCTTTTCAGTATTCTGAAAATAATTTTGGTTTCATAATTTTGGTCCAAGCACTACTGATGAGAAATTGCATTCCAAAACGGCCGTCTAGTGCTGTAAAATTAAAACTGGAATATAATGTAATTACATTTGGATTTCCAAAATTCTGTTCCGAGAACTACTGATGAGGAATTTGATTCCGAAACTGCTGTCTAGTGCTGCAATATTAAAACACGTTTACAGTTATAATCGCATCGTTTGAATTTTTTTTATTTTATCTTCCCTTTTGTTATACTAGTGTACCGTTTGATATAACAACTCCTCTTAACGGTAACTTTTTGTTATAGACTGTGTTTTTTGAGTTCCGTAATGGTGTTGAACGTCCCAGTCAATAATATTTCACTTATATCGAGACGTCGTCAACTTTAGGCGAATGTGCAGAAATTTTGCCTGTGCGTTGCACTGATGGCATTATACAACATGGTTCTTTATCATACCACCCCTAACATGACACGGACCTCGTTTACTTTAAGTTCCCATCCGAAAGAACCGTGAGTCAGTTCATTTCGTAATGTCGAGCGCTTGGCGAAAGAACTATCACTACCCGCTTTCAAGCGTTGGGTCAGACTCGGCCAAGGTTTGAACCCATGACCTCCAATTTACGGAGCACTCTAGCAACTGAGCTACCGCAGTTCTGTGTCAAACTAATGATAACAAGAATTGTTTCAAGTTTATAGAATACATGTAATCAGGTCGAACTGAGAATTGAACACTGTTGTAGTACAAAGGTACCGTAGTACAAATACAGATCGCCGGCCACGTCCACTATGTTCCGGACGACAAAGGGTCGACATGCTTGAATAAGTATTATCGCAAAATTATTTTGAATTAAATTATAAGAAATCAGTTTGATATTTTTGATATGTCATTTTTAAGCCACAAAAACCGGTATGTAAACTTTTGTATAATCCGCTTCGCGGAGTTATACAGTTTACACATCGGTTTTGGGGTTAAATGATAAACCAAAAACATATCAAAGTACTGTCCTTCGGATGGCGGATGTAACTAGCTAGACAAGAACTTATCTTTCCTCACCCGTCCTCACTCCCGTGGCGGAATTTTTCACTTTGCTTTTTGAATTTGTATTTTAATAATGTCCTGTATGTTTGATTTTTATCCGATATTCTGTAAAACTTTTTTCTGGTATATGTGCATTATTATTGCAAAATAACGGATTGGAGTTTGTTTTTTTCTTTTTAGCCGAGACCAACCAGTCTACACAATCCCGTGTGGCTTTCATAAGCTCGTTTCTTAGCAGCATGACAATGTAAACTACTTCAAGCATACGAATGCAATCACTATTATAACTATTCTGATTTTGATATTTTTTCAGGTTACTATTTTTGGACAAAGTTCAGGTGGAACAAGTATATTCGCCTTATTGACTGCACCAGAAGCTGCTGGTCTTTTTCACAGAGCTTGGATGATGAGTACGTCGACAGTTTATAACAAAACAACACAAGATGCAGCTGAAGACAATGAAGTCTTTCTGCGAAACACGGGCTGTTCAAATATAACTTGTTTACACAATCTTGAAGCTGACAAAATAATTAGCTCCGTCTCGTGTCCTCGCATAGGAATGGAAGACGAGGCAGATCTTCCGACGAAAGGCGTGTTTGATGGAGCTATTGCTGTTGTGGATGGTAAGATAACATTTTAATATTGGTTGATTTATTAAATTGGGTTTTACGTTCCAGTCATAAATATTTCACTTACACTGAGACGTCATCAGCTGTAGTTGAAGTTGCAGAAATATTTACCATTACAGTGCACTTAAGGAAATGTTTCAGGAAGTGTTCTTTAGCGCGCCACGCCCGCCGTGACACTGGACATAGGATTTTAAAGTCTCTACCAAAATACCCGTGACTTTTATCTTTTAAAAGACGAGTGCTTGGCGAAAAAACAGGCACTTATACCGATATTTTCAATATCTAGTCACATCCCGACAGGAGTTTGTACCTGGTACCCACGACCTGCAACATATGTAATGAACACACTACAAACTGTTCTATCGTAGTGGTTTTACTATTGTGGATTGTAATGCAGTTGAACCTCGTAATAATGTCCCTCGATAGGTTTGCCACTTCGCTTATCGACACAGCATTTTAAAGTCAAAAAGTCTATTTTTGTGTTATTCTGTTATGTGTATCCCTCTAATTATCGCCAAACAGCTTTAAAACAGCCAAATTTGACTGAACCATTAATGCATTCAGAGACAAGATTCTCTCGCTTATACCGAGACGCTAAGCTTTTGGATGATGAAGGGGTTCGGAGTACCCGGAAAAACCAACCCACCGTCGGGAAGCGAACTGACAATCTTTTCTTGTACTTACTTGTGCCCAAGTGGAATTCGAACCAAAGTCAGGAAACAATTGTGAAAATGAAGTTAGTAAGTTCTAACTTTTTGTTACTTGTAGGTGATTTAATACCAAACGCACCATTTGATGCCTGGAAGAACGGTCAAGGGATCGACGTGCCTTTATTGATAGGTAAAACATTAAAATTCAATGATATGACAATTTGTTTGGTTCATATTTACATTATCGCACTTTTCACTTTACCGCGAAGAATCGAAGGAGCGAAGACACGATGACGAATGAGCGAAGTCTTGAAGGCAAAGAAGCGAAGTTGCAAAGGCGAAAGGGCGATGGTACCTTCACCATCGCATCTTCGCAACTTCGCTCCTTCGCCATCGTGTCTTCGCTCCTTCGCTTCCAGGTCTAAGTGCGATAATGAAAATTTTGGCCAAAATAAAAATCTATACATTAGTGTTATGGATATTAAAGCCGAAAAGTGTGTAAATATAAATTTGACATTTATTATGATGTGAAAGACAAATCCAGCTTAATAACACGAAAGCGGAAGGTCGTAGGTTCGAAGGTCATAATGACGTAATCGTTGAATACTCTTAAAGACTTTGGCCGTCATCACAGTATTGTTGATAAGTTTGATGTCTCTGTGTCCAGGATTGCCCTGGATATATTTTACGTCTCATAGTTCCATGTTCCTTTCACACAATTTTGATTACACACGTGGCGGGTGTAGCTAGCTAAACAGGAGGTGCTTACCCTTCCGGAGCACCCGGCCTCACTTCCCTGGTGGAAGTTCACGTGTCTAACCTAACTTGTCAGTTCCAAAGTTTTTTTTACTTTGCTTCTGGATTGTGATTCGGACATGGATTAGTATGTTTGTTTTTGATTTGGACTACAGACCTGTCGTAAGTTTAATAGTGAGCAGAAAAATGAAGAGTCGCAAAACTTGACTATCCAATGACCGAGATATGGATAAATCAAAAACATACTAATCCATGTCCGAATCACAATCCAGAGGCAAAGTTAAAACTTTGAAACTGACAAGTCAGGTTAAATACGTAAACTTCCACCAGGAAAGTGAGGCCGGGTGCTTCGGAAGTGTAAACTTAACTGCCGAGACACCGTACTGACATGAGCTGCCGATTCGGCACTATTATTCGTTAGCCTAATTCTCAACTCGCCCACAGTGGAGTAAGATCATTGACAATCATAAACATTTAATTTTTGATAAGACAAAATCTTGAGTACATGTTTTTGTCCATTTTTATCTTTTCCACCACGTTTAGTGAGAAGCTGGTGTTTGTAGAAAGATTTTATTTTTACACAATCACACTCTTATTGCAGGCACAACAGCACAGGAAATTGATTTTCAGCCAACGGAGATGGATTTAAATACGTGGAACTGGACCGTGTATGAGCAACGTGTACGCCAGAAACTTGACACATTTGGCAACCAAATATCAAATGAAGCCCTAAGACTCTATCCGTCTGGCAGGGTCACACCAGAGTACCAGTACGCCAGTATGGCTTCTGATGTACGTGTATCATGCCCTAATGACATTATGGCAGCCATTGCTAGTTCTCAATACAGGTCACCTGTCTTCCGTTATGTCGTCACTTCCCGTCCTTCTCATCCTGTCCACGCGGTGCAAACACCATTTCCGGCGTCTTATTCTTTTCACATGTGGGATGCCTTTGGGTTCTTTGGCACGATCAAAGATTATTATAAGCCTGAACCAAAGGACAATATGTTTGTAAGCGTTATGAGAGAAGAGGTTCTATCTTTTGCGAAGACTGGTAGACCTCGTTCTAGTGGCTGGGAAGAATTCCCCCAAACCACTGCTTTGTTGAATGTTAGCGTCACATTCACAGATACAGCAACTTATCATAATGCGGAGTGTAGTTTCTGGGCGAAAAATGGCTTCTTTTCTTACGCTTGGATCAATTAAGTACTGTCTTGGGTGAATTTTAAGCAAACACGTACTGATCTTCTAGTCACATGTTTTAATTTTTTTATCCCCGCCTTTCGAAGAAACATTTAAATTTGGTTACCCCCCCCCCCCCCCCTTAACCAATATACTTAAAAAACATGTTATAGGAATCATAGATCAACCTAAATAAAAATCATATCGGATTTAATTTAGCACTTTATGATTTTTTTTATTTACTCTGACTGATCTGATTTCTTGCTCCAATAATCAATACACATTTGACGAAATAAAAGTTATAATGAAAAATGCTCCTGGACAATAATATTTTTAAAAAATGAAATAAAACCAGTATTTGAGTAATTGTGATGTAAATGTTTAGATGGTGTCAAACTACCACTACTGACTATGACATATAATTAGTCAATAATAATAATAATAATAATTATTATTATTAGCAGTAGTAGTATAAAAAAAGTAAACAACATTGACCTGTCCGCTTGACCTTTGATTTAAATATTCATTATGGACAAGTAAATGTAAGTAATAGGGATCATGCTTGTATATTTTGTCTACCTGATGTGAACACTAATCATGGGCAATGTGTATATGTATTGATTGCGAATCCTAACACTACCTATGTATTGGGTGGACCCTTCTATATGAATATTCCTAATTAAAGGTCAAGCGGACAGGTCAATGATGTTTGTCTATAGTATTAGTATTAGTATTATTAGAATAATAATAATTGACACATTTAAGGCAGTAATAATTTAATAATTCCGGTGAAAATAAAAAAATGTATATTATTTATCAGGTATAACGAATATATAACACTAATGAAGTAGAGTGAGTGAGTAATGGTGTTTAACGTCCCAGTCAAGAATATTTTACTTATATCGAGACGTCGCCAGCTATAGATGAATGTGCAGAAAGGAGATAGTACGATAGGCGGCCTATTTGGCCCCAAAAAATCACAAAAAATAAAATGCGACATAAACTTGTAATATTTATGTTACAACACAACCTTGATATGGACTGTTGATTTCCATTTTAATTTTGTCACTTCATGTCTGATGACGTCACGACAACGTTACCAACGGTGACGTAATGGCGGTTTTATCGTGTATTTGTCGTATTTTGAGAATATATTTCAATATTTCATACCCAGCGCAGGCAACAACCAAAAAGATATTTTCAACATAGATGCGTTTCATGAATATCTTCAACATATATAAATATGGTTTTGGTTGTTGCGTGCGCTCGATATGAAAAAAGGTAAAAATATTCAGAAAACAAGGGGATACTGTTACTGAAAACAACAAAATACTGAGCCTCTTTCTGTTCCTAATAGTATATAATAGTACTGACAAGCATACATTTAGCCTATTTGTCACTATTATGGGAAAACTGTGATAACTCGGATATTTTTGAAGCAGTTTTCTCGCAGAATGACTTGTGTGAAAGCATCTAACATGCAGAAAATAATGATGCACTATGCGCCGACAAAGAAACATTTCCTTTACTTTTCGTGAAAAAGTCACAATTTAAAAAGTAGATTTACTTTCCGAGACCAAGGTCTCTGTCGGAAAATGGCAACATTTCCTTATGCCTTATGTAGAATTATGTTAAAAATGTATACCCAAGGTAGAACGCGATATAACACAATCAAGTTATAAATTACATGTAGATTTACCAAAAAATCGCCATTTTCTTATTTATTCTTTTGAATAGGTTTACATCGTTTAAAGATGAAGATTATTTTTAATCACCATGTAAATATTTTTAGAATAGACTAGATCTATAAATCTTTATATACCGTTACGCGACTTTCTTGTATCTTAAAATTACCACAATTCAGTAATGATCTATAAATTTTTGCAAAATCCGTACCAAAATAAACTGAATTTGGTATTTTATCATTTTATTTGAAGTAAATGTCGATCTTTGATCACTTTTGAGACAGTTCCGTTGAAACGAAAATGTATCCTCGACCGTCCGTGATTCGAGACTCTAATAGAAACTTGAACGAACTAAATTTGCTAACGCAACAAGAATATAAAAACTAAAGCAAAATATCGTTATGATGGCAGGTTCTATAAAAACGGGAAAAAACGCGTGTGTATATACATTCATTAAGGTACGAATGTGTCGATTGCATGTCTTCTACTACGTCCGTAACATGTTTCTAAATATATACAAAATAGAGGTCAAGTATTAGACCGTTGTTTGAATAACCTAGGACTGTCTGCCAAACTCGACTAATACCCCTCCCAATTGTTGGTGGAGTTTGATAGTCGACGTCGTTGATGGATTCTTATGATGTTTGTCATAAATTATGTTAAAATTATTTTTTTCAGTTCAATGCCCGGAATTGCAAATGATTCATAATAATTCAATAAAATATATATGAACAAACGGATAATCTTCAGAAGACATGCTCTTATAATACATCGATCTGTGCATAATATCAGGAATAAATAGATTACCCGACAAATTATATGTAGACTATATGTAGACTGGAAGCGCGTGGCCTAGTGGTTAAGGCGTTGGACTCATGATTCGAAGGTCGTGGGTTCGATCCCTGGACCGGGCGATGTGTTGTGTCCTTGAGCAAGACACTTAATTTCACGTTGTTCCAGTTCACTCAGCTGAAAAATAAATGAGTACCAGCAACATGCTGGGGGTTAACCCTGCGATGGACCGGCGTCCCATTCAGGGGAGAGTCTTGTACTCTCAGTCGCTTAACGCCACGGAAACCGGGATAAGCTCCGGCCTGATGGGCCTAATGGCTCGGGACAGACTTTAACTTTAACTGTTATGGCTAAATTTTCAGTGTTAGCAATTTTTAGTCTGGAATTGACAATAATTCCGCAAAATAGATTCGATAAAACTGATAAGTGGAGGTGCACAGGTTCTTATGATGCCTAACATATGTGTATAGTCTCAGAAAATTTGGATTTACCGAATTTAAATTAAACTCCGGAAAGAATTTTGCCTACGGACGGACAGACAGACAGACAATGTGATTGCAGTATAACCCCCTTAACTTCGTTCGGGGTATGGACATTTGAGCGAAAATTAAAAAAACAACTCATAGTTGACATTTGAGCGACAGTTTAAAAAGTTTAAATCTATTTTCTGTTCCAGTATGAAGGGTAGAGAGAGAAAAAGTTGAATATTCGCTCAAATTTCCAACGCCGGGGGGGGGGGGGTTGTATAATAATGTTTTTGATTTTTTTATGTTCATTGTTTTCCGACAAATACAAATCAATCTCGTAATGTTGTAACATTTTCAGTTCGCTTGTCGAAGGTATTTGTTTATCCGGACGTTCCGGTTTCCCCAATCATCCCAGAACTTATCACCTTGCTAAAAGCAAATTAAACATGACTGGGGCGTAATGCAACATTACTTCAACAAACCCTCAAATAATGTGATCAGATAAAGTATTTTGCTTATCAACTTTGCAATAGTATTGGAAGTGGGAAAGTGAAAATATGTAATGATGATTTTAAGAATGAAAGGGCGAGTCCCATGTTGTACCAAATGGGTTACATAAAACAAAATTCACTGGTCAACTGCCACAGGAAGTAACTACATACATATAGTATATATAGAGTCAAACCACTTCATAAAACCTGCAAAATTGGTCCTCATGAACAGGCGGTCATCGTTAACTTGAAATATGATATTTAAAATGTCACTGGTCTTTAGTTTAAACAATATTTTATTTTGATGAAATACATGATACAATGAGGTTACCGGAACAAGAGTGAATCACTGGTCTTTATAAGAAGACAAATACGGTATCTCGGTGGTCACTCAGTATATGAGAATTTGGGATTCGAGACCTATCAAGTCTGACTCGGTAGTGCCTTAAATTTCGCCAAACACTCGCCATTAAGAAATGAAGATACAGGATCACAAGGAGACCTTAAAACCTTACCCCGTGTCACGGCTAAAGAAACCAACATGCGCATTGCTGTTGCGGCCGTCTCGTAAAGAAACACTATCCCTCCCTCCCAAAACTGACATTCTCTATATCAGTTAAAAATTATTGACTGGGCTTCAAACATTATTCAATCAAATACCGTTGAATAACACTTTTCTTGTTAAGGCGCCCAAACAAAGTTTGGCGGCTTATTGTTTTTGCACCGTTTCTTATTATTATTATTATTATTATTATTATTTTTATTATTCTTCCTCTTCTTCTTCTTCCGGCCATGAACTTGTCCAACCAATTTCTCGAAGACCGTTGGTCCAATCTTAACCAAACTTCACAGGAAGGTTGATCCCCATCTCTTTCCCCAGAGGCCGAGGTAAAATGCCCATGGGATCATTAGGGGAGGGGCAGGAGGGCGGGGTCTTAAAAACAATAATGCTCAATTTTGCTATTTATACTATATTTTGTACTATAAAACCATATATATTCATGATCATTGTCTCAAGATGTACAAGTCTGTATCACAAGATTTTCCCGGGGGTATCAGGGAGGGTGGGGATGGGCTGGGCAGTGTGCTAACTTTTAAACGGTTAAGATCCCCCCCATAAACTATATATTTTCTGGTTCTACATGAAAAGTTGAATTATGTGATACTAAAGAAAGTCCTATGGGGTCATTCCTGATGGAGGGTGGGGATGGGCGGGGCTTGGTAGTAACTTTTAAATGGTTGATATCCCCATCCTGAAACTATATATTTTCCGGTTTGGCTTTTAAAGTTGAATAGAATGATACTGCAGAAATACAAATGACGTTATTCCAGAGGAGGGTGGGACAGGCGGGGCTGGGTACTAACTTTTGATCAGTTGAGATCCCCACCCCTAACATATATATTTTCTTATTCTTTATGAAAAGTTGAATAGATTGATACTTAAGTAAACCCATATGGTCATTCAATAGGAGGGTGGGGACAGGTAGGTCTAGGTACTAACTTTAAGATCCCCACCCTCAAACTATAGTTTTCTTCATGGGATGGCTGCTATCATTTTGTTTAAGAATTAAAACCATAAGCTTAAATTTTCATTGTAAAGGATACTTAAGTAATCACTGATCCATGTCCAAAAGCTCTCAACTTAAATCTGTTTTTATAAGCAACACTAATGGTCAGTTATCCCTGGGGCATGATTCATTCAATTCGATAGAGTAGCTGCATTTAGTTGTCAATATGATATGACATGGGTAAATGCTTGGATTAATTTAAAATCAACACATCATTAGCTCATCAAAACAACAGGTTGTGATATTGGGTATAGGTGATGTCAATCAACTTTGCCTATTGTTTGAATTTCAACCAATTGGATTCATGTACTACTTCTATATATAAAATTAAATCTCAATATTACAAGTTTAAAATTCTTGATTTTTATTCGTTTGGGCGCCTTATTTGTAATGATGCATCCATCATTACATTAGTACTCGTTATTATTAAGGCGCCCAAACGAAGTTTGGCGACTTATTGTTTTTGCACCGTTTCTTATTATTATTATTATTATTATTATTTTTATTATTCTTCCTCTTCTTCTTCTTCCGGCAATGAACTTGTCCAACCAATTTCTCGAAGACCCTTGGTCCAATTTTAACCAAACTTCACAGGAAGGTTGATCCCCATCTCCTTCCCCAGAGGCCGAGGTAAAATGCCCATAGGGTCATTAGGGGAGGGGCAGGAGGGCGGGGTCTTAAAAACAATAATGCTCAATTTTGCTATTTATACTATATTTTGTACTATAAAACCATATATATTCATGATCAGTGTCTCAAGATGTACAAGTCTGTATCACAAGATTTTCCCGGGGGTATCAGGGAGGGTGGGGATGGGCGGGACAGTGTGCTAACTTTTAAACGGTTAAGATCCCCACCCATAAACTATATATTTTCTGGTTCTGCATGAACAGTTGAATTGAGTGATACTAAAGAAAGTCCTATGGGGTCATTCCTGATGGAGGGTGGGGATGGGCGGGGCTTGGTACTAACTTTTAAATGGTTGATATCCCCATCATGAAACTATATATTTTCCAGTTCTGTTTTAAAAGTTGAATAGAGTGATACTGAAGAAATGCCCATGGCGTTTTCCAGAGGAGGAAGGGGACAGGCGGGGCTGGGTACTAACTTTTGATCAGTTGAGATCCCCACCCCTAACATATATATTCTCTTATTCTTTATGAAAAGTTGAATAGATTGATACTTAAGTAAACCCATATGGTCATTCAATAGGAGGGTGGGGACAGGTAGGTCTAGGTACTAACTTTGAGATCCCCACCCTCAAACTATAGTTTTCTTCGTGGGATGGTTGCTATTGTTTTGTTTAAGAATTAAAACCATAAGCATGAATTTTCATTGTCAAGGATACTTAAGTAATCACTGATCCATGTCTAAAAGCTCTCAAGCAAAATATGTTTTTATAAGCAGCACCGATGGTCAGTTATCCTTGGGGCATGATTTATGATTCAATTCGATAGAGTAGCTGCATTTAGTTATCAATATGACATTACATGGGTAAATGCTTGGATTAATTTAAAATCAACACATCATTGGCTAATCAAAACAACAGGTTGTGATATTGAGTATAGGCGATGTCAATCAACTTTGCCTATTGTTTGAATTTCAACCAATTGGATTCATGTACTACTTGTATATATAAAATCAAATCTTAAAATGAAAAGAATAATACAAGTTTAAAATTTCTAATAATCCATGTTGGGATTAAAATAAGTGTTACTATTTGATTAGGGATTTTTAAGTTTGGAAACCTGGTATTTGATAAAAAAAAGTTCACTAAGTACATGTTTACAATAATGTAATACCATATAAATGAAAAAATGATATATTTTGTAATTATGCAAAGTGATCATATTTTCGTTGTCCTTTTAAAAATGGCAAAAAGTAATTTGGTTTCCCTGCAGTTTTTTAGTGATGTAGATCGTAATTAAAGGTTTGAAATTTTCAAAATGGCAGCCGTTGCCATGGACATGGAAAAAAGCGGCAAAAGTACACGTCCTCCTAATATGAGTTCTAAGTAAAAGGTTTGATTTTTATTCGTTTGGGCGCCTTATTTGTAATGGTGCATCCATCATTACATTAATACTCGTTATTCTTCCTCTTCTTCTTCTTCCGGCCATGAACTTGTCCAACCAATTTCTCGAAGACCGTTGGTCCAATCTTAACCAAACTTCACACGAAGGTTGATCCCCATCTCCTTCCCCAGAGGCCGAGGTAAAATGCCCATGGGGTCATTAGGGGAGGGGCAGGAGGGCGGGGTCTTAAAAACAATAATGCTCATTTTTGCTATTTATACTATATTTTGTACTATAAAACCATATATATTCATGATCGGTGTCTCGAGATGTACAAGTCTGTATCGCAAGATTTTCCCGGGGGTATCAGGGAGGGTGGGGATGGGTGGGGCAGTGTGCTAACTTTTAAACGGTTAAGATCCCCACCCATAAACTATATATTTTCTGGTTCTACATGAAAAGTTGAATTGAGTGATACTAAAGAAAGTCCCATGGGGTCATTCTTGATGGAGAGTGGGGATGGGTGGTGATGGGCGGGGCTTGGTACTAACTTTTAAATGGTTGATATCCCCATCCTGAAAATATATTTTTTCTGGTTCGGCTTTTAAAGTTGAATAGAATGATACTGCAGAAATAAAAATGAAGTTATTCCAGAGGAGGGTGGGGACAGGCGGGGCTGGGTACTAACTTTTGAACAGTTGAGATCCCCACCCCTAACATATATATTTTCTTATTCTTTATGAAAAGTTGAATAGATTGATACTTAAGTAAACCCATATGGTCATTCAATAGGAGGGTGGGGACAGGTAGGTCTAGGTACTAACTTTGAGATCCCCACCCTCAAACTATATTTTTATTCATGGGATGGTTGCTATCATTTTATTTAAGAATTAAAACAATTAGCATGAATTTTCATTGTTTAGGATACTTAAGTAATCACTGATCTATGTCCAAAAGCTCTCAAGCTAAATCTGTTTTTATAAGCAACGCTAATGGTCAGTTATCCCTGGGGCATGATTCATTCAATTCAATAGAGTAGCTGCATTTAGTTGTCAATATGACATTATATAGGTAAATGCTTGGATTAATTTAAAATCAACACATCATTAGCTCATCAAAACAACAGGTTGTGATATTGGGTATAGGTGATGTCAATCAACTTTGCCTATTGTTTGAATTTCAACCAATTGGATTCATGTACTACTTCTATATATAAAATTAAATCTCAATATTACAAGTTTAAAATTCTCGATTTTTATTTGTTTGGGCGCCTTATTTGTAATGATGCATCCATCATTACATTAGTACTCGTTATCATTTGAAGTTGTGATTCGTTAGGCGGCCGATTAATCTCATATCCAACGGCTTACTTCTCTCAGCATTTGGTTCAATCTCAGGGACCTGATGTGAAAAAGTTTTGTTTCAAAGTTATTTGGTTTTCTCCGGATACTCAGGTTTCGTACCAGACAAAATTGTATAACTCATGCCAGTGACAGGATTTTGTTATTAGGTCATTTTTGTCATTATGACTGCAATCAACCTTCCGTGTTTGCGTTTTGTGAGGCAAGGAAATAAAAAGCATATGGATTGAATGATTGGGTCTAAGTGTTAGTAAAAATAGCAAATTCTTAAATCAATAGTGAAGAAACACGAAACTACGTGGAAACTTCGGCAGCCAATTGTCCGCCTATCCCCACCTTGACAATTTCATGTACAGAAATCGAGGTCTGACCGTAAACCATTGATGCGTTTAAGACGATGATCTTATCACCTGTATTAAGTCACCTGTGCGATCGCCAGCCCGTTAAGTTACAATGGGAACTAGATATACCCGATTTTCAAATTTAAATTTCACCAATAACAATATTATTTTTTAAAAATGTCTGGTTCTCAGTGAAAAATACATACTGTCACGAAAATTCAAATATAAAAATGATTAAAATATCTTGAAAAAAATCCATTCCACTTTTTGATTTAAAATATGGTGACATTTTACTCAATTTCCCTATGAAACTCATTAGTAATTTCACAGCACTGTTTTTATAAACAGGATTTTTCTTATTAAATATATAGAAAAGTGAAAATGTCTGGTTTTCATGATAAAATTCACATCATGATGAAAATTCAGTTATAAAAATCTTTGTGTTACCTTTAAAAAAATCCATTCCACTTTTAAGTTGAAATTTAGGTGGTACAATATTTATATCAATATTTCAGTCACTGGATAAGGGCTAATAGGTCTATATGTATGGCACGCCAATTGATGCAAAAATCAGCAAACCCTAGGATAGCTCAGCTATCTATAGGATAGCTGGCTGCTATCCTATAGATACCAGACCGTAACTCTCGATACCTGCAGGTATTGTGGGTTATAAATCAGCTGTCTATGGGATAGCTGTCTGCTATCCTATAGATAGCTGGCAGCTATCCCATAGATACCTGCTGTAAACCCATAGATACCTGAATTAAAACCCCCAATACCTCCTGATATTCTGAGATAGGAAATAGTATTTCATTGAAAGCTGAGGTTTGTATGAATTAAAAACTTCAAACCCCATGTTGCACCAGCTATTCGGAGTTGTAACTTTCTGTTATCCCATAGATAACCGATAGCCAATCAGAATCGTCCTTGTATCGTGATGCGTTTTCAACACTGAAGCAGACGTATCGGAAAACAAACAAGTTACACTGTGGAATTTGGATATTTGAAGAAATTACAACTAATGTCGCATATCAGGAACATTTTTATGGGTTGATAAAATAATTTATTCATCACTTGTATGAAGGTTTGAACGGCTGGACAGCCTAGTAGCACGATTCAGGCAAATTATTTTCGATGTTTTCGAGTCATGGAAGAATGCGAGTGTGACAGTGTGTTGGTTGACATCGCATCTTCTGATCTTGGCGAATTTGCAAAGAATATTCAATTGGAATTTAATAAAATTTGATAATTTAAACTATTTTCAACTGTGTATACATGTTCAAAATTGAAGTTCGATTGTTTACCCTTGACCTCGATCTCTGCTCCCCCCCCCCCCCTGCGCGATTAGGGCATCGAGCACAGGCACTAGCTTTTATCGATAAAGTCACGTATCACACATGCCTGCTCTTTGATATCTGACTGATATGGTAAGACTTCCTTTTGTACCCTCCACTGATTAAACCCTGTAAAAATTTTGAAAATTTATTTTGGTCGATGTTCAAAGAAGTGTTCAAAATGGCTTGATTCTGTCATTTTTAGGCTTTTTCAGTCAAAATTAAAATATTAGTGGAGGGTACAAATAACAGTTCCTCTTACCCAAGACAACTCGTACCCAACCCGAGACAACTCGTACCCAAAAAAAACTAAGAACATTCAGTTTTCTTGTTTTTTTTCAGTTCAAAACTTAGTAGTATTAGATCTATAAGTATTAATTTTTCCATTTAATAGTTGAGTTGAGTAATGGTGTTTTACATCCCAGTCAAGAATATTTCATTTATATTGAGACATCGCCAGCTATAGGCGAAAGTGCAGAAATTTTGCCTTTGCGTTGTGCTTATGGCATTATACAGCAGGGTTCTTTATCGTGCCAAGCCCACCATGACACGGGACCTCATTTATTTAAAGTTCCCATTGCAAAGAACCGTGACTTTCATTTCGTAATGCCGAATGCTTGGCAAAAGAAGAGTCACTACCCACTTTTAAGTCTTGGGTCAGACCCCGCTGGGGTTCGAACCCACGACCTCCCACTTACGGCGAAAGCACTCTACCAACTGAGCTACCGCAGTGGTTAAGGCACACAAATATCAAAGTTTACAGTTGTCCTACATGAATTCAGTTGACAAACGTGAGAAATATTAGCAGCAAGTATTTTTGATTGATGAAAGAAATGGACGGGTAAGGGGGGACATCTTGCATATGAGTTGTCTTGGTATGGATACGAGTTGACCTGAGTATGAGTTATCTTGGGTACAAGTTGTCTTGATACCACTGGTCCCAATGCTCCAACGTTTTTGGTCTCGGTTTTTACACCGATTTGGAGTTACCAAATTGTCCCACTAATAAAACCCAACTCGTACGACTTTTAAATACAAACTTGTCCCACTTTGTCCCCAACACTTCCCACTTTATTAAAGCAGTATTTGAGTTCAACATGACTCAGGACAGACCTTAGCATTAGAACTAAGAAGCAGTATTCCAAGTTCAAGATCTTAGCATGAGAAAATTTGTCAAGTTCCCTTGCAGAAAGTTGATGGTTTTCTCCAGGTACTCTCCTGTTTCCTATGCCATGCCCCAACTGGCTACATTGATATATTAGTAATAGAATCTTTACTGGGATGTAAAACTCCATCACTTATCTTATCTTACTCTAAGTAGTAAGGACAGGAAATGAAAACCATCTCAGAAAATTTCCAGTGCAGAATGAGTAGTAATGTGCCAATGATGGATTTAATTGATCATTGATTGAATTTGCCTAGATTTTAAGTGCTTGATTAAATTATTGAATAATTGATGATTGGTTCCCTTTTTAATGGGAAGAATCTATAGACACAAAACAAGAAATAACACGGGGATATTGCTGCTGCTCTCTCCAGTGGAAGGTTATCCAGTGGTTGGTCTCCTGGATCTAAGACTAGATGCAGGGTATGGTTATGTTTTAATTTTTTTCCAAGTTATGTACACATGGCACAAACTTCAAGTTAGATTAATTAAGCTGAAAATGCCAGTTCAAAACAAAACTAAATTTCACGTCTGAAAGTCCATAATTTGTACATAATAATGAACAATTGCTCATTTCCAAGTTATTTGTTACAAAAACAATTTTTTTATTAGTAGTTCCGATCATCTATTATGAAAATCAAACCGATTCCCATCAATTGCTATGAATGGGGTTCAAACCCAAAACCTTTTGACTCTGAAAGCCAGTGATAATACCACTCTTCCATGTCTGCCCACCTTGTGTAATAAATATTACATGCTTGATCACTCCAGTGACTTCATATAGATTTAGAGTATTACACCTCACTCTGTAGACACTGAATTGCATTTTACTCTTGCCAGGGTTTCTATTCCACTAGTATCTCCAGTTTTCTAGTAGTAATGTCATGTGATTGTCATGTGCTACTTTTGAATTATATTACATGTATTTCATAAAAATTCAAAAGTAGCACATGACAGTAGTGTTTAGCATTTACTAGATGTACATAATACATATCACAAATACAGTGACAAGGAAACCCTAGTGTTGTAGCCATCAGCATCAGCTAGATCTGGATTTTGCTTCCAAGGATAAAATAAAATGATAATTTTCTTTGAACTTCTGAATACATCTATGATACTTTATTTCCAACATAAAACTAAATATTTATCTCAAAAAATCATGTCATTTTACTACATATACTGTGATTCACTTTTGGATTAAGGTTGTTGCCTACTTCCAACAAATCTAAAAAAAGTAGGATTCAACTTTCTTCACCTTGCTGGCTTTATTAAAACCAATGATATGTAACATTAGATCATACGGTAGCTCAATTGGTAGAATGCTCCCTTTGTATGTGGAAGGTTGTGGGTAAGAACTCTGTTCGAATCTGACCAAGACTTAAAAGTAGGTAGTGGCTGTTCTTTCACAAAGCACTCTGCATTGAGAAATGAAAGCTCCTTCGGAAGAGGCCTTAGAAACTGATGCCTCATGGCATGTTAAAGAACCTTCCCTGCACATTGTCCGAATGCTTTACAAACATCAAAATTTTCTGTCATTTAACCTAGCTGGTAATTTCTCAATATAAGTGAATATTCTTGGGACATAAAACCCTATTCGATCAATCAACCACTGATATTTAAACTTTGACCTACAACCTAAATGTGGTACCCGATGATTGTCTCATGTTGGTATAGAGTTGTTTCATGTTGGTATAGATTTGTTCCATGTTTGAACAAAATCCATGCATAGATTTGATAGTTATGTATTGAATACAATTTTACAGATGGACATAGTGATTACTAATATAGCAACCTCAAACTATGTAGTGGTGGGGAAGGGTGTAACAATTTGTCTTGCAATATCTAAAGTTACAATTGGAACATATTTAGATTAAGAATTTTAACACGTTGGATAATTTTGCCTAAATGTGATTTGCTTTAGCATGTTGTATCACATTTTGCAAAAATTTGTGCAAATGAATACTTGATCTAAATGTACGGTGCCACATAATGAAACAAATGTATCTGCCTTGAGGTATAATGTCGAATACTACAGTAACAGTGGTGACATAGTGTGTGTCTGTCATCTACCTTTAGGTTTAGTGCCACATACTACACAACTGGTGACATGGTGTGTATACTAGTTGTGGTGACATGGTGTGTATACTAGTTGTGGTGACATGGTGTGTATACTAGTATGTCATCTGCATTCATATACTCCAGTACAGTGGAGACATAGTATGTATCTGTCATCTACCTTCAGGTATGGTGCCACACTCTACAGTACAAAGATGACAAAGTGTGTATCTGTCTGTACCTTTAGGTATGGTGCCACACACTACAGTACAAAGATGACATAGTGTGTATCTGTCTGTACCTTTAGGAATGGTGCCACACACTACAGTACAATGGTTACATAGTGTGTATCTGCCATGTACCTTTAGGTATGGTGCCACACACTATAGTACAATGGTAACAGTCTGTAGCTGTCATGTACCTTTAGGTATGGTGCCACACACCACAGTACAATGGTAACATAGTGTGTATCTGTCATGTACCTTTAGTTATGGTGCCATACACTACAGTACAAAGGTAACATAGTGTGTATCTGCCATGCACCTTTAGGTATGGTGCCATACACTACAATACAAAGATGACATAGTTTGTATCTGTCTGTACCTTTAGGTATGGTGCCATACACTACAGTACAAAGATGACATAGTTTGTATCTGTCTGTACCTTTAGGTATGGTGCCACACACCACAGTACAATGGTTACATAGTGTGTATCTGTCATGTACTTTTAGGTATGGTGCCACACACTACAGTACAAAGATGACATAGTGTGTATCTGTCATGTACTTTTAGGTATGGTGCCACACACTACAGTACAAAGGTAACATAGTGTGTATCTGCCATGCACCTTTAGGTATGGTGCCATACACTACAGTACAATGGTAACATAGTGTGTATCTGTCTGTACCTTTAGGTATGGTGCCATACACTACAGTACAAAGATGACATAGTGTGTATCTGTCATGTACTTTTAGGTATGGTGCCACACACCAGTACAATGGTACATAGTGTGTATCTGTCATGTACTTTTAGGTATGGTGCCACACACTACAGTACAAAGGTAACATAGTGTGTATCTGCCATGCACCTTTAGGTATGGTGCCATACACTACAATACAAAGATGACATAGTTTGTATCTGTCTGTACCTTTAGGTATGGTGCCACACACTACAGTACAAAGATGACAGTGTGTATCTGTCTGTACCTTTAGGTATGGTGCCACACACTACAGTACAAAGATGACAGTGTGTATCTGTCTGTACCTTTAGGTATGGTGCCACACACCACAGTACAATGGTAACATAGACTGCATCTGTCATGTACCTTTAGGCATGGTGCCACACACTACAGTACAATGACATAGTTGTATCTGTCATGTACCTTTTAGGTATGGTGCCACACACACAGTACAAAGGTGCATAGTGTGTATCTGCCATGACCTTAGGTATGGTGCCACACTACAGTACAATGGTAATATACATAGTGTGTATCTGCCATGCACCTTTAGGTATGGTGCCACATACTACAGTACAGTGGCAACATAGTGTGTATCTGCTAAATTCATTAGGTGTGGTGCCACATACTACAGTACTGTGGTGGTATAGTGTGTACAGACATCTTTTAAGTATGGTGCCACATAATAGGGTACAGTGGTGACAAAGTGTGTATCTGATATATACCTTTAGGTATGGTACTACATAATAGGGTACAGTGGTGACATAGTGTGTATCTGACATCTTTCTTTTGGTATGGTACTACATAATAGGGTACATTGGTGACATAGTGTGTATCTGACATATTCCTTTAGGTATGGTACTACATAATAGGGTACAGTGGTGACATAGTGTGTATCTGACATCTTCCTTTAGGTATAGTACCACATAATAGGGTACAGTGGTGACATAGTGACATCTTCCTTTAGGTATGGTACCACATAATAGGGTACAGTGGTGACATAGTGACATCTTCCTTTAGGTATGGTACTACATAATAGCATACAGTGGTGACATAGAGACTTCTTCCTTTAGGTATGGTACCACATAAAAGGGCACAGTGGTGACATGGTGTGTATCTGACAAGTTCCTTTAGGTATGGTACCACATGATAAAGTACACTGGAGACATAGTGTGTATCTGACATATTCCTTTAGGTATGGTACTACATAATAGGGTACAGTGGTGACATAGTGTGTATCTGACATCTTCCTTTAGGTATAGTACCACATAATAGGGTACAGTGGTGACATAGTGACATCTTCCTTTAGGTATGGTACCACATAATAGGGTACAGTGGTGACATAGTGACATCTTCCTTTAGGTATGGTACTACATAATAGCATACAGTGGTGACATAGAGACTTCTTCCTTTAGGTATGGTACCACATAAAAGGGCACAGTGGTGACATGGTGTGTATCTGACAAGTTCCTTTAGGTATGGTACCACATGATAAAGTACACTGGAGACATAGTGTGTATCTGACATCTTTTATGTATGGTACCACATTATTGAGTATAGTGGTGACAAAGTGTGTATCTGACATCTTCCTTTAGGTATGGTGCCACATAATGGGGTACAGTGGTTATAAAGTGTGTATCTGACATTTTTCTTTAGGTATCGTGCCACATAATGGGGTAAAGTGGTGACAAAATGTGTATCTGACATCTTAGGTATGGTACCATATTATTGAGTATAGTGGTGACAAAGTGTGTATATGACATCTTCCTTTAGGTATGGTGCCACATAATGGGGTACAATGGTTACAAAGTGTGTATCTGACATCTTCCTTTAGGTATGGTGGCACATAATGGGGTACAGTGGTAACAAAGTGTGTGTATCTGACATCTTTTATGTATGGTACAACATTATTGAGTATAGTGGTGACAAAGTGTGTATCTGACATCTTCCTTTAGGTATGGTGCCACATAATGGGGTAAAGTGGTTACAAAGTGTGTATCTGACATCTTAGGTATGGTACCATATTATTGAGTATAGTTGTGACAAAGTGTGTATATGACATCTTCCTTTAGGTATGGTACAACATTATTGAGTATAGTGGTGACAAAGTGTGTATCTGACATCTTCCTTTAGGTATGGTGCCACATAATGGGGTAAAGTGGTTACAAAGTGTGTATCTGACATCTTAGGTATAGTACCATATTATTGAGTATAGTGGTGACAAAGTGTGTATCTGACATCTACCTTTAGGTATTGTGCCACATAATGGAGTACAGTGGTGACCAAGTGTGTATCTGACATCTTCCTTTAGGTATGGTGCCACATAATGGGGTACAGTGGTTACAAAGTGTGTATCTGACATCTTCCTTTAGGTATGGTGCCACATAATGGGGTGCAGTGGTGACAAAGTGTGTATCTGACATCTTTTAATAAGGTACCACATTATTGAGTATAGTGGTAACAAAGTGTGTATCTGACATCTTCCTTTAGGTATGGTGCCACATAATGGGGTACAGTGGTTACAAAGTGTGTATCTGACATTTTTCTTTAGGTATCGTGCCACATAATGGGGTAAAGTGGTGACAAAATGTGTATCTGACATCTTAGGTATGGTACCATATTATTGAGTATAGTTGTGACAAAGTGTGTATATGACATCTTCCTTTAGGTATGGTGCCACATAATGGGGTACAATGGTTACAAAGTGTGTATCTGACATCTTCCTTTAGGTATGGTGCCACATAATGGGGTACAGTGGTGACCAAGTGTGTATCTGACATCTTTCTTTAGGTATGGTGCCACATAATGGGGTACAGTGGTGACAAAGTGTGTATCTGACATCTTTTATGTATGGTACCACATTATTGAGTATAGTGGTGACAAAGTGTGTATCTGACATCTTAGGTATGGTACCATATTATTGAGTATAGTGGTGACAAAGTGTGTATCTGACATCTTCCTTTAGGTATGGTGCCACATAATGGGGTACAATGGTTACAAAGTGTGTATCTGACATCTTCCTTTAGGTATGGTGCCACATAATGGGGTACAGTGGTGACAAAGTGTGTATCTGACATCTTTTATGTATGGTACAACATTATTGAGTATAGTGGTGACAAAGTGTGTATCTGACATCTTAGGTATGGTACCATATTATTGAGTATAGTGGTAATAAAGTGTGTATCTGACATCTTCCTTTAGGTATAATGCCACATAATGGGGTACAGTGGTGACAAAGTGTGTATCTGACATCTTTCAGGTATGGTACTTGAAAGATATGGACTTGACCCTTATTAACTAAAATGTAGTGTCTTTCCTTGTCATCTGACTTAAATGTTTGGTGTTGTGCCAGTATAATGGTAGTATAGTGGTCTGTGATGTTTATTTGTAACAATGCATGCAAGTAAATTAGCACATTAAAGGTTGCATAAGTGTGCACTAGTACAAAGCATATCAGAAATACTTGTATAACTTAAATTCTTACATTAAGCAATAAATATTTTGTACCATCCCGAATTTTACTAATTTTGAGGCATTATTGCAAATATTACCAGATTTCTGTACCATTTTCATATGAATTCAACTTTCTTCTGAGCTTATATCACAAAATACACAATCCCTAAGGAAACTTTACATATAACATAGCACTTGGATAGCTAGGATATTTTTAAGACACTGACACCTGTCAGATTGAGGTCCCTATTTCTTTAATTGAGGGGCTGGCAAAGTATAAATTATTTGGTAATTCATTAATTTAAATAACCCCCTTGCCAATGTAAATATATTGTTATGGGAAAAATTCCAATTGGAAGTATTAATGGTTTTTCATAATATGAATTTCTCAGTAATTATGTATACTATATATCTTCATAATAAACCACATTAAGGCATACAGTTATACCATGTTGTATGTCTTCAATAATAAGAAATCAATCTTTATTGCATTGGTTTTTGTTGATTGAATTTTTTGCAATTTGCAATTGAAGGGTGGCAAGAAAAATCTCTGTTGTTGACAGTATGACTATGGTAGAGTGGAGTAATGGTATTTTACTATGCAGTAAACAATTTAAGGTCAAGATAGTTTTCATTTATATAGTTGAAGTCAGTTTTGGGATTGTGGAGTAAAGTAATGGTGTTTAATGACCAAGTAAAATTTCTTTCACTTATATCAGACGGTCTGTTCTAGATGGTTGTGTGGCATAATGGTGTTTAATGCCAAAATAAATATTCTTTCACTCATATGGATGCGGTCAGTTTTGAGGTAGTAGAGTTGAGTAATCTTGTTTTACACCCCAGTCAAGATTACCACATTTATATTGAGGCAATCAGTTTTGGGATGGTTATGTGGAGCAATAACAACTTGCACCCAGGTCAAGCTTTTATTTATCAATTCTAAGGTGGTGTAGTGGAGTAATATCTAAAGTGTTTCGCCCTGCCAAGATTTTGTCACCGATTCATTTGCTGAGGCCGTCATTTCTTAGTGAGGAAAATGGAGTACCCAGAGAAAACCACAAAATATTGGCAAGCAAACTGACACACTTTTAACATGAGGAAGGATTTGAACTTGGGCAGTGAGAGTCACTGTAGTTGATAATAAGATGTTTTAGAATTAGTCACCGAGATCCCCCTAAGATAATGCAGGACAAAGAGGTGGCCAGAGAAAACAATTGAATTTGGGCAAGATATAACTGGACTGTAAATAAGTGTAGTGAGTATTCATGTCAACTTTTTTTACATGTATATTGAAACACTTGGTCGTTTTGAATAATTAAAAAAGTAAGATTTTTCAGTTTAGGATTTAAAATTGTAAAATTATGAGATACCAGTGGTGCCAATGAGCGGAGTTTTGACAGATATGTCTTAAGCATTCTCAGCCCAACAGGATTGGGAATTTTATCCCATAGGCATTATTGGCCAACTTGATTTCCAATTCATCTTTAGTGGTGGACCAGACTCTAAGGGTGGTCAGGTAACTCAGTCGGTAGAGCATCCCACTAGTATTGGAAAGGTCTGTATGGAACCTGGTGGGTTAAATTCAAAAGTAAATAAATTGTAAACAAAAAAGGGGGGGGGGTGGGGTGTGTGTGTGTGCTGTGGCAGACCAGGCTGGCTCAAAGTGTGACAGTGTAGATTGAGTCAGCAGAATGCCCTGCTAGTAAATTTGGCCGATGCAATTTAGTTGCACCTTAATCATGTTTGTTGCAACCAGGCTTGGTAGGTGGTGGGGTAACTCAGTGGGTAGAGTATCATGCTAGTATTGGGAAGGTCCAGGTTTGCGCTGCATTTTTCACTTTCCTGTTTAACCACTGCGGTAGCTCAGTTGGTAGAAAGCTCGCCACATAAGTGGGAGGTCGTGGGTTCAGTCCCCGGCCTAGTCTGACCAAGACTTGAAAATGGGTAGTGACTGTTCTTCTGCCAAGCACTTGGCATTACGAAATGATAGTCGGTTCTTTCAGATGGGAACTTAAAATAAACAAGGTCCCGTGTCACGGTGGGCTTTGCACGCTAAAGAACCCTGCTGTATAATGCCAACAGTGCAACGCAAAGGCAAAATTTCTGCACCTTCGTCTATAGCTGGCGACATCTCGATATAAGTGAAATATTCTTGACTAGGACGTTCAACACCATTACTCAACTCAACTTTCCTGTTACATTTGGGGACATGTCCAACAAGGCAAGTGGCAGAGCTGTCACCAAGCAGATGGTCCCAGGGTGGAACCTGGTGGTTTTAACTCAAGGGAGTCAAATCGAAATAAAGGAAGGGAGGAATGTAGCGGGCCAGACGTGATATATGACCAATTAGCTCAATCAGTGGTTTATTCTAAACCGGTTAAATGTGTAAACGCAATAAATAAACGTCGAGTTGACATTAATTTTGTTCATCAACAAGACTTCAACTTGACTTTTTGATAGGTCAGTATGTGTAACTGTAATAAAAACTATATTGATCGATTTCACAAAAAGTATTTTATTAAACAAAATGAAAATCACACATAATGTAGATACGTGTACAATAATTATATTTCCAAAATTTTAACACCGTACATAAAACACACTTGTGTGACGAAGTGAGAAACGCGTCGCATGATTTTCCCCGTGTCGTATCATTTACTATCACTGCGTGTTACATCTGACAAAATGGAGGGGAGGGGGTTGTCTAAAAACGCTGTTTTCTTGTTCAAACAGATGTATGTTCTTAAATTATTTATGAAATGTTAAAATCGGAAAGTTATCAAACTATTTCTCAAGTATTAGTTCCTTATTTCTTGCCATTTTCGATCCGTTTTCCATTTCACGGTTTTGAGCTCGCCGAAAGATGCGTTGATAGTCGTCTTAGCTCCTTAGTTGTCCATATTTAAATTATTTCTCTACACACTTAAAATATAAATCTACCAAAGTCAGTTTTAACTTCGATTGACTGGTTTTTGCTCTATTAACAGATTAATAACAATATTTGTTCTTCTATGTAACACTACTGCACACTTGCCCCTTGAAAATGCCTTGAAACACCCATGAAAATTCACGGGATAATGAAAAGGCCGTGAAAGTAGACCGTGAAAAAATCTGTATTGCAAATGTCCAGAACCCGTGAAATTCAACAAGTTGAACCTTACATTGAAAATCCCGTGAAAAATCCCGTGAAATTGTACTCTGTGAAATTTACAAATTATTTCTAGTATATATGTAGTACTAGTATATAAATTTGTAACCCATGAATTCACTTCGAAAATTTTCAAATTATTTTTAAGTAAAAGTACAAATATCCATCCCGTGAATTCCCCGTGAATCCATACTTAGAAAATTTACAAACTACATTTCAGCAAAAGTACTTTTAAGATTTTCAATGTATGTTTCAAATTGTAAAAATATATAAATGTAAAAACAAATGGATTTCTAAATAAATATATGTACATGTTTATTTATGTAGTCAAAGAAAAGGTAGTACACTTTAATTATTTTGAGTGAAAGTACAAATTTGTATCCTGTAAAATTCCTCTGGAACAAAAATTTTACATACCAAGTGATACTGTGACACTGAACTTTTAAGATTTTCAGTGTATGTTTCAAATTGTAAAAATATATAAATATACAAACAAATGGATTTCTAAATAAATGTATGTACATGTTTATTTATGTAGTCAAAGAAAAGGTATTATCTTTCACTTTTCCTAAAGATATCACAAGCTTTAGGCTGATATGTGTACTATTTTCAACTATATGTTTAGACTGAAAGAAAAAAAATCAATTTGATTTTCCCCAAATGCCTACAATTTACAAATCTAAAAATTTTACCCTAAATAGTTCAATGTAACAACAGAAATATAGCTGTTGTGTATATTACAAAAGCTTCATACTAAATTTTTAAGCCTATAGAATGAAAGATAGAAAATTATTACATTTTCTTAAAATGTCACTAAATTTATTATTTTTTTGCCAAATTGCAAAAATATTCTTTGATAACCCTATTTCAAGCTAACCCACAAAATTTCCATGGGAAATCTTAAAGTCACCTTATTTCTCAATAACCGGGTAAATTTGATGGCTACAAGCAAAATAAGGAAGTTAAAGAGAACTAATACCTAAATGCATATGCCTATTGTTTGTTATTGTACTACTTTTACCATAAATACTAAATCAATAGTAAACATAGCTTTGAGTTATGATAAAAAATCTTTAAAATCTTTAAAAAATCTTCAAATTTTGAAAGAGATTGTTAAAAATAAATGCAAAAGAGCATTTTCTCAAAAAAAAATGACATTTTAAATCTAAAATGTAATTTTTATATATTTATGCAAAAATAGCACAAACATATAAATGACAAATTTTATATATCCATTGTTGATTCTGGAAGATTTTCACAATTATACAAACTTGCAATTGTGATCAACAACATTAAAATTCAGAACAACAGGAAAGATCTTTTACACTCACGAATATAATATTCAAAGGCATCAAAATGCATGTATTATTCACAATTGCCATTAGCTAGGCCAGAATAAAAATTCCATCTTGATCTACAGAATATGCTACTGGACACTCCAGATTATCTAAGGAAACAGTTTTCCTCATTACACCTCTAAGTGATTGACATTTCCACATCCTTAACTTGGTGTCATAGTGAACATCTTCCAGGCATTCAACTATGCAAAAAGTATTCTTTTTCTTCCATTGTTGATGCTGGAATATTTTCACAATTCTTCCAAACTTACGATCATGACAGTTTTCATAACTGGGATTTATACATAATAGAGAAGAATCACTATGCTCTGTTGCTACACGTATAGTTGAAAAGGTGGAAATGCGTCCAGTTGTTGTGTTCTTTAATGATTTTTTATCATAGCTCAAAGCTGTGTTTACTATTGGTTTCAAAAGTTCTCTTTCTGCTGCTGTTAACTTTCTTGTATGAGGATTCCATTCACTAAATGAAACTGATGTGACATTTTGTTCTTTCTCATGTTTGTATATATTCCATAGTGCTTCTAGCCTGTTGTCAAATGAACAATAAATATTGAACAATTCGTTTATTGTACTTGTTGGTAAAATTATTTCCTTATGATATCCCTTGTCTTCATCAAAGAATTCACCACCATCTAGGTATTTTTCAGAAATTATTCCCAAAGCAGCTAAAGTCTGACTGAAGTCATAGAGCTGAAAAACAAGAATTATTTTTAGTTTACTTGAAAATGGATATCTCACCATCAGAATGTATTCATGGCAATAAACTGATGGAAGAAAAACTATATATTTATTATCAAAAAGTGTCATTGACAGCTTTTTATCTACTCCCTCAACTAAGTTAGCCGGTAGATATAGAATTGGGTTTGTCCATCCGCCCTTCGATTTTGTGCAAAGATTTAAACTTTTATTTTTTGCGACAAATGTGGAGGCGAGGGGATTGGCATTGCTTTATTGATGCACCAACCACTTGTTCTCATGAATCCATGTAAATATTTGATTGGTTTTCACTTACTTTTTAATTTTATTTACTATCAAGTATTTTTAAGACAGGAAAAAAGTGTCAGCCAATCAGAAGCCCTGACATGGCGGCCTTATTCAAAGTCAGGCAGATTCATATACTTTTGGCAGAAGACCATCCATTTTTTTTTTTTTTTTTTGACAGTGCATGAAATCCCATGAGAATAATTCTTACGCCCCTTTGGTCCAGGTGAGCAACCAAAAATCAAAGTCATAGCTAAAATCATAATTACAAACAGGATTTTTCTTTTGAATGACAAAATTTTCACAAATTTCTGTTGCTGGCCACTAACAGATTAAATAAGCAAGAGACTTTAACAGGTAAAACAAGAAGATGCTTTTTTCCGTTTTCTAGCTGGTGATTACATAAAAGCAAGATAAATATATGTCTGACTGACAAATGCTGAAATGGAGAAACAGAAAAAGGAAATTCAGTATACTCTCAATCTACTAAATAATGCACTTACCAAGTAGGTTTCAATGATGGTTGATTCGGGATGTCTTCTATTAATAGCTCTGTCTGAGCACCATCCATTCAGACGTTCAAAGCCATACATCCAAGTTGAATAAAGTGGGCCAAAATTTTTTATCCCATCTACTATATGATGCAACAAATGTTGAGTTATATTCTGTAAAAAATTAATTTTTCTTAAGTTTCATCTAATGACAACCAGACATGGCAACACTTCCCTTACATATTAGGCCACTGAAAAAATTGTATGTTTCAACTACTAAGTGACACATTTTTGAAAAATGGGGTCGCTAGCTAGATACAGAATAATATTTTTTGTTCTTTATTTCTTTTTTTACATTGACTATATGGGGCAACATGCTAGGATGTGAACTTTAACAGTGCTTGTCAAAATAGTGTCATAACTCACAATATCTTTATATTAAGCATCAATTAATATCTGTAAAATTACTGCCATGCATATTGGAAGCACAATTTTCTTTCTAGACCTAATAATTAACTATTGTTTGTCTTTTATACTTAGAAACTGTCCTTAACTAAAAAATGTAATATTATGTCAATTCTCATATATGAGTTTAAAATAAAAAATATCAACAAGGAAAAATACATATAAAATCTGAATCATTGTAAAAATCTCTGTATATAGAGATTTTGTCTGTAGAACCCTCACTACAGGATGGTAGGACTTCCTAGTTCCATAATCTGTACCTAAGAAAATACAATCGGGGCAGTCATACCATCTGGTTATTGGTACACCCTAGCAAAATCCTGAATAACTAATAATTTATAAAATAAGCATACACACCTGGATACTAACAGGAAAATCTCGTTCAATTAAGGCAAGTGTGGTGTTAAAATCCTCTTCCAAAGCATCTAGTTCATCATGTTTATGTTTCTCGCTAAAGAGGCATGCTAAACAGTCATAAAATGTAAACAGCGTCTCCTCTTGCTGTGTTCCTAACTGATCCCGCAGGCAATACTTTAATATGCCTTTACATGCTAGTTCTTTCCAATCATGGGAATTCAGTGTTGTGGTGGATGAAAATATTGGTGAAATCTTTATGCCAGTGCCAAATGGAAATCTGATATTTGAAAATCTTTTGTTGCATAGGTCTTTATTTTTAATCAAATATGGTGCTGGTGGTAGTACCGTTTTTGTCAATTTTAATTTCTTCGTATTTTTTTTCACCTTTGAAGACCGACTTTTTGCTTTGGACTTTCTTTTCTTTGAGCTAGAATTCTCCACTTCAACAGATATTTCTGACAGATCATCTTCATTTTCTGCAATCTCTTCTACATCAGATTGAGATAATTGTGATGTTGATTGAGTTATTCCCATAGGCCAGATATTTTCAAAGCGACCAAATTCTTTTTCTTGAAGTCTAACTTTATGCGAGTCATCTTTCCCAGTGATAAGATTATGAATGTTCAGAAGACATCGTTGAATAGTGTGCATGCCATCTGGAACTGACTGGTTTATTCGGTCATGATCCGGAAGTCTCATAAGTGGATAATATCCTTTGACACCTGTTGCAGATGCTACTGATGATGCCTGTGCCTTGTTCTTAGCACTAGTGTAAGCCTCTACATAGGAGTCACATTGTAACTGGGATCTCATTCTAGGCTTTGATGTTGATTCTGATGGCAAAGGAAAACCAGATGATGACAGTTTCAAAAAATGGTCATCTTGCAAGTAGCTTCTGTTTCTCAAATATACTGTTTTACTCAAATGTTTGCAATAAGTTCCAGATATTTCGCACCAAATACAGCCCTTTGTAGCACCAGAACCTGAGACATGGAACAATTTACAGAAACCGGGATAATCTAATATATACATAAGCAGTTTTTTTTTAATTTTACTGGAGCACCTTGATAATTAGTAACAATTCCAAATTTTGTTAAGTATAAAAGCTCGTCTACTAGAATTTCTATATAAGCATCTTCACTTGATGCCTCTGACTTACTGTCACCTGGAATAACCATAACAAGAAATATATTCCTGAATAACATTCTAACTGACCTTATCAGACTAAATACAGGCAAAGTAACAACAGTAAATGAATAAGTCTGGTTGTAAGAATGAAAAGGGGCAACACCATCTGCTTCTAAACCAACTACTATTCCTCCTTTTTGGCCAGCTAAATATCCATTCTGCAAGAATAAATTTTTAAATTTTGGAGAATCCTGAATATCATACATATAATCAGATTCATTCTCAATATCAGAAGATATGCAGTGAGAATGTAACACTGCAGCTAAGCTTTCATTTCCAAAAATTCGAGCGAATCTAGGTCCAACGGGAATGTATTTCACTTGTCGTCGAGCAACACCTTTAGATGTGTACCTTGGTTCATCACATACTGGACATCTATCTAATGAACTATACATCTTATTGTTAGCTGAATTCCTATAAACAATACAATGTTTGGGACAAACATCATATATTTTGACAGGAAGAAGATATGGCCGAATAAGTTTTTTTGCCTCATAGTAATTAGATGGCATACTGTTTGGCTGTGGCAGAGTTTCTTTTTCTTGACTGATGAATCTCGACATAATGCCCTTGGTTATATTTGAAGAAGTAAAAGTAGCAAAACGTTCTCCTAAGACTTGTAGAATAGTTTTAGCACTTCCTGTATATAATTCTTTTGTTGCAATACCTTCGGAAAACAATGTATTGTTGTATGTAGGTTCCCAGGTTTCTACCGATTCGAGGTTTTTGTTTGGAGGACAATATATTTCATAATCATCTTCAGAATCTGATTCAGATGTATCAGAAAAGCTAATAGGCTCCAGAGTTGTATTTTGTACATGTTTTTCATCAGCAGGTATGTAAAATGACGTGTTTTCCTGGACTAAATTTCCAGTTCTATCTGCATAGGAGTCTTCTGTGACAATATCATGGTCACTACTTTCTTTTGAAACAGCTTGATCATCTTCTGAATTACTCTCATATGAATCATGTGGACCATGTGATACATGTACACTTGAATCATCACTGCTGCTGCTATTGTCCTGACTTTTACTAAGAGAATCTGGTTTATAGGCTTCCAATGCATAGTCAGATATCTGAAATATAAATAATTTAACATAATAATTTAACATTAAATATAGCTCAAACATGTTAGAGACTCCAAAGCCCAATTAGAAACTATTGTGTGAGTCAATTTTGTTTTACTCGCACCCACAATATTTCAAGTCACTGGCGATAACAAGTTTATATATATATATATATATAATATATAGCTCTAGGCTATGCAAGTTCAAGGAGAAACTGATATTTTGAACTAGGGCATTCCTTTTTCTGGTGTACGGTTTTTCAAAGCTCATTTATCCTATGCATAAGGGTAGGGAGTTGGATAAAATTTAACAAGTTTGATTTTGCTAATTAACTGGCCTTAAAATTGATTAAATAATGCTTATTAATTGATTGAATTATTGAGTTATAGCACTCAGAACTTCTGTCTGGTCTACTTTGCTCTTTCAAACAAATGCTATAATAATAGCTGTATATTGCCTTAATTACACAATGAATTCACTTTTGATCAATAATCAAATTCACGTCCAAGTTGTTGCCATGAAATATTAAATACTGTCCGTGACATATGTCAGCAGTGCCGATTGTACTAGACTATTGTCTAGATACTAGGCTTACCAGCATGTTGCTGATAAAACAGGGCCTTTACTTTTTGCACATCCATATACCTACCTACCCCCCCCCCCCCCCCCCCCCCCCCCCCGAGATAAATTACAATGCCAGCAAAATGAATAAATCAAACAGCCAATTATCATAAATATCACGCAGTGAGTAGAGTATTCGAAATTATCAATGGGGCGAGTTGACCCATTACACCAGGCGTTACCCGATGTTTGGGCCATTTAAATTAAATAATAAAATTTGGTGAAAAAAACGTCGACCCGGCAAGAAATATAATATATATATATTAAAAGATAAACATACGTTTATTGACTGGCCCTGTAACTGGAGGTGCTTGAGTATAGTATCTTTTAATATACGTTGAGTTTTGCCTTTGCAACGGGGAAAATTACACGGACAAAAATATTTTTTCCTTTTTCCATGATAGCTGTCCATGCTTGTCTGTAACTTTTCAAGGCTTTACTTACCGCTAAAATGTGTCGTGTAAATAAACGCAGTAATGATCCAGAATATTAAGGCATGCGCAACACGGACTTCCGCCGAAAATAAATTGGCGCAATTCATGAATCGGATATATATATATTATCATGGATGTGCATTGTAAATGCGGTGAGACCCTGAAACGAGACTACAAATTTTGCCCGTCATGTGGTAAGGAATTCGAAGCAAAGGGCAAGTGTAAATGTAGTAACTGTGACAATGACCTGGAAAATGGACAAAAGTTTTGTCCACAATGTGGCCATGGGTCCTCAACACGGGAAAAGGATGTTACTGCTAGTATCGACGACCAACTGCGAGAACATGACCACGTGCACGTTCATGAAAAAAATGGGAACGTTAACGGTATGCATATGCATGGAGATACCGACACCAGCTCGCCACAGAGTAAGTTTAAAGTGAATAGAGATACATGTCGTTTCGCCCCGATTTTATTTTCGTCCAGTTCATGATCATGAGTACTGATGCATGCATATGACAGTTAAAAATCTCTATTTTGAAATTTGTTACCATTATGCTCCGGATCCAGATCAAGAGCACTATTTATGTAATTATCAGAAAAAACTTGATGGTCTTTATAATTATTTCTTTGTATTAAATTTTGTGAAAACTCTTAAATTTGAGATGGAAATTGTAATTAAATATCTTTTAAACAATTTAATGTTGCATTAATTGATGACACTGATGAAAAGTGTGTGAACTATATATATATTCATTGTCAGCTGTTCAACATTTTAAAAAAGTGAAAAGCAAAGCTCATTTCATTGTTTTCATTTCTAGATTTATTTAATGTTGCTATAGATAGACGACTTGCTGAAAATCAGGTCTATATAATTATATGGTGCAGCTGGTCTGCTTCGACTTTTGCAATTGCAAAACGCAATATATAACAAATCATGATACAGGAAAATTTCAGGATAAAGTATTTTTTTCAAAATTCATTAACAAAACTTTCATACAGGTGTTAATTATCAATGAAATAAAACGAATATAAATGAATAATTTTTTAGAATTATATGCTACAGATGCACAGAATTTTTGTGGCAGTATTGATTGGTCATCTGTAGACAACTTCCTGAGATTCTGATCTACTATTGTAGAATTATTCTGCCAGTGGGGGATTACCTAATTTACTAATTACAGATTACAGAAATGACCAGAACTGAACAGAAATGTATCTTCATCTCGGAAATTTTGTCGATGATAATTGCAATGCAGATATATAATAACAGCACTATGCTAAACCTGATTAAACAATCAATAGGATTAAATAATTTAAAGTATGCAAGTCCATACCTTAATAATTGTGTCGTTGTCAATTGCAGAATCAAATATTCACTTTGTCGTGTTGTTTACAATAAAAAAATAACTTGACCAATTCTTTTTATTATTTTTTTTATTTTATTATTTTTTTTTTTTCAGAATTAAAATATTCCTTACAGTCCATGATGGCAATCCGAACACATGAAAAAAATAAAGGGTCACCTAAAGCTACCAAGGCACAAAAATATTTTTCGGTATGGTATGAATGTAATGTTTCATAATGTTGTTTTGTCATTATAGATTGCTTCACTCCTGTTAGTCATGTCAGTGTCACTTGTATTTGTGCAAAATCAGTGGTAGAATTTAATTTTTCTCCCAAACTGCCAAACATATGTCGCTTGCTCCTCTTCATTTTGAAAAAAAAAAAAAAAAAAAAAATTAACGATGAAAGGAAAGTTTTAACATCAACCTACTTTACATGTGACTTCTTGTCTACGTGTTACCTTCTTCTTCTCATTAAGCAAAATACCTGTGGTTTCAAAATTTACTGTAAAACATCATTGAGCAAAGGGTGTGTCATGGATCTTGACCTTGGTTTAAGATCATTGACATGTCATTGATATGATGCTTTTTAACAAATTCCAAGTTTCGCTTTACTCAGTCAGTCGAGCATTTACTGGTAAGCCCATGCATATGTTCCTCCTGTTGTTAGCTCACCCGCTAAAAGTCTGGAGAGTTATTGCTGTCAACTTGTCTGTCCTGTACGTCTTTCCGTACCACCCCATACGTAAATGTTAAAGTTTTGGGTGCACGTTTTCAAGGATGAAGTCCGGTGAGCTTTGGTGGCATTGACACTCTTGTTTAATTCTGTCAATATCTTGTCTGAAATTGTTCCACCTCTAAAATTAAAAGATACCATGTTTTGATACACTAGCTATATATAGAGAGAGAGAGCAGAGGTATTAATATATTGTGTATACATGTACATGTAACTAGTTCTTTTGGTTATTTTAAATTAAGTATACATGAATATTTATAGGAAATATTGCGCCAAGCAGCTCAAGTTGCAAGATTGTGGGATACTGCCCCCCACTTTGCAGAAATAACAGGAAAGCAATGGGATAAATTTTGGACACAGGTAAATATAATTGCATATAGAAACTAGTACTTATAGAATATAGACTACTTACTTGGGAACTTAGAACATCCTTCAAAAACAATTTTTTGGCCATTTTTAGCATGACTGGTTATAGTCAACTGATTAGTTTTAAGAAAGTAATGTTTTCATCCAATTACAAGTGTAAATGGTATCCTTTCATGTACAGGATTTCATGGTTTATAAAACATAAAATCTACAAAATTTTAAAGGAAAATAATTGCACTTTTTTATACATTTTTTTAAAAAAATATTTGATTGATAATTTAACTTGAAGCTTGTAAATTATCAAAACTGAATTAACTCATGGCTGTGCATTTTAATTTGGTAGATGTATGATATCTGTCATTTATTTATTTATTTATTTATTTATTTTGTTTCTTTGGCAAAATATTGGTAATACAACCAAATTTTGCCATTTGATTAAACTTTGATTTCCATGTCGCAAGTTTGAGATTCTTTAGTGTTGTAATATTCTTTAGTGTTGTATATCATGATATACAATTGATGCATTTCATAAATTGTTTTAATTTTTAGGGAAATTAAAGGTAAAACTTTTTAATATTTGCACTGCGTGCGCTTGCACAGATTTTTCTGGCCATTTTGGGAAAGGGTCCTTGAGATGAAATTTGGAAAAATCAATCAATAAAATTCACATTTTGAGAAAATGAAAAAAAAAAGAAAGATGCTCATTGTGTCATCTATTAATGTTAGTTGCACAGTACTGCATCTTTAGACAGTTTAATGAGTTTCTTGAAATACATGTATTCTACTACAGAGTCAACTGGGAATTTTTACCGACAAATTTGGGAAAAATAAATGCTTTTTGGCATTGGGAATGGGTCCCTTTAGCGGACCTGCGAGTGGTCAGAAAAATCCCTGATCAATTCTCTTACTACAGCTACTTTTGTGGCACTTCTTTATCAATCACTCATTTATAATTTCTTCTAAATGTATGATGTTTTCTGGTTGTGGTAGTTTTTTATCAATCATTCATTTATAATTTAGTTGAATCTTGTTATCTCGAATTTAATAGAAGATTAAAATTTGTTAGACTTATCTGTAGTTGGAAATATTGGAAATGAAAATCAGATTTAAGGGAAGATAACTGCTACTATACTTCCTCACTACGCAGAATTGATCGATTTCAACCCCACGTTACTGTTGGCGTGATTTTATATGCTTGCACATTATAAGTGCGTGAATTGCTGAAATTGTTCATTAAAAATGACTGTCCAAAAATAATGTGGAAGTAACTTTGATTGATTCTGTGAAATTTGAGATATCCGTGTTTGAGATCATAATGAGATTCAACTGTACTTCTACATATCTGATGTTTCAGCTGGTTATGGTACTTTTTTATCAATCACTCATTTATAATTACTTCTACATGTATGATGTAAACAATATTTGTGAAAGAGCAAAATACATCTTACATAGTATCGAAATCAAACTCATTTAACCATATCATAATTAGAGCTGGGATGCCGCAAAAAAAAAAAAAAAAAAAAAAAAAAATTACCATGGTATACCAGTATTTTACCAAATATGGCAGTATATACATGAACATGGTATACCACACGTTCATTGAAATTTGAAATGCATCTAGTCCTATCTTAACATGTCAGCTAAGGAAGTCGGGCATGGAATATTTTGAGAATATCAAGGGTGCTATCACACAATAAAATTCAGAATTATCTGTAATTCAGCCAGGTTTATTTGAAAACTTGAAATCTAAATCCCACAAGACTATTGTCAATCAAAGATGTTTAAATAGCGGTATTCAATATTACCGGTACCTGGTTAGTACTGCAGTAAACAGGTATACCAGTAATACCACACACCTCTAAATACAGTTGTACATACATGTACATGTTTGTATTATATATTTACTTTGATCTGCACTGATTTTTTTTTTTTCCTTTTAAATGTTGTATACTTTTAACAATTCTTTCACTCAGTTTTAAATAAAGTAACAGAATAACATTAATTTCTGTGTGAATAGTATGGTTATGAGCAGCTAAATTCTTCATTGGAAACCTTTCAAAATCCAGATACATGAATATTATTGAAAGTTAAATAAATACACCAAAAAAGTATATAAAAAAGGGATTGGGATTCATAGAAGAGCATTTGATATGTCACATGTTTAGAAACCAATTTGAATTTATTTTAAGGCAAATTAAAGCCCTTTCAACATGGCAATCTTGTTAACAAAGTTTATATTTCTTAGTAAGGACACCTGCAGAAACCATTGATTGGAATTCCAGATCTCTGCAGTACACGATGGTTTTCATTTTGATAGGGAATAACTGCAGCTGTCTCCTTGTGAGAACTTGTGATATTATCATGTTTCCTCTCTTAATTTGAAAAAGAGCAAATACATGTATTACAATTTTTTTTCTGAAACACAATGCTGCTAGCATGCAGCATAATCAGATGTGTTGATTGTGATGCAGAAAAATTGAAGCCAGAAGCAAAATTTTGGTTAAAACTAGACATGCCTGCCTTTTTTCTTTATTATTGAGTGGCTTTTGCATTGTGATACTGTGTCATAGCTAAGTAAGGCTACAAAAAATTATACTTTTCTGATTCTCATCCCCATCCATCCCATCTTAAATCTGCCACCTGGAACTATTTTATTGACTATTTTGGAAAAAAGGGCTTTCTAGAATTTTTTCAGTCTTTCCTGGTAGTGATTTTTTGCATATGCATGTATGCCAGAAACATTTTCAGTTTGCACTGTATTGCTTGTAGCTTTTTCTGAAATTATCAATGGTGGGAATGTACCTTTTTATGAAAATGATCAATATTGGGAGGGGGGGATTAAAGCTATACCATAAATCTGTCGTTCTGACTTAATTAAAAAAAAGTGGGTGAGAATCAGAACATTAATTTTTTGTAGCCTAACCTGCTTTTTTATGTAATAATATAACTCAATTATGTATATTGTATTTATATTTATATATAATGCACAATATTTGGTTATACATCATACTGCGATATATCACGATATTGGGTATACATGTATTTGAGGCTAACTTTTCTCTAAGGTAGTCAGTATACAGTACGGGTGGGATTCCAAAGGTAACAAAAATGAGAGTACGGTATCTGTAATTATTTTAGGCTTAAAATTCTGTAGTTTCTCTCCGTTTCTGGCCTGTCAAGCCCACCCCACCTCCCTTCAAAATTTGATTTGAATTTATTGCCTTTCCCGAACCAATTTTATTTTCTAATTTGACAGAAACCTGGAAACTTGTAGATTTCTTCAGCATTCAAATTCTTTACTTTGAGGCTTAAATTAAAAGACAAAAATCATGTACAGATCTATAGATCTTCCAGTTTATTGTTGAATATTTTGAAATTGCATTTTAGCTGCTGACATCCTGTCCAGAATTAAAAAATGAAAAATGTGCAGTGAAAGAAAGGCTTTTGGAGAAATTAGAAAATAGACGGGGTTACCTGAAGAAGAAAAAAGGGAAAAAAGAGAAGTCATCTCTACCAATGCAGTCTAATCCAACAAAAGAGAAATCCAGCATTAAATCACCTTTTCCATTGCAGTCTACATGTACTTCAGTAACTACCATGAATAGTCCAAGCAACAATTCTGAAGGGGGACTTTGTAATGGGTGAGATTGCGCTCCATCTCGGCTAAATAACTTGTCATCAGTTTTCTTAATAAAAAATGAATTATAATAGATTTATGGATGAAAAATAGGGAATAAATATTTTTAAATTTTGGTTTTTGTCATACAAATATTTTTATAGTGTTTATAAATTTTGGTAGGTTTTTCGTATCCTGTTAAGGATATTTGTATCGTTTTATCAAATACTTTCCCAATTTTAAATTGTTGTTTTCTTCGAGGTATTTGATAATCTGTTCTCCTCCAAAAACTTTAGTCGCAATATGTTTTTTATTAACCCCTAAGCCTCTCAGAAGTATTTCAACAAATTTAAAACAGTCTATGAATCAGAATCAATAGCTCTTAAACTTATAGTGATGATCATAAGCATTTCTTACATTTTACAGTGATTCAGTTATGATCATGAAAGGAGAGCAGACTCTTGGGTCTGGAATAATTGCCAAATTGAATATCCAGAATGACCCATTAGGTAAACTATTGTACATTTTTGGTTAAATGTTGATACTTTTTTTGCTGTTTTTTGTTGTACTTTGTAATATACATGTAGTTAATATACTTAACCTTGAAAAATAATTGCAATATATACATGTACATGTATGTATGCATGAACCTTCTTATGGTAGTTTACAGCAAGCATAATTTTGCAAGATGATGTGAATTCAATTTTTTATATATGAAGTTTCAAATAAAAAGAAGCTCATCTGGCAAAAAAATTAATCTATTCCAGACCAAATAATGACCAGCCATACACTCCTCCTGCAAACTTGTGATAAAATGTGGCCCTTTAGTTCAAGACAATTCAATTTTAAAAGTTTGCTCAATCGAATTGAACTTTTATATACATGTAAGTTGGTCATGACTTTCATCATAACAAATATATTTATTTTGTAATATTTAAGGGTTATACTGTGAGGTAGTACTTCATAAGAAAAGACCAGTAATACAGTTTTCATCAGAAGAAATAAATCTTCCTAAGGAAACTGAAGATGGCATCACCGTGTTTCAGGAATTGAATGTAAGTCTTAATTAACCTGTATAGAAATTAAAGGCATGATGAAGTAATGAACTTGAAACATATTAATTATTGAACACCCAAAAGTTTGAATGCCTGCTATCTCAGTCAGTGGAGTGTCAACTGTCATGCAAGCTTTGGTGGCTCATGATCGGTCCATAGAGGGTCAGCTTCGTGAGTGGGAAGCTGCATGTTTGATCCATTGATGGGGGCCAATGAAAGAATTTAAACTTCATAAAGTGTCTGACTTCGTAACCTTCCACTCGGCATTAAAGAGAATAAATAAACTTTTAGTGTTCCCAGTGTCAGGATAATGGACAAGAATGGATGGCATGTTCCTCTAATGTTGTTTTCATGCTTATCATCTGTTAAGTGTTTTATCTGAAAATTGTTTTATTTCGCAGATTTTTTACAACTATTCAAATTAGATGCATTTATACTTTAAAGATAAAATGTTTTTCATTCAAACTACTTTCATTCAAGTAGTATGAACACTTTTCAGCCAGTTGATTAGGGTGCAATGAATTCTAAGAACCATATAGTGATATATTACAATATGTTAAGTTATATTGCATATTAAGTATTGATAAAAAATTCTCATATTTCTAAATAATGTAGATAAAAGGTTTTAATATATTGAATATCTGTATAATTTAGGGAGTGTAAAATTTAAGCTTATTTTTCATGGTTTTTGTGGGGTACAAATTGTGTCTACTTTAAAAATTCAAGAAATGATCCCATTCAGATTGAAAAGCTATAAATACCTTTGGACTTGAACTCAATTATCAGAAATTGTGTGGGAGTAATAAGTAAATCATCAGACCTGTGTATGGCAGTAGTGACCTTAACCTAGTGGTTTGTAATATTCTGGCCATTGGAAATAATTTTGGAGAGAACTTTTTAAACTGTGGACTTAATTCAAAAGGCTTTATTCAATTTGGGATTTAAATGATTTTATTCATCTGGGCTTTAGAGCAGATCAGGGAAGCAAAAGGACTTGGATACCTTGATTTAATTGTTTATATTAATTTTTTTTTTATAAATTTGTAAATACTTTGTATAAAAAAAATACTGTATAAAAAATTACCAAGTAAAATTTTATTTGTTGCTAAAATTTTTTAGTAATCTGTTCTACTGTGCCTATACTGACATAATAGTAGAAATATAAATTAGAGGCCTTTAATTTATTATACATGCATTTATTTTTCAGGAAAAAAGCAAGTTTATATGGCGTAAGTCAAATTTACTTAAAAATGTAAAAAACACCAATGAAAAAAAACAAAGCAACATGACTAAACTGAAGAGTACATGTAAGGAGGCTGCTGCTACTAGTACTGGTGCTGCATCTCTGAACAGTGGAAGAAAACAAAGCAACAAGCATGAGACTGAACTGAACAGTACATGTAAAGAGGCTGCTGCTACTAGTACAAGTGCTGTATCTTTGAACAGTGGAAAAAAACAAAGCAACAAGCATGAGACTGAACTGAACAGAACATGTAAGGAGGCTGCTGCTACTAGTACAAGTGCTGCATCTCTGAACAGTGGAAAAAAACAAAGCAAAAAGCACGAGGCTGAACTCAACAGTACATGTAAGGAGGCTGCTGCTACTAGTACTAGTGCTGCATATCTGAACAGGAATATTAATGCTACCACTGATACTAGAGTGCCGAAAAAAAACAGTAAAAAAGAAATCAACAACAGGTGTGAGACTAAACTTGACAACATATGCAAGGAGGCTGCTACTAGTATAAGTGCTTCATCTCTGACCGGGAATGCTGGGAATGCTACCATTGATACAGGTGACTTTTTAAAAGTGGTGAAATTAATTTGATAAATGAGTACTTTATGTTACTTCTACTTTGTGATTGATTTGTCCTTGCAAAATGTCACGAGGGTAATTACAATTTCAAATGCAGTAAATCATTTACATTGAAATGGATCATTAAACTACATGTACATGTATAAGAAATTCAATGTATAGCCTGTATAGAACACTGACACAAAAGTTATTCTTGTGAAAATAAAGTAATTTATTTATATCCATGTTTGATTACACGATCACTTGAATGGTTCCAAAATATTTGAATTGCCAAGAAAAAAATTAATTCTCCTTGGAATTCTTGTTTGCGAGTGGTAGCTGAAATTAAACACACCTACTTCATGCTTATTTTAATGTACTATTACATGTATTTTCGCAAAATTCAAAATTTGAAAGCTGGCAGAGCAGGTTATATATGCAATCCCTTAATGACACTTCATGCTGTTTTTTTTATCTTGTAGGTCCAAAAAGGCAGGCTAATAAACGATGGTTTTATAAAATAGTAACCGATCACGAAAGTGAGGAAGATAGTTCTACTCATCAGTTACAAGGGCCTAGGAAAAAAATCAGATCAAGACTCTTAGATATTTACGAGTCATATTAATATTTATAATATCATGGAGAGTGAGGAAGATTGTTCTGCTCATCAGTTTCAAGGACCTAGGATAAAAATTAAATCAAGACTCTTAGATATATATACGAGTCATATTAATACACATGTATATTGAAAATCTTCAAGAATGAATTACCTAATATACACTTGTACTGTGCAACTAATGTAAAGAGGAGCCTACAGATCTAGATGTCTATAGTTTGAAACTGTAAAATTTTTCTTGCTTCATTGATTCTTAGCTCACCTGGAATATGATGGAATTTATAGTGTTAAAGTGTAGACTATTTCTTTCTTCATTGACTTGGTATAGCCTGGCATGGCAAATGTGTGCATCCATGCATTTGAGAAAACAGTGACACATTACAATTTCATTATATTATGTCCCCTACATTTCTACATGGATTTAAACCAAACTTGGTACAAATGTAAACCATCATGAGAGGATGTGTCATGAACCATGTTTACTTATGTAGATTCAAGGTCAAGGTTACAAGGTCAAATCTAAGAATTTTTGCAATGTATATGTATTTTGTGTCCACTCCATATCGCCTACATTTCTTCATTGTATTTAATGAAACTTGGTACAAATGTAAACCATCATGAGAGGAAGTGTCATGAACTGAACTATGTTAAGTTATGTAGGTTAAAGGTCAAGGTCACGAGGTCAAATCTTTGAATTTTTGCATTGTATTTCGTGTCCGCTCCTTATCCCCTACATTTCTTCATTGTATTTAATGAAACTTGGTACAAATGTAAACCATCATGAAAGGATGTGTCTTGAACCACGTTTACTTTTGTAGGGTCAAGGTCAGGAGGTAAAATCTTAAAATTTTTGCAGTGTATTTCGTGTCTGCTCCATCATGAGAGGATGTCATGAACCATGTTTACTGATGTAGTTTCAAGGTCAAGAATTTTTGCAGTGTATTTCGTTTCTGCTTCATAGCTCCTACATTTCTTTATTGTATTTAATGAAACTTAGTACAAATGTAAACCATCATGAGAGGATGGGTCATAAACCATGTTTAGTTATGTAGGTTCAAGGTCAGGGTTATGAGGTCAAACCATAGAAGTTTTAAATTTGCAGTATAACATTTAAGAATTCTAACCTTGCTTTTGGTTTGAATATATTACATATGTCGCAATTGTGAAGTTAGAAACTTAATGTATTAGTATTGTGTTTTGTCAAACAATAGATATCATGATCTGGGAGCATATTGATGCCGAAGCGGGGTGATGTGGAAGGGGGGGGGGGTATGTGATCTCACTCACTTTTTCTCTTCCAATTCTATTTATTTGTAATATTTGTCCATTAATGTTTATGGTAAAAGCTTATGATATTAAAATAATTTATGTAACTTCTAAATGTTACTTCGAAACACTATGTAGTATTATTTAAACAAGGATGCACATAAAGTAGTATAAATTAATTATTAATGATTATTGTTTATTGTCTTACCTGTGAATATTGCAAGAAGGCACCACATCAAAATAGGTATTCTTTTCCTATTTCAGACATTTGGCCAGTGTGGCAAGCTGGCGATCGAAGACGTCCAATTCTGCATAATTCTTGTATAGCTTAAAAGTTGTTAAAATAATCGGAATTTTTAGCATTTGCTCGTGAAAATACAGTGAACCTTATGTGAAAAGTTTGATTTAAATCCTGTTTTCCTTTCTTGAAAAACCCGTGAAAATTTTTATACAATTTTGATTCAAATGTCACGGGTTTTCCACGGACACATTTTCACGGGGAAAGTCACGGGAATTTCAGGTGCAACTCCTCACGGGGTTTTCACATTATTTTCAAGGGGCGTTTTCAAGGGGCAGTTTCACGGGGTGTCGTGAAAATACCGTGATTACTTCGTAAAAAGGGCCCATTATTCATGGGAAATTCATGGAATTTTCACGGCCCTTTTTTGCAGTAGTGTAAACAGCGACACATGTCTCTGATGTAAACAAGAAAATTTGTTACAAACGCGCTGATTGGTCAATTCAGCTATGGCTAGTGGGGTTTCCAGGCCTGCGATCCTATAGATAGCTGAGCTATCCTAGGGTTTGCTGTTGCAAAAATAGGTTTGAAGTTATTAATTCATTAAAACCTCAGCTTTTAATGTAATACTTCTTTGCATCTCAAAATACCAGGAGATATAAGGGGTTATTTTTCAGGTATCTATGGGTTCGCACCTGCTATCTATGGGATAGCAGACAGCTATCCCATAGATAGCTGATTTAACTCACAATACCTGCAGGTATCGAGAGTTACGGTCTGGTATCTATAGGATAGCAGCCAGCTATCCTATAGATAGCTGAGCTATCCTAGGGTTAGCTGATTTTTGCATCAATTGGCGTGCCATATATATGTGTATACGTAGACTACCGTATACTGTATAGACTATCATAGTCAAATACTACCCTACTGGATCTAATTCAACATTGTATCCTGTTCTATTTGAAACATTATTAAAATATTAAATTAAGTTAAACGAAATAGGAAGGAATGAAATATGCGAATTTGATTTGGGCCATTTTTAAAATGTTTTTTTCTGGAAAAGGAGCTGTTGACGGCATCATTTTTATTTTATAAATAAAAAGCGTTTCCTATGTTATTTCAAATGACATAATGTTTCCGATCCCCTTTTATATGTAAATACGTCGTATGACGGCTTGCGAGTACAAAATTTGGGGTTTTTGACTCTTTTTCTAATGCAAGAGTTACATCCCCTTGACTCTGGTGGCCATTTTGTTTTACATTTTGACATTTTTGTTAAATTTGTTAGATTTCTGATAATTTTAGGTCTTCAAAAACCTAGAGATATGCATTTTGTGACCAATAATATTGAAATGTTTCAAATTTGATATGTTTATACCGGATTTTTTGGGCTTAACAAAAGCGTCTTAAAGGCAGATACTATTTATTGTAGAAAATCTCGTAATCAGTGGTCCCATATATGTTAAACTTTTAAATTTACTTTTTTAACACCTGGTGTTGGTGCTGCTTTAGATTTTTTATGAAATATTATGATTCAATGGTACAAGAACAAAAACCAAATGCATTATTAGATGCATGAAGATATTGTTTATATAATTTTGAACATTTACCGGTTCAAAGTTTTAAATTGCTACCTCCACCCCAACCCCCCCCCCACCCCACCCCCCGCTTTCACCCCACAAGTAAAACATTAATAGTACCATTATCTTTCTTACTTACTGACTTAAATTAACATGACATTGTTTCACTAATTTTCAGAAACCTTAAGTAAGAACACTTTAGTGTACAAGTTACAGAGCTACAAATGTATTTTGATTGTTTAATTTCCAATATTGGTTTTTTTGTAGCCCTGAAATACGGAAAAAATCTATTTCGCCGTAAATAAGTGCCCCCTTTTGGGGCCCCGCTATTGACACCCATGACGTCATGGTATTTAAAATGAACTGTTTTTGATTAAAGTTAATGATGAACTTCAAAATATAAACATATTAATCAATTCTGAGGTGGGGCCGAAATTGGCCCTTATACTCCCAACTCCAAATTTTGCCTGTGCGTTGCGCTGATGGTATTATACAGCAGGGTTATTTATCGTGCCAAGCCCACCGTGACACAGGACCTCGTTTATTTTAAGTTCCCATCCGAAAGAAGCGTGACTTTCATTTCGTAATGCCGAGTGCTTCAGGGCGAAAGAACAGTCACTACCCACTTTCAAGTCTTGGGTCAGACCCGGTCGGGGTTCAAACCCACGTCCCCCCACTTACGGAGCGAGCACTGTACCAACTGAGCTACCGCAGTGGTGTACCAATGAAGTAGAGAACGAATTGACTCGACACCATGCGAGTACTAGTATCACCGCATATCTCCCAATCAGGGTATACGGGTACCTGCATTTCTTAAGTCCCTATATAAAGGTCATTGAGTATATATATAGGACACGCACACCCGAAAAAAACCACAAAAAAATATACAATAATTAACAATACATGTATTTATTGTTCATAACTTGTACCTTTAAGAGATAATTAGAAATAAGTTATAAAAATAAAGAAACGCTACGTGTGGTATGTATTGATTATTATCAAATGAGAGAGAGAGAGAGAGAGAGAGAGAGAATCAATCTTATAGTCTAGTAGAGGATTTTGAAAAAAACCCGCTTATTTTTCGATGTAGGGAGGACAACGTGTTCAAAGGTGGCAAGTTATGTCATAACCTTCTTTGAACTTTACTTTGGTAGAATCGGCTTGTTGCCAAGCAAGATTTCACCCAGGGGCCATTGTGGGGGCAGCTAAAGGTTAGTGAGTGCAAAGTTCAAGTGAAAATGCCCATATTGACCTATACACAAATGCAAGGTGGCTTACAGAATTTTTTCTTTATACATTTTGTAAGTGGTATCTTCAAATTAATAGAAAGTCATATCCAACTAATTTAGTCACTTATCTTCAAAGTTTTCCATGAAAAATAAGATTAGACGCTTGCACAAATTTGACCTTTACAAATATGATTAATTGTGGCAAATAAATACTAGTATAAACACATTTGTGCATTTGAAATTGTTTAATAAAACTTAAGACTTCTGTTAAAATAATTTTATGCTAAGGGAAATATTCATGAAGGTTTGGTTGGTTGGTTGAATGTTGCTTAACGTCGCATCAGCAATTTTTCAGCTATTCGCGACGAGAACTATTTAATTAATCTCTATGGATTAATATATGAACAATTTGTGTATGCATGTGAAGTGCTAGTGTGTTGTATGGTCTGCCTTGTACTAGCGCGCACTCGGGGCGACTTTACCGTGCTAGCTCACAGAGTCAGTACGCCGCAGACAAGCGTACCACTCCCCCAGTCCATTATACTGATACCAGGTGAATCAGTAAAGGCCAACGGTAAGGAAAATTCACTATCCCACATGTGGTCCGAGCGGGACTCGAACTCACAGCGGTGAGAGACCCTGGATTTGAAGACTGACGTCTTATCCATTAGGCCACCGCGCCTCTATATTCATGAAGGGTTCATTATTAATGTGTCACGAGCATAGATTTTTCGGGTCTTTTCCGAAGGACCTGTTACGCCGAGTGTTTGGCAAAAGAACTGTCTCTATCTTTTTTCAAGTCTTGGATCAGACCCGTTTAGGGTTCGAACCCACGATCTTCCACATGCAAGGGGATCACTCTACCAACTGAGCTACCGTAGCGGTAGGTATAATATAGAAATCGCCCTGTGTCGTCTGTCCCATTATCGTTTCCCGTTCCAAACCATCCTTGGAATAGGGATGGATTTATATAGAACTTGGAAGAAATGTTAACCAAAACGACTCCATGTTTTGCAGACCAAATTTAGGTGTATGGTTCAAAATCACAAGGTCAAATCTTTGATATACCAACCCGGCAATGTTGAAGACTTGGGTTATTTATCTCTCAAGTGACTGCTCTACTTCAATAGGACACTTCAAGACTTTAATCCAGAGATCTGGACCAATCATAAACTGGATACATCGGAAATATTTTATTTGTTTTAAAAGTACCACAGTTAACCGTGAACCTCCGGCTATAAGACTACTCTGTCTATTAGACAGGGTCGAATTTTCAGTAATGTTTCACAATTTCAGGCTATACTGCGCCTATAAGACTACCATGATTTTCAGTCAAGACCATACCGGTACCGATATTTGAAGCTATCGATAAATCCGTAAACTTTCCACCATTTTAGAGAGAGTAGAGTAGTGGTGTTTAACGTCCCAGTCAAGAATATTTCACTTATATCTAGACATCGCCAGCAAAATATTTGCCTGTGGGTTGCGCTGATGGTATTATTCAGCAGGGTTCTTTATCGTATCAAGCCCACCGTGACAAGGGACGTCGTTTATTTTAAGTTCCCATCCGAAAGAACTCTAACCTTCATTTCTAATGCCAACTCACGGGGGTAATCGTGATACACCGTATTTCATTTACGTCGGAGTATTCCGTCGGTTTTAATTTACGTCCGAGTAAAATGATACATTTTTTGGTCGTTACGCTTTACGTTAAAGAGAACAATTGACTATTTTTAATATAACTTCATAAAAACGAAACTTTATCAGAAAGCAAAAAGTTGGTCACATAATATTTGATGGTATTTAACTGCCTCATATAAAAACTTGCAAGAAATATTCATATTTTTCACGTACCTTTCACATTTCCATTTTTGGCAGGTGCTTTTGTTTAGCAGCTGATTTTAATAAAACGGACTTGGTTTCAAATGATGTTTCTACTCAAAATTCTCAAGAAATGTCTTTACTTTTATAAACTCGCGAAAACAGAAGCTTTACTCGGCTTTTAAGTGAAACTTTATGTTTCGTTTAAGCGGAGTGGTATAAATGTTACGCTTTCCGACCAGCTGTGTTACGCTTTCCGTGAAGACATGTTACGCTTTCCGTTTAATATGATTCGCAATTGACAGAACTTAAATTTCATTATAACTTTAGATCGGATGTTTTTCTCGATTATATCTTCACAAGTTGTTTCAGAAGTGATTCAGAAAGCATTGCAGGATAGGATTCAATTTGAAAGAGAGCAGAACCATACACAGTTCGTAACTTGAATCAATAAAAAGCAAAAACAACATACTGTCATACATGCTTATGTAGCAATACATTACTTCCAAAAGTAAACACTTACGAAAGACTAAACCGACTTAAAGATAGTTATATCAATTGCGCAAATAAATTAAACACGTGTGAAATACCATTTTGAAAAGGTTCGAATGTAGATAATATTTTTTACCTTTTTCTTCTAAGAATGTAGTTGAGTTGGGTAATGGTGTTTCACGCCCCTATGAAGATTCATTCAGATATATCGAGGCGGTGAATTCATAGATGGTGAATGAAATCAGTGTACTCAGAGAATCCGTCACCTTTAGCAGCGAATTGACAACGGCTCCGGGTACGTGTCACTTTCTGCATTAGGCCATTCTTGTGAAATACCAAAGATTCAGCTTTCATTATCTTCTTGTTATGCGGCGTATTTTGACTGTGGTGGTTTACAGCTAAAATCTCACCATTATCACCACCCCTTTTCTCTTTTTTTCAGATCATAAGCAACAAGCGATTCGTATTTTTTATGTAACCTTATCGCCCTGTTTCTACGTTTAACGCGAGGACTTGTAACGCCACACATAATCTTCATGTACCTTAAATAAATGTTCAATGATTCATTAGTAGGCATTATTTATTTCAGACCAGTATTGATATCTGTACGTGGCCCTTTATGTGTCAGACATTATGAATTCATGACTGTATGGATGGTTTTATAAGTGAAAAGAGGCCATCTGTGGCCGAGTGGTCTAAAGAACGGGCTTATGGATTAAGGTGCCTCTCATCGTCTTAGAACGAGTCCCAAATAGCGAAAGTCGGCGGCTTCTCTGGGTACACTGGTTCCATTCACCTATGTACTGACCGCCTCGATATATGTGGAAGAATCTTGACTACGGTGTAAACAACATTACACTTGACTGGGGCGTAAAACACCATTACCCAACTCAACTACTAGTATATTCTTAGATTTAAAAGTTAAAAATTAACAAAAGAGGCTGATGGGCCTTAACGCTCACCTTAGTATAAACAATGAATCACATGTGATCAATGGTCGTCCCAACACAATAACACGTGTGCGCTTAAGGTTTGGTGAGATAAAAATGTGAAAACTCATGTCATAATCTGTGTATATAGTTATAACAATTGTTTACATTTCAGTATTCTTTCTATATCTGTAACCTTGACTCTTAACCCATGACTTTGATCTATATGACCACTATGTCAATACCTACAACATTCTAACTTGCATGTCTATACAAAAAGTTAATATTCTTTTAGATAATTAACCATTTTGGTTTACTTGTTCATCTGTGACCTTGACTTTTGAATATAAAAATGATCACCATGGCGATGCCTACACTATTCGTATATACATGGCTATTTAATAGTTTCGCAAATAATTAGCCATTTTGGTGTCCTTGTGTATCTATGACCTTGACTTTTGAACCCATGACCTTCTTCTTTTTATCAAAATGATCGTCATGTCAATACCTACAATAAACTGAAAATACCATGCCATTATCACCTGAAAAATTAGCATTCTTTATGAAAGTTCAAAAACTGGGACATGACCTTGAGCTTTGATCTTTACATCAATTCGAGGAAAATAGAGAGACAAGATCAACAGTAAATACTACATACATTTTATCTTCAATCTTTGTTGGGTTATAACAATAAATGTTTCATTTTACAAATTACGTATTTTACGCAAAACACGCGTAACCAATTTTTCGTCCAATTTTCATGTTCCCGGGTATCCTGAATCGAAATACGGTATCCAATCGAAATTTTCGTTTTGGTTTCAGAGAAAAATATTTTTTGCCTTTTTTGCTATTTTAATAACGGCAGCCATCTTGTTAGGCGTGGCAAAACCCCCAACACAATTCTGAAAGCCTGTTACCCAGGCCTGATAATCACCAAGTTTCATCAAATTTGCCCTAGTAGTTTTGGAGAAGATGATTACAATGTAAAGTTTACGAACGACGTACGCCAAACGACTGACGATGATAAATGACAATAGCTCAACTAAGCCTAAAAACCTATATATGAACTACATTTGATCCTTTTCAAAATGGTATTTAACACGTACAGTCGAACCTGCCTTAAAGACCACCTCTATTATAAGGATCACTTGCCAACAAAGGCCACTTTTATTAGTTCCCTTGAGTGGCTTTTATAAGCAAGTTTGACTGTAGTTTATTTCGTGCAATTGGTATAACTATCTATAAGTCGGTTTAGTCTTTCGTAAGTGTTTACTTTTGGAAGTAATGTATTGCTATATAAGCATGTATGACAGTTTGCTGTATTTGCTTTTTATTGGTTCAAGTTACGAACTGTGTATGGTTCTGCTCTCTTTCAAATTGAATCCTATCCTGCAATGCTTTCTGAATCACTTCTGAAACAACTTGTGAAGATATAATGGAGAAAAACATCCGATCTAAAGTTATAATGAAGTTTGAGTTCTGTCAATTGCGAATCACATTAAACGGAAAGCGTAACATGTCTTCACGGAAAGCGTAACACAGCTGGTCGGAAAGCGTAACATTTATACCACTCCGCTTAAACGAAACATAAAGTTTCACTTAAAAGCCGAGTAAAGCTTCTGTTTTCGCGAGTTTATAAAAGTAAAGACATTTCTTGAGAATTTTGAGTAGAAACATCATTTGAAACCAAGTCCGTTTTATTAAAATCAGCTGCTAAACAAAAGCACCTGCCAAAAATGGAAATGTGAAAGGTACGTGAAAAATATGAATATTTCTTGCAAGTTTTTATATGAGGCAGTTAAATACCATCAAATATTATGTGACCAACTTTTTGCTTTCTGATAAAGTTTCGTTTTTATGAAGTTATATTAAAAATAGTCATCTGTTCTCTTTAGCGTAAAGCGTAACGACCAAAAAATGTATCATTTTACTCGGACGTAAATTAAAACCGACGGAATACTCCGACGTAAATGAAATACGGTGTATCACGATTACCCCCGTGCAACTGCTTGGAGAAAGAACAGTCACTACCCACTTTCAAGTCTTGGGGTCAGACCCCACCATTTTAGACTCTATTCCTATTGTAAAAATTAATCAAAGCACCGATGGTACTGACCGAACAGGGAAATTGGATCTTGATCCTACTATAAATAAACTGCACTGTTTGTAATTTCAAAGTATTCAGTCAAAGAAAGGCAATTAAATTTTAACATTAATCCCAGATGTTGTTCTAATTTCTTCTCCAAATGCTTCCCAAGGACCAAAATAACGAACTTTTAAATATTTTAAACATGTGAATATAGATTATAAAGACATTAAAGTTAATAAGATGATATGAACTGTCACTGTTGTCAGACCAGTGTTCCAGCCAGGATTTCAAAAAGGTAGGCTGCTGTTGTAACAATGGTCACCTGAGATTAAGGTCAACCAACTTAGTAGAGCTTGAAGGTAACTCAAGGTCAATTAGCTTCGCAAACAAAGTAGAACTTCATATCCTGATACTATATATCAAATTACAAGCCTTAATGTTTTTTAAAAAATGAAAAAGACGTTTTAAAGTTTTGCATACTACTTAAGGTCACTACAGCCTTGAATATAGGTCAAGGTTAACTAGTTTCCCATAATTGGTAGAACGTTTTGTTCTGATGAAGTTTCAAGCTCCTAGGTCTTTTGGTTGTTTTCAGGTTTCATTTCATTAGGTCACTATGACCTTCAATGTAGATCTAGGTAATTCACTTTACAAACTTGGAAGAGGTTCATGTCCTGATGCTACATGAGAAGTTTTAAGCTGTATGTGAAGTTTCAAGCGACAAGGCCTTTTAATTCATAACAAAAAATGTTTCAAGTCGTTATTTTTGGTCACTGTGACCTTGAAAGTTGGTCAAATCTACCAGATTTGCAATTTATTATAGCTTTATGTCTTGATTTTTTATATAAAGTTTGACGATTCTAGTCATTTCTGCTCGTGACAAAGTGTTTTTAGTTTAACTTTTACTTAAGATCACCATAACCTTGAATATATGTCAAGATAAACTAGCTTCCAATGCTAAGTAGACCTTTTTTGTTTCCCGCTCATAGGCCTTTGGATTCATGAAATGAAGACATTAAGTTCTTACTACCTTAGGTCACTATGACCTTGAAAGTAGGTCAACATCAATCAGCTTTGCAACCTACTAGAGGTTCTTGTTCTGGAATCATATATGAAGTCTAAAGTGCCTAGGCCTTTCAATGCATGGCAATAAGATGTTTCAAGGTTATTTTACTAAGTTACTATGACCTTGAATATAGGTAAAGGTCAACCAGCTTTGCAAACTTAGTAAAGATTTATCTCCTGATGCTTTTACATGTATATGGAGTTTCAAGCTCATAGACCTTTCAATACATGTCAAGAAGAGGTTTCTTCTTCTTTAGGTCAACTACCAACTAGGTAGACCTTTTCATTGTGATGCTAAATAAGGTTTAAAGGTTACTGTGACTTTGAATGTAGGTCAAGGTCAACCAGCTTTGCAAGCTTAGTAAAAACTTTATCTCCTGATGCTTTATACATGTATATGGAGTTTCAAGCTCCTAGACCTTTTAATACATTACAAGAAGATTTGTACTTCTTTAGGTCAATGTGACCTTTAATGTAGGTCACAGTCAACCAATTTTGCAAACTTGGTGGTCTTTTTTGTCCTAATGCTATATATAAAGTTTCAAGGTCATAGTCCTTTTGGTTCATGACAAGATGTTTAAAGGTCTTGTTATTTTAGGTCCCTGTGACCTTAAATGTAGGTCAAGGTCAACCACCTTTACAAACTTGGCAGACCTTTTTTGTCCTGATGCAATATATGAAGTTTTAAGCTCATATCTCTTTTGGTTCAAGCTTATATCTTTTTGGTTCATGACAAGAAGACCTTTAAGGTTTTGTTACTTTAGGTCACTGTGACCTTGAACATAGGTCAAGGTCAACCAATTTTCACAAACTTGAAAGGACTTTGCCAAAGGAACATCAATATCCACTTTCACTATCAATGGTTAACTGGTTCTGGAGAAGTTGAAAATGTTTATGATGCAGGCAGCACAACAGATAAACAACTTCCAGTATAGGTCGCCTTCAGGAGGTTGCTCGGGTGACCTAAAAAGGCAATTTTACACATGGAAAGGGATTGTTTATTTTCTAATATCCCAATAGGCAGACGGGATTATGTTTAAAATGTAAAATAAACTTGCAAAATTGATTATTACATTTTACATGTTATTTTTACCATTTCAAATGACCCATGATAATATTTTATATTTTTTAATTGTTCCAAAAATTAAAAAATAATACTTAAAGAAAAATTATAAATGAAAAGGGAATATAAATCAATTGGTGTACTTTATTCAAAGTGTATTTTATCCTACATTCATAAAATAAAATGGGTCAAAGACTCGATGGGCCGGATAAGCCCAGGTTGCCATTAAGTTAGGTGCACATCTTTGATAATATTTTGATATATACAGTACATAGTAACTAATTAAGTTTCAAAGTCTGGACAAATGGGGAAAAATCTTGAAATATTTTCATAAAGTCAGGTGCACATCCTCAATATATATAGAAACACTCTTTGAAGTTTCAAGACTTTTGGTTGAAAACTGTAAGAGGAGTGAGTTCACGAAGTAGGTACCCCCATTCAAAAACTTGCTAAAAAGTGACTAAGTTTCAAAGTCTGAAAAAAATGGGGAAAAACATCTTGAAATATTTCCATAAATTCAGGTGCACATCTTCAATATATATATAATATATAGAAACATTCTGTGAAGTTTCAAGGTTTTTGGTTGAAAACTGTAAGAGGAGCTAGTTCACTAAGTAGGTACCCCCATTCAAATACTTGCTAAAAAGTAACTAAGTTTCAAAGTCTGGAAAAATGGGGAAAAAATCTTGAAATATTTTCATAAAGTCAGGTGCACATCCTCAATATATATAGAAACATTCTGTGAAGTTTCAAGGCTTTTGGTTGAAAACTGTAAGAGGAGTGAGTTCACAAAGTAGGTACCCCCATTCAAATACTTGCTAAAAAGTAACTAAGTTTCAAAGTCTGGAAAACTGGGGAAAAAATCTTGAAATATTTCCATAAAGTCAGATGCACATCCTCAATATATATAGAAACATTCTGTGAAGTTTCAAGATTTTTGGTTAAAAACTGTAAGAGGAGTTGAGTTCACAAAATCGGGACCATATTTTCCCCGCCCTTAGTTACTGTTCTACTACACCAACGGTGCTCTAAAAATCGGAAGAACTTAAGAAAGCACAATAACTGTTTTGTTTCAGTTTTCCTGCATTTCCAGTGGTCACATCATATTTGTTCATTTTATGTGAAATAAAGTAATGTGGCCTCATGCAAAGATATTAAGGGTTGTAAAAACCATGGATTAAACTACTGACAACAACTTTAATCGGATATCTACTGTAAAAACGATCTACTAATAAGGATTTACAAGGTAAATAAATTTTATCTGAAAGTTTTAAAACATCGTTTTTTCAGTTCTTTTGTTTAGATTTTGATTTCAAGTTGTTCTTTCTTGTCGATTTATTTTGTTGGTTCAAACTAAACAACTGGAAATAGTATTTAAATGAACCTTGGTGATGAAATTATCTGTCTTCGGAGACATGGTGAGAAGTGGAGTGTGTGCAGAAGATCGGTATGTAGCAGAGATTCGAGATTAAAACATGTCGTTTTGATATTTAACTGATAACTGAAAAGGACAGGGTGTCATGATCATTTTAAAAGGGGCAAGGGTGTACTGGACTAAAAAGGTCAGTCGCCACGATGAGCTGGGTCATCGGGTTTCAAACGCAGGCATGCCTCCAAACACATGGCTAATTTGCATACGAACTACGATATCGAGAGTCATAAACGATTTATCAACATAGCCAATGAACTTGAAAATAAACTTCTTTTTTCAGTTTCTTGTCACTTTTTGGGTATAATCTTTGATTTCTACTTTTTTGTCATGTATTCTCTACCGGCAAACTGACGGGAATGAATTTTAATACCCAAAGAAAGCGGGAAAATCCTCGTGACGTATTACGTAATGAATATTAATGAACCAGGTCGGGATATCCAAAACACAAAATATTATTGCGCCGCACTGATACACACTTGCAAATTATAGAAAAATAAAAATAAACATCGGCCTTTACCAACGAGGACCTCTCTTACTACTTGAATACTAAGATTCTCCTTGCAGTCAACACAATTCACTTTTATTACATCTTGACATTAAAGCATCTAACGAACTATTTCATTTCTCGAACGGATAAAAGTCAGAGTAGTTGTTTGGTGAATCGCTTTTAAGCCCTAAGCCAATACTTCCAGGGAAGTACCTTCCCTGTTCGTAAAAATAACACATAGGAGGAGTATTCAGTGAAAAAATAATTTAATAATTATAACAAGTGATACAAAATTGTTAAATAATAATAATTTTGCAATAATACAATTTCAAATTTAACAGTTGCAAAGAAAAAAGTGAAATTCAATAGTAAGTTAATTTTAGTCCAAGAATGACTGACTTTTATAACGCGTGGTAAATTAATAATTTGAAAATCCCAAATAAACATGGGGTGTCTTCAATGACTAACATTGTTGGACTATGGTAAGATTGAAAATTTTCCTAATGGTCACTTAAGGTTGTGAGTATAAACGGACATTAGACTTTGGGGCAAAGCATCTTGCAAACTAAATAGATGTAATTCTATATGCACTATTGCTAAGCATGAATATAAAATTCAAACAATTGGGCATTTTTAATAGCAACATTTTTTTATTTTTTATATAAAATTGTTGTGACCTTGAATATAAGTCAAGATCAACCAATCTCGCAAAGATGTTATTTTATTTATATAAAATTGTTGTGACGTTGAATATAAGTCAAGATCAAGCAACTATGCATATTTGTGCAACTTGCAGTGTTCATGCTAGAAGGAGCCATTTATTTCTTATTTTGCTCTTGAATATAAGTCAAGATCAAGCAACTATGAATATTTGTGTAACTTGCAGTGTTCATGCTAGAAGGAGCCATTTATTTCTTATTTTGCTCTTGAATATAAGTCAAGATCAAGCAACTATGAATATTTGTGTAACTTGCAGTGTTCATTCTAGAAGAGCCATTTATTTCTTATTTTGCTCAATGGCTCCGTTTTCTAATCCTTAGTGGGCCATACTTAACATTAGGTGGATGTTATGGTGTTGTAAAGGAAAGTTTTTGGAAATGGCCCATTCTTAAAAATTCTACATTGAACACTGAATTTGTCAAACAATGAGTCTATATGTAAAGCTTCAGGCCTCTTATTTTGTTCATGACAAGAAGTTTGAGAGTTTCCATTTTAAAGTAATTATGAATGTGAATGAAGGTCATGTCAACTCATTTCACATGACAAGAAGTTTGAGATTTTCCATTTTAAGGTAATTATGACTGTGAATGAGGGTCATGTCAAATCATTACACATACAGTCAAGTCTGTATATAAAGACCACCTAAGAGATCTAGTAAAAGTGGCCTTTATGGGAAGGTGACCCTTATAGAGAGGTTCAAATAACATGACAATATTTATTGGTCTTAAAGGCAGGGTTGACTGTACTTGATACTAGTTCTACATGCATTCATGCAAAATATGTGACTTAATATTTAAGGTCACTGTGACCCAAATGTCTTAAGTTTGAAATGATCTTCAAAGTGAGACCTTAAATCCCTGGATATTGGGGAAATTAACAAAATTATTACGATATAAAATTTGCCATGTTTAAGTTAAAGAAAATCTTAGTTAAGGAATGATTGTGAAACTGAAAACAGGTCACTGTGACCTTGAATGAAATCCAATAAATTTTGCTGGCTTTCTATGAATTGATGCTAATTATTAAGCTTCTATAAAAACTGTTTAAATTCAATTTAAGGTCAATATGACCCACACATTATCACAAAATTGAATGGGCCTGGTCCAAGAAATGTCCCTATCAAATTTCACTCATTCAAAAAATTGATAACTTTTAAACTTTCACTTGAAAACATTCAATTTCAAAAAAGAATTGATGACAATTGCAAAAAGACAAGAATTGTGGTATCCAGAAGATACCGCTGTGGCATCAACAATTCCCCAATAGAGGGACAATGACAACAAATGTTAAACAATGACTCAAAATTGTAAACAAATTCATTAAAAGGGCTTGATCCAAGCAACATGCTGTCAAGTTTCACTGATTCAAAAAAAGTTGAAAATTAAAAAAAAAGAATGACAATAGTCAAAGGACATAACAATGGGAACCATAAGCTTCAATTGTATAGTGTCTCAAGTTTGACCTGAATGTCTGACCTTTAAACTGAATATATTCAAATAGACAAATCCTTTGTGTAACTTAGAAGCTATATAAAGTTGATATAATGATAGATGATAGTAATACCAAGTACCAGGTGTTGAGTACTGGGTGTTTGTGGTAATGAAACATGCTGCCTTACCTATTGTAACCTAAGCAAAGGTCTATAAGCCCAACCTAATATTCAAATTAAAGGTCAAATGGCCAGGTCAAACTTGACACACTATAGCAATGAAAGAACAATGCAAGTGATGAATCAAAATTGTAACAGCCCTCAAAGTGGGTTTCAAAAGTAAGTGGCCAGCTGGCCACCAATTTAATTTTTCAGGTGGCCAGTAGAAATTCCAAGTGGCCAGGCAATCTTTTCTTCCAAATGAAGGAAAACTAAGGCATCTTTTAGGTATGGAGATCAAAAATGCACAATTTTTAAATTGACTTACAATCACTTACATATATCAGTGTTATTAATAACAATAATGATGATGTTAAGAGTCTATTATATTGTCTGAAATGGCAACAGTTTCATGAAAATTCTGTAACAGAAATAATATCTGTTCACTGGTCACAAAAGTTCAAATTTAAAGTGGACAAGCTGGCCACCATTTACAAATTTAAAGTCACCAGACACTAGTTTTCTCTCGCATACAATAAACCAACTTTTATTCCTGGATATTTACTTTCAAGATTATCTTATTAAAACAATTTTGTGACTATTAACTTTCTGGATATGGAAATTATCAGAATATTTGGTACCGTAATACCGGTAATAAAGCGATTTTCGAACACAAATTCGCGATGATTAACATTTGTGATTATTTTGTCCTCAGGAAACACGCGAAAGTTAATCGCATGCTAATAAAAGTTGGTTTACAGTAACTTAATACATGTATCTTTGGTGTCTAATCTGAAAACCTTTTCAAAAATACTTCACACTTCAGTTTCACAGTCATTCCTTTACCAACCCTACCTTTTAATTTTAATCTGGCAAATTTGGACAAATATTTACAGAAATAAAAATAAAAAGTTTCTACAAAATTAGAATATACATGTAATAAGCTTAGAATGATCTTCAAAATGACACCTTAGAGTAAATATGTTGCAATTTAAAAGTAACGAAATTATAAAGCTTCCAAATTTGCCAGACTTAATTTAAAGGAAAACTTAATGGAAATTATTGTGAAACTGGGTCCATCTTGGTTAGCAGAAAACATTTACGGGTATTTTCTTTTGGTCTTTGCGATAAATGTCACAGAAAATACACCAACAAATTATAAACTATGTTGATGTAATAACTTTTTGTTCGATGATTTTGATTCCGCCCTCTTCCATCATTACGATTTCTTCCTCGTTACCGACGTCATCTTGTACAATCTCCATGTGTTCAATTATATCTGCTTCCATCACTTCCAACTTTCCTTTCTCTTGTTTAGATGCCGACCTTATAACGATGCCCTTGTCTTCATCCCCTTCTTCGTGCGTTTTGATGTGAGTATCTAAGATTGTTTTACGACTGAATCCTTGCCCGCAGTACATGCATCTAAACGCTTTCTGTCCCGTATGTGTTCTCTGATGGGTAATCAAATTCACTTTCTGGCAGAAAGTTTTTTCACAAATTTCACATTTATAGGGACGATCTCCCATGTGTATCCTGATGTGACGGTACAAGTCGGAAATTTTCCCGAACTTTTTACCACATGTATCACAAACAATGTTTCCTGTGTGTACTTTCGTGTGTGCATTCAGTCTGTGTGTATTATCAAATCCCTTGAAACAAATGCCACATTTGTACGGTGAATCATCCGCTGTATGAATTTTCATGTGTCTTCGTAAATTTCCACTTTCGTTAAATCCACGGGTACATATAGGGCATTTGAATGGTTTTTCGCCAGTGTGTGTACGGCAGTGCATGCGAACTTCATATCGATGTGTAAAAGCTTTCCCGCAGTACCCACATTTAAAGTTTTTATCGGTTGTGTGAGATTTGAGATGGCGATGACAGTTGCTTTTGTTGTTGTATTCTTTCCCGCAGACGTTACATTTGTAAATATATTTTGTCTTAGTTCCTTCCTGAATTTCAGCTTCTGCCTCCACTTCCATATCGACTTTCGCCGGAATATCATTATCTGTAAAAACTTCCGTCAAATCTGGTTCTGGCTCCGGTTCGGTTGGAATGACTGCTGGTTCGGGAAAAGTTATAGAATCGGCTTCTGTTGTAACGTCTGCAATTTCTAACTCTATTAACGCAGCTTCCTGGGGAGGAAAGACAAATCCTGCAACATCTTTGTGGTTTTTACGCTTCATATCAGATGGCAAATTTTCAAAAACAGCGATATTTCTCAATTCAGAATGTGTTCGTAAGTGAGAAGTAATACCGCTTCGAGGATAAATTTTTCCACAATGCCCACACAAGTAGACAGTTTCTTTAGCGTGACATTTTATATGGTTCGTCCAGTTTATCTTATTTTTGTAAATTTTACCACAGATGTTGCATTTGTGAAATATCAACTCCGACGAGTCCCCAGCATTTAAGACCACAGTGCTCTCGTTCTGGGTCTTAATGCTATTTTGAATGACCGTTGTTCCATTGGGCAGACTTTTGGTACTTCCCACCTTTAAAGGGGTCCTGATATCCTTGTTTGTCACCTGTGTAGAAACATCAAACAATCCTTGTCTGCTAAATTTCGGGTAGCATGTAATTTGTGTCGCAACATCACGATACTTTTTTGCCGTAACAGACATTAGAGAAGTTTGCATGCCTGATTCGACTTTTTCTGAAGGGGTCTCTGATACATAGTACGCCATTTCATTCTGTTCTTTTTGCTGAGTGTCTTTCCCTTCTTCTAAGACATACAACTGAATTGTTCCATCTTCCAGAATTTCAGTTCTCAAATTTTGATAATTCTGAAAATCTGCTGGTAAACCATCAATGACGACCTCTTGACCGCTGCTGGTTAGCGCTGCTACTTCCTCTTCTGATAAAACAACATCAGTAGTTTGAACTGCTTCAGCATCAATCTGAGAAGCAGACGATGTAGCAATACTGTCATGGTTTACTAATTGTATACATTCATTTGATCCCAGATCTCTCAGAGTAACAGGGTGTGCTTCTTGTATCAAATCCTGATTTTGAGCCTCTTTCTCAGTTTTTTGGGTCTTGTTCATTTTTAACGGCAGTTTGATAATGTTTTTGTTTGGTTTTAATCCACCATGCGATATTTCCGTCAACTCGATTGAATCGCTGACTCTGCTAGTGTTGATACTGTAGGTGGTAGACGTCTGCACAGAACTTGTATCCTTTTCCTGTAACATATTACTGACCGTGTTCGCAAACTGTAGAAGCTGGTCTTCTGACGTCACATCGCTTAGCGTGTTAGCTATCTGTACCATTTGTTCTCCAGCTTGCAGTTCACTTATATCATACGATGACATCATCGGTTGATCTGCAACTTGTAAAATAATATTGCCCTGTTCGTCAGTCTGATATGTTTCAATTTCGCTTCCATTCTTGATAACCGGCTGAATGACCTCTTCTTCTGTTACATGTTGTGTTGGTAATTCCTCTATGATTATCTGCCCAGTGTCTGTATGTTTCATGGAAATAAACTGTTTGGTAATACTGTTGATTGCCTCCATTGTCAAATATGATCACTAGATGGCTATTCTGAAACAGATAAAGAAAAAAATAAATACAGCAAAGAGTAGAGTGGAGTCTTGAGTAATGATATTCAACGGTCCCCGAAGATTCTTTGATTTATACTGAGACTGCCAGTTCTGGAATGATGGAGAAAACCTGAGTGTTTTGAGAAAACATGCTGTCTTACCTAAACCAAAGTCTATTAGCCCAACCTAATATTCAAATTAAAGGTCAAATGGCCAGGTCAAACTTGACACACTATAACATGAACAATATCCAATGCAAGAACAATGGAAGTGATGTTATGACTGTAAGCAAACTGATTGAAAGGGATTGATCCAAGGAACCATCCTGCAAAGTCTCACTGGGTCAAAACCTTAAAAACTTTAAAAAGTAACCACGATTTTAAATCACCAGCCTTCAAAGTGGGTGTAAAAACTAACTGGCCAGCTGGCCACCAATTTAAATTTTCAAGTGGCCAGTGGAAATTCTAAGTGGCAGCAAAGGGTAGAGTGATGTCTTGAGTAATGATATTCAACGGCCCCCGAAGATTCTTTGATTTATACTGAGACTGCCAGTTCTGGAATGATGGAGAAAACCTGAGTGTTCTGAGAAAACCACCAACCTTTGGCAAGCAAACTGATATAGTCACTTGGGCAAACTCTAATGCGAGACAGTTTGTCAGAAAATTTTTTCACATTAAGATCTGCCATCAAGAGGGATTCGATCCTTGACAGTGAATTAAGGTACTTGCCACTTTGATCCGTAAGCCGGCACTTCAGACCACTTGGCCAGCCAGGCTAACCACTTATACTTAAGGGATGTTTAACAGTTATGAAAAGCAAATTAAATCTTTCAAGTTAACAAATACAAAACAAGATTCCTAATGCATCTAAAATGCATAAATGGTAATAATGGCCAGTGAAATGCTGTAACTCCTTAAAAACTATTATGATGTAATAGCAGTATCGGTACCTTTAAATAAGCATTTCATGCCAATTCACTGGTTTTTTAATTTTTTTTATTACATTTTGTCAGTCGACATTGTTAATAATGATTTCACAGTCAAAGGGAGATAATTCTTACTGTCAATAAATTAATACAAATGATCATCTTTACTGTATCTATTTACGTTCAAGAGATAGGAAATCAAAGTTTATATCATAAATTAGATCATAACCCTGACATTTGAATCTTTGACACTGGCTAAATGTCGAAAAATCAGTCCTTCAAAACATCAAATTTAAAATCTGCATGGACAAGTAGCAAACTTACAGAGGCTATGATAATGATCTTATTTTAAAGAACCACTACAGTAACATAGTTAGTGGAGTGCTCACTTTTTCTGTGAGAGGTTGTGAATTGAACCCGGTCGGGGTCTGACCACAGGGATTTATCAGGGTCTTTTGGGAAAAGGCCCTAAATTAAAAGTTTGGAAAAACTATCAACTGTTTGCTCATTTTGGGAAAACTTCAACATCATTTTTGATGCCATTTACGATTAAATCCAATGCTGAAGGTGCTCAGCAATGTCCTGGACAAGAAGATTATCAACAAATTTTACAAAGTCTTCAAAATTACACAAAATTTACTTTCATTTTCATTTAAAAACAACACAATTTTCTAATTGAGAATTTTCTCAGCCGATTTTGGGAAAAAATCAACATTTTTACCATTGGGAATGGGGCCGAATTTCGGCCCTAAATAGGCCCTTGATAAATCCCTGGACCAAGACTTGAAAATAGGTGGCAACTGTTCTTTTGCCAAGCACTCTGCATTCAGAAATGAAAGTGATTTAAGTCGCAAGGTCATCTGGAAGAGACCTTAAAAACCAATGCCCTTTGTCGCTGCAAGCATGACACGTTAAAGAACCCTCTCTGCACCTTGCCCTGAAGGTATTTTAAATGTAAAAAAGTCTGACACTTCATCTTTACCTGGTGACAACTCAATATAAGTGAAATATTCTTGACTTGGACTTAAAATTCCATTCCATCAATTATTTGAAGGCTAAGAAAATTGTAAAGTCTGATAAAATATTTAAAGCCATTTTCCCAGTTGATTCTGGATATCTCCAGTCATCAACTTACTATAGTACTGAAAATCCTGATATCATTTAAATGCAACCCTTAAATGTACCCCTTAAACACCTACGTAAATAGTACATTCTTTCGCCATCATTACGTCACTCGAAAGGCACCAGCATTTTGCCAATTTCTTTCCCATTGTAAACACTGGCCACCCGAAATACATTTTCGGGCATTAAAGAAGACATGATGCATAGATTTGTACCCATCCCATTTAAAATCTACAAAATATTTTATTTTTTGCTTTCTTATCAATGTTATGTTCATATGTTGACGGTCAACACTGTTTTGAAGTTGATGCACCATTTGGCTTAACTAATAATTCTAGAACTAAATAAAAAGTTAATTAACTTAAGAATTTTGAACAAAATATTAAATCTATGATTTTTCAGGGGGTGTGTCCTCTGTACACCGTAACATCAATACTTTTGCATTCATATTATTGTTGAATATGGCCCCTTGGGCCTATAGAGTCATTAATCAATGGCCCAAGCCCCACCGAATTATTATCAACAGCAGTTCAAAATATTCACCTTGCTAATTAACATACTTGTCTCCCTTGAGTAATTAATGAAACTGATATACATGTATTTAAAAGTAATCATTTATTTCAAAAATAATTTCTAAATAATTCATAAAGAATTATCAAATAGTAGTCGCAAGACAAAACGAAAGTAGGCTTGCGTGTTTCAAGCACCTTTTTAACCATCAAATCCAAGCGTTTGAACGTTCATTATCCTACATGTCACCTTGAAGCTTGCACTCCACTAGATTCCTTTGATGCAAAGCTTCCGATTGAATTTGGTTACTTTGAAGCGTCTCCGCGTCAATTTGATAACATAAAACCATTTTTTCATACTTACATCCAACTTAAAGCAAAGGAATAATATCAAATTGTATAAATCAAGCGATATTTCTTGCGTATTTTCGATCTTCAAGTTTTTAGGCGCACAAAGATGGCGGAAGAGATTTTAGGCGGATTTTGTTCCATGTCGTAAGGGGGCTTCAGTATGATATTAGGCCGTACCAATCACATTGTTCGTTTAGCTTCAACACTATGTATATATCAATTGCGGTTTAATTTGTTTTTGAGAAAATGAACAATCCGGCGTTTTTCTGAATGAATATCACCTTCGATAAATTAACTACTGTTAATTGAGTGTCATAACTTGGTTTTAGTAATTTTTTTGTTTAGTTTTTATATTATTTTTTTCATTTTTTCAAATCTTACGGACACTTGAGCTGCTATTTTATTTTGTCTGATGTCAACAACGTTCTGATTTAAATAGCGACATTTAAATGCGTCTAAAACTAATCTATATTGAATCTTGAAAATATTCTGATTTTTGTCTATAAATTGAAATAAAAAACCAAAACCTTTAATTATGGAGAAATTAAAAAAAAAACCTGAATAAATTCGACGCACTTAGCTCGAATAGAAATTTGGCAAAACAAATCAGCGAGTTGATGCTGAAAAACAGAAATGCACTAATCAGCTGCTAATAGGTTTAATAAATGAATGAATGACACTTGTGAAAATGCTAAACAAGACTTAATTTTTTCACCTTTTGGATTTTAGTTGACGTAATCGACGTACAGTAATTCGGACCACATGGGGGGTGGCGTTCCGGATAAATTTATACGTTAAATTTTGTTCAAATTTGTTACGCTTGTAAGTTTTATTTATATATTCAGAGACATTTTTTTATATACTGATTTATTTATTTATCAGCGACATATAATCTGTAACATAGGTCATTTTAATTTCAGACAGCTAAAAATTTAGTTGCGTTTGGTCCTTATTTCCTTTGGCGCATACATCAAGAAAAAAAGGCAATGTTTGATTACCTCCCTTGCTGAAAGGTGTTTCATGCCGCCATTTTGATCCATCAGAATCAGGTGAAATCTTTTTGATTGAATTTTTTACTTTTAATGGCCTTTTTGTGCCACATGTCGTCGTTTATGATTGTCTAATTTATTTGTCAAGCCAGAGGAAAACACTAATTTATTCATTATCCGGAGTGTTAGTGGATAAAACAAACCAAATTGGTGTTCGACATGGTGTGTTCGTCGTCTGGATAAGGTTTGTTTACTACAGAATCATGCTGAAGCTTGATATCTTAATCTTCAAGTCGTTTGCATCCTTGAATACAAGGAAGTCTTGGATACCAAAATGTTTTGAAGTTGTCTGCTCTAGTTTCACTTTGTTGTGTCCCTTTCAAGTGCAGTCAAATCCTTATGATGTAATATTTTTAAGATTACTAAATATTTTATTCTAGTTCCTTGTATCAAGTAACTGTTGCAAACCCACTGTGTAATTTTTGCTTATAAAATCTATATTTAGAAAAATAGGGTTAGCTCTGCCTTTCATATTTTAATCAATGTGCTGGGTCCAAAAATAGCTTTGGATTGTTGATACTTTTGCTCTACAATTTTAATCAATTCAATCATGAAACAGATAGATGTATTCACAGGGGGGGGGGGGGGGGTAGTTTCATAATAAAATTTTAAAAAAATATTCATAAGTATATGAAAAACAGTATACATATGGACATTTTTAAAATTTTTTATGAAACTACCCCCTGTAGATGTATCATATATTTCTTTAAACATATCTGAAAAAGTAAATAAGTGGTACAAACAGTTGATCAAGAGGGATTAAATAGTTAAAAATTACTACATTTGAGACATTTTTGTCTCTCTTAGCTTCTTAATTTTTCTGTCTCTTTAACATATATGATTTGGTTCCTAAATTTAAAATTTGCCAATTTTTGGATCCAACTTATTGATAGCCAGACATACATGCCATATCTCACGCCGTGAGACAAAACCTCACAGATTTTTGTTTATTTTTGAAACTCCCGGCGTTGGATCGATTTCTCACGGGAAATTGCTATTCCTCTTAATTTTTTAAAACAGCTACGCCAATCAGTTGGGATAATTACTGAATAAATGGTTTGAAGTGTCCAAAGTCGTGTGCAATGTACCGTAGATAATCCCCTAAATTATCGGCAAGTGGACACGCGTTGTCACCTTCATGGTGTACTTGGTCAATTAATTAAGATACGCGTGTATGGCTGGCCCAGAGCTAACCATGAAATTTCAGTACTCTGCCTGGCTAAAATTTTAGTCTTATAGAATTCAATGGTTTTGATGCTCTGTATACCATATTTTAGGGTTGGTTGAATGTTGCTTAACGTTGCATCAGCAATGTTTCAGCTATTCGCGTCAAGAACTATTTTTATTAATCTCTGGATTAATCTATGAACAAGTTTGTGTATGCATGTGACATGTGAGTGTGTTTTATGGTCTGCCTTGTACTAGTGCACACTCAGGGCGACTTTAACATGCTAGTTCACAGATTCAGTATGCCACACACAAGCGTACCACTCTCCCATCACATTATGCTGATACCAGTTTAACCAGTAAAAGATTTGTAGACTAACATCTTATCCATTAGGCCACTGCGGCCTCACCATATTTCAGGGAATAAAGCAAAAGGATTTTTAAAATCTTAACTGTATTAAATATTACATGTCCATTTGGTGGTGGGGCCTAAGTTGCTGAGTGGTCTCAAGTGTGTGCATACAGATCACAGCTCCTCTTAATGCCTAGGTTCAAATCCCAGTCAGGCAAATCCTAGCCTAAGGAAATTTGTTACCGGTAGTTCTCTTGCCTTAAGGTTTCCACTTTGATTTGCTTGACTGGGCCTTATTTTGAACAGACATCAAAATACTCGTTAAACAGTCGCTAGAAGATGACAATCTATGAGTTGAGTAGAGTGATGGTGTTTAACACCCAAGTCAAGAATATTTGACTTATATCAAGATGTCACCAGCTATAGACACAAGAGCAGAAATTTTGTCTGTGCATTGCACTGATGGCATTATACAACAGGGTTCTTTATTGCCCCAAGCCTTCCATGACATGGGACCTTGTTTATTTTAAGTTCACATCGGAAAGAACTGTGACTCATTTCACTATGCAGAGTGCTTGTGAAAACAGTTGCAACCCAGTTTCAAGTCTTGGCTCAGACCCAGTCAGGGTTCCAACCTATGACCTCCCACTTACAGAGCAAGCACTCTACTAACTGTGCGACTTCAGTGGTATGGAAATCTAGGAAAAACTCTAAAATGGTCCATGTTGAAAATTCTCTTCCCAATCATTATTTGTATCATCCTTTCATTTTAACCTTTTTTTCTCTTCGCAGGCTGCACAGAACAATACAAAAGAGAGAAAGAGCGGAACAAAATTAAGTCATAAGATTACTGGATTTGAATGAGTCAAAATGGAAAATGCCACAGAAACTTATGTGGAGACTATCGCAATGGATGGACTTGTTTCTGGTAATGAGCCTCAGGAAATTATAATTGATGGCATGCCATTACATATCCCATCAGGCAATATAAAAACGGAGGTACTGGAGGACGGCACGGTACAGGTTGTTGTATACCAGGATGCCGCAGTGGCAAATAACCAGTTTATGGAGTCCAGCATACAGACAGACGTCGATTATGGAAACAAGCGAGTACATCACATTGGGATACAAAATACTACTGTCCCACAGTTTAATAGTTACAGTTTTAGTGAAGCAGAGGTACAAACTGACCCAGTCCCGGAATCATCGCCAGAAAAAATCAGAGTCATAAGTGCCGAAGATAGTGCTAGAATTCAAGAGCTAAAAAATGTAAAAGGTCTAAAAATAGTCCAAATCAAAGGGGCAAAGGTCATCCAGAATATCATGAATGATAATGCCAATCCAGCACTTAAAGGATTTCGAGCTGGAAAGGAAGTTACGTTTCATAAATGTGGGGTTTGCGGGAAAGTTTACAAAAATAAAACAAACTGGCAGAACCATTTGAAACTTCATGCTAAGGAAAAAGTATACATGTGTGGTTTTTGCGGTCAGATATTTCAAAAATCAAATTTTGCTGCTCATATTAGATATCACGAGGAGGAGGCAGAAGAAAAGAAGGCCAATGCAAATCAAAAAATGGTAAATAATAAAGAAGATTTGACAGAAACACAAGATCAGGAAGCTCAAACGGAAAACGACAAAGGGCATTCAACGAAGCAGCGTTATCATCAAGTAACTCTTCCGAATCAGCAGGTAGCTACCGTAATTGATCTTGGAAATTGGATTGATAATGTGGCTATGAATGCGGAAGTATCCTCAGGAAAAACCTCTGTTGATGGTACGACGGTTTCGACTACGTCCAGTATGGAGAACATTCCTGGAAATCTCCAAATTCAAACTGAAAATCCGAAACAACCGGAAATACCTCAAAGTCAGAATAATGACACGGAATCGGAGGAGATGAAGACCAAGTACATCTATAAATGTAATATTTGTGGTAAAGAATATAATAACAAGAGCAATTGTCAACGTCATCTGAAGTTACACACCCATGACAAGACATACAAATGTGACCAATGTAGCAAGACTTTCATGCATCGTTATGAACTCTCTATGCACCAAAGGAAACATACAGGTAAACATCAAATGTTTTTTGTAATTTGTAAATCCAGCACTGTAATAAGCTAGGTTTCAACAATTTTTAAACTACATATATTTGTAGCCAAATTTCCGAAAAATTTTCATAACTTTGTGAAAATATAGTCCATTTCAAAGTATGTGCTAAAGGATTTGCTAAAATAGATTACTTTTTGAAAGAATTTCATAGAAATAAGTATAGCCAGTAGTGGTTTTGGCCATCAAGAATGAAAATGTAGAACAAGTACAAATCGTTACTGTGTTCGGGCTTTCATTTGACCCTTAATGTTCAGGGAATCAAATGTACGTAAAAAAGTTCTTTCTAAAAGCCAGGAGTCAAAATAAATTTTCAAAAGTTAACATAGTTTCAAAGGTCTAATGTAAGCCTTTGAATTCACATTATACAGTAATTCATAAAAATTAATTTTGAAAATTTTTGTTAATAAATGAGATGGTAAAGTTATCAAGGGGTATTATGGTATAACCAGATTTTTTTCTGTATAAATTTGTAAAAGATAGACTGATATTTAATCTATTCTTTGTATTATTTTCTTTAAAGTAAATTCACCATTTGATTGAAAACTAAAGACCCAAATTGTCATTAAACTGTGCCATATTGGCTCACTTATGCAGAGTTCAGACATTGACAGTTAACAGCAAGAATGTCTGTCCAATATTCAAAGTTTTGGAATAGTTTGGCATGAAGTAAGGGTTTTTATTTTTACAGCCGAGTCAAGAATTTTGCACTATTATCAATTTAGTCAGTTCTGAGTTTGTGGATGAAACTAACCTGTAGCAATTAAACTGGCAAACTTTTTCACAATAGGTTTGATCAGAATGTGATTCATATTTGGGTTATGATTAAAAAAAACCCATTTCTTCAGAGCATTGGGCTATCAAGACCTCCTCTTAGCTGTAGGTTTAGAGTTTTTTCAATGGACTTTTAAAAAAGTACAGGGAAGTTTTCTGATAGTTTTTGTGGTTTTTTTGGGGTTCAAATGAAGTATTTTGTTTTCTATTACAGGTGAAAAACCATTTAAATGTCCTATATGTACTCGCGCTTTCAACGAAAGTGGAAACCTGCGACGTCACATGAAGATCCACACAGGAGATGACAACCATATAAATGTGGGGTTTGTTTTAAAGGATTTGGAGACATGTATCGGCTACATGTTCATTTAAAAGTTCACTCAGGAAATATCACCTGTGATACGTGTGGTAAAAAGTTCGGAAAGATATCAGATTTATATCGCCATATCCGTATTCACACGGGGGACAAACCTTATAAATGTGACATGTGCCATAAAGCTTTCTGTCAGAAAGTTAATCTTCAGACTCATTATCGCACACACACTGGAAAAACTCCCTATCGCTGTGAAATCTGTAATTTCGGATTCAGTCGAAAACAGATTCTAGATAATCACATGAAGAGACATGAGGAAGATGAAGACGAAGATCCGGACACCGTAATCGTCAAGGAAGAGCCGGTTGATGCGGAAGAAGATACAGATTTAGCCAATGTTAACGCAGCTTTAGAATTGATGGGGAAAGGAGGAGAGGAGCAGATTATTGAAGTGGTAGAAAATGTGGATGCTAAAACTGGACTCGTTGAAGTTCCATCAGATGCACAGGAAATGGAAACTGGTCTTTCTCAGGAAGAAATTGCTCAACTTGTGGCTGCAACTGTGCAGTAGTTTATAGAAGTTTATATATTACAGGTTTTTCATTTGACCTTTAACCCTTTAGACATTCTTCAAAATTTAACAGGACTCGTGTAAATTCTATCAGACACATGGGGAATTGAAACAGGCCTCTCTCGCGAAGAAATTGCTCAAGTTGTCACTGCAACTTTTGCAGTAATTTATATATACATGTACTAGTAATTACATACATGTACATGTATATGTTGCAGAAATTTCATTTGACCCTTGACCTTTCAGACTTTCTTTTCCAAAATCTCAGTCTTTGTCAAACACTTAATCATCATATACTGTAAACATATTTAATTTTGCATGTATTTATCTTCACGGTTTATGGAATTTAGACATGTCTGTGTAGTTGAATTTTCGCGTTTTTGAAATATGCATTATAACACAATAAGCATATTATAATTTTCCCTTGGTATTAATTTTCACGCAAAGCAAACGACCCGAAAAAATCAATAATTACTACACTTAAAGTCTTGCTTCTTCCTGAAAAATTTTGTAATAGGCTAAAGTCCCGTGTTGGTCAAATGGAAACCATGTAGACTATATTGTAACTTGTTCCATAGTGGTGTGTGGTATTACCGGTATACCATGGTACTGACCAGGTACCGGTAATACCGCAGTAAAGTCTTTGAATACCGGTATTTTAACAAACAATATTATGTTAATAACAGTTTCAATTTTGATGTGTTCATTTGAATTTGGTTAAAATCTTTGTTTGACAATAATCTTATGAGATTAGGATTTCAAGTTTTGAATCAACTTGGTTGAAATACAGACAATTCTGTGAATTTTATTGTGTGTTAGCATCCTTGATATTCTCAAAATATCCAATGCCCAAATTTCTTAGATACTACATGTATTTGGAATCTTAATGGATGTGTGGTATACTGTGGTATTTGGTACAATACTGTGATATACCGTGGTAATTTTTTTCTGCTGTGTCCCATCTCTGTTGTTCAAATTGAAATTAGAAGCCTGTAAACCTGTGTATAAAGACCACCATTTAAATTTTAAGACTAAAATCTTGTGTATCTTATGTATAAAGACCACCAAAGACAAACTTTTACTAACAGATTAAGACAAGTGGTCTTCATATAAAACCAGGGATGAAGATTAGCAGGGGTCCAGTAGGCCATGGGTACTAAAAATCAGTCTGGGCCTGTTAATGTTTACACATTTTAGCTATTTATTATTATTACAACTTCTTATCTAAAGTGAGCTGGGCCCTTAACTCATAGTTAAGCTTCATCCCTAAAAGATTGATGTTTTGAATTTCAAAGGAACTTTAAAAACACTGAAATTTTTAGACAAATAAAAGTGGACACTATGATTACGAAGTTATGAATCAGGATTCACTATTACATGTATTTCATTAAATGCCTCTTGATAGTTTCATACCTTAGTAAATTAAATTTCCAGTTTCACACCTTGGTAAATTACATTTCCAAATTTCCAAGTTTCACACCTTGGTAAGTTACATTTCCAAATTTCACACCTTGGTAAATTACATTTCCAAGTTTCACACCTTGGTAAGTTAAATTTCCAGTTTCACATCTTGGTAAATTACATTTCCAAGTTTCACATCTTGGTAAATTACATTTCCAAATTTCCCAATTTCACACCTTGGTAAATTACATTTCCAAGTTTCACACCTTGGTAAATGACATTTCCAGTTTCACACCTTGGTAAATTACATTTCCAAATTTCCAAATTTCACACCTTGGTAAATTACATTTCCAAGTTTCACATCTTGGTCAATTACATTTCCAAATTTCCAAGTTTCACACCTTGGTAAGTTACATTTCCAAGTTTCACACCTTGGTAAATTACATTTCCAAGTTTCACACCTTGGTAAGTTAAATTTCCAGTTTCACATCTTGGTAAATTACATTTCCAAGTTTCACATCTTGGTCAATTACATTTCCAATTTTCCCAATTTCACACCTTGGTAAATTGCATTTCCAAATTTCACATCTTGGTAAATTACATTTCCAAGTTTCACATCTTGGTCAATTACATTTCCAAATTTCCAAATTTCACACCTTGGTAAATTACATTTCCAAGTTTCACATCTTGGTCAATTACATTTCCAAATTTCCAAGTTTCACACCTTGGTAAGTTACATTTCCAAGTTTCACACCTTGGTAAATTACATTTCCAAGTTTCACACCTTGGTAAGTTACATTTCCAAATTTCCAAGTTTCATACCTTGGTCAATTACATTTCCAACTGAACTAAACAGACCCAATCTTGAGTTTGGCTGTTTGTGTTTTACACCAGAGATACCATGTTTATATTTTCTAGTGTTATATACCATGGTTCCAATTAAGAATACAAAAAGTATCAGTTTTATGATATTTTGAAAATTTTTGAAAATGGGACATATATCGGATGTTATTTTGCAAGGGACATATTATGGAGTGATTTTGGACTATCATGGTTTTTTTCATACACTAATTATTTATGCACAATACACTTTACTACTTTTTATGTACATAAATTGCTAAGCAATGAATTCACCAAATGACACATGATACACACATTTTCAGGAATTCATTACATTCAGTATGTCATGTATTTCAGGAACTCGAAGGTGAATATATAGTGTATGGTAATCCATTAGTGAAAGGATCTTGGCATGAAATATTCCATTCCACTCCTACACATTTTGAGTCATTATATAAATGTTAACATTGGTTATGTTTGAAATACAAATTTAAATGAAATGTCAGGTGTTGTACTTTCATATCAGTAGTCTATCATCATACAATTTTCATCAGTCTTTTGAATTATTTAACTACTCTATGAGTTGCTACATTAACATGCTTATAGTCACTCACTACACATTAACTTTTATATCAACAATACTTATAAATTTTGTCATTAAGTTTTTGAGACTAATTTCTTGCACCCTAGATAGAAAAATCCATAAAAAGAGAGGTGCAAGATATCTCTATCTTGCACCCCCCTGTGCAAGATAGCCTACACATCGTTTTTCCTGCAAAATCAAAATTTTATCAACAAAATCAGAGTTCTATTGATAAGTTAAAATTTATTTTAAATTGAAAAATTGTACTTTCTGATGCAAGAAATAGAATAAATCACTACTTGTAGTGCCAGATAAGGAAATCTCAACCCTCCTTCTAATATATTTGGTCCAGAACTTGACAAGCCTCGTTCTGGACCAAATATATTAGAATTCAGGTTGAGATTTCCCTATCTGGCACCACAAGTCATGATGGATTCTATTACCGGTAATCCATTGATTTTTGGTCCAGTTTAACCCTTTGCAGTTCGGGAAAATTTGGAAAATTTTACAAGTCTCATGTGTACAGTATAACCTTCATTCACCACCACCAATTGTTCAGTCAAATTTTGGCGTAATAAAGGGGTTTGGCGATAAATTGAGGGAGGCTCATAAAAAAAAAACATAAACAAAATGGATTTTAGGACTTCAAAATAGTGTGGCAATAAGCGAGGTGTCAAAGTCATCAAGGGGCATTATAACGAGCTTGTACTGCAGGGTTCGAATTTGGCACTGGCATACTGGCAAAATGCCAGTGGTTTTTACAGAGTGCTAGTTGAAAATCTACTTGCATGCAAAACAAAAAAAAAACAAAAAAAAAAAAAAACGAGCGCCTTTTTTTTCGATGAAAAGCATCCTGGCCGATGTCAACAAGTATACATGAAACATATTAACTGTAGAAAACATATTTGGTGTGAAAAAAATATAAAAAATTGCCAGTTGAAAACTAAGAATGCCAGTAGAAACATTTAAATTCTACCCCTGTACTGTACTTTATTCATGGTATTTCGGAACTGCATATAGGTATAGAGACTTAGGTATCAAAAAGAAAGACATGACTTGGCAAAATTTGATAACATGTTTTGAAGATCAAACAATGTCACCATGTCACTTGACCTGAGGTCAAAAGTCAAACTTTATTGATTTGAACTTAAGAACTGCAAAGGGTTAACTAATAATGTATCCAGCAGTAATTTTGTTACAATTTTTAAAAACCGCCTTCTGGCTTTAAGATTGGAAGTTCTGAAATATAGTAAACTGCTTTATGACATGCAATGGCTAGATTCCTCGATGCAAAGATGTCATGTTGTGACAATATCTGATTGAAATTTATTGTGTGGGTAAGGTCAAAACTCTAGTCCTTGCCCTATGTGCCCCCGGGCGTAAAAAGGACTAGGTTGGTAGGTAGGTAAGGTCAAAACTTAATCTGCTAGTGTATCACTGTTGTTTTAAAAACTGTAATGGTCAAATTGTGGAATGTTAGTCCTTTTCCCCCATGGGGAGACTACCTTTATTTGGTAGTAAATAATTGAGGAACTCTTCTGTAATATAAGTCAAGAAAGTTCAAGTGTATCCACTGGCCTTAAGTACTTACATGTATATTGTTCTGACAATTTTTCTGTGTAACATTTACACATTATTATATTTTGTCACCCGTGAAAACTGGTATTTTATACTGAATGAGATTTTCCTATATTGTTAACATAAATTGATGTTTTCATCACATACAAAATGTCGTTGATATTCATTTGTAAACTTTACTTCTGTTTAAGGAGTGAATATCAGCTGTGGGTTTTTTTCCGAAACAGAAAATGTATATTGTATACTGTGATTCAGCGAAATTGTTTATTTTAATGGTATCCAATTTTTGTGGTTTTAAGAAAAAAAATACCATTGCACTACGTCGTAAATTTGTTGTTTGTGGTTAGCTTGGAACTTGCGATATTTTGTTGATATGTAAATTCGTAAGTTAGGTTGTCAACAAAAACAACAAAAATTGGGTCACCGTGAAAATTATTGATTTCACAGTATGCATGATGGAATAATTAAAATTTTATGTTTGTTTGGGGTATTTCCATTTCTCTTGTTAAATTGTTTGATTGATAAATAAATTTTAATTTAGATGTAATTTGTCATGTGTTTATAACTTTTATATCAATCCCGAAAACAAAGGGGGGATATAGTGCTTACTCCATTTCTTCTGTACCTTCGCCTATAGCTGGCAACATCTTGATATAAGTGAAAAATTCTTGACTGGGATGTTAGACACCATTACTCAACTAAACTCATTCAATTGTGAAGAAGGATATGACTGAGCCACCATTAAGTTTTTTTCACAATAACACTAGTAAGTAAACTAGTAGTTGCATTAAGGTGAAACTTGCAATTTATATTTTTGGTGTAGGCAGAGTTGATTGATCAATTGATTGAATAGGGTTTTCAGTCCAGTCAAGAATGTTTCACTTGTATTGAGACATCACCAATTTCAGAGTGGTAGAAATGTTGACCTTTGTAATGCATTCAAGACAATGTGCAGGGACGATTCTTTAGTGTATTATTTGATACATACTGTATAAGAAAAAACATTCGTGGGGAAGAAATATTAGCAATTTTCGCGGTAGCTTTCATTCCGCGAATATATATTCCTGGCAAAATTTCCTCCCCCTTTGGTACACTTTCCCTTCAGGTGGAACCATGAAAATTTCTTACCGCAGAATGGTTTAGAAACCATAAAAGTTTCCTACCGCTGAGGTTTCTTAAACGGTAATACATTTACAATGTACTATAAAACCTGATACCATGACCATTTCTATCAAATGACCATCTGTCTTTAACTCCATATTTCTTAAGTCTCTTGGTTGGTCTTTAAATACAGGTTTTACTGTAGATTTTTGTTAAAACTGATTCAGACTTGATTGATAGCTAGGTGATGTGTTGAGTGAGTGAGTGAGTAATGGTGTTTAATGTCCCAGTCAAGAATATTTCACTTATATCGAAACGTCGCCAGCTATAGGCAAAGGTGCAGAAATTTTGCCTGAGCGTTGCGCTGATGGCTAGGTGATGTGTTGAGAATGCCTGTGAAATGCTGCATAAGTAGCCCATGGTGAAGCATAGAAAATGCCAATGATGAACTTTTCAAGAAATCAGATTGGAGAAATGCAATGTTGATAAAATGGGGTTTTACCTCCCAGTCAAGAATATTTCACTTATATTTAGACATCAACAGCTACAGGTGAAGTGGCAGGAATTTTTACTTTTGCAGTGTGGTCAGGGCAATGCGCAAAGACTTGAGAGGGGTCTTTAGTGTGCCACATCTAGGGTTGGTTTTAAAAGTATCTGAAACACACTAGCTGTGGCTTTCATTTCTAAATGCAGAGTTCTTGACAAAATTACAGTTGCTGCCTATTTTGGTCAGACCAAGCTGGGGTTCAAAACCCAATCTCCCACATACAGAGCGAGCACTCTACCAATCGATCTACCTCAGTGGTTGCCAGAAGAAGAAGAAAAAAAAAACCCAAGATACTCGTTTTAAAATTACCGTAGATCTTTAATGTTAATCTAAATATAAAATTATAATATATATACATATATCTCATTTTGGAAAAATAGGAATGTTTCTCTTCAATTGCACAATATTCAAACGAGTCACATAAAAAGCATTTTTGTTGACTCCAAGCCCCAGTTTCACAATTATTTCTTAATTAAGATTTTCCTTAACTTAAATCTTGCAACTTTTGATAATATTTTATGGCACTATAGATAAGAGATTTTAACACAATTAGAATGTACAGTCAAACCTGCCTTAAAGACCATCTCTATATAAGGACCACCTGCTTTTAAAGGCCATTAGAATGGTATCCCAATTGCTCTTTAGTCATATTATTTGAACCTGTACATAAAGGCCACCTCCCCATAAAGGCCAATTTAACTGGTTCCCATTGGTGGCCTTTATAGATAGGTTTGACTGTATATGTAATAAGCTTAGATTGATCTTCAATATGGCACATGACACTCATAAATATCGTAAAATTAACAAAATTGTTCAGATTTCAAATTTTGCAGATTTAGTTTAAGGAAAACCTTAGTTAAGAAATGATTGTGAAATTGGGCCCTGATCACCTAATAATTAGCACTATAAATTAACATGCACAAACATTTATTGTAAACATATATACATGTGTTAATCACATTTTTTTTTTTTTTGCATAGCCAAAAATAAACTGTATGTACGTATATTATATTGCACATGTAGGTAACATAACTTACTGCAATGAGCAAAATGTCTTAATTCTTTCAATTTTCCATAACACAGAAAATTTATTTCAAATCTATCGTGGACATACGGTATATTTATTCAGGAAATGCATCATATTTTGCTACATGTGTATGTACCGGTACAACCTTGAATCGTTGCCACCATTTGTTTAAAATTTAGCATTATGAGGGGTCTGGTAATAAAAACAGGAAGTCTCCTAAAGTATAAGATAGAACAGATGAATTTTTGTCCTTTCAGAAAGTGCAGCAATAAGCAAGGTTGAGTTGAGTTGAGTAATGGTGTTAAATGTCTCAGTCAAAAATATTTCACTTACATCGAGACGTGCCAGCTGTAGGCAAAGGTGCAGAAATTTTGCCTGTGCATTGTGCTGATGGCATTATACAGCATGGATCTTTATCCTGCCAAGCCCACCATGACACGGGACCTCGTTTATTTTAAGTTCCCATCAGAAAGAACAGTGACTTTCATTTCATAATGCCTAGTGCTTGGCGAAAGAACAGTCACTTCTCACTTTCAAGTCTTGGGTCAGACCCGGCCGGGGTTTGAACCCACAACCTCCCACTTACAAAGCAAGCACTCTGCCAACTGAGCTACCACAGTGGTTACAATAAGCAAGGTGGCACAGTTATTGAGGGGAATCGTAAAGAGGTTTTACTGTATATAATAAAACAATATAATAAAATACTTGCAAATTAAAATAATTATTATTTCTTAAAATATAATATGAATAAAAAAATTAAAAAATATAGATCTAAAAAGCTCATAAAGCCATTATAATTTAAAAACATTCAATAAATGTCAATACAATTTTTTTCTGAAATTGAAACTTTGTAGCCAAGTACTGCACAAAGCATATCAATAAATACAGAGATGGACAAACTTTTTACAACTTTGTTGCAAAGTGTTTAAATATCTCCTAAACTTTAAGTCATCTTCATCCATAAGTACACAATTATGAACTGTGAGACAAACAAAACAACATGCATGTAAAAACATTTTTTTTTCAATATATCAATTTTTCTAATTTTTACATACGGTTAATAATTGCCAGACAAATCAACAAGAACATACACATAACAACCCAACAAAATTGGTTGGAACAAACAAGCAACTTTGAAGCATTTTTCAAAGAGAAAAAAAGAGTTAATAAGAGTTGAGATTTTGTTGTTAACTTGACCCTTAAAAGTCAAGGGTCAAATGAAAGCCCTAAAAATGGTATTATCACAAATGTATATGTATATATAAGAAAAGTCAAAAGGTAAAAAGATAATCTCATTTACATTATTGTGCTACATATTATGCTACATTTCTGAGATCCTTATAGCAAAAGGCCTGTATCGCTCACCTGGCTTAAAGGATGTCTGTGTTCTACTTACTTATTCCAAGTTATCAAAGGTCTGCTTTTACACATATCCATGTGTAGCATAACAAGAAGTACAGCCACAATGGGAACATTTACATTGGGTTTCACCAATGTACCACATGATTAATACCCCTAGGAAATTTCCCAGAATAAACTTGAATTGCTTCAATATCTAATGGACATTATAGTTTCATACGTAGGCACTTGGGGTCAGATAATTTTTTTTTTAATTTATTATTTTTTTGACCTAACAATGCTATGTTTTGCTATTTTATTATATCTGACAACATTCTGAACTAAATGCATCCATGGTCTGGCTCTTCTAAATTTCCCCTACCATTGGTTCAATGGGGCCATGCATATTTCCCAGGGTTTGTTCAATGAGGCCATGTACATTTCCTAGGTTTTGATGGTGGTACAGGAAGACACTTGTTCAGTTTTTCACACCCAGGGGGTGACCAGTTCTGTAAAATAAGATTTAAAAAAAAAAATACAATTGAAAAATGGTGTGCATTTTATTTTTAAAAAATCACATCCCATTAAAACAATCCTTATATCAATCCAATTTTCAAAAGTTAATTTTTTTTCAAAGAAATTTATGACTTGCAGTATATACAATGTATATAGATTATTATATGGCTCTTTTCATTTCATACCTCATATCAGCCCCGAGACCCACATATCAACCAGGGAGCCGATTAGCCTGTTCTGGGATGGTGGAGGAAAACAACAATTTTCTACAAAAAAAATGTCAAACTTTCTCACACTACACAGCCAATTTTTGCTCACGTGAAATTCACGTGAATTGAGATTTTTCATGTGAGTTAAACGTAAGCTCGATTAACATTAATTTCACGTGCAATTTTTCATGTGAAATTCCATGTTAATTTCACGTGAGCAAAAATTGGCTGTGTAGGATCTGCCCCGAGCGGGATTCGAACCAAGACAGTGAGAGGCACTGTGATCCATAAGTGCAGGCTTTAGACCACTTGACAGCTTTAAGAAATTTGAGAAATAAAATTAATGTATTACCATGACAGCAGGGTCACATATATTTAGCTGAGGTTCACCTGGCACCATTTTCTTTTTATGATCCGTCACTACTGACATCAACTCCTTTATAACCTGTCTGTATTCTGCTGTATGAGGTCTGAAAATTAATACAATGTGTTTCAAATTACACTCAGACCTGTTTAACAAGAGGCCTAATAGGTAGGGCCTGTATATTTTTCAATTGCCAATAGTGGGAATTGAATTTTAAATAGCCATGTAAAAACTAAATAACACCCAAGGAATATCATTCAATTTAGCTCAGTTCTGCTAGAAGAGAAGATTTTTGTGGACTATTTGTCAAAAATGGGAGAACTAGAGAAGATGGCACAAGACAGAGACCAGTGGAAAACTCTAGTCCTTGCCCTATGTGCCCCTGGGCGTAAAAAGGACTAGGTAGGTGGGTATTTTTTAAAAAATAGCACCTTACTAGCATACAGGTATGATAAATGTCTTTCATAATTTGAGCCCCTATTAATTCTAACACCTATTTTGATAATATTTTTTTTCTGAAATGCACTATACAAGTGGATATACTGTCCAACCTGCCTTTAAGGCTACTTCTATATAAGGGCCACCTGCTTATAAAGGCCAGTAAAACCAATTCCTCTTTATTCATGTTGTTTGAACCTGTATATAAAGGCCACCTGCTCATAAAGGTCACTTTTACAGGTTCCCTTGCGTGGCCTTTATAGACAGGTTTGACAGTACTTGAATGTAATTGAACACATTAGAACCTGTTAAATTTATTTAACAAATATGGATAGCCTAGCCACAGACAAACCTTGGTCAACTGGAAATTGACTAGTGAAACTAAAAGATTAGGTTTAAATTACAAATTTTAATTTTATATTATAGCTGCAAACATTTACAGACGGGCAATGCTTTTAAAATATACCCAATGAAAGATAAAATGGGCCTGTCAAACTGGGCATATATTACTGGTAATTCAATTTTAATCATGAGTTGTGATGAGCAGAGATTTTATTCATATGAAATAAATGTGAAAGCAACCACACAGAGTGTCAATAAAACTTACCTTATGATATATTTTTCTCCTGGGTCTCTGCCAATATGAAATAACAACGGTTCAGAGGTTCTGTTGACTTGTTCATGAGTTGTGACGTTCTCTATAGATTCTCCAGGACAAAAATTAACCCCCTATCAAATAAAAAATCATCAATTAAAATTGTACCTCATCATAAACAACATAAAACTGCATAATTTCCTTGTTTATAATGAAGCATAAATGTAAATTTGTTTGATTATATCATCATTTAATAAAACAGTGGCAATGCCACCATATCTAATAACCACATCATATACACATGGATTTATTCAAAACTTTCAAATATGGTAGTATTACATTGGGCTTTTTTTCGTTTCTTTTTTAAATTATTTATTCAAATAGGTAAACACTTTAAAATTAAATTTAATTTTATTGAAAATCCTTGTTTCATAGATTGTCAATTTCCATAAATTTGTGTTATGTTTTTTAAAATTACCAAAGTACAGGTATTTCTAAAAATGTGTGTTTTACAGCCCAGTCAAAAATTTTTCATATATATATATATATATTGAGATAGTCAGTTCAAGAATGATGGAGGAAACCGGAGTGCCCAGAAAAAACAAGGACTTTTGGCAAACAAACTGACAAACTAACTCACACTAGGATCTGTCAGGAGTGTAATTTGAGCCTTGTTGGTGAGAGGTCCTGTGAACTGTAAGCACACGCCTTAGAGAACTCTAGCACCGAGGCCCCATGTTACATGATGTACCACATTTTATTTACCAGTTTACATAAACAGACTGGTTTACTGGTGCACCAGTAATTATGCACACCTCTATCAGATAGTATTAATAATTACCTTATTGAATTCTTCTATAGAGTTTGTCCAGGTCCATAGATGAGCTTTATATAGACCAAGTCTAACGGCCATTAGTTCATCACCTCTATAGTAGAAGATTGGTCTACAATAAAATCAACAACTCAAATGGTTGGTTGGTTGGTTGAATGTTGTTTAACGTTGCATCAGCAATTTTTCAGCTATTGGCGACAGGAACTATTTTATTATTCTCTATGGATTAATCTATGAACAATTTTGTGTATGCATGTGAAGTGTGAATGTGTTGTATGGTCTGCCTTGTACTAGCCCACACTCAGGGCGACTTTAGCTAGCTCACAGAGTCACTATGCCACAGACAAGCATACCACTCCCCCAGTCCATTAAACTGATACCAGGCAAATCAGTAAAGGCCAACGGCAAGGAAAATTCACTTTCCCACATGTGGTCCAAGCGGGACTCGAACTCACAGCGATGGGAGACTCTGGATTTGAAAACTGACGTCTTATCCATTAGGCCACCACAGCCTCTATATAACTCAAATGGGACGTCATTTCAAAAATGTCTCTTACATGAACCCCAACTGTGAAATCCATGTTTTCCTAACCATGTGCATAATCAAAATATGAATAGCCAATGACATACAGTCCAACCTGCCTTAAGGGCCACCTCTATATAAGGGCCATCTGCTTATAAAGGCCAGTAAAATTGCATTCAGATTGCTCTTTATCCATATTGTTTGAACCTGTATATAACCGCCATCTGCCCACAAGTTAGTTAGTTAAGTTAAAGTCTGTACCGAGCCATTAGGCCCATCAGGCCGGAGCTTATCCCGGTTTCGGTGGCGTTAAGCGACTGAGAGTACAAGACTCTCCCCTGAATGGGACGCCGGTCCATCGCAGGGTTAACCCCCAGCATTTTGCTGGTACTCATTTATTTTTCAGCTGAGTGAACTGGAACAACGTGAAATTAAGTGTCTTGCTCAAGGACACAACACATCGCCCGGTCCAGGGATCGAACCCACGACCTTCGAATCATGAGTCCAACGCCTTAACCACTAGGCCACGCGCTTCCACATCTGCCCACAAAGGCCACTTTTACTGGATCCCTTGGGTGGCCTTTATAAACAGGTTTGAATGTATTTACTCCACCAAAAGATTGTTCCAGTGAACTTTCATGAAGAATAAATAATTATTGAGAAAAGTTACAGAAGAAATGCATGGAGTAAACTATTTATGCCCCCACCCCACCCTACCCCCCCCCTTAATATGAAAGACAGTATAAGTTCATGTACTAAATTAGGACAACTCACATTTGTGAATACAGCATATACATTTTCTATTATATGCATCTACATGAACTGCAGAGATTTGGTGGTTTTCTATTGTCACTCGGATTTCCTCTACCATCCCAGAACCGACATCCTCAATATAAGTGAAAGAATCTTGACTAGGGCATAAGTCAATAATTCTCCACTTTACATAAACATGTACATTAAAACCTATATGTAAAGACCAACTATTGGATCAGTGAAGTTGTTACATTTTTTAATACGAAGTGGTTATTGCCCTGTATGTGTCAATAACAAATGTGTTATTACCACATATTTTTTATACCCGTATTTTATAGTATACATGTACATGGGCTTTAGAACTTTATGATTGGCTATAAATACACCACTTTAGTGATAATTAAAGTATATTTAATAGAAACTTACTATATTTGGGTCAAATAATGGATTATTTTGATGAAAAACGTAAATATGGTTTTAGATCTGCCATTTTGTTTTCGCCATATGGTCGTATAGTTTTTTGCAGTTCATAACGATCAAAGATCGATCATCAAACATTTAGACAACAACTTTTTGTTTTAATTCAAAATTGGACTATTTAATCCTTTTTAATGGATGTATGAAGTTACATGCGTACGGTTATACGGGTATAAAAATATGTGGTAATAACATCTGTCTTTTTAAAAAAATCCTTCTGACTTTTGAGTTGGGAAAATTTGAAGTTTTGAAATACAGCAAACTGCATAATGACATACCGGTACTTGTAATAGCTTAGGATCCTCATTACAAAGATGTTACAGGGTTCTTATTGACATTTGGCCTTCTAAATTTAAGGCCTTTTTAGGGTCTTATTTGCAAATTTAAGGCCTAATCAGAGGGGCAGTTTTAGCAAAAAATATTGGTGCAAAAACAATTAAATCAATAAAACACTTACTTATTTGTCCAAAGTAACGACACTTGAAGTGGATAAGGTTGAAGTTTGGTGTTTGGGAGGACCAGGTACCTTTAAATTGCTCATTTCAACATAACTTATTATTTAATTATTTTATTTATTCATATCAGTCTATTTGTAATCACTTAATATCCAATTACAGACACCCAACTGGCGAAATTCAATGGTTTTTTAGGACCTTCAGGATAAATTCAAGGGCTTTTAGGGTCAGACTTGTTTTTAGGGTCTTTTTAGGGCAAACCTAAAAATTTAAGGACTTTTCCACGCCTGTACGAATCCTGAATAGGTTAGGATCATCATTACAAAGATGTTATATTGTGACAATATCTAACATTTTATGGATAAAGACAACTAGATACTCTTAGTATATCACTGTTGCTTTGGAAATTTTAGTAGTCATATTGGGTACCGGGTAGTTTTAGTTATTTTTCCATTGGAAACTATTTTTATTTGATAGAAATTTAGGCAAACAAAATCACTGAGGACTTAAAAATAGGGACATTGCAGACAGGTGGTCTTTATGTAGAAATTCTTTTATATTGCAATATAAAAATATTGGATCATCAAACACTGGTCTTGATAAGAACATGGACAGTTGTTCCTTATATATACATGATATAGGACCTATTGTATTCATTTATTTATGCTTGACTGGACATCAACCACCCCTAACTGACCCTACCCAGCTCCCTTCTATGGGTACAGTCCAACCAGCCTTTAAGACCATCTCTATATAAGGGTCACCTGCTTATAAAGGCCAGTAAATTTTTTATCCCAATTCCTCTTTATTCATGTTATTTGAACATGTATATAAGGGTCAACTACCCATAAAGGTTACTTTTACAGGTTCCCTTGGGTGGCCTTTATAGACAGGTTTGACTGTAATAATTAAATGTTTATAATATGAACAATTACCTTTGGAATCCTTTACTTTGTAACAAAGTCTTAGTCAAACTGATGCCGTCCAGGACTCTATCCTTTGGTGAGGGTATCCCAGCTAATTCTAGAAATGTCGGATACAGGTCCATTAGTGATCCAAGCTGGTGTGATACCTGTTAAAAATGGAACAATTTGGTTACTTTTTTTTTAAAATTCATTTGAATGTTTCAATACTAGTGCCGTCTACATACACAATGAAAAACTGAATGTTCTTTCATTAATACAAGTCATTGCTAAAGGAATGAATTGTAGTATCAAAAGTGGTTTTGGTATGTAAATAATGGAAACCCTTTTTTGAATACTGTAAACATATCTAATTTGGCATGTATTTATTTTTGTATAGCAAATTTAGACATACAGTTGACTCTCGTTATCTCGAACTCGACGGGGAAATGCAAAAAGTTCGACTTATCCGGAGTTCGAGATAACCGATGTTAAAAACGACAACATAAGGGAAGTAACTCGTACACGCCTACCGGAAGTCGCTTCCGGTTTTATCTTGTCAAACTGTATATTGCCGGTTTCTCCTATATCGTATGTATTCAAACATGATATATAAAAACTGCATTATTTATTATTTGTATTTATAATTGAGAATGTAGTATATAAAAAATCGGGAGATTATCTGTTACTTGTTATTAGCCGTTATTAGTTAATAGTGGAGTCCGCTTTGGTCTCCATACCAGTTTCGCTTTGTGTACTTTAATCATCCCAAGCTTCCGGTTGTATTGAGTAATGTTCACATCACACGTTTTCGGAAGCCATGTTCAGCTTGGCAGTAATTTTAACACCTGCTAATCCCCTTGATGGTTTAATTGCTTATGCCAGGGATAATAATTAAGGGCTTAAGGAAATTGGGAGGTCAGTGCAAAGTCGTAATTTTAAAATCAACACGAGGCCGACAGTCAAATATTTTATTTGTGTCGGAATGTGTTTTTTCTACCAAAAAATCTGTAGGCGCTGACAAATTTGATTTCTCAAAATTTTTTGTTCGAGTTAACAAATTAATTTTCCTAAATTTTTTTTCGAGTTAACAAATTAATTTTCCTAAATTTTTTGTTCGAGTTAACAAATTTAATTTTCCTAATTTTTTTGTTCGAGTTAAAGAGTGTTATTTTCCTAGGATTTTCATTCAAGGGGACGAAAATATTGTTCGACATATCCGATAATTCGAGATATCCGAGTTCGAAATAACCAGAGTAATTTTGGTTTAATAAAGAACAACTCTGTTCGGACTTTTTAAAAAAGTTCGAGATATCCGGTAGTTCGAGATATCCGAGTTCGAGATAACGAGATTCAACTGTATATGCGTAGTGAAATTTTCACATTTTTGAAATATGCACTACATGCATAACAGAATAAGCATAATATAATTTTCGCCTGGTTTTAATTTTCGCGCAAAACAAACAACCTGGAAATAAGCGAAAATTAGTACACTGCGAAAATAAATACATTTACAGTAAATGATAACATTTTTCACTTATATTAAGGCGGTCAGTTCAGAGATAGAGAAAACAAGAGTGCCAGGGAAAAACTTTCAGCAAGCACAATGACATACTTTCTCACACTAGGATCTAACAACGTGGGAATAGAAGCTAAGTGGTGATAGCCAGTGAGGGGCACCAAGTATTTCTACTGGTGTGTGTGTGTGTGTGTGTGTGTGTGTGTGTGTGTGTGTGTGTTTATTTACATACTGTTCCTCCTTTGATTTTCCCAGGCCACCATGTGTGTGTGTGTGTGTGTGTGCTTGTGTGTGTGTGTGTGTGTGTGTGTGTGTGTGTGTGTGTGTGTGTGTGTGCGTGTGTGTGTGTGTTTATTTACATACTGTTCCTCCTTTGATTTTCCCAGGCCACCATGTGTGTGTGTGTGTGTGTGTGTGTGTGTGTGTGTGTGTGTGTGTGTGTTTACATACTGTTCCTCCTTTGATTTTCCCAGGCCACCATGCTATACTTGGTTCCCTCATTCCACCTTCAAATGTAGTTTGTTTACCACAAAGGAAAGGTCCATTACTGCCACCTACAAATAAAACCAAAGTAGTTTTACACTAGCTTACTTTTAGTTCAATATAGATGCACATACAGTAAAACCTTGATTCATCACCACCATTGTTCAGTCAAATTTATACATGTATATATATACTACAAATGTAGTTATAGGTATAGAATACATGATTAAGATAAGTGATGTCCAATTGGACAAAAATTAAAAATCGGCAATCAGAGACACATAATTGCTGAATTTGTGTTTGAGAGCAATTTTTTCTTTTTAATTTTGTTCTTGCTGTGTGATGATACATCAAATTTTTAGGCCCTGTGGTCCCTGTATATGGATAATTTATTTGAGGACCGTCCACCATGTTCTTGCAGACAAAAGGGAAATGAAATGAAGTTGACAACAATCTGGAAACTACTCACCAATGTCAGCGATGATTGATTATTAATCATGTGATCGATTATTGGGATTGCTGCTCCTACAATGACTTATAAAATGGATCATAGGCAACAATGGCAACATCAATAATTAAAACTATGCAAAAGGTCAACACACAACCCAATGGCACACAATACAGGATAAATAATGTGGAACAGAAGTCAGGCAGTGATCCATCACAATAGCTCATCTAAGTTTACAGCTCAGGTGATATAAATATAAAAAAATTGCAAGCTAGCATAATATGCATATAACATTTAGTTATAATATTATATGAAGCCTACCTTGGGTTTTAGAATATGTGGCACCACCATTATCAGAAGAAAAAAACACCATTGTATCTTCTTCTACCCCAAGCTGTTTTAATTTTTTCAAAATTACACCCACGCTAAAATCTAATTCTCTGACAACATCACCATAGCTAAAACATACATTGAAGAAAAATAAACAAAAAAAATAAAGATTTGAATTTCACAGAAATGGTTTAACACAGCTGGTTATCACAGAAGACCAATAACTATGAGTCATTTTTAAAATGGAGTAAAGATGCTTTACGTCCCAGTTATGATTCTTTCACTTACAGTGTATATTGAGGTCAGTTCTGAGGTGATAGGGGAAACCAGGGTACCCAAAGGAAACCATCAATCTTCAGCAAGTGAATCAATAAAATTTTTCACAAATGAATGTGCGAGACTGGGATTTACACTGCACTGTGGACCAATAAGTCTACTCAAAGAAACATTTTAAATAATTACACGTAAATGACAATTTTTAGGCAAAACTTGTGATCTGCAGATTTCTTTTTAATTTAATTTTTATTACATATTAATTTTTTTTTTTAATTTACCAAAAAATAAATATAATGATGGCAGTGTAATCTTTTAATTGAAAAGCTCAATGACAGAATTTAATGTCAGTTGGCATTTGTGCAGGCTGAAGAAACAAGAAAGTACATGTATTATTACACTCATTGGAAAAATATGATGCTGCTGTATAATGCTTATATTTCACTGTAGTTTTATTTTCGCTATATTGATTTCGCGGCACAGTGTATTCCCGCGAAAATAAAACAGTTGCGAAAATACCAGCCCATTAATCTTCCTAACAAAGTTTTCCTTAAATGAGATAACAACACGAAAATATGACACCGTGAATATGCTAGCCATCGTCAAACCGCGAAAATTGGACACCATGAAAATAAAGCAATATACAGTATCTGTAATTTAATTAAATAGTTTGATCATGTGATCAGGGTGGAGAAAACACTATGTATCCCTCTGAAAATATCATAACCCACCCCTTCGGAACACACAATTACGTCACAATGATGTGACGTCATTGCTATCGTCATTGTCTTCGCCGTCGGGAAATATGACTTGTTGAGGGTGAACAAATGTTTATATCTCCCTCTCTCAAAGGCAATAAAGGTATATTATACAAGTTACAGTCCACTTCTGTTTGTCTTTAGAAAAGACTAAATCAGATGCATTAAGAGGTGTGCAAGTGGCACCCACAGCCCAAAAGCAGATTGACAGAGATTAATGCCTACAAGTGGGCCAATGTGCAGACTGTAGAATGAGGAAAGTACATGTATTGTACTACTTACAGTCCACGTCTGCTTGTCTTCAGAAATGACTTTGATGCATAAAGAGGGGTGTGAGTGGCATCCACTGCCCAAAATCACATTGACAGAAGAATGTAATGTCTACATGTGGCCTGTTGGAATTTGTGCAGACCAGAGAAAGAAGAAAGTGCATATACTAGTATTATACAACTTATAGTCCACGTCTGCTTGTCTTCTGAAAAGACTGATGCATAAAGAGGTGTACAAGTGGCATCCACTGCCCAAAAGCAGATTGAGTTTAATGCCTATATATGGGCCAATGTGCAGACTGTAGAATGAGGAAGGTACATGTATTCATGGTACATTTATTATACAACTTACAGTCCACGCCTGCTTGTCTTTAGAAATGATTTTGATGCATATAGAGGTGTGTGAGTGGCATCCACTGCCCAATACAGGAAAAATGGTCTCTGTTTGCCAACCTGATCCTCTATAAACTTTATAGCTTCCTGCAATATAAAACTAGAACTGTTATTGAAGCAGACTTCTACCCCCTGCACAGCTTTTGTCACTAAGTCATGACCTGTGATCTATGCACCTAACTTTGGTACGCAACATATAGTATCATTTTGGTCAATTTGTGCCAAGTTTAATCAAAATCCATCCATAGGCATGAAGTTATGGAGTGAACAGGGACGGCCAGAGAGACTGATTCATATACATGTATACCCCAAAACATTGTTTGTGGGAAGATAATGACATAAAGTGAAACTTATAAAGAAATAAGACATCTGGAGTTCAAAAACTTTAGCTGTCTAAAATGTTCAAACCCTTGGGTAAGTTTTCTCTATCCTAAATGTGAACATAGTACAACATATCTCATAACAGATTCTATTAATCTTCCAATATTTACAATTCAAATTGACCTTCTCTAGATGAACCTATTTGTTTTTGCTGCCATTCAATTGCTTATGAATACGGTGTGGGTCAAAACCTCTGATTACCTAACTTTTACTATCAGATGACATCATGGAATGACATGTCCTATTACATCATGTGTTGTTTGATTGGTCGGCATTTCATCCTTATTTGGAAAAGGCTGTTCCATGCAATCCCATATGTTTGTTGGAAACTTAAATAAAATTAATGATTGTAGCGATAGTTTAACGTTTCTGACATGCTAACAATATTTTTTATGACTGTAAATATACGAAATAACATTCTTCATTCGGTATTATAAATGAGAGTCAGGTATAGCATATTGAATGAACTGTGAAGTAATTAAAGACAAGATAACAAGACAGAGACTTACCTGTGTATACTGTACAGTCAAATTGGATTCACCTGTGGCATGGTCAATTACAAAGTCTTCATAATATCTACAATATATTTTCAATACATGTATTACCATCACAACCAGTTTCTTAATTAATGCATTAGCATGTGTACTTTTGTGTTTTATATCAATATTAAGGTGTTTGCATTTGATTTAAACTAATCAGTTATTTCTTATATCATTTTCTTACCACATTTCTTAACATCCAAGACACCTCACTACGGTAGTTAACTATACTAATATAGATTTTGGATTTCTGAATGAGATATTAGAGACAATTTATTTTTTTAACCAAGGACAATCCATGCCAAAGTTCACTGATAAGGCCTGATGGTTAGTTCAGTTGACTATAGCTAGTTGACCTAACAATCCACTCTTTTCATTGGTATCAAGAACTTTAAGTGAAAGCAAGATTACCCTACTGAGAGATAATTGTAATCATTAAAAAAAATTTCAAAGGGACATAACTCCTAGAAAAATCAAAGAAATGGAACAGGATAATGATATGCACAACTACATACACACTTTCTACTGATCATTCCCGTACAGTTTTATTCACATCTGATGGGGGTTTTGGAGAAGTGATACTGACAAAAAGTGGCACACAAACACAGAGATGAACAAATGGGCAGAATGCATTGCTAAAAACATTCAGAGCCAGAAAGTGCTATAAATGGTTTTTAATCACACATAATTTGAATTTCCTTACCTTCCAATCATATCAGCATCTTTATATACTGGAATATTTGGTGTAGATTTATCATTATAGGGACCAAAATGGCAGTTAGGAGCCCCAAACCACTCGTCAAATCCATGCTTTAAGGGGTGATATTGTGGTCTATGCCCTAGGTGCCTATGAATTTAAAAAATTAAGACACAAGTTCAACAGCCTATTTGTATACCCCTTACCTGCCAACCATATCAGCGTCTTTGTATACAGGTATATTGGGCTCAGACTTGTCATTGTACGGACCTAAATGACAGTTTGGAGATCCAAACCATTCATCAAACCCATGTCTCAAAGGATGAAACTGTGGTCTATGTCCCAAGTGCCTAAATTTGAATATAAGAAACCAATGAACAAGAAAGTAGAAAAAATGGAGGGAAAGTGTGGCACTAGAACTAAATAGGTTGGAATATTTCTTAATATAAATTTTTGTGGTCCAAGTTGGTGTAAGGCAGGATACAATATATTGCCACGTGGGGTCTTTGTGTCCAAGTGGTCTAAAGCGGATCATATCTCTCACTGACTACCAGTAGGTTCAAATCCCATTCAGGCAGATCCTAATAACAGACCGTTTGTCAGTTTGCTTGCCAAAGGTTGGTTTTTTTCTCCGGGCACCCCAATTTCCCCACCATACAAGAACTGACTGCATTGATAAAAGTGAAGGAATCTTGACTGGGACATAAATCACTATTAATCCAATCCAATCAAAGGTCTACTTTGTCATCAAATTGCGACCTATACTAGAGATATTTACTAAACTTTAATTCCAAAATACAGCTTTGTGTAATGATTTCAAAGGCACACACAGAGAGAGAATGCGAGAGTGAGAGTGAGGGCAAGATAGAGAGAGAGAGAATGATAGAGAGAGAAAGAGATCGAGCGCTAGCTTACCATTTACCAATAATTTTATTTCTATATCCATTTTTCTGTAATAATTCTGGTAATAAAATCTCTGAATCTGGTATTCCTCCAACTATATCTTGTGGTGTATAAGCTGAAATAAATGCAGTGCACCAAATTTAAAATTCTATCTTGACTCTTTGTTGTTTATTTCTGCACTATCACAGAACTGAACACCTCCATATAAGTGAAAGAGCCTTAACTGGAGTGTAAAACATTATTACTCAATTCTATTTTTTATTTTTGAGAGCTTCTGAGGTAATCATGTTTGTTCCCATGGCTCTTGGTTTTTTAGGGGTTTGTTGCGGTAATGGAAACAACAATAAATTTATTTGATCAGTGGTTTATCTTATGTACAAAAGAATGCTACAGTGACCCGTTTTTTTCCATTTATCATCATCATTATCTATTAAAATTTTGCAACACTTGAGGTCATAGAGTGACACAGATAGTGAACGTTTTGTAGGATTATAAGATCTGATACATATTACTCTCTCTCTCTCTCTCTCTCTCTCTCTCTCTCTCTCTGTGTGTGTGTGTGTGCATAAAATACCTTACCATTCCTAGCATGTGCATTAGTTGTATAAAATCCATTTCTGATAGGTAATCTACCTGATAACAAGGCTGCTCTTGCTGAAACAGAATTCATATATAGTATTTATTAACTGACCCTACAATTATAGAAAGAACAAGCAAATTCCGCAAACTAGGATCCCTCGCCAACCAACTAACCAACCAATCTATTTTATTTCAAAGAAAACTACTTGCCTAGATGACCAACCAACCAATCTATTTTATTTCAAAGAAAACTACTTGCCTAGATGACCAACCAACCAATCTATTTTATTTCAAAGAAAACTACTTGCCTAGATGACCAACCAACCAATCTATTTTATTTCAAAGAAAAACTACTTGCCTAGATGACCAACCAACCAATCTATTTTATTTCAAAGAAAAAGTACTTGCCTAGATGACCAAACAACCAATCTATTTTATTCCAACGAAAACTACTTGCTTAGATGACCAACCAACCAATCTATTTTATTCCAAAGAAAACTACTTGCTTAGATGACCAACCAACCAATCTATTTTATTTCAAAGAAAACTACTTGCCTAGATGACCAACCAACCAATCTATTTTATTTCAAAGAAAACTACTTGCCTAGATGACCAACCAACCAATCTATTTTATTTCAAAGAAAACTACTTGCTTAGATGACCAACCAACCAATCTATTTTATTTCAAAGAAAACTACTTGCCTAGATGACCAACCAACCAATCTATTTTATTTCAAAGAAAACTACTTGCCTAGATGACCAACCAACCAATCTATTTTATTTCAAAGAAAACTATTTGCCTAGATGACCAACCAACCAATCTATTTTATTTCAAAGAAAACTACTTGCCTAGATGACCAACCAACCAATCTATTTTATTCCAAAGAAAACTACTTGCTTAGATGACCAACCAACCAATCTATTTTATTTCAAAGAAAACTACTTGCCTAGATGACCAACCAACCAATCTATTTTATTTCAAAGAAAACTACTTGCCTAGATGACCAACCAACCAATCTATTTTATTTCAAAGAAAACTACTTGCCTAGATGACCAACCAACCAATCTATTTTATTTCAAAGAAAACTACTTGCCTAGATGACCAACCAACCAATCTATTTTATTTCAAAGAAAACTACTTGCCTAGATGACCAACCAACCAATCTATTTTATTTCAAAGAAAACTACTTGCCTAGATGACCAACCAACCAATCTATTTTATTTCAAAGAAAACTACTTGCTTAGATGACCAACCAACCAATCTATTTTATTTCAAAGAAAACTACTTGCCTAGATGACCAACCAACCAATCTATTTTATTTCAAAGAAAACTACTTGCCTAGATGACCAACCAACCAATCTATTTTATTTCAAAGAAAACTATTTGCCTAGATGACCAACCAACCAATCTATTTTATTTCAAAGAAAACTACTTGCCTAGATGACCAACCAACCAATCTATTTTATTCCAAAGAAAACTACTTGCTTAGATGACCAACCAACCAATCTATTTTATTTCAAAGAAAACTACTTGCCTAGATGACCAACCAACCAATCTATTTTATTTCAAAGAAAACTACTTGCCTAGATGACCAACCAACCAATCTATTTTATTCCAAAGAAAACTACTTGCCTAGATGACCAACCAACCAATCTATTTTATTTCAAAGAAAAAGTACTTGCCTAGATGACCAACCAACCAATCTATTTTATTTCAAAGAAAACTACTTGCCTAGATGACCAACCAACCAATCTATTTTATTTCAAAGAAAACTACTTGCCTAGATGACCAGCCAACCAATCTATTTTATTTCAAAGAAAACTACTTGCCTAGATGACCAACCAACCAATCTATTTTATTTCAAAGAAAACTACTTGCCTAGATGACCAACCAACCAATCTATTTTATTTCAAAGAAAACTACTTGCTTAGATGACCAACCAACCAATCTATTTTATTCCAAAGAAAACTACTTGCTTAGATGACCAACCAACCAATCTATTTTATTTCAAAGAAAACTACTTGCCTAGATGACCAACCAACCAATCTATTTTATTTCAAAGAAAACTACTTGCCTAGATGACCAACCAACCAATCTATCTTATTTCAAAGAAAACTACTTGCCTAGATGACCAACCAACCAATCTATTTTATTTCAAAGAAAACTACTTGCCTAGATGACCAGCCAACCAATCTATTTTATTTCAAAGAAAACTACTTGCCTAGATGACCAACCAACCAATCTATTTTATTCCAAAGAAAACTACTTGCCTAGATGACCAACCAACCAATCTATCTTATTTCAAAGAAAACTACTTGCCTAGATGACCAACCAACCAATCTATCTTATTTCAAAGAAAACTACTTGCCTAGATGACCAACCAACCAATCTATCTTATTTCAAAGAAAACTACTTGCCTAGATGACCAGCCAACCAATCTATTTTATTTCAAAGAAAACTACTTGCCTAGACGACCAACCAACCGATCTATTTTATTTCAAAGAAAACTACTTGCCTAGATGACCAACCAACCAATCTATTTTATTTCAAAGAAAAACTACTTGCCTAGATGACCAACCAACCAATCTATTTTATTTCAAAGAAAACTACTTGCCTAGATGAATTATTTTGGGCCTCTGTGGCAGATTGGTCTAGATTGCTTTCTAACAGATCATAGTGCCTCTGCCTAGGTTCAAATCCTAATGCTGCATGTTTACTTGCCAAAGGTCAATGTTTTTATGGGTACTCCAGTAAATACAGTGGCAATAAGTGAGGTGGCAAGGGACATTATACCAAGGTTCCACTGTATACGTTTTTCATATACAATACATATTGTTTCAATAAAATAAATTAAAGACTAACATCTTACATGGTGAACAAAGTGGGTTTGCTGAGTAAAAATCAGGAAGAAGCATTCCTTCTGCTGCCATCTGATCTAGGTTAGGTGTCTCCTTGTTAGGCTCTCCAAACACACCAAGATCACCCCATCCCATCTGAAAATATATAAGTATCTGAAAATATAATCAGGTTCCTTTTGAAATTACTCTACTGATACCCAGATGTCACCAGCCTTTGGTGAAGTACCAGATCAGAATGATACCTAGACCCACAGACCCTATGTGTATGGATTTATATCATGACAGAAGGGAATCAAGTTACATTTGGCGAACAATTACTCTACAATATTGGCTTGAATTCATCAATCCATCCAGCCATCCACCACTTATCCATCTTTCATTCAAACTATCTATCCATCTAGTTACCAACCAATCTATCCTACTTTCAAAACATCACTTTGTCTGTCTTCAAATTATCCATTTGTCTATCCATCCATCACCCATCCATCCATCTACCTATCCAGTCATCCATGCATCGATCCACACATCAACCAATCAATCCTTTATCTAAACCACGTTCAATCCATCCAGTCACCCACCAATCCATCCACCCACCCACACACCAACTATCCAAGCATCTAGCTATTCATCCATCCAGTCACCCTACTGCCAACCCATATTAATCAATCATCTATTCAGTCAATATCCACCCACCTAATCACCCAACCATCCATCCACCCATCCATCCAGCTACTAGTATCCACTCATTCATTAATCAAACCACCTATCCATTTATGTATAGATTTTACTGTAATAACCATTCTTAAGACAATCAATTCATGATTATTTTAATACAGATTATACTTTTTTCGTCAGTGTAACTATAATAAATCCATCTATGTAGTGATCTGTAATGCCCAGATGTGATAATATTGATCTATATCATGTGTTTACAATTACACTTTTATAATCAACAAATCAGTTAACAGACACATGTTGATTAGAAAGATGTTCAGGTCATCAACATTGTTTACCTGTACATTTATATTTCAGACATCGGACAATGAATCATCTGTAAAAAAAAATTATCACCAGTAAACGTTCATTTAGGACGAAGTCAAATTTGAATAGTGACTTACACATTGTTCATTCTAGAAGTGGACAAGGGGCCATTGGTCCCTAATTTTGCAAAATGCCCCCTATTTTAAGACTTTAGTGGGCAACTAATATTGATGTTATGGTGTTTACAACTAGCAAGTAAATCAAAGTTTTTGAAAATGTCCCCTCTGAAAAAACATAGATTGAACAGGGAGTAGATTTTGTTTAGAATCTTTGATTTTATAACTGGATAAGAAAAAGTTTACAGAAATTAGATAAGATTTTAATCCAGGCAATACTATCTTAGCACAAGGTCATGAAGGAAAACATATAGACAGATGGTCTTCGTAGATGTGGACAGTATGTTGTCATTTTTGACAGGTTGGTTGGTTGAATGTTGCTTAACATCGCATCAGCAATTTTTAGCTATTAGCTACGAGAACTATCTTATTAATCTCTATGGATTAATCTATGCACAATGTCGTATATGCATGTGAAGTGCGAGTGTGTTGTATGGTCTGCCTTGTACTAGCGCGCACTTAGGGCGACTTTACCGTGCTAGCTCACAGAGTAAGTACGCCACAGACAAGTACCAATCCCCCAGTCCATTATACTGATACCAGGTGAACCAGTAAAGGCCAACGGCAAGGAAAATTCACTTTCCAACATGTAGTCTGAGCGGGGCTCAAACTCACAGCGGTGAGAGACCCTACATTTGTAGACTATCGTCTGATCCATTAGGCCACTGCTGTCATTTTTGACAGGTGTGTATGTGTGGTCACTAAAGACAAGTGGTCTATGTATAAATGTGGTCATTTTAGACAGGTGGTCAGTCTGAATGTGGACAAAATGATGTCACTTTCCACAGATGTGTATATGTGGTCACTATAGACAGGTGTCTGGTCATTAAAGACAGGTGGACTGTGTATAGTCGGTCACTTTAGACAAGTGATCCCTTGCCTGCAATCACTAATTGACAGATGCATGGTTTGCTTTAGCTGTGTTAAGTATAGACAGGTATCTGGTCATTAAAGACAGGTGGACTGTGTATAGTCAGTCACTTTAGACAAGTGATCCCTATTAATTGCCTGCAATCACTAATTGACAGGTACATGGTTTGATTTAGCTGTGTTAAGTATAGACAGGTATCTGGTCATTAAAGACAGGTGGACTGTGTATAGTTGGTCACTTTAGACAAGTGGCAGGTACATGGTTTTCTTTAGATGTGGTCAGTATAGACAGACTGTGTGTGTGTAAATGTGGTCACTACAATTCTCTTACTATAGACAGGTTGTGTAGGTAATCAGATGTGGTCACTGTAGGCAGGTTATATACTTACATCATCCATCAACATAATGATAAAGTTGGGTTTATCATTTCCTAGTGCTGTACCCACAAACAACATCATCAACCACAACGACTTTAACAGCTCCATGTTCAAAGGCCTCTACCTTCAGTCAGAACATCCACAACTTTCTTTATCCTCTTAAATTTATAGTCAAGCTGCCACACTTGTCAGTCACATGACAGTCTTGTGATTTCCATTCAACTGTCTAGCTCTATTGTTCATGAATGCAACTTGCTAGTCACATGACAGTCTTGTGATCTAGATCTATTGTCCAGGAAAATCAATTCTGATGGCAGCACCTGTAAATGAAAAGGAAATATGATTTTCTTCAGTCAGAAAGTCAACAAATCTGTGTTACTAACCTGATATAGGCCAACAACAATGACCTGTCCGCTTGATCTTTAATTTAAATATTTATTATGGACGAGTGCATTTATGTATAAGGATCAGGCATGCTTAAATAACTTGTCTACATTATGTAAACCCTTATTATACACCTAGTGTATATATGTTATAGTTAACTGCGAATCCTAACACTACCTATATATTCCCAATGAAAGGTCAAGTGAACAGGTCAATGTTGTTTGCCTATACTTATGTGTAACACAGTTCAGAATGTTGATTGATTTCATTTGTAAGCTGGCACATGACGGTCTTGTGATTTCCTTACCACTTTAACTCACTATTGTGTTTAAGTATCAATTCAGATGATAAATTAAGCACTTGAAAATCACTTAGATGCGAGTCTGTTTTTTGACAGAAAGACATGTGCCCCCATGCATTTAAATATTACATGCTAGTTTATTTGTTAAACCACTTCTGTAGCTCAATTGATAGAGTGCTGACTCCATGTGTGGGAGGTCATGTATTCAAATCCGGTCGGGATGGGACCAAGACATGAAAATAGGTAATGACTACTGTTCTTTCACCAAGCACTCAGCATTTAGAAATGAAAGTCAGAAGAGAACCTAAAAATTGATCATGTGTGTCATGGCAGGCATAGCATGTTTAATAAAACCACTTTGCACATTGCCCTGATTCAAGGTAGTTGATTAAAAAAGGAAGGGAAGACTGTGGCAGGCTTGGCATGAAAGACACAAAATTAAGTATGGTCAGTAGAGCATACTGATAGTACAGTCAAACATGTCTATAAAGGTCACCCAAGGGAACCAATAAAAGTGGCCTTTATGGACAGGTGGCCTTTATATACAAGTCTAATTTATCTGAATAAAGAACAATTGGGAAACAATTCTACTGGCCTATATAAGCAGGTGGCCCTTATATAGAGGTGGCCTTTAAGGCAGGTTGGACTGTATTGCGAAGGTTTTGGGTCACCTGCTATCATTGGTTTCTCAGTAAAATTTTCATGGAACCCTCCAGTTCTCCTTCCACACTAAGATCCCACACAGTAATATAAAATAAGAAACCCAAGCCAACATAAGCTTAATTAATAAAAGTCATAATACCAGGTTTCTAAAATCTAAAACATTGTAAAATAAAGTTTATATTTTAACTGTTTTATTGTGTATACAGTCAAACCTGTCTATAAAGGCCATCCAAGGGAACCAGAAAAAGTGGACTTTATGGACAGGTGGCCATTATATACAGGTTTAAATTGTATGAATAAAAAACAACCAGGATACAATTCTACAGATGACCCTTATTTAGAGGTGGCCTTTAAGGCAGGTTAGACTGTATTTGTACATGTATATGCTAATTTACATTTAAACAAAATTGCAATTTTGTGTTTTAAATTCTTAATCTCAATGCATTGATGCAATAAAAATAAGTATTGCAGCATACAATTTACAGTCCATGTACTGGATTATAAATACAGTTGTAAATATAAATGATTTGCGTTTTTTCTCAAGTTCACTCTTTTTGGTTATATTATTTGAACTAATATATATTCTATAGGATAAGCATCTGTTGTGACACAACAAATTGCCACTCAGACTCTTTGTAGTTTAAATTAATAAATAATATAATTCAAATTTGATAGAATGCTTCAAACAGAAGAATCAATATTTTAACTGTGTACAATCAGGCCACCCTATTTAAAGCAAATAAAATTTTACCCGGTTGTTCTTTATTCATGTTATTTGAACCTGTATATAAAGGCTACTTGTACATAAAGACCACTTTTCTGGTTCCCTTAAGTGGCCTCTATAATTAATCGGTTCCAAATATTGCAAACATATTGAGAAATAAATACTTAACAACTTCCCAAATTTAACTGGTAATTAAAATTGCATTTTTTTTTTTGCTTTTAGTTGATATTTTCCATATTTTTATGATATACTTTACCATATTTTTATGTTATTTTTTATTTTGTATTTGAATCCTGGTTTGACCACTGCATCTCTACTTTTACATTTAAATATAAACTGTTAAAGACCAAGATAATTTTGTCCCATGCTAAGCTATTTCAAATGTGATCGAAAGCACCTGATGGTCCCATACATATAATTTTTAACCTGTATGCAAAAACCACCTCCATGTAAAACCTGTTCCACATGGTAGTCATTACATATGTAGCATTAAAAAATTATATATTTTAGTACTATATTTTAGATCATGCAAACTCAGTTAGATCTACTCCAGATCTTATTTTATTTTATTTTTTTAGACAAAAATATCTATTTTTCTATTGTACTGATACAACTTACGTTTCTCAAGGATAGCAACATGAGAATGTTAAGATCCCTTAGTTCACTCTTTTTGGTTACAATTTTTGAACTCAAAAAGGATTCTGACGCAAGGAACTATATCATGTGAGAATTATCCAACACAGTGTACTCCCTGAAAATTTTGTTCTACTTCTCTAAAATAGTTTTTTAGTGATGCAAAATGGGTACCTTCAAGGAAAATCTTTACCGCCTTTTTTCACACCAGGAAGTACCGTAGTACCATAACACACACACACACACACACACACACACACACACATATATATATATATATAAATATATATATATATATATATATATATATATATATATATATATATATATATATATATGCTGTCTTTTCTAAATAGTTCTATGTCGACGGTAACCCGAAATACCGGATCGGCCCTCATTTACCGGATCGACCGTACGATTTACCGGATCGGCCCTTATATTGTCACATAGAGTCAAAATGATACTGAATTTGATACTGTTTTACGTTGTTTTGTATATATTCAACGTTTTATTAAATGTAGATATATATGTCCCAGTCAATGTTTTTTTTTCTTAAACTTATATCAATAAGTCATGTCGTTAATTATATCTTGTCTGATTATTTGTTATCTTTAAATTATGTATTTTATTTGTTTCCCGGCGATGGATGTATTCACGGTTGCTACTTCAATTGATCATGTTGTCTAAATAAATGAATTTATGCGTCAATTTGTATTTCAATTATTACTTTTATTTTTTATAGTCCTGATGTGCTATTTCCTTTGCATTTAAGGAATGATTGGTACTTCCTCGTCAAGATTAAACTTATTCCCAGTCAATCAATATACTTATTGGAAAAGAGTGTACATGTCAGAAAAGTGACGTTTTGATTATAATTTATCAATATATAATATAAATCAAAATAGTATAACATTAATACTATTTTAGGTTATTTTATTTATTGATACGCACTTCAAACCGTGCCAATTAATTAATAATCATAAGATTTATCTCCCCTTGACTATAATAAGATTTCTTGGGGTGATCTGGATTCCGTTTTCTCCCGTGTTCTTTAAGTTATGAATACAATTCTAAAATATTGACCTCAGTCTGATTTAATGCAATGGCAATCGATAATATGTTAAAGATGCAATGTTATAATGTTTACATCTTGTCGATTGGAATGCAGAAAAATTCTTTTGCATTCAGAGTTGTTAATGACGAACTGTTTATCTGACAGTGTTATTGAATCTAAATAGGCTGATAGGTGAGCTGTTTCAAACCAAGATTGAACAAAGAATGGCTTAACATTCCAATAACCCCGGCAAATTTTATCCGAACTGTTATTAAATTCAACATAAATTGATAGAACTACAATAATTCATGCGCAACCCAACAACAAATATAACGCGTGAAATATAGATACATTATTGTCGGTCAGACTCACTACAAGTTTGATACACTTTCTACCGTGGCTGAGACCGGAGTTCTAGTAAGTTAATTTGTTATCCAGCATAACAAGAAAAAAAACCTGTAAAACTGCTTATTATTTACTCGAAACTGTAAAACGATAGAAAAAGCTAAGTGTTTGTTGAAAATGTCATTACTGAAGATGTCACCACTGGTCACTACTGATGAAGATGTCACTACTGATGAAGATGTCACCGCTGGTCACTACTGATGAAGATGTCACCACTGGTCACTACTGATGAAGATGTCACCGCTGGTCACTACTGATGAAGATGTCACCACTGGTCACTACTGATGAAGATGTCACCGCTGGTCACTACTGATGAAGATGTCACCACTGGTCACTACTGATGAAGATGTCACCACTGGTTAAGATGTCACCACTGATGAAGATGTCACTACTGATGAAGATGTCACCACTGATGAAGATGTCACTACTGATAAAAATGTCACCACTGATGAAGATGTTACTACTGATGAAGATGTCACCTCTGATGAAGATGTCACTACTGATAAAGATGTCACCACTGATGAAGATGTCACCGCTGGTCACTACTGGTGAAGATGTCACCGATGTCACTACTAATGAAGATGTCACTACTGATGTCTCACTCTGAATGCATTATCTGCTAACTAAAAGAGTATCTCTGGGAAAAACCAGAGTTGATAAGCTTTAGTGCATTTACAACATAGAGAATATATAAATTATTACAAAACATTTATATTTACGTTTGCGCGCATGAGCTAAAATATATATTTGTATAAACCAACTACTCAATTAACCTGGACCACACAACGCACATATCATGACGTGGTTGAAAAAATACCTCCTGTTTTATTGGAAGTTCATCTGCATCTGGGCATCTTAATCTTACTTTTACTCTTAAAGCATGGCTGATTTTAAAAAAGGAGTATCTATAAGGTAGTATTTATAAAAGTTATTAACTTAAAACTTTTTTGTCCAATAGATACATGTACCACGAAAGAATGCCCTTTTAGCGAACATATCTTTAAAGACGAACGTTATCAATCGAACCAAAGCAGGTGCCCTATTACCGATTTGGTACACCGATTCATCATCTGCTCACAACACCATAGCTATAAATAGCAAAGGGGTTAATCCATCTGGAACCTGTCTATATATTAGGGAGCATTCATTGGAAACTAACATTTTCATAGACAGTCGGACGAAATGGCTCTGGTAGTACCAGAGAATCAACAAGACAGGTATGATTTAAAATTTTGATGGTTCTTTTTCGCAATTATTTAAACTCAAAATTCAAGATTTAAAGTTACAAAGAAGCATTTAAAATCCATTTTAATCGCCAAACTGGTTTGACGGTCTTGGTTATGTAAAAGTTGTTTTCTTCCGGTTGTAAACAAAAGTTATTTTTAGAAGTATGTCCTATATTTCCACCTTCTGGTTGTACTCAGTTTGACCTGTTATCGACCCAGTTAAAAGTACTACGCATGTATGACCCATTCACCGAGTTTTCTCTGTTAGATATGGGTCACCCTGATCAGTTAGGGCAAGGTGCCCGTGAATGATGCACGATAATGTGCATTCTGGATCTGTTTTCTTACCTGGAGGCTCTACAATATGCAATTTTCTTAGTGTAAGTTTTTCAACATTATAAACAAGAAGTATGTGGCTGTTGTGAAGACTAGAGTAAAGTGTGTTGTCAAAATATAAGTTAGTCTGTCACTGGTTATGGTCACTCTGACATACAGACATAGTGACCTTTAGCAGTCCATGCCTTTCTATGGCATATTTCTGATTTTGTCTTAATATGTGGATAAAATTTTTATGTCTTTTTGAGATGAGATATTTTTGGTTCTTGTTATGTGACAAAATTACCACTATATATGTAATTTTTCCAATAACCTTTACTATTCCATTGTTAATGACTAGACATCCCTAGCAGGTCTCTAGACTTACAAGTTGAACTTTGAAGACATTTTCAATACTTCGGTATAATAAACTGCGGACACAAGACCAAAACACTTCAAGAAGTATATAACTCTTAACTAGCCCAGGCCCAATAGGTAGATGACTACATCAGTACATGTAATTTTACATATTGTGTTCATACTTTTTATCAGAAAAAGAAATCATTTTGAGATCAGCTTTTCATATAAATTTAACTCTATAAATATGGTATATAACTATTCAAATATATATCCTTTTACAAAATATACCTAAAATTTTATGGTTTTAGATAATTCACAGAAATCTCTCTCTCTCTCTCTCTCTCCTCTCTCTCTCTCTCTCTCTCGTGAACAGGACTTGGGTTCTTGTAAAGTTATGAAGACAGAAAATATCATTAATGTAATAGTAGACTAAAACTGAAATTTCCAAAATTGTGAAAATTGGCAAAGTGGCTGTGAAAGTGAATTGGCCAGAATTCACATCATCCCTAAAATTGCAAGTGAGAGCCTTAATTCATATGAAAACTGGTGTGAATAAGACTCAATTCCATTGTTCAACAAACCAACATTACAGTTATGTTTATTTTTCTATTTCAGAGTTGGATGGTTCAATCCTGCCTGCTGGCTTAAGTGGCGACCAACATCAATGTTACAGCTAGCCGAAGCAGAAAGTAAAATATTAAAAAGTAAGTACCATTATATCTCGTATCCATGACACTGTCTTAAAAAACTTAGTATTATTCATTGTTTAAAATAAGTCAAAATTTTCAACTAGTCCTTGCAGGGATTTCTCTGGCCATTTTAGGAAAGGGATCTTTGAATGAAATTGGGCAAAATCAGTTCACAATATCCACCTTTTGGAAAAATGATAAAAAAGACATGTATTCTGATTTACCCATTTTGACATCTTTTACTAATAAACTTACAGTATTTGTTTCTAATGAGTTACTTCCCTTGCACAAGATGTACATTAAATACCCAATGTCGTATATTTAACTACAGATTCTTGAGATTTTTATAAAGATCTACCAGCTAAGCTGGTAATTTGGGGGTTTTGTTTTGTCGCTTCTTGAATTTTTCTCCTCTGTTTTAGAATTTTTACTAGAAAAATGAGATTAATGTATGCTTTTTGGCATTAGAAATGGGTCCCTTGTTTACCACACCCTGTGAATGGCCAGAAAAATCCCTGCCTTGTCTCAATATATCCAACAGTATATGTTCAAAATGAGGTAAAATTTTCAACTACCGGTAGTCCTTGTCTTGATAATTTCAACATTTTTTATCTTGGTATTGAGACTATTGAAAAAGTAACCAGACGAGTTTTTTCTAAAAGTTAATAGGCTTTGACTGTGGGACAGGATGTTGTTTAGAACATTGTGTTATTTATGGCCATGTTTGTCGTACATATAGGAGACTGTTGTAGAAGTAACATGTCCTTCACAAAAGTTACCAGTCTTGGACTTTTGGACTTGCTGTTATTTTGAGCACTGTGTTTATGTTTAGGGGTATGGTGGTAGATTGGTTAGGCTGTTCACCTACAAAACACATGTTATACCACCACTTTTGTTTTGCCCTGGTCCACTGCAAGTGAACATTTCTCATTGCCTTAAGTTATATATCAAACCTGGTTAGTTAGGTACCAGTATAATGGACTGAACATTTTGCTATTGTTATCTTCAACATTATGAGCCAGATTACTAGTACTCTAAAGGACACCATAAGTCTGCATTAGTACAAGGCAGATCAGAAACAATTGCACAAAACTCGCACATCACATAAAGTTGTGTTTAGGTTAACCCTTGAAGTTGATAAGAAAAAGAAAATTAAATTGTCTTTTCAAAAATATAGTCAAACCTGTCTATAAAGGTCACCCAAATGAACCAGTAAAAGTGGGTTTATGGGCAGGTGACCTTTATATACAGGTTCATATAATATGAATAAAGAGCAATTGGGATGCAATTCTACCGGCCTTAATAAACGAATGGTCCTTATATAGAGGTGACTTTTAAGGCAGGTTGGACTATAGCTGAAAAATTGCTAATGTGACATCAAACAATAATTGATAAACCAACTTTGGTTGACAACAGTGGTAAAAAATAAAAGTTAAAGATGGAAGTGAGACTGGATGCTTTGGAAGAGTAAGTTAAGTGCTTCCTTTTACAATGCAGTGCTGTCCCATCCATTGGATCCAGGTCTATAGAATTGTGAAAGATATAAGTGTTTGTTGCCATTTAAGGGGGAAATGTTATACAAAAATTAAGAAAAATGGGAGTTCAGAAATAAAGAAAAATGCATGTATCATTTAAGATAAATGTATCATGTCATATTGTAAGGGAAAGTTTGTGATAATTTGTATCATGGTTTATCATTTCACCCCTAATCTGTAGGTCATCAAACTCTGTCCTTTGTTCTCAGTATGTTGTTCTTAATAAACAACCTAAACAGGAGTTTAGACATATAAAAATAAATTATCACAATTCATATCATTCTGTTTTTAAGATAAAGTCGAACATGACTTAAAGATTATCTCTATATAAGTACAACTTTGTGTCAGTGTAACCCCTGAAAGTCAAGTGTCAAATGGAAGCCTAAACCTGTTTCATATAAGGAAATCATATATTTCTATTCCTGTAGCCAAAATCATCATTGGGTTCTAATTTCTAAGACATCCCAAAAGAAGCCTATTTTTGATATTTGGCTCCAACTGTATATTGCTTTATTTTCATGGTGTCAAATTTTCGTGGTTTGGCGATGACTAGGGTATATTCCCAGTGTCAAATTTTCGCAGTATTCTCGAGCAACATTACTAATTGCCTCAAAATGCTGTATATTTTTGTGGCAATTTTATTTTTATGGGAATACACTAGATTGCGAATATAGCGAAAATAAAACCATAGCGAAATTTATAAGCATTATACAGTAATAATTTTAAATTTTAGAAAATCTACATGTAGTTATCAATTGACGTATCACTGACCATGCCTATTATTTTCCGACACTGGCCGCCATCATGGTGCCAAAGCAGCGTCACCACAACTAATGACGCACTAGTGTCAATGACGTCATAAAATGGCACAATTCTGGCAATTTATCCTTTTTATGCATAAATCAAGCATGCCAGCCCTTTGTATGAACATTGTGGGTGTGACTGGTGATCTGTCTATTCATTTGAACAAGGACTATTATTATTAATTTTTCTTTTTCTTTATTTTTCAGGTATCCAATGTTTATTCAAGACAAAATTTGTATCATTACCGAAATCACAACATAGAATATGGACTTTAACCACAAATGAGGAGGTTAAGAACAAAACGCCCGTGGTGTTGGTTCACGGGATGGGTGGAGGTATTGGACTCTGGGCTCAGAATATAGATGTTTTATCCAAAAACAGACCTCTGTATGCATTTGATCTGCTGGGATTCGGTAGGAGTTCACGACCTAGTTTTAGTAAAAATGCCGACCTTGCCGAAGCACAGTTTGTGGATTCCATAGAGGAATGGAGGAAAGAAATGAATCTTGACAAGTTTATTTTAGTGGGACATAGTCTCGGAGGATTCCTCGTAAGCTCCTATGCTATGAAGCATCCAGAGAAAATCAAACATTTGATTGTGGTCGATCCATGGGGTTACCCAGAGTTACCCCCTGAGAGTCAGCGGAGGAATATACCTGTCTGGATCAGAGCTATAGCTACAATTATATCACCGTTTAATCCATTAGCTGTGTTGAGGGCAGCCGGTCCATTTGGTGAGTGTTTTATAGATACTGTAGTCAAGCATAATATTTAAAAAATTATTTGTCACCTCTGAAAAGTTTTAGACATGGCAGTTACATCTTACATGTATAGAAGTCATGTGGTCATCTTCGTTATTGTCATCCACATTTTTGAACTCAAGGCTCAAATGAAAGCTTTGCCATTATGTGTTGAAGTACACACAACATACATGTATATTATGTTTCCTTTGACCATATTAATGAAGGAAAGCGAAAATTGGAAGATGACAAGATACATGTATGTACCTAATTCTGAGTAATTCTTGAGTGCAGTAGATTGGAGTATTATAGTTTTACCCCAGTCCAGATTTTTGTACAGCGTGAACAAAGTAAACGCGTACATTGCTATCACTTTCTTCCAAGATATCGAGCTTCTTTGCTATGAAATTATAAGATATGAGTACACCTGGAAATAGTGCGCCTGGTAAATGAGCGTGAAAGAAGTATATCTGTTTTATCGTGAGATATGTATTCTGAGACGGGTAATGCATTTGGTTATATATGCACATTTGGAATAAATTTTCGGAATACATTTCGGAATCTAGTAAAATATTGCGACGGGATGCATCTAATAATTTCTGCAATTTGGCAAACTGATCTCATGTTTACAATAAAAAGTAGTTCGAGAAGTTTGCGTCCTACGATGTCAAATCATAACTTTTTATGAAATGAACAGCAACGGCAGGTTGTTTAATTAATTCTTCATGAAATCTACGGAAATTTAAATTGATTTTGAAGGTTATGATAACGTATTTTGATGTTGAGGCAATTGTGTCATATTTTAAAATGTTTATCGATTAGATTTTACTTTCGTGAAAGGGAGATAATTCGTAGTGTTGTGTGTAAATTTTAAATACAGTCGTTTTACCAATTCCGAACAGGGTTTCATATAAGCGCTGCTGCAGACGTCATCCACAAGCAGAGGAAATAAAATTTATGTGGTGTAATAATACAAATGTTTACTGATTCCAAAATATCGACACCTGTCCTCAAAAACACGTGGTAGTATGTTTTCATTTGTTTACATCGTTAAACTAGGTCACCAACAATCTGTCGACCTGTCCTGCCTTACATTTAGGAAGCGGTTGAAGTTTATATTATTTAAACAATTAATGCCCATACATTCAAGTAGAAGCAAGTTGAGAAAGTTATTTTGCGATTCCTTTAATTGAACGGGATTGAAATTTTAGATTATTCGGTAGTAAAAATTCGGAACTGGTAAAACAACTAAATGATCCAGTTACATACAACCGCTAGAATGTACCCCCTCATAGTGACGGTAAGATCTGCAAAACTCTACTTTCTCTCTATCCGAAATGACAAAACGATAGGGTACAACTTTTTAAAATTTTAATTACCGATTGTTTTTTTCCATATATTTATGAAATTATTATTTTCTACCATTTAATTCAGCAATACATGGATTGGTACATTGTTTCTTTTTCCAAAAAAAAAAACAAAAAACAAAAAAAAAACCATCCGTCGGACTATGCATAGATCGAACCCCCACCTCACCCCCCCCCCCCCCCCCCACCCCCGAATTTTCGGTTATACAACACAATTTTCCCAACTACGCTGTACAACAGCACGACAGTGCTATGTTTTCACTTATATCAAGGCAGTCAGTTCTAGGATAGCAGAGAAAACAAGAGTACCCAGAAAAAACTGCTGATCATTGGCAAGTGAACTGACAAACTCACACTAGGATATGCCCAGAGTGGGATTTGAACCCAGGCAGAGAGAGACACTGTAAAACTATTTGGTTTCCTTTGATTAATTCTTGAAATGATTTATATAAATTGAAGTAATTCTATTTATTTCTTTACCTTTAGGTCCAGGATTAGTAAAGAGATTTCGTCCAGATCTACAAGCTAAATTTACGGATGTTTTAGAACATGACGATGCCATATTTGACTATATATATCATTGTAACGCACAAACACCAAGGTAAATACTTTAGTAAACAGTTTACTTTCTATAAATTACTGTAAATCATATATCATTTTATCAAATGTTTCTTATGTAACTTCATTTTAACTCTATCATTGATTACATGTAAGGTTAGACTACTAAGTCCAAAGACATTAAATTGCTATCAATATTTTTACTGGAATTTGACCTTTTCACTTGATGACCTTGACCTATTGACCTACTTGTTAAATATGATTGTTTTCTAAACATATCATCTTGTTGTTATATCTCCAAAACCAAGTACATATATAGTGTTCACTTCATTTCTACAGACATCATTTTGCCAGCCATTTTTCTCAAAAATATTTTTAAACTTCACAGGATCAATGATTTGGTGGAGTACATTGGCAATTTAATTATGCACATGGTTAGGAAAACATGGAATGTTCCTGTTAAGGTTCATTTGGGGGACACTTAAAACGCAATCCCATTTTATTTGTAATTTGTTTACTTTACTATTCCATTCAAATTATTTACAGATCTATACATATTTTCTTTTCTTTCAGTGGTGAGTCTGCATTCAAAGCCATGAATAAATCATTTGGTTGGGCCAAAAATCCCATGATCAACCGAGTGGCTGATATACCCAATCAGGTGCCAATGACCTTGATATATGGGTCAAGGTCGTGGATGGATAGCGGGACAGGTTATCATGTCAAGTATCTTAGAGATGAAAGCTATGTAGATGTCCAGGTAATTATATGAAAATCTATATATATCTATGGCTCTCTGAAAACTCTGTTCAGTGATGGTGGAGGACATAGAATGCCTCAAGAAAACTACTAACCTTTAGCAAGTTTACTGATGAACTTTCAAACACTAGGGGATTCAAATCCAATGTGTTCTGTAGCCACATGCTTTAGATCACACGTCCCTGCAATGCCCCTTTTGTTGAGAGGTGCCTGTCATGTATATTAAAATTTAGGGCTTGTAAATTTTTTCAAGCTGTCAGTATTGTGCCAAGAAATTAGGTATAGTGTACTCTGCACCTAGTAGTCATAACTTAGCACTAGCGAAAGATTAATTTTATTTGATGATGGGAAACTTGCTGATGTCATCTCAAGTAACTACCACATTACCATATATGATTTCATGAAATTGAAATCATACTTCAATATTAAAATTTTGTATAATTTTAAAATTATATTGGAACAATTTAGTTAGAATCAAGGTGAAGGAAGTCATCTGACAAATGATTTACTTGGCACTGGGGCAAGTGTGAATAAAATTCCATTTTTCACTTGGCTAATTCAACTTTTTCACGATGATAATGATTGTGATAGTTTTAACATCTTCCTTCATATAGCCTGTGTGCCAGTGTGCAGAATCAGGACATGTTGCTGAAGGCTTTATCTCGGGCCCAATTAAAATTGTTAACTGTTAATTTTTCAGGTTATCAGAGGAGCTGGCCATCACGTCTATGCAGATAAACCAATACCATTTAATGCCTTAGTGTCTAAAATCTGTGAATCAGTGGATAGAAACGTCTTGCCTTCTATCAGGATTCAGAACCGCAGACCGAGTTCCAGTAATTCAACGTCCGAAGAAACGGTCCTAGACAAAAGTGAAGACAAAACAGAAAAATCGGGAAAGGATGCTTCATGACGATTTTAGTGTTATAGATCCATTTTAGCAAAAAAAAATGTTTAGTGTTATAGATCCATTTTAGCAAAAAAAAAATGTGATATTTCCAAATAATAAAGAGTCTTTATAACGTAATGGGTTTTGCTGCCGTACAACATGATCAATACCTCTTAAAGTTTGTGCCTAGCTTTTTGGAAAACATTGATGTCAAAAATTCCTGGAAAACATCATCTTATGCAGTTCTATTTCCATTGAAACCAAATGTTCTGCACACACGTTAGAGGGTATCACGTAGTACAGCGGCAAAACCCATACAAGCACTAATGAATGATATTTTAATAAAAATGGACCAACATTATAACATACATGCAAACAAAAATGGTTTATTTTCAGAATTTTCTCTGACAGTAAGTAAAATGTTTGAAAATTGCCAATTTCAGTATAAAAGAAAAACTTAACTGCTTGTATTATTAGGATGTTAATTTATATTTTTTACATCTGTTATGTTTTTAAATATAATTTTTTGTTACTTTTTACATGAAGTCTGAATACTGCAAAATACATTTGTTCAGTGTTAACTTCTGAGGAGGAAGCTCAAATTCACCGTTTATGACTACTGAGGAATTGCCATAGTAGTATACCGGTTTGTATTGGAAGGAAAATAGTGTATGTCCTTGTTATGTCAGTCTGTTCAGATTTTAGACATCACTCGAGTTTTTAGCTCACCTGGCCTAAAAGGCCATGTGAGCTTTTGCCATCACTTTGCGTCCGTCGTCGTCGTCGGCGTCGTCGTCGTCCGTCGTCCGTCGTCCGTCCGTCGTTAAAGATCAACTCCTCAGAAACCGCTGGGCCATTTGCAACCAAACTTTGTCACAACAGTCTTTGGGTGGTCTACTTTAAAAATTGTGTCCGACATGTCCGCACCTAATCCAAGATGGCCGCCAGGGGGTAACATAGATTAACATTGGACCCTATGGGAAAATATGTTCAAAGATATTTTTCTCTGAAACTACTGAGCCAATTGGAACCAAACTTGGTCACAGTAGTCCTTGGATGGTACCTTCTGAAACCGGTGTTTTTTAAGTCTGCACCTAATCCAAGATGGTGGCCAGTGAGGAACATAGGTTAACATTGGACCCTATGGGAACAATATCAAAGATCTTTTTTCTAAAAGCCTTTAGCCAATGGGAACCAAACTTGGCCACAATAGTTTTTGGATGGCCCCCTACAACATTTCTGTTTTTTATGGCCACACCAAATCCAAGATGGCCGCCAGCGGAGAACATATTTTAACATTGGACCTTATGGGAAAATACGTTCAAACATATTTTTCTCTGAAACTACTGAGCCAATTGGAACCAAATTTGTTTACAGTAGTCCTTAGATGGTACCTTCTGAAATTGGTGTTTTTTAAGTCTGCACCTAATCCAAGATGGCGGCCAATGGGGAACATAGGTTAACATTGGACCCTATAGGAACAATATCAAAGATCTTTTTCTCTAAAACCCTCTAGCCAATGGGAACCAAACTTGGCCACATTTGTCTTTGAATGCCTCCCTTCAACATTGGGTTTTTTGAGGGCTACACCAAATTCAAGATGGCCGCCACCAGAGAATATATTTTAACATTGGACCTTATGGGAAAATACATTCAAAGATATTTTTCTCTGAAACTACTGAGCCAGCTGGAACCAAACTTGGTCATAGTAGTCCTTAGATGGTACCTTCTGAAACCGGTGTTTTTTTAAGTCTCAACTAATCCAAGATGGTGGCCAGCGGGGAACATAGGTTAACATTGGACCCTATGGGAACAATATCAAAGATTTTTTTTCTCTAAAACCCTTTAGCCAATGGGAACCAAACTTGGCCACAATAGTTCTTGGATGGCCCCCTACAACATTGCTGTTTTTGAGGGCCACACCAAATCCAAGATGGCCGCCAGCAGAGAACATATTTTAACATTGGACCTTATGGGAAAATACATTCAAAGATATTTTTCTCTGAAACTAGTGAGCCAATTGGAACCAAATTTGGTCACAGTAGTCCTTAGATGGTACCATCTGAAACCAGCGTTTTTTAAGGCTGCACCTAATCCAAGATGGCCGCCAACGGGGAACATAGGTTAACATTGGACCCTATGGGAACAATATCAAAGATCTTTTTCTCTAAAACCTCTAAGCCAATTGGAACCAAACTTGGCCACAATAGTCTTTGGGTGGCCTCCTACAACATTGGTGTTTTTGAGGGCCACACAAAATCCAAGATGGCCGTCAGTGGAAAACATATTTTAACATGTGACCCTATGGGAAAATAAGTTCAAACATATTTTTCTCTGAAACTACTGAGTCAATTTGAACCAAACTCGGCCACAATAGTCATTGGGTCTTTACATTTGGTATTTTAAAATAACATCTGCATTTAAAAATCAACTCCTGTGAAACCACTTGGCCAATTGCAATGATATTTGGTATGTATCTTAGTCTTGGAGAGTACATGTCAGTCTGCCATATGACTTTTGTCTTTGACCTAAACTTAACCCTCCAGTGACTATGTTGAACTTTTTGGATTAGGTCAGTTTCTCTGAATCTCGAATACTACACATGGTAGGTCAATGATATTTGGTATATAGCTTGATCTTGGATAGAACATCAGTCAGACTGCCTTATGGCTTTTGTCCTTGACCTTAATTTCATGGTCCATTGACCAGTTTTTGGATAAGGAAAATTTCTCAGGTATTATACATGAAAAGTCGATGATACTTGGTATGTATTGTCTCAAAATTTTGAAATATGGTTTAGTTTTGAAAGGAAATAATATTGAAATTTTGTGATAGAAATAAATATTGTGTAATAACTTTCAAGCATTTATTTAAACATTAGACAATGTTGATTTTCATTCTGCAACATCTCTACCTAGGTGAGCTATACAGGCTCCTGGGAGCCTCTAGTTTTAATTTGATTCAATTTTAGTTTGAAACTTTTTCAGTGGTTTTCATAATTCTGCAGTTTGATTTCCATTAAGAACATATGTTGTGGATTTTCCTTTGTAAGTACTTCATGTAGTACTTACTTTCCCTTAAATGATCCAGGGATCTGTTTGGGAAAAATCGCGATCATACTTAATTTTTGGGTCAAACATATAAAAAATGGACTTTTCATACAAACTTTCTGTTTAACCGACTCCTGTTCAATAACCGTTCATTGTACAAAAAAGTCGTCCATTGACTGAAAAAAGTTTAAGATCTGACGGAAAAGACGGTATTTTTATATTTTTTCTATCTTGCACATAAAATCCACAGTAACTGTTTAAAGTCGGCCCTATCATCCAAAATAAATTTAACGTACCGTTTTGAATTCATACCCATAATAAAGTAACCAATTCTTTACCAAATTAATGGTAGGTTTGGCACTTATCCGTTAGGTCTGTGTTAAACTTTTGAGTGGCAAGTGCTGTGGATGAGCTCTACTAATAGAAATCCTCTAGATTGTTCCATTCTTTCCCGCAAAACCCATAAAGGTGTCTCCACACTAGTATGCTGAAGACATAAAGACAAAATATATATATTTATCGTACAATATGTTATCATTGAAAGTCTAGACATACAAAACTACTTACATAAACCAGTCTCCTCAGTATATATATAATTTTGACTTGAAATAAAACTCCACTTTTGTCTTAATTATAGTGTTAGTGTTAACATCCAATGTACTTTAAAAATAAATATTGGATTGTTGCGCACAAAAAGTATCATTGTAAAGAGTGTGTGTGCGTTTGTGAGGTTTTCTAGTTTGTGTATGTGTGTGTTTTTGTAAGTGTATAAATGGTGGTTAATTTGGTGCTTAAGTGTTTTTTCTTTCACTTGTTTAAAAAAGAATGTTTAACTGGAAATGTTTGGTGCGATACAAAGTGTACATGTTGTTTACATTGTCAATCTAGCTTTATTATAATAAACAGCTTGAAAGTGAGTGTCATTTCTGAAAAATATATTTTCACATTGGGGGGGGGGGGGGGGGTTCATGAAATTTTTTTTAGGGAAATGGGGTTTTAGCAATTGTATTTCTGTTAGACAAATTTCACACCGCTGATAATATACCGTTGGTATATAAATGAAAATTTTTGAAAAATATCCGACTTGTTTATGAGCCAACTATACTTTTCTATTGTTGATTTTTCAGTGTTCAACATTTGTTATTAAGACCAGGGTTGGGGGGAGGGGGTGGGGTGGGGCATAGAATGTTTACTTCATTCCTTTTGCCAACATTTTGCCAACCCCTTTTCTCAAAAGTGTTTAACAGCTCTTTATGATCTTCAGGTGGAGTAGATGTGACGTTGGCTATTGGTATTTTGATAATGCACATGGCTGGGAAAGCATGGATTTCCCAGTTGGGGTTTGTTTGGGGGGACGCTTTTGAAATGGCATTCCATTTCAGTTATAACTTGTTATCTTGTTAAAAACATACAGTGCCTTACTTGCTGAAAACTAATGTTGTTTTTTGTATGTATCCAAAATCATAATTGTCTTCAAGGTGTTTAATTTTTACTAATGCAAATAGATTTCAAAATGTGAAAACTGGACCATCAATAAGCTTTCACTAGCATACCATGTGACCGCCCATAATATTTGTTGAACTGTTAATATTTCCAATTGAAACAAAACTGAAAACACTGATGTTTCTTGTATCAATGATGTCCTTATGACAATTACTAAGTTTATGAATTAAACAATTTTCAGTACAATGAGTTTATGAATTAAACAATTTTCAGTACATGAATGGCAAAATTTCAAACACTGACATTTCTGTGTTGTTCTTGGAATAGATAACTTCAACAATTTTCAATACATGAACATGTACATGCTTCACACATTTTGCAAAATTGCAAACACTGGTGTTTTACAGCAAAAAAAAACTATGGCATATCTTATTTCTGAAATTTGTGTTTTTCAATATCTTTCGTACAAACGTTATAGGTGATTGATCATGTGGTCTGTTGGCAAACCTGTTGCTAAGGAAGCTTTTTGGTGGCAAAATTGAAGTTTCATGTATAAATTATTAATCAATTGTCTGTTCATTGGTTGACATTGATGAAGCCCAGAGCTAACTTTGAAACGTCTAACTATTCTTTGTTCTGCACTTGAAAGAGATGCACTAAATATTTGTTACAGATATTAAGAGTATCATATTATGTTATATTTCATGTTTTATAAAATGTTTAAAATGTAAAACTAATTAGATTTTATTGAGTTGTACATAAATGAGAACAAATATTTATTTGTAAATACGTTAATTGTAAATAAAATTTTAATTATAATATACATGTATTCTATTTACTGTCGTCATCCTTTCTTCCTGTGGGGACCACTACCGTAGCTCACTTCATATGTATGAGGTCATGGGTTCGAGCCCCAGCCCAGGTGGATGTAACCAAGACTTGAAAATAGGTCAAGACTTCTTTCTATAAGCACTTGGCATTTAGGAATGAAAGTCACAGGTTATTCAGTAGAGAGCTTAAATTCCAGTGCCCTGTGTTAAAGCCTTCAAATTTGAAGCCAAATGTTATTGGAGACTTAGCATGTCAAAGAACCTTCCCTGCACATTGTCTCAAGTGCTCTGCAAAGGTCAAAATTTCTGCAGCTTCACCTGTAGCTGGTGATATCTTGATATAAGTGAAATATTCTTGACAGGAGCGTTAACCCCCATTCAATCTATATACTAAGGGGGCACAAGTGGTCTTAAGCATAATGCTGAATGATCAAAACTCACTGCATAGGTTGGAATTCCACTTGGTGCATTTTTATTTTGTCAATAATCATAGTACAGTACTGAGATAAAACCTTGGTCTTCAAATTACCTTTAAAATTTGGTCAAGGTCACCAGTCAAGGTCATGACCTAATTTTTTACCTTTATGCTTTATTATTTATTTGGAAAACTATAAACTTTTTATAGTAATGTACAATGTATATCAAAATATTGTTGGTATTGATGTAACACTAACAATTATGTTGACAAGATGAAGGTCATGGGTTCAAAGTTCAAGGTCACAGACTTTCTAGAACACAACAAATAAGTGATCAATCAAAAAACATACCTTACCATGTCATAATCACAATCCCAAAGCAAAATGAAAAGTGGCCAGTTAAGTTAAACACATAAACTTCCACCAGGTAAGTGAGAGTGGTTGCTCCGGTAGTAGGCACTTCCTGTTTAGCTAGCTACACCAAACATGTGTGTAAACAAGAGGCCTGATGCGCTCACCTGAAAAATGGTGGCTGATGTTCAGGTTTGGAATTCATTTTGAATTCAAAATATTTCATTTCTTTTTATTGCATGATTCAACAATGTGTGGTTGAAAATAAACAACTTGAAATCATTAAACGTATCATTTTATTATCTATATTATAATAGCAACAAGAGTAAATTAATCGCAGCATTGATTAATTAATACAAGTATAAGTAATATAAAAGCACCATCAAGTTTGTAATATGGCATATAAATGACAAAGAATTAAGTTATATACTGTTCCTACTTCTACTTTTGCTCAGTCTGTTTCGGTCGCTTGTAGTTGTAAGCATCCTCTGTAGCGGCCACAGGTGACCTACTCTTTTTCTAACTCCACAGAGGTGTCTTAAGCATGCACCGAGACACGGGACCTCAGTTTTGAGTCTCATCCGAAAGAATTCTGAGTAATGAGCTTTTTACAGCTCTTGTATGGGCAAGAGATGAAAATCATCTACGAAAATTTCCAAGTCCCAAGTGAGGTTCAAGCCCATAACCCATGAGTTAGAAAGCCATTGACAAACCCACTCGGCCTTGTCCGCCCTGTTACACTGTCATCCATAAGTAATTATACAAATTTATACTTGACATAGGATTATATTATAATTATCATGTCAAATATCATTGACAGAGTTAAAATATTAAACAAGTGAACTTCCTTCCACCAGGGAAATGAGGCCAGTTGTTCTGGAAAGGTAAGCACCTCCTTGCTGCCAAATAAATTTTCAGCGCAATGTTGGCAGTGTCAAATTAAAGTTCACAATGAGAAATGATATGATGTCAACAATGGAATATGAGATCAGACGTCATATGACATCATTAGTTAATTGTAGATTATAATCTTAATTGTCGACATTTTGCAGTTTTGTTTACTTCACAAAAAGATGATAAATATCTCTTAGTCTTTTTACCAAAAGTTGTTAATTCCATTTAAAGAGAACACATATGTCTGTTTGGCAGCAAGAGGGTTAATATTTATTTAGAAAGACTACTGAATCCAATCAGATCCAATCAGATCCAGGGATGAGGCCAGTTACTTCCAAATGTAATAAATTAAATTACAATTACATTCCCAATGCCCTCAATTAAATTACAATTTCAACTACACCAATTTTCACAAAGTAATTAATTAAATTACAATTACTTTGCAAAAGTAATTAATTAAATTACTAATTTCATTGTACATTTTGCAACAATCTGATTCATATCCAACATCAGACTCTAACAACAGAGTGAGACCATGGAGTTGGTTCCCTTTATTATTAGATATAGAAAATGTAATGAGCATATATGGCAGTAAAAACTTAAATAAAAAAAAAACAATGATAATAAACAAAATATCACAGACTGATAATATACTCAAAAAAGCACATATTCAGAGTCAATGGTCACTGCAAGCTTTGAGTACATACAACCAACGGTGAAGAAATATAAAAAAACATCGAAAAATCAATATTTCATAAACAGTAGTACAGTCAAACCTGTCTTTAAAGACCATCCAAGAGAACTGGTAAAAGTGGCCTTTATGGGCAGGTGACTTTTGTATACAGGTTCAAATAATATGAATAAAGAACAACCAGGACACAATTCTACTGACCTTTATAAGCAGGTGGCCCTTATATGGAGGTGGTCTTTAAGGCAGGTTGGACTGTACTCTCTATATATATATTTCAAATATGTTATAAAATTTTATTCAGTTATATAATGGCTTATACCATTTTATACCATTTATTTATATGTAATAAGAACCATACACAACAGTGAAACATGTTTTACAAAGAATGAATTGATGTTTTAGAAAACATTTTAAGTTTTTAATATATAAATTACCTCACACAAAAGATAAACTTTATTGTAAAACCTGTCTATAAAGGTCACCAAAGGGAACCAGTAAAAGCTGCCTTTATAGGCAGGAGGCCTTTTATATGCAGGTTTAAATATTATGAATAATGAGCAATTGGGGTACAATTCTACTGGCCTTTAAGCAGGTGGCCCTTATATAGAGATGGTCTTTAAGGCAGGTTCGATTGTATATACATGTATATATATATGTGTGTTTTTTATATATTTTTAGTAGTTTTTGTTCAGTTCTGACAAAATTTCATCCAGATCCTGCCAAGTGGCTTGTGCTTTGTTTACAGGGAAATCAAAAAGTCCTTGATAAGGAGTCTGAGTTTCCATGTTAGCTGCATCACTTTTATTTTGAATGATATTGGACTGTGTTCCAGAATTTGTTTGGGTGGCTGCGGTTGTCTGTAAATTGTTATGTCCAATCTCATTGGGTGTCTGTGTTTCAATGTCAGCCAATGAAAATCCATCAAAGATAAGGTCATCTGGAGTCTGAGTTTCCATGTTATTCATGAATAAATCAAAAACATCAAAATCGTCAGCGGTCTGTGTGTGAATGTTCATCAGTGGGTAGGTATCATCTGTCTGTATACCACTACAAACCGTGTTTAACAACAGTTGATCAATGTCATCTGCTGAGGTCAACGTCTGAACCTCCATGTCAGCTGTCGGATATTGTGGAAAGTCAGTATGTGAAGAATCTGTCTGAACCGAGAATGTAGATTTTGTTCCAACTTGCGAGTGGTTACTGTCTGTTGCCATAGAGACAGTAGATGAAACTGCTTTTGAATTCTGATTGGCTGACAGGTAATGAGATGAATTGACACAATTGAAAGAATATTCATTTGCAGATGTTGTTGGGAAATGTGGTGTAAAAGAGTGTTTTCCATTATTTGCAATGTACAAATCACATTTTGTTAAAAAGTTGATCCATTCACTTTCAAATGCCTTCATATTAACATTTTCACCACCATTAAGAGATGTTGAGGCCTCGGCAGTTGTTCTAGCCTGTGTCCTACTTACAGTTAAGCCTTCAGGCAACTGACTTGAAGTGGCTTGGGCACTAGTGTCACATACAGTTGAGTGTGCATGTTTTGATAAGTTTGAACTATGGCATTGATCAGATCCATTATTCCTTGTATATAATTTTGAATTTGAACACATGTTTGGCCTTCCTGTTGAATTTCCATTCATGTTAACCGAAACAGAAATTCCACCTTTCTCCGTTATACTAAGTATTTTCATGGCATTCATATTTTCGTTTTCTAAATTATCTATTCTTTCCTTGACCGAACCATTTAATATGTTTCTACCCAAATTCTGAAAATACTTGGAGGCAGCATAGGCTTTTTGCATTTTCTCTCGCTCACTTCTCACATTTTGGTTATACAAATGATTTTGTAAAACATGATATGGGACCGTCTGAGAATTTTCGTCTACCATGACGACTGTCTGAGCTGACTCGTTAACCATACTCTTACTTAGGGATTAACCAAGGGCTCAACTGGTACAGTCCTATTCATATCAACAGTTTGACATATTGAATCCGTTTTTACTGAAGGTCCAGGACCATATAATCTTTTCCGTCTTCGTCTCTTTGTGTTCGCCATATTGCTTGTCTGAGTTTCAATACTACAGGTGTTCCTAGGTCGTATTTGTTTAGATTTTGACTTCGGTGTAATTTGTGTGCCAACTGATTCACTTTGTATGGGAATTTCGGCAGTTGCCATGGCAGTTTTCAGAATAAAATCGCCAGCAGTCTGTGTCTGGGCGACATTTTTCAAGCATTTCTTTTTATGTGGTATGATACTAATAGAAGTTTGTATACCAGTTGATGTGGCTGAAGTTCCAGTCATGGATTTTCTCCGTTTCTGTAAATTAACACTATTTCTCCTAACTCTAGGACTACCTGGAGAGTGCTGTGTTCCCGTGGAAACAGATTTTGTTTGAGTGTCTACATGCAATAAATCAGTCTTTGCTACATTTTCCAATGTTTTGATTGGTTGAATCGGCACTGGCAAAGCTGTATTCTGATTGGACAATTTCACTCCATCTCCTGTACCTACCATTCTATCATCATTCGTGCAGACAGTTGCCGGGGCAACAGGTACCACACAAAAAGACACAGGTTTGGGTAATATAGGTTTCAACAATTTTTCAGAGTTGAGTTCTGTTTGAACAACCGGTTGAACAACATTAACAATAAAAACATTAGCTGGAACTTGAGAATTTGTACTAGGTGTAATCCCATTGATGACTTCAGAAGTTGAGGTTTGATATTGGGAGGTTGAACTTTGACCTGTAGAAGCTGAAATTTGACTTTGGGAAGTTGCATCTTCTGTTTTCACTTTTTTCCTACAAAATAAATAAATAAATAAATAAATAAATAAATAAATAAATAATAAATAAATAAATAAATTTTTTCCTACAAAATAAATAAATAAATAAATAAATAAATAAATAAATAAATAAATAATATTTTAATTCAGTTTGTTTCTTCTGAAGACCACTTGATACCAATTTAAATAATGAAAAGTTTTTTTCAGAATTATTTTTTCAATAGTTATGGAATTGCATCAGTTGAAATTTTCTCGTTGAAATAACCCTAATATGTGAATCTGTGAAATAAACATTTTCCAAAACATTCCACACAAATAATAAGGGGTATTTATCAAGTGGTGCACCAATGAAACCCATTAATTTACAAGTTAAACAAACGGCCTAAAGGCTGTATTGCTCACCTGGACATAGAAGAACAAACTGAGCTGAACAACATTTTAATTGTTTTTAAATTTTCAATACCTAATGCCTATTGTGGCAAAAGCACAAAAGTTAGAAACTTTTAGTTATGACATTGGCACACAGGAATACTGTTCTCTGCATTTTTGTCTGGATAGTTTTAATTTTTTTCCCTTTTTTAAGTTTAATTTTTTTAATCATTTATAAGCACATAAGCATATATTAATATTGACAAATTCTATTTTTCAAATTTGCTATTGTAAAGCACCAAAAAAAAAAGAATTGCATTGACCCATCAAGTTTTATTGAAAACTGCCCAATGGAAAATAGGTGGGGTGTTAGTATTGCATGCATTCATGCACACACTGTGGTATGCAAGTCAAGATTCATTCACATATATCTAGGCAGTCAGTTTTGGATTGCTGGAGGAAATTGGAGTGGCCAGAGAAAATCAATAACCTGCAGTAAGCAAACTGAGAAACTTTCTCATACTAGGATCTTTCTATCATTAAGAGGAATCTAGTCACTGGCTCTTTATAAGAATGGTAAGAGATGTACTTGAAATTCTTCTAAGCAAGCTACAAACAAGAAAATTCAGAAAGTTTACTTTCTATTGTACTATTGTAATATTTCTCCATATTTTATCGTTTGTATTATTTTCTAACGAACTGTTTTGTGTCAAGAATCTAAAATGTAAGACCAATATAATCAGTCACAAACTGTTGGAGATGGCCGAGTGGTTTAAAGCAAATGACTATGGATCACAGCTCCTCTTACTGCTGGGGTTGGAATTCCACTCAGGACTTATACTAAGTTATAGTGTTGGATATCGATAAAGTGAAACAAAAGTAAAAGACTATAATACTTTAACCACACCACTGAATATCAATGACAGAGTACCCATCAGAAGTCAAAGGTGTTTTCAGTTCACAGGGTTCATACAGACATTTGGACTCCAAATTTAAGGACTTTTGAGGGTCTTTTCAGGGTCTCATTTGCAAATTTAAGGCCTAATCAGAGGGACAATTTTATAAGAAAAACATTGGTGCAAAGACAATTAAATCAATAAAACAATTACTTACATGTCCATAGTAACAACAGTTGAAGTGGGGGTTGATTTTGGGTGTTCGGGAGGGCCAGGTGCCTTTAAATCGCTCATTTCAATGTAACTTATTTATTTCTTTATTTTGATCAGTCTATTTACAACCACTTAATATCAACACCTAATTGGCAAAACTCCAGGGCTTTTTAGGGCCTTCAGGATACATTCAAGGGATTTTTAGGGTCAGACTTGTTTTTAGGGTCTTTTTAGGGCAAACCTCAAAATTTAGGGACTTTTCCTGGCCTGTACGAACCCTGGTTCACTTGTCAGGTTAGTGGTTTCCTCCACCATCCATTTAGTCAGTAACTGAATGCCTTGAAAGTAAAAGAGTCTTGTTTGGGGTGTAAAACTTGTTTACAGGAGATTATTATGAAGAGTTTGTATAATACCTTGTGTGTTTACTTGATTTTCTCTTGGCAGTGTCAGGCACTTCATGTTCTTTTCTCCTACAGTGTGTCAAAATGGCCTCCACAGATCTGTATGAACAGTTACAAGTCATACATTTATATATAGTTCCACATCTTTCTTCATGAGCTCGTTTGTCCTTCTCCATCCCAAACCCACATCCACATTTCTCACATTCATATTTCTTTTCTGCATGCACTTTCCAATAATGCTGAAAAATTAAAAGGAACATGAAAAAATATTATTGAGTATGTATGCTGTTATGAGTCACTCTGGATTGAGGGTTATAGGGTAGCTTAGGGTCCACATATTTTTCGTTAAAAATACCTCTTAATAACAATTTTTTTTCAGTCTGTTTATTCTGATGTTAAACTCTCCCATTGTCTTTTTGTCATATTGATTTACACAAAATTCTGTTGCCAAAATAATCATTTTTATGTGCCTTTTAAAACTCATTTGAAGATATTGGTGGAACCAAGAGATAAACATCTGTCTGATTTAGCGAAATACAAGTTTTATCGAACACGCATGATACAGAATCTTGTGGTGATACAACATTGGCGGTAAAGTACACATGCACTTTTTCATTGTGATGTCATTTGGGAATCTTCGATTTGTCAAATGTAAATAATGACATCATTACTACAGAACATATGTCATAACATAGTTCAGTGTTTTTCTGTGGTAAAATATAACTTTTTCATATAAAGTGTTTTTTTATTAGTTTGAATAACCTAGTTGGAAATGTTACATAAAAATATCAAATACACAGTGTGTATGAACAACCCTTCATATCAGGTCTCGCCCTTTTTTAGTACCTGTATCACTTGCACGACTTGTAGTGATATGCCTACTAAAAAAAGCACTCGACCTGATACAGAGGGTTGTATACACACTGTGTATATAATGTGTATGTATTAACAGTTTTGTATACTAGTATCATGAGTATTGCATTTTACTTTACATCACATCAACAAATTTTCATCCCTTCCAAATAAGACCAATATTTATAAATGTGTGAAATAATGGTGTTTTATGCTTGGGTCTAGATTCTTTCACTTATATCGAGTAGTTCGTTCTGGGATGGTGGAGGAAACTGCATTACCCAGAGAAAACCATTGGCCTATGGCAAGCAAATTGACAAAGTTTCTCACATTGGGGCCTGTTCCAAGTGAGATTCAATCCATGGGGATGAGAGGCAATATGATTTTTAGTTTCATTTAGCCCCCAAAGTCCCCTGTCTGACTGGGATTTGAACCAAGGCATGTAGGGACAAGCAATGTTCTAAACTACTCAACCACCAATGCCTCTTAAAGAAACAGCTAACACCTTCAAGAATTTAGGATTGGCTAGAAGGCCTTAGCTTAGGATAAAACTCAGGATAGTTGTAGAAAAAATAAGTCTTTTTTTTGCTGTTTTGTGACATTAGGTACATGTAAACAAATGGAAAACCAAGAACTTTATTTTTCTGTCTAAATTTATATCATAATCATGATAGTATTGCAATAATATTGTCATATTCCTATGATATTGTGATACTTATTATGTTCATAATAACATCTTCATGTATAGCATTGTATGATTGGTATTAATGTTGTTTAATGTCACATCAGCAATTTTTCAGTTTTCATGATGAGATCAAGTTTATTAATCTCTAAAGATTAATTAAGGAACATGCCAGTGTTTGTGTGATGTGTGCCAGTGTGTTGTATAGTCTACCTTGTACTAGTGTGCACTCAGAGCATTATCTCACCCAGTTAACATGCTTGAACAAACATAACACTCCACCAGTCACATTATACTGACACCAGGTGAACCAGTTAAAACCTTGTCTTATTAATAATAAGTGCCAGGCGAGGAAGCAGAATCTCAAATTTTAAAGTCTAATGTATGACCTGGCAAATGTTTAAACCAAAAAAACCTCCGGCTCTCTTAGTCTCAAGGCATTGAAGGCAACCACTTTACCATTTAACCACCAACGCAGTCCAGTATGTATGAAGCCGACTAAGTAAGTACCAGTATCTGTATATATACCTGTCTGAGAAGGTTAATGTTAGTAAAATATCTTTGTTGCTCGACTCCATATACACATCCTGCTCTAGGACAATGATACTGTGTTTGTAATCTGATGGGTCCTTTTCCATTCTTTAATTTCTTTGTGTTAATTTCATCATTTTCATCCTGAAATGAATAAAATGATAACTCAAGACAAATTATCAATACACCAAGCTTTAATCAACACATAACAGAATTAACATTTTCTTGTTTCTGAAAACTGAGGCTACTCTGACATAGTGGTTTGAAGTGAAGGCTTACAAATTTCAACACCCACTCACTCTCTCGGCAACTGCTTTTGTACAGAATTGACTGAGTAACTTTATAAACCAAGGCTAGTTATAATACAGGAATATCAGCATTGTTACAGCTATTTGGGTTAGAAATACTCATACATGTTGTTCATGAACTAAATATTAGAAAAATGACACATTTGAAAACCAACCATTCAAATTTTCTGATGAAGGTGGAACTAAAAAAAAGTTTATTGAAAATTATATTAAAAATCAGGAGACAAGATAGATGAACATGTTTGGTGGTAAATTACATGTTTATTGATGCAATAACAGCAAGTAGCTGGTGGGTCTACTACACTGACTGACAACAAACTCTAGACGATTCATCAGTCATCTGCACCCAGACCGAATTATCTGCCTTAACGATAGTAAGTCACTATAATATTGCTACATAGAAATGACTCATGGTAAAGGTAGATATGTCGGCCTACCATACGCAGTCATCGGTGGGTGTAGCACCAGCAAACTACAGACAGTTCATCCATCATCCTCAGTGGTTGTCTGGATATGGATAATGGATGTTAAATTTCCTACCTTTATTGCTCCATGGAACTTTACTAGATGTTTGTGCAAAGACCCAGATTGTGGAACAACCTTATCGCAGTCTTTATACGGACATTTTATGTGTAGTTTGATGTCTATAAAGGTTTCTTCTGGAGGACAAACCCTCAGCACTTCTGTCATTATCGTTTCTATGAAAGCCGGATGTAAAGTTATAGTAATTTTCAAAACGATAAACAACCCTTTCGTGCAAATCCGGAACGGGGAACATTTACTACTATTAAATAGTGATGCGGTAATAAAAACGGTCGCTGATTGTAGATGTCAGATAAATAAATAATATAAATAAATAAATAAATAAATAAATAATAAATAAATAAAAGCAACTGCTTTGTAATGCGGTATAGATCATTAAGTCGGAAATAAAATATAAACTGAATAGATCTAAATGAATAAGTAAAATGATATGAAATTTAAAAAAAATAAAACCAATCGTAGTCAGTCACTGGCTAGTATATATGAACATCTAAAACAATGTGCAACATACATATCCAATAAAATTGGAGAATTTAATCGGCTGCTTAAATTTGATTATTTGTGGTTTTACAATCCTTGAAATATTGGAAGGAATACGAAGGAATACAAAGATATACCTATTTACATGCATATTTAAGCTTGATGCAAATGACATTTAGCATTAGTGAAAGACATGGACTTAGCATTCGGCTGTTCTGTTCATCTACTGCATGTGTTCCGTCTGTTAGGGAATAAAGACCTTTGGTAAGACCAGTGCTGCTTTATGGAAGTGAAACGTAGAAAATAACAAACTCGGAAAGATGAACACCTTATAGACACCTTCCGAACAAAATGCTTTAGAAGAATATTAAGAATAAGATGAAAAAAAATATTGAAAACAGCTAGACTGAACTACATAAGCTGTGAGATCAGAAGAAGAAAATGGAACTGGCTGAGGCACATACTGAGGAAAGAGAGAACAAATGACTGCAAGACAGCACTGGGGTGGCAACCAGAGCAGAAAAGAAAAAGGGGAAGACCTAAGACCACAGCAGCGAAAGACAGGAAAAAATGGAAAGATAGCGTTACGGCCAGGCCTTATGCGCCTTCTGACGAGGAGAGAATTAAGGTTAAGACTTTAAAATCCTTGTATAATTTCAATAACTTGAGAAATCACATGTATATAATTTTCTTACTTTTTTATTTTACAAATAAATTATTAGTATTAAATTATTATTTTGGACTTATTGACCTGTGATTTGGGTATAATAATTTGACATAATAGACTGTCTGCCTTGAGGTTCTTATATTGTGTTATATGTCAGTTACTCATAGTAATTCATCTACTAATTTCCGATTTATATTAAAATGATTCCATGTTCACCTATCAAATTTAAAGCCTTCGGATGCGTCACGCAGCGTCAGACATACATGGTTTCTCACACTGGGGCATTTATTTATGAAATAATATTGGTAATTTGTATATATATCAACGTGAGAAGCAGCCTGGGAATTATAAAACAGTTTTATAATTCATTTATCATCGAGTTCAAAAGGTTGGATCTATTTTTGTAAGATCTTCAAGACGCGTAAGTTATAGTTTTGTGTCACCTTGAAAGGCTATTTATGTTGCCCAGTCCATGTTTCAGTCGCTTATAGTTGGAAGCGCCCTCTGTATCGGCCACAGGTGTCTTACTGTTTTTCGAACTCTACAGAGGTGTCTTTAGCGCCTTGATCTTTAAAAATGACATCTTAAATTTCTTTACATCTTAGAAATTCACACATATTAAATGCTATATATTTAAGTTAAGGAAAATCTTAGTTAAGAAGTGATTGTGAAACTTGACCTGTACATGTATTTACAATTAGGAAACTGGTCATGTTGGAATTATTATTGGTAACGAACATACTTATCCATCTCCGAATCACAATCCAGAAGCAAAGTAAAAACTTTGGAACTGACAATTCAGGTTAGACACGTGAACTTCCACCAGGGAAGTGAGACCGGGTGTTCCGAAAGGGTTAGCACCTCCTGTTTAGCTAGCTACACCCGCCACGTGTGTAATCAAAATTGTGTGTAAGGAACATGGAACTAAGGGACGTCAAATATATCCAGGACAATCCTGGACACATAGACATCAAACTTATCAACAATACCGTGATCACGGCCATAAAACTTTTTGAGGGCCTTGATAAGCCTAGGCTTACAATATTACCGAGTCAACAATTTATTTGCAAGCCGCCTGCTTCGTTGTACAAAGTTGCTGTTGTGGGAACAAGCTCTACCATACAGCGTTTTAATTGGGAAACACACATACACCATAAGCAGGAGAAGCAGGTATATTGCTGCATAGAAAAGGAAAGTTGACAATAGAAAAAAATGAAGTCATCACGTTTGTCATAAAGTTTCAAATGTAGCCTTTCGTTGGGGTCATAATTCAGGTATAAATGAAAGTACATAACAAAATATATTCTTTCTTAAAACTACATAATAATAAAACACCCGTCTGTAGACAAAAATGTCCAATGGTATGGGTCACGTACCATCACGGTCTTCTGTAATTCGCCTTAATATCTTAATAAGGCTAATTTGCAATATACTCAGAAATTCGCAGGTATCTCAAAAATTACCTAACCTATGATGAAAAAATGTAATGAATATTAGCATAAGAACAAAATTAATATCAACAGGTGCCCTAACATGTGTGATATAACACTTGATTTCAAAGTGACAGACATTACAGATTGACTTGTTCTATTGGGAGGGCATAACTTGTCTTAAAGACATAACATATCTTATTGCAGTCATAAAGAAGGAAAAATGACAAATTTTAAAGGAAAATAGTTTTCATTGTAAGGGAAATATTTTTTTCTTTATTTTCTAAAAAGATTGGAGTATCAGTAATGTTCAAATATTATATATATGTTGTCTTTGAGGGAACGTTGTCGGATATCTTCTTTTAGAGAACATCTCCAGATATGTTTCGTGAAGTTAACATTTCAGGATATTTTTTTTGAGGGAACATAACCTGATATTTTTGTTTTAGGGAACATTACCGGATAATTTTCGTCGAGGGAACATTACCGGATATTTTCTTTTAGGGAACATTAAAGGATATTTTTCTTTGAGGGAACATTACCGAATTTTTTTCTTTTAGAGAACATTACCAGATATTTTTCTTTGAGGGAACATTACCGGACATTTTCTTTTGAGGGAACATTGCATATTTACAATTACCATATTGTTGCAGAAATTTTGAGTCCCACTGGATTGAAATAAACCTAATTTTCAAAATAACAGATAGCAGACGACAAGATATTCCAGCGTTAGAACATTAAAACACTTTTCCATAGTTGGAGCATTTTGTATTCCATAGGACAACATTATGGTTGTGTAACGTAGTTTGAGCTTTATAATTATGTTCCCTAATGATATGGCATTGTATGAGCCATAGAATGACTGTGTTCCATTGTAGGAAATTATAACTGTGTACATATGTGTTCTATAGCATGTGTTTCATGGTAAACAATATATGTTCCATAACTATGACACTATGTGTTCTGTAGTTGTGACATTATGTGTTCCACAGTAAGGACATTATGTGTTCCATAGCAAGTGTTTCATGGTTAGAACATTATGTGTTTCAAAGTTAAGTCGACATTATGTGTTCCACAGTGAGGAAATTATCGGTCCCATAGTCAGCACACATCTTATTGTACTTTAACCGATGTGAAATATTTTCAAAATGGAAGATATCAAAGCCGAATCATTTCCATTATGGTCACATTATTTGTTTGCAACAACTTATCTTACTGTAATTGTTTTAGGCATTTCCATAAATGGAATGTCGGTGTATATTTTCATAAAAAAGAAGCAGATTGGAAGTTCTACAGACGTGTTCTTAATGTGCCTCTGCTTTACTGGCTTGATAATGGCGGGGATGGGAGGGCCTCTGGTGGTATCCTCGGCGTTCGTAAGACATTGGTTATTTTCGGAGGGAGGATGCTCATATTATGCTTTTATTGTGTGTTTTATGAGCTACATAAACATCGGCATTGTGACGGCCATTGCAGTTGATAGGTACATTGTCATGGCAACTGGTAAACGGTTATCTTTGAATAAAGCATGGTGTTCCATAATAGGGTTTATCATAAATGCCTTTCTGTGGGCCGTGGCTCCAATACTTGGCTGGGGATCTTACAGACTGGAAGGAATGCAGACTTCCTGTTCCGTCAACTGGGAGAGTAAGAACGCTGGTGACGTCAGTCTGGGTATCGGCCTGCTCGTTTGGTTATGGCTGGTTCCTATGGTCATTATTATCGTCTGCTACTCCAAAATCTTCATGAAGGTAAGTGGTAATTCAACAAAATTAATTACATGTACTAGAAAAATGCTGAATGTCTGTACTTGGCAGCTAAAAGCCAATGGAACCAAGACACACACACACACAAAAAAAGAAATAAGACAACAATATAAACATATACTCGGGCCACATACATAAAACTCCAGAATATGGGGTCAAAGAACGTTTCTAAACCACAGTCAAGATTCTACCACTGTATTGAGGTCTGTTCTGAGGTATTAGAGTAAACCCATAGAGCTTCCACAAGTTAACTAAGAAACCTTCTTACATAAGGGTTTCCCCGATTGGGGTTCGTCCCTTTCACGGTTGCAAAATGGATGCTTGGAAAATCCAATCATCAAAACTATCCCACAGCCATTTGTTTCTGCTAATTATTCAACCTTAAATTATTTATTTTGTTACAATTAAAAAAAAAACCAATCTATTTGCAGAACAATAAATACAAGAAGTCGATGTCAACAATGCGTAAAAGAAGACTTCAAGATATTGAGAGAGATGTCTTAAAAACAGGTCTACTTGTTATAGGTAAGAAGATGTAGAATAAGTACTAATCAGTTTATTTTTAAGGACAGTCGATACACTTAATTTTCTTTAGTTTCAATGCATAAGAGTTCCACTATTCGAGATCATACAATCATATGCCGAAATAAATTCATTTCCAAAATTCAAACAAAAACATGCCGGCCTCTGTTCAAACGATTCCAAAATAAAGTAACACCTTTTGAAACTAGCAAATTTGGATAAACACACGAATTTCCACTAGGCCCGGAAAGTGAGGCCGGGTGCTCCGGAAGGATAAACCCCTGATTAGCTAGCTTCACCTGCCACGTGTGAAATCGAAATTGAGAAGAACGGAACATAGAACTATGGACGTGTCCAGAACAACTAAGTATATAAAAGATATTATACTTATCAACAATATTGCAAGACCTTGATAAGTCTAGGCTTTCAATATTCACATGCGAATCAATAAGCTATTTTTAAGAAGCTTACTGTATAAAATTTCAGAAATTTAGATTAGCAGGGGCCAGTAGCCGTTGTCTTCTAAAATGTGTGTCTTCGAAATTTTACATATTTTATCATTTATTAATAATACATCTTTTTATTTGAAGTGAAATGACCCCCGATTTCACAATATTTTCTTGGCTAAGATTTTCCTTAACTTTAATTTAACAAAATCGATAACCATTTTTAGAATTACTTATTGGATATTGCAACCCTAGGCTTATCAAGGCCCTCAAAAAGTTTTATGGCCGTCATCACAGTATTGTTGATAAGTTCGATGTCTCTGTGTCCAGGATTGCCCTGGATATATTTGACGTCTCATAGTTCCATGTTCCTTTCACACAATTTTGATTACACACGTGGCGGGTGTAGCTAGCTAAACAGGAGGTGCTTACCCTTCTGGAGCACCCGGCCTCACTTCCCTGGTGGAAGTTCACGTGTCTTACTTGACTTGACAGTTCGAACGTTTTTACTTTGCTTCTGGAGTGTGACTCGGACATGGATTAGTATGTTTGTTTTTGATTATTAATATTTTTGACAAAATAAAACACAAAGGTGATTTTGTAAGCTCAATGTGATCTTCAAAATGGTTCCTTAAATTCCTGAATATTTTAATATAATTATATCTTTTTTCAAATATTTTGAACAGGTGCTTTCGCAGTTGCGTGGACGCCATATGCAATCGTGTCCGCCTGGACTGTCATTGGTAACCATGGAGACATGCATGTAGTCATACCGATCTTAGCGCACCTGACGGCGAAGTTTTCAGTTGTGTACCACCCCATCATCTACCTTAAGAAGTACAGACGGTTTAGAGTGGCATTTCTACTAGAGTTTAGCTTTTTGCTCAAGTTTAAATGTTTTAAGTCCAAAATAGCGCCAGTTATTACAGTGCAGAATTATGAACCGTCGAGAAGATACACCACTGGTGCGCTCCTGCCGAGAGGACCGACTTTGGATGACGGAAGAAGACACGTGTCCGTGTTTGAACTAGCTAGGGTTCCAATACCTGAAGAAAGGACGGTCAACAAGACAACAAAGGGTCATTGTGGTCAGCCTGTTCCCACAACTTCATTAGGTGATCCTGGAATTTGGATAACGCATGTGGTATTGGAGGAAAAAGAGGAATATACGCACAATATGGAAGACAAAATAGATCATCTGTCAATTCCATCCACATCTAGATATTCGCCGAGACGTTCCATAGTTTCTACCTAACAGCCTCACTCTTTATCACCACACAATTCAATCATAAAATACACGTTTTATCGTATAAATCTGAACAATCATTATAAACAATTCCAACTGTTTAATCATAATACAAATTGTATGGTATAAACGGAACAGTCACAATTGGATGAAGTTTAATACTATGGGACATGGCAACCATCAGCTGATTTAAGTGTGTGTGATGACGTATTTGATGACGTCAAATATTGTTCTCTTAATGTTTATTCCATGGATGACCATCCGTCCGGTTTTACCTAACAGAAAGGTTAATTTTGGTTTTATCGGCTTCTAGGGATGATATTATATTTTATAACATGCGTTGACTACTATTGATCATCTTTAATATTTAGAGACAGTCGTTTTCATAAAATACTTTTACACCTTTGAAGTTTTTGAAGCCTAACAATCACATTTTGTTTTTAAAACAAAAAGCGCATCTAAACATATTTTTTGTTTTATTTTAACTTTTTCCGATATTCTCCTACTTAGAGAGAAATTTACATTTTTTTTTACTAAAAATCAGCTGTAGTATGTTCATATGCATATATTAAAAGGTTTAAATAATTATAAGGTCAACAATTACAATTTTAACCAATTATATCACATTTGTTATTGGCATCGGTTTAGACAAAATCATGGAGAAGAAATATCTATTTCAGATAACGTGAAGTATGTAGTTTTGAAGTTTTAATTTGTAAAAAAGCATTAGGATCACATTTTTTGAAAGTGGACAAAGTGATTAAGTCTATGACACAGGCGTGATTCAGGCGTGAATATCAATGCTTTAGAACATGGGGTCCGAAATGGGTGTTTTAGTTCTTAGTTTAATTACGATTATAATAAATTTGATGATTTTTTCTCTATATACAGGAATAAATGTAATGATTTCGATTATTCATGTATTTTTCCTTGTTAGTATTTTCGTTTTTAAACACAAATATTGTGGTCATTTCATGAGAAACCAAATGATAATACATGTATAGCCATTTTAGTTTAGGACTGTCTCTAAGTATAAAAGACGAACAATATTGCACATTGCGAGCCAATATCACAGGAAAGTTTAATTAACTTAGATTGAAGCCATGTTGAACGACGGACTACATAGTGATACAATGACAGTTGCTTCATTACTTTCAAATCGTATTTTTTGCGAACATTGATTTTCCCGATATGTGAAGCGCGGAAATAAAAGTGCGCGAAAATCAAAGTATGCAATGAAGTTATAGGTGTCATTATATTACACCTATTCGGAAATTCACCGAAAATCGTGAAATAGGTATTGTACAAAATCGCAAATATATTTGGAAAAATTGAATGTAAATATTCAAAATTAGAATATTGGAGACGACTTAATAAATCTCCAATATAATCTTATCATTCAAACTAAATATAGTTAGATATATATATTATATGGTTTTACATACATGCGATTGATTGCTGATATCTCTTTAATGACTATTTGGAACAGTTTATTTGTTTATAAAACACTTTATATGAAATGAAAAAAATCCGAAATCCTTCTGCAAATATATAAAATTTGTTACGCATACCGGTATAGCCAAGTTTTTTCTAGAGTATATAAATATACCCAACTCCCTGTGACGTCGACGCTCATAACACAGCGAAACTCTTAATTCTTCTGATTATTCTGTCATATACACTTTTTATACCCCCACAAACTAGTTTGAGGGGCCATATAGGAATCACTAAATCTGTCTGTCTGTTAGTCCGTCTGTCCGTGTAAAATCGTGTCCGGGCCATATCTCATAGCTGCTTTGGACGACTGTAATAAAACTTCACATGAATAATTTCCATGGTCCAAACGTGTGTCATGACCTTGAACCAAGGACATATAGTAAAGGTCAAGGTCGCAAGAAAACATTAAATCTTGGGGCGGGGGTATTTGGCTCCCAAGAGACAGTTCTAGCTGCCTTTATTTATAAATACATTAAAAAGTGGCATATGGCAATTCGATTATTCGAATTTGGATTTCAGTTAAAAATTTGGCAGAAATTGACTTATAATTGCCCAAGAGTTTGATTTTTCGAGTTAAGTAAGCTACAAATAAAAGAATTGGGATTTAAAATAACTTCAAAGAGTTCGAGTTTTCAAATTTATTTTCCAAGGATAAAACAGTTGAGAATTTACATGACTTTCAATTGTCATAGAGTTCGAGTTTTCAAGTTTTTTGACCACAAATAAAACATTTGCTTTTTTAAATGACTTCAATTTGTGCAGGATTTCCAATTATTCGATAGTTTATGTAACAAAACAGTTTGATTAAAAGACTTACAATTGTCTGGAAGTTCGAGTTTTCGAGTTAAGTAACTACAAGTAAGAGTGAAAAAGAATGACTTCGAATTGTCCAAGAGTTTGAGTTTTCGAGTTGTTTAGAGTTCGAGTGGATTTTATTTTGAGTTATCAAGTTTTTCGAGTTTCTGAATTTTGTAAATTGATTAAGACCCAGTTGTTCGAAGACTGATTAGATCAATCATTGAAAAAAAAGAAAAAAAACCCAGTAAAAATCAAAGTAACATTATCAAATTGATATGGTGAAGTTTGATGGAATTCTATTTACTTTCAAAATTTTCAACATTAATTTCACAACAGATCTGAAATTATGCGACATTCCAATTATGAATAATCAATTGATTAAACTAATCTATGTGCAACTGGTTCCAGGTGTCGGATCAAAAACAGTGAAATTAAAAAGGTAACCTTGTTAATCGAATAAAATAAAATTGAAAAAAAACAAAGATGTGTTTTCATATTGTCCTTCATTATTTCATTCGCACCAGTAAAAGCTTATTGCTTATCAAATTGACGTATCGCCGGTCACGCCCACTATGTTCCGACAAAGGGTCGGCATGCTTGAATTACACGCAAAGAGAATGAAAACTCGGCCTGAATTGTGCTGTTTAATGACGTCACTGACACTAGAAAGTCATTAGTTGCCGTGACGCTGCTTTGATACCGTGATGGCGGCCAGTGTCGGGACATTGTGGGCGTGGCCGGCGATACGTCAATGGGATTTGCCGCTGTACCACGTGATCAATACCTCTTAACGTTTGTGCGGAACATTTTGGAAAACGTCAACGTCACATATTCCCGGAATGACGTCGTTTTTACGGGAAGACGTCATCTTATGCGATTTCATATCCATTGGAAATAAGTGTTCCACACAAACGTTAGAGGGTTACAGCGGCGAACCCCATTATGACGCCCACGAAAGGCTACATTTGAAACTTTATGACAAACATGACGACTTCAATTTTTCTATTGTCAACTCTTCTTTTCTATGCAGCAATATATCCGCTTCTCCTGCTTATGGTGTATTTGTTTCCCAATTAATACGCTATGGTAGAGTTTGTTCCCACAACGGGAACTTTTTACAACGAAGCAGGCGGCTTGCAAATAAATTGTTGACTCGGGGATATTGCAAGCCTAGGGTTATTAAGGCCCTCAAAAAGTTTTTTGGCCTTCATCACAGTATTGTTTATAAGTTTGATGTCTCTGTGCCCAGGATTGCCCTGGATATATTTGACGCCCCATAGTTCCATGTTCTTTTCACACAATTTTGATTACACATGTGGCGGGTGTAGCTAGATAAACAGGAGGTGCTTACCCTTTCGAAGCACCCGGCATCACTTCCCTGGTGGAAGTTCATGTGTCTAACCTGACTTGTCATTCCAATTTTTTTATTTGCTTCTGGATTGTGATTCGGCCATGGATAAGTATGTTTCTTTATTAATATAGACATTTTAAACTGAATGAAATGTAATTGGCAATAGAAATAGCAGCATTGAAATGAAGTGACTAGACAACATGCCTCCGCGCCGAAATGAACCCACAAGATCTACATCTTGAGTCCGATGCTCGATCAACTAAGAAACATGCTTCCTGAGTGACGTCAATTTAAGTTTAAACGATGCGACCACGAAATTACAAACAGCTTGGTCACTGAGAAATCTAATAATTATTTATTTCATTAAAAATAAATATATCTCATTTGATTCTTTGGAATTTTTTAAGTGATACAAAAGATTTCGCCTTGACATCTTCCAGCAACAATAGGATTTCGCCGCTGTACCACGTAAAATACTTTACCGTCTGTGTGGAACAATTATTCCCAATGGATATGGTATCACATTTTCCCGTAAAACGACGTAATTCCGGGAATTCTCGATAACGTTTTCCCAAAACGCTCCACACAAACGTTAATGTGATGGTTATTGGTCACGTGGTACAGCGTCGAGCGTCGTCAATTAAGAAATAATCAACATTTACCAGTTGTATATCGTTTGTTATACCACGGCTTGCTCTCTTCATGTTTCACATGCAGGTGAACTCAGGTCATGTTACAAATCTTGACGACTGAAAAATTTAATTATGTATGTATCGGCTACTTTTGACTATTTTATTAATCTCAGGAAACAACCGTTTGTTCGATATTTATTTTATCATTTTATTAAGCGCTAATCGGCTGCAATGATCTATGCTTTAATCTACCATTTTAGATTTAAAAACATTTAAGCGATTGCAAGGAATAAAAAACTTTTACTGAAACATTAGTAATTGTAAGAAAAGTCGACCTTTGCAAAAGAAAAACGTTGATAATTTGAAGGAAAAATTACTTAAGTGTTGGTAATTTCAAGGAAAACTGGCATTTACAAAAACATTGATATTTTCAAGGAAAATGACTAAATGTGTTATAAGCACATTTTTTGGATGTATGCTTTGTATGTCATGGAATTACTGCTCAGGTAAGAAATTGTTTTGCTGTTATTGTTTTAGATCTTGGGTTTAAAGGAGTGCATTTGGTTTTTTAATGTGCAATTACAATTATTGGACACGTATACTTTATAGGCCGATTTTTTGGTTCAATGTTGGTAAGATGAGAGGTTAACCAAATTGAATTGCAATGGAGTAATGATATTTATTTACACCCCAGTCAAGATTATTTCACTTATACCGAGGCAGCAAATATTGTAATGATCGAGGTAACAAAGGAATCCGGGAAAAAACCAACGATCGTCTGCAGGTTTTTTTTTGCTCAAAAGCACCAGCGATGCCGAACATACTGATATTCCAGATTAAATAATCTGGTTTAAGAAATAGAAAAGAAAAAAGAGGAACGCGGTGTTCATTTGTTAAAAACCGAACTGGTTCTGTGTTGATCGCCATAAAAATGTGTGTGTGTGTGTGTGTGTGTGTGTGTGTGGTGTGTGTGTGTGTGTGTGTGAACATAAATTCACTCGTCCACAATAAATATCGAAATTAAAGGTCAAGCGGGCAGGTCAAAGTTGTTCACCTATACAGTAACTTTAGAGGATCTACACAAGCTGCTTACAAATAAATCGTTGACCCAGGGCTAAACAGGCCTAGGCTTATGTGGGCTCTCAAAATGTTTTATGGCCATTATTACAAAATTGTTGTGTTTGTGTCTCGAATTACCCTGGGTATATTTGACCTCCCATAGTTCCATGTTCCTTTCACTTTCAATTTTTGATTTCACACGTGGCGATTGAAGCTAGTTAAATAAGAGGTGCTTACACTTCAGAAGCACCCGGCCTAACGTGTTTAACGTAATTTGTCAGTTTCAAAGTTTTTACTCTGCTTTGTAATTTGGATTTGGATATGAAATTATATACCGTAAGTTTTACCCGTTTTACCCATGAAAAAAATGTTATTCCGGAAATTGGCGACGTAAACGTTTTTTCAAAAACATGTTACACGGGCAAACGTCCATTAATACCAGTACTACATTAAATTTACACGTGTTTCGTATATATTTTAGCGATTTTTATGAAAACATCAGGCTTTAATTACCAAACTTTACCATCAGTGATTGACATGACTCAAAGAACAGCTATAACTTTTGAAGTGCAAACATGCAAGGATGCGTATATTGGACTTTTAAGTATTCTCCAGCTCCGAATGACATTGTTCAGAAATAGTACTTGGTGCCTTTAACAATAAAATATCTGAGATTCGAGACAAAAAGCAGGGCCACGTACATTCCAACTACAATTGGAAAGTTCTTGACTGTGCCCGGGGAAAACCATTTTGGATAAGCTGGGCTGATGGACAGATCCAAGTAGGAACAGGGAAAACTGTTGGAACAAACAGAATCATGGATTGGAATATAAACCTGACCCTACATGTTGACGTCATCAGGGTGTCATCATATATTATGTCCATTGCTACATGGTTTTTTGATACAGGTATTGCATTTGTTTGATGTTTTCTATTCTTTACGTGAAGTGAGGTGATGATGGTTTTTACACCCCAGTCAATATTTGTTTTCATTTACATCGAGAAGATAATTTTATGAAATGTTTGAGGAAACTGAATTGCCCGGACCTGCTGAAAGCGATTCGGCAATTTCTCGCACTAGAAACCAGAATCTAATGGGATTCGAACAAATTCAATGAGATGTATTTAGACCAAAGTTCAAGTTCAAGTTGATTATAGTTGGCAAGAAATATGCTGTTTAAGCGGTAATAAGTGGCGCTTTAGTGTAGTTACCCCTTAAATACCGCCAAAAAAAATACCCCAAAAAAAAAAAAAAAAAAAAAAAAAAAAAAAAAAAAAAAAAAAAAAACAGAAACGCCATGGACGGCGATTTGATTTTCTTTTCAATATGTCAGATGATGCGGAAATGATAATGCATTTAACATTTTTTGTTTGAAATGAATATGTATTATAACAATGAACAATGTTGATACTTTCCTAACGCATAGTTAGTTTGAATTTGGTTACATAAACTCGATGTATTCCAAAGGATATCATAAACTCAATAGGCAATATTTTTGTATTGTAAGAAATATACTATTTTCTAAATTTGCTGCAAGAAAAAATATAAAAAAATCTTTAAAAAAAATCTAAGGTATACTCCTTCATGCAAAGTAATTTTTTCAGCTAAATTAAGTTAAATATAGTTTGGTCTTTGGGTATTTGACATAACACGAATTCTCAGAATGAGTTTCACTTTTATATTATTTTTCAACAGCAAACCCATGTAGACATGAAAGTAATTTTGTAGACATGAACGGTTTTCTAGTAACAGAGGAGCCTCAAAAGCTGACATACAAGTGTAAAAATGGAAGTAACGCCATTTCCGGAAATCTGATACGAACATGTAATAATCAAACTGGTAAATGGAGAGGACAAGAACCAAAATGTGGTATGTTATACATGTATAAATCACATATGTATTTAATTGTTTGATATACTAAACTCTTTTTTAAATTTTGAAGCACTAGACGGCCGTTTCAGAAAAAATCCACATCAGTAGTGTTCGAGCCAAAATTGTGGAAACTATCACATTTTAGTTATTGAAACGAGTTGTTGTAAATAATTCTTAACCTGTTATAATTTTTAGAACGAGACGCCCGTTTTGGAAAAAAATCCTTATCCGTCTTGTCAGGACTTAAATCGTGGAATTCAATAATATTTAAGATGATAAACTACGGAAAATAGAATAACTATAATCAAGCTTACCAAATCTACCTGAGAAACTGGCGCAAAGAAATGCTGGAAATTCGAGAAACTTTACATCAGTTGGCAAGCCCAACGATAACCAAAAATACAATTTCGCGAATATTTTATTTTAATGTAATTAATTCACATTTCAACCGAAAGTAAATCGAAACGGCCGAATAATTTGAAACGTCACTACTCTTCAAAATTAGATATTGCATTTATTATTATTTATCTTTTTTTTTTTTTTTTTTTTTTTTTTTTTTTTTTTTTTTTTTTTTACAGTTTACAACAATATTTAAAAGTTCATATATTCCAAGCCCGCCTTCTTAGTCGTATAACCGTCATTTTTTGTGTTATTGGTAAAACTACTGATGAACTATTTTAACGTTTACATGCAGATATACTGCATCATCGATGGTCGTCTTTAGTTTAGTGTATATTGCACTTAATTAAAAACTCACAGATCCATGTTCATATCACAATGCCAGAACATGGAAACTTGGTAAATTTAGTACTTCAACTTCTACCGGGAAGTGAGACCGATGCTCCGGAAGGAAGCGTTAGCTAGCTACAAACGACACTTGTGAAATCAAAATTGAGAAATAAATTAATAAGGAATTATTGGACGTCAAATATACCAAAACAATTTTAAGTTTAGTACAGAGACATCATATGTAAACATCAAAGATATTGTGATCATAGCTATAAAACGTTTTCAAGGACTTGATAAGCTTAGTCTTTCAATAACCCTGAATTTATGGGCAAGTAGCTTGCATTGTTTTAAGTTCCTGTAGTAGGAACATGATTTAGCATATGATTTTAATCTGAAACAAAAATGCACCATACGCAGGAGAAGCAGGTACAGTGCTCCATAAATAAAAAAATTAGAAAAAAAACAATTAAAGTCATTACATTATTATCATAATTAAGTCCAAATATGAAGCAGATCTTACATTTAACAGTTTTAAATAAGGAGGTGCTTACCCTTCCGGAGCACCCGGCCTCACTTCCCTGGTGACAGTTCACGTGTATGACCTAACTTGTCAGTTCCAAAGTTTTTACTTTGCTTCTAGATTGTGATTCGGATATGGATTAGTATGTTTGGTTTTATTTTACCTGTTACAGAATTGACATGTTCCAACGAAACTAAATATATCAACTCAACTGGACTTTTAGACAATGTAAACGGGTACACAGCGATGTCTGCACTGCGTTATAACTGCAAACATGGGATATTGATTGGTAATAACAAGAATCTGTCAAAACGATGGTAAATGGAGCGGGATAGAACCTACATGTGGTAAGTTTTATGTTGTTAAATGATGTGAAATTCTATTTAATTATTATTATACATCTATGTGCTTAGGAAATGTATTATGATATCCAGAAATCCTTTAAATTGTGTGTATTCTGTTAATTTTATTGCATTTTTTGAGAATGCTGATTTCAATTATATCTTTGGGATGGTCATAGTCCATCTAAATATGCGTTGGGCTGTAAGAAGCCATCCTAATTGTGTGTGGACTTGTGAGTGTCCACCAAAATTATGTGGTAAAGTACAAATGAAGTATGATATAAAATTCACACTTTGAAAAACAAAATTGTAATGCTCTGTGAAATTGACATCATTGGTTTTTGACAGAAGCAAAAACAAAGACGAAGCACTGTGTTAAAGGTTATTTAAAAATAGTTACAAATGTATAAACATATAATATGTAATTCCATATTATACCAGTTTTAATTTTTACAGCACTAGACGGCCGTTTCGGAATACAATTCCACATCAGTAGTGCTTGGACCAAAATTATGAAGCCAAAATTTTTTGAAGATGTTGAAAACTTACCCAAAGGACCAAAATATATTTTACCAAATTAAGCTAAGGAAATACTTTGCATGAGGGAGTATACCATAGTTTTTGAGAAATTTCAATTTTTAACTTCCAGATATATTTTGGTCATTTGAGTATCTTTTTAACATCTTGAACACACTTTGGTTTCACAATTTCGGTCCAAGCACTAATGATGAGGAAACGGCAATATAGTGCTTAAAACTTAAAACTGGTATTATATGTAATTTACAACACTAGACAGTCGTTTCTAATTAGAAGTACTCAGGCTGTTATGGAAAACCAAATATTTTAAGATGCTGAAATGGGAAAATAGAATTGCAAATATATATTTTGCCAAATCTACCTAGGATATTCATATTCATTGTTACTAAACTCACTTTTTCAAAGATTGTAGTCACATTTTGCAACTTTTTTTCCAGTAATATCATTGTGTTTGGAAGTGACCTAATGTATAATGTCCGGCTCTGCTCAAAATCTTATTTTCAAAAACTTTGCACACTCCGTAAAATGTTCAATTTTGCTGAAAAAAATATGATATGTCCAACAATTCCAACTTTTAATCCGTAAAAAGGAACGATTGATAACCAGTAATGTGGATGACGTCACAAAGTACCTGACCCAGTTGTAATTAAAGTGGTATTAGACAACTAGTCACATGCCCAAGACTTACATGTGTTCAATACCTCTTTCTTTTATAATTATAATTTGATCGTGCAATTTGTTATGTCATCCACATTGGCAGCTGTCAATAATTCCTTTTAAGGATGAAATTTGACATAGTCATTTTAAATTGAATTGAAAATTACAGAGTGTGCAGACGTTTTGAAATGTAATTTTGAGCAGAGACTGACATTGTGCATTAGGTCAATTTCTAATAAAATGGCGACACTAGAAATTAATATGATCTTTATAAAATGTGGCTAAAATCTTTGAAAAATGAGGTTTTAGTAATAATGAACATGGTTTAGTTTTTTTTGGAGGAGTTTTAAAATTTACCAAAAACAGATAGTTTTGATGAACAATATGAATCTTAAATAAATAAATCGATATGTGTGTGCATGCTTCTCTTTATGTTACTGTTACAGTTTTGACATGCTCAAACAAAACACAATATGTCAATTCAACTGGACTTTTATACAGTATGAACGGGTACGCAGTGATGTGTGTACTGCGTTATAGATGCACATATGGACACTTGATTGGTTATGATACACGAATCTGTCAAAAAGATGGTAAATGGAGCGGAACAGAACCCAAATGTGGCAAGTCTTACAGTGTTACCTGATGTGGGAACGCCAGGTCGATCGATATTTTCCACGATTTTGTAATCTTCCGCCGTGGTTCTATAGTGTTGGGTGATGGGAGACTGAGGTGTGGGATGTTACTGGTGGTCAACCAAAAATTATATGCGACATGTAAGAGTAGTAACATGTCAGATCAAATTTCATGTTCCTCCGGAAAAGACCTCACAGCACAACTTATAAACACAAAGGCACTACTTATCTAAGAAAGAAACAAATACCGGTATATAAAATTGACCACTATACCTTCACTGCTATTTAGCAATAAATGGATAGGTAAGTTTACTTTATTTTTTTGTTACAGAAGTGACATGTACAAATGAAACAAAATTATCAACTCAACTGGTCTTTTGGACAATGTAAACGGGTACACAGCGATGTCTGAACTGCGTTATAGATGCAAACATGGATTATTGATTGGTCATGATACAAGAATCTGTCAAAACGATGGTACATGGAGCGGAACAGAACCTATATGTGGTGAGTTTTATAGTGTTACGAGATGTGGAATTATATGTTTATTTATTCTTGTACACATCCGAGCCCTATGAAATGCTTCATGATATCCAGAAAAGTTTGTGCATCCTGATAATTTTTATTAATTTTTATTATGTGTTTTTGAGATCGCTGATTTCAACATTATTTTTATTGGATGGACATTATCCATCTAAATGGGTGTTGGATTGTAAGAAGTCATCTAAATTATGTGTGGACTTGTGAGTGTCCACCAAAATTATGTGCTAAAAGCACAAATAAAGTATGATATGAAATTTGCCCATAAAAAACAAAAGTGTGATGCTCTGAACCTGTGAATACATCGTTGACATCACTGGTTTTGGAAATAAGCAAATAAAAAAATAAAAAAGTAAAATAAATAAATCAGAGAGAACGAACCACTTTATTGAAATAATTTTGTTTAAGAATAATTACAATTTTGTAATCGTATATACGGAAAAAAAATTTGGCCATTTTGGGTATCTTTTTAACATTTTGGTTTCACAATTTCGGACCAAGCACTACTGATGAGGAATTGTATTCGGAAACAACACTATAGTGCTTTAAAATTAAAACTAGTATAACATGAATTTTCAACACTAGACTGTCGTTTCGGAATAAAATTCCGCATCAGTAGTACTCGGGTTATTGTAGAAATCCAAATATTTAAGATGTTGAAAAATAGAATGGCAAAAATATAGTTTGCAAAATCCACCTAAAGCAATACTTTTAACGATTATGCAAAGCTTAAACCACATTCATTTTTACTAAAACTCTGTTTCTCAAAGATTGTAGCCACATTTTACAAAATGTTAATTTTTTACAAGTAACATCAATGTATTTGGAAGTGACTTAATATACCATGTATTTCGCGCTATAACGCCTTTGAATTCGCGTTATAACGCCTTTCAATTCATGTTATTACGCCTTTTATTTCGCGTTATTACGCCTTTTAATTCGCGCTATTACGCCTTTCTATAGGCGTTATAAGGCCTTTCAATTCGCGTTATCATGCCTTTATTTCGCGTTACAACGCCTTTCAATTCGCGTTATTACGCCTTTATTTCGCGTTAAAACGCCTTTCAATTCGCGTTATTACGCTTTTTAAATTTTTTATTTATGAATCTAATAGGCTTTCGTACAAAAGTGACATGTACAAATGAAACAAAATATATCAACTCTAGTGGACTTTTGGACAATATAAACGGGTACACAGTGATGTCGGCACTGCGTTATAAATGCAAACATGGAGTTTTAATTGGTAATGATATAAGGATCTGTCAAAACGATGGTAAATGGAGCGGAACAGAACCAAAATGTGGTAAATCTTATAGTAAAAAGTCCTGTTATATTGTTGGCACAATATGTGCTCAAAACAAAGAATGGACCACTTATATTTATATCAACTCGACATGAGCTTTTGGGTTGTATAGGATTTCGAAAATACAAACATATTCCCAAAAACAAAATAAATCAGCTTTGAAATAATTAAATACGTGGACTTCAAGTGAAATATACAAGCCGATGGAACAAAAAAGGTGGTTTGAAAATCATGCTTTTTAAAACATTTCAATTAAAAATTGTCACAATTATATTATTGTTGATTAAAATTATGTCTCTGTATCTAAGATTGCCATAGATATATTTGACGTTGCACAGTTCAATATTCTATTCATTTCGAATCTTTACTCTTAATATGTGCAGCAGTTGCCCGATAGGTAAACAGAGGTGCTTACCCTTCCGGAGCACCCGGTCTTACTTCCCTGGTGGAAGTTCACGTGTCTAACCTAACTTGTCAGTTCCAAAGTTTTTACTGGATTGTGATTCGGACATGGATTAGTATGTTTGTTTTTAATTATGTTGCTGTCGTTCGAACACGTAACTTCTGAAAAAAATAACTGAGTAATTGGGTTTAGCTATGGAACGTTTCTCCACTTGCTCTACCATAGTGAGGTAAAACATGAATAGAAGAGTGGAGCCATATTGGTTAACTCCCTACTTCATTTATTAAAAAATTCAGTAGTAGCACACACATCACTGACGCGACTAATGCTGAGTGTTAAAAAAACACAAACAACACAGAACGAACCGTGTTATTATTAAGCCTGTTTTCCTTTTACAGAAGTGACATGTACAAATGAAACTAAATATATCAACTCTACTGGTCTTTTGGACAACGTAAACGGGTACACAGTGGTGTCTGAACTGCGTTATAGTTGCAAACATGGAGTTTTAATTGGTAATGATATAAGATTTTGTCAAAACGATGGTAAATGGAGCGGTGCTGAACCCAAATGTGGTAAGTTTTACAGGACAAAGTGGTGTGTAGTAAACGTGGTGCTTTACGTATTGCATCATAACAGTAAGTGTCCTAATAAAATTCATTAACGATAATCTCAACGGTTGATAATGATATTTGTCGGCTCGACATAAGTGAATGCTTCTGAAAAGTACGCGTATTTCCCAATTGTTTGACATCAATCAATGTCCAAAACACAATGTCAAAACAAAGAATAAACGTTGAAAACTAGCAAAATTTATTTTAATTATGTGGATTTCCAACAGGGAAATGAGGCCAAATGAGCATCTCTTATTCATCTAGTTACATCCGCCACCTGCGCATTTGACTACATAGGTACCACATTTAAAAAACAAATATGACTATCGACGCCATAAACAAGACTTGTGGTCCCATAATAAGTGTTAGTATATAGTGTATATTTACTACACTGTTTAAATTGTATTAATTAAAATTAAGTACGCCAAATCATTGCATGATTCATGCCTACCTTAACAAAAAATCTTTATGTAAAAAAGTTTGTCAATTTCTCTGGGCATTCCAGTTTCCACCACCATCTCAGAACTCACTGCCCCTTAATCTACTAAATCTAGCTCTTCCTATGTATTTCAGAGGTTACGTGTTCGAACGACAGCAACATTATTAATTCTACCGGCCATCTGACGCACATATCAGGAGTAAAGACGAACGATAAATTGACTTATTATTGTGAACATGGAACTGTTAGTGGTAATCTGGAACGGAGGTGTCTACTGAATGGAACGTGGAGTGGGGAACAACCTGAATGTGGTATTTTTGTTATTTTTACCTTTTTAAATTGATCTTTTTTAAACTATCAAAATCTAAATCATAATCCTAAATCAAAGTAAACATTTAAAAATTGGCAAATAGGTGAAACACGTGAACTTTCACCAGGGAAGTGAGGTCAGGTACTACGGAAGGGTAAGTACCTTCTGTATAGCTATGATGTATTTCGCAAAAGTCAGTTTTCAAGAAAACATAAAACAAAAGAAATTAGAATATTGATGTCTCTATATCCAAGATTGCCAAGCATGTATTTGCCCCATATTCCTTTCATTCTTAAAGCTACAGCTAGCTAAACAGGAGGTTCTTACTATTCCGGATCACAAGGACTCGCTTATCTGGCGGAAGTTCATTGAAACAGTCACTTTCCACATTGTTTTGAGATTGAGATTTAAACATGGACTGATGAACTTAAAGATTCTAGTGTTTAAAAACAGTTTGTAAATTTCTCTGGGTCTTCTTTTCGCACCACCATCCCAGGTTCTGATAGTACTGCCATCCGCTTATCTTTTACTCATGACAACGTCAATATGGTAGATCAGGTGGAAAACCATTGCAGTTCTTCCTTTATGCTTTTTCAGAGGTTATGTGTTCGAACGACAGCAACGTAATTAATTCTACCGGGCACCTGACGCACATATCAGGAGTAAAGATGAATGATAAATTGACTTACTACTGTGAACATGGAATTATAATTGGGAATTTGGAACGGAGGTGTCTACCGAATGGAACGTGGAGTGGTGAACAACCTGAATGTGGTAATATTTATTAATTTATATGATCTTATGTAAATGGTCATGAGTACACTATATAAAAGACATAAAAGAATATTGTGTAAATAAGATTGAGTTTTCTGTATCCAAGATTGCAATGGATATATTTGACGTTACATAGTCCCATATTCCATTTATTTTAAATTTTTATTTAAGATTTGGCGGCTACAGTTTCATTTGTCTTTCATTACACACATGGAGGGTTAACATAGCTTAACAGGAGGTTCTTTCCATTTCGGAGCACAAGAACTCGCTTCTCTGGTGGAAGTCCACGTGGTTAATCGAATTAGCCACTTTTAACATTGTAATTTAAACATGGCCTGGTATGTGTGCACTTACAATAATCTTTATGTATTCTGTTTTCCAACACCATCACAGACTGTCTCAATATGTGACAGACACTGATATAACTGCAATCCAATCCTTCATTCCTCATGGTTAACGTCAATGTAATAGACCAGGTGGTAAATAATTGCAGCTCTTCCTTTATGATTTTTCAGAGGTTATGTGTTCGAACGACAGCAACATTATTAATTCTACCGGTCACCTGACGCACATAGCAGGAGTAAAGATAAACGATAAATTGACTTACTACTGTGAACATGGAATTATAAGTGGGAATCTGGAACGGATGTGTCAAATAAATGGAACGTGGAGTGGTGAACAACCTGAATGTGGTAGTTATTTATTTTAAAGATATTATCTTACTTAACTATGACGTTTAAAGCAAAACCCAGCCAATGTTATCTAGTTCTGCAAAATTGAAACAGGTTTATTACTAAAAACAACCACTGGGCAGGTATCTCTGTAAAAGACGAACCACTGCAGTAGTTCAGTGGGTAGAGTACTTGCTCCGTAAGTAGGAGGTCGTGGATTCGAACCCCGACCGGGTCTGACCAAAGACTTGATTTGGGTAGTGACTGTTCTTAAGTCAAGCACTCGGCATAACGAAATGAAAGACACGGTTCTTTCGGATGGGAACTTAAAATAAAAGAGGCCCCGTCTCACGATGGGCTTGGTACGCTAAAGAACCCTGCTGTATAATGCCATCAGCGCAACGCACAGGCAAAATTTCTGCACATTCGTCTACAGCTGGCGACGTCTGGATATTAGTGAAACATTCTTGACTGGGACGTTAAATACCATTACTCTACTCTACTCTACTCTTGAGTGGACGAGGCATCACCGAGTATATCTGTAAAGTAGAAGACAGTACACAGTATTGACAGATAAACACCGTTCTTAAAAATTATCTGCTTCTTAACATTTGAAAACTTTAAAAAAAGTAGGCTATGCTTTATCGTTGAAAGTATAGCCTTAGGTTGATTTTGTTAAATATATTTTGGCCCTTCTCATTTCAACATCTTTAAAAATATTGGATTTCTATAGCTTTGTTCCGACTACTACTGACGAGCTCGTCTTGTTCTGCAAAACTAAAACAGTTAAGTAATAACTCATAACAAAGAATCTATATCAACTCGAAATTAACTTTCGTATATTTGTTTTCCTTGGTGGATGTTTAACTTTGCTTGTCAGTTTCAAAGTTTGTACTTTCTTTTTGGATTGGTATATTTGTTTTTTTATTTTTCCTGGTGAATGTCCATGTGTTTAACTTGGCTTGTCAGTTTCAAAGTTTGTACTTTTTTCTGGATTGGATTTTGATTTGGACAAGGATTGGTATGTTAGTTTTTTTTATTTTTCCTGGTGGATGTCCATGTGTTTAACTTTGCTTGTCAGTTTCAAAGTTTGTATTTTTTTCTGGATTGGATTTTGATTTGGACAAGGATTGGTATGTTAGTTTTTTTATTTTTCCTGGTGGATGTTCATGTGTTTAGCTTTGCTTGTCAGTTTCAAAGTTTGTACTTTCTTTTGGATTGGATTGAGATTTGGATAAGGATTGGTATGTTTGTTTTTTATTTTTTCCTGGTGGAGATTCATGTGTTTAACTTGGCTTGTCAGTTTCAAAGTTTTTTACTTTCTTTTGGATTGTGATTTTGACATGGAATTGTATATTTGTTTTTGAAAGGACTTATGATAAACAGCAAACATACCAGTTCCTTTCCAAATCGCATTCACAAAGCAAAATAAAAACCTTAAAACTGGATAATCAAAAGCAAACACACTTATCCAAAAATTAAGTAATAAAAAACAAACATACTCATCCATGTCTGAATCACAATCCAGAAGCAACGTAAAAACTTTGGAACTGACAAGTTAGGTTAGACACGTGAATCTCCACAGGGAAGTGAGACCGGGTGCTCCGGAAGGGTAAGCACCTCCTGTGTAGCTAGCTACACCCGCCATGTGTGTAATCAAAATTGTGTGAAAGGAACATGAAACTATGGGACGTCAAATATATCCAGGGCAATCCTGGACACAGAGACATCAAACTTATCAACAATACTGTGATGACGGCCATAAAACTTTTTCCGTAAAATAGCGGACTTCTACGTAAAATTTAACGTTATTTATGGTATTTCAGGATGTCTGTGTGAATGTTCTGGAACAATTCGCGAGATTGATGCAATAAAACGGGAGCTTAAGATAGACGAAAAGAAAACATCTAAGTACAAACGGACAAAAGTTAGTGTAGAAGACAACAGACCAACTAGTAAAAGAATGGGTTATGTGGCCATGTCAGTGTTAGGGATCGTGACAGCCATTATTGTCCTACCCGACATACCACTTATGTTTAACCATTTAAGACACTTGTTAACCGGAGACAACTGAATACAGCTGGCGAACAAAGTTTACAGTGCAATGGCGATATCACATAAAGCAATTTAGATTCCTTGCTTTTTAAACTACCACTAAAAAGTGTTACCAATGAAAAACAAACATATCGATCCATCTGGGACTTGCAAACACTTTCAACAGGGATGTGAGGTCGAGTGCTCCATTAACACATAAATGAAAAAAATATCGACCAAAATCCCTCTTATCTTCGGTTTCATTGGAGATGTTCATCAAGGCATACCGGTAATGAAATCTTTAATATTATACAAAGTGTCCCTCACAACAAGTAACTAGAATCACCAAAATCACTGTTTTTGAACGGTATTAAAAAGATAAAATTTAAGAAATACAGCTTTTAATTGTTTTGTGAGCATCATCATGTGATAAACTGCTGGTAAGACGGATACCATTTAAGAACAATCAGTTCCGGAATTACAGACTGTAAATGGACAAATAACAGTTTTTTAAGAAAGGGGAATTAATCTTTTTAGAGAGAAAAAGGTATTTGAACTGTGTATAATTATAGACATATAACGCCTATTTTATCAATGGATATTAACCTTTTTAGAGTGGAAAAGTGAGATGTATGGTTTGTTTTATATAATTTAGATGGACAGTTTTATAACAACAATATTCATTGAGTTACGGTTAATTTTCTTCAACACTCTCGGTTTTTTAAATGTTTGCTTTTAATCAAGAACAAAGCACAAAAATACTAATCAATGTTCAAATTACAATCCAGGAGCAAAGTAAAAAACATCAAAACTGACAAGTTAGGTTAAACACGTGGGCTTCTACCAGGGAAGTGAGGCAGGATGCTGCGGAAGCTTACCCCCCCCCCCCCCCATTTAGCTAGCTACACCCGTCACGTGTGTAATTATAGTTGAGTGAAAGAAACATGGGACTGTGGGACGTCAAATATACCCAGACCAATCCTGGACACAGAGACATAAAACTTATAAACAATACTGTGATGAAAGCCATTAAACTTGTTGAGGGTCCTGATGAGCCTAGGCTTGCAATATCCCTGGGTCAACAATTGATTTTTTTAATGCAGCTTGCTTAGTTGTATAAAGTTCCCATAGTGGGACAAGCTCTACCTAACGTTATAATTTGGAAATAAAAACACCTTGAGCAGGAGAAGCAGGTATATTGCTGCATAGAAAAGGAAAGTTGATAATAGAAAAATTGAAGTTGTACAGTTTCAAATGTAGCCTTTCGTTGGCGTCATAATTAATGTAAATAATAATAAGTCTTTTTAAATAAAAATATTTACAAGTGTGATGTTTTGTTGTATTAAATGACGTTTATTGTGTTGTAATTGCAATTACCATGCAACGCAAACCATTCATGGCGCACTAGCGCATTAGTTTCCCGTTCATGGCGCACTAGCGCATTAGTTTCCCGTTCATGGCGCACTAGCGCATCAGTTTACCGTTCATGGCAACGGAAGTTATAACACAAAAAACTTCATTTATAGAAGTTAACCGTTAAATAATACTTGTCTTTTAATTTTAAACCTTGTTTTGAAACTAAACATTTTGAAAATATACTATTTTTCTACCACATTTCTAAGTATAAAATATCTATTTTTGCGATTTTGGTAGCCTAAATTTGACAATAAATCGAAAGTTAGCCGCTGATCTTCTGATTTGTTTGATGTGGCATACTCATTCTTAACTTGCAGAGGCCGCGGTGGCCTAATGGATAAGACGTCAGTCTTCAAATCCAGGGTCTCTCACCGCTGTGAGTTCGAGTCCCTCTCGGACCACATGTGGAAAAGCAACATTCAACCAACCAAACCAATCTTAACTTGCGTTTACGATATAAATCTTAACTAACGAAGCTTAGTAACACTCACGCCTGGAACCGGTTGTTCAAAGTTTCGTTAGCTATACCAACAGGTTAGTGAAATTTTAAAAAATTAATTTAGATTGCGTACTTTATTTTAGACATAATGACTTTAATCAATTCCATTTGATAAAACTGAGGTGGCCTAATGGATAAGACGTCAGTCTACAAATCCAGGGTCTCCCAGTGCTGTGAGTTCGAGTCCTGCTCAAGAAAGTGAATTTTCCTTTATGTTGGCCTTTTCAACTTCACCCGGTATCAGTATAATTTGACTTTGGGAGTAGTACGCTCGCTTGTCTGCGGCGTAGAATCTGTGAGCTAGCACCTTAAAGTCGCCCTGAGTGCGAGTATGTACAAGGCCGACCACAAAACACACTCGCACGCTACATGCATACACGAACTTGCTCATAGATAAATCCAAGAGAGATCAATTAAGTAGTTCTCTTCGCGAATAGCTGAAAAATTGCTGATGCGGCATTAAGCAACATTCAACATTAACATCCATTTGACTTTGGACATGGAGTAAAGTTGCTAAAATAGCTGCCAATAGAGATTCTTGGAGGAGAAAGATATCTGGTCCAATTCTTCACAAGGAGAGATGGACATAAGTCAAGTAAGTCAAAGATCTGTCCAAAGTTTAACAATGGGCTATCGAAAAGTAGTCGAAGCTTGGTTGCCAAGATTCAAGATTCTTTATCATATACCCATTGAATCTTACTATAGCGATACATTACATTTTCTTGACATGTGATACAAATGTCCGTATCGCACATATGCAATACAACATTTCGTATCACCATAGTAGCCGGAACTATAACATATGTGACGTCATATTAAGTTGGGAGAATTTTTCGAGTTGGGAGAATCGCGGACGATGTTAAATAATTTTGTAAAATCAAAGTTTGTTTTTTAATTTTTTTATGTTAACCAATGATGTTTAAACGAAGAGTTATATGTTGTCTTTAATTACTTCTTTAGCAGTTTATCAGATTTTTCAAATCAGTTCAAAAATCAACTAGTTGGTTGTGAATTTATTGACAGATTAAGCCAAAGAAAGCTTTTCGTTTAGTTTGGTAGGGTATGTGATAAATACAAAACCACACATATGTGGTTTTCTGACGTAGCTGATTGCACTCGTTTATTGTGCGGACGCATACATTAGACACGTGCGCAGAGCGCACTCGTGTAATATATCCGTCAGCACAATAAACTCGTGCGATCTGCTACGTCAGAAAACCACATATGTGTGGTTTTGTGTATTTATTACACTCTGTACCACGGAGATATGGATATCCACATTTCCTTTCTTATTTTCATTGCGGTGTGTTGTCTCTGTGTCCGGAGTTGTCCTGGATAGGTTTCACGTACCATGGTTTCATGTTCCTTTTGTTTTCAGATTTAGTTGTACATGGATGTGCTTGCCATACAGGAGCACCCGGTCTGACTTCCTTTGTTGTAGTTCACTTGTTTAACCTTTTAGTTTCAGAGTTTTTACTTTGCTTTGGGATTGTAATTTGGACATGGATTAGTATGTTTGTTTTTGATTGGCAATAACTAAACAATCTAAAAATAAAAAGATGAATCAAACTGACACACCTGGATGTTTCCCCAATTACAATTTGAACATAGATGATGAGAGGCAAAGTGATCCGTAAGAAAGCAATTAAAACCACTCGGCCGAAGAGCGCAAATACTAACTAGAAAACTGTGAGCCACAAGCTCACAAAAATACCCCCCTTCCCCGGAAAATAGTAATGATGTTAACGCCACGTTGAAGATTCTTTCATTTATATCGAGACGGTTAGTTCTTGGATGACAGTGAAGAGCGGATGAAACCAAAGTTCTCCATCACTCAAACTGACAAACTTTTACAGAAAGCCTCAGTGATGACAGGCAATTTATAACACTCAGCCATAGAGCAAAAACAAACACTTTGAAAATAAATAAGTCTACCAAACATCAAAAAGAATGATTACTACTGCTATAATAATAATAATAATAATAATAATTATTATTATTCCCAACCACCAATGGTGAAGGGGATATAGGAATACTGTTGTACGCGCGCACGCGCGTGTGTGTGTATAATTTGGTTTCCGTGCATTTAAAAGAAAACCTTACATTCAATTGATCTAAAACTTGGTCAGTTGATTCATCATGGTAATGGTAAGGGATTGTTTGACAGTCTTATAGCATATCCAAGATGACCGCCGTTACTTAAATAGCAGGAATCTATAAATAACCATTACAGCCTTACTGATGTACCGATTTTGTTGAAATGTTAAACATAGAAAATAGAACTCAGGTCATTAGACATATTTAACAGGTTTTTCTGTATTTTTTTTATTGTATGAAATATAGTGTATATAATATGGCCGCTGTTACTATAATGAGGAAACACCTATAAATGGCCATTGCAGCCTTATTTATATATGAACCGATTTCGTTGAAATCTCAAACATAGAAAATAGAACCCCTGGTATTAAACAAATTTAACAGGTTTTTCTGTCAAAATAAAGTGTATCTTAGATGGTCAGTTGATTTATTATGGTGGTGAGTGGTATGCGATTGCTAGACAGCCTTATAGCATATCCAAGATGGCCGCCATTACTATAGAAATGGAACTGTAGGTAATAAACATATGTAATAGGTTTTACCGTTAGATTTTTAGTTTGCGTAATATTTATGAAATATGCAAATTATGTGTATTTACAATCTAATTCTTTAATTCTTGGTTGTGGTTTTTGATCTATTAAATGGCCAAACCACGCCACTTATTTTACAACCAGTGTTCAATAAAAAACACATTTCACCTTGTATGGAATTCACTGATGTTCACCTTTGCGGGGGGATAGTGTTCTCTGAACACATTATTATTATTATTATAAAGCAACACGGTACATTAGACTGGCTTCGTCACATTTAATTCCTGGTAATGCCGTATTGAGTACTCGAGATTGCAAAATACCCGGAAATTACCTCCAGGAAAAGCTATACAAGGGACACGGTTATACTTAATTTGAAACCTCGGACGCTTATCGGATCCTACCAACTCTTAAATCTGATTGGACAATATCATGATGGTGTTGTTCAAACAAGGATCATTTTAAGTGTTTAGTTAAGATAAATGCCATTTAATAATTGTTTATATAATAATTGTTTTACATAGGTGCATAAGTTCATCCGTTTACTCGGCAACTAGCTTAAAATATTTATTTTTAATACTGAAATATTACCATCACCAGGAACTAATCTTAATTTTCGTTCAGATACTTCAAGACCCTAACAATGTCCTGAACAAAAAATAAAATAAAATAAATTTAAATATATATATATATATATATATATATATATATATATATATATATATATATAATGTTAAATATATGCAATGGGATTCTGTGGCCAAGTGATCTAACAGCGGGCGTTTACGAATCACAGCGCATTTAATTTTCGAAGTCCTACTCCTACCCGCGAAGTTGGTTGGATGAATGTTGTTTTACGTCGCATGAGCAGTTTTGGAGCTGTTGATGTCGAGACAGAAATTTTAAAAAATTAAATATAAATCTAAATACACGCGAGTTTTTTTTCGATAATTTTTTATCTCCTTTGCACTAGTGCGCATTACGACTACCTATAGAGTGCTAGCATCCTCGCATGCAGTGTGACAGATGAAAATCGTGGAAGGACCGCTCAGTCTATTATATAATGCTACCAGGCCAACCAATAAAAAACTTCAACAAGAAAAATCCGTTTCCCACTTAGTTTAAACAATATTTATTTTTGAAAATCAAATAACATAATGAAACAATTTATAAATCAGGATTCTAGAACAAGAGTATAACTCTTATATTAACCAGTTTCCTGTGCATCTATAATATAACAATTTATACAACATGGCATTATATACAAGCAATTAAGTAAGGCATTCTGTAGAACATTATGAGAGAGAGAGAGAGAGAGAGAGAGAGAGAGAGAGAGAGATACACACATAAAACAATGGAGTATGAATAGTTTTCAGTGAAATCGTTTGGATTGGCGAATGAATTCATGAACATGTAAGAACACTTCAGCATTTTTCGCTGGTGTTAGTGAACTATCTCCATATAACAATGTACTCAAATTATAATGGCAATTCAAGGTTCCTATAGTACGACGTCGAATAACATGATACAAAGGGCAGTGTAATAAAAAGTGTTCCGTATTCTCAATTTGACCACATAAACAATAAGGGTTTTCTATGAGATCTTTATGAAAGAGATGGGAATGTAATTAACTGCATTTTAAGCGCAATCGACAATGATGTATTTGTTCAATACGATTGCCAATATTAAAGTAGGATGTCAACAACCAAAGACACCTTAGTTATATACTTGTCGTCCCATAGTTCCATGTTCCTTTCATTCTCAATTTTAATTACTAACGGCGGGTGTGGCTAGTTAATCGAGAGGTGCCTACCCTTACGGAGCACCCGGCCTCACTTTCCTGGTGGAAATTCACATGCTTACTTGATTTGCAAGTTTAAACTTTTAACTCTGCTTTGGTTTTGTGATTGGTATGTTTGGTATTGGTTGTAAACACTAATGCTTGTGTCATATACCATTTTTTTTAATTTAATCATAAAATACATTCAAAAAAATGGTATTGTCATATACCATTTTTTAAATGTATTTTATGATTAAATTAAAAAAAAATGGTATATGACACTTGAACAATTTTACCACCACGGTTATTCGAAGCTGCTGACATATTATGCAAGTAATAAAGTATTACTTCATGGGAGCAAACTGAGTGTTTAAGTTAGTGCCTTTTGATTTGATTTTGGGGTTGGCAGTCGGAAAAAATAGTTTGTTTTACATTTTGTTGAACAGTTGTTCTGTAAACGGGTTTATATAAGCTTGCACTTGTTCCTGAATCCAGTTTACAGTTCTTTTTTATTACATATTATACCAGTTTTATATTTAAAGCACTAGATGGCAGTTTCGGAATACAATTCCTCATCAGTAGTGCTTGGACCAAAATTATGAAACCAAAATTTTTTGAAGATCTTGAAAAGCTACCCAAAGGACCAAAATATATTTTACCAAATTAAGCTAAGGAAATACTTTGCATGAGGGAGTATACCTTAGTTTTTGAGAAATTTCAAATTTTAACTTGCAGGAAATTTAGATATATTATTTGTAATTTACTTTCAAAAGGTCCTAAATATAGAGAAGCTCAGTCTTTTACTTGGGGACAGAATTTTCGACTTATCATGGATTCTGTTGAAGAGTACGCCAGACGTTGGGCTAAATTAGAAGATGCTGAGCTTGATACCTTATCCGACTGGATAAAGGTTGTGAGATCTTTCGTTAAAACTAGGATTGCCAAACTTAAAGGGTCTATAAGTACTAAACCTTTTTCAGTACTCAAGGATCCAGAAGTCAGGGCAATTCTAACAGACATACACAACAAATATGTTGTTGTCCCAGCTGACAAGGCTTCCAACAACATTATTCTCGTTTGTAAGAGGTTCTACCTTGAATGTCTTATTAAGGAGCTTGGTTTAGATAGTATATCAAATAACCCTGCATATACTAGAACTAATTTTACCAAAGATGAAGTTATTTCCAACCATAGGGGAGTTCTCGAGTCTTTTGGTATCAATCTTAAAGAGGAAGATCTTGATCTTCCTTACTTGTATTGGATTCCTAAACTCCATAAAAATCCATACAAGGAAAGATATATAGCAGGCTCATCTAAATGTACTACTAAATCATTATCGGTAACTCTAACACAAATTTTGACAATCGTCAAAGATGGTCTTCAGTCTTATTCAGAAAAGTATATTCTACATCTGGAATCAACCAAATGTGGATTCTCAAAAATTCTAAAGAATTACTTGAACATCTTGCTTCTAATACTTTATCTCATGTAAAAAGTATAAAAACATTTGATTTTTCTACACTATACACCACAATCCCTCATTCTAAATTAAAAGAACGTCTTAAAGAAATTATTCACTTGTCTTTCTTCTACAAAAACGGTAAGCCTAGATACAAATATCTGGTGCTAAATAGGGATTCTGGTTATTTTGTCAAGCACCATACGGATTCCAAACAAAAATATACTGAAGATACCATCAACAAAATGTTGGAGTTTTTGATAGATAACATATTTGTTGTGTTTGGTAATATAGTTTTCCAGCAAACAATCGGTATACCAATGGGTACAAACTGTGCACCATTGCTTGCTGATTTGTTTCTTTATTCTTACGAAGCAGAATTTATGCAGAACCTTGTTAAATCTGGAGAGAAAACTGTCGCCAAATCATTCAACTCAACATACAGATATATAGATGACGTTCTGTCTCTTAACAATCCTAAATTCGGAGACTATGTAAATGTCATCTATCCTAGTGAGCTTGAAATAAAAGACACGACTGATTCCTCAAGTTCTGCTTCATATTTAGACTTATACCTGAATTATGACGCACAGGAAAGGCTACATTTGAAACTTTATGACAAACGTGATGACTTCAATTTTTCTATTGTCAACTTTCCTTTTTTATGCAGCAATATACCTGCTTCTCCTGCTTACGGTGTATTTATTTCCCAATTAATACGCTATGGTAGAGCTTGTTCCAACTACGGGGACTTTGTACAACGAAGTAGGCTGCTTGCAAATAAATTGTTGACTCAGGGATATTGCAAGCCTAGGCTTATCAAGGCCCTCAAAAAGTTTTATGGCCGTCATCACAGTATTGTTGATAAGTTTGATGTCTCTGTGTCCAGGATTGCCTTGGATATATTTGACGTCTCATAGTTCCATGTTCCTTTCACACAATTTTGATTACACACGTGGCGGGTGTAGCTAGCTAAACAGGAGGTGCTTACCCTTCCGGAGCACCCGGCCTCACTTCCCTGGTGGAAGTTCACGTGTCTAACCTAACTTGTCAGTTCCAAAGTTTTTACTTTGCTTCTGGACTGTGATTCGGAAATGGATAAGTATGTTTGTTTTTGATTACTGATTAATAAATATTTTTTAAATTAGTGAGAGTTTTAATTACAAATGGAGGTCGGCACTGAAAACAAATATCAAAACTTAGTATCCCTATTTAGGTCATTTTCTCACCCTTACCTTTTGTCTCGCTGAATAGAGTTTGGTTTTGGTAGTTTGAAAACCAAACGCCACAACGCCATAAAACATACAGTACAAGCCTGTTTGAAAGTTTAACACCAAGATTACAAATTACTGTAGGAACCATCGTGACTGTGACAGTGAAATTCTCTTTATATCGATAGAAAATCAAATAAATTTGAATAAAGATCGATATTTTTCACTTACTTGTACCTAGTCGTAACAGCAAATCTGTATGCGCATCCGCGATTAGTCCAAAATATATCTGCATAGGGAAAAACGTTGAGGCTATGGGGATTTAACATGTTGAAAAACCAGGCAAATAGCGGCTTCTGTTGCGCATATGACGTAAGACGTCACCAAGGACATCACTTCCGGTGTAAACATCGTCATTTTCGCATGTGTAAAATCCCCATACTGCTAACATTTTTCTTTTTACAGACATACTTTATGACAATCGCGGATGCGCATACAGATTTCCTATTACGACTAGGTACAAGTAAGTGAAAAATATCAAACTTTATTCAAATTTCCGATTTTCTATGGATATAAAGAGAATTTCACTGTCACAGTCACAGTGGTTCCTACAATAGGTGTCGAATCGACAGCTTAGCTCGGCACCTCGTTAGCTATATCTCGACAACTGCTATTTGTATCTCTGTAGCTTTTTGCTGGTATAGCTTTAAATATCTCGGCAGCTGAACTTCGACATCTTTTCGTTTGGTCAGCTTTAACTCTTGACACATCTGTCGGATATACTTCATCAATTACGAAATGCGTTAAAAATTGGGTATAGTCAAACATGTCTATTTAAAGGCCACAAGGGAACCAGCAAACGTGGCCTTTATCGTATAGGTCGGGTGGTGTTTATATATACAAGTTCAAATAATATGGACAAAGAACAATTGGGATACAATTCTTCTGGCTTTTATAAGCAGGTGACCCTTATATAGAGGTGGCCTTTAAGGCAGATTAGACTGTACGTATTATATATTTGGAGAGGGAAAAATTAACTTACTATAATGTCAGATTTGCAATATTTTGCAAATTGGCGTAGCCGTGTCCATTCGGTAAACGTCGTTAGAATTCGCGTGGTATTTTAAAATTAATATTAGAACATGTCAGTTCTACTGTGCTATATATTTTACTTAAAAGTTGTCAAAAATGTTAAGAAAGATATTTCACTCCTGTTATTATTTTTTAATCAATCGCTTTTTACATGTACACTTGGCGGGTGTACCTAGCTAGGAGGCGTTATTCTTCCGGAGCACCCAGTCTCACTTCCCGTCTAGAAGCTTTAAGTTCACATGTTTAACTTAATTCGCCAGTTTCAAAAGTTTAACTCTGCTTTAGGGTGGTGTTTTTGTGCTTGACTAACTAGGAATAATGTAATAATAGGCGAAAGGTATACAGATCATGTCAGCATTATTTATTATTTTTCAGCGGTTATATGATAACATTTTGAGATTGTAATTTGGACATGGACCTAAATTGATTTATTAGACAGTTTTCATGGATATGTTATTCAAATAAATGAAATCCGCAATACATGTACTTGAAAATAACCAATTTATTTTCCTTTATTTAACAGTTCCTTATATAAAACGGATACTTTAATCCAGGTAAAGGTTTCCCTCTACACGGAACCATTCTGTTTAAATAATTGATTTTAAAAATAATCTACCTAGTTGAAATCTCAAAACTATGGTGGCTGTTATGTGCCCATTTCGTCTTTTTCACCGTAGCGAGTGGCATTAATATATTTCGGCTTTTTGTTCGTCGATTTTCCGGGTTTTTTTTCGTGTGGCGTGTGGTGTACCTCGTTGTTTAGTTTTTAAAGTCGTTTTTGTTATGTCTTTGCCATGCGAAACGTTTTTCGTCTTTTCGCATCTATTTTTTTCTTGAAAAAGACTTGATGGCATTAATGAGTCGCCATACCAAACAGAGCGATCTATAAAACACGTGTTACGTCTCAACGTCAACGTTTTTGTAAAGAATTTTTTCAGGGGTAGGTTGGATTATTGCCATGATGTTGTAGGATTATTTCATTTCATTTAAATTGAGATGGTAAGTTCTGGGATGGTGGAGGAAACCGGAGTGCTCGGAGAAAACCACCGGCACCTTGGGCAAACGAACTGAGATGTCATGTGCTACTTTTGAATTTTTATAAAACAACGCATTCAAGCTACTTTTGAATGCGTTTTTTTAATTAAAAAGTAACACATGACAGAACTAACAAACTTTCTCATATTAGGATCTGCCTTATCGAGATTTGTACCAAGGTGTTGAGATATTCAGTATGTATAATAATAATAATAATAATAATAATAAAGTTCGTCGCTCACGAGGGTTATCTTAGAAAGCGGCTTGAAGATCGCCATTAAGTGAGCCACACTCACGAATACGCCGACAGCAACTAGATTATTTATTATTTGTGGCATTTTGATTACAGTTAAGGTTTAGGTTATTTAAGTATAATAATAATAATAATAATAATAATAATAATAATAATAATAATAATAATAATAACAACAACAACAACACCAACAATAATAATAATAATTATTATTATTATTATTATTAATGTCTTTATTTTTTTTTTTTTTTCAGATTAAAAAAACATTGCTGTCATATGCATATATATCCATTGAAAAACACACACATTGAACACGACGACTGAGAGATGTTAGCTGTGTTTTCCGTATGTTATCTGGTTTTTCTGGCGCTTAAATGGCAAAATGCATCCTGTGATGGTATGTATAAAGAGGTGTGTGTGTGTGTGTGTGTGTGTGTGTGTGTGTGTGTGTGTGTGTGTGAGAGAGAGAGAGAGAGAAAGAGTAAATACGTTGCTGTTTAATAGGGCAAAAGACATACAGTACAGGCCTGTCAAAATTTTAACACTAGGGTAACCATTTGGTGACGAAACGGCAGCTCATATCGGCCACTCGTCGCCTATTTCTCGTAAGGTTTTCGGCAGGCGCTAATCATGACTCGACAGTTTTTGTCTACTAGCTGTCCAATTAACGGTCACTGAGATTTGACTTTTTTAGTTAGCTCAGTAACTTTCGATCGGTCTGCACTGTATATGTGAAATAACCTCCGGTATAAGGTAAGAAAATCTTGTTCATCAGTCGATTCGCAATATTCAATGAAACACACTATATAGCACGTTTCTAGATCGCATGTACTGTAACCACTCCTAATGAAATCCAACACCTGATGAAGTCCAAAAATTGAGACTCCAGGCGAGAAGGTGTTACAAAATAAAATTATTCTCAGAAGTAAACGACTGTATTTGACTTCTCGTCTGGAGCCTCAATCTTTGGACTTCACTAGGCGTCAAAATTGTCAACCCTAACACTTAGTGAAGACCCGACTTCATCAAACTTTACTATTTCGACGCCTAATGGAGTTGTTACAATGCACTTCGATCTTATATTATAAGCGATATCAGTAAACTTTCACCAAAATGCGTGGATACCAGAACAGAAAAATCTAAACAGAGACCAATTAAGATTTTATGGTGTTTTACGTCTGAGTCTAAATTCTTTACAACTTATATCAAAGCAGTCAGTTAATGGATGGTGAAGAAAATCGGAGTGCTTGGAGAAAACCATATGTCTTCAGCAAACGAACTGACATCTTTTCTCAGACTTGGATCTGCCCGAGTGTGATTGGCAGTGAGAGTGAGAGTAATGGGATTTAACGTCACATTCAAGAATATTTCACATATATCGAGACGTCGCCAGCTAGAGGCGAAGATGCAGAAATTTTGCCTGTGCGTTGCGCAGATGACCTTATACAGCAGAGTACTTTTTTCCTGCCACGCCTTCCGTGACACCGGACCTCCTTTATTTTAAGTTCCCATCCGAAAGTGAGGCATTGTGATCCGTGAGCGGGCGCTATAGACCGTCAAGACCTCCTCAAATCCGTTACCACTACGGTTACTCAGTAGTACAGTGTGCCCGCTCCGTATGTTGGAGGTCGTGGGTTTAAACCCCGGCTGTGGTCTGACCAAGACTTGATAAATAGGTAGTGATTGTTGTGTCATCAAGCATTCAAATTGAAAGTCGCGGTTTTCGGAAAAGACGCTAAACAGCGATTCCCCGTGTCATGACGGTTGTGGCATGTTAAAGAAAATTCTCTCCAAATTGCCTTTGAGCGCACTGCATAAGTAAACATTTTTGCCACTTCACCTATAGCTGGTAACGTCTCGATATCAGTGAAACATTCTTGAACTGGGTTTGTCGGCTTACACTGAATTTTAAACTCTTAATTTATGAATTGCAGCATCAAGAGTTGACATCCACCAACGCAAATCCAATGGATTGGAATTTCTATCAACACATGCCGTTTCATCGAAAAGCTGCCTTTTATTTAGGTTAAAAAATCATCCCAGAGTTGCGCATATCCATCTATATACCCCATTTGTACATGTAGTAATAGATCAATCTTCTGATTTTCAATGGGTCAGATGGGAAAACAATTTTTTTCAACAAGGATTTGGACGAATAGTTGGGATTAATAAGACACAAGATCGTCACACCGTTTTGAAGTTTACAGAAGCCGCAGTGTATAGTCGTGGCAGATCACAATGGGAATTTGAGAAAGGTAAGTACAGGCAAACAACTTTGACCTGTCGACTTGACCTTTCATTACAAATATTCATTAACGATGATCCATCTAAAACATGCCCAGCGTTAGGGTTTGCATTTAATACATAAACAATACATGTTTCTACGAAAGCCTATTAGGCTTATGAATAAAAAAAATAAAAGGCGTAATAACGCAAAATAAAGGCGTAATATCGAGAAATAAAGGCATTATAACGCGAATGAAGGCGTTCTAACGCCTTTAGAAAGGCTTAGTAACCCGAATTGAAAGGCGTTATAACGCCTTTATTTCGCGTTATTACACTTTTATTTTGCACTATTACGCCTTTTATTCTTTTTATACATAGACAAAATTTCTCTCCACTTTCGCCAAAAGGTGGTGATGTCTCGATATAAGTGAAATATTATTAACTGGGGCGTTAAACACCGTAACTCAACTCAACTCATGATGAATATTTAAAAATTGAAGGTCGAGCGGACAGGTCAACGTTGTTTGCCTATTTGTATGTAGAGGTTTACATAACAATAAGGACAATAACCATTTATGTTCGTATTGCCTCGAATCAAGCGATTATGATGATGATGGTGATGGTGGTGATGATGATGATGATGATGATGGTGGTGGTGGTGGTGGTGGTGATGATTGAGGAGGACCGGAAATGGAATAAAAGCAATGTCTTCCAACTAGTTTACTATATAGAAGACTTAAAGGTCACCGGTCACCAAATTTATCAATTTTGTATTTTGCATTCCAATGGGTAGAATAGTCAATATTGATGTGTCTGACGGTTTCCCACGCCTTACATTTACCTGCAATACACTAAAACCTTACCTGAACGAACTGCTAATACTCGGTAGTTTCCGACACCGCTCGTAACTTTCCGGCGACCTAATTGATGACGTACATGGTGTTAAGCTGCTGAGGAAAGACACATTACCTATATATGTATCCATATATTACATGTGGGTTTGTGTGGCGTTTTGACGGGTTTTAAAGTTTGATTTCAAGTCAAAATGCTATATTTTGTGACGTTTGGAGATAATAAAATCACAATGACCGATAAACATGTTTTTTCCACAAATTTCAGAACAAATTAAAGCCAGATTTACACAAGTCCTTCATGCAGCTTTCTAATTGTTTTGAATGTATTCAGATTAAATATTACGAGATAAGTCAGGAAAATATGAGTGGTATAATCATTTAAGACAATTCAAATTATTCTGAATGAATTCAGTCAAATAAATAGCTTTTAAACAATTTTAATTTTCAAAATTAATTTAATTCCGTAATTCATTCAGTTCACACGTTCAAACAAAGTCTTGTATGCCCTGTTCAAATTAACCAATCTCATTTAACTTTAATTACAAATGTAATTCGATTTTCAGAATCCATCAAAAATGACAAATAGCATTTACTGGTTATATCATAAAGATAATCACACATGTCAATTAATGTTGCATATTGTGAGGTAAATTGTTGATTACAGGTGATAGATGTCTACTTCTAAACAGGATGTTTCCCAATGGACTGTAGCATATTGATAATCTCTTAATCACTGGTATCTGAGGGGTGTAAATCACGCTTTGAATGATATTAATTTATTGTGAATAAATGAAAGAAAGTTACACTCGAGTTTTGAGTCCTTAGTTAGTTGAGCATAATCTCACTGGTATCACATTTTGACAAAGTTCTTTTCATCCCATTAAAATTAAAGCGTAATAAAGTTATTATATGAAAAATTTTATTATTTTTTTTTATTTCAACATGAAAACAGTGAAAATAAATGAGAATTAGAATTCTGATCAGTACTCCATCGGAAAATATCAACAATATTTTTTTTTTAAATTACCCACTGACGTAAACTTCAATTTCCATTATTATTTATTATTATTATTATTATTATTATTATTATTATTATTATTATTATTATTTAACTTACTGCAAATAAGGAATAAGAAGCTATTAAATTGAAATTACTTCCATATTTAAGTAATCCTGGGATGAAATATTTTATTTGAGAGACAATAAGAAGTTATTTTTTAAACCTGTATTTTGATATTTTCGTTGTACAAAAAACTGCAGGCCTTGGATCTAGATTCTATCCGAAAACGTGTTCTTTTGATTAATTACATGGGTAAATAATAATAATAATAATAATAAATCATTGATTTTAATCTAACTTGAAAGAAATTAAAAAAAAAATGGGACACTTTCTAAAACAAATATAAATTAAAATAAATACTAGAGAGAAGAAAGATTTTTTTAAAAATAAAAAACAAAAAATTGGGTTCTTTTTATTATTCCTTAGGATAAATAGATAAAAATAAATAAATAAATAACTTAATTAGTTAATTAATCAGAGATATGTAAAGATAATTAAAATGATATTAAATATTAATAAAAATTAATGTGAATAATATTTTAAATAAAAAACGAAAATTTGGGTTCTTTATTATTTGTTGTGATAAATAGATATAAATAAATAAATAAATAACTCAAAGAGATATGTAAAGATAATTAAAATGATATTAAATATTAATGAAAATTAATGTGAACAATACTTTAAATAAAAACGGAAATTCGGGTTCTTTAATTATTTGTTGTGATAAATAAATAAATAAATAAATAAATAAATAACTCAGAGATGTGTAAAGATTAAAATGATATTAAATATTAATGAAAATTAATATGAACACTATTTTAAATAAAAAACGGAAATTGGGGTTCTTTTATTATTTGATGTGATAAATGGATATAAATAAATAAATAAATAAATAAATAAATAAATAAATAAATAAATAAATAAATAAATAAATAAATATCAAAAGAAATGTAAAATTATGTTTTGTAAAAGTATTAGTAAATAGTATATCATACTTAGAGCAAACACAAATATAGTTTTTTTCCTTATTTATTTCTTATTATTATGTTTATTTTTTATTAATTTTTTTCTGCTGAAGTCAACTGAAATACCCAATGCTAAAAAATAAATAAATATGTAAAAACACTAGAAGTTATTTCCGAATAATCTGGGTAATAAATGCAGTTCACTATACAAGCTTCATTTACTAAATAGCTGGGATAACACCTTCTGCGTCACTTCCGGTTTTGTGGCCTTTTACTACCAAAGGGAGATAACACAGTTTTTCAACAGTTTCAGGACTTTAATTTACGCTGTAGAAAAGGATAGAAATGATTAAAAAATGTTATTTGTGGCTAAATCGACTTTTTATGATGTAATCTTTCGGAAAATAGTACTAAAAAAAATTCGGTTTTTGGTGACCGGTGACCTTTAAGAATAATAATTACATTACGGGTGGCCTCTCTCTCTCTCTCTCTCTCTCTCTCTCTCTCTCTCTCTCTCTCTCTCTCTCTCTCCAAGTCCTTTAATTTTAATCTATGATTTTCCGTTACCTTTATTCATTAGATCCTGACTGTACAGTTTATGATGAACATGGATCCACAGTCAACCACATTAGTAAAACAACTACTGACGTCGACACCACTGTTAGTAGTTACGCTGTACCGACTACTAGCGTTGTACCGGCTGCTAGAACTGTACCGGCTGCTAGCGCCGCACTGACTACTAGCGTTGCACCGACTACTAGCGCCGCACTGACTACTAGAAGCTCTGGTAAGTACTAATACCAAATACTGCTTTCATAGTAACATTCAAAACACTACAATTACGGCAATACTTATTAAGGGGACATTTGGGCAATTTTGGTGAGCATGAGCTACAGTACAGACCTGTCGAAAGTTTAACGAATTAGTACCGGATCGGCAGCTCATCCTTCCCTTCGTTAGGTTGAGTTGAGTGATGGTGTTTAACGTCCCAGTCAATAATATTTCCCTTATATCGAGACGCCGCGAGCTATAGCGAAGGTGCAGACATTTTACCTGATGGCATTATATATAGCAGGGTTTTTTTATCGTACCAAGCCCACCGTGACACGGGACTTCGTTTCTCTAAAGTTCCCATCCTAAAAACCGTGACTTTCATTTCGCTATGCCGAGTGCTTGGCGAAAGAACAGACACTACCCACTTTCAAGTCTTGGGTCAGACTCGGTCGGGGCTCGAACCAACGACCTTTTACTTATGGAGCGAGCACTCTATTAACTGCGCTACCGTCCCCTTTGTTAGGCTATCTGGACAGAATTTCGGCAGCTGCTATCTACCTTACTGTCACTCTATCCATATCTCGTTCACTCGACCCCTTTTCGTTAGGTCAGTGTTAAACTTTCGACAGGTCTGTACCGTATATTTTAATAAAACAATTTTATAAAAGCATATACCAGTTTTTAATTTTACAGCACTAGATGGCCGTTTTGGAATACAATTCCACATCAGTAGTGCTTGGACCAAAATTTTGATACCAATTTTTTTTTCAAAATGTTGAAAAAATATCCAAAGGACCAAAATATATTTTACCAAATTTAAGCATGTTTAACTTTTAAAACATGTAGTTAGGGAACCCACTGTGAGCCTCTTTGTTGTGGCTCGGGAAAATCGCAAGCACACCGGCTTATCAAAGCCCTCAAAAAGTTTAAAGGCTTAATCACTATGTTATTGAAAAAGTGTGATGGCTCTGTATCCATAATTACCCTTGATATACTTGACGTCTCATAGCCCCGTGTACTTTTCACGCGTGGTGGATGTAGCAAGTTAAATAGATGTTTATTCTTCCGCAGCACCCGATCTCACTTTACTAGGCCGAATTATCTGCTTAAACGGTGGTAATTTTGTTAGTTTTCAAGATATTTATGAAATTAATGTATCATTTTGAAGATTACTAAAAGCTTACAACATAATTTTTCTTTATTTTGTTGATTAGTTTATTTTTACTTCCATAAACTAGAACTGTCTTTTGAGAGCCAAATACCCCCGCTCCCAACATTAAAAGGTTTTCTTGCGACCTTGACCTTTCTGATATGACCTTGGTTCAAGGTCATGACTCACCTTTGGACAATGAAGAATATTCACTTATATGTGAAGTTTCATGAAAGTCGCCCGAAGCATTGATGAGATATAGACTGGACACGATTTTACACAGAAAGAAGGACAGACAGACATGGTAATTGCTATATACACCCTCAAACTAATTTGCGGAGGGGGATATTCTTAAAATTTGCCAGATTTAAGTTTAGGAAAATCCTTGTTAAAGAATGTTAAACTGAGGCTCACTGTCAATGGGAAAAATTAAACATGTTTGGAAATGACGACGTCTGCCAGCATCAAGATATGTAATAATAATGAGTTGGGTATGAAATAAATAAAAATACCTTCATTTTTCAGACCGAACTGTTCAATTGACCTTTTGACTTGACCTACTTTTCACGCTTAAAGCTAACGGGAGAACCTGTCACAATCATAAATCGGTTTTATTTTTATTTTGTTTTTTAAACTTTTTTGAATATTTTATTTCAGTAACAAAATGTCCAGTTGATAAACAAAACATCAATTCTACAGGCCTACTGGTCAACATGACTGGACACACAGTCAACAGTACCTTGCTGTATTTCTGCAATAAGTACCCAGGCAGTGTTTTATCTGGGGATAGGGAAAGGCGGTGTTTACAAAACGGAAGTTGGTCTGGAAAAGAACCCAAATGCGGTATGTATTATACTCAGCTAAATTTTGTATTTTATTTTTTTTTTTATTTTCATTTATTAATTTTTTTAAACGTATCAAAAAGTAACAAAGCTAAAACAATGATATCTTTTCATCTAAAATTATGCTGAATATAGTTCCATCATCGCGGTTCTTTTCAATCTCAATTTTGATATCACACGTAGCGGTTGTAACTAGCTAAACAAGACCCTCTCGGAGCACTCGAAACTTATTTCCTTGTGGAGTCAAAGTTAATGTGTTTAACTAAATTTGTCAGTTTAAATTTAGTTTTACTATAGTCATGCTTTAAGAATTGTGTTTTGGGCATGGGCCGGTATGTTTGTTTTTCATTTTGATTTCTACCACATATATGTAGGGCATCACTTTGTTCAGGGAAACTTCCAGGGCTATTGAACGATTCCACAATGAAACGTTAAAAGGGTTTTCTATCGGTCTCTCCATTTTCGAAGCCCTCTATTGTTGTCAAATGCACCACGTCCTACATGTAAGGGTTTTTTATCCAAAGCTGTTTTATCCCGAACTGTTCAAATTAACCCTTTGGCGCTGGTAATTTTGGTAATTTTTAGAATTCATCCAGTAGTGTCTAAAATCAAACGTTTCGGTTGAATTTTTTGCTTTAATATTGCCTTTCGGTCTTGATTTTGTTAGGAAATATTCTGCCTTGATGACAAGTACTAAACCCTTAACTAGTTTATGTTTATGACACCTTTATCTCTCGTCTTGGATTGATAGTTGATAGTCTTTACACAAAATTTCCATGGGGAACGGAATTTATTTCAACCTACCAAACATACTGATTCAAGTTCCAATCACAAGTGAAAATATTGAAAAATGTTAAATTAAGTTAAATAGGTAACCTTTCAGCAAGAGAGTGGCTCGAGTGTTCCGGAAGGATGAGCACCTACTGTGTGTTCAGCTAGCTACACCCGTCACGTGTAAAATCAAGATAGGGAGTGAAACGAACACGGGACTTAGGGACTTCACATGTTACGAGTGTCATGTGCTGTTTTTGAATTTCTTTTAAAATAGTGCATTCAAAAACAGCACATGACAACTAATTGTCATGTGCTACTTTTGAATTATATTATTTCATAAAAATTCAAAAATAGCACATGACAGGAGTATTATGATCATAGAATAAATATATGCAAATCAGGCCATCATTGTTCAACATGGACGGATATGTTTGGGTTTTTTTTAGAAGTCAGATGCGCTGATCACAATTATTTGATCAACTCTACTGGACTGTTGGTCAATATAAGTGGAAATACGGTCAATGGTATCTTGACCTACACCTGCAATGGTACAGCAACAGGTGGCGACACGATACGGCGATGCTTGGAAAACGGAAGCTGGAGCGGTAAAGAACCCGTATGTGGTACGTCATACGCCATATGTAGTACACTCAGCACTAGTTTTTCAAGCTATTAGATAAGTATTTTTTAAATAATGTCATATACCGTTGTGACATATGTATTTTGTCGTTATAAATTAACGAACGCCAAAGTACATATTATATCAGTCGCAGGGTTTGTTTTTAAAAAAAATCCTTACGGGGATTTACTTTGGCAGCAGACGACCGGAAGTGTCAATCGTCCGGACACGGATAAAGCAATGGGTGTTTTACATATTATACGCCCCTGCCAGTGGTATTGAAAAATGTTTTTGTTAGCAAAATCCAGAGAGTTTAATGCCCAAGTCAAGATTCTTTCACCTTTTAGACAGTCGGTTCTAAGACGGTTGAGTACCCAGATTAAAACCACCAACCTTCGGCAAGCGAGTTGACACACATTCTCACACTAAAATCTTACCGACTTGAATTCTACCAGCGGAATTGAGAGGCGCTTTAGACCGTAAAGCCTGTCTCACACAGAACACGGTTGGGCACACGGTTCCAAGTACGGTCTGTTACGGCCTAGTACGATTAAACACGACTTTTACTCGATTAACTGGACATTTACAGGGTTTACATACGGTCCCACCGACTTTTGTTCCAGTTATGCTCGAATTATCACACATTCGTGTATGTTTTGATATAAATTGACTCGTTTTGATGGCTTGGCTTCATAAATTTTCGAATTTTCAACAGAGAAGTTATAAAAATGGCAGATGATGACAGAATAAGGGAATTAGAAATCATGATAAGACTGATAGACATTGAGATTATTTTGGCCAGAAGGCGCGAGGGGAGACAAGAACAAACCAACAGAAGAAAAAGAAGAAGGAGGCAAGTTTGGACAAGAGAATGGCTCAACAGAAGGGTCATGTTTGGTCAATATGATACTCTGTTACATGAACTAAACAGATATTGACACGGTTGAGCTCACTCGTGGAGTGGACTTCATGTGCGGTTGTATATACGGTCTCGTACGGTCTCACACGGTCTTGTACGATCGCTAATACGATCATACACGGACATGGCACCCGTGCCAGTTTTTTTAAAAGTTTAAAAATCATACACGGATACACTCGAATGGCCCGAGTGTAAGTCGGATAAGGCCACGGTTGGTTCGGTTGTATGTACGGTTTACACGGGTGGCCAACCGTATAAGCCGTGTGTTCTGTGTGAGACAGGCTTAAGCGAGTGCCTTAGACCACTCGACCACCGAGCCCCAGATTAACATGTGTTTTCTGAACACCCCTTATACACTCTTTCCACAGTTCACATTGTCACTGCAACTGTTTTGCAACTGCAAGGTATAACGATTTCCTATAGACATTATGGGGAATATGATTTCCCTAATATTTAAGTTTGAAATCCAAATGTCGGTATAGAAGAATGCAATTTACAAATGAGATTACTTTGCAATTTTCAATGATAATCTTTCGTGGAATTAGAAAAGTATATATAATTTCGTAATGTATTATTAGTTCTTATTAATTCGTTTAACTATTTATTTATTTATTTATTTATTTATTCATTTATTTATTCTAGAAATTCAATGTCCTATAGACGATAATATCATCAATTCTACTGGATTATTGACTAATGTGACCGGAAGTACAGTCAATGGTACACTGACATACACCTGTGATAAAACCGTGACAGCCGGAAACACAGTCAGGAGATGTCTGGAGAACGGAAGTTGGAGCGGAACTGAGCCAACGTGTGGTAGGTTATGGGCAAGCTCCGAAACAGCGTCTACCTTCTAGCTTCGTATATTATAAATTCAAAAAACAGACATACCAGTCCATGTTCAAACCACAATTTCAAAGCAATGCAACAACTCTGAAACTGGCAAATCAAGTAACACACGCGAATTCCCATTAGGCCGGGTGTCCCGGAAAGGCAAACGCTTCCTGTTTACAAAAAAGATACAAATGTTGACCACTGCCCAGTGCTTGGGTTTCGGCCCAAGATACTGTGTTACACGTTCCTTTAAATGTGCTGCAATAAATTTAAATTAAAGTCAAGCAGACAGTTCAATGTTTTTTTTATCATATTTACTATTCAAATTGACTTTCTCTAGATGAAATAATCATCGGCCATGTGGCTTTATAATAATCACTTCACAATTAGTTTACTGTCTTCTTTTGTTTTCATTTTGTATTTTAGCAAACATCATCACTCCATTCCATTTTCAATTTGTAGTTTAAGCATCACCATCACTCCATTCCATTTTCATTTTGTAGTTTAAGCATCACCATCACTCCATTCCATTTTCATTTTGTAGTTTAAGCATCACCATCACTCCATTCATCCCATTTTCATTTTGTAGTTTAAGCATCACCGTTAATCCATTCCATTTTTCATTTTGTATTTTAGTCAACTCCACGCGAATAACGGATGCGGAATTCAAACAAATGATCGAGGACATGAAGGTAGATGTAAGAAATACATCTAAAAATAGACGGAAGTTGTTCAGCGCCTCTGATAAGCGGCTTTCCAGCAAGGTCATCGGGGTGACCGGTATTGCTGTTTTAGCTACAGTTGGTGCCATTATTGTAACGCCAGATGGCCTTCGGTTCTTGTCATTCTTATGGCATACATTACGTTATAAAAGGAAAAGGAGAAATTTTATTGGATGAAGATAATGCCATGTTTAGTGCCAGTTTGGGCTACCATGCCCAAATTCCACATCATTACTTGATTAATAATTTAGTATTTAAAATTAAAATTTGAATTAACTTTTTGTAACAATAGTGTTTTATATATTGATGAGTCCATTTTAAAAAAAATTCATTGTACACCATTGTACATAATGTGTAAAAAAAACACGTGAAGATGTTCTTGAGACGCAAGCATAATAATATAATATGACCAGACATGTCCAGTACAATACAGACCTATCGAAAGTTTAACACTGAGGTGACGAAAGGATTCGAATTACGGCTGCCAAGTGGCCGAGACTTGACAGCTAATGGCCGAAAAACTGTCCAGAGATAGATAGCATCTGCGCATGCCTTCAAGCTGACGAGGCTCCGATATAAGCTTCCGATTTGGCACCAGTTGTTTTAAAGTTTTAAGCTTTCAACAGGCTAGTACTGTACTTGTGAAAAACATTGTGAAGAAATTAAAACACATTAAATTCTGTGAACAGCCAGGTTTTTTTTGTAGTTTATATCATCTGTAAAGTGTTTGTAAATTTAACATAATCCGTAATAGAATGCACTCGTAGCGTTTCTGTTCTAACACTTGATTGTATTATTTACAATACACGCGCCCTGATACATAAACATCAATATCATCTGGAAGCTCATAAGAAACCAGTCTTCATTTTTCACAAAATACCCTCTTTTCAAAATAGAACAATATTTGCACCATTTTATAACTTCAAAGATCATGTGGTACTTTTGAATTGTTATGTAATACTGCATTCCAAAGTAGCGTATGCCAATTATAATATTCACCGCTGACATGGTTGTTGCTGCAATTATTGCCATAATGTGTGTAAAGATCACGTGAGTTGTTTTTTTCTGGAATGCAGACAAAACGTGTGGTTCTTGGTAATTCAAATCCAACAAAGCGCCCATCAAACTTGTCCGACGTAAGGGCAAAACGTGTGTTAGTGTCTATATTGATGTGGCTGTTTTTGTAGTTTTCTTTACAAGAAAAATACAATTATGGTAGTTGTTTTCCGTATAAAACAATACAACTTACACCCAAACGCCTGCACTGTCAATCGTGGTAGGTTGCTTCTGAAATATAAAAATTAATTTATGCTATAATATTTTTAATAGTTAAATACATATATTTTCCGAAGATTAAAAAAATAAACAAATGAATAAATGTCCACAAACCAAGAAAATATCCGGTTAAACGCGTTTAATAATGTTGTGTTGGCTGTTACCGTTGTCCTGGTTACGTTTACATATCTTTTTGTATTGCAAAGAAAACCACTGCGGTAGCTCAGTTGGTAAAGTGCTCGCTCCGGAAGTTGGAGGCCATGGGTTCGAGTCCCGACCGGGTCTGACCCAACACTTGAAAGTGCGAAGTGATTGTTCCCCCGCCAAGCACTCGGCATTACGGAATGAAAGTCACGGTTCTTTCGGATGGGAACTTAATATAAATGAGTTCCCGTGTCACGGTGGGTTTGGCATGGTCAAGAACTCTTCTGTATAATGCCATCAGCGCAACGCACACGCAAAATTTCTAAACCTTTGCCTATAGCTGGCGATATCTCGATATAAGTGAAATATTCTTGAATGAGACGTTAAACACCATTACTCAACTTAACCCAATTCAACTATATTGGAGAATTTTTGACAATGATTGATTACAACTAAACTAAAACAAGGCGTATGCTCCGTTGATAAGCCACTATACAATACATACCGGTCGAAAGTTTAACGCTGAACTAACGAAAAATAGTGGAGGCACGAATGCATATTGACCAAGCAACCTGTCCTCAAATGATTCCGCCCTATACATACGGTGTGGCCAAACACCAGATTGCGTTGATTGCATACGCAATATATTTACAATCACGTTGTTTTTGCTTCAATGCAGTGTTTGACCTCGATTCTACTTCATGACTCGATGCAGTTGAATGGAGCACGCGAGCAGGGAATTGTACCATTTAATGACGTCACTGATACTAGTACGTCATTAGTTGCCGTGACGCTGCTTTGGTACCGTGATGTCAGCCTTTGTCTGAACATTGTGGGCGTTGCCGGCGATACGTCAATGATGCCGACAGTTGAAACAGTCAATTTTTAACGAGGTAGTTATAGTTGTTTTTCTTTTATGAAAAGTGTTAAAATGTCAGTTTATATTTTGTGTTTATTTGAAAAGTTACAAATGATTGTAAATATAAGGAATGACATTTACTTTGACTGTACTGCATGGAGTTATGCAGTAGAATGGACTGTCTCAAATAACCATGAAAGCCTTCGGCTTTCATTTAATTTGAGACAGTCCATTCTACTGCATAACTCCATGCAGTACAGTCAAAGTAAATGTCATTCCTTAAATGTGCATGTCTACACCGCATGTATAGGGCGGGCTCTCCTGAGGACAGGTTGTACCGAGATATGCATGACCGAAATATGTATAGTTATTGACCGAAATTTTGCAAAGAGATACAAGCAGCTGCCGAAAATCTGAGATATAGTTAACAAGATGGATCGAGTTTAATTGCCGATTCGGCACCAATTGACGTATCGCCTGCCACGCCTTTTATGTTCCGACACTGACCGCCATCACGGTACAAAAGCAGCGTCACGGCAACTAATGACGTACTTGTGTCAGTGACGTCATTAAATGGCACAATTCAGGCGGCCGAGTTTTCATTCTTTTTGTGTGTAATTCAAACATGCCGGGCATTGTCGGAACATTGTGAGCGTGGCCGGCGATCCGTCAATTCGTTAGCTCAGTGTTAAACTTTAAGCGCATTAAATATGGTCCGTACGTGGGGAACGTCGCTGATTTGGTCGGTATAGCTGGACGGACTTGCGGCTTACTTAGTAATAAAATAATAAAAACAATACTTAAAACACTTGAATCGTTTCTTTGGAAGTGCATTCTATGTAAATCACTTATAATAATTTTGTTCACATACAGATTAATAACATAGCGGGTGTCCGCTAAAACGATATGTCCGTAAAAGAGTTCACAATAATATTAGAATTTTGAGTACAATAAATGTTAACCAACGATTTTAAGAGTTGAACGGTGAATTTCCGTGTCAACCTTCTGCCACTCCGGAAGATCCGAAAAACCCAGATTTCGGGATTTCACGTTGATATAAAAATATTTATTTATCCGAAAAACCTGATTAATTGAAGCCATTTGATTGGTCGATTACCGAAAACTTAGCTATAGGTACATGTTGTAAATACTCGTACAAACAAAAAATATACAAATATAAGACACAGAAATGACATGATTGAGGAAATTGTTGTTATATAAAAAAGTGTAAATCATGGGTCTTAGGAAACATATTATCTCAAGTGAGTGGATTAAGATAAACCCTTCAACAAATATCATAGACACCTGGAAAGTTCTTAGTAAAAATGTCAATAAAGATGAAAAGTGTTAAGTGATCGGAATGTCTAAAATTGACGGAAAGTCCGCTGTTACAATACTTTCGACAGACCCTCCGTATTGTTGTTTCGTTTAGGGGTGCAATATATCATAAGAAGTTAATTATCTCATTTTATTTGGACATTCGAAGGCATATATATCAAATTGAAGCACTTAAATGTTTGCATAAGTGATATTTTTAAGAGGTTAGGGACCCTCCTATGATACAATAAAACGGCAATGGACATTGGCTAATGTCTGGATTTTTTTAATCAGTGAACTATGTTTGTGCTTGTCTTCACTGGTGTTGTTTGACTGTTCCTTTCAACACACACACACACACATACACACACACACACACACACACACACACTCTCTCTCTCTCTCTCTCTCTCTCTCTCTCTGTGTGTGTGTGTGTGTGTGTGTGTGTGTGTGTGTGTGTGTGTGTGTTTAGTATACTTACAACGGGTCCAGAGACCGGTACAAATGTAGGCCCAACCCTCTGTTTCTTCAGTATCACCAACAGTAGACATACAACATTCCCAATAACACTTATACCTAACAATGCTCCAATTATAGCTATGATGATAGTGGTCACTATAATTAAAACATTGTTAATTAATGAGAGACAGTATTACATTACGGTTGGTAGTTGTAAAATTTATAGCCATCACTGCAATGACAATAAGAAAAACACAACTCCCCACCTCCAGTCCTCAGCAACGCTTATGAAGGCAACTCAAACACAAACATACAAATCTATATCCAAATTACAATCCCAAAGAAAAGCAAACTTTAAAACTGGTAAACTAAGTTAAAAACGTTAACTTCGATCAGGGAAGTGAGGCCGGGTGTAAGAACCTTCTGTTTACATTTAGATGATATTTTTCTATGAATAAACATTATTAGTTTACTTTACACACTACATTGGTTATTCCTAAACTCCAAAACCACAATGGTAGCTCAGTTGGAAGAGTGCTCGCTTCCTATGGAGATTGTGGGTTCGAACCTGACTGGTTTCTAAGCTAGACTTGAAATTAAGTGGTGACTTTTCTTTCGCCAAGCACACGGTATTTGAAAATGAAAGCCAAGTGGTCTTTCGAAAAAAAAACCCCTTAAAAACTGATGTCTCGTGACAAGATAAGGGCACCCCCTGTACATTGCCCTGAACGTACTGCAAATGTCTGAAATTTCGAAATATACTTTCTGAGCAATACTTGAAATTAGGTAGTTGTTTTTCTTTCGCAAAGCACACAGTCTTTAAAAATGAAAGCCACGAGGTCCTTTGGAAGAAACCTTTCAAACATATATTCCGTGACACGACAGTCGTGGCACGTTAGGGAACCCTCCCTGATCATTTTACTTAGCGTACTGCAAAAGTCAAACTTTCTATCGTTTCACTTATAGCTGGTGACATCTCGAAATAAGTGACATACTCTTGACTGGGTGCCAAAACCCCATTCATTTAACGAATCAATCCTGAACGTTAAGATGTAATGCATACCGCAGTTGTCAGAAGTGTGGACATCAATTTGCTGTAATGAAGTCTCTTCGACCAATACTGAAAAATATAAGATATTCAGTTAAAAAGAAAAAAAACTAGGAGAAAGAAATTTATTTCGAAACAACAACAACATAAATAAATAAATAAATAAATAATAACTGGATGTGCCCGAGTAGGATTCGCATGCAGGCGTCGAGAGTCATTGTAGTCTATAAGACACCGCTTTAAACACTCGGCTAGCTAATTATATAATAAACGTTACAGCGTGTTTCCCACATTTGTGACGTCGCTTTGTCAAGAACGACATCTTTTTTATCTGTACGCTATATCGTTTTTTTTTGTAAGTTAGTGTTAAATGCACTGATATGTTCAATAAATTATAGACTGAATGATAAGAAATGAATTTATTATTACTGTTTATTATTATTTATGAAAAAATGAAATTGGACACTGAATTATTTGCATAACAAAAAAGAAAACTGACTTCATTTCTACACTTTTAAAATATGTGTACATTGCACTAGACCCTATACAATCAGTTTTGGCGCAGTGCATGTACATCTTGAAGAGTTTGTCTATTATAGCTCAACCTACAAGACCGCGATTTATAAGAGTTGAGTTGAGTTGAGTAATGGTGTTCAACGTTCCAGTCAAGAATGTTTCACTTATATCGAGATGTCACCAGCTATAGACGAAGGTGCAGAAATTTTGCCTGTGCGTTGTGCTGATGACATTATACAGCAGGGTTCTTTAGCGTTCCAAGCCCACCGTGACACGGGACCTCGGTTCCCATCCGAAAAAACTTGACTTTCATTTCATAATGCCGAGTGCTTGGCGAAAGAACAGTCACTACCGACTTTCAAGTCTTTTGTCAGACCCGGTCTAGGTTAGAACCCACGGCCTCCCACTAACGGAGCAAGCACTCTACCGATTGAGCTACCGTACTGGTCTGTGATTTATACGTGGCGGGTATAGCTAGCTGAACAGAAGGTGTTTTGAATGTTTTCACTTTTTATTGGAATTTGATTTGGACATGGATTGGTATATGTAGTTGCATTGAGTCGAATGGGCTTAGGTGTATTGAATGTTTGTAATTGCCTGACATCTGAACACCTCTGATCAAACCAGAGATAAAAACTATTTGGATACTAGTTTATTATTAGTGATAGTTCTTGTTAATTTCAGGGAAGTAATACCATTTGAACCCTTTTATGGAATCTTAATTTTCAACTAAAAAATATAAACGACAGAAAATTTATTTTGAACATTTCTGTAAATATAAAAAGAGTTTAGAGGGGGGGGTTAAAAAGTAATTCATACTTTGATATATATACTCACCGCTGAAAATGAGGAAGAATATCAAATTTATTTTCTGTACAGTTTCCATGGCAACATAAAAGTTTGAAAAATGTATATCCAGTTTGTTTTGATATCGTAAAAACAAATACACATATATTTGTCGTTATAATTTTTGTTCATATTATATCCGATTTTCGAGAAAAACTTTCATTTTTGTCATATCACCCTTTGGTTGGTAGAGGTAACACTCAAATGTATAAAATATCACTGTGTGTGTAGAGAAAAAAAACAAATATGAAGTCAATCCAAAATGAAACTCTTAGCTAGGTATGACACTTAGCAAAAACAATCACTCAACAAATCTTGGTCTTTACAGTCAATGATCAAATTGAAGGAATTCCATTTTCTGTGTAGAAAAAATTAATAAAAAACTTCCAAAATGAAACCCTTTCAAAGCAAATAAGGTGTAACTTTTTAGCAAAACACTCACTAAGATTACTTCAAAGGAATTCAGATTTCTGTGTAAAGAAAATTCCAAAAATAAAATAATTGCAAAATGAAATCCTTTTCCCGTAGTGTTTGTGCCACTTAGCCAGAGAACTCCCTCAGAAAATCTTGGTCTTTACTGTCAAAAGTTTCAATTTAGGTGTAAAGAAAATTCCAAATATAAAGAAATCAAAAAAGAAATCTTTTTAAGGAAAAATTACTCTCTCAGAAACCATTCACGGTCTTTGCAGTCAACATTCAAATTAAATGAATTTCAATTTCTGTGTAAAGTAATGTCCAAATATAAAAGAATTCGAAATTTAATCCTTAGCTGGTAACACTTCATTCCGAAAACCTTGGTCGAATATTCAAATTAATAAAATCCTTTTTTTCTGTCAGTATAGAGATAATTTGTGTATAAAAGAATACCAAAATGAGATCCTTTTCACAGTGGGTGTGACTCTTAGGCAAAAACATTCACTTAGAAAACCTGATCCCACATGACTGAAAAGTTTGTCTAATAAAGTATGTAGAAAGAGTACTTGTGATAAGTACAAAATCTTAATTTATTATCCTCGTCAAGTTCTCTTATCGGAATTTCAATATCACTTATATCCCCTTATTCCACAATTCAATTATATGACACCCAATCTAAATAATTTGTCAGATTTCTAAAATTATATTTAAGAAAAGTCTTTAAAATTAAACGTCTTGTCATATACACCTATCTCATATACAGTACAGGCCTGTCGAAAGTGTAACATCGGGGTAAAAAAGAGGAGTTGAAGCTAGGCTGTCGAGCTAACGAAAAATAGTCGAAGCTAGGGTGTCGAGCTAACGAAAAATAGTCGAAGCTAGGGTGTCGAGCTAACGAAAAATAGTCGAAGCTAGGGTGTCGAGCTAACGAAAAATAGTCGAAGCTAGGGTGTCGAGCTAACGAAAAATAGTCGAAGCTAGGGTGTCGAGCTAACGAAAAATCGAAGCTAGGGTGTCGAGCTAACGAAAAATAGTCGAAGCTAGGCTGTCGAGCTAACGAAAAATAGTCGAAGCTAGGGTGTCGAGCTAACGAAAAATAGTCGAAGCTAGGCTGTCGAGCTAACGAAAAATAGTCGAAGCTAGGCTGTCGAGCTAACGAAAAATAGTCGAAGCTAGGGTGTCGAGCTAACGAAAAATAGTCGAAGCTAGGGTGTCGAGCTAACGAAAAATAGTCGAAGCTAGGGTGTCGAGCTAACGAAAAATAGTCGAAGCTAGGCTGTCGAGCTAACGAAAAATAGTCGAAGCTAGGTAGTCGAGCTAACGAAAAATAGTCGAAGCTAGGGTGTCGAGCTAACGAAAAATAGTCGAAGCTAGGGTGTCGAGCTAACGAAAAATAGTCGAAGCTAGGGTGTCGAGCTAACGAAAAATAGTCGAAGCTAGGGTGTCGAGCTAACGAAAAATAGTCGAAGCTAGGGTGTCGAGCTAACGAAAAATAGTCGAAGCTAGGCTGTCGAGCTAACGAAAAATAGTCGAAGCTAGGCTGTCGAGCTAACGAAAAATAGTCGAAGCTAGGCTGTCGAGCTAACGAAAAATAGTCGAAGCTAGGCTGTCGAGCTAACGAAAAATAGTCGAAGCTAGGCTGTCGAGCTAACGAAAAATAGTCGAAGCTAGGGTGTCGAGCTAACGAAAAATAGTCGAAGCTAGGGTGTCGAGCTAACGAAAAATAGTCGAAGCTAGGCTGTCGAGCTAACGAAAAATAGTCGAATCTAGGCTGTCGAGCTAACGAAAAATAGTCGAAGCTAGGGTGTCGAGCTAACGAAAAATAGTCGAAGCTAGGGTGTCGAGCTAACGAAAAATAGTCGAAGCTAGGGTGTCGAGCTAACGAAAAATAGTCGAAGCTAGGCTGTCGAGCTAACGAAAAATAGTCGAAGCTAGGCTGTCGAGCTAACGAAAAATAGTCGAAGCTAGGGTGTCGAGCTAACGAAAAATAGTCGAAGCTAGGGTGTCGAGCTAACGAAAAATAGTCGAAGCTAGGGTGTCGAGCTAACGAAAAATAGTCGAAGCTAGGGTGTCGAGCTAACGAAAAATAGTCGAAGCTAGGCTGTCGAGCTAACGAAAAATAGTCGAAGCTAGGGTGTCGAGCTAACGAAAAATAGTCGAAGTTAGGGTGTCGAGCTAACGAAAAATAGTCGAAGCTAGGCTGTCGAGCTAACGAAAAATAGTCGAAGCTAGGGTGTCGAGCTAACGAAAAATAGTCGAAGTTAGGGTGTCGAGCTAACGAAAAATAGTCGAAGCTAGGCTGTCGAGCTAACGAAAAATAGTCGAAGCTAGGCTGTCGAGCTAACGAAAAATAGTCGAAGCTAGGCTGTCGAGTTAACGAAAAATAGTCGAAGTTAGGGTGTCGAATTGTCGAGACATGGATAGTTAGTTGCGGAAATGTTGACGAGAAATAGATTACAGCTGCCGAGAGATAGCTAACGAGGGGTCGTTATACCGGTTCGACATTTATTCGTTAGTTCAGTGTTAAACTTTCGACAGAGCTGTATTGTATATTGTATTTTGGCAAACAACTTTGACCTGTCCACTTGACCTTTCATTAGGAATATATTTATAGGATTCATCCAATGAGTAGTGTTGAGTACACAAGCAATGTATGGTTTGCGTTTTGTAGAGGAAATTAACATCTGTGTTCCCTATCGATAAAGATGCCGTGGAGGCCTAATGGATAAGACATCAGTCTACAAATCCAGAGTCTCTCACCGCTGTGAGTTTGAGTCCCGCTCAGACCACTTGTGGGAAAGTGAATTTCCCTTGCTGTTGACCTTTACTGGTTCACTTGGTATCAGTATAATGTGACTGGGGGAGTGGTACGATTTTCTGCAGCGTACTGACGCTGTGAGCTAGCACCTTAAAATCGCCCTGAATGTGTGCTAGTACATATACAAGGCAGACCATACAACACACTCGCACTTCACATGCATATACGAACTTGTTCATAGATTAATTCATAGAGATTAATGAAATAGTTCTCGTCGCGAATAGCTGAAAAAATGCTGATGCGGCGTTAAGCAACGTTCAATCAACCAACCATCCCTATCGATAAAATTGTTATAAATATTATTTAAGTTAAAGGTCAAGCGGACAGGTCAATGTTGTTTGACCATACCTATACCCCTTAAATCACAAAATAGTGTTATCTATTTTTGTGTGTTTGTTAAGTTGATAAATATGATTTTATATTAGTTCATAGCTTCGATCAAAGATGCGACATTTTTATTTGATTAAAATTAAATCTGATTTTTCAAATATCACAAGTTTTCTAATAATTTGACTTTCGACTTACGGTTTGTTTACTTTTTGTATTTTACATAGATGACAAGTAAACAAACAACAGATTGGCGAACAAGGGACATACGTAACAGATGTCACAGAACGTGTTTTTTGTTTATTTTTGGAGATTAGAATAAATAGCTTTATTTTCTAGTTTAAATACAAAATCAGGTACATTCTGTCCGATGGTCATATTATTTAGTGTGTGTGTGTGTGTGTGAGGGTGTGTGTGTGTGTGGTGTGTGTGTGTGTGACGTTAAATAACAAAGTTAGATTTACAAAGACGGCGTCGAAGTCGATGTAACTGATACTTGAAGCCAAAACGCGTTTAGCGTGGTTAAACGTGTACGTACTAGTGGAAAGTTGTTTAATTCTGAGGGGATAAAATTTCGCGTTTCAGACACCGGAACTTATTCGCGGGAATAAAATTTCACGGTGCAGTGGCCAGTGTTAACAAGTTTCTGTATGGATTATCTCAGTCTACCGTGACTTAATGAATGCTGCATGAAAATATTCACTTGGTTTTTAATTTCGCGCAATAAAGTCAAACAGCGAATATAGCAAAATTAAATCCCCAGTGAATAAAAGCAACTATACAGTATTTTATTTTGACATTTCGTATGGTTAATATCCTACAAAAGCATACATGGCTCATTTTTCGTAGAGAAGAATGCATTGCGAATTAACATGGGACGTTCTAATAATACTTTATAAATCTCTCGAAATACACGAATCTGTGTAACTTTCGCGAATGAATAAACGCGAAAAGTTCCGTAATAATGTGAAACTTTGCTGGAAAAAAACGCGAAACATTCGGTTATACCACATAACGTTCGCAAAATAAAGCGAAATATACGGATAATAATGTGTATAGCTTTGGCGAAAAAACGCGAAACTTTGTGCAATAAACAAATAAAACATATACGTAATAAATAGCCTTTCGTAATTTTCATTTATTGGAATGTTGATTGATTTTTTTCTTCAAAATTAAAAAAAACCAGTTTAAATATTATTGATGATATGGTCATGTAGCGACTTGCAAGAGAACCCGACATACCAGCAAATTAAAAGGTGTCTAGTGGCGTGTTTTGTGGTCCCTTAATGCCCAACTAATTATACTCCCGCAAACGAAGTGGGAGGGGGGTTATAGGAATCACCCTAAGTTGGTAAAGTGGTCAAAATAGATAATTAATTGATTAATTGAATGGGTTTTTACGCCCTAGTCAAAAATATTTCAATTATATCGAAAGGCCACCAGCTTTAGATGAAGTAGCAGAAATTTGACCTGTCTTTAGAGTGACATGCCTACAAATAATATCACTATGGTATCCAAGTTAGTAGAGTGCTCGCTTCGAATGTTGCAGGTCGTGGGTTTGAACCCCGGTTGAGGTCTGATCAAGACTTAAAATATAGAAAGTCAAGTTTCCTTCGCCGAGCATTAGCATTTAGAAATGAAAGTTACTGGGTCCCCTAGAAGAGACCTTAAAAACCGATGTCCCGTGTCATGGTAGGCGTGATACGTCGTTAAAGAATTCCTGAACATTGCTCCGAGCCGGTTCTAAATGCTAAGTGCTTGTCAAAATAATTGTTTGAACTCCCTATCTCCCACATAATACAAGGCTAGTCCATATTTGTAATATTTTTCGAGCAGACTTGATATATTGTTCGAGTTATCTTTCTTGCCCCTTAAAAATAAGAAAAATATTTTTGTTTCTGACATCAACTTCTTACCATATCCTTCGTGAACACGTGTTTCTATATGAGGTCAATGGCAAAGAAGTTCATCACCTGCATTGAACACTTCAATACAAAATGTGAACTGATAAATGAGAAAAAAGACTTTGTTAAATTAATTATTAGAGATTTTTGATGAATTAAATAATTTTCTTTAATAAAATTCAGAATGATTTACAAAACTGAAAATTATAAATTATACCGGACTAAAACAAAACTAGAAAAACTGTGAGCCACAAGCTCACAAAAATACCCCTCCCCCCGCTCCCAAAATTCCATCGGATTAAATTTTTAAATAGGAGATGCACATCTACATTATATCACAAATATTGTGTGTAAGTTTCATGAAAATCCATTGAAGGGTTTAGGAGGAGTTGCGGATAAGAGATAGGTACTCTAAGGTGTAACGGAAGGACGGACGGACGGACACCCCTATCACTATTTACCCCCCCCCCTTTCTAAGCGGGGGTATAATAAATAAACTAGAAACAGAATTACAACCAAATACCGAGTAATCAAAATTGATTACAAAGTTTGTTTGGTTGTAATAATGGTGGACCAATGAAGTAGGAGGTGTAGTTGTGTACATATTGTTGTTCCTGTACCGGGTGCAATGTTTGGCCATTTGAATTTGTTCAGAAACTAAGGTACAGAATGTAACGAATGATAAGCTTGATGCGTAGATGTACATATTCGTTTCCTGTTTCGGCTAAGTTAGATGATTTATCTAGGAGTTATGGGCCTTTGACTAATCAGTAATTCAGTATTTTATCTTGTTTTTTTTTTGGCCTTTTTCGATTGTTGTGTAATGTTCTTTATTGCCACAATTTGTTATTGTCAAACTGTATGTGTTTTCAGTTACAAATCCGTACATTTTTTAAAGTTTGCAATACACTACTTTTTGGGTGAATCTATAGCAAGTATTAAGTAGGTATAACGGTTGTTGACCACATGTTTGTTTTCTCTTACCTTAAATATTGATGTCTATGCCATATACAGTTTTTACATTAATCATTGATTACACTGAAAAATAGTGTGATACGCCTATATTAAAGAAGTATTAATTAATTAATTAATTTATTTATTTATTTATTTATTTATTTATTTCATTTAATAATTTATTCAAATTTATTTATTTGGAAATAGTCATATATAACACCATATGCTAAGAGTTTTCATTCTAACACCGAAAAGTAATAAAAAATAAGTTAATGTGTGTTTATCGTGCCTGTTTATATGTCTGATTAAAACAGCAATCATATAAAATTACGTGTTGATGTCCAAAAATAATGCTGATTTCCCAAATGGCATAAAGATGTGCGTTTTACTTGGAAAATATTTTTTTACATTTTTATATCTCTTCTCATACAGTTATTGTAAGAATTTTCATGAAAACGCGCCATAAATTAACCATCTATATACTTTTGCATTTAATACAACCTTTGATGTAGAACCCATAATGAAAGATAATTTTGAAATATGAGAATTAATCACGGTATATATCACAGATTGGAATGATAAGAGATTATTCCGTATTATATCAGCGCTTCATTGTCAAGATCTTATGATGTATTATGCATTAACCCCGGGTAAAACTGTATTGTAAAATGTGATAAAATAAACTGTTTATAGATAATAACGTGTACAGTATAGACCTGTCTAAAATTTAACACTAAGCTGACGAATATGTATCAAACCGACAGCTTATCCCGACCGGGTCTGACCCAATACTTGTGTCATATACATGTATGATTAAATTTTAAAAAATGGTATATGACACTTGAAATTGGGCAGTGACTGTTCTTTTACCAAGGAATCGGAATTATGAAAATTACGGCTCCCTCGGATGGAAACTTAAAATAAAAGAGGTCCCGTGTCACGGTAGGTTTGGCACACGATAAAGAACCCTGCTATATAATGCAATCAGTGCAACGCACAGGCAAAATTTCTGCACTTTTACCTATAGCTGGCGTCTATCTTTATATAAGTGAAATATTCTTGACTAGGACGTTAAACACCATTACTCGCTCACTCACGCACGCACGCACACACGCACTCACTCACTCACTCACTCGCTCTTTCACTCAGCTGTTGTCTGTCTTAGGACAGCATTACCGCCACTAATTATCTGTATTTTGGCCACCCAGCACTCGAATTTCAGTGTAATTTGGCCACCCAGCACTCGAACTTCAGTGTAATTTGGCCATCCAGCACTCGAACCTCAGTGTAATTTGGCCACCCAGCACTCGAGCTTCAATGTAATTTGGCCACCCAGCACTCGAGCTTCAGTGTAATTTGGCCACCCAGCACTCGAGCGTCGGTGTAATTTGGCCACCCAGCACTCGAGCGTCGGTGTAATTTGATTACCCAGCACTCGAGCTTCGGTGTAATTTGGCCACCCAGCACTCGAGCTTCAGTGTAATTTGGCCACCCAGCACTCGAGCTTCAGTGTAATTTGGCCACTCGAGCTTCGGTGTAATTTGGCCACCCAGTACTCGAGCTTCAGTGTAATTTGGCCACCCAACACTCGAGCTTCAGTGTAATTTGGCCATCCAACACTAGAGCGTCAGTGTAATTTGGTCACCCAGCACTCGAGCTTCAGTGTAATTTGGTCACCCAACACTCGAGCTTCAGTGTAATTTGGTCACCCAGCACTCGAGCTTCAGTGTAATTTGGCCACTCAACACTCGAGCTTCAGTGTAATTTGGTCACCCAGCACTCGAGCTTCGGTTCTTTTTCGATAAACTTTCGACAGGCCTGTACGTGTATATATCTCCTATAAATCAATCCACATTAATTAACACCTCACGTGAAAATTGTACAATAGAGAAATTTACTGAATTATGGATGGTTTAATCTAGCAATATACTGATCATTAAATTATATGTTGGCTTTTTATTGAATTGCATAACGCGTTTTTCAAATACCCGATTTTTTTTTCCGTTTCCCCTGAAAAGTACAACAGAGATATGAAATCGGTAACTAAAACATGAACTTATCTCTTATCAGTTGTCGATGTGACAAATACCATATTTTGAATTTTTAAAAAAAATGGTATATGACAGATGCAACCATGAAGCAACATATATATATATATATGAAAGAAACAGGCAATAAATACTGCAGTAGAGACAAGATTCTTTTACTATCGAGGTGATCAGTTCTGGGATGAAACCAACCACCTTCGACAATCGAACTGACAAACTTCTCAATCTACGATCCCGAGTAGGATTCAAAGGCAGCGAGAGGCGTTGTCAACCGTAAGCGCACACATTGACCATTAGATCATCGAGGCAACCAAAAAGCAGATATTCAGAATTTTGGAACACGATATATTTGACATCTTTCGCTCTCAATTTGATTTTTCTTCTTTTAATATACAGTATTCCTTCTTATATTATTTGAATAATACATACCGTCGCATGCGTGGAAATAAAGAAAATTATAAATGTGAAACATACAGTGATGATGTGCAAAGAACTGAAGAGTGATTAAATGTTTTTGGGGGGTTTGTTTTGTTTAGAGTGTGTGAAGAACAACACGGTATAGTTGTTCTCTGAAAGAGTCGATAGTTGGAGACTGTATTATGTAGGCCGGTAAGAGATTTCATTGGATAAATGAGTATCTATAATTGTCCTTTGATGTGTAAATATGTTTGTAAGAGTAGGGATGGAATTTTTACACGTTGCTGGTGTAGTTATTTAGAAAGGAGGTGCTTACGTTTTGGAGAAAGTGGCCTCACTTTCCTGGTGGTAGTTAATTTGTTTAACAGAATTTTTCTAAGTTTTAAAGTTTTAACGGTTTGCTTTTTGGATTGTTATTTGAGAATGGTTTTTGTGTTATTTCAATTAATTTTTTTTAGAGCACCTTGTTATTATGGTAGCTGCGTTTGTAAAATTTGCGATTTGCCTGTGCCGGTTCAAAGGTGGGATATTAAGCTTAAAAATAGATACACAGTCAAACCTTGTCTATAAAGGCCACCCAAGGGAACCAGTAAAATTGGTCTCTATAGGCAGGTGACCTTTGTATACAGGTTCAAATACTATGAATAAAGAACAATTGGGCCTTACTAAGCAGGTGGCTTTATGGCAGGTTGGACTGTAATTGCTCTTCTCCTACAAACTATACATTCATTTAGAGGGCAATTGAAGTCATCTGACATGATGCCTTGTCCCGTGTCACTGTGCCTTGGCGAATCTTATTATCAAAGCTCAAATAGTGCGTGTTATAGCATAGCTATATGTAGTGAATTCTGTAACGTCTTTTTAAATGGTGATATTTCGATTAAAAAAAGATTACAAAAATTTTGACAGTCTATAGTAAAGTTACTGTAGAGTGTCATGGCTGATATCGGCCATCATACAAACCACATTCCTAAAATCAAAGTATACACTACTGGATTCTTTTTTGTTGCAGGGTCCATTACGTATGTAAAAGACAAGAAATGGTATCTGTGTTTTTGATTTGATTGCTAAACAATGAATCAAACATCCACATATTTAATGTTATATATCAAAAACAATCATACTAATCCATGTCCCAATCACAATCCAGAAGCAAAATAAAAACTTTGGAACTGACACGTGAACTTCCACCAGGGAAATGAGGGCGGGTGCTCTGGAAGAGTAAGCACCGCCTGTTTCGCTAGCTAACCTGTCACGTGTATAATCGTAATTGAGTGAAATTTAAAGGAACACGGACCTTTGTTACATCAAATATATCCAGGTCAATTCTGGATACAGAGACATCAAACTGACTATGTGAATGTCATCTATCCTAATGAGCTTGAAATAAAAGACACGACTGATTCCTCAAGTTGTGCTTCATATTTAGACTTATACCTGAATTATGCTGCACACGAAAGGCTACATTTGAAACTTTATGACAAACGTGATGACTTCAATTTTTCTATTGTCAACTTTCCTTTTTTATGCAGCAACATACCTGCTTCTCCTGCTTATGGTGTATTTGTTTCCCAATTAATACGCCATGGAAGAGCCTGTTCCCACTGCTGGGACTTTGTACAACGAAGTAGGCTGCTTGCAAATAAATTGTTGACGCAGGGATATTGCAAGCCTAGGCTTATCAGGGCCCCCAAAAAGTTTTATGGCCGTCATCACAGTATTGTTGATAAGTTTGACGTCTCTGTGTCCAGGATTGCCCTGGATATATTTAACGTCTCAAAGTTCCATGTTCCTTTTACACAATTTTGATTACACACGTGGTGGGTGTAGCTAGCTAAACAGGAGGTGCTTACCCTTCCGGAGCACCCGGCCTCACTTCCCTGGTGGAAGTTCACGTGTCAAACTTACTTAACAGTTCCAAAGTTTTTACTTTGCTTCTGGATTGTGATTCGGACATGGATTAATATGATCGTAAATATTTTATTACGAGTACATTACCCTAAGACTGTTCTTGTACTACTGATCCTACACGTGTATCTTTAATATTTTAAAACTAGATAACCCACGCTGAATATTACAATTATATGTTCTACCAGTTTTAATTTTACAGCACTAGATTGTCGTTGGGAATACAAATTCTCACCAATTACGCTAGGACCAAAATTTTGCAACATTCACCAACAGAGATACCGGCTCAGTGGTTTTAATTACGTTATACCAAACGTCCTTACGTGGTCATTGTTCCTACAAGACACCAATTCACGTTTCCTGCGATGTAGTAAAAAATACATGTATTTCCAACATATATCTGGACCATAGTAAATATTTAAAATAAAAGTCAAGTGGTAAGTTCATTGTTGATTGACTACAGCTCAGTTATTTGTAGTACACTTAATATATATGTAATCGCAAATAACCGTTTTTGTCTTTAACCCTCTTGCTGCCAAATTAATTATTAACGCAACGTCGGCAGTGCCAAAATTAAAGCGAAATGATATGACGTCAACTTCAGGTTATGACGTCAGACGCATTTGTTGTCATATGACGTCTGACGCGTTTGTAGTCATATGACATCATTAGTTCATTGTAGATTATAATCTCAATAGTCAACATTTTGCATTTTTGTTTACTTCATGAGATTATAAGTATCCCTTAGTCATATAACCAAGAGTTGTCAATTCCATTGAAGGGATATATGTGTCCGTATGGCATGCAGGCGGTAGAGGACAGATATATCCGTTTAGCAGCAAGAGGGTTAAAAGGAATCAGAAGATTGGCATATGGCAAAATCATGGTCAGTTTGTTAATTTGCATAGCGACCATATTGGATTCATGATATGGTTGAAATATAAATGACTTTTTATAGACCAGTGATGATAAATTGGCCCTGTACAAGTTTTCTCAAAATTAGGATAAAAGTTGCTGATACATACTTTGACTGTACACCGCCTGGCATTGTTTGGGTGGTAATAACATAAATTTACTTAATTAAAAAACCGGCCCTTTCAAATTAAAAATCCGAAACGTGTTATAATTAGTTCTCATTATAAAACATGTTAATTTCATTCAAAATCTACATTTTCTGCAAATTCGAAGCACAATTTCAATTCTAAAACTAAAGATCTTACTCGATTTGCTGATGACGCCGGTGACTACGGAAATTCTTCCACTAGAATATAATGTCCTTCTCCTGTGAAGACTTGACAATTTTCGGCCCGGATAAGTTAAAAAAAAATGGATAATTTGCATGACCGGCATCACGATTAAATGGCGGCGCGTTCAAAACTTTGCTCATGAATATTAATGAATCACGGTCACGTGATTGTTAGCTCATGAATAAATTGGTCACCATTGTACCATATGGGCATGATGTTAACAGTACTTATACCATTCCTCCGAGGAGTCACTTTTTTAAGATTAGCACACAATATATCACAGTCACGATATAAGTGATATTTTAAAAATCCTCAACACACTACCATAGGCCAAACTTTATTAGTTCTTATCAGGTACAGTGCAATAATGGGGTTCGCCGCTGTATCACGTGATACCCTCTAACGTTTGTGCGGAACACTTATTTCCAATGGATATGGAATCGCATGAGATTACGTTTTCCCGCGAAAACGACGTCATTCCGGGAATCTGTGACGTTGACGTTTTTCAAAACGTTCCGCACAAACGTTAAGAGGTATTGATCACGTGGTACAGCGGCGAACCCCATTCGTTATTATCATTATTTTAACACATCAGGAAAAAGTACAACATTTTGTATGATTGACAGCTGTTGGGAAATTCAGAGTAAGTAGTACTATTGCCAGGCTTTAGTCTGGGGTTCTAGTGGTAATCAAACAAATAAAATCGACCAATATCCAAACCAAAATATTTGGGTTTTTAAATATTAGAAATAACTTTCATTTTGCTGTGGTGTGATTTCAGTACTCATGGAGGCCTCAACCACCCCCACTTATTTTGGTTTGGATATTGGTCGATTTTATTTGTTTGATATAACAAATATGGTTGATATTTCTGCTAAGAATTTGCAAAAGATCAATCATTTAATATTACAAAATACTGGTTTTCATTTCCTATCCTCATGTTTTGTTAGTGAATGAAACAGCGCCATTCTTCCTTTCAATGCATTTAGCCCCACCTCTATGACGTCATTTTATTCCTTCAACGCATGTAACCCCGCCTCTATGACGCCATTGCATTCCTTCAGTGCATTTAGCCCCACCTCTATGACGTCATTTTATTCCTTCAACGCACGTATCCCACCTCTATGACGTCATTTCATTCCTTCAACGCATTTAGACCTGTCTTATATGACGTCACAATAAACAGCCCAAACAAAATTTGGACTTAACGAGATGTTGACATCTCATGCTACTTTACTGAAATGTAAACAATATTCTTGTCAATAAGTTTATGTAAGAAAGAATCAGTGAGTGTAAATATTGAACATTGATTCCAGTGTCTTCCAATTGTTTTTTTTTTTTTTTTTTTTTTTTTTTCCTCTTTTGCTTGGCTATTTTATTATTTACTTGTATTGTTTTATGTTCGTTGTTACGTTGGCTGTTGAAAATTGAGTGTACTTGTTTTGTTTTTTTTTTCAGCTTCAAAATTTCTTCTTCATGTTATTGGTCGGAGTTTAGGTTAGTATTTTCTTATTTTGTTTGGTTGTTGAATATCATAACTTGTATTGCGTTCTTTGTTACGTTGCCTGTTGCAACTTGATTGTACATGTTTTTTCAGCTACAAATTTCCTTCTTCATGAAGTTTAGGTTAGTCTTTTCTCATTTTGTTTGGTTGTTGAAAATCATAACTTGTATTGCGTTCTTTGTTACGTTGGCTGTTGCAAATTGAGTGCACATGTTTTTTAGTTACTTCCTTCTTCTATTATAATCATTGGTCATTTAGACTGTTTTTTTTGTTTGGTTGTTGAAATCATTAATCAAAAACAAACATACTAATCCATGTCCAAATCACAATCCAGAAGCAAAGTAAAAACTTTGGAACTGAAAGTTAGGTTAGACACATGAACTTCCACCAGGTAAGTGAGGCCGGGTGCTCCGGAAGGGTAAGCACCTCCTGTTTAGCTAGCTACACCCGCCACGTGTGTAATCAAAATTGTGTGAAAACAACATGGAACTATGAGACGTCAAATAGATCCAGGGCAATCCTGGATACAGAGACATCAAACTTATCAACAATACTGTGATGACGGCCATAAAACTTTTTGAGGGCCTTGATAAGCCTAGGCTTGCAATATCCCTGAGTCAACGATTCATTTGCAAGCAGCCTACTTCGTTGTACAAATTAACGTGTTCTTTGTTGCGATTGATATTTCCAAGTACAATGTTCACGTTTTTTATATTTCAGTTATATAGATTGGACAAAGAAGGTGGTTTTAATTACAACCTAGCGACTGACCAATTCAATGATTAAAATGCTATTATCTAGAGTACATTAACCGCCTAATGTATTTTACCAGTGGTCCATAAAACACACTTTTTGAAAATAAAAAATAAACCATAGTTAACGAGCAATGAGCCGACAACTTGGCATAAGTTATCAACTTATCCATAAACAAAACGTTAAACTCCTTTTAGATTTCATAAGAAATCTGTGTGAATTTCAAGTATGACCTCAATATAATTGACGTATCGCCGACTACGCCCCCAATGTTCCGACACTGGCCGTCATTACGGTACCAAAGCAGCGTCACGGCAACTAATGACGTTGTAGTGTCAGTGACGTCATTAAACCGCACAATTCAGGCCGAATTTTATTTCCTTTTGCGTGCAATTGAAGCATTGTCGGAACATAGTGGGCGTGGCCGGCGATCCGTCAATTACATATTACATATTATACCAGTTTTTATTTACAGCACTAGACGGACGTTTCGGAATAATTCTTCATCAGTAGTTCTTTGACAAAAATTGTGAAACCAAAATTATTTTTCAAGATGTTGAAAAGATACCAAAAAGAACAAAATATATTTTACCAAATTCAACTAAGAAAATACTTTCCATGGGAAAGTATACCTTAGTTTATGAAGAATTTAAACTTTTATCTAGCAGCAACTTTTAACAGTATTATATATCTGATAATAATGCACAATGAGCTTGTGATATCCTCGGGGAAGCATCCGCAAGCAGAGATACCGGCTCAGTAATTTAAATTACAAATTATATCAGTTTAATTTTACGGCACTAGACGGCCGTTTCAGAATACTATATATATAGTCTGTGACGTTTAATGAATTTGCGAATCTTCTCTACAGATTCAACAAGTTTTGGCGTAACTCTGTTTCATACGAATACAGAAACAAATTATCAAGCAATGGTGCACTCGATACGCGATCGAGGCAATCAGAATCACTGTGACTTGTTAAAAGCCCAGTCGCCGATACTTTAAATTCAATAATAAAGCGTATCATTTTTGATGACATTTGTGACATTTAAATAAATTTATTAAATCGTTGGATATTTGAACTTTTATTGATGAAGTATATTAAAAAGTCTTCAAACTATTATATCGTTCGTTATACTCTGTTTTATGATATAATTGGCGGTATAAATTCTGCAAATTCAGATGACGTACTGTAAATTGAAAAATCTTCATGTCACTTAAATACGTCATTTCAATGTATTCACGTACTTTTATTTCAGGTCATCTTATGAATAAGATAAAGTAGAAATGCAAGCAAGTTATGAAATCAAAATAAAAACCTCGCGAAAGTTTTATTTTTGTTCCTTGTTACCCTCGCGAATTCCATCGGAAAAAAACTCAAAAGTGAAAAATTCTCGATTAAGTATATGGCACTGTCAGTTACATTGTTGTTAACATCCTTTGTTCTGTTTTGTCTATCAGCTTTTCGTTGTTACGTATATAATAAACAATGGGGTTAAAAGTGAATTAACATAACTAAACAAAAGACACTTTATGTAAATACCTTCAAATGAGTAGCAAATATGTACATCCAAGCCTTAAATACTAATAACTTAATCTGAAATGAAGCAACAGGAAAGTAAGAGATTAGGAATAGCATTCAACAATTAAACACCACAATGTCCAACTAGTTGCTACAGGTCGAACACATAAACTTTAACATCGGTGTTTTTATATCTTTCATAAAGAAATGGATAATCGAATTCTTGAGCAGAACAATAAATGGTATTATGTAGGCGATATGCATGAAATTGCAATCAATCCATCTGCTCCAAAATAGCTAAATGCCTCCTGTGCAATGTAAAATATGGGTCCCATTATTAAGACAATAAACCAAAGTCCCGAACGCAGCAACTGTATGTTATGAAAGGGACGCCACTTTATGGCTCTACAATAGACGTCAACAGATGGATAGATGGTGACAATCACAAATAAAGTTGTTGATAACGAAACTGCAGTAACTGCTACACAATCCATTATCGATCTGTTCATTATTAGGTGTGTTCTTCCATAATCGCCACTCATCCGTAACGGCGTGTTTTGTATACTAAATACTCCAATTAACAGGTGCGATAATGCGACATCTGACAGATAAGGTATCGTATTTTTTGTTTTAATACAACAGATTAATGCCAGTGTATTAAATGAAATAGTTAATACCTTCAAAACCTCATTTGATGTGTTCAGAAACCCGTCGTCTGCTTCTGTGTTCAGAATTCGGTCGTCTGCTTTGGTAATCGTGTCTGCAACATATAACCATAAAACAAATGATATAAAATTGTATATAAAAATGACAGTAAGTTATCTATGTCGTGAAATTTCCAGGTACAATGGACGAAGTAGGTTACCACCTGCATGTGACGGCAATATCATCAGTCTGTTCTGAGACATAAAAACAATTGACGGATCGCCGGCCACGCCCATAATGTTCTGACAAAGGCCCGTCATGCTTGAATTGCACGCAAAAAGAATGAAAACTCGGCCTTAAATGGCGTCGTTTAATGACGTCACTGACACTAGAACGTCATTAGTTGCCGTGACGCTGCTTTGGTATCGGCCAGTGTCGGAACATTGTGGGCGTAGCCGGCGATACGTCAATAGACCCCTTTCACATTCAAATGCGCATGCCCTGTATCTACTGACGACTCTAGACTAAGTCTCGCGCGAATTTACAAAACCTCGCGGGATTTTGTTCCAGGGGGCAAGTGCGCGAGTGGGACAATGGCATAAAATGGGCTGTCAGGCAAACATTAAAAAAATGTCCTTCCTCGCAAAACGACTCAGATTAGATCGGTCTGTATTTTCAAGTACTATTTTCGACCACGTGATTCACACAAAAACAATAACAACAATGGCGGCGCCCATGTGTTTTGGCGAAAACAAGATGGGTTGGGACTAGGCCTACAGACCTGTCGAAAGTTTAACACTGAGCTAACGAAGTTGATTCGACGCTAGAAAAAAAAACCTGTTGAGATAAGCATAGCAGCTGCCCAAAATTGTCGAGATATATACAGCTGATATACAGATATATGTAAGAAACTACAAGAATTAGCCAGATTTGGGACCAATATTCGGTAACTTAGAGTTAAATTTTCGACAGGACTGTACTTTATACAGTGAACGTTAACCGAACTAAAGTTCTTATGGCGTATCTTTATACTTGTCACATAACACTACCGCTAAATCTTGTTAGTGGAATAATTTTGGTTAGGTCATACTGCATCATGAATGATTTAGGCAGAGACAAGTTATATACCTTGTTTTATTCTATTGCAAAAAAACAAAACTGATGGACCATACATATTAATATTTAAAAACATTTTCCACAAAAAAAAATAATGAAAAATAAATAAAATTAAAATAGTGGGCTAAATCCAAATGACTGCCTGGTCATGTATCAGTGTATCAAAGGATCACCTTCAAACTGCCAACAGTGGTTAGAACATGAACCTATACAGACACTGGGACAGTGCTGAGCTATCAGCTGAAATTTCCAAAACTGCAACAGCCTTCTTTATTTTCAATTTATCCACCTGCATATATACAATATATTGGTGCAAAGAGGAGTCTAGATTTGCATTCTCTGTCAAGTATTGTATTTTAATTATTTATGACTGAATAAAGCCATCTTACCAGTTGTATGGAGATAACCAATCTATTATAAAGAATAAGCCTATATGGCACAAAGACAAAAGTGGTAATCAGTTTGAATATAAAATAACAGTATACACCACACCAATCAGTCTTCCTTGGTCACCCATTTCTGAATGAGGCATTATCATTGGCAGAAAATTAAATGCAAATTTGCACGGTTTTATGTTTTTCAATGCAGCTCAACTGTTCAAAGTGTATGTACAACAAAATGTGCAAAATAGCAAGAACCAAGCTGAAAATCAAGAAGATTGGGTTTCAAAATCAGTAGTGTTACATTACAAAAGGGTTGTATCTAAATCTAAAATCCCCATCCATATTAACTAAAAGTTTGTTTTATTAACAAATTCAACACCTCAGTTATGCCAAACACAAAGGTTCATAGAAAAGAGCTTTCATAAATAATTCTAAATTGACATTTTCGGCTTCCAAATCAACAAATTTATAATCAGTCAAATCACTGAAACTAGTAAATCCCAACTGAATTTAAATGGACATGATTGTCATTTAATTTTAATTTAAGTGGGGATTCTTTAAAAGTATAGTGTTGGATTTACATATTTGATTCCAGTTTTACAATCATTTCTCAACTTATAAGATTTTCCTTAATTGAAATCTGACAACTTTTGACAATAATTTTATACAAATAAAGTTTCAACAAAATTGGAATATAAATGTAAAAAACTTAAGAATGATCTTCTTAATGACAACTTAAATTTATGGATTTCTTGAATACTAAATAAAATATTAAGCTTTCAAATTTGCTAAATTCAAGTTGAGGAAAATCTCAAATAAGGAATGACTGGAACCAGCAGAATTTTCATATCTAGATACAATAGTAAACACTTCCATTTCTCAGGTCTTGTATTCAAACACAAAAGCCATTTACAGAACAAATACTCTACCAAAGAAGCTTCTCTAGTTGTAATTTGATACAAAATGCCACTATATGTATTTCACACAAATATTGTATATAAATACCATGAAGAGTAGGTATTTACAATCCACTGGTAAATAGATACATTACTGACTTGCCAATATAAGCTTACATAAATACTAAGAAGCATATATGGAGCCTGACTGCCAGTACATGTATGGAATAATCTTTGTAAGGGCAGTGCAAGCATGCATACATCTTGGATGCAGTATAGCTTTGACTGGCCAGTATGTATACAGTGCAGCTTTGACAGACCAGTATGTTTACAGTTTAGCTTTGACAGGCCAGTATGTATACAGTATAGCTTTGACAGGCCAGTATGTATACAGTATAGCTTTGACGGGCTAGTATGTATACAGTATACCTTTGACGGGTCAGTATGTATACAGCATAGCTTTGACGGGCCAGTATGTTTACAGTATAGCTTTTACCAGCCATTATGTATACAGTACAGCCTTGACGGGTCAGTATGTTTACAGTTTAGCTTTGACCGGCCAGTATGTATACAGTATACCTTTGATGGGTCAGTATGTTTACAGTTTAGCTTTGACCGGCAAGTATGTATACAGTATAGCTTTGATGGGTCAGTATGTTTACAGTTTAGCTTTGACGGGCTAGTATGTATACAGTATAGCTTTGATGGGCCAGTATGTATACAGTATAGCTTTGACAGGCCAGTATTTAGACAGTATAGCCTTGACAGGTCACAACTAAACCAATATCGGCCATAATCGGGGGAGGGGTATCCTAACCTGTCAGACGACACTATCTGGAATGGAATTAAATGAGTAATATAAGTTTTAATGGTTACCGCTTTTACAGGTGAACATAATCGTTCTTCTCGCTTTGGCTTTACGTCGATGGATGGTCAAATCGGCGACACATTTATGTTTAAACCAGTGAACATCAAACGTCCATGCTGTTTACTATGTAAAGCGAAAGTAGACTTGCCCCCTGAGCTGATAAAAGAGTTCCGATTTTAGGGGAGATAACCGCGTTTGGCAAAATTTAGCGCGTGCGCATTGGAATGTGAAAGGGGTCTATTCATTGCTACTGCATATTCTACTAGTGTAGTGTACAGCACTAGACGGCCGTTTAAGAATTGACATAGCCGTAGGAGCAGGGGGGGGGGCAGCGGGGGCCACCCCCCCCCCCAATGTCAGAGAAGGGGGGCCAGGCCCCCGCAATGTATTGTGTGAAATTTTGTATCATAGTTTATGTTTATAGTGTAAGTTCTAAAAAAAAGAAAACAAAAAAACAAAAAAAAACCAAGAGCTTTAACAGGAAATGTCCATCTGGTGACCAATCAATTATCAATTTTATCATTATACTTGTAAAAGGGCGTCAAAATTTCCGGGGTACCCCCATATTCAGTGGCAGATTCAGCGGAGGCGTACACCCCCCCCCCTTTTATGTCGCTAATAATACATATTGTTCAGCTCAGATTGCACCAGAATGCAGGATTTTTGCGCCACATTTTCAAAATTTTTCGGGGGAGCATGCCCCCGAACCCCCTAGAAGGTTCGAGCCTTCGGCTCTCAGATTATACGCCCCCCTGCGGCACGACATAGACATAGTTTCGGTTTGCCCCCCCCCCCCAATATTAAAAACCCTCCTACGCCTATGATTGATGATATCTTGTCACTGATGAGAATTAACAACCGACCTTATATGTTTTCACAATAAATAACGCCATGAAACAAACAACAACATAAAACACCAGACGAAAATACGTCAACGGAAAGTCAAGCCGGGTGCTCCGAAAGGGTAATAATATAATACAAAATTTGACATATGTTTGCATTTTTACTCGTACATCGATTTCGAAGCAATTGTTCTCCTGGGGATATTGCAAGCCTAGGCTTAGCAAAATCATCATAAAATTGTATGGCTTTCATAAAAAACCACTGCGGTAGCTCAGTTGGTAGAGTGCTCGCTCCGTATGTGGGAGCTCGTGGGTTCGATCCCCGGCTGGGTCTGATCCAAGACTTGAAAATGGGTAGTGACTGTTCTTTCGTCAAGAACTCGGCATTACGAAATGAAAGTCACCGTTTTTTTCGAATGGGAACTTAAAATAAACGAGGTCCCGTGTCACGGTGGGCTTGGCACGTTAAAGAACCCTGCTGTATAATGCCATCAGCGCAACGCACAGGCAAAATTTCTGCACCTTCGTCTATAGCTGGCGACGTCTCGATATAAGTGAAATATTCTTGACTGGGACGTTAAACACCATTACTCAACTCAACTCAACTCAAAATATTGTTCATAAGTATGATGTTTCCAAAATTATCCTGGGTATGTTTAGCGTCAAATATATATCCTATGTTCCTCACATTTTAAACTCTGATTTCACCCGTGGCAGATGTAGCTAGCCAACAAAGTGGTTGCTTACCCTTCCCGTTTTTCTTTTTGAAATTCACGAGTTTATACAACTTAAAAGATTTCAAATTTATTTTTACATTTCTTGTAATATTATGTTTTGGACATTGACTGGTATGTTTGTGTTTGATTATAATTTTATAAATCGACTTGGTTATGGATCAGTGGTTATAGAATACGTGATGCATGGCTTACGTCCGTTCAATGTTTATTGTAGATTTTATAGTGGCCGAATAGATTAAATTATCTTAAGAAAACTGGAGATTGAAACGATATTAATTAAAATCATTAGCTATTGTTCTTGTATCACTGAAAAACACGTAGTTATCAATATCTAATGAAATAAAAACATGAAAAGAAAACAAAATAGACAAAACAAAGATAAATTTATATATCTCTTAATAGCTAATTAAAATTGAATCACCTTTTTATCGTTTTTGTTTCTAGATACCTTAATTTCTAAATACTCTCCATTCAAGAATCTAAGGCTAATTTATTCAGTTCATTGTAGGCTTAATAATCAGCGCAAACTATCTAAATTAATTCAGGAAATTTACGACAATGATACAAATCATATAGCACACTGATCGTACAATACTCGCATATATTCTACAACATATAACTGTACGATGTCCGATACTAGACAAACTTCATATTTGTCAAAATAATTAGTTGAGTTAATAAAATAAAAAATCGTTCATAATTTTTTCTATTATGTATTTAATAAAGGCTGTTAAAATTTCTGTTTTGTTTACATTTTCAATCATTTGTTATGCTGACGTTGTTATGGTAACAAGACCCAAACATCTGTTTACGGGTAATAAAAACAGCATTTTTGAATTTAGCTCCATTTTATCACCACCAAATCACGTAAAAGAGAGCACTGTATTCCCGCAAATTGGGTCCTACTGTCCGAGACTTGTGTACCGTAACAACTCGACCAGAACTTACTTTCTACCTCCATCCAATGACTACTCTAAAATTACCTTGTAACATTTTTTTTCAAAATTTTCCTGGATATTTTAATGTTGTCTCCGTTCAGGTAGCCAAGGTGCACTTATTTATGTTTATGTTATACAGACGCCATTTTTCTGTAGGTAATCAATATGGCGTCATAATAATAGCCATGCATGAATGAATGGTACAGGTCTGACAGTAGTTTAACACGAAGGTAACTGATACGTTTCCAGACGGCAGCTTATCTAAGGTCTTTATTACCTACATTTTGACAACTTTTCTGGATTTCTATCTCCTGTCAGTTTCTCGGCCACTAGCTAGTCTCATCTCAGCAGTCAATCTTCGGCTCCTTTTAATTATCTCAGTGTTAAACGTTTGACAGGTCTGTACAGTAGCGATTAACGAGTTGACTTTAAATAATACCGCATATATATACAATACTATACGCTTTACTAACCACACTTAATAGTTAAATCAGCCTCGAACCCAGTATCAATTTTTGTGTTAAATACATTTTTCATTAAATGCATTTTAAATTACACTTTATATGCAGATCTGCGTAATATTTTCCTTTCTTTTCGGGGGTTGTGATTTAATCATCGACAGATATTTTTGTTTTTGATTAAAAAGTGTATAAGAAGACGTCATTGGCAAGTCCGTTTGACCTTTCATTAGGAATATTCATTCATATAGGAGGTTCCACCTAATACACGGGTAGTGTTAGGATTCGCAGTAAATACATATACACGTTGCCCATTGTTAGTGTTCATATCATACAAGTATCTACATGAAATATACACGCGGGACCCCTATCAATTAAATGTACCATTTAAACTTAAGGCCAAGCAAACAGGTCAATGTTGTTTGCCTATACTAGCTTTAATGCACATTTTAGAAAATGTCATTAAATGAACTTTTTCAATAATTATTGTCATTAAGTAATGATGATGATTTTAATTTAGTTATCAATAGTTGAGTTGAATATTGGTGTTTAACGTCCCAGTCAAGAATATTTCACTTATATCGAGACGTCGCCAGCTATAGGCGAAGGTGCAGAAATTTTGCCTGTGCGTTGCGCTTATGGCATTATACAGCAGGGTTCTTTATCGTGCCAAGCCTACCAAGACACGGGGCCTCGTTTATTTTAAGTTCCCATCCGAAAGAACCGTGACTTTCATTTCGTAATGCCGAGTGCTTGGCGAAAGAACAGTCACTACCCACTTTTAAGTCTTGGGGTTCGAACCCACGGCCTCCCACTTACGGAGCGAGCACTCTACCAACTGAGCTACCGCAGTGGTTCAGTTATCAAGACCTGTTTTATTTTTAGTACAAAACTTACTGTTTTACAGTCGTTTAGCTTAAAATGTCTGACGTCTTTCATAGACAGTTTTTCTATTCTCACCTATCCTTTTTTATGAACCAATATATTTTTTTATTTCTGCTCATGATGTAATTGTTCTACACGACAAACCTTGTTTCAACCACTATGGGAACTTAATACAAGCAAGTCAGCTACTTACAGATAAAAAACAAACATACAAATCCATGTCTAAATACAAATAAAGTTGTCCAGGCTGACGAAGGCCCTCAAAATGTTTTATGGTCGCCACGACAATATTGTTGATAATACAGTAAAACCTCTCTAAACCGGACAAGCTCCGGACCATACGTTTTGTCCGGTTTAGGGAGGTGTCCGGTTTAAGGAGGTTTTGAAATTTTTATCTAGCTTATCTCCCCTTAACTAAATGTGATAAATGTCAGAGAAGCCACAATCAACAACACTGTACATGTTAATGTTTTATAAAATATACTATTATATGTAAAGCTCTGTTTGAATTGGTTTTAAATCACCTTTAATTCACTTAGGATTCTAATTAGGCTACTCAAGGCAAACGACACTACCTTTATCAATCCCTGACAGGATAACAATAGTGTTGAGACCTTTATAGTCTTTATATCTTGAATGTATTATAAATATAATCTCTAACTAGGAGAAATAAATATTGAATTGAATTGAATTAATAAGTAAATTAATAAATAAATTTAGGTTAGAAAGAAAAATCACAAAATGAAATAGAAAAAATATATAGATGAAAAATATTTAAAATATAAATACATGAGTAATTAAATTAAATACCAAATATTTTAAATAAGAATAAAAAATAATATAAAAAACTTATGATTTTTAAGTGTCCATAATTGAATATTATTATAAATCTGTTTAAAACTAATATATTTGAAAAAGGAAAAAAACCAATATGTTGTCCGGTTTAGAGTTCAATTTGAAGGATATATGCAACTTGGGACTAAGTTTTCCGGAATAGATCGTGTCCGGTTTAGAGAGGTTCTTGTTAGTTAAAATAAAGAGGGATAAATTCGGGTCCAAATATTTTGTCCGGAATAGAGAGTTGTCCGGTTTAGGGCGGTTGGTTCCACTGTATGATGTCTCTATATCCAAAATAATCTTAGATATCTTTGAGGTTCATTGTTCCTTCCTGTGTTAAAATTGATTACAAACGTGGAACGTGTACCCCAACTATGGGTAAATAGTCGGCCAGATGAGGGTCGTTAACCTTGAAAAGTAACTCATCTAGGAGACGGAAAACTACGATATAAAACCTGGATAGAATGGCTTCATTAGCTGTGGTAAGCAACCATTCTAGAGGAAGGTAACCTTGATAGTAAATCCCTGGTCCACCAGGTTGGAGGTTGAGCAAGGGGGTAATCTCCCCTTCTCATAAAACGAGTATGATTACGGAAACAAGAACTAGAAATATTTTTACTTACCTCGAGTCTTCAGTATGCCAGCAGACTACTGCTCGTTTGACTGTGAACAGCCAAACCCACCTGGAAGCTGGACACATGAGAAGTGTACTGAATACAAGAACTAAATTAAGAGTAGGTTTCTGGAACGTACGTACTATGTACGAAGCAGGAAAGCAGGCTCAGGTATTTAGAGAGATGAAGGAGAACAAGCTACACATTTTAGGAGTAAGCGAGTGTAGATGGACAGACTTCGGGAAGGATGTTACAAGTACTGGAGAAGTGATTGTATATTCAGGCAGAAAAGACAATTCACATCATGAAGGAGTAGCCATTATACTAAGTAAAACATCAGCAAAATTTTTAATAGAATACCATCCAGTAAATGAGAGAATCATAAGAGTAAGACTGAATACAAAACCTGTACAGACATCTATAATTCAGGTTTATGCTCCAACCAATGAGGCAGAGGAAGAAACAAAACAAGACTTTTATGAGGCTCTACATGCAGAACTTCAAAAAATTCCAAAGCAAGATCTAACCATCATCATGGGAGACTTCAATGCTAAAGTCGGTAGTGATAACACCGGTTATGAGAGAGTAATGGGAAAATATGGATGTGGAAGCATGAACGAAAATGGGGAGTATTTTGCAGAATTTTGTGGAAGTAATAATATGGTTATAGGAGGAACATTATTTAAGCACAAAGAGATACATAAGCTTACATGGGTGTCACCTAGAGGTAGAGATAAGAACCAAATTGACCACATAGCTATTAATGGAAAGTGGAGAAGATCTTTTCAAGATGTAAGAGCAAAGCGTTGGGCAGATGTAGGGAGTGACCACCATCTTGTTACTGCCAGCATTAAGCTTAAACTAATGAAATTAATAGCAAAGAACTATACTAAAAGAATAGATACAGGCAAACTAGCAGACAACAAGACAAGACAAGACTTCAGATTGGAAATTAAGAACAGATTCCAAGTTTTACAAAGCCATGATGTAAAGAATGACGAAGAGGTTGATGAGCACTGGGAAAATGTCTGCAATTTGTTTAGTGAAGCAAGCAAAAAGGTCCTAGGGTTTAGAAGACAAGCTCACAAAGATTGGATAACACCTGACACTTGGAAAGTCATAGATCAGAGAAAAGAACTTAAACTAAAATTGTTCAACACTCATTCTGAGAGAATAAAAGAGAGACTAAAAGAACAATACACATAATGCAACAAAGAAGTAAAGAAAGCTACAAGAAAAGACCGTAAGAACTTTATAGAAGGTATGGCAAGAGAAGCTGAGAAAGCTGCATCTGAACAAAGAATGGGAGATTTATATCAGATAACCAAAAAGCTTTGTGGTCAAGGAAGAAAGGCAAACATGCCTGTTAATGATAAGCAGGGGAAACTCATTACATCAGAGAGAGAGCAAGATCAAAGATGGAAAGATCATTTTGAAGAGATGCTGAACCGTCCAGAGCCTAGCAGTCTAGCAAACATACTGGAAGCAAAGATAGATTTAGAAACTCCAACAGAAATACCATCAAAAGCAGAGATTTATAAAGCAATTACTTCACTGAAGAATAATAAGGCATCCGGAAATGACCAATTACCAGCAGAACTATTTAAAGTAGATCCAAACCTAGCAGCTGAGATTTTACAACCACTTTTTGCTAAAATCTGGAATAAGAATTCTATACCAACAACCTGGTCTGAAGGAAATGTCATCAAACTTCCAAAGAAAGGTGATCTCACCAACTGTAACAACTGGAGGGGAATCACATTATTATCAATACCTAGTAAGATTTTTAGCAAAATATTAATTGACAGAATAAAAAATGCAGCAGACATACAACTAAGGCAAGAACAAGAAGGATTTAGGAAAGGTAAAACCTGTTGTGACCAAGTGTTCACCTTAAAAAATATTATAGAACAGTGTACAGAATGGCAAAGGCAGCTCATTATTAACTTTGTAGACTTTGAGAAGGCCATTGACAGTATCCATCGTGAAAGCCTATGGAAGATCTTGAGGCACTATGGTATACCCAAAAAGATAGTAGAGTTGATCAAGACCTTTTACATAGAATTTAGGTGCACAATAGGCAACACATCTGATACATCCTTCCTGGTTAAATCTGGTGTTAGACAAGGTTGTGTGATGTCAGCTCTCCTCTTCATACTGGCAATAGACTGGGTTATGAAATCTACACTTGATGGTAACAACACAGGAATAATATGGACTCTTTTCACCAGTCTCGAAGACCTAGACTATGCAGATGACTTAGCCTTACTGTCGCATACAAAACATCACATGCAGAGTAAAACAACAGAATTGCAGAAACATGCTAAGAGCATTGGACTAAAAATCAATGTTAAGAAAACAGAGGTTATGTTTTTGAATATTAAACAACCAGCACAGATTCAACTAGATGAGAATACCCTAAACAACACAGACTCATTTACCTATCTTGGAAGTATAGTAACATCTGATGGGGGTGCAGATAAAGACATAAGAGCTAGACTTAGTAAGGCTAGGGGTGCTTTCATAAAGCTAAAAAACATCTGGAAAACAAATTGCGTAAGCTGAAAGACAAAACTAAGACTTTACAACAGCTGTGTTTTATCAGTTTATCAGTTCTATTATATGGAGCCGAATGCTGGAGAATGACCGAAAAAGATACCAACAAACTTTCCAGCTTTCACAATGGATGCCTTAGAAAGATCATGAGGATTTACTGGCCAGCTAGGATCACCAATGAGGAGCTCCATAAAAACACAAACACAGATAATATAAGAACTGTTCTGACAAGATCAAGATGGAGATGGATAGGACATGTGCTCAGAAAGCCTATGAATAACATCACAAGAGTTGCTCTCAGATGGGCGCCTGAAGGAAAAAGGAAGCAAGGCAGACCCAAAAACACCTGGAGGAGAACTGTTGAAAAGGAAATGAAAGAACATAGACTAACTTGGGGAGAACTGGAGAGGATGGCACAAGATAGAGAAAAGTGGAAAACTCTAGTCCTTGCCCTATGTGCCCCCGGGCATAAAAAGGACTAGGTAGGTGGAACGTGTAGCTAGATAAACAGGAGGCGTTACCCTTCCGGAACACCCGGTCCCAATTTCGTTGTAACACTCACCGTTCAGGACCAACTGCCCACTTCTCTGGTGGAAGTTCACGCTTTTAATTTTTTAATTGTTAATTTTAAAGTTTTTTTTTACTTTGCCTTGGAATTGGGACTTGGCCATGCATTGGTATATTTGTTTTATTGTATATAACTGCTGTTACGAAAATAGTTTTTTGAATGAAATTATACATAAAGACAAAGCGATAGACATTTAATGTAGTGCCTTTTTTCATTAAAGAACATTTAAAATATACATACAGAAATAAAGTGGTTGATTGGTTGAATGCTGCTTAACGTTGCATCAGCAATTTTTTTAGCTTTTCGCTACAACTGTTTTATTATTCTCTATGGACTAATCTATGAACAAGTTCGTGTATGCATGTGAAATTCGAGTGTGTTAAATGGTCTGTTTTGTACTAGCGCGCAGTCGGGGCGATTTTAACGTCGCTAGCTTATCGAGTCAGTACGCCGCAGACAAGCGTACCACTCGCCAAGTCACATTTTACTGATACCAGGTGAACCAGTAAAGGCCAACGGTAAGGAAAACTTACTTTCCCACTTGTGGTCTGAGCGGACTCGAATTCACAGCGGTGGAAGACTCTGGATTTGTAGACTAACGTCTTATTTATTAGGCCACCACAGCCTCCATACATACCTAGACATGACACCCAAAATATGAAAGACTCACGAGACATTGTTTAAGCAATAAACACATAATTTTTGTACTATTTAGAGCAAATTCTAAGCAAAGTGTTACTCATATAAAGACCCTTAAATAGGTCGTCCTGGCAACAAAATTAAAATAAAAATTTAAAAAAAGAAAACAATTAATTCATCATCAGACATAGAATTTAAATCTGCATTCAAACTAGCATATTTGTTACTCAAAACCAAACAACAAAAATACCATTTCCATGTTAAAATCATTATCCGGAAAAGTTGATAAAATGTGTCGTAAACCTGCATATAATTATAAAGGGTAATTTAAAATGCACTAAATGAAAAAATGTATGAAACACAGCAGTAGAAATACTGTTTTTTTTAAATTGCTTTCAAGGATGATGTAACTATTGATGGTGGTCTATGAAGCGTATGCTAAATATATATGTGGTGCATTTATTAAGAATTTAAGGTTCATATCTTAAGAACAGGTGACGAGAGACGTACGGATGTGGATGAAGGCTTTAAATGCATGGGTAGTGATATTGAAATTGAAATTATGTTGATTGTCTGTAGAAAAAAACTATATTTAACATAAGAATAACTAGATACATCTTCGCTGCTTGAAAGGAAACACTATAGAAATATCAAGGGAGATTTTCGGAAACTGTTACAAGGTACTAGTAATTTTAGAAATGAAAGAATAGTCACAATGAAAGAACAGAAATAGAAACGTAAGGTAAGATAGTTCTGATATGTTATACAAAGCAAGTCTCGGGCAAGAATTTACAGGAATACGATCTCATTTTCAAGAGCTCTATATGGTGTGAGTTGATGGTAATACAATGTACAATAAAGCTAAATGTTTGGGTGTCGGTACCATAGCAACGTTAGCATAACAAAATGGTTGTAGAAATGCAAATAAATTGGTTTAATTCTAATAATGTAATTTTTCTTATCGCGCATGAATTCAAAACTATGATAAATGATATATGAAACGACAATGTATAAATAACAAAGACATTACTCTGATATATATATATAGTGAAACCTCCCTAAACCGGACACTCTCTAAACCGGACAACTCTCTATTCCGGACAAAATATTTGGTCCCGAATTTATCCTTCTTTATTTTCATTTACAAAAACCTCTCTAAACCGGACACTCTCTATTCCGGACTCCGGACAATCTTTTCAGTCCCAAGTTGCTTATGTCCCTTGAACCTCTCTAAACCGGACAACATTTTGATTTTTTTAATTACTTGAATTCCTTCTTAAATAGATAAGTTTAAAAGAGATTTATAAAAATATTCAAATATGTACATTTAAAAATAATTTTTTTTTAGTCTTGTTTATTATTATTAAAAATAATTGGTATTTAATTTAATTACTCACATATTTATTTTTATTATACCTCATAAGAAAATACGATACTATCTGTAATTTCATTGGTTCGTTGGATCATGTGATCAGGGTGGAGAAAACATCGTGTATCCCTCTGAAGCATCATATCCCACGTCTTCGGAACACCACGACGTCACAATGATATGACGTCATAGATGGAGAATCGGTCACGACGTTCTAGCGTTTGACTCCGATGGGTTCCGATAGGAGAAAAAGCAATGAATCGGAGAAGGGCTGGTGTTTCCAAGCTGTATTTTTAAAATATTTTCTTCCTTTCTGTCTTTCTTATAACCATGGTTATCTTTCGGTATAATAAACAATTTATTGCCTTTGTGTGAGGGAGATATGAACATTTGTTCACCCTTAACAACTCACATTTCCCTCGGGCTTCGCCCTCGGGGAATATGATTTGTTGCGGGTGAACAATGTTCATATCTCCCTCACGCAAAGGCAATAAATGTATAATATATAATTATATATATATTTCATCTATATATTTTCTATTCGTTCTTTTCGTGATTGTTCTTTATTAATTAAATTTGCTTTTTATTTTCATTTATTAATTGACACAATTACTTAAGATTATTACCACCAAGCCCTTCTATTGAGTTGCCATAGTTGTTTGTTAATTATTATCCAGTACTTAACACCTTATGAATTAATGGGACAGGTAAAGTGTCAACACTATTGTTGTCCTGTCAGGGATTATTGATGGTAGTGTTGTTTGTTGTTGTACCTGAATTAGAATCCTATGAAAAAAGTGAATTTCACATGGTCTTTCAGTATTTTAGGATGTGTTAAATCAGTTTCGTCATCGAAATATGCGGTTTCATTGATTTTTTTTTAACTTTTTAAGTCAATCAGAGGAATTAGTTCATTAATTAATGAATTAGCACATGTATTGTTTTATAATAAGATCATGTTTAACAGTGCTTTTTATATGGGGAGAAAAGACACATAGACAGTAAATATAAACTATAAATTAAATCAGAATTTGTTTTGGTTGTTACAGTCAATTACAATAACTGAAGATTTATTTAGTTAAGGGGAGATAATTCAGGTTAAAAATTATAAAAACCTCTCTAAACCGGACACCTCCCGAAACCGGACAAAATCTATGGCCCGGAGCTTGTCCGGTTTAGAGAGGTTTTATTATATATATATATATATATATAATTTTAAAAAATAACACTGAAGATTCACCAAAATTACACTATGTATATATATCATCTTTACAACATGATATTCCCTATCGGTTTCATTCTAGTTCATCAGGGGAATATAAGGTTGTCAAGAAGATTGCCAAACTTAAAGGGCCTATAAGCACTAAACCACCTTCAAGACTCAAGGATCCAGAAATTAAGGCAATTTTGACAGACATACACAACAAATATGTTGTTGCCAAGCTGATAAGGCTTCCAACAACAATATTCTCGTTTGTAAGAAATTCTACCTAGAATGTCTCATTAAGGAGCTTAGTTTAGATGGTATATCAAATAACCCTGCATTTACTAGAACTAATTTTATCAAAAAAATGAAGTTCTTGCCAACCTTAGGGGAGTTCTCCAGTCTTTCGGCATTAATCTTAAAGAGGAAAATCTTGATCTTCCTTACTTGTATTGGATTCCTAAACTCCATAAAATCCATACAAGGAAAGATACAAGGAAATATATATAGCAGGCTCATTTAAATGTACAACTAAACATATATCGGTAACACAAATTTTGCCACTTGTTTCTACATCTGGAATCAACCAAATGTGGATTGTCAAAAATTCTAAAGAATCAATTGGACATCTTGCTTCTAATACTTTATCTCATGTAAAAAAAAGTTTTATGGCCGTCATCACAGTATTGTTGATACGTTTGATGTCTCTGTGTCCAGAATTGCCCTGGATATATTTAATGTCCCATGATTCCATGTTCTTTTCACACAATTTTTATTACACACATGGCGAGTGTAGCAAGCTAAACACTAAGTGCTTACCCTTCTGGAGCACCCGGCCTCCAGCATCCAGAAACAAAATAAAAACTTTGGAACTGACAAGTTAGGTTAGACACGTGTACTTCCACCAGGGAAGTGAGGCCGGGTTTTCCGAAAGTGTTAGCTCCTCTATTTATACAAGAACCAATTCTAGTCTTACTATACAAAAAATAGTCACTAACTACCAACTGTAATTTTTAAATAATTTTGTACAGCATATAACCTTTATTGAACATAAACGTTACATAATAAAATAATAATGTATGGTTTTAGATGTCACTAACTCAAAATCATGCTAAATTTTATGTGTTTATATTAACAAATATTAAATTTGGATAGTATCGGACATTGTAAAATATGAGCGGGTATTATACAATATACATTTATTGCCTTTGTGTGAGGGAGATATGAACATTTGTTCACCCGCAACGAGTCATATTTCCCGAGGGCGAAGCCCGAGGGAAATGTGACTTGTTAAGGGTGAACAAATGTTCATATCTCCCTCACACACAAAGGCAATAAATTATTTATTATACCGAAAGATAACCATGGCAATAAGAAAGACAGAAAGAAAGAAAATATTTTAAAAAGACAGTCTGAAAACATCAATCCTTTTCCGATTTATTGCTTTTTCTCCTATCGGAACTCATCGGAGGCAAACGCTAGAACGTCAAGACCGATTCTCCATCGATGACGTCATATCATTGTGACGTCGATGTGTGTTCCGAAGATGTGGGATATGACGTTTTCAGAGGGATACACGATGTTTTCTCCACCCTGATCACATGATCCAACGATCCAGTCAAATTACAGATAGCATCGTATTTTTCTAATGAGGTATAATAATCAGTATTATATGATTTCTATGATGTCGTGTAGATGTTCTGCTCTAAAACATATCAGGTACTTTTTTTGCTCCAGACTACATAATTCTATGCACGCATGAAAAAATAACTAAAAACATAACATACATTCAGACGACCCCTAAATCGATCTAGTTATGTCGTATTTTTTCTATTCTAAGTCAGCATGACGGTCAATGGTTCAGTTATATTGATTCGGCAATAGGTAATTTATTTTTTAATATGTTTATACATACGCAAGCATTTTTTATTGCTTTACATGTTAAAACTTGTTATTTCAGTACAGACTGAACATATTTACAAAACGAAATTGTTAAAAACATCATCTGCTTAAGATGGTTCTGTTCAGCTGAGACAACATTTTTATCTTTCCCAAACATTTAAAAAAATTCAAAGAACAATGTTTTTCAAGAAAACAAATTATGTTGCATACACTTAGACTAATAAGTTAATATTTCACTTTGAAACACTGCTAGACCTCAATATTTTATTTCTTTCAATGTTATTTGGCATGGTAATTAAAAAACCTAAATTTTTGAAAATGTGTAGTTTATTATCAGATGATTCAATTTTACCGTTCAATTAACAGACACAAAATATTTCTTATCTCTGTCATTTGTTTCCTTGTTCCTTGTTTCGCGGTCTAATATTCATTTGGATATTGCTAAGTTCATGTTGTTTAGTAATTATAAAATAAGATTATTAAAATCTCTGTTGACGATAACCATACATAATAATGTTTACCAATATCCTTACATCTCTGGTTTCATTGGAGGTTTTTATCTAGTCGGTTACTACAAAATCTTTAATGCATCTATTCTACAATCACTGATCTAAAAAACAAGATAAAAGAAGAAACATATCAAACCAAAACTACCTGACCATTTGCAAATCACAATCAGAAAAGCAAAGAAAGTAAAAATTGACCAATTGCATTAAACACGCGAACGTTCACAAGGGAAGATAATCCGGGTACTTCGGAAGGATAAGCAACCCTCCTGTCTAGACAGCTATAGGTAAACAACATTGACCTGTCCGTTTGACCTTTCATTAGGAATATTCACACAGGAGGGTACACCCAATAAATGGGTGGTGTAAAGATCTAAAAAAGATACACAGTGCAAAAGTTTGCTTTATGAGGTGTGTATACCTCACGATGTTCATACAAAATAAACACCTGTGCTCCCTATACACAGATATACTTGGTCTGTGTTATATATTCAAATGAAAGGTCAAGCGGACAGGTCAAAGTTGTTTGCCTATACATCCGCCACTTGTGTGTGATCAAAATTAACAATAATAAACATTTGATATTTGAATGGAGAATTAACATATTGATTTGGGTTTGTTCTACGTGTTTATTTGTTTATTTTTTTCGTGTTTTTCGTTTTATTGGATATTGCCAACTGCATGTTTTTCAGTGATAAAGAAAGAAATTTTGTAGAACAAGAACAATACCTTATAATGTTAATCAGTATGTTTACCATCTCTGGTTTTCGTTACATAAATTTATTAAGTATGTCACTATTAAATATGCATTTAATGGACGAAAGCCATGCATCTCTAATTCTTCAACCATTAATCCATAACGAAAATGATTTGAAAATATATAAGCAATACAAACATACCAGTTCATGTACAAATCACGTTCCGAAAATAAATGTAAATAATATATAATTAATTTTTGTATAGCAAACATGAAATATCATATTTCGACACAATTGTAATACAAATGTATACAATATATACAATATACATTTTTCTGCATGGTTATTCAGCACATAAGTTCTCTTTCTGTATATTCAAAGAAAATTGATAATGGAGAGGAATAATAGCAAGCTAGAAGTTATATGTCTTACGACTCAAGATGAAATTGAATTATACATTTATTATACGATTTTAAATTATTAACACTTTAAGTAAGGCTATTTTTAAACTTCTAATTTGCTTGAATTTCCCTATGCATACCTGTATATAGTAAAAAAAATTACTTTAGAACACTGCAAATATATTTCCAAAACCTATTAAAAATACCAATTATCCAAAATTGCTTAATCTTATTTTTTCTAATGCTACATTATATTTAAATATTGTTCTTAAACTGTTAAAATTTAATTTGCTATCATTTGATCTGGCATTGTATATATAATTTCTCACTAGGATTAATATAAAGTTAAAAGGTTTCAACTTTTCCGAAATGTTTGGATTACCAAAGATAGCTGTTTCAGGATTTATTTCTAAGTTTATTCCCTCATTTTAAAACAAATTTTCCAAGTTCATCCAAAGATTATAAACATGTTGACACTCCCAAAACAAATGTATTTACATTTTTCATCTGTTCTTATTCATTTTTTTTCAAATACATGTTGCTAAAATGTTATTATTTATTCTATACTGAAACCATTGGAAATAAGTATTTTTGGTTGTAAAAAAGGGTATGCTATTGTAAATTTTCCATTCCTTATCTCCAATGTTATACCCTGATTTTCATTTTATTTCACTTGTCTGTATTTTGTTTGTCTTTATTAAACGTAAGTACATGTCTTTAGCGCATTTTTAGTTTTAAAAATTATTTTTAGTGAAACGGTATAAACGGTTTATTGTTTTATTATTGTTGGGGTGTATATTTAGTATTTTCATTTACTCTGTAATTGAATTTATAAGACTTTTATATTCTAGAAAATTTGTTTTGATGTCGTATTTTAGTTTAACATTTTCAAAATCTATTTATTGTTGGTTTTTATCTATTAAGTCTTTCACGAAAACGATATCGTTTTTAAATATTCTTTATAAAGTATTGTTTCATTGTTTATTTTTATATTTTATTACACCATATGCACGAGGATTCAATGTCCGTCCAGTTTTGAAGAAAGATTCTTGTTTGTAAAACAGACCATGCTTCAAAAACATTTTTCCAAAATGTATTTTTAATATTATGTGTTTTTATATTCAAATATTCCGCCCCCATAGTGGCAATGTCATAACGGCCTCTAGGTTTGTAAAATTCTCTTGGCTTATCTCCTTTGGGTATATACATAATAATTCCTTGTTTCTGAGTTATAGACAATTCTCCTTTTATGTAACCTTCATTTATTGACCTTATATTAGTACATATATCCCCAAATCTTTCCAAATTTTTAAAAAAGAATTCTACCGTAAGTCCATCAGACGCTGGACTCTTGTTATTTTTCATTGTCTTTAATACACACAACACCTCATTATTAGTTATAAATCCCTCCAGTTTTAAATTGTCAACTTGGTTTAATTTATTTATATCTATAGACAATTCTATTTTTCGATACAAGTGGAGTTATCTTTTTTTATAACTAGAGGGCGCTATTACGTAAGCCATTACAAGACTGATTCAGTCATTGTTTACAGTAGCGACGTATTATATACATGTGTGTAAATCGAAACTTAATTGTAACTCTTAGCAAGTTAATTTCATTGTTAAAATGCCTTACGTATCTGGAGGAGGAAAACGCTGTGTTATCGTAGGTTGTCACAACAACCAAAAGAAGATTTACGAATGGAAAAAACGAATATGTGCCGAACTAGAGGAGGACTAAAAGGTTGTATGTTGATTTAATTTTTTTTTAAAATAATAATAATAATAAAGTAAATCAAGATCACATTTGTTGTAATTTTTAATGTCTTGAGTTCAGAAATGCTTGTTTACACACTTGTCAAGATTATTTCACTTTTTGCTCATCATGTTACGAACAAATGTATATAAAAAATTGCTGCTGAAAAAACATGTACCGGTATTTGACAAAAGAACCGGGAGCAAAATTTCTTGACTTGACCGGGGTTCAACCCATGGACTGTCACTCTCAAGACGTTCAAGAAGTAATTGGCCTGATCGACTCATATGCTACGAATTTGAGATTCTTTACTCAAATTGAACAATAACATCATAAAGACTATCTAGAAGAGTATTTAGCATCTTCAATCAGATTATAATATAAAAAAGTTCAAAAACTAAATATATGATTATGTACAAAATTTTTTGTATTCATCACAGAGGATAAACCTTCCAGCCTGAAAATCATCCACTAAACGGACAAGCATATGTTTTAAGTAAAATGATCTTACTCTGGGTAAGAGCTGGTTGATGAATTCCTCATCATAATTCACATCAATTGTGACATGTTTCATGGGATCAGAATTCCATACAAAAAACTTGCATTTTATTATATTGGTGAAGTGCATTTGCATCTGAACCTTGAAATAATAACCTTTTTCTCTCCTTTTTGTTAATTTCATAACCCTGTTGTGTTTTTATTATGTCATAGTTCTTCGAATCGCTGGTCAATTCACTAATTGGTTTTAATGGGCATTTTATCTCCAACAATATTTCGTTTGAAACAATTCCATCTGGACTTGCAGATCGGAGAGAAATGTTTATGTACAACTGTGCCAATGGTATTAACAGTGCAGTTGTGAACATTTTTATTTTGGTTCTGATAATTTTCCGTGTTCTGTGGCAATGTTTCACTTGAATCGAGTTTGTACAAATGATTATTAACCAATTCTATTTTAATATCGAATGTAGCCCACGGAGCATGTTCTAATAAATTATATTCCCTACAGGCAGCGCCTGTGATGTACTGTGTATACTTTCAAACACCTATCAAATGTTATCGGATATATTTTAATTAAATTTAATTATATAATTAATGCATTCCAATCATTGATTACCCTGTGCCGACTTACAATGTCCCGGAGGTCTACTTTCGGTTTTACTTTTCCAACAGTGGTAAACAATTAAATCTGATAATAGGGATTAGTACTAAATATACATTGATGTTTATCAGTCATCATACCGAAATCTTTATTTCTAAATAAAATGCGACAAATGCTAATTAGAAAAAACAAACTGTATGAAAACACTATCGATGTTTAATAGGAATCAGTCTTGTAATGGCGGACGGTCACGTGGTTTCAAGATGGATGCGCCCATTGATTTGACGATAGAAACGTCTATATGTTTAAATTCGTCTTTTATATCTATTTTTTCTGTCTTTTTTCTTCATAGAGCTTTGCTTAAAAATTAACTTCATTAAGAATTTCTTTTTGATCAGTTATTTCGTTTCCACTTTTATCTATTAGTCTGTGTGTCGTTTTATTTTCAAAATTACGATTTTCCAAATTAAGGAAGTATTTATTTGGTTTTCCCCTTCCTCCATCCACTGCACTCTAGATCTTATTATACTACCTTTTAAGTTTTCATTTCTGCCAGTTTCTAAATTTTCTTTTAAATCCTGCAACACCGATAGGTCTTCTTGATTTAAATTATTTATGTTCTAAATTTAATATTTGACTTTTTAAATTGATTTCGCACACGAAAGGCTACATTGGAAACTTTATGACAAACGTGAGGACTTCAAGTTTTTTATTGTCAACTTTCCTTTTCATGCAGCAATATACCTGCTTCTCCTGCGTATGGTGTATTTGTTTCCTAATTAATACGCTATGGTAGAGCTTGTTCCCACTACGGGGATTTTGTACAAAGAAGTAGGCTGCTTGCAAATAAATTGTTGACTCAGGGATATTGCAAGCCTAGACTATCAAGAAGTTCTATGGCCGTTATCACAGTATTGTTGATAAGTTTGATGTTTCTGTGTCCAGGATTGCTCTGGACATATTTGACGTCTCATAGTTCCATGTTCCTTTCACACAATTTTGATTACACACGTGGTGGGTGTAGCTAGCTAAACAGGAGGTGCTTACTCTTTCGGAGCACCAGGCCTCACTTCCCTGGTGGACGTTCACATGTCTAACCTAACTTGTCAGTTCAAATGTTTTTACTTTACTTCAGATTGTGATTCGGACATGGATTAGTATGTTTGTTTTTGATTTCTACTTTCTTTTTTTTTTTTTTTTCTTTTTTTTTTTTTTTTTTTTTTTTTTTTCTCTTTTTTTTTCTTTTTTTTTTTTTGTTTATTAAAGATAAAAAATACATTTTCCTCGTATTTCCATAAAAAGTGTTTATAAATATAATTGGCAGATATTGTAAACTGTATATCATCCATATTAATTATATTTTCTTAGTTATATAAAGGTACCATGATTCGTGTAACTGTATCTTTTATACATTGTTTAATTTAATTAATAAACACCTGATCTTGTAAGAAGCTGGCGTTAAATTTCCAAAGACCCTTACGCTTAACAAAATTATTTGGCCTAAGAGACAAGATTACCATAGAATGATTCAGCCTATAACTGGGTTAAATTTGAACTTTACATGCTTGATTAAATATGCTGTCAGTTATTAGAAAAAATCCAATATAGGCTGTTTAACAGGTGTTTTCTTCTTCTCCGTGTATACATTTTTAAATTAGGATATAGTTTTCTAGAAGAATCAATCAAATTGTACGTACTTTAATTTCCAAACGCTTTTTCTAGCCATTGGTTTATTTATATTTTTATATCTATCAATATCAATATTGTATCAAATCAAAATCTCCACTTATAATACTTGTTGCGCATTTAAGTGTCTCTATATTGTCTAATCAAAAACAAACATACTAATCCATGTCCGAATCACAATCCAGAAGCAAAGTAAACACTTTGGAACTTACAAGTTAGGTTAGACACGTGAAGTGAGGCCGGGTGCTCCGGAAGGGTAAGCACCTCCTGTTTAGCTAGCTTCACTCGCCACGTGTATAATCAACATTGTGTGAAAAGAACATGGAACTATTTCTAACTAATTTTGTGTAAAAATCAGGTGAATCATTATTAAGGCCATATAAATTCAGTAAATTAAATCTGAAATTATTCATTTCTACATCTGATATTAAAAAATTACCATCGGTATCTGTTACTTCTTTATGTAGTTTAACATCTGAACCCTTTTAAAAAGAAAACAAACACACCTAGCGTTTGATGTATATTAGGAAAAAGATTTTGTTATCCGATTGACTTTTTACTGTACTTTCCATTATACTCGAAAAATGTACATCTTGTAAGCAATAACTGTGACAATTCAGATCTTTATAACTAAAAACATCATGCCGTTTCTTAAAATCGGACAAACCTCTACAAGTATAAGACAATATTCTTATTACAATGTCAAACGTTTACCACCGTTTTTATCTACACTCATGATTTAAACGATATAATAACAATGTGTTGTAAGATATAACAAAAAACTTATACATATAATATGCGTGCAGTATGAAAACTAACTTATTTACAAAAATACAAGTAGGTTTATGACAACAATTCACGTTTTCTTGCATTATGCTATTGAGAGAGAGAGGGGGGGGTTGTTGTTGTTGCAAGTGCAAGAATTGTATTAACAAAAAGATGTTGCTAAAGCCCCATTTATACGGCGAGAATTGCATACCTAAGTATTTTTACTCATATGTAAATTTACTTATGTAAGCAAAAGTATATTTTACTTTGCGTTCATACATAATTTATGTACCATAAGTAAATTTGAAGTTTTCAACCAATTTTGGATAATTTTCCTTTTGAACATTGAACAGTTTAGACTTGTTTATCAGATAAGAACGTTTCCTTACAATTTAAGCACTGATTTGATACTGAGCTATTATAATGACAAAGGAGCAGTTCTACTTGGTGATCCAGCATATCTGTCATAAAACAGTTTTAGAATCGTTAAAAATGTTATGTGACATATCCTTTAAAGGGTAGAACGACACTGGATCTTTGATCTCTTTGGGTTGCTTGAAATGCCTATTGTGATGTTTGAAATAAAGGATTGATGTCCATGTCGTGTTTGCATGTTCTGTAAAAGGAGCTTGTGGTGTTCCTCATAACATATATCTGGTATTTAGATTAGCCAATGTATTCTAACACCCAGTTTAGCCCCCAAAATGTTTACACATTTTAGCTATTTATTACATTAAAACTTCTTTTTTTAACTGAGCTGGACCCCTAACTCAAATTAGTTAAGCTTCATTCTTGTATATGAAGCTGCAAATTAACTCTTTAGGAATCGATTGAATGTTTTTATTGAACTTGATGGTAAAACTTATTTTCGTGATGTTGAAGATGATGATGCTTGTAATATTTGTTTTCCCAAAACACTTCGTGACAACATTGCATCTCCTTTCATGGACAATTCATTGTCAAATTTGTAAAAGTAAATTTCCTTTACATTCTTTGGTTGGCTTTTGTTGCTTAAGTACTTTCTCTTCGAAAACTGGTAAAACGTCAAATTTTGGTGACCGTTTGTCACTAGTTTTTGTGCTCTTGTCAAATGAATCTATTTCAGTTACAATTTTTTATCTTTATTTGATTAATATTACAAATCAATGAGGGCAGTGGTGGTTAATAGTGGTTGGCTTCTTTAACCGCTATAAGTTAGATCCCCGATTGTAACACCGTATGTGGTGAGTGGGTCTCCCTTACAATTGACACCTGTTGGTTAGCTCGATGTAAATACAATGGGATATATGTAATGTTAATCTGTGACATTGTATATCAGTGGACATTTTTTCTGGTACAAGGCAGATGACAAACACCAATATTCACTCCTGCACCTCATGGACCTGAATGAACATTAACTCATAGAGATAAATAACCTGGCATAAGCCCATACGTTAAAAATTATGTGAGTAAATACTACTGTGTGTTCATACGACACTGTAGCAAAATTTGCATACCTTAGTATAAAATATTCACATACTATAGCAAATTTGCACTTGGTCCCTACTAGGTGCAAACTTACTTACATGAGTAAAATTTGCGTATATGGAAAGTTGTTCATACGACACAATTTGCATATTTGAGTAAATTTACATGATGCTGGATCACCAAGTAGAACTGCTCCTTTGTCATTATAATAGCTCAGTATCAAATCAGTGCTTAAATTGTAAGGAAACGTTCTTATCTGATAAACAAGTCTAAACTGTTCAATGTTCAGAATGAAAATTATCCAAAATTGATTGAAAACTTTAAATTTACTTATGGTACATAAATTATGTATGAACGCAAAGTAAAATATACTTTTTCTTACACAAGTAAATTTACATATGAGTAAAAATACTTAGGTATGCAATTCTCGCCGTATAAATGGGGCTGAATTATATAAGTAAAATATTTTTGACTTGGAAGTTAAACACAATAACTCAACCCAACTAATTCCATAGCACCACTACGGTAGCTCAGTTGGTAGTATGCTGTCTTTGTATGCGGTAGGTCGTGGTTCGAACCCCGGCCGAAACTTGACCAAGACGTACAACAGGTAGCAACTGTTCCTTCGCCATTCCTTCGACATTTATAAATGAAAGTCGCACGCAGTGTCTTTCAGAAGAAACCTTAAAAACCGATTAAAACCGATGTACCGTGTCACGACAGACGCGTACGTGTCATTTCAAAGAAGCTTCCCTGCACATTGCCATATCAAAGGTCAAACTTTCTGCCACCTCACCTATAGCTGGTGACGTCTTGATATAAGTGAAATATCTTTGACTGGGACGGAAAACCCCATTTAGTCAATCTCTTTTCGTTTGTTCATTGTTAAAATTTCAACAGGTATTTACTGTATGTTTTTACCATCAAGCAATTTTTTATAACTGTTTCTATACTTGAACCGCGTGCAGTGGTCCTGCCAGAAAAGAATGAACGTGCAAGCCTGATGCCAACGCGTCCACAGTAGAGTATCCGGGGGCATACTCTCCCTGGAAATTAAAAAAGGAAGCGATTTTGTGCATTTTTCTGCATTCTAAGACAATGTGTTTGTGAGTTAAAAAGACTACTAAGTATTCAAATTCGGGGTTTGTCCGTTTTTTATTCAAAGACAGTAATACAGCTAGAAATAGAAAAAAATGTACATAATTTTGCTGGATTTTTGCTGCTTTTTCATGTGTACAGTTTATATGTGTATATTGTAAACGACAATAAACAGAATGACAAGTGACAAATTAAATTCATTGTAAAATTATCAAAAAATAATGTGCAAGCACGCTCATATGCACGCTACGCCACTGATGTGTTTTTGTATTTTGTTTTAGGGGCCTTCTGTTGGTGATGAATATCACACATCGAGCTATACAGAGAGTACTTGTGAAGAAACCGAGTAGATAGGCGTGAAATAATGTACATTTTCTTATACAGAGAGCGCTTGTGAAGAAACCGAGTAGGTAGGCGTGAAATACTGGACATTTCCTTACACACAGCGAGCTATACAGAGAGTACTTGTGAAGAAACCGAGTAGATGGGCGTGAAATACTGGACATTTTCTTATACAGAGAGCGCTTGTGAAGAAACCGAGTAGGTAGGCGTGAAATACTGGACATTTCCTTACACAGAGCGAGCTATACAGAGAGTACTTGTGAAGAAACCGAGTAGATAGGCGTGAAATACTGGACATTTCCTTACACGCATAGAGCTATACAGAGAGTACTTGTGAAGAAACCGAGTAGATGGGCGTGAAATACTGGACATTTTCTTATACAGAGAGCGCTTGTGAAGAAACCGAGTAGGTAGGCGTGAAATACTGGACATTTCCTTACACACAGCGAGCTATACAGAGAGTACTTGTGAAGAAACCGAGTAGATAGGCGTGAAATACTGTACATTTCCTTACATCAATTTAAAGACGGACAAAATATATCATTGTGCAATAAGAATGCTAGGATTAACAGGTTCGAAACTTGTCATAGCATTACAAGCATTCAGCTTACCAAGTCAACAAAAAATACGGCCTACAAAATAAAAACTAACAGTAGAACTGTGGGTGCTGAGGCAACTTGGATGAGCAAGAACGGGACTGGAAACTTGACCATTGCATTTTTTTATGGTCAGCTTACCCATGAGATGATGTGCAATGGAAACTGCTTTCACGATAAAAGTTGAGAGGTTGTCCGTGGAGGGTGATGAGAAAGTTTAGATAAGGAAGAATCTGGGAACATGAGACAATCACTAATCAGCAAGATGAACAGAAAAGAACTAAAACGTGTAAAAATTATCCTAATTTTGGCTGTTGTTTTATGTGTATTGTATGCGTTATTTGGCCAGTGTTATAAAGCATTGCCGCTTACTGAGTTCCGTTATCCGTCTTCTATAAACTTTAAACAGTTTGTTGAAGAGTACCAACGGAATGTATCCCATAATTTACCTCTTAGACGGGTCGAATATAAGTTTCTCAGGAAACCAAAATCATTGTGCTCCTTAGGTCATCACAAAATGACCAAAAAACGTGTATTTCTAATATTTTTAGTAAAATCAAAAACTGAAAATATCAAAAAACGAAATGCAATACGAGAAACGTGGGCCAATGACAATACCATGACATCTAACTCCGTGAAACGAGTGTTTTTGATTGGTCACTCCAAAGATGTCACGACAAACAAAAACTTGGAAATGGAGATTGAATATTATGGTGACATTTTGTTAATAGACTTTATCGATGACTACGATAATAACACTATAAAAACGTTAGGTGGTATGAGATGGTTATACGAATTCTGTGATAATGTGGATTATGTTATGCTAGTAGACGATGATTATTTTGTAGCAACAAATTCGCTTTTGACTTTTTTGAAGGCACAAAATCAAAAATCCGCCAAGTTGTTTATGGGGTACGAGTATCCGAATTCCGGTCCCTTTCGTTTTCTGTTTTCTAAATGGTATGTTTCTTTTTCCGACTATGAGTTTGACACTTATCCCCGCTATTTATCAGGAGGAGCAGTAATTATGACAAAAGACATAATTACATCTTTGTATATAGCCTCCAAAGTGATAAAACAGTTTAAGATCGATGACGTGTATCTGGGCATTATTGCTCACCTGCTAGGTTTAAAACCACAACATAATCAACATATCTATGTGGATAAGATTCAACACACAGACCCACAATTCAAAACGTTACTGGCGTCACATGGTTATGAAGTAGATGAAATGTACAAAGCATGGTCGTGCCATCAACAAAATATATGTAATTTCTCTGATTCTACTGGAATGATTATTATTACTATCAGCATTGTCAGTACTTTGATTGTTTTCTTTATTATTATACGTTACTCTGGAATAGTTCATTACCTGTATTTTAACAGAGCAAAGAGTGGATCCATTTTTAAAGAATATTGTGCACGATCACGACGTAAATTGTCACGCAAATTCCGGTTTGGTTGACTTCGTGCTTATAAGCAAACACAATTGACCCGTCCGCTTGATCTTAGTTAGGGACCATTCCATTTATGTGTAGGGGAACACAGATGTCTATTTTGTCTGCATCATAGGAAGCATGCATTGTACATGTATCACGTGAATCCTAACATTGCTAATGATTCAGATGGCTCATCGCGTATGAATATTTCTACTGAAAGGTCAAGTGCACAGGTCATTGTTTGTCTATTCTTTTCATTTTGTCATGTGTAAACTTATTACATATTGCTGCCAGCTTCACATGTACAAGGGATTCCTGGAATTGAAATTTGACGGCTTAGTGAAAACATGCAATAATCTTCAGATTTTCTTTTCTTTTTCTTTTTTTTTTTTGGCTTAGTGAAAACATGCAATAGTCTTCAGATTTTCTTATTTATTTTTTTTGGTGAAGTCTTCATGTAAACCACGTGTTTTCAACATATAGATGACGTCACATTATTAACCACCGCACTATGAATAACAATTGCTCAAATGTACTTACCGTAAATAGTAAACAATTTATTATTATTATTATTATTATTATTATTATTATCTACATTTATTTTTATTATTATTGAAGATTATTACTAATAGGAAATCAATTTTTTCATACTGCACGCTTTGTCACACGACGCTGTCGTTTATGACGTCATATGATTGTTTTCGACGTCATCGTTTTGTTGTTGTTATATTGCACTAGTTCTTTAATATCCCTTTACAAGACCTAGTTTGCTTAATAGAATCTATCACAACTTGTGGTGTCAGATAGGGAAATCTCAACCCGAGTTCTAATATATTTAGTCCAAAACGAGGCTTGTTTGATTAATTCTATTTTTTGCATCAGAAAGTACAATTTTACCATTTCAAATACATTTCAACTGATCGATACGCTTGATTTTTTAATTTAAAGATTAATTAGGGACCAATCCATTTATGTGTAGGGAAACACAGATGTCTATTGATACACCTCTGATTTTGTTGGAAAACAGCATGTTGTCTATCTAGCACAAGGTGCTGAGGGAACTTGGATGAGCAAGAACGGGACTGGAAACTTAACCATCGCCTTTCTAATAGCCAGCTTACCCATGGGATGACGTGTAATTGAAACGGACTTCACACTGAAGGCTGAGTTTTTCCGAGGGTAATGAGAAAGTTTAGATAAGGAATAATCTGGAAATACGAGACCAACAGTAATCAGCAAGATGAACAGAAAAGGACTAAAACATATAAACATTATCCTAATTTTGGCAGTTGTTTTATGTGTGTTGTATGCGATATTTGGCCAGTGTTATAAAGCATTGCCGCTTACTGAGTTCCGGTATTCGTCATTTATCAACTTTAAACAATTTGTTGCAGCGTACCAATTTAATTTATATACATATTTTGCTTTTACACTTATGGCAGGTTTTTTTTACATTTAGAGAAAAATATCGTCACATTATTGTAAAATAATTTTTCATTTATTTTTAAATACATTTTTCACATTTAATTTCAAATACATTTTTTAACCACTGCGGTTGCTCAGTTGGTAGAGTACTCGCTCCGTAAGTGGAAAGTCGTGGGTTCGAAATTAAAGTCACTGTTCTTTCGGATGGGAACTTAAAATAAACGAGGTCCCGTGTCGCGGTGGGCTTGGCACGATAAAGACCCCTTTTGTATAATGCCATGAGCGCAACGCACAGAAAAAATATCTACACCTTCGCCTATAGCTGGCGACGTCTCGATATAAGTGAAAATCTATTTGGTATTAAACGGATCATACTTATTAAGTAGAGGGTTATCCCTTTTTGTTCAGGTTTTTAAATTTTTCACATTGTGATTCGTTTATGATGAAGGTTGTGATATTGACGGATATTTTTGTGTTTGAATTTGGGATTATGGTGTGGACATGGACCAGTATGCTTGTCGTGGACTTTTAGGATTGTGATTGGGACATGGAAACTCAAGTTTGATTTTGGGATTGTGATTTTGACTTGGAGCGGTAATTTTGTGTTGGACTTTGAACCTGTGATTGGGACATGGACAATTAAATTTTGTGTTTGTTTTTGGGATTATGATGCGGGCATTGACCGGTGTGCTTGTGTTGGACTTTTAGGATTGTGATTGGGACATAGACAACTAAAGTCTGTGTGTGATTTTGACATGGAGCGCTTATTTTGTGTTGGACTTTGAACTTGTGACATGGACAATTAAATTTTGTGTTTGACTTTGGGATTGTGATTTTGACATGGAGCGATAATTTTGTGTTGGACTTTGAACTTGTGACTGGGACATGGACAATTAAATTTTGTGTTTGATTTTGGGATTGTGATTTTGACATAGACAAGTATGTTTGTGTTAGACTTTGGGACTGTCATTGGGACATACACAAGTATGTTTGTGTTGGACTTTGGGACTGTCATTGGGACATACACAAGTATGTTTGTGTTGGACTTTGGGACTGTCATTGGGACATACACAAGAATGTTTGTGTTGGACTTTGGGACTGACATTGGGACATACAAAAGTATGTTTGTGTTGGATTTTGGGACTGTCATTGGGACATACACAAGTATGTTTGTGTTGGACTTTGGGACTGTCATTGGGACATACACAAGTATGTTTGTGTTGGACTTTGGGACTGTCATTGGGACATACACAAGTATGTTTGTTTGGACTTTGGTACTGTGATTGGTCATGACCATGGGCCAGTAATTTTGTGTTGGTCTTTGAAATTTGACATGGACAGGTAATTTTGTGTTAGAATTTGGGATAATGATTGGGTTTATGCGATGAGAGTTACTGTGGTCCTTTAGCTGGTTCTTTAGAGTTTGGAACATGTTCTTGAAAAGCGCTGTATTTATTTCCAGTGACAAAGTATATAGGTATGTGCTCGAAATATAACAATGATTGATTAATTGATTGATGCCTTATTCAAAATATTTCACCAGTTATTAGTGAAATGGCAACACTCTAGACTTTTCCTTTAATACTGGACTCAAGACTACATGTAGTGGTGTTTCGCGTATATTTCAAATCGAAAAGCTGTTTTTGAATACGTTTACATGAATGCATGTTACATTACATTTCTATCACATTTGTATGAATAGATTGGCTCTACGTGACGCCATCCCATTGTGGGTGACGCACAGAGGCAATTGAATTCCTACGCCATAGAGTTGCTATTTTTTTTACTTGCTATGGCTGTATTATTGTTTAAATTGTTGATTTGTTGCTGGAAAATGTCTAAAAATTTAATAATAAGAAATAAAAATTATTTTTCAATTTGTTATGGAATTATAAAAGAATTGAAAAATTTGCACACGTTAGATAATTCGCTACGCGAATTATTCAGTGTGCAAAATCTTAATTCTTTCATACTTCCATAACAAAAAGAAAAATTATAAAATTCTTTTATATATCGATATATAGTTAAACTTTTCTATAGTGGCCATTAGTAGTAGTGTCTAAGCAGATGAGACCCTTGGAAGTATGAAAGAATTGAAAAATTTGCACACGCTACGCGAATTATTCAGTGTGCAAAATCTTAATTCTTTTATACTTCCATAACAAAAAGAAAAATTAATATTTGTTCTGACTATTTGTAAGATTTTTTGTTTTTTGCTTTTTTTATATTTGTATTTTGCTTTTTGGGTTTTTTCTTTTATATATCGATATATAGTTAAACTTGTCTATAGTGACCAGTCTATAGACTTAGTCAAAGTAACAACTATAGACAGGTTGATGTTATTTCCAGATGTTGTTATTCACAGGTTAGACTGCATTATATACTATAATGAGTTACCGTTCTTGATTACATATATTATATACAGTCCAACCTGTCGTAAAGGCCACTTGTATATAACATCCACCTGCTTATAAAGGCCAGTAGAATTGTATCTCAACTGTTCTTCAGTCATATTATTTGAACCTGTATATAAAGCTCACCTGCACATAAAGGACACTTTTACTGGTTCCTTTGGGTGACCTTTATAGACAGGTTTTACTGAACTTGTTAATTACCAGTGATTACCATTTTTACCTCTATACGGGCGTTGTTCTCACTCGTGCTCCAAGAGGTCTATATCATGGTCGATGTTTGTGATCCACAAATATATACCCAAGTTTATTTTTGCTTTATACACCACACAGTGTAAGTTTTTACGTTTATTTAATTTATATAAATATATTTTTATATTTTCTTATTTTTTATAATTTATATTGACTACTTCAATCAATTTACTTATATCTGTGATTGCTAATTATGTAATTATATTTTTTTATTTCAATACGTTATGGTGTGTTTCGTACATTCAATTTTAGTATGTTAACATTATATTTATACTATTGGTCAGTAACATTAATGGAATAATTCATTTTTATGGTCAAAAATTAACTGTATACATGTATATGTAGAACGCAAAGGGCAAATTCTATGTCGATTGTATGAATATGTAATTGCCGAATCGCCGGCCACGCCGACAATGTTCCGACAAGGGCCCGGCTTGCTTGGATTTCACACAAAAAGAATGAAAACTCGGCCTGAATTGTGTCATTTAATGACGTCACTGACACTAGAACGCCAATAGTTGCCGTGACGCTGCTTTGGTACCGGTTTGACAGCTAGTGTCGGAACATAAAAGGCGTGGCCGGCGATATGTCAATGCTTAATAAGGTTTGCTATATGCACGTTTTTCTTAAATTATAGTTTTTATAGCATATAGGACTTTAAATAAAATTTCAAGATTTAGAAAAATTTGAAGAGTTGGTTATACTTCTGTAAAAAGTCAGAATTATTTCATTCCTATAATATGTACGTGTTAGGATTCGTCTTCAAGGGACGAAAATTAAAGGGGAAGGGTGTAAATGTAGCGATATAGCTAAATGGTATAGTATGTACTATGTACAGATTGAGAGACGCACATGAGGTATATTTTAGACGAAACGGTAGAGCGCTCGCTTTGCAAACGGGCAACCCGGTTTCGATCCCCGACGTCGGGAAGGAAATTTTATAATTTTTCATTATAATTAGCATTTACGTTACTATACCTCACAGGAGTAACTAATACTGCAAATTTCTCCATAAAACAGGTAAAAAACAGATATACCTTTGATTAATTTGTTAAATACTTTCTAACTATTCCAAGCGTCAGTTAACAACTGCGGTAGTTCAGAGTGCTCGCTCCGAAAGTGAGAAATCGTGGGTTCGAACCCCGACCGGGTCTGACGCAAGACTTGAAAGTGGGTAGTGACTGTTCTTTCGCCAAGCACTCAGCATTACGAAATGAAAGTCACCGTTCTATCGGATGGGAACTTAAAATAAACGAGGTACCGTGTTATGGTGGGCTTGGCACGCTAAAGAACCCTGCTGTATAATGCCATCAGCACAACGCATAGACAAAATGTCTGCACCTTCGCCTATAGCTAGCGACGTCTCGATATAAGTGAAATATTATGACAGGGACGTTACTTAACTCAACTCCAAGCGTCAGTAATATCTTTTAAATGTGACGAACATAAACTATCAATAAAACGAAATGTAATTAAATTCAAGTCATAAATGTGCCACGTAATATAATTGAATTCAATGTATCTATCGGTAAATCAGTGGTCTGAAGTACCTTGTTACATGTCATTGCCTCGCATTGAGGCCGCGGTGGCTTAATGGATATGACGTCAGTCTACAAATCCAGGGTCTCTCGCCGCTGTGAGTTCGATCCCCGTTCAGGCCACATATGGTAAAGTAAAATTTCCTTGCCGTTGGTCTTTACTGGTTCATCTGGTATCAGTATAATGTGACAGGGGGAGTGGTACGATTAGATTGTCTGCAACGTGAGATACCACGTTAAAGTCCCCCCGAGTGTGTGCTAGTACATGGCAGACAATAAAACACACTCGTACTTAAATAACGAACTTGTTCATTGATTGATCCATAGTGATTAATAAAATAGTTCTCGTCGCCAATAGCTGAAAAACTGCTGATGCGACGTTAAGCAACATTCAACTTACCAACCATTGCTTGTTGGTTTGTTTCTTTATTCATATGAAACGGAATTTAAACCGAAACTTGTTAAATCTTGAGAGAAAAATCGCCAAATTCTTAAATTTTACATACTTATATATGGATTCATCTACGTAAAGGATTTTAAATCTAGAGAATTCGGTAATGTCATCTCTCCCAAATGAGCTTGAAATAAAAGAAACGATCGATTTTCCAATCCATTTTCGTATTTGGATTTGTACCTCAATTATGATTCGAACAAATGGCTACATTTATAGTCATAACAGGGTTCGAATTTGGCACTCGCATTCTCGCGAAATGCAAGTGGTTTTGTAAAAAACGCACATTGAAAATAATAATTAAAAAAAAAAAAAAAAAACAGCGAGTGCCTTTTTTCAATGAAAAATGTATGTCATTCAGTCATTATCAAAAAGTATTTGAAATAGTTGAAAATTCAAAGCATGCTAGCTGATGTCAACACCCTTATTAAAACACTTAAACGCTGTTCAGCCATGCAGACCGAAAAACTGACAGGAAAGTCCGATATTAGGAATATCTCGCGTGGAATTCATGCCGATAATGTATTCAAATCTTTTTTTAACATTATCGGCATGAATACTATGCGAGGTATTCCGAATATTTATTCGCCTATAGTAGACAGAACAGAAGAACGGACTTTTTCAATAAAAGGCCGGAAAATCCGATGAAATATTGGAACAGGAAAAATTTTAAGTTGATACGACGTCCCCAAGTACTACATTGGTTAATATGGACGATAAATCTGATAAGCTTTCAGTTGATCCCTGGTTGAATACGAAACTAACAAAGAAAACAGCAGTTACATTAATTACTGTCAAAACTGGTTGGTTGGTTGGTTGAATGTTGCTCAACAATCAGCAATTTTTCAGCTTTTCGCGACGAGAACTATTTTGTTGTATGGTCTGCCTTGTACTAGCTCGCACTCGGCGACTTTAACGTGCTAGCTCACAGAATCAGTACACCGCAGACCAGGCGGGACTCGAACTTAGAGCAGTACAGACCCTGGATTTGAAGACTGACGTTTTATCCATCAGGTAACCGCGGTCTCTGGAAAATAAAATAGAAAACAAGTGTTTAACATAACACTTTGTCACAGGATAGAAGATGATAAAGTAGTTGAGATATAGTGCACAGTTGTCGTGACTTTGCCGTCGATCGTTCATCAACATTCATATTGTGGTGTAATCATGTAAAAAAAGAATAGGTCGGACATCTGAAAAGTTCTGGCTGTCATAAGCTGTCTCTCGATACCAAAATTGCCAAAAAGAGACAGCGGCAGAACATACCCACCTTAATTGAGGAAGGTTTTCTTCAAATAAATGTAGATATTTTGCATAAAAAGGAGAAACTTTTCCGAACAGCATATTACATAGCAATGGCTTAAAAGCCATGTTTACTGATTTTGAAGACCTTCTCGAGTTACAGAAATTAAACGGGTTGACTGTGGGCAAGACATATCACAATGATAAGGCCGCAAAAGAATATATTCCTTATAAATCAGGTCACATATTTGATAAGAGGCTGCGGTGGCCTAATGGATAAGACGTTAGTTTTCAAATCCAGGTTCTCTCATGTGGGAAAGTGAATTTCCCTTGTCGTTGGCCTTTACTGGTTCACCTGGTATCAGTATAATGGCCTGGTGGAGTGGTAGGCTTGTCTGTGGCGTACTGACTCTGTAAGCTAACACGGTAAAGTCGCCCTGAGTGCGCGCTAGTACAAGGCAGACCATACAACACATTCGCACTTAATATGCATAAACAGAATTGTTCATAGATTAATCCATAAAGATTAATAAAATAGTTCTCGTCGCGAATTGCTGAAAAATTGCTAGTGTGACGTTAAGCAACATTCAACTAACCAACCAACATGTTTGATGAACTGAAAAGTTCGTTACACAAATCGGACAGCATTAGTGTCTAAATAGTTATGGGTCAACTGATAGGACAGAGGCTGAGAAAGAAATAATTATGATTCGAATGCTGGAAATGTATTATCCTAAAATAATATTTTTGAAAATTGAAAAATCTGAAAACACTAAAGCATCTCACATTCTTGCTGCAATTGGCAAAGCATTGGCTGATTATGACATGCCAAATTACAAACAAAAGTTGGTGGGGTTTTGTTATGACGGAGCAAGTGTTATGCTAGGAAAGCGGAGGTGTAATAGAATTGTTGCAACAATCTGGAAACTGTGGCTGAATTATTCACTGTCTAGCACACAGACTTGAGCTTGCAGTAAAGGACTGTTTCAAAGGGACGTATGATCACTGTAACATACGTACTGACATTAGGGACATGTATGGACACTGTAACAGACGTACTGACATTAGGGACATATATGGACACTGTAACAGACGTACTGACATTAGGGACATATATCGACACTGTAACAGACGTACTGACATTAGGGACATATATGGACACTGTAACAGACGTACTAACATTAGGGACATGTATGGACACTAACAGACGTACTGACATTAGGGACATGTATGGACACTGTAACAGACGTACTGACATTAGGGACATATATCGACACTGTAACAGACGTACTGACATTAGGGACATGTATGGACACTGTAACAGACGTACTGACATTAGGGACATGTATGGACACTGTAACAGACGTACTGACATTAGGGACATATATGGACACTGTAACAGACGTACTGACATTAGGGACATGTATGGGCACTGTAACAGACGTACTGACATTGGGGACATGTATGGACACTGTAACAGACGTACTGACATTGGGGACATGTATGGACACTGTAACAGACGTACTGACATTAGAGACATGTATGGACACTGTAACAGACGTACTGACATTGGGGACATGTATGGACACTGTAACAGACGTACTGACATTAGGGACATGTATGGACACTGTAACAGACGTACTGACATTAGGGACATGTATGGACACTGTAACAGACGTACTGACATTAGGGACATGTATGGACACTGTAACAGACGTACTGACATTAGGGACATGTATGGACACTGTAACAGACGTACTGACATTAGGGACATGTATGGACACTGTAACAGACGTACTGACATTAGTATATTATCTCTACAAAGGGTCAGCAAAGCGGAACAAATACGCTAGCGAGATATCAGAGATAAATAAAAAGCAATTTATGAAACCAGAAAAAACCAGTGGTAACCAGGTGGGTAGACCACAAGTTGAGAACTGCATCAGAAATTATTCCATACTGGAAGGCAGTGATCATGCACATGATGAACTGTAATGAGTACGAGAGTAACACTGCAGCAGACAAAGAAAAACCAAGGGGAAAATCAAGAAGGTAATGCAGTACAAGTTTGTGTGGTTTTTGTATTTTCTAAAGGACACATTAAATGAAGTAGCTAAGATTTAACTGTTATTTCAGAGAGAAGATATAACACGTCGTCACAAAAAGGCAGAGTGCTCAAGTACATCTCAGGGCTATGCTTGACAACAAGGGTGAAAGTTTGACATTTGAAAACTAGATACAGGAAAATCAGTTTAAGGATAACACATTACTAAACTGCCCTGGGCCTGATCAGAACTATTTTCAAAGTCATGAAGATGAACGAAAACATATTATTCATTCAAAGTATAACTGATTGTATTCAGAGTAGACTAGAAAACATTGATGAGGACCATTTTTTTGTATCTTGCCATGTATCTGAACATAACGATTGGCCAGACTATGATACATCTGAAGCACTACTACATTGTGGCCATGGCAAGTTAGATGTTACACATAGTCACTTTATAACCGTGGTAGACAATGTAGGATATGATATTGGTAGAACCCATAGTGAATGGAATGATTTGAAGGTTTATGTTTCTTGCAATCAACATTTTAGAACAGTGCATCCTCTGGTTATCTGGCAAAGAATTAGCCATGAGGACTCTGGACATGGTGACTTTATCAACATTTTAGAACAGTGCATGCTCTGTCCATCAGGCAAAGAATTAGCCATGAGGATTCTTGACGTGGTGACTATATCAACATTTTAGAACAGTGCATCTTCTGACCATCTGGCAAAGAATCGGCCATGAGGACTCTGGACGTGGTGACTATATCAACATCTTAGAACAGTGCATGCTCTGGCCATCTGGCAAAGAATTAGCCATGAGGACTCTGGACGTGGTGGCTATATCAACAATTTTTAAAATTATACACTTAACAAGTATGTACCCTTTAAGCAATCCTTCATATAAGCTAGCCTTTTCTACTATGAAAAGAGTAAAGAGTCATGTAATATGAATCCAGCTACATTGTTGGAATTGTTTTGATGGGTCCTAGAGTAAATGAGTTTAATCCAAAACTACCAGTCAGACGGTGGTGGTTGTCTGGTCAAAGATAAAAAAAAGACCAACCACTGCACCATATGGACATAGACAATAACTCACATGCATGCTAGTGAACTGTTGATGTTAGCTGTTTTGCAACTTACTAGTATATTATGTTTATTGACTGTCAGCAGATAGCCGAATGATCACATAAAATTATATAAAAAAAAAAAAAATTTGATATACTTGTTTATTTTTTAATTAAAACTTTACATGAATATTTTATAATGAAGTAAATAGCAATAAAAACAACCATAAAATATTCTTAAATGTTCACCAATCAAAAACAAACATAATAATTCATGTCCGAATTACAACCCAGAAGCAAAGTAAAAACTTTGAAACTGACAAGTTAGGTTAAACACATTGTACAATTATGTGCATTGAAGTTTAAGTGTAACTGTTAAATTTCTAATCGTATGTTGGGCCCTCTGCTTTAAGAGTCCAGGCAGCAGAGGTGGAAGAATGTATATCTGAATTAAAGTACACTTACACTCGGCTTAAGAAAAATAAGTAAATTACAACCACAAAAGAACAAAAAACAACATATCTGAAAACAATCATATATGTAATTAACAGTACAAAAACAATCTTAGATTAAAAAATATAATTGCCAGATGAAAACTGAAAATGCCAGTAGAAAAATTTCATACTAGCAAATTTTTGCCAGTGGGGAGAAAAATTAAATTCTAATCCTGCCGTATAACAAACGTGATAACGTACATTTTCTTACGTCAACTTCCCTTTTCTTTGTAATTTTATAGTTGCTTCTGCTGCTTGGAGGGATGTTTGTTTCAATGAATTTGGTAAGGTAGATCGTGTTCCACTACGGGAACTTTTTACAAGAATCATATGACATGCAAATAAATTGTTGACTCGCGGGTATTGTAAGCTGAGGCTTATCCAGGCACTCAAGACCTTATATGGCCGTCATTACAATATTGTTGATGAGTATAATGTGTCTATCAATATTGTTGATGAGTATAATGTGTCTATCAAACGGTATTTAAATTCCTTTCCTTGTTTATTTCTTTCTCAATTTTGATTTTACACATGGCGGATGTAACTAGTACAATTTCGGAGCACCTTGCCTCACTTCTTCAAAAGTATACGTTTTTAACCTAATTTGCCAGTTTAAAAATTTTTTACTTGGGATCTGTGGATTTGGATATGAATCGGTATGTTTGCGGTTTATTACAACAGATCCTAGCGTGAAACCTTGCTTAAGGTATGTGTTTTTTCCGAATTCATCACATCTTTTCCATCATTGTAACCTATATGCCCGTCTTAGAATGAATAACTTAAAACACACTTAAACATATAAACACCCCCCCCCCCCCCCCGTCGCAAGGTTTTTTTCTGAGAAAAATACAAAATTTTACCATAGTAACAAAATTCCTATTACAAAGGGAACAAAATCATGTCACACAAAAAGCTATTAATTCTTCGTGTTGTTTGGACAAACGTTCTTACGTTTGAGGTTTATTAGTCATTAGTCCGTGAAATAGAATTATCCATATTAGTATCGCAAATGTGTAAAAAGTCCGGGAAAACCTAATACACAAGTCCGCGGAAACCTAATAGAAATGATAATAAAGAAGCGGGTTAATCTGTTGGGTCAAATACTACATGACAGACAGAACATGCTTGAATGCACTTTACTCATCAAAATGTGCACTCGGAATGTCAATTTCACTAGCGATGTTCATTGCATCTAATTTGAATAGCGAATCATGTCAATTTCAGTTTGTCGAAATCGACAGCGCTGAAAACATCAATTTTCATTTGTTATGAAATTTCCTTTGTAAAACACAAATTCTTGATTGTATTATTTGATCTGTATTGATTCTAATTCAAAGTCCACCAAAAATCAGTCAGGGATTTTTTTTATTTAAAGTTTGGATTTGGTTTCTCTATTTTAAGAACTTGCTGGACAATTTATTTTTGTGAACGTCAATACGACCGTTACATAAGTAAAGAAATGCCAATCATGTGTTTAAAAAGATAAATTTAAGTTTAAATACATTGCTGGACAATTTATTTTTGTTAACATCATTTAGGTTGTCACATAAGAAAAAGAAACGCCATTGGCGTTTAAAAACATTAAAGTCTGAAGACCTTGCTGGACAATTTATTTTTGTGATCATCAATAGGATTGTCACATAAGGAAAGAAATGCCAATCATGTTATAAAGAGATAAATTCAGCATTATATAACTAATGCCTTTCCAGAAAGACAAATGTCCAAACTTGTTTTCTATAACCTAAGTCGTTCCAGTAAAACAAATGACCAGACATATCATATACATTCAGTTCATATTTGAGATTCACACATGTTTCTTTTGGAATCTAAAAGGAGTTTAACGTTTTGTTGATGGATAAAGTGACAACGTATTCATGCAAAGTTATCGACTCATTGCTTGATAGTCTGCGCCAATTCTCAAAAACTTTGAAGGACTATTTCAAGAAACTTGGCGCAAAGCATGAACATTGATAGATGCATATATCGTTAACATGAGTTAGTTTGCTCATTTTCCAGGGAGTTGTGCCCCTTTCACTGAAAAAAGAACCTGCTGGCGGGGAATCCTTATGCACTGAATTTGCTTATTTTCAAAAGTGTGTTTTATTGATCACTGGTAAAATACATTGGGTGGTTAATGTACTAGATAATAACACTTTAACAACTCTACTGGTCAGTCACACGAATTTGTAATTAAAATTCTATGTTTATGCTATGTCCATAACTGAAAACATGAACATTGTACTTAGATGATGTAAACAACCAAACAAATTACATATTATCAAAAACAAACATACTAATCCATAATACCAGTTTTAATTTTACAGCGCTAGACGGTCGTTTCAGAATACCATTCCCCATCAGTAGTGCTTTGGCAAAAATTATGTTGTTTTCAAGATGTTGAAAAGATACCCAAAGGACGAAAATATATTTTACCAAATTTAGCAAAAGGAAATACTTTGAATGAGGGAGTATACTTTAGTTTTTGAGGAAATTCCAATTTTACCTAGCGGCAAAATTAGACAATAGCATATTTCTGACAATAATACACAGTTATTGCCTACTGAGTTTGTGATAAACTCGGGGCACTGGTCAGCCACCAGCAGAGATACCGGCTCAGGGATTTAAATTACATATTATAAAAAAAATAGGACCAATGATTATAATAGATGGAACTTTCCAGCTGTAAGGCATGTACTTTCAGTGTGCAACAGCCAACGTAACAAAGAACACTAAACACTACGAATAAATGATTAAATAGTCAAACAAAACGAGACAAGAAGACAACCATTCTTCGATTAAAGTTATTTTTCATTAGGCAGGCACTGATATCAATGTTCAGTGTTGACATTATAGTATTATTAGAGGACCTTAACCGGTTTAGAGATTCGTCAGTATTTTCTTTAATTATAACCCTGCAAACTAGTTTGAAAGTGGTATTTAGGAATCACCATGTATGTCCATCTATCTGTCTGTCTGTTCGTGTAAAATCGTGACCAGTCCATATCTCATAATTGCCTTGGACAACTTTCATAAAACTTCAGATGGCTTATGGTCCAAAGGTGTGTCATGACCTTGAATCAAGGCCATACCGGAAACACCAAGGTGGCGGATAATCATTGTAGACGTTCAGGGCGGGGGCATTTGGCTCTAATGAGACAGTAATGTTCTAATTATCACTAAAACCCAAGACTTAAGACTTTACTCTAAATATCCAAAAAGCCTGCATTTACAAAATGTTTTTACTTTTTAAAGATGTGTTAAAATAACGAATTATATGGGTGACCAACAAACCAACATTATGGCACGGTACCTGATAAGAACTCTATGGTAGTGTGTTGAGGACTTATATCGTGACTGTGATATATTGTGTGCTAATCATAAAGAGAGAATGATAGAAACTACTCCTCTGAGAAATGGTATACATACTGTTAACATCATGCCCAATCTTCTGATTTCTCTTAACACTCTTGCTGCTAAACGGACATATCTGTCCTCTACCGCCTGCCTGCCATACGGACACATATATCCCTTCAATGGAATTGACAACTTTTGGTTATATGACTAAGGGATACTTGAAAGAGAGAATGATAAAAACTACTCCTCTGAGGATTGGTATACGTACATCATTCCAAATCTTCTGATTCCTCTTAAAGACAAAAACATTTTTTTTCGATTCCTTACATTAAGTGTAATATAAATAAATGTCCTATTTATTGTCAAACAAAATTTATTTTATTGAAATACAGTAATTATACAGTAATTTTATTCCGGGAATTGGCCTACATTTTGGGAAACATACATTGTTTTTCTATTAACTACGGCTAAACACTGTCCCTTTTGGGTTTGATAATCGTATATGCATATTTCTAATAAAAGGTCAAACAGACAGATCAATGTTGTTTATCTATACATTGTGGTTATATTGCGGATGTTGGGTCAGTTGCACTAGAACATTTTAGGTTAATGTTCTCGATATAAAATATTTAAAACAATACTATTGAATTTCATGATCATTTGGACAATATGTACATATCAAAACATTTCATGTTGTAAACCGAGGAATCTGAACGTTTGTACTTTACATCTTTACTTTTTGCTGTATTTTGTGTGAAAATTCAAATAAAAAAATGTTACTGTTGTATACATGAAATGAATTTAAAATAATTTGTTTCCATAATTTCCATAAACGGGATGATTGGTTCATTGTTTGTTAGTAAAATTATGCGTGTTAATACATATAAGTGTAAAATTCGCGTTCATACCCCGTTGGCCCTATCAAGTTGTATGTTTCACATCCTCCCATGCGATCAGTATTTATGCACTGCTTCTTGGAGCGTTTCTGTCTGGCCTACATTTATTAATAATGTTACAAAACTATTAAATGTAATCACCAATTTATAATGATATGAGTGTTCGTCTACAGTACTGCTATGCATGGAGACACTTGCTAATGGAAATATTTGCATGTATTGAATCTCATAGTAACCGACAACATGAAAAGTTTTTTTATTTTTATATCTTCATTGAAGCCAGAGATGGTAAACATTTTAACATAGTAGCTTTGGTTAGTTTATGGTTTTAGAACTTGCTTTATTATTCGTTTATTTATTTAATTATGTTTTGTTTGAAGTAACGATCTAATCTTGTGGGTGAAATATTAATGTTATTAATATAATTCTCTTCATGTTAAATGTTGTTTAATAATCGTCCATTGAAATATATATACAAACAAAAACTTTACATGGTCGTATAAATAACACACCGGTGTATTTGCCAAAATCAAAACCAATACGATTTTTCTTATCCTAAATCTGGCCAATATGAAAATGTCAATAATTTTGTTAATATTTTAGATATTTAATAATTCAAGGTGTCATTTTGTAATCATTATAAGCTTATCAAATTTATGTTCTAGTTTTGTCACAAATCTCTTTTCTTAATTTTAAAACAGATTTACTAAATTTAAATCAAGAAAAAGTTCTGTTAAGAAATGATTGTGAAACTCACGCCAGATCAATAAATAAAAAATGGAACATAAATTGTTAACTTAAATTACCACACTTTTTGTTTTAAAATGAACAAAACAAAAATATTGATTTTGTTTTAAAATCATTTTTCTTTGTGTAAATCAAATCCTTTGTCTTAGTTTTCATCGCTTTCTAAGTTAATTAGATAAAACACTTAAGTCGACACAATAATTCGACAAAATGCTTTAAATAATATGAAATTGCTAAATTATTCAACAACAATTCACGGTTCATTGAATCATATAATAAAATTTGTCATATCAAAATCGAATTAAGTTGGACATAAAATAGTATAAATTTTCATGTTTCATATGGAAATTTTCTGATTCTGATTCATAACTGGATAGTTATAATCAATAATTCCAAGCACGTCTCCTGGAACATCTAATGAGATTTTGACAGATTCCTGCCTGTCAATAACTCGGTATGGTTATGCACATTGTGCCAATAGGAGTCACAAACCTAACAAGAAAGTGACTTAATTTGATGGCAAAATTATCACGATAATTGTTCCATAACATGAAGCAATTGACCCGAGTTTGCTCGTAACACACAAAGCGTTTATATTGAGAGCAGGGTCATATCTGATTTTTGTATAAATGTATTGATTTTAATAATAAATCTCCAAAGACGTGTTATGAACAGTAAGAGGGGCAACAACTAGGGGTTATATGCATTAATATTTTTTCTTTTTATTTTCTATGTTTTCATACACATCATTTTTGTTTCAATTTCTATCTGTAGTATTTTATTGAAATGACTAATTTAAACATGACACTTGAATAAAGAGCTTTTAATATTACTCAAATATTTCATATTAATTTTTATCCATTTTGCTATATATTACTTTCATTTGCACTGCTGATCACAAGACAAAATAAAACTATGCAAATAAATTGCAATGCACCTGATATAAGAAAAAAATAACTGACGCAATTAAAGTGAAAACTGGCAAATAAAATTAAATATATAAACATGCACCAGGAAAGTGAGGCTTGATGCTCCGGAAAGATGCATTTAAGATAACAAAACAAAACAAAAACCAATAAAATAAACTTAACATATTATGAAACACCTGACTGTTACTCGTGTACTGATTTAATAATAAAATAGAATCTAATAGCCTACTTTGTTTTTTGAAATGTGATTTGACATACATGGGTATTTTTGCTTTTGATTGCATTACAATTGGCGGAGAATCCACAACCATCACACTTATTATTTAAAAAAAGAAAAAAATATTAAAAACTAAACACTTTTTAATGAAACAAATTGAAAACTAAGACATTGAATTTAGTTGCACTCCCACAACGTGCCTCTGACTGATTTCGGCAGTCTGCAAATAACGGATATGAAATGTTACCATATTATTGGAAGATGACAGGTCTTTGTTGATGATCGGGTTTGATAATGTCTCGTGTACAAAGATCTTTCTAACGACATGACGATTGAGGGAATACTATCAGAAAATATAATGGGCTACTTAATATAAAGATTTAGTGTTATAATTTGACATTATCTTATGAGGATATCGTTGAACTTTAGAGGAGGGTCAAAGATAATTAATTCTTAACACATTAAATAAAGAAGATTGGTAAATTGTCTTTTTTCTAAAGAAAATATTAGCAGTTTTCTTTTATTTTACATGCATTGACGTAATACTTTATGAGGCAGAATGCAATAAATTTTTAAATTGTTTTAAGATCACCTTTTACGTATATAAAGAATAATTAAGTACATGCGTCATCAGGGGTCTATTTTTCAATCAAGATATACAAATTTCTTATACAGAGAAATTATTGTAGAGTTTATCTCCCTTTAACCGCTAACAATCTCTAAGAGTGTTTCATGTAAAATATGTTTTTAGGATACTTATAACAAGTACATTTAGTATTTAGAAGTAAAAGTCTTGATCAATAAGGTTGAGCACTCTTTTACCATTTTCAAAAGCACAGGGAGTTTTACAAATGCATTTATTCATTTTATTCACTTGTCTTGTTTCTTTCATATTTTGTGGTACTTTTAATTGCATTATCTGGTTGTAATATATCTAGAGAGGAGTTTTTCACCCAAATGTAGCACCCGACCTCATTTTCTATGTGGAAGATCGCGTGTTTTACTTAATTCGTCATTTAATCAAAATTTTGACTTTGTGACTGTAATTTGTGCATGGATTAGTATTTTTCTACATTAACACAAAATATTTAGCATTATCGTTTTCTGTTTCCTTATTACTTTCGATGTTACATGTAGAATACAGCTATTGAATAAGAATTATCAAGTACAAGTATCGTCTCCGTCTTGTATTACATTTTGTTGTGTTTTACTTCATATTTTTTTTACTTTTAACGGCATCATTGGGTAACTTTTGACATTACCACCATTGAATAAAATACAAACATACTAATCCATGTTCAAATCACAATTCAGAAGCAACGTAAAAATTTTGGAACTCGCAAGTTAGGTAAGACACGTGGAGTTCCACAGGGAAGTGAGGCCGGGTGCTCCGGAAGGGTAAGTACCTTCTGTATAGCTAGCTACACCCACCACGTGTGTAATCAAAATTGTGTGAAAGGAACATGGAACTATGGTACATCAACTATATCCGGTAATCCTGAACATAGACCTCAAAATTATCAACAACACTTTGATGACGGCCATAAAACTTTTCCAGGGCCTTGCTTGCAATATCTCTGGATCAACAATTTATTTGCGAGCATCCTGTTTCGTTGAACAAAGTTCCCGTAGTCTATAGTAGGAAGTACTCTCAGTATGTGTTTACCTTTCATTTTGTTTTGTTTTATATTGTTCGTATATTATTTTAGCGTTCTGAGTTTCATTTGTCATTGCCATTAAGTGTTCATCATTCTTTAATGTCCCAAGCTGTATAGGTTTATAAAATAGCGTTGGTCTTTTATTTCTTATAATTTTTAGTTTTTGATTTAGCTACCATTGACTTATTACTATCACATCAATATAATTGTATATGATTTCTAAGGTGAAGTTTATGATTTGAATAAAAACATTTATTATTAGATAAAAAGATTTTTCCTTTTGAATAAAATACCAGTATTTCAAAATAGAATCTAGTAAAATTATATCACATTAATAATGCACCTATGTCAAAATAAAACACATTCTAATTACATAATGTCTATGATACACACATGGTATTGATCAAGATCTAGGAATAAAAAATCTGATATCAGTGGAATATTTTCTTATTCTAAAAAACCTGTTTATAGTTTATATCGTTCAGAAATATGCAATAAATCAATATACTGCTTGTGAAATATTTGATTTTAAAACATTTTATATATAATTAATGAATATGTTATTTCGATTTCGCTATGGTAGAGCTTGTTCCCACTACAGAGTTTTTGTACAACGAAGCAGGCTGCTTGCAAATAAATTGTTGACTCGGGGATATTGCAAGCCTAAACTTATCAAGGCCCTCAAAAAGTTTTATCTCCGTCAGAACAGCATTGTTGATAAGATTGATGCCTCTGTGTCCAGGATTGCCCTGGACATATTTGACGTCCCATAGTTCCATGTTCCTTTCAAACAATTTTGGGTGTAACTAGCTAAGAAGGAGGTACTTACCCTTCCGGAGAACCCGGCCTCACTTCCCTGGTGAAAGTTCACGTGTCTTCCTGACTTGTCGGTTCCAAAGTTTTTACTTTGCTTCTGGATTGTGATTCGGACATGGGTTAGTATGTTTGTTTTTGATTTAAACATGTTCTTAGCAATAAAACATGTATATTAATTGTAAAATAATCTCTAAATCTAAATATGTTCTTAGCAATAAATGAATACATGTATATGACTTGTAAAATATTTTCTTAATCTAAACGTGATCTCAGTAATAAATGAATATATTGCTTCCACTTTGAAGCCTTTGATCTTTGTTAAGTTGCACATTTAATTTGAATAAAATCATGTGTGTCTTTGATATAAAATTGCATAGCAAAATATCATTTATTTCATCCTCTTGTCTTTATTTCTGATAAAAAGACTCACGCGCAATAGTCATATATCTGCGTTATGATATCCGAACGTCATTCCATTGTCTTTGATGGCCGATATCATCATATCAAAAACGGAAGGAAACCACTTTGAAGAGATGCGATAGACCTAACTATTTGTAATGTAGCTCACACCTGACTTATTAGGTGAATCAGGAAAAAGAAACATTAAATATAGTTTTTATCTGACATCCAAAATGTCGATTTTGATATTTATTTTGAACAGAGGTAATATGACATCCATTTATTTAATACATTATTGACACTTAATAATAAGAGTATGAATTAAGGTAATGGAATTGTGTTGTTCAACCTCTATTGAAACATGGTAGATTGATATGAATATGGACTAAAAATACTTGAATAGATTGTAATTATTTTAATTCTTATTTTCCTGGCTTATGTTTTTCAAACTTTAAAATGACATCACCTCTCGTTTAATGTTGCTGAGACAAAAGGTTTAATCACCGGGACTTTAGACTAAAGGAAGTTAGAGACATTATAAATATAATGCAGTCAGTCACATGTGTAATGTTGATAGGAGAATTATAATCACTTAAATGATACCTTTCTATGTATGAGAGCATTTATGTTTTATGACAACATTTGATAAAAAAATAATTGAAGGTGAGATGACAGGATTTTTTCTTCTAAAAGAAAAGGTTTTGTTGATAAGAAGTAAAAACATCAATCAGTTTCTTCTTCATCTTCAAGTTTTTACTTTTTATCTTTAAGTAATTTTGTTCTGATTTTCAATAATTTTTATAATTGGCTAATGCTTATATTAACATCACCATTAAACGATCCTTGGTCTGATTTAAGTATCCAACACTCTTTTTAAAACATCCTGACTACGCATGGCTGACGAACAATTCAAAAGTAAGGAATACAATCCAACTGGAAAGGATAGTTTATTATTATTAGTTGTGATCCTTGGGGGTGGTGTTCCTGTAGTATCCCTGATAACCACACCGCTGGATTTTATTTATTTGTCATTGAACTAGTGTCCGTATGAAACCGATGTTTTATAATCAGTCACGTGGCGAGTGTAGCTAGCTAAAGAGGGTGAGTTTTCTCTTCCGAAGCAGTCGGTCTCGCTTCCCTGGAAGATTTTCATCTGTTAAACTATTTGTTTCAGTTTTGAAAGTTTATAGTTTGCTTTAAGATTGTAATGTCAACATGAAGTGGTGTGTTTTGTTTTTATTTATTATGTATGCTTCTGTCTTTCGTTTGTTTTTCGCGTTCTGGTTGAATTTACTATTGAAAACTTTCTAATATCACACAAGTTATTTAATAGACAATAACAAATGCTTAACAATAGCTACTCACCATAATACAATAAACCGGAAATCAAAAATACGAAATAAACTAATTAGATAGGGTTAATATTATATGAATGGTATTTGGGTTTTGATGTTGTACACTTCAGTGTTCCAATTATAACAAGGAAGTGAGTTCAAACCAAGTGCCAAAGGCAAGCACTATTCCTCTACACACTTACAAACTTACTCGCACTAAGATCTCCGACAAGGTTTCAAGGCTAAAGGCGTTGCAACTCATAAACTACGGATACTATGCAGCCAAGGCGTTGAATGGAGGACGTTTACAACAATAAGTCACCAAGCGTACTCCGATTTTTTAACTTTAAAGAAATGACCACTTCGATGCAAGTATATTGGTCTTATGTTGAACATAAATCATCTTTCGAAAGAAATCTACTGTGAGGTGATTAAACAAAAGCCATCTAGAAAAGGGAAGGAGCATTCAATACAAACGTCAAATTCTCACGTCATCAAATATGTTTGTGTTATAATGTATATTTAATACAGTACAACCTGCCTTAAAGGTCACCTTTATTTCAGGGCCACCTGGTTCAAATGGCCAGTTAAATTTTATCCCAAATGTCTTATAAATGGTATTTTAAACCTGTATATAAGGGTCACTGGCAATAAAAGCCACTTTTACTACTTTCCTTAGGTGACCTTTATAGACATGTGTATTAATCGTCCGTTGTTATGATATAAGATGGGTTAAGAATTGGACATGGATTGGTATGTTTGTATTTGACTTGATGTGTTGAACCGCTAATATAATTATAACCTCACTATTTGGCTTTTAGTTCCATGCCCGTTCCTTAGGTCACGCTTAAAATCGTGGAACCGGATATGAAGTGTTTCCCACAATTTTACGACAAAGAACCGGCGTTACCGCCACTAACGTCCACTAGTCAATTATTCAGTGACGTCACCTGACGCTGAATCTTATCACACAAATTGTTCATTTACCCTAAGATATCAAATTCATGATATCACAAACACAGAGTTGCAGGCACTTGCTGTTTTATTCATTTGCAACTCTTCTATTCTATAGCTATTCTTCGTAATAATTTTATTAAATAAGAAATATGGTTATTGCGAGTGTCACTGAGAATAAAATATTGTTCAAAGATATGATATTTTTAAATGTTTTCTTTCCTTTGTGTCAAATTTTGTTATCTTATTCTTTCAGTCTTAAGACCTAAAACTGGATTCTTAGATTAAAATAGATTTGTAGAAAGAATGATAGCATTATCTGCCTACATAATCTATTTGTCTACTCCGACAGAATTCCCAGTACAAACATAAAATTATGAAATTCCTTTATTGAGGTCTAACATCCATCAATATCGCCTTTGTCCTTTCATACCTCGTAAATCCAGTCTTAATAATGTGTTTGATCCCAAACTCTTCAACTGCCTTGAATAATTATCTTAATATTCGCCAACATAAACTTCTCAAAAATATAACGTTGTCTCGATTTCCTTTATCGATCGAGATATAATACTCATAATTTAAGTACTTTTCCGCGCGTCTGCCTTGCCAATAAAATATCGCTGAAAATGAAATTGATCAAAATTACCCTCTTCGCGATTCTTCCTTTTATTGCCATATTCATTCTCTGAAATTGAGGATTATTTAATGTTCATATTGCAATCCCGCACTCAATAAAAGTTACAATTTGGCGCTATTCATCACGTGAAGCTGAAATGACACATGACTACAATTAACCTTCCGCGATATGATCCGTTATTATATTGATAATCATCCGCCATGAGGGTGACCCCGATGATGAGTCCCTATAACACAGACCAATAGTCTATTATATCTCATGTCGATAAATTACATTGCAACACATATTGAGACCGTTCAATCGTAACAAATTACGATCAAAAAGCAAAATTATATTTAAAAGAAGATTGCATTTGGAGCAATCCACTCGGAGTAATAGTTGGTGATTTATAGATTCAAGATTTTTATTGTTGTATTCTGGGAAAATATTGCTTTTTTTAACAATAACAAAAATTTCAAGGTTTTGAATTGTGATACATTACGTTTTCTCTAGCATCATTCGGTATGCTTTTATCGCTTTTAATAATAAAAAACAGAAGTTAAAACCGAAAACTTGTACTTCATAGCAATTATCTCAACAAAGAATACAAAACAATACAAACGAATAAAGAAGGAAGAGAAAAGATAAAATATTTAGACGCACCCGAGCTGGAAGTCTTAGAATCCTTTTATTTAAACAAAAATTAAAATTATTAAATTTATTTGAAATTTTGTCATAATGTTTTGAATGATTAAAGATTAGAATTATAGTTTTTGAAAAAATGTTGTTCTTTAAGAACATTGATATTTTTACTTTATGACACTTTAAAAAGATTAGAAAAACTTTAATCCACAAAAAGAGAAATACTGTTATAAAAGCATTGCAATATATCGATGACGTATTAGTTTTCTAGCATTACTTTTTGAACAAAATGCAATGTTTAGGTACTACTGATTGTAATAGTATCTTACAACAAACAATTTAAATCACAACTGGTTATCATTTTCCTGTTTATTTAGGATATCGTTGTAAAACAAAATTATTTTTTCATATCCATATAGAACTGTTACGGTTATGTAAAATTTAATTTCTTTACACCTATCTCCTGGGAGTTTTGGGAAAAGTTAGATTTTCATTTATGGTTAAATGGGTATTTTAATAAGACATAAGGGAAATATTCTTTAATAATAACAATGATTAAAATTTTTGATCTCATAACGCTCAAATCAGAATTTTTTTTAAAATGCGTTATGAGAATTTTAAAACGCCTTTTTTGACCTAAATACAAGTGCGATCCTTTGTTCTTTTACCGTCCAATGTGAGCGTTGGAGTTAGGCTCAATTAGAGTGGTCGGATGTGGTGCAAATATTATGTTTTTATACTACAGAGAAAATGTTTTAATAATGTATTATATTAATTGCCCTCCTACTTCACAATGGAGAAGAAATACAGAAAATGTGTCAAGGACAAAGGCAATACATTATTGCACAAACTATTCGACATGTACTGTTACATATTTGAGCAGTGTTAATTTTACAGCACTAGACGCCGTTTCGGAATACAATTCCTATCAGTAGTGCTTGGGCCAATACTGTGAAACCAAAAGGATTAAAAATACCCAAAGGACCAAACTATGTTAACCAAATTTAGCTAAGTGAATACTATTCTATATGGTCAATAACAGAATGGTGTCGAGAGAAGTGCCGCTATCTGGTACTGATGTTGAGACGCTAGGTCATGAATTTTGGAGGGAATCGAGGTACCCAGAGAAAACACTGGACCTTGAACAAAAAGAAGAAAAACAACTGGCAAAATTTTATCAAACTGCACAAAACAATTTGCAAGGTGGTGTTCAAGAAAGCTTCAGTAACTAACCTTTATTTTTTCGATTACAATACGGCTTTACTGGCAAGTTTAGTTGGTCAAATTGAAATAATTTGTGATGAAATTTTCATAGTCACCAAATACATCAACATATCTGTGTGTATGTAAGTGGTGGGTGGGTCTGCGTGTGCATGCTAAGCCTCGATTTCTAAAATAAACGTGTTTGTTATAAGTGGCACGTTGCACGATACTTTGAACCGATTAAAACTCCGTCCTTTACAAATGAAATACCAGCATACCTACGCTAAAAGAGTACACGTAGTTATGTTTGACAGCTAAATTATTATTAATAACAATAAATAATTAATAACGGAAATAATTTATCATATTTATTATTAAAAGTCAAGTATTTAATCAGATATGACTGTGAGTGTTTTGACATGTACAGTATTTTTGTGTATGGGAAATATTTAATACTTACGATTATATTACATAAATGACAAAACGCGAACGTTTAAAAATCCAAAAAGATTTATCTTTACATTTTATTAACTATTTTGAAAAATAGTGTGGACACTGCAACTGGGACAACACTTTTTATACTATATTTTCAGTCAGTATATTTTGACTGTGATATTAGTTACCATTCCAACCTTATATTGCAACAACATGGAACCCAGATCAAAACCCGAATGTATTTAATAAAAAAACGTTCTGATAATTGTGTGATACAACACAATAAACGGCTTAATTGGAGATGTTCATCTAGTCAGTTAGCATCCTTTATTCTATAGCAAGCAACCGTAAACTCTCCTAGCTTTATAAATTAGGCAAAATTGTAAGTTATGCGGTACAAGGAGCATCAGTTTCTATGAAACGGTTATTTAATCCAAACTCAAGCAAGTCACAGTGCCTGTCGTCGTCTGGGTTTGAATCCCGTTGTGGCAGATCCTAGTGTTAGAAGGTTTATAAGTTCGCTTGTCGATGAAAGTTGGTTTTCTTTGAGAAATCTTGTTTCTTCCAACATGCAAAGACAAATCGTAAGTTGTCTTGTCGATGGAAGTTGGTTTTCTTTGAGAAATCTTGTTTCCTCCAACATACAAAGACAAATCGCCTCCAAATATATAAAATACTCTTGACCTGGGCGTATAAGAATCAATCCACTACTCACAAACAACTGTAAAGAAATTATGATTTAGTAAGAAGCGGCGTATGCAATCAAGAGTAGTAAAGTTATAGAGTTTTACGCCCCTAATCAAGTTTTCCTTTATATGGAGGTGATCAATTTTGGAATGGTGTAGGAAACCGGAGTACCAGGAGAAAACTCCTTCCTTTGACAAGTTAATCAACAAACTACCTGACAATAGGATCTCACGGGTTTGAGTGCGATTTAAACTTAGACGGCGAAAGGCACTTTCATCGTTTGACCACTCGCCAATGAGGCACCTGTGTCTGCAGTAGAGTGATACTTTAAGCTTTAAGATTGCCTTCACTTACTAGCAGAGATTCCAAAACCATAAACTAAAACGGTTAGTAAATCAAATTCCAGTAATATTTTTGTAGATGTTCGAAGATATTGATGTCAAAAATGATCATATATCAATATTAATTGTAGAACCAAAATTTGGGACTTTTAGACTTTATAATTGGCTTAACCATAAAACCTGGAACTTTTCATTTTACACCAGACTGACATAAAATGATATGTAATATATATATATATTTTATTGTATCTTAACTGCCTTAGACCGATAAACTGGACAATTAACAGGAACTTTTGTTTGTGTATCCATCTTTTAATGGCTTGGTCTGTCAAAACGAATGATAAAAATGAAGTCGGTTATTACTGGAATCTATATGAACAGATAAGTCTTCAGAAAGCGTCTTTGTCATATTATACCCCGTCTTCTACAGTACGGACCTGTCGAAAGTTTAAAACTGGGCTAACGAAAAGGAATCCATGGTCGGTGCCCGAGCGGCCGAGATATGAATAGATAGTGATCGAAAAGTTGCAAAGAGAATGGCAGATGCTTTCGAAAATCTGAGGAGATATTGCTAATGGGTACAGATCTGATTTGGCACTAATTCGTTAGGTAAGGTGTTTAACTTTCGACAGGTCTGTACTAAAATTATATTCTAGTTTGTAACATCCATCATTTTAGAAAGATATTGAGCAGGACTTCATGTGAAATTTATCATACTTCAAAAATGACAACAAGAAGAAGGAAATGTTATCTGGACTTTATGAAGAAAGACGTGTTTTTACAGCATCCAGAATCCATTGTTTTCAGAAATAGATTATAATATTGCATCATAAGATGGTATCAAAAACGATTTGGTAAAGAATGTAGACGCTGGAATTTTGCTTGTTATTTTTGTTTATTTATTTATTTGTTGCTTATTTTACATTTTGACATTTTTTCTTACCCACATTATATCTATCGGATAAAAGTAGTTCATGTTCGATCTCTTGTTTTATTGTAGATATGTATCTAATCAGTCTTAATCATATACTCAAATCGCACAGTACAAACCTGTCGAATTTAACACTAGCTAATAAGTGCCGAATCGGAAGCTTATCTCAGCCCCTCGTTAACTATTACTCGAAAATTTTCGGCAGCTGCTATCTATTTTGGTCACTGGATATTCATATCTCGGCAGCCGAGTTTCGACTTCTCTTTTTGTTAGTTTAGTATGAAACTTTCGACAGGTCTGTACTGTATTTAAATGCATGCATGTTCAAGCAAGCAACTACAAGCTGTCACTTGCAAGTTAACAGGAATAAAACCATAACTCTTGTAACTTTTCAAACACCTTCTCACAATTACCTGCTGAGAAGACCAAAAGTTTCAAGAAGGAATAGTTCGTTAACATTGGTTGTATTAGATCGTTTGAAATGTAAAATATGGGTGTGAGATGAAGTGTGGTTTTTTTTTTCTTAAAAAGTAAAAGCAATGTGCATTAATTTGCTTTCTCGAATATTCACCCATTGAGACATGTTATAATAGCTGTCAATGCTTTACATGTCTTGAAGCATTTCATAAGTTGTGGAAGTTAAGACGAAGTTGTATGTTAACATTAGTTGTATGTGGTTGAAAGATGTTCAAAGCTCAACATTGGTTATGAACAATCAAAATATAATTAAAATTAGATCACTTATAGAAGGGGTATGTATTGACTTATAAACATAAAATTAACATGTATCGCCTAATATACAAGGAATATGTTTTTGCTGACCAACAGTAGCGTCCTGCTATAAAAAAAAGTCAAGGGGCGACTTTATGGCTTTAGGCATACTTCGTAACTTTTTTCAGACCCGGGTATGATTTGGTACATCGGAGCTTTGAACAATCTAACTCAAGTAAGGAGAAAAAAGTGTGAAAGCGGACTTCCTACTTTTTTAAAGAATACTAGTAGTTTGTTTGCTTGCATATTTAGATGACATCTTAATATTAAGTGACAATAAACAGTTTAACATGTCTTGAAAAACTTTCACATATAATCTGTGGGGAACAAAAAAGAATAGAGTGTTAGCAGTTCTTGTATATAAGATCATGTAAAATTTAGGCGAATAAAGTGTGCATGTGGATATCATGCTATTTGAAAAAAATAGGAAAACCCTAGTGCAATAATTTTGCTTTTTCTCGCGTTATCTCTCTCATTGAGACGGCATATTATAGATTTGGTCATTATTACACAATACAACGTGTAATAATTTGTATTTTATTTTCCAGCTGATGATGGCAATAAATCATCATTATACGATATAAAACGAATTATATGTCCTAAATTAATTAATTTCTTTCATTAATAAACTGAGAAATACCCTGTGGGGTGTCATAATTTTTGTAAAATAGTTTTATTATTTCCAGAGTATAATAAGATATATTTTAATAAAATGAAATGCAGCCTGATTGCCATTTGTCGTGCTTACACCGATTGCATTCTGACCATAAAAACCGCCAATCAATTTGATGGTTTTGACCATAATCTGCTAGACAAATTGTTACTCAAAACACATAATAACTTAGTCACACTCTTCAGCATCACAACTGACCATTATAGTTGAAGCTATAATAATAATCCTTTTGTCCGAGTTGTCACTTAAGTATAGCGCTGTGATTTTTTTGTCCGAGTTTACATTGCGGTGTACGGATTATATCTAGATGTGCAGATTTATGGACAATAAACAACATATTGCAGTGATGTTTATGGTATTAAAACTCTAGTAAAATGCCTGAATAAAAATATTTTATGTGATCTGAAAATAGAGAAAAATATAATTTGTAGATATAAAATACGTACATGGCAATAACCAATACAACCAAGCACGAAATGACAAACGAATAAACAGACAATACAACATAAACAAAAAACCCGACTACAAGCGTGAACTGGGTGAAAGGATGCGGTTACTATTTTATTTGACGCCAAACCATCTTGTACAACGAATCAAGTCACTTACAAATAACCTGTTGAAGCAGCGATATTGGTAAAAAAAGGGTTTTATGGCCCTCATCCGTCTTCACAATATTCTTGATAAGTATAAAGTCGCTGAATACATAATTACCCTGGATATATTTGATGTCACATATGTGCAAGTTTTTGTTCTTTCTCAATTATGATTACACAAGTGGCTACACAGGAGGTAATTAACCTTCAGGAGCACCCGGCCTCACTTAACTTGCGAAAGGCAATGTGTTTAACTTAAATTGCCAGTTTTCCCAGTTTTTATTTTCGCTTTGGGATTGTGATTTGGATTTTTTTATGATTTATACTTTTTTGCAAAATCTTGCAAAATAAGAAAAAAATTATGATGGCTGATGTTACCATTTCGCTTTTTGCTTTCAAAACGTGAAATTCAAACGCGAAAAAAGCGCCAAACAGACGCGAAAATGCTTTTTGTGTGTTTTTAATGACAATTTCGGTTTGGCAAAAGCAACCAGGCGAAAATTTAGTGCGACAAAGCGACATAATTTTTAGTGCTTTTTTCGCATTTAGTTTCCGTTTTTTAGCGTTCAATATTTCGTTTTTTCTCTTGTGTTTGGCGCTTAATCGCGTTTGAAGGCCGCCTTTTGGCTTCACAAAGGCTTAAAAGTGAAATGACAAAAATCAGTCACCGTTGAAAATCCATTACTATCATCTCCGCTTCTATTTATTGAGGGTATTTAAAGAAAAAAAACAGAAAGCTTGTTCGTGACTTTAAATAAAGTGAAAACATGAGCCTTAATCGTGCGTTTTATACCACCAGGTAACCGTTGCCTCTAATTTGGGATATTGGGTGTTTGAAGTCGACACCTGCATGCACAGCAGTAATTGTAACATTGTTTGATGCTATGGTTCCCACAAAGTTGCCAGAATTTCCAAAATTTGTGAAAAGGGAGTATTTTTGTTCACAATTTTGCTAAAATAAGCTACTTTTTAAAGAAATTTTCATGAATTAGTAGCCAATGGCGACTTTGGCTACAAGGCCCGTTTCATAATCATTTCTTAGCTTAGATTCTCCTTAACCTAAATCTGGCAGATTTGAAATCTGAATAATTTTGTTAGTTTTCAGGGTATTCGTGAAGTTAAGGTTTGATTTTAAAGATCATTCTAAGCTTATTACATGTATATTCTAATTTTGTTGAAATGTTTTATCTGTAATGCCATAAAATATTGCCAAAATTTGTCAGATTTAATAAATAAAATATTCGTTAATAAAGTATTGTGGAACTGGAAATGAATTGAAGCCTAGTGATAGACGATAGTAACGTATGATTGATTGATTGATTGATTGATTGATTGATTGATTGATTGATTGATTGATTGATTGATTGATTGATTGATTGATTGAGTGGAGTGGAGTTTACCTACCAGTCAAGAATATTTCATTTATGTCGAGACGTCACCAGCTATAGGTGAAGAGACAGAATTTTTACCTTTGTGGTGCGCTCATGGCAATGTGCAGTAAGGGTTCTTTAACGTGCCACGCCTGCTGTGACACGGGGCATCGGGGTTTCAGGTCTCTTCCGAAGGTCCCCATGACTTTTATTTCTAAATGCCGAGTTCTTTGGGAAAGAACAGTCACTATCAATTTTCAAGTCTTGGTCAGAAACGTTTGAAGGTCGACAAATAAACTGGTTGTGTTAATAATCAAAAATATGGAAATAGGAATGAGTTTGGAGATAATACGAAATGCGAACATTAAGTATGAAAATCCATAATTAATGTATTATATATGTATTGAATTAGCATGATAAGAAATTTAATTCATGGTTTAATGTTATTGATAAGATTGTTCAGCATTAATGGGTAATTATTAATCTATTTTGAATACATTCTAGGTTTATAGCAGCGTTATTGGATCCGAAAGAATATTGTATAGTGTTGACTTCAAAGATTGAAATAAAAATTGTTATAGTATCATAAATTCCACAATGAGTAAACATAAAAGATGAATTCTAACCAATGCGTCTGATGTTGGCCATGCAAAAACGCTATCATAAACAATCTTGTATCGTAAACGATTACGGTATTGTCATTTCATATCTCGGCTCTCGCATAATTTCAACATTACATTACAGAACCCCTTTTAGGATTGGAAATATCTGTAAATTGCCTATGATTTCGCCATCAAAATTCATAAAATCAGAAATCAAACAATCTCATATGTATAATAGTGCAGAGTTATATCAAGTCGAGCGTTATAATTGCTGATATTTTATTCGTTAAATATGCCGTCGGGATTCATATCAAAAGAAGTTCAGTAATATGCCTCTAATTTAGATATTTATGAAATAAATAGTCATATCGAAAAAGGATATATATTGCACAGCCCTGTCGAAAGTTTAACACTGAGCAAACAGGAAAACGGGTCCAAGCTCGGTTGCCAAGTGGCCGAAATATGGATAGATAGTGGCTGAAAAGCTATCGAGAGATAGATCGCAACTGTCGAAATGGATACCAACTGTCGAAAAGTTTTCGAGATATATATAGCCGCTAGATGGACATCCGATTCCATAGTTGGATGTTAAACTTTGGACGGGCCTGTATTCTATGTGATCATTTTATTACAATATTGCTATGCAGGAAATAAATTTATCCATGAGGAAACTCTTTATTGACACATTAATGTCACTAGGTATAAATAGTTAAAATAAACCACTTTCCAATTCATGGAAAAAATATATTATTATTTTATTTTTTTATTCAATATTTTTACTTTGAAAAAACGCTGACGGTTGTGTCTGTTCTACATATTTCATAAATGTTTTTTCCTTCTAAATTAATTAATTATTTCATAATCTTTCCTTGAAATAAATTCTCATCCTATTCATAATCAGAAACATTATATGTAAAATATTTCATGAAACGAGATCTAAAATTCCAACTTTCCAGAAATTGTATACATGTAGTATACGGAAATGTACAAATCGGTCCATGTCCAAATTACAATCTCAAAAGCAAAGTAAAAACTTTGAAAACTGGAAAATAAAGGTAAACTTATCATTGAACTTCCACCAAAGAAATGAGAACAGGTATTCCGGAAGGGTAAAAATGATAGACACTCCGAAACGTTGTTGAAATTAGTTAATAAAAACAAAATAGGTTACGCATCTCTCAAAACACTACAATTGCAGATTTTCAAACTGAAATGTTTCAATTAGATGAAAATCTTATGTTCTTTTCATCTCTATTGCGCTTACCTACGAAAATGTTTGGTTTTTTTTTTTTTTTTTTTTTTTTTTTTTTTTTTTTTTTTGAGGGTGGGTAGGATAAAGAGACGTGAGTGAAGTGATCAAAATTCTTTCATTATTTCATTTAAATCTGGACGATCAGTTCAGTGTTGTTGGAAGAAACAAGAGCGCCCAGAGAAAACCAGCGACCTTCGGCAAGCGAACTAACTTTCTCACACTAGTGGGATTCAAACTTAGACTGTGGTAGTATGGGATTTATAATCGCAAGCTTTAGACTATTCAGTCTCCAAGGCCAAGGGTGGAAAGGGAGAGAAAACACAATGAATTACAGTACAGACATGTCGGACGTTTAATAATACTAAGTCAACGACTTGCTGTCGAATTGGCATCTGAATTCGACCCCTTCGTTACCAATATGTCCGTAGATTTATTATCTCTGGAAAATAATTTCGGTCACTTGCTATCCATATCGTGGCCACTTGCCAGCTTAGCTACTATCCCTTTTCGTTAGCTTAACAGTGATTTTGTTGATTTAAAAATTACCTTCTGCCTGTAAAATTGTGAAAATTTAAAGTTCAGAAACATTGCAAACTGTATGACATGCTTGTATTAGCTTGGGCCCTTATTTCCAAGATGAAATTTTGTAATTAAGGACAACTATATTTAATTTGCTGGTGTAACAGTTGTTCTGAGGAATTATAATGGTAAAATTTGGAGATTTTAGTCATTTTTCTCTGGGAAAATCTACCTATATTTGGTAGTAATTTTAAGCAGGTTAAATCACTGCTTAGTGTTAAACTTTCGACAGGTCTGTACTATACCCATATCTTGGCCACTTGGAAGCCTAGATACTGTCCCTTTTCGTTAGCTTAGTGTTAATTTTTCGACATGACTGTAGTATATACCTGTAAGTAGTTATGTTAAATTTACATCACTTGAGTGCAGTTAATTCCGGCTTTCCTTGTTTTTAAAACACAAACATTTGCTCCCAGCCATCAATCCTGTATCACTTCGTCATTTCTTCACCAGTTGTTACGATTAATACTAAATATTTATAATGACTCGAGGAATTCTCTATTCGTATTAATTTTGGCGCCATCCCAGACACGCAACAATTTTTCCGTCACTCATGGAGTATTTTCGCAATTCGGTATCATCGTTTTTCCCGCACTTTCAAGAATTCCTATTTAATAACAAGAATTCATAAATGTCTTCAAGATTGATATTAAAACTGGTGTATAAATTATAAGTTTTGACACGCTGTAGATTGTAGTACCGCGATAAAGATATGAAAATATTATGTACAGTTTATCGCTAAACTTATCTGTATTCTTGGTACCAGAAAAATATGTATACATCTTACAGACGCGTCTAAAGTTTAACACTGAGCTAACGAAAAGGGAGTTGAAACTCAGCTGCCGAATGGCAGATATATGGACAGCTAGCGGGCGAAAAGCTACCGAGAGATAGAAAGCAGCTGTCGCAATAAATGTAGCTAACGAGGAGTCGAAATTACCCGCCGATTCGGTACAAAGTATCGCTAAACTTCCGGCGGGTCTGCACTGTATATGTGGTACAACGGCGAAGACTTGTCGAAAGTCTAACACTGATCTAACAAAAAACGACTCAAAGCTCGACGAAATATTGATATATTTATAGACCGAAAAGCTTCCGAAAAATATTATAGCACATGCCGAAAAACTGAGAAAATATAGCTAACGAGAGGTCGAAATGAACTGCCGATTCGGGACTAATTTGTGCCAACTTGGCGTCAAACTTTTGACCGGTCTGTACTGTATCTGCCACAAATAGTAGTATGTCATTTGTAATGTGAATGGTTGACGCGATTTACTTTACTGAACACTAAATACTTTATTTGAGAAGTTAGAAATGACTGTTATTTGGCAAACCAGTTAAACGTGGTATTTGTTTTTACATAAAGAAATATCATTATGTCAGAAAATGTTTTATTTTAGTTCTGGGCATTAAAAATTACTAAAAATTATTTATGTTTGGAGTCTTTGACACAGATAAATTACCTTCGTACATCACGTTATCTTTTTCATTATGTATTTGTTTAAGGCGGAGATGCCTTATGTATCCGTTATTTAAGTAAATGTTACAGTTTTCACTTAACTTATTCATCAAAAATTCCTAAAAATATATTAACGATAGGCTGTTGTTAATTCTTCAAAAATAAACACAATGTAATACAAAAGCTTCATGATGAATCATAAAGAAGGGAGTACGTGATTGTCAAGTTAACATCATTCCCATTTAAGTTTATATTAAAAGCCACTCTCATCTAAGTTTATATTAATATCTTTCGTTTTTCGTATGTAATACGTTTACTTACATGTTTCTATCATATTTGACTTAAAAAGTTTTTGCGATTTTTCCATTTCTGACCACGTTTAGTTAGTGCAATCTTTCGTTTCAATTTGTGTTCCTGTCTTTGGGGATCTTTTTCCAATTAATATAACTTTAACTTTTGCACTGTCATTTTATTTTTTTTTTTTCAGTATGTTGTGGGTTTTTTTCCAAATAAATAATTACTTGTTTATTTATTATCTTTGGCACATGAGGCTAGACCAAGTACCATCAATATGTTGACCTATTGTCCATTTCTGACCACTTTAAATAGCGCTTTTCATTTGGTCCAACTTTTTTCTCTGTTTTTAAAATCAAGACCACAAAAATTTAACTAAAAAACTATAAAGACTCATTTATATGAAGTCATCTAAATCAAATACAAACATGTACCAATCCATGTTTAAATCACAACCCAAAAGCAAAGTAAAAACACGTGACCTCTCACCATTTAAGTGAGGCCGGGTGCCTCGGAACAAGAATCATCTACTATAAAGCTAGCTTTAACCGCCACGTATAACAAGTTTTGGTGGCAATTTACAGTTCTGTATTGGCACAAAAGTAACTCGTGACTTTTAGACGGACGGTCGAACAAAAACAGACTGCGGGTTCGACCCCCTCCCATTCGACTAAAGAAGAGAGATTGAATTAAAATATTTTGTTTTATGAGGTGGTTCTGTGTATATTGGGCTGCCAATGTACGACATTGTTCATTGGAACAATACCAAAGTTTCCAAGAGTTCATAAACAAGTCCCCATCGGTTCAGAACAAATCTTCATCAGGTAGGAAGTAAGTCTACGTCAGCTCGAGAACAATTCGCTCTAAACCAACCCAGCTCTGAAGCACCAAACCATACAGACATATGTTATGTGAAATAAGGATGATACAATGTAAAATAAAAGTAACAAGTGATTTGTATAAACAAGACATTAAGTTTGATTATGAAACAGAATCATGTTTAGTCTAGTTGTTATGAGTTGTAAGTGGGATCATTAACGTAAAACGTTAAAATTGCAGATTGTTAACGAACAGGTATGATTAGGTGCTGCTAACGCCCCAAAAATTTAGAATTTGGTTTATTTATTTATTAATTCAGTTATATTAATCACAAACCACGAATTTACAATCCCGTGAAATGGTATTTTTCTTAAAACCACAAATATTAGACATTAATAAATGAAAATAACAGTAATCGTATTCTTTAAATATAGGGATTATACTGTAAACGTATTTATTTTCGCGGTGTACTAATTTTGGCTTATTTTGAGGTGGTTTGTTTTACGCGAAAATTAATACCGAGCGAAAATTATATTTATGCCTAATGTGTTATTGTGCATATTTTAAAAAAACGCGAAAATTTAGCTACGCATATATGTCAAAATTTCATATACCTCGAAAATAAATACACGCGAAATTAAATATGTTGACAGTATACAAAAGTATATAACCAGTGAGTTCTGGGATAGTGGAAGAAACCTGCGTATCCAACCTTCAGTAAGCGAACTGACAATTGTTCTCACACTAAGATCTGTCAATAAAGATTCAATCCTAGGCCGTAAGAGGTTCTGTGATGCGACTTATACCACTTGTCCACCAAAGTCCCTGGATTCAATATATATGTTTTTATACCTTGTCTCGTTTACTATTTTGTTCGTTTCAATGTGGCTTTTATTATGTTTCTTGTTGCTTTCGTCATTGCAAAGTAAATGCTATTCTGCTTCAAAGTTTAATTATCAAAAATATACAAGTTATATATTTGAACAAGGTTTTTTTTTTTTTTTTTTTTTTTGTTTTTTTTAATTGTGACCTTTTATATTTAAGAAATTCAACATTGCGCTCGGACAGATCCTAGTGTGAATAAGCTTTTTAGTTTTCGGTAGTTTTCGGTAGTTTTCTCCAGACACTCTCCGGTTCCCTCTGTCTTCCAAGATCAGACCACCTCCATATTAGTGAAAAATCATAACTGAGGCGTAAACACCATTATTTCACTTTAGCCTATGCTCTACTTGTTCCTATTTTGTTCGTACCAATGTAGTTGTTTGTTCTGCGTTTCTTTGTTGCTTTTGTCATTGCAAGGTATTTGATACTCTGCTTCAAATTTCCATCAATTCAATAAAAATTGCACATACTATACGGATGAGTATATTTGAACAACCTTTTTTAAAATTTTTACCATTTATGTTTTGTACTTTAGGCAGTTCCTATTGTGCCGAAGTTTGGTGGTTTTTCTTCAGGTTTCGGGTTTCCCCTGTCCTCCAAGAACGGACCACCTCGATATTAGTGAAAAATCACAACTGTCGCGTTAACACCATTGCTCCACTTTACCCTACTTGTTATAGTTATTATGTTTGTTTCAGTGTAGCTTTTGTTGTGTTACTGTGTTGTTGCTTTTGTCCTTCCAAAGTACTTTCCATTCTGCTTCTTATTTCTATTTGAATATTTATTATTTCCATGGGATTTTTTTTATTTCTTTTTAAGACGAAAAAGAAGGTGTGTAATATGTCAAAAACTATACGGGTGGGTTTATTTGAACAACTTTTTTAACAAAAAAATTGACCTTTAGCGGTGCATTTTGGGAGGTTTATTAAAGACGTAACAGTATCAAAGCTTAAAAAGAATAATATTTCCATTTTTATACAAAAAATTTATAAGGGTACTTAATACCAAAATACTCGTGAGAGTCTTATTTTATGTTTTGTAAAATGTGAGAAAAGAGTATAAAAAGGGAGATATATAATAATAAAGGCTCTTAGGACGAGTTATTAAAGAATTTTAAAATCATCAATTAAATATTTTACTTTAAAAGAACTGATATAATTTCTTTGTTAAGGGTCAAGGGTCAAGAGGTATTACACTGGATTTTTTTATTGATTTATTTTTGTAAGGGTATCATATTTGTGAAAAATGGAATGAGTTTATTACAAATTCTATTTAATTCAGAAGATTAAAGGAATACATAAATTAATTTTGAATTTTAGAGTTTAGTGATATTCATGCTGTTTGAGTGAAACTTCTATTGGGTTTCACTAGTATTATTTCAAGAGTCAAGAGGTCGTTGTTTTTAAATATAATTTATACTCTGAATGTATTCTTTCACTTACATCGACATATTATATAGGGTGGGGGGTACATATAAGGGTATAAACATATGTAATAACCCAATACTGTTAATCGGGACATTTTCACGCGCGTCAGTAAATTTTCGCGAAATATCCATTTTAAAAAATTCGCGTACTGTTAATTTCACGTCGCCTGATGACTGTCGGTGTAACTACAAGAGAACTTTATCAAAATAAAATATGATAAAAAGTTTAATTTGAGCGCCTTGTTACTCCTGCGAAAGTAAAACGTAGGCTCAAACCCGATTTGCAGTAGACAGGTTCTTTACACGTTGTCAAATATATTGTATGCGTCACCAATGATGTTACGGTGTTGTATGATGGTTGTGGCAACAACAACGAGATATTTGGCAAGATGGAGTAAGTCTTGTTGGAGATGGGTTGTTTTGTTTCTGCAATGGATTGTGCCATCTTCCACACAATACTCCCAAACGTTTGTGCGGTTCGATTATTTCCTTTCAATATTGTATCGCATCAGTTGGCGTTGTTCCGTAAAAACGCCATTATTGCAGGACTCTGTGATGTAACCGTTTTCCAAAACATCCCACACAAACGTTAAGTCGAGTAAAGCGATGAACTTACAACCATGCCTTGGATATTACCAATACATTTTTTTACCGTACGGTTACTATCCATTGCATCAATGTTGGAGTGTGAACATTTATTTGGGTTTAGCAATTATACAAATACCGCACTACATTTTGAGTTTGTATAGAATAAAGTATCAAAAAAATTAAGTTGTTATATGCTAATTTTTTCAAAACTGTATTTCATTTCAAAACAATAATGATAATTTACACATAACAATTGCAATATTTCAAACTACTTCAACATAATTACAAATCTTTCCTTCAAAGGACTCTTATAAATTGTTAAAAAAAAGAAGGAAAACGAACCAAAAAAAAATATTAACAAGATTCATCAACCCGAAACGATCCAATAGAGATGTGACGAAAATACATAAATACACGAAAACCGTTCGAAATTGTAAAGGAATAAAACCCGCATATTACAATGGTGCAACGGTTACTGTTCGGACCCATTTGTCTCCCGTCCAAAACATAAAAAAATTAATGAAGTACGGTAAACCGTTCGAAACTGTAAAGAAATGAATGAAACCCGCGCTAAATTGCAATGGTTATGTGTGGTATTATTATGCGGACCCATTGGTCCCTCGTCGGAAATGAAACCCGCGTCAAATTGCAATGTATAGAATTATAATGCGGACCCGTCAATCCTCCAATGAAACCCGCTCCAAATAAAGTACGGGTAAGCCGTTCGAATTGTAAAGGAATGACTGAATCCGCCAAATTGTTAGTACATTATTATGCGGACCCATTGGTCCCCCGTCCAGAACATTAATAAACTATTACAGGGGGATATAAAACTCTCAGACAATGGTATTATGATGAAATAGATACTATTTTCTCCCCGTTTAACTCATCAAAGGGACCCGACAGAAAATTTTGTACATTATAAAAAGGGGATGTTTAAACGGTTAAGTTTCACATAATTCATCTGTAGCTCATACAGACTTAAAGTTTTGGTTAAACATATACATTTATTTTTAAAAACCAATAAAACATGTCTTTAATGTATAAAATGATCTTGAGCAAATTTATTTTTTATTCTTTCAGAAGTTCATTTTTAACCTAATCACGCATTTAAGATTCTGCACCCCCGAGTATATTCACCAGGTGCAATGATGGCAAGATTTGTGTGGTAAAAACACGCAATTGTTACGAAACTCTCGCTTATGATTTCAAAGCGTGTTAAGTTTCAGACATTCGGTGTCACCTCTTTGTGAAGATGATTTTTCCAGGTATAATGCAAATAAATTTGTTATCTATCATTTTGTGAAATTCTAACCGCGAATGCAATTCTAAAGATTGATAAACGGATTTTACACAATTCAGACAGCAATGGTTTGCAAAACGTCTTTAATTTAAGACTGAAGAACCCATCTTAGACGAATTTCCATATAACCATTGTTTCGTTAAAACATAAAAAAAAATTTAAAAAAACTTTCTTTGAAATTAAATGGCGGATTTGCATTTTATTTATGACATGCAAATTATCATTTTAGTATACTTATTTTCATAAAAAAAAAAAATTAGAAATAGCACGTAGTCCTATTATGAAATGAAATGCATCTTGTGCAGAAAAATATTCAGAAACTACAAACGTACTATATAAAAAATATAGACTTCACACATCGAATACATAATAACACATAATGAAACATGTTTCAGGCAATGAATACAAGCAGTCAATTGAGTCTGGAGGTTTTTTTTGGGGGGGGGGGGGGAGGGGTGTCTAAAGCACCTTTTTACGGATCGCATCTAAATTCCTATCGAAGAAAGTTTGTAATTGTGATTGCCTAAGGTCTGGTTTTCGCAAAAACAGCTGACGCAAATTTTCCTAGCCACTGACGTCCACAAAACTGATCGGATGCCTTGTAACGCCATATAGCGGTGTTACAGTATAATCGGGTTCCAACACGTCTATGCGTCGCATATAAGCAACACCATCTTTATGCGTTAAACGCCACTGTATAAACGTGACCGACCTCTTTATGCGTTGAAATTCCCCGAATAGACGTGCTAGGCGCGTTTATGCAGCGTTACAATGCGTAACCGTTGAACAGAATGAATGGTGGTGTTTATGTCCAAATTAAGATTTTTCACTTATATGACGATGGGGAAACCCAAAGTGTCAAGACAAATCCACCGAACCTGACATGCGAACTGACTAACATTTTTTAGTATTCTGATCTGCCTTACTAAGGCAGTGAGAGGCCCTTGTGCTTTGGACATTCAACTACCGAGAACCCCTTACTTACCCCCGCAAACCTAGTATGAAGGGATTTATATAGGAATGACTGTCTGCCTGACTGTCCTTATATGTAAAATCGTGTCTACTTCTTGAAACAAATGCAAAAGATGAGACGAAGTGTCGCGTGCCACATGTAGGTCAATGATCAAGGTCACATCATATTTAGAATATTTGGCTCAAAAGAGACCATTGTAGTTTTATTTGGCTACAAAGGGACATTATTCACATTAGCCTATTGGTTTTTATTTATATTATTATTTTGGCAACATCGATATTCTGTTAGATATACATTGCACTTTTCAATATATCGATATTCTGTTAGATATACATTGCACTTTTCAATATATCGATATTCTGTTAGATATACATTGCACTTTTCAATATATCGATATTCTGTTAGATATACATTGCACTTTTCAATATATTTTCTAGCAATGAAGTACATTTTCAATAACACCAAAAATAAATATACGTATGTAGGTGATAAATTTTCTATATATGTCCAGATACATTAAAAAAACGTCACTCACAACACGGTGTTAAAAGTGCTTTTTTACCCAGAGTAAGCAGAACATTTCACGCGGGAAAACGTGTCAGTTTATTTGGTGCATGTCAATAAATATCTTAAGGTACACAAAAATGGAAGAGTTCAACATAGGGGATGTAACTATAGTGAAACAAATGACAGCTCCTCTGTATACCAAGGACGTTCTTACGCATGTGTTAAACATTCAGATTTCTATCTGACTCTACCACTATGGAAGCTCAATTGGTAGACTGATCGTT